>CM072777.1:133067500-134317500 GCA_036936925.1 Cenchrus fungigraminus
CTGCAATGCCTACCAACCGAGCTAATGCTTTTTCTTTCTCCTTCCATCTTTCCTTCGATCAATCCACCCAGCTGTCGCCAGCTACCACCATCGCCCACGACCGGCGGCGACCAGCCGCCACGTCGCTCCGCCCACTTGCCACCATCAATGTGTTGTCTCCACCATCCGCTAACCTCTTCCATTGCTGACCCTGCCGTCGGCACCGTCCAACAATGCCTTCGTCGTCTGACCTCGCCGCCCACAACTCGCAACTACCGTCGGGCTCTCACCGCCGCTAGCCATCCCTTTAAGGCTGCCGGCCCCGGAGCTCCCTCCCCAACAATCCAAATCCCTAGCCCTAACCTGTTGACCTCCTCCACTGCCCACCATCGTCAAGTCACCACCCACAACCCGCAACTGCTCCGCCGTCGATCATGGAGCCCCTGTAGCGAACATGGCCTCATATGCCATTTGTTCAAAGCTTAATTTTGGTGATTCAGACACTAAATGCACACATTTAGGGGGAGCTCATCCTATGGTTTGGTTGTGGGACTAACATCATTTCAAGCTTATCTTGTGTAGTCCCTTGGTGTGCGGTACTTCATTCTAAGAGAATGTTATTTCACTCTAAATGTGATCTAACATCTCTAAGAGAGTGAATATAGCAATATGAGCTTCATGCTATTGAGTCATGTCCTTGCGAGCTTATGTCTCTATATAAGTTCAAAGTCAATGTACTCATACATTACTAATCCTTGTGGTACCCCAAGTGTTTTCTTTGCAAACTTCTTTCAAAGTGGTGTCATCTCCAAGTGATATCATTTTCAAGTGGCTTATCTCAATGTGGTGCCAACAAGGTAGAAGAGGAACAAACCCCCGGAGGTATGCAATGCTCAAGATCTACAAGTGGTAATGTTATAAGAACTCTCTTGTCTTATCTCTTGTCTTTTAAGCTACCTCCTTGCATGATATGCTCTAAGCTTCCTTATCTTACAAATGTTTGAAGTTGTGCACTTGATTTTCACACTATCATTTTGTGCACACACTTAGGAGGAGCTTAGTTTATATCATGCTAGTCTCATGAGCTTGTGATCCACCTTAGTTATTCACACATATGGTATCTTCATTGATATCATATATATGGATTATGGTTCATGCGACTTCTCCCTTATATTTAACATTTCTCTTTGAGCTATGATTGCTAGGATTTGCTAAATTTCCTTTGAGACCCTTTTGTTTTGGACACTTTTTGGAGATTTTATTCTAAAAGGGGAGAATTTGGAGCCAAAGCAAGTCTATGTTTCCAAGGGGGAAGTAGCAAGCTATATGTGAAGAAAAGATCATAAAAGAGGGAGAACACATCTAGGGGGAGTTGGATGATGGTAAGCATCCAAGCAAGTGTAAGTGGTTCAATTTTGTCAATTTTTGCAAATTTATGCTTGCTTTGATTGTGTTGTCATAAATCACCAAAAAGGGAGAGATTGTGGCGAACATGGCCTCATATGCCATTTGTTCAAAGCTTAATTTTGGTGATTAATGACAACATGATCAATGGGACTAACCATATTGTTTAGCATGTCTTTGTAGACACTTCTAGGTCCCAAGGATGCAAAAATACCACATACCAAAATGAGAAGATAGTATATTTTTCAAGGGTCAAAACCGCGGAAGAAGAAGAAAAGAAATGCTACCGTCGGATGAACCGACGGCACCTTGGGAACAAGCGTCGGTGCAATGGCCGGATGAAGTGGTACGCTGTGTTGAAGATCGAGTCAGATGGGAACCACCGGATGATCCGACGGTGGAGTTTTTAGTTGCGCCGGATGAATCAAGAAACCAAACAAGCAGGAAACAACAACACTGGATGAACCGATGGCGATGCAACGGTTCATCCGACGACCGTATGTTTGCTAACAGAGAGGTCCGGACGCGAAGCTCTTCAGCACCGGATGAATCGATGGACATAAGGAATTCAGCAGTGGTTCATCCGACGGCCGTGTATTTGCTAACAGAGAGGTTTTGGCCACGAATCTATCAGCACCAGATGAACCGACGGCTAGGCAAGAAGACCGTCGGTGCAAGCGTCGGAGGATATGTGTCAGTGGGGACGCAACAGCTAAGTGACGTGGAGGGCACCGGATGAACCGACGCCTGGGAAAAGTATAGCGGCGGTTCATCAGACGGTACCAATTTCAGTGGCCGTTAGCCAACTGCTCTTTGGACGCCTTGGGCTATTTATACCCCCTCCACTCACCCATTTGGAGTTGCTGGAGTGTGTGGAAGTGCAGAGGAGTTCAAGACTCATAGAAGATCATATCCAAACCATCCAAGTGCTAAATTGCTCATCTATAGACTTGTACATGCTTTGTGTGTGTGCTTAGTGTTAGGTTTAGCTTAGAGCTAAGTGAGTGGGGTGTGCCTACCTTGTGAGGTGATTCTCGAGTGGATCAAATTGTACGAAGTGCGCCGGAAGCCTTGGAGCCTAGGTGGCTCTCCGGCAAACGTCTTCGACCCTCCGGCTTGGTGTGGAGCGGCGAGGACACTTTGTGCGGGGGACGTGGAGACCCCCTTCCCTTGGTGGAGAAGCTCCTTAGTGGAGGCGGCATCAAGGTGACCAAGGGAACTTGGCGAGTGCCTTCGTGGCGAGCCTTTGTGGCAAGTCAAGTGGTGCACTTGGGAGAGACTTGGTGACCGGGAAGCAATACTCTTGTGTAGAGTGCTTCAACAACGTGGACTAGGGGTGGCTTAGTGCCTACCGATACCACGGGATAAATCGCGTGTCAAGAGTTTGCTTCCTCTCACCCCCTTTACGTTTCCGCATTACATTCTTGCAATTCTTGTTTGCCTTTACTTTCCTAGAGTAGTATCTTGCTAGGATTAGCTATAGGTTGCAAAACTTGTTTTGGGATGGGAGTTTCACACTAGAACAACTTTAGTTGCACATCTAGATAGCATGTTCTAGTTTATATTTAATGCAAATAGTGATAAGCCATAGGTTAAGTTTTTAAGTTGCCTAATTCACCCCCTCCCCCTCTTAGACTACGAGCATCCGATTCCTCACAGCCCCCTTCCTCTAACAACCCTAAATCCCTAACCCTAACCCGCCGGCCTCTACCACCGCTTGCCGCCAACCATGGAGCCTTCCCGCTCTTCGGTTTTGTGTGAGGAAGATGACGGGGTTGAGTGGTTGACAGACGCGGATGGATAAGGGATGAGTCAATCAACATATGTCGTGTGTTCATATGATTTGTTAGAAATTTACTATTTTTATAACTCACAAATGAAGTTGAGTTTGGACAAGATATTTTACAAGATTGTGTATCTTCATATCATCTAAATATGTGATTTTTTTGAATTTATACGCCTTATTTGTCATAATTTACACAGATTTTTTTTTTACAAAAGTTGTGGTTTCCATAAGATATATTCCCTTCTGCAAAAGTATGATGACAGATTACAGAGCTTAACAGAATTATGAAATGCACCGACGGTCGGCCGCCAGGCGGCGGTCGACGGCTACACCGCGGGCACATGGATGATCATCGATCCATGACCAATTGACGACGATGGCGGTGAGCGCGCAAGCCACACAAATCAAATTCCCCAACGGGCCTCAGCGTTAAAAAAGAAGCGGGTTCAGGTAATTGGGCCCTCTCTTGGCCCAGCAGCGGTGCCGCATCTAACTCAACATATCGATTTTCCTTAAAAAAAACTCAACAGATCGAATCGCAGCCGCATCCTCTCGATCCAACGGTCTGAAAATACCTTGGCCTGGACGGTAAATGAAATACCGTCCCCCGACCCTGATCGTGGCGCGCGCCATCGTTCTCGCCGCGGCGTCGCGCTCGCGATCGCCGGCGCCCGCGAAGCCCGCAGCACCCTCCCCCAGTGTTGTATCCCTGCGCCACCCGCGTGCGTGCACCCATTTTCCGAGGCGGCGGCCGGCATCTTCCCTCGCCGTCGTGCCCGCGGCCAGCGCCGTCCGGGACGACACCGCCCAGCCCCGTCGCTCGCGTTTCCTGCAGCTCTGCGCCTCTGCCACCGTGCCGCGTCGAGGTGTTCCAGCGCCATGGGGATGGGCAGATCTGTGGCTTGGAGTTTGAGGGAGTCAACAGTCAACAAAGCATCCTGAGTTCCTGACCGCGTCCGCGGCATCTTCTGCAGAAATCAATGGCACCTTCAGGCTGACTAATTGCCTTGTTAGCTCCAATCTGTAACGACATGGCCGTCACAGTTTACGCTATTAGATATTCGATCGAAAATAGGCGGGGGAAGGTATCACACAACACCAGACTGAACTTTTCCCTTAACTTGTTGAGGTAGCAAAAAATAGACAAACTTGCACGGTGAGAGTGGGACCATTATCCTTCGTGCTCTCTTTGCAGATCAACTATGGAGTCGGCGCACCACCTGCTGGCAGATTGCCGTTATTCGCGCACGGTCTGGAGCCTGGTTGCGGAGTGGACGGGTATTCTTGAGCTCAAGCCGACCAAGTGGCCGATTAGCAGATCAATGTTACATAAACCTTACAGCTCTACCGGATGTACCTCGGAAAGGGGTATGTTCAATTATTCTGCTTGTAATCTGGGAGGTCTGGAAGGAAAAGAACGACAAGAGTTTTCAACCGTAGGGAGGCGTCAGCACCCTCCACGGTAGCGAAAATCAAAAGTGAGGCTTCAACTTGGATCGCTGCAGGGGCGAAAGACCACCTGTAATTAGTTTTTGTTAGTTCCCGGCTTGTAATCCTCTTCTTTATCAATGAAATAGGCACCCTTCGTACCCGTTCGTTCAAAAAAAGATGTGATTTAGCTTGTGCAGAGTATCAGGGGAACAAGGTACATTTTCTAATAGACATCTGTACAAATCAGATCCAGAAACTGCCTCCAGCAAACGTGAAACAGCACCTAAATCAGCATATTAACATAGAGAAGAACAAATCCCTTGTCCAACTACCATCATGATGGTGTGCCATATTACTGTGGCTACAATTGACCCAGCTATACTGTTATCGCCTTTCGCCCCCTTTTCTTTCTCGAAACAAAAGGCTTCCTATTTCATTTCCGCGAGAACTTGGACACTAGGTACACTAGGGGCGTGATTGGTTCCCTGCACGCCGCGGAACCAGGTTGACGGGATGCAAGGAACGTTAGTTTGGTTAACTGGTGTGGGCATCAAGCCTGGCTCTCGGCATGCAAATTCACCCTCGCAGCCAGGCTCTGTAGAAACGAGATAATCGACCGTTTCTATCGAGCCTGGCCGGCGCGGTGCCGGAACGAGCTGCTTTGACGAGTGTGCGGAGGAGAAAAGGCTGTCAGATGCTAGCTATGCAGCCAACCGAACAATATCTCCACTACACCTGGTTGTGCGCGTGCATGAAAGCAAACAAGGTGCCGCTGCACCTGGCAAGCCTGGCCGACCGGAGCCTGTACCGTTGCTGCGAGCCAGGCTGCGATGGACAGGGAATAGAAAGAAGCAGCCAAGGGCAAACAAGACCACGTGAACAAGATGGTTTGAACCATTCTGTATGATGCTCTTGTTCATTCTCCTCATGTTGTTCTTGACCCCTGCCTGGGCCTTAGTCAGAGTCATTTGCTGCAACAAAAAAAGGAGTTGTACATGAGACAGTCATAGAGGCATATTCCAAGTTTCCAGCCCCCAAAAGGCACAAAACACATTACATTGTCGATAAGTCACATGCTTTCACAAACATAAGGAATATGGCTGATAACAGACAGCACATACTCTCAACAAACATCAAGTTGCTTGAAATGCTCGCATATCTAAATTAATATATCGTTCAGGCCGGCTGTTTGCCTGCCGTGGTTGTTCTTCAAAAAAAAAAGTTGCTTGAAATGAACTAATACTAAATCAAAGTGCTCAACACCTATGGAACTAAATAATAAATTAGATCCAGAGAGGATCAATATTTTTAAAAAGTATTTACATCAGAAGTAAGTGGCAAGCACTTAAGGCTTGAGGTTCAAAATGTATGACACTAATGTTTCGAGTTGACCCTTTTATTTTTAGAAACTACTACTTTGTGGAATTTTAACACAGCATGGCGGCGCAAGAAAAACCTGGATAAGATAATCGACAATAAAAGTATATGTATATCAGACCATGGAGGCTTTCAGTTTCAGGCAGTCACGCATGGTTTATTTAAGGAACTGCCAACCTTGGCTGATGAATTGACTAGAGACAATCGACTGGCGATATGCATTTGAGAAAACATAACAGTAAGAACAAAAGGTTTGAAGATGACCATATTAAAATGTCCATGCGAGATAATAGAAAGCATATCAGCAACGGGAAATACATCACTCCCACCACATCTCCACATCTCTATTACAATTAGGTGTTGGAAGTTGGAACATTCAAAAAAATATATGTGCTGATAAAAAAAAGCAATCACAACTTTCTTCAGGATTCCCCCCACACTAATAGTAAAGTCACATACTTACCAGCTGAGATACGAAATCATTTTGATACTTGGCCTCTGACTGGATCTCTTGAGCGACCTGCAGTATATATCGATGGCTTATCTTAGAACTAAATCAATGTCAGTAGGGAGGTACAACTATACAACTTCTTTTTTTTTCAGGAATACGCATGAGAGCTGCGTATCTTTGTATTAAGAAGATTAAAATTCCAAAGTTTTTTACAACGCGGGCCATCAGGGCACACGCACACGGTTCATACGCACGCAAGGACTATACGGTAGAACATAACAACTAAGGGGTGGCATTGAGGAGCACTAGAGTAGAAGCTCCGGCAATGCCCGTGAGGATGACGGCCACCACAGGGCTGCCATCCATTTAGCTCCAGCTCGCACCCAAAGCTCGCCTTCTGTCCAGATCACGTGCACAATGTCAGTCAGGCTCCGGGCTGGTGAACTATCAAAGGTTTTACTTCAAAAAAAAAACTATCAAAGGTGATGTTGTTGCGTTCCTTCCAGATTGTCCACGTGGTGAGCATCACGACGGAATCAATGCCTTTCTGCTTGAGATTGTTGTGGCCCTTGCGCATTGCCAGCCACCAGCCAAGTAGATCATCCTGGTCGTTTGGTATAGTGATTTGCAGGGTGTCGAAGATGATGAACCAGACCTGCTTAGTGAAGCTGCACTCCACGAACAGGTGATTGGCGCTCTCCGGCTCTTGGTCGCAGAGACAGCAGTTGGTTAGGTCTTGCAGGCCGTGCCAGTGGCGTCTATCTGCTGTCCAGATTCGCTTTCGTATGGCAAGCCAGGTGAAGAATTTCACCTTGAGTGGTGCCCAGACGCGCCAAATTGGTCGCTCGTCGGCGAAGCGACAGGAACCCTCGAAGAACATCTTGTACGCTGAGCGCGCCGAGTACGTCGCGGTTGGCGACCATCTCCAGGCCACCACGTCCTCCACTGTTGGCTGCAGCACCACGCTCTGCATTGCTCGCCACAGGAGGATGTATTGGAGCAGGCCCTCAACCGTCAGTTGGCCGGTGATGTCTTGGATCCACCTTCTGTTACTGAGTGCTTCAGCAACGGTGCACCGCTGTCGGACCCTCGGTCGGGCCAGGCAACTATACAACTTCTGAAAAGTAACGGGAACTAATTACATGTACGATTGGTTTCATTTAACGAACAACAAAATTGGGCAAACTTCTGAAGTGGAGCTCAACTATACAACTTACCCCTCTTAGCTTGCGGACTTGTCCACGCAGTCCAAGGATATGATCATCCAATTCGGCATTGATTGGGTCGATCTGGAGCGAAATCTCGCTGGAGCTTGATGATGCAGCAGGCCTGACCGTGAGCCCCTCTCTGCAGAATCCATCATGCCCAAGAGGATTAAAACCACGGAGCAATTGAGGGGGAAAACTTGGAACCAACGACAGTGGATACTAGCAGTATTAGAACTCGGCGACCACAAACGGTTGGGCCCTAAGGAAGATCAAGGCCACACCAAGCACCGCGAGAAACGAAATCAGGAATAGGTCACGGGGACGACAAGCCGCACATGGCTCGTGAGGAAACTCCCATGATGGCCAGTCACGCCCCCACCTCTCCTTCCATTATCTTTTTCTTTCTTTCTTTTTTTCTCCTTCACCGCTCTTTCTTCCTCCTAAGCCAGTGGGAGTAAGACCACCTCACGGTTTTCGTGAAGAGAAAAAACTTCCTTCTGGTTTAGAAAACCTCCGAACTCCGCTTTCACCGGTGAGAGAATTTTTTCGAGGATACCCCGGTGAGATAAACCTGCGTCCAAGAGGATTGGAACCCAGGCTGGCGGCATGCCCATCTGCAATGTCTACCAACCGAGCTAATGTTTTTTCTTCCTCCTTCCATCTTTCCTTCGATCAATCCACCCAGCTGCCGCCAGCTACCACCATCGCCCACGATGGTGGCAGGTGGACGTCGCTCCGCCCACCTGCCACCATCAATGTGTTGTCTCCACCATCCGCTAACCTCTTCCATTGCTGACCCTGTCGTCGGCACCGTCCAACATTACCTTCGTCGTCTGACCTCGCCGTCCACAACTCGCAACCACCATCGGGCTCCCACCGCCGCTAGCCATCCCTTTAAGGTTGCCGGCCCCGGAGCTTTCTCCCCAACAATCCAAATCCCTAGCCCTAACCTGTTGACCTCCTCCATTGCCCACCGTCGTCAAGTCACCGCCCACAACCCGCAACTGCTCCGCCGTCGACCATGGAGCCCCCTTCCCCTAACAACCCTAAATCTCTAACCCTAACCCGCCGGCCTCTACCACCGCTCGCCGCCAACCATGGAGCCTTCACCCATGCATCCCGCTCTTCCGTTTTGTGTGAGGAAGATGACGGGTTGAGTGGTTGACAGACGTGGATGGATAAGGGATGAGTCAATCAACCTATGTTCATATGATTTGTTAGAAATTTATTATTTTATAACTTACAAATGAAGTTGAGTTTGTACAAGATATTTTACAAAATTATGGATCATCATATCATCTAAATATGTGATTTTTTTGAATTTATAGGACTTTTTTGTCATAATTTACACGGATTTTTTTACAAAAGTTGTGGTTTCCATAAGATATATTCCCTTATGCAAAAGTATGAAGGACGGTCGGCCGCCAGGCGGCGGTCGACGGCTACACCGCGGGCACATGGATGATCATCGATCGATGACGACGATGATGGCGGTGAGCGCGCAAGCCACACAAATCAAATTCCCCAACAGGCCTCAGCGTAAAAAAAAAGCGGGTTCAGGTAATTGGGCCCTCTCTTGGCCCAGCAGCGCTGCCGCATCTAACTCAACATATCGATTTTCCTATAAAAAACTCAACAGATCGAATCGCTCGCAGCCGCATCCTCTCGATCGAACGGTCCGAAAATACCTTGGCCTGGACGGTAAATGAAATACCGTCCCCCGACGCTGATCGTGGCGCGCGCCATCGTTCTCGCCGCGGCGAGCGCGGCGCCCGCGAAGCCCGCAGCACCCTCCCCCAGTCCCTGCGCCACCCGCGTGCACCCATTTTCCGAGGCGGCGGCCGGCATCTTCCCTCGCCGTCGTGCCCGCGGCCAGCGCCGCCCGGGACGAGCCATGGGGATGGGCAGATCTGTGGCTTGGAGTTTGAGGGAATCAACGAAGCATCCTGACCGCGTCCGCGGCGTCTTCTGCAGAAATCGATGGCACCTTCAGGCTGACTAATGGCCTTGTTAGCTCCAATCTGTAACGACATGGCCGTCACAGTTTATGCTGTCAGATAGTAGAGGGGAAAGGTGCCATACAGCACCAGACTGAACTTTTCCCGTAACTTCTTGAGGTAGCAGAAAATAGACAAACTTTCACGGTTAGTACAAGAATGTCGTGTGTCCAAAGTCCAAAACAAAACGTAAGTGCGATGTGAAACTTAGCTTGCACTGAGTAGCAGGGGAAACAAAGGTACATTTTCTATTAGACGTATGTACAAATCAGATCTAGAAACTGCCTCCAGCAAACGTGAAACAGAACCTAAATCGGCATATTAACATAGAGAAGAAAAAAAAATCCCTTGTCCAACTACCATCATGAATTCATGATGGTGTGCCGTATTACTGTGGCTACAATTGACCCAGCTATAGTGTTATCGCCTTTCGCCCCCTTTTCTTTCTTGAAACAAAAGGCTTCCTATTTCATTTCCGGGAGAACTTGGATACTAGGTACACTAGAAAGAAGCAGCAAAGGGCAAACAAGACCACATGAACAAGATGGTTTGAACCATTCTGTATGATGCTCTTGTTCATTCTCCTCATGTTGTTCTTGACCCCTGCCTGGGCCTTAGTCAGAGTCATTTGCTGCAACAAAAAAAAAGAAGTTGTACATGAGACAGTCATAGAGGCATATTTCAAGTTTCCAGCCCCCAACAGGCACAAAACACATTACATTGTTGATCAGTCACATGCTTTCACAAAACATAAGGAATATGGCAGATAACATACAACACATACTCTCAACAAGCATCAAGTTGCTTGAAATGAACTAATACTAAATCAAAGTGCTCAGCACCTATGGAACCAAATAATAAATTAGATCCAGAGAGGATCATTATTTTTAAAAAAGTATTTACATCAGAACTTCAGAAGTAAGTGGCAAGCACTTAAGGCTTGTGGTTCAAAATGTATGACACTTTTGTTTTTAGAAACAACTACTTTGTGGAATTTTAACATAGCATGGCGGCGCAAAAACAACCTGGATAAGATAATCAACAATAAAAGTTTCAAGCAGTCACTCATGGTTTAAGGAATTGCCAACCTTGGCTGATGAACTGACTAGAGACAGTCGACTGGCGATATGCATTTGAGAAAACATAACAGTAATAAGAACAAAAGGTTTGAAGATGACCAGATTAAAATGTCCATGCGAGATAACAGAAAGCATATCAGCAACGGGAAATACATCACTCCCACCACATCTCCACATCTCTACTACAACTAGGTTTTGGAAGTTGGAACATTCAAAAAAAATATATGTGCTGATAACAGATACACAATTCTAATAAAAAAAAGCAATCACAACTTTCTTCAGGATTCCCCCACACTAATAGTAAAGTCAGATACTTACCAGCTGAGATACGAAATCATTTTGATACTTGGCCTCTGACTGGATCTCTTGAGCGACCTGCAGTATATATCGATGGCTTATCTTAGAACTAAATCAATGTCAGTAGGGAGGTACAACTATACAACTTCTGAAAAGTAACGGGAACTAATTACATGTACGATTGGTTTCATTTAACGAACAACAAAATTGGACAAACTTCTGAAGTGGAGCTCAACTATACAACTTACCCCTCTTAGCTTGCGGACTTGTCCACGCAGTCCAAGGATATGATCATCCAATTCGGCATTGATTGGGTCGATCTGGAGCGAAATCTCGCTGGAGCTTGATGATGCAGCAGGCCTGACCGTGAGCCCCTCTCTGCAGAATCCAGCACTTTTCAGATATATGACAGAACAACGGATGCACAGGAGCCCAAGAGGATTAAAACCACGGAGCAATTGAGGGGGGAAACTTGTAACCAACGACAATGGATACTACTAGCAGTATTAGAACTCGGCGACCACAAACGTTTGGGCCCTAAGGAAGATCAAGGCCACACCAAGCACCGCGAGAAACGAAATCAGGAATAAGTCACGGGGACATTGGGGATCAGCATCACGGCACAACCTAATGAACCAGTAAGGAGAGGAAACGGACACGGAAGGGCGAACCTGGAGCCGTAGGACCTGTTCGCCATGGCGGACGCAGAAGAGGCAATCTCCGAGCGACTGGAGCCCGATGAGTTCGAGATCGGCGCCGTGGTAGTATGAGGAGCGCAAATTTGCTTGCCCCGCCGGCTCGACCCCAACTCCCCAAGCAATCAATCAAAACGTTGATAAATCGATCGATCAAATTCCGTTTCTAACCGGGTTCGAGCAGTTGGGGTGCATGCATCCCACTGCATCGACCTGATTGTGACTGTGCTAGCATTTCACCTCAAGGAACATTATTATTGTGATTGTGCTGTCCCGTTTGCCGCACGGGATTGTCTTGCTGACCTCGTCGTCATCGCGTCCCAGGCTCCCAGCGATGGCAACGACAAATCAGCGAGGGCAACGCCGTTTGCCCACCTTCCCAGCACATATGAGCCGAGTGAGACTCGAGAAAGAAGAGAACAAGCCATTGCTGCTGCCTTAACCTGGTAAAACTATCTGCAGTCCTATTCTAGCTTTAATCAAAAGCTGGGCCGTGGAAGGCTTTTTTTCTTTAAAGAAAAAAACGCCAAGCCGTCCGCAGGGGGCTCGTTGTGCGTCACGGCGTCAGAGGCACGGTCGACGCCCGGCGGCGGTTGAACGAGCGACCGCCATAAGGGGGCAATATGTAAACTTGTAGGGATTAAAATGAAAATAATCGGATCGCGATTAATAATCACGATCCAAACCAGGGGGTAAATTGAAAATTATCGGATCGCGATTATTAAGCGCGATACAAATCAGGGGGTAAGTTGAAAAAGTGTGAATACGGCGGGCCTCCGCCCCGGCGGATGCGGTGCTGGAGAATATCCAGAGATGAAATACGGCGGAAATGCGTCCCACTACCTCAGATTTGAAGCCTCGAGGAGAGAACCGGATGCTGGCGTCCTCGCTTCGCCGGTGTTGCGGCGGCGCCGCGCCGTGCGAAGCAGGGCGCGCGGTTCGGTCTCCGGCAAGCGACGGTGTGGGCCCTGGTTCTACGCTCCACAGGCTATACTAATGGTAACCATGGGGGCGTCGTGCTCTGTTTTCTGCTGTTGCTAGCTGCAGTGCAACCTCAGATCATGAGATGAAGGGCGACGGCAGAGTGCATGCAATTTCTTTTGCAGGGTGCGTGCAAGTTCATGGGATTGACTCGCACAGCGTGTGAGAGTTGAAGATGATGTTGATCTGTTCGAATTAGAATTGTTTCATTCTGTCGCACCGGGGCTGAAGAAAGCGAAAGTTCTGAACATTGGATGACAAATCAGAAATTGGCAACTTTGAGCTTGAAACTGGCTTAAGCATTGCTCTGAGTCCAGATCAATAAGCATATCGTTGTGACGGACTTCGCCTTGATCATTTCAGTGAGCAATGTTGTCACGTCCCCAAGGATCCGTCTCGCTGTTTGGAATTAACTGTTGACACATTGAAGCTATATGTTTCCCTTGAGAATAACATTAATAGTGGATAATGATCTTAACAAATAACATTTATCCACTTGATTTGATCCTCCTGGATGAAAAGGAAACAATAAACCAGTAAATGTTTTTCCTCGAGGAGTGCCTACGAGTCTGGAATAGGCAAGTCAAACACAGCTGCTCTCAAGTTTTGTTCAAGCGAAACATTGAAATCTGTTCTGGAGTATATATTTGCCTCCTATGGGTCTC
Source organism: Cenchrus fungigraminus (assembly GCA_036936925.1). NCBI lineage: Eukaryota > Viridiplantae > Streptophyta > Magnoliopsida > Poales > Poaceae > Cenchrus > Cenchrus fungigraminus. Next base: position 133,080,851 of record CM072777.1, read on the forward strand.
ATGCCTGCAAAGGCTGCAGGGAAGTGAGCTGCATTAGCCAACACACTAACATCCCAACTGCTTGAAGCAAATGGGCTCACATTATCAATGGCAATTTACAGCCGAGTGCAAGACATGAGAGGATGCACATGACAGACTGAAAAATGGTGCAAGTTGGTACTAATCACAGAGGAGCCAATACTTATCCAACTAGATCTGAACAACAGTCAAAACACAAAGTATATTACAACTGCAATGTATGAGACATGCTAGTTCCAATCTACGGGCATCACTAAGCACGCAAATTCTGACCCTCCTGAAGTGCTTCCTGCAGATTCTTCACGGCACTGTCGTAGTACACGAAGCCCATGAACCAAAACTCATGGTTATCGACAGAAACCACCTGAATGTATTTCTCTGATGCGTTTGTTCTGCTGGTGGAGGAGTTAACTGATCGCAGTTGAGCAAGGGGAATGACCACCTGTTTTCAAACGGATAAACAAATTGTAAGTTACCTAAAAGAATGTGAAATTGTCAAGTACTATCAGCAAACAAAATTGCCAAAAATCTTCATATGCGCATTCTGCTACTTTAATTTTTTAAAACAAAGTGGCAAGGACAGGACCAAGACGACAAGTATAATATAAAGTAGAATGATAAAAGATTGCATGAATTCTGCTACTTTAATTTTTATATAAAACAGTACAGCAAGATGTATTGTTTAAATAAAATTCTGTAAGATTATCATAAAGAATAAGCTTCAGTATGTGCTGCATTTCCTCATACAAACTTTACAAATCTTGAACAAAAGCAAAACGCAGCAATCAACATAATTACGTACCTTGTAGTAGCTCCACTCAGTTTTGTCTCCAACCTGGTACGCGAGTGGATTGTCACTACAGAATGCCAGTTTTACATTGGACAGGTAAAGCACACCCATAACAGGACCAGCCGAGGTGGACAAATAGCATGCATATGGCTTCTTCAGTTTTTCGCCAGGGGCAACCTCAAAGGTTTGATGGAAAATCTTTTCATACCCACCTTCTGCAATGACTTTGGTGACCTGGGAGATCCTGCCCATTGCAGCATCAGTAATGCTTGGTCCTGTTTTCACTGTTTAAAGACAGACAAGTTAAGTTATATATCCAAATGAGAACCTGAAGCTTTGATTTACTACAAGAATGCGTAAAATCAATCTATCCAGAAAACAATGTGGAAATTACATTTTCGTCCCAACAGAGCTGGTATATTGATTTATATGCATCATGAACATATCAGGAAGATCTCATCATCCTTCAGATTCTTTACATTGTGATGACTTGGAAAACTTAGTTATAATAATTAAACTAACAACCCATGCACAAATACTACATCAAACATCTGCCTTCCACAATCACCTGAACTAACAAACTGCCTACTTAAAATAAAGGGGCCTCTACTACAACTATTAAAAATGCTGCAAACACAAAACTGTAGACAGGATCACCTTAATTCAGCACTATCATAATCTGCAATGCTTATCAGAAATCCCGAATCAAGCCACACTAATGGAAGAAAGTGAAACTAAATTAGTTGGCCCTCTATTTGTCCGCGCCCATCAACATTATATTTGCCCTTTTTTTCCACCCATCAACATTATATTTGCCCTTTTTTTCCACCCATCAACATCATCGTCAACAATTTGATGGAAAACACAAAAGAGACAACTTCAGAGGTGATTTCGTGAAAGGAGGACTATGGAATCGAAGCTTACAGTGCTGCCAGAAGTTGCCGGTGATGTTCTCGGTCTTCCGGGCCGCCTCGCCGAACCTCTTCCCCATCTTCCCGAGCACGTCCTTCACCGAGTCCATCGTATCTGCAAAAACACAAAACCACGAAAACACCCCAGAAAATTAAGCGACGATCCAAATTTCCGCCGAATCGGCGGCTAACGAGCCCAGATTTGGGGCGAGGGGGCAACGTACTCTTCGGGGCGGTCGCGGCGCCGCCGGCGGGGGAGGAGATGTAGGGGTTGCCGCCGTAGGGAGGCGGCGCGGCGGTTGCGGTGGCGGCATGGTAAGGCGGTGGCGGAGGCGGGGCCACGTCCTCCGGCGAGAGCCTCGGGTACGCCGCGTACTCCGGGGGTGCCGCGGCGCGGTCGGCTCCGCCGGTGGACGCGGCTGTTGCGGGCGGGTTCATGTCGCCGGTGGGGGGCGTGAGGGCCGAGCCCGAGCGGTGCGGTGCGTTGGCGGTGGCGGTGGGTTCGATGTCCGCAGCTCGTACGTTTCCGTGGACGAGATGACAAGGCCGCACGGTTTGTGGAATTTATTTGGGATCTGCCTGCCGTGCCTACGACGATGCCAGAATATGTACTGCTGCCATTTTTTATTTTTTTCCCTGGGAAAATATTTGTCATCTGAAAAACGCGGTGGAGTCGTCGCTAAGCACAGCGCTTCAAAATTCGAGCTTGACTTGATGACCACTCAAAATGCTTAGTAGGCACGAAGGACTTTTCATTTTTCATTTCCTCGGTGCAATTGAATATGAGCTCTCCCCCTATCGTGTGGCGTGTGGATTTCTTTATTTTTTAAAACAAATACTCCGTACGTATATTGCGTGTGAATTTTCAAACTTGAAATCCTACGCCGCGTGATGTGATGTGACGCGTCCCCCAACCCGGACGCGTTAACGTTTGCAGGATCCACCTGTCGGTCCTCCAGGTGAGCCGATGGCCCCGCATGGGATACCCTTTTACAACGGCTCAATTCCGGACAGACTTTTTTTTTTTTTGAGGATGTTCCGGACAGGACTCCTCCTGCCCCTGGATCTGGAAGGTTCTTCGAACCCACAGGCCAACCCAGGCCAGCCAGGCCTCGCTGCCAGCCCATCCATGGTGCTGGCCAGTTTAGCGAAACGGCCCAACCCAGTGAGGGCTTTCGCATTTTGGGTGGTCACCTGGGCCACCCACCACCAAGTAAATCACCTGGGCCACACACACAACGGACGCCCGCGCAACAAACAGCCCAGATAGCCCGGGCTCGTTCGTTGGTCCCTCGAGCCGCACGCGCGTGGTCCAGGCTGCTGCTGAATCTCGATGAGGCGGCGGCGCGCGCCCGTGCGGGGAATCAGGCGGAGCCGCCGGCCGCGGGGGCGGGGCACGGTGCCGCGGCCACGACGCTAGCTGATCCCGGCGCGCGCGAGGTACGCCGCCCTGCCTGCTTCATCTCCGTTCATTTTCGGCACGCCGTTCTCCGGCGATCCAACCGCGCGTCCGGCCGGCGGCCGACACACGCCCGGCCTCGCGCGGGTTGAATCGCAGGGGGGGCCTGTGCCGACCTACCACCAAACCCAAATAAAGATCGCAGCCACCTTTGGGCATGCACAAGGGGCCTCGCCAAAAGCTCGGGCGCCGATTGGTGGCTACCACGCTTCGCCCACACCAGATCCATGGTTAGTAATCGCTTTAGCCTAATCGTGGATCCTTTTGGTGACCATTACTATAACGATTCTGCCACCATCCCCGTTTGCTTACATTAGACTTCAGTATTGAAGTGAAGCAACCCGGGTGAGAGCATGTAAGCTGCAAAAGGCAACGCACTTTCCTTTGGAGAGGGGGGTAGAGGCAGGAAAAGTGTGGGGGAAAGAGGGGTGGCCTTTGGCATCCATGAAAGAAAACTAGTGTACGGATTTCCGAATGAATCTCTACGTTAAAAATGGAACAAGTTACTTCTGCTTTCAGGGGTCGTAGCCTCCTCATCTGTACAACAAGCCTTTAGTCACGGAAGACTTGTCCTTGTTAGATTTTGTGACACTGGATATCAAATCAAACATCATTAATTGTAGCTCCTCCTCATCCATGTGTCGAATAACAATAGGTGGACCTCCATGGAGGAGACGAGCCATATGATCATACCCCTTTTTTTTTTGCTTCGACCTTATCTCCCCCTCCCTAAATAATTTGAGGATAAAATGAATTACGAAACAAAGATAGAGTATGCAGCTAAAAGGGAATTAGTTTTCTGGCGTGTATTCTTAATCGTACACCAATCGGCTAGTTTTAGCTTGCTTGTTTATATATTCTTTTTTACAATAATACATGGCATAAGTGCAATGCTACGAGATGTTAATGCCATCAAGGATCTCTGGACAGATGGTTTTGATTCCAGCCTGTAAACAAATCATAGAAAGTACAGTGTATGGTCAGCACTATATAATAACAATTAACATGGGACAGATCAAAATGTATTCCCACCATGAAATAAAATAGTTTATCATCGCAAATACTCGAGAAAATAATATGCTTTCATGTACAGAGGTTGATATGGAGTCACATGGCACCTGCAGTGGGATGGTTTTTTTTATAAAAGAAAATGTTTGCAAAGTCCGCGTAAGTTTACTGGACAGCGCAATCAGCTAGGAACATGGAGAGCAGAAAAATTATTGAATAGAAAATCAAGATTTGATTTTGACGTCAATAATTTCCTTTCCTTTTTCTTTTTCTTTTGCAAAGGGGGGGAAAGGAAAGATACTCCTGACTTGCAAATTGCAATATTGCGAGAGGCCAGTGTTGAGCAAAGTGGACAGTCTGACCTAGCTAGCAGTGCCTTTACCACCATCTTTCAGCAAGGTAATTGACTTTAATCAGAGAACAAAATCAGAATATCTCACCAGGCGCCTCACCTGGACAAAAGATGAAGAAATCAGAATACTCCCACCCTGTTCTAGGTGCAACCGTGCAAGCCTTTAAACCAAGTGGATTTGTACTTGAAACCTGCCAAGGACGATGCGCATACTCCACTGTAAGAGTAAGACAGCAGCAGCATCAGTCAGGAAGAGGAACCGTGCCCAGTTCTCTGAATGCAAACATGGTCCACCCGGTACTTTTGAGGGCTGCTCGAGTTGCAAATGATAAGTTCAACCAGAATATGCCGTGCAGGAAGTCCACTGAGAAAGGTGCCGACTTTTGGCACCAGTTTTCCGTTCCTCCGTGCGGGTAATTGCAATATGATATCGTCAGGTCAAATTGTAGTGCGTGGCCTTTTGGTGTTTCAGTGTTTGGAGACGGACAGCTCATCTGCAACTCTGATCTGAAAGAATCCGCGGTGCTCTGCTCGTAGCAACACGATCGGCGATCTGGGGGGCCTTTTGAATCTCATGCTAATAAACAAGGAGCGGCAGAGGCAGCAGCAGCGCAGCCGGGTAAAGTTATTAAGCTGATGCTGCGGATCACAAGTAAACTAATGCCACACCCACCGGCCAATGTGATGTGTCCAAGCATGATGTGATAACTGCTCTCTGGAAGTGGGAAAAATTATATATCATCATCGTCCAACCACATCGCATTGCATTGCATTGCTGAAGATTTTTGTGCTCTCTGCATTGCATTATATATCTGTAGAAACTGAAACTGAAAGGTTGGATGCTGAAGATATGTCATATGTGTGATTTGTTACTTGTGTGGTGCAGCGAACAGCTTGTGCCTGAAATTTGCCAGGCATCTCCAGCAGTCCAGATGAGCAGGATCGGCAAGCTCGCTCTTCACAGTCATGGCACATGACAGAAAGCTATGACTGGATGATCGAGATGACTGCAGCACCGAATGCTCATTCTGCACAATTTGAGAAGATTGACAGTAGGAGGGCGCCAATGCTGATCAGAACCATATCGAGAGTTGCTGCAGCATCAAGTACTATGCCATGTTCTTCTTGGCATATCACTCAGGTCCAGTGCTGTTACGAAATGAACCTAGGGTTCAGCCATTTAGGGTTCTCCGTCACCATTCAAATCTGGCATCTCTGCCAGAAGCACAACGGTGCTGCACGGCAAGCGACTGGAGGAGGGGAGGGCACAGGGACATTATGAGCTGTGCTTAGTGTTTTCTAACAGGAGATTGTTTAGGTTTAAGCGAGGGGGGGCAGTGTAAACAAATGCGTGGCGCTAAGAATCCCAATGCCTTGACTGACAGCAATCCCTGCCCGAAAGGGCCGACCGGGCGCAATAAAAGATGTGGGAAGAAACAAAAACAAACGGGCGCCCCCTTGGCCTATCTCCCGCTCTTTTCCTGCTGCTGCCTTGTAAACTAAGCCCCTCATGCATGTGGACTCGGCAACAGTGGCGGCTTAGTTTTTGCGCTGGGTTTTGGAATGCTTTTTTTTTTTTTTTTTGCCCGCTGAAAGTGCCCCGACCTCGTCGACCTGACTGGTTCAAAATAACCTCTTCGATGATGCAAAACTTCCTTGGTTAGTGGTTATCTTGAGCAGGAGCTGGTTTTTTCAATCTTGACCACATTGCTTTATTCGTCATCTCTCGACTGACCTGGCGAATGCCTCTTGCAAAGTTCAGAAGTATTCAGATGACCATGAGTGAATTTGTTGTTCAACCATTTTTTTTTACTCTGCAATCATGCAATGATGGTTTGTACTCCATCCGTTTCAAATTGCAAGTCTTTTTATTTTTTTTTGGAGTTAAAATATATTAAATTTGGCCAAATAAAATACTTACATTTATGATGTCAAATAAGTTCTTTTATTTTTTCCATTAACTATATTTTTTATAATGTATCTATTTTGTGCTATAATTTTTTGTGATTATATATCATTTTTTTCAGACATAAAATGGTTTGACTCTCAAAAATGTAGGAACGACTTACGGCTTGGAACGGAAGGAGTATTTTTTTTTTACCCCTGGTATGCTCTGTTGAGGCATTGAGCAGTGTCGAATTCTTCAGGGGTAGGATCTAAAAATGTCTCCAACGGCTACAGTGCTAAACCGGCCAGCAATTGGTCACAATTTTGAGGGGAGCTGGCCCGCCTGACGAGCGATGAGTTCACCGGCCACCACTAATTAATCCAGTGATGATAAAAAATGCGATCACGTGAATAATCCCGGAACACGATTTTACGGGCGACTCATTTTTTACCTGGCACCTGAAAAGGGACAGAGGTAACCAGATCTACCGCCTCCCCCCGCTGGGCCTCGCAAAGGGAGGGGAGGAGAAAAGGGCCAGAGAGAGCTACCGCCCCACGGCTCTACTACCACCCAAACGCAACGCAAGCGGCGGCTGGCTGCGTCGACTGACTCAGGCGAACACAAGTACACCTCACACCCACCCCTCGCACCCCACCACCCAGCTCGCCGCGCCTCCACCCTCTCCGCTCCGCAGGCGCTGCTGCGCTCGCTCCCCCCACCACCCCCTTCTCCTCCGTCTCCTCTTCCTCCTCCACCCAACCAAACGCCGCGACGTCGGGGGGAGCCAGCCCGCCGCGGGCGATGTCGGAGGAGGACGAGGACCAGCCGCCGCCCAAGCGGCCCAGCAGCGCGTCGCCGCCCGCGGACCAGGTGCTCGACAACGTGCTCGAGACGGTGCTCCAGTTCCTCGACGCGCCGCGGGACCGGAGCGCCGCGTCCCTCGTCTGCCGCTCCTGGCACCGCGCCGAGTCCGCCACCCGGGAGGCCGTCGCCGTCCGCAACCTCCTCGCCGCCTCGGCGTCACGCACCGCGCGGCGCTTCCCCAACGCGCATACCCTACTCCTCAAGGGCCGCCCGCGCTTCGCCGACTTCAACCTGCTCCCGCACGGATGGGACGCCTCCGCCTTCCGCCCCTGGGCGGCCGCCATCGCCGCCGGCGCCTTCCCCGCGCTCGCCTCGCTCTACCTCAAGCGCATCCCCGTCACCGACGCCGACCTCGACCTCCTCTCACGCTCCCTCCCCGCCTCATTCCGCGGCATCTCCCTGCACCTCTGCGACGGCTTCTCCTCACGCGGGCTCGCCGCCATCGCCACCCATTGCAGGTATCTACCCGACTACCCCTCCTCCTCTGCGCCATTCTGATGCGTCGCTCTCCCTATTGCAACTTGACTTGATGGGACGTTTTCCCATCTGCAGGGCGCTGCGAGTGCTCGACGTGCTGGAGTGCGACATGGCCGAGGAGCAGGAGGTCGTTGACTGGGTGGCGGCGTTCCCGCCGGAGCCCACCAACCTCGAGTCGCTCTCCTTCGAGTGCTACGAGCAGCCCGTGGCCTTCCCCGCGCTCGAGGCGCTCGTGGCGCGGTCCCCGCGCCTCACCCGCCTGGGGGTCAACCTGCACATCACCCTCGGCCAGCTGCGCCGCCTCATGGCGCACGCGCCGCGCTTGTCGCACCTCGGCACCGGCTCGTTCCGGCCGGCCGACGGCGGCGAGGAGGGGCTCGGATTCGGGGAGGTTCTCGCTGCATTCGACTCCGCTAGGCGAGCGGACACGCTCGTTTCCCTGTCCGGTTTCCGTGAACTCGCGCAGGAGTACCTGCCCACCATCACCGTCGTGTGCTCCAACTTGAAGAACCTTGACTTAAGCTACACCCCGGTCACCCCAAATCAAATTCTGTTGTTCATAGGGCAATGCTACAACCTTGAAACGCTATGGGTACTAACCTCACCTTGGCTTGGTTTGCCACTTTACCTTGCTGTTTTGCTGATGACAACCTCTTTGCTAGGTGCTTGACTCGGTGCGTGATGAAGGGCTTCGGAACGTGGCATTTTACTGCAAGAAGCTCAAGTGTCTTCGCGTGCTCCCATTGAATGCGCATGAGGACGCCGACGAGTTGGTATCAGAGGTTGGCCTTACCGCCATCTCACAGGGCTGCCCTGAGCTACGTTCGATATTGTATTTTTGCCAGACGATGACCAACGCTGCTGTTATCGCTATGTCACGGAACTGCCCGGAGCTCAAGGTATTCCGGTTGTGTATAATGGGACGGCACCAGCCTGACCATGCGACTGGGGAGCCTATGGATGAAGGGTTCGGTGCCATTGTTCAGAATTGCAGCAAGCTCACCAGGCTATCTACATCAGGGCACCTTACTGACCGGGCATTTGAGCACATTGGCAGGTATGGCAAGTCCTTGCGGACGCTCTCAGTGGCGTTTGCTGGAAATAGCGATGTAGCGCTGCAATACATTCTCCAGGGTTGTTCAAAGCTAGAGAAGCTTGAGATAAGAGACTGCCCATTCGGTGATGCCGGCCTCCTCTCGGGGATGCACCATTTCTACAACATGCGGTTCGTCTGGATGTCGGGCTGCAACCTGACACTGCAAGGGTGCAAGGAGGTGGCTCGGGGGCTACCACGAATGGTGGTGGAGTTGATCAATGGCCAGCCTGAGAATGAAAGGGCCGAAAATGTGGACATCTTATACATGTATCGGTCGCTCGACGGGCCAAGGGAAGATGTACCATCATTTGTGAAAATCCTGTGAAGCTTATGCTGTGGAGGCATCGTATGAGTGACTGCCTGGGAGTATCAATACTTCTTCACTTGCTGAGCGTGGATCTAATGCAATCTATGTAAGTTGCTGGAGCTGCGGATATGTTACATTTTTCTCATTCAATTTCTAGAGAAGGATTTCCAAGCACTTTTAGCGGCGGGTGGGGTGTTCAATTGATGTTGTGCTTGTAGGAGTTTATCAGCGAAATGCAAAGTTTTTCTACTGCAAGGCCATTAGCGGCAGCAGAGCAGGCTTCTTGGAGGGGGTGTCACGGCTGCCTCAGTTTTGTTTGCGGCTCTGGGAGGCTCCAGTTTGAGGATCAAGTTTCTATGCCGGCGCAACCACCATGGTTTCTCTTATTCTTGGATGTGAAACTTGTTTCATTAGAACTTTTCCCTTATGTTGTTGTTGTTGAGTTGCAAATTTCCATTTTTCGCGTTCCTGAACTATGAGCAAAGCCGCCTGGACCTGGGCTGTGTCAAGTTCCAATGCTCCCCGTCTCAAGTTTTGTGATTCTTCTCTGTTGATGTTTTGAAAAGTCCCTGCGCCTGTCTTTTCGATATCTCATCTGAATCCAGAGCTTTGGCTGTTGCTATCATTACCGGAGGACCTACTACAGTCACAGCCTGAAAGCTCTATCCATGGGTTGATTGGGTTCCCCTCCATCCCTCCTTACTGAAAGGTCAGCAAAGGGTCATGCTTATTAGGCCCTCGGTCCATCAGGTGATGATTGCCTGGCGCCCATTTGTCTTGACAGCCCTAGTTCCTCGCCGATGTGTTTCGCCGTCCACAGTCAGGCTCCGGCCGGCGACAGCGACGGCCGGCCGGGGTCTAGTAGTAGTAAATAAGCCTCCCATCAACTCCTGCAGCTTAGCGATTATATGACGATGATGAGTTGATGATTAGGTCCTTCCTTTCGCCCCAATGCGCAAGTGTCATGCTGATGCTGATGCTGTGGGCGTAGTAGCAGAGCTGCTGCCACCACGGCCGGCCTCTTCTCTCTTTCTTCCTTTGGCTGCTGCCTCCCATGGCCCTGCCGGCCACGTACAGTTTCCGCGAAAGAAAAGCCTGGATGGCGACCAGTCCTGCAAGGAAAGGAAAGGAAAGACGACGGCGAGATGGCAAATGATGAGGGAGTGATGACCGGTCGATGGCGATGGAGATGGATCGATCCATCGTTTGACTGGCGATGGGTGGGTGAGTGACCTGGCGAGTGAAATGGGGCAGTAGATGCCAAGCGAGCGTGAGGAGCAGAGATTCAGGGAGGACAGTGAAATCTTGAGCTGGTGAAAGGGCTTCCCTTCCCCGGGCAAACTCATTGGCTCCCTTGACCGCAGTTGGTCTTGTCCTCTTGTTGCTTTGCTCGTCGTCGTCGATGATTGAAGGCGCGCTCCGATCTGGGAATTTTGAACTAATAGCTCGATCGACAACATGTGCAATGAATAATAATACAAGTGCTACGAGCAGGCCGTGGCAGTATCTGAAGCAAGCAGCGTAGGTCTGAATGAACTGCCTGAAAGGTGGATCACTGAAAGCAGCGGCCACCGATCGCCCCAGCAAGTGTCCGAACGCCAGTGATGGCGATCTCGCGGAAACAGGAGATCTCCATCGATTCTGATCGTCCGAGACCGGACTGTGAGTGAGAGTTATTGCATGATGGCGCCTCGAGGCCTATATATCTAGCGGTTTGGGATCCGTCGCTGTTCTCCTCGCCATCGATCGATCTTGAGGCATCATGTCAAATAATTGGCTGCTGTTCCAACTCGATCGGCCTCATCGATCAGGGAGAAAATCCGGCAGATCTAGTGGACCTCATGCTTCAACTGCATGCAAAGCGGCCGTGGAAAAAGAGAGATGTGTGCCTTGTGTTGTGCAAGGCTTTGGCTGTTCGAATCGCGCGAGATGCAGCTAGCAGCAGTCAGCACTCAGCAGGGGGTGATGAGGGAGACTGTGATGGATTCACCCCTGCGGAAAGTTGCAACTGCTATGAGCCATGTGGAACAGCTCAAGAAGCCATGGGCGCCACTGCTACTGCATGGTGATTTCCTTTGGAAGAATTGCATCAGTCTTGTGTAGCATTCAGTATGCTTCAATTCAACAGTTCAGGTTCAGAAACAGGCAGGGTGAGAGCTACGTACTTAACGCTGGGGGAATTCACGGCAAAGTGTGTTCTTTTCCCTCACGGTTTTATGATTGCTGTGCCTTTTTCTTCCTCCCCTCATTACGTTCTAAACCACGCCTTTTCCCTGACTCATTATGTTGGGTAAAAAGAGTGGAAATGATATGATGGCGGAAAGGTGGGTGATTCACCGTGGTGCTACCTGCTCACCTATTTTTAACCTCTTCACCGAGCTCCAAAACAAGCAAAAAGGTCATCAGCGGGCACGGATCATCTGGTATGGCCACTCGATTATCTTCTCTTCTGAAAGTTAGGCGCCCATTCAGATTCAGGTCTCAGGCAGGCAGGCATGTGTTACCAAATCCGCAGAGGCGTTACCGGGTTTTTTTAATTACTCAGATCTTGTGTCAAGGTTAATTCATGGCTCAACCGAACTGCATATGAAGTAGGAAGCAAAGGTGGCCTCATGATTATGGGTCGATCAAGCGCGAGCTTAACTCCTAACTGCTTCCTGCAGCGTGGGCCCGGCCGGCGCGAGTAGGTCTTGCAATCATATCATGTGAATATGCGAACAGTGAAGAGATTGGATTTCTAGGGTTACTTTATAGAGTATCAACACCTTAGATTTTTATTTTTTTTTGTGGGGTTTTTTTTGGGGGGGGGGGGGGGGGGAGGGGGGGTCATATCACCTTTTCTCTCACCCTTTGTTGATTGAGGTAGCAGGGCCATGTTCCTAAATATCCAAGATAACACATGACCAGCGTGTCCACATGCATCTCAAGAGCGAGCCCTAGAAAGAAGAGTAGTGCTCCACTGAAACCCCTACTAGACACCTCAGCAGCTAGCTAGCTCATCGATCTCATGTCATGGGCTTTGTCTCTCTGCATGAGCGAGCTCTGAATCCCTGATGCTTCATGCTTGGGCGAGAGAGAATCATTCGCCTGCTGCAATCAAGCAAATGTCAAAGTTCTTGGTGAAATGAAACGCACCGCGAGCGCATCTTTTGTCGAAAAACACCAGCAGATCGAGTGCAGAGGATATATTACCCTTTGCTTTATAGGAAAAAGGAAAAGCAAAGCGGCTTTGTATTTGTGGAAGATGGATTGCAAGAACATATTCTGTAATCTGAACCGCGAGCGGGATTAATTAGTCAACGGCTTCTGCTACGTGCAATGTCTCTGGGATGAAGTGATTGATCAGATTGAACCTGGCCGTGAGGAATCAGGTTGCGAACCTAATGCACCTCACGGAATTATTGACAAAATGAAATGTTCCCGTCTCAATTTCTTCTTCTTCTTCTTCTTCTTCTTCTTTTGTAAAAGAAAAAAAAAGAGTCCTCACAAAAAAAAAAGAGGTGCATGTTGAAATCTACTAGATTGTTCACCAGCAGACACAATATTTCAAAATGGAATTCTTCCCTGAAAACTGATGATACTCTCATCTATAAACAAATGATGCCACAAAGATTAATTCCTAGGTGAGGAGCTGATGAAAAACAAAAAAAAAAAACTGAGGATGATTTCAAAAGTTTTGGGGGCCTCAATCAGGCACTTTTCTCTTCTGTTCATCAACTAACTCCTGTTTCTCACTTTTAACCATTTTCAGAGAGTATAACCAGTGGCATTATTGCTCCCCGGGACATGAACATGCCAAACCACAAGTTGCTGCTCCCATCCACCGGCCAATCGCCGGAGAGGAGAGGCCGGGGGCATCGTCTCCGGATCTGGACCGCGCGCCCCGACCAATCCAGTTCCGGTCTCCCCGACGAACGTGCACACGGCACAGCACAGCCGCGAGCGCCGCCGAGCCGAGCCGAGCCGAGCAAAGCGGCAGGTCTGGCTGGTCCGATCCGGTGGCGCGCTCGCGCTCGGGTCTCGCGGCTCGCCATGTGATCTTCCTCAGAGACCAGGCAGTTGCAGCCTGCAGGTGAGTAACGAGCACATGATTGAGGAGAGAGGGCTCCTCCCCTCCCCGGCCGGCCGGCGGCTCAGACCTCAGAGATCAATGTTGGCAGCGATCTACAGCGCGGCGCGGCGGTGCGCGCAGGTGACAGCCACTACACGAGCAGGCACAAGGGGTTGAGGAGAAGCAAACAAAGGGGTCTAGTTTAGATTGGCAGCACGCCAGGACAAGCCTGAATCGATTCTTTGATCCCCATCTCTAAGCCCCTGTCTCCCTTTGTTTTTCTCCATTTCAAATGCCTGGAGTCCTGGTTGTTTTCTCTGCAGCACAAGCCTGATTGACAGCCAAGCAGTTGATCATCATATGGCACATATTCTATTTTACTTACTCAGTGTAATGCATGCTGATGATCGATGCCAAGGGTTGCTGTTAAAACATTTCCTGCTCCATATCATCATCTTTTCTTTTTCTAAAAAAGAAAACTTCAAAGTGAAAAAAAGGGGAATCTTGCTCATCATTTCGAACCCCAAGAAATATGGACTTGTTGGGAGGCTTACCGCATCAAACTGACCAGTGATAAGAGAGGTAAAAGAGGAAAGGCTGCCTTACCTTGCAGAGGCCAAAGTTGCTAGTTGCAGATGCATTTTGCCTTTCATCCCTATGCGCCATTTCTGAACTAGCAGTACCAGCGCGAGTGAAAACTTTTTCCTCGCAGCTATCAGCTTTTTACCTCCCCATACTCCACAGACCACCACAACATTTTATGACGCATGTAATCTTTTGAGCTTATATGCAAGTAAGCTTCAACACTGAAGCATATCGATCAGGTCCTTAACCGACAACTCCTCAGTTCTGAAGAGAGCATTCTGGTGTTGGCTGATGGCACTGTGAGACGGTCAAAGGCGTGCCATTCAAACCATTGGTGGGGGCCATCCTCTCTTTGCAAAGGCAAGGCACTGTACTGCCATGATCTCCAGTTATTATCAGTGTTGAGTCTGTGCTGCTGCTGGGGCCAATGCACATCTAATCCAAGGTGATGAATCCATTCCAACCAGAGCCAGCTTCCCTCCCTCGTCTTAAAGGTGACGGGCGGATCCATCCAACTGGTTTTCTGTGGTCGTGGAAAGGCTCGAGTGCTGATCACAAAAGGGCACAAGTGAATGCTGCACAGTGTCATGAACAGAGCAAGAAAGCTAAGGCATCTCTGCTGGATAGATGTGGAAGCATGCCTGCCTGCCTTCCTCAAAAGAATGAGACTTGGGGGGTTCAGCTCTGCATCTCGCTACACATTGCTGCCTGCCTCGCTTGCTGGGGTCCTCTCTTTTATCATTGCAATCTTGTGCCGTGGTTGAAGATGATACAGGACGGCATGACCATTTGCCCCCCTTGCCGTTTTCAGGAACTAGTAGTTCAGTTCGCCTCCACTGCGTCCCATTCACGGTTTTCTTCTGAAACGTTTCTGGAGATATATATCAAAATCGGTGCCAGGCTATACGAACAGGTTTTGATCTGGACAGAAGTTCCAAGAAAAAAATAACTTGGCCTACATCCTGGACGCAAGTTCTTGGATTTTAGCCAGTGGCGGATCTAGAGGGTGGGCTGGGTGGGCCACGGCCCACCCTAAGATTCAGCCCAAGAGTGATGAACCCTTGATTTTTCTTTTAAAAAGTCTGATTTATCAGCCTCAACTATCACAAAAGATCAAATTTGATCCTCTAACTATTAAACCAGTGATATAACATCCCTGAATTCGCACAAAAGTCTGATTTTGCTCCTCCAACCACTGTAGCTACTGTAGATGAAGGGAAAAAATTAGCTCTTGGCCCACCCTAACTTCAAATCCTGGATTCGCCACTGATTTTAGCACTGTATGTTTCATTACTGCTGCAGTCTGCAGTACTACTATCCTAGCACTAGCAGGAGGACCATCCCGGACGGACGCTGGGGAGAACAGCTTTGGTTTCAGGCCGAGTCTTTCGTCCCATTGCTCGTCCCAGATCCACAGCAGGTGATGCCATGATCTGGCCCTCTGCAGCTCTTCACTCTCCAGGTTGTTCGGCACATGATGCGTCACGGATCCTGCTCACGCTTGAACGACGAGGCATCTGTGCCACAAATTTTGAACACCTTGCATCCATCGTCCAATGCAGACATGCAGTCACTGAATCGCGTCCTCTTGCGTGGCAGCGCTCATCTGAACGGCACATGGTGATAAGTCATCTATAAGAAACCAAACTGACACGTGAGAGTGACAGAGTGCATCTATAGGCAAAAGGCAGCATACCCAAACCCAAGCCAGTCTTCGTGAAATCCAGACAGAAGTCAGGATTGCAGAAGCACGGTGACCTGCAGGCCAGGATAAGATTCTGCCGTGTGCTGGTTCGATGAATGCCGTCCAGTTCACCTTCTCAGAAATCCTTTCCACGCTTCAGTGCAGAATCCATGGAAAGGTTGTTGGGAGGTGCACGGAGCTTAAACAACAGCAGGAGCAAGAGGATCCTCCTCCATTTGTCAAACAGCTCTTAGAGATGAATGGTCAAGATGCCAAACTTTCAAAGCGCCACCATGGAGTTGGAGATGCTTCACCAGATTATCTTGCTTTAAGAAAACTGGCAGAGTATTGAACATTGAACTTTTTTGTTTTTCTAAAGGTACTGAATTGAAGTACTGAACGTTAGGACTGGATTCTGAAGAATCACGGCATGCGTGCATGGACATCTGTATTCACCACTGCAATTGATCAACAAGATAGTGCAGAGTGACAATGCAGGAAGAGGTCAACACAATGATTTTGCTACTCTACATTAGGTCCAAACCCGATTCAGAATTGTCAGAGTTTACTTTGGTAGGTTAGGCTTACCTTACCTACTTTTCTGACCGCACTGCACATATGCTCATATCCTATCTTGCTGAAGAAAAGGTAGAGTATTAAGCAGGAGCTGCTGCATTAAGTATGATCATGCCCACTAAGATAGTGTGTCTCAGTGTCAACGCTGGATATTTTGCACAAACAAATCGCAGCATGCCAAATAACGGGCAGGAGGAGCTCCAATGAAGGAGATTCGTAGTGGCGATGGCCGAGAGATGTCACACTCACATCTCGATTTCTCGACTCGGCATCGTCAAGGCTTGCAACTTTGCATTGGTACCACCACCAGACCATACCATTAGCAGCCATTTGGCACTGTGAACCGGAGATGAGTTTTGATCCGTGCCACGTGTAGTTGGCCAGCATGAGTTGAAGATCAGGACTTGTCAGCTGGCCGTTCATCGCGCAAGTATTTCTCATCTGATTCTTCTTCTGGAACCTTCTGAACAGATTCCTTAACAACACTTGCCTGGGATCGCAGTACTGATGACAGTGATGGCTCATCGGACAACAGCTGAAAGATGCACGGAGCTTTTTCAGTACGATTCAATTAGTACGCACATGTGAGCAACTAATTAGTTCAGTACAAACCTATTGCTTTAAGTTTTATGCACTAAATCCTTTCTCTGATCGATGAGCTCGTGGAATTGACTAATTCAGTACAAGTCCAAAAGGATCGAACTGGTTTATTACTCTTTCTTTTCTTCAAGAAATCAGATCCGTCGGACATGGACGGAGGGCGTGCCAGCAACAGCAAGAAAACACTGTCGAACCTGTGCGTGCTTGACGAGCAAGTTTCAGTCATCAGTTGGACATCGAACAATTCAAAAGAATGCCTTTTTTTTTCCTTCAGAGTGAGGTGTGGTAAATTACCTGACTGCGGAGGCATATGGAGCTCTAACAAACTTGGCATAATCAGAAAGCAGCTGTTATCTTGAATATATAAATTGGTAAAGTTTGGCAATATGTCATTATGTCCTATGTGGCTGCTAATAACTCTCCTTTATCCTTTGGCTGTACACATAGCTATTCAGTGACGACTGACGACGACTATCACGCTGCTTATTTGCTTTGGCAAGATTCAAAGATCTGCCATCATCATGGATCCCTGAAGCGCAACTTGAAGAGTTTAGGCTCCAACCTTGTTCAGTGTTCGGCTATTAATCGTCAATATATAATTTGCATCGCTATATTGTG
Source organism: Cenchrus fungigraminus (assembly GCA_036936925.1). NCBI lineage: Eukaryota > Viridiplantae > Streptophyta > Magnoliopsida > Poales > Poaceae > Cenchrus > Cenchrus fungigraminus. Next base: position 133,098,135 of record CM072777.1, read on the forward strand.
GTCGATCAAAAATGACTTTGTTTCTGAAAGGAAGTGTTTGGTGGCTTCTGTCAAAGGCTATCACGTGGACAGGGGGTTCATTACTACTCCCTACATACGTTTTTCTTTGTGCGTGTTAAGATTTAAAATATTCATAAAGCTCCTTGCAAAAAAAAACAATTTTTTTTGTAAATTAGTTTCTCTTACAAAATGATATCAATAGCCATGAACCAATATTATTACATTAGATTAAAAGATCTACAACTATATGACGAAACAAACCTATTGCTATAAATTTTGTGCACTAAAGTTCATATATTTAGATTATTTTATAGTCAAAACCTAATTATATATATTTGAATATTCAAACCCTAATATATGCCCTATAAAAACAAATGGACGGCGAGTATATTGAAAATAAATGAGAACCACACGTCTTATTGTGGTGGTGAAGGTACAAAGCATGGATGCGGCTCTCTATCCATCAATTTTCAAGTCTTAATGCCCATGGTTTACAAAAAAGAGAGTACTTTTACCATTTGATTTATTTATTAAAAATACTAATACGTACACACATGTAAACTCACCCCCTTTGAATAAAAGCACACAAACACTAAACCCATATGAGCACAGCCAAGATATTAGGACAACATATTTTGGGATTAATAAAAAAAAGTCACCACAAAAAGTATATAGGAAAGAGTAGCGTCGTTGAGTCTAAAAAATTCGAGCATATGTATTAGTCAAGGACTCAAACCCACATAGCTAGCTAAAGAAACTCAAGTAATAACTCAACTAATAACTCAGCTAAGCCAATCCGTGCAATTTATTTATAAATGTGTGATATGGGCATTAAGAGTCTTCTCTTCTTTCTGTGAACAAATCAGCCGTACAAATCAGCGTATAATATTTTTCTCTCAGAATAAAACAGTAGAAGATCTGCCGAATAGACTAAGATTTTATAACAAAAAGTGTGTATAAGTGTGGTGTGCAAAGATATGCTGCTGTTTTGTTGTTTTTGTAACTGAAAAAAGGCAAGAGAATGGAATGGTGTGGGAGCACAAGTAATATATGTCTACGTATAATACAAACATGGGCGCTACGCAAGTTGCGAGTACGAATATATGATGTAATTAACGTTGGCACATGTTTTTACACTGTCCTTATGTACTGCTTCTTCCGTTTCAAATTGTAGGTCATTTTTCTTTTTTTTAATGCAATATTTTTGTTATGCACTTATTAGACCATATAGTGTATGTTTAGATGTGTAATTATACACATGAATCTAAAAAAGTTAAAATGATCTACAATTTATGGAGGGAGTATTTCTTGTTATCGAATAAATGTTTGAAAATGTTAGGTCCACGGTGGTTTTAGGAGTAGAACCCGATCCTGCCGTGAACAGTGTAAGTTTTGGATGAAGTTGAGGTTACATGAAACTCGACGTCAATATATACAATGCAAGAAGCCACAAGGACATACTAGGAAATCATGCATGCATAAAATACCAGAAGCCTTCTTTTTGATTACCTTGATTAAGCTCTCGAGATTAGAAGTGTACATACATGGCAAGAAGGAAGAAGTTTATTTGTACGCAGAGAACACTCTATAAACAGCTACCCAGTTAACTAATAACCGAGACGAGGATATGATCGATCGAAGATCGAACTGCACGCTGAGTCCAACAGAGGAGGCATTTCCATTTTTGCATCACGAAGTTGCACTGTGCATTGCAGCATCTCCTTCCAACAGAAGAGGCAAAGGGTGAGGCAAAATGCTCATGGAGGAGAGAGGAGATGCCCCTCTCTCCTCGAAGGCATCCGTGCGCACAGGGGAGGAGGAGAGGGCCGGCCGGGCGCGGGGAGGAGCGAGGCGAGCTGTGGGGGCAGCGGCGCGGGGCAAGGGCGGCGCGGCGCGGCGGAGGCAGGCGAGCGCGGAGGAGGAACGGCGAGGACGCCCGCGGCGAGCCCCTCACCGGCGAAGTCGAGCACGAAGGCCTCCTTTCCTCCTCGCCGCGAGGCCTCCTCCCTCTCCTCCGGCTTGACGCCGCCGGCCTCCTCGCTCGATGCGCCGCCGCCGACCCGAGGTGCAGGGGATCGAAGAGGTCGCGCGAATCGAGCTCCACGCCTCCGCCCCGGATTCAGCGCGCTGGCGGAGGGAGCGGGCGGAGCTCCGGCGGCGGCGCCTCATTCCCCTTCTTTCCCTCCTCTCCGGCGAATCCCCGACGCAGCGAGGTGGGCGGAGCTGCTGCCACCGTCGGTGCCGCTTCTCCATCTCCGCGGGCATCCGCCTTGTACATGAGGCCAGGAGGCGAGGGGCGGCGCTGGCTGGAGACGGAGTGGAGGCGCGACGTCGGTGGTGGGAGGGGAGGCGCGGCGCCGGCGGCGGGTGGGGACAGGGGAGGTGCGGTGCCGGCGACGGGAGGGGCAGGGGATGCTTTTCCTTTGCCTCTGCACTGTTGGAGATGATAGATTTTACCTTGCCGCTGCTCGAACTGTGCGCGAGGCAAACTTCGATATACCTCTTCAGTTTTGCCTTGTATTGTTGGACTTAGCCTTAGCAAGTAATTTATTCCTCATGTACAGTGCACGTACAGCACGGCGCACACTCTGATATGATTAGCAGCTGATAAGCACACACAGTCACACACACAGCTAGACCTCCTGCGTCCATGCATGCATGCATCATGCATGCATGGCGGCACACAAGATGCACGTACACACGCCTAATACGCACACGTGTCATCGTCCACGACACACGGGCATCTGCCATTTCTGGCTACATACGCTTAGCTAGCTAGAGATCACCTCTTCCAAGAGCTTGTACCTCCGGATCCTCGGCCTGCCGCGCGCGACGCCGGGCGACGGCGGCGGCGGCGCGTCGCGGACGGCGCGGCTGCCGAGGTCCGACGCCGACCGCCGCAGCAGGAGGCGCTGGTGCTGCGGCTGCTGCTTCTTGATAGGCTTGCTCAGGTTCGACGACGCGAAGTCGCCACGAGCGGCGACCTTGGGCGACCTGCCGCTACCGCCGCCGCCGCCACTACCCATCGTGTCGCCGTGAGCAGTCCCAGCCGGCGGGCGGGCGGCCGCCTTGCCGGCGGACCTCGGCGAGGAAGACGTCGAAGCCGCCACGGCCCCGTCCGCCCTCAGGCACCAGTTGCAGGTGCCGTACGACTCCACCTTCGGGTAGCGATCCGTGCAGTACCTGCATGTGTACACGATCACGCGTATACATACGTACATGCACAGAATTAGCTAGCGGAAAAAGTCTAGATAACCCCCCACCTATGGGGGTTGGATCACATCACCCCCCAACCTATGAAACCGGATGTTTTACCCCCCGAACTATCTAAAACCGGACAAATTACCCCCTGAGGCGGTTTTGGACGTCTGTTTGCTACAGTAACGGCGGTTTTGTATTTTTTTCTTTTTTTGTTATTTCGGCTGAATCATTGAAAAATCATAGTAAATCACAGAAAAATCGTAAAATGGAAAATCCAATTTTGTTGGACTCCACATGAGTAGATCTACACAGTGAATATATAATATGAAATGATTTAGAACATTTTTTTAGAGCTATGAATTAATTACAGAAAAGTATAGATCTAAAGCTATAGCAAAAAAAATGTTCTAAAACATTCCATATTATATGTTCACTATGTAGATCTACTCATGTGGAGTCCAACAAAATTGGATTTTCCATTTTATGATTTTTCTGTGATTTACTATGCTTTTTCAATGATTCAGCCGAAATAACAAAAAAGAAAAAAAGACAAAACCGACTTTACTGTAGCAAACCGCCGTCCAAAACTGCCTCAGGGGGTGATTTGTCCGGTTTTGGATAGTTCGGGGGGTAAACATCCGGTTTCATAGGTTGGGGGGTGATGTGATCCAACCCCAATAGGTGGGGGGTTATCTAGACTTTTTCCATTAGCTAGCCTGCAGGCTCATGTATGATGTACTGTAAATACTGGCGTATATGTTATTTCATGCAAAATTGTGTGGTGAACTGACATGTACGATATAGGTGATGAAATTAACTGCTGATAAGCAGTGATGCAGTTGTTGGATTTGAGTACAAATCAGCTATAGCTTAGAAATCAACGTCGAGCGAATGAAGGCCCCGTCTCGTTTGACAATTTTGGCAACGACGTGCGAAAAGTGCGTGTTCGGAATAAACTAGAAGAAGGACGGATTACATTCGGAGAAGAAATAATTTGACAAATAATAAACTTATTGCCATCAAATGCACGCACGCACGCGTCGACGATTTTTTTTTTTTTGAAGTTTTGATGGGGGCGACAAATTCAGGGAAGAACAGCTAGTAGAACCGACGATGAGAAAGTTTCACGTGTTCTTGAGGGGAAAAAAAGAAAAAGGTTAGGTTGTGCGGGTTGACATCAACTCATGAACTTATCAGTTCGATTGTGTGGTGGGCATCTAGATTCAAAGTCGCAAGATGCATCATGCCTTTTCTTTTTCTTGTAAAATCTGCGGGATTGAGTGGTTCCAAGATATATATTCCAAAATTCAACAGCTTTTCTTTTTCGAGAATGCGAAGGAGAACAACGCATCTTTTCATTTCGGAGGAATATTTCTAAAATTAAATTAGCGGAATAGTCATATATGCCAAAGAAAACCAAGAGGATCGGAACCGCATGAATCTCTGGACCTAATTCGATGCAAGCATATATAAAACTAACACGCAAATAAAGATTAAATCCCAGATGCGCAAGAAGAAAGAGATCGATGGACTTCAATCTATTCGAGTACCTATAACCTATATATCGACGATGCTGCTGCAAGTGCAGATCGAATTAGGGATCGGCCGCACGTACGGACATGTTCGTCACTACCTAAACGAGGACGAATTGATTGGGGGAAGAGCGGTGGGTGGGTGGGTGGATGCACGTACGTGTGCTGGGAGCGGACGGAGCAGGCGGAGCAGCGGAAGAGCTCGGGCAGGAGGCCGCGGTCGCCGCACATGCAGCAGACGGCGGAGCTCGGCGGCGGGCCGCCGCTCGCGCCGGCAACGGCGTCTGGTGAGGACACCTTGCCGCTCCCCATGGATCGATGCCTCCCGGCGATCTCAGGCGGTGAATGGGCCGAACCGGCGCCGCCGCATGCGGTCGATCCGCACGGATCAAATCAAACCCAACGCTAGCTTGTGCCGATCGATTGATAGCTTGCAGCGACTGGTTGGGTTCGTCGCCGGCTGCTTTAATTTCTCGCTCGTCGCTCCTCCAGTAGGAGGATGATGATGATTGATGAGACGGAGACGGTGGAGTTGGCAAACTTGTGGGGTGGGTGTTTGGGGGAAGGAGGATGCAAGGAGGTGGTGGTGGTGGCTGATGCGGTGTCTGTCTTGTGCAGTCTTCACACATCTCAAGATCTTGCAGAAGCTGCCCTCTTTTGTCCTCTCTTCCTGCCATGGCCGGTAAATGATTTTCTGTAATATTTTATTCACTGGCCCAACTTTGCAGTCTAGGCCTTCAAGTTTGATGGTTTTATTTTGTAGGATTTGTCTCCAAGCATTGAGAATCTTAATCCCTGATGTACGTGTTATTGTGAATTCTGAGCAAAGCTTTGACACTATTTATTTACTTTTAGACGTACTCTAGTTTGTTGTCAGACATTTACTATATGATTTTAGCCGATGCTGACATATTTGTACGATTTTAATTCGGTAAAACAGTTTACATGAAAGCTTGATCAAACTCATTTCTATACTCCAAACTACTAGAAAACAAGCACTTCACTTATCAAAAGTTCAAAACCACGAGACTTGGCATGTTGATATAGATTAATGATCACTTTGAGACTATTAAAACATGCTTTGACAGATGCAGCTCCTAGTTTACCTAAGAGTTGCTATCCAAGTATTAAATCGTCCATTACCATTTTAGTATGATAATAAAAGTTAACAAACAGCCATGGCGGGCAGGTCGGCCAGAGATTGAAAAAGAATTAGCACATCTCAGAAGGGGCAGTAAGTAAATATAAATAATATTAATAAAATAACAGAACAAACAAGACGTCGCTGTCGGTGGCAAGACCGTGAATGGCAAGACATCGAGGGGCAACCCCTTTGCTCTGAGGAATAATTGCACCTGGGTGGATGGACTTCGTTGGACGGCCGGGCGAGCGTGGGCCTACCTTCACGCTCCGCGCGAACCTACCGCCGTCCCGCTGCCATGCGGGGCCCAGAAAGGAACGGCCCGCCTGTCAGAGCTACGTGGTTGGCGGGGAGGTGGCCGACTTGCTCGGCGCACCGCGTGGGTCACGCTGCCCGGTGGGCCTAAAAGGGAGCCAGGCGGTGGCATCCCGTGTAAATTGCGGGCGAACGCGGGGGTGGATTGGTTGGAGGAGAGAGGGTAGTGGGGTCCTTGTTTGACCCCTCGATCTACACCCCGCGACCGCGACCGCCAATAGGAAGGTACGGGGCCCCACGTGGATCCGACGTGGCGGGTGGCTTGGCTCCGGTGCCTTTCGTGTAGGGATGGAAACGGATAGTAATTCGGATACCATTTTTTAGCCGTTCTTTTTTGATTTTAGCTAAATTAGGCATAATATTTTGTATCCAAAAATTTATATTCTTGTTCTTGGCATTGTGCTTGTTAAGATTCATACAAAATAAACCTCAAATGTGTGCTATATTTTGCTCAAATGATGAAAAGAAATTCGGATTCGGATTCGGATTCGGATACGGATGTTTTTTCACCTTTTCCTCTATCGAAAGCAAATAATCCATAAAAAAAATTGTAGCTAATTTTTTTATTTTTTCCAGTAATTAGCTGGTTATAATGCATAAAAAATTAGCACCAAATTTATTTTATTGTGATCTAAAAAAATCAATCTATGATACAATTCGGATGTTTTAGTTCCATCCCTACTTTCGTGCATGTGGCTACGAGAGAGTGAGAGACCGGCCGTCACCCGTCAGGGCCTACTCCCTCTGTCCCCAGAGAACTGTCGTTTGCACTTCCAAAAAATATATTTAACTAATTTTATAATAAAAAATATTAATACCTATGATATATAATTAGTATCATCAGAAAGATATTTGAATCTAGTTTTTTAACAAAATTATTTGGAGACACAAATGTTACACATATTTTCTACAAATCGAGTCAAATTTGTGACACACACACCAACGACGACACTTATTTAGGGACGGAGGGAGTAGTGCTTTACTACCACGTAAAAACTAATTTAATGGCCAAGTTTCCCGTTTCCTTTCCTTGCGTTGATGGTGACGGATGTCTCCACGTATACGGTATACTAATACATGGGAGCACTTCCAACTCAGACTGCATATGTCGAAGACTCTTATCACAAGACATCATAGTTTTCAATGCAAATTTTATATTATTGAGTCTATCTAATATTCCTCTCAGATCTTCTGCTCCCGTTTTATTAAATAAGTAGACACATCAAGCATGCGGATAGCCACACGGGATCTGCACGAGTCTCGTTTTGCATGTAGACTTGGTTTTTATGTTTTCACATCTCTCTCATCATTAAATTGCTTGTCACATCAAAAAATTGACTATGTGACAGTATATTTAATGACTATGGACTCTACCATAGAGTTTGGGTTGGAAGTGGCAACATTCTACGACTCGTTTTCTTATGATGACATGATGAATCGATGAAACCTAGTTGCTGCAAGTGGAGGCGCACAAGTCGGTCTTGTTTTGTCCCAAGGAAACCGGCACTGTCTAGATGCATGGGGTCTAATCCGCCGGCTGGCCTCGCCGCGCCGACATGCCAGCCGGCAGAGGGTAGTGGGCAAACTGGCCAGTGGGCGTTCGTTGCTGAGCTGAGCTGAGCCCCGCGGCGGCAGGGGCATCGGCCGGCTGCGTGCCTTCCGGATAGGACCGGCAGCGGCAAGGCAGCAGCACATGGTTCCGTCTCATTGCCACGGGTGGTAATGGTATAGGAGTACAGCACAGCCTCTAGAAAGTAGAAACTGGGGCTACACGAAATCTCTTCTGCTCTTGGAAAGGATTAAATAAACAAGGCCTAAGAAGGGAGAAACGTTGTTTGCCTTCCTCCTGCGTTCTGCGGCTGCAGCCCTGCTCACGGTAGCTTTTGCTGGTTCCTGCCGATGCTACCATCATGATTCTTGACGGATTCCACACTGGTAGTCTACGTCATTGATTACGTTTGAAACACTTCGTTTCCCTACAGGAATGTACTTCATCGTAAACAATAAACATGGTCAAGACGATCAGCTCCGACAGTTAAAAGTACAAGAAATGCATTGTGTTTAACGCCATAAATTTCATATATAGCAAGTCCGATGCTTGTTATTTCCATGTGACCAATCCCAAATGGTCAAAACTGAAGAGTCATACGTAAAAAAAAAGCCACCGCACACACAGGAAGCACAAAAAGAAACCCTGTACAACCAACCTACCCCGATTAGAAAAATAAACAAACGAAGCAAAGCAAACGTTGCAGCCACTATACAACATTGCAGCTTCGACACACCCAGTCTCAAATTCTCGAGGGATCGAGACACATCCCAATCGTCTAACTAAAAAAACTAGCATCACATACAAGCAGCACACGGAGAAAACAATATGGCTCTATGCACATGTAGATGGTAGACACATTGGTGATTTTCACTTATTGCAGAAGCACATTTATCTACACAATCTGTACAGGGGAATGAATCCAGCAATCCAACCACACTACATGTACGAATCATCATACCCTCCCAAACCACAATATAATTGCATTGCTTATTGACATCTCAAGTAATAATTCCCGCACTTGCACACCTGCTTCTCTAAACCAGGTGCATCAACATGATCAATCCATGTCTATACTCTATGATCGCAAGGCCTTGCGATTCCATTCATGTCATAACATGGGCTGCTTGTACCTCGGACATAATCATTCTTCCAACTATTAAACTTTTCCCTGGAAAACTGGAAAAGTAAGTCATAATTGACTTAAGCTCATAATGTTTGGGTTTATTAATGCTTATTCCACGGGCTGTAAGAATGCCCTTAGTGAACAGCAGTACCTCAGCAACTCTAGCAATAGTAAATCAACTCTGGGCACACTCGAAACCCTCAGCAAACTCATGCATCCGAAATCGTTCCAAAAATTCGAAAGGTCTGCATATATTAAAGTTTTCCACATCAGAGCTAAATGATAACATTATGCTGATTCATTCTCATCAGGTATTTAGATTTGATGTAAGTCATTGCAGGGTAAGTAACATAAAGAGATGGTAGTGTTAATTGTTTATTTATATTAACTTAGCTATCACTATCCTAAAATCACATGGGCTTTGGTAATGTAGTATAAAAACAGGCAATTTCAAAGATAGTTCTTGCACTGGATGAAAATCACAGCACTGAGTCATATATTACTTATGGTAGTCCAATTAAAAGAGCACATCATGGTAAGATGAAGTTCTCAGTAAAGCTTACAGCAAAATTTGACGGTTACGGCATAACTTCCGCTGATTATTCTCTATGGCACTCAATACATCAAGTTCTGGTCCAGCGACCATTGATGTAGCATTTGCATCGGGTGTCCATAGCTAATAAAGAAAGAAAGAAAGAGAGAGAGAGTCAAATACTCCAAGTACTACCACTAGAATAATATTAGGCCATTTTAGAGAAAAATGACAATATGCCACTGAATAACAACATGATTCACAACATTCCCCTCATTGTAAGGCTGACATGCAGGGCCAGGGCCCCCATGTCAGGTGATACAATTGTAGCCATGGTTCTTATGGCGCCTAGGCGTCCATGAAAACTTCTGGGCGCCTTACCGCCTAGGCGCCCAAGGCGGCCTGTTTTCCATGGCGACCAGGGACCGCCTGGACGCCTAGGCGACCCCATAAGAACCATGATTGTAGCACATGCGAACATAGAAGTTATTTAGTGGTATGTGGGGAATAGCCTTATATATTTATCAATCGCAACAAGTACAGGTTATATACCTTTATTGTATTATCAATTCCACTTGTTGCAACCGCGCAGTCAAAAGGATGAGATTGTATGCAATTCACAACTAAGGAAAATAGAACACAAGTGAGGACCAATGTTAAAGAGATAAAGCAAAAAAGGATATTGAAAGATAATTACCAGCTCCATCCCCTGCAAGCATTTTAATAAGCCTTCCTGTTCTCTTCTCCCATATGAACCATCTACCATCATCACTTCCGCTGGCAATGAACTCCCCTGTTGTAAGAGGAATAAAACACAATAGTCAAGAACCGCACGGGCAAGCTCATAGCCTCATACTATCATGTATTTTTTTTTCAAGTGAGGTTCTGGACATTTCATGAGACATTTATTATTTTTATAGATCCGAGCTACTATGTCATGTTTCATGAATCTAAGAAGATCTGAGTCAGTGCAAGCTGTCAGGTATTTACTCCCTCCATCCCAAAATACAAGGCACACACATAATTCAATATTCAAACTTAAAAATTTGTTGACCGACAATTAATATTTTATAATTAAAACTGTCTTACAAAAATAATATCATTAGATTTATATTTAGAAGTATATCATATGGCTATAACTTTGTTATATTATATCATGGGAGATATTGAGAGTCAAATGTTAGTTTTGGAGACCGGCCTTTTTTGGGATGGAGGGAGTAAGTTATTTCAGTGACTTAATTTAATATCTAAATCATGAAAAATTAACAAGTTCCTGCTACTATAAATCTGCAAATGACAATACAAGTGTGTTGATTGAGCTGGTAATCCGCGAATGGATTTTAACAAGCCTCCTACCTAAAGCAAAGCTAAAACAAGAATGCATGAAGGACTAGTCTAACCTTGCTCACCAAGAAAGCTAGCTTGCTTTATATCTGTCCCCACATTGCAGTGTGCAACATATCTTTGTTTCATATCAATGGCAACATCCGACTGCATCACACAATATGGAAAATTGTGTTAAAATCCATGCATGAACATTGTAAAAGAAGTGCTCCCTCCATCCCAAATTACTATTTGTTTTGGCTTTTCTAGGTACATAATTTTTGGTACATACTTAGACATAGTATATATCTTGGTGCATAGCAAAAGCTATGTATCTAGAAAAAGCCAAAACGAATAGTAATTTGGGACGGAGGGAGTATCTCTTATTAATTATTATATTTAGATGATAACAAAGGAAATAACTACCTGGAAGACAGAATCATCATTATGAGTGGACTCAGTCGATCCATTCTCACCGGCGTGTTCATTAGTTTGATCCTCTCTTTGATGAAATCTGAAACTTAAACTACCCCGAAAAACACCTTGATCATTCTCTCGGCTTTCATCACCAGATACTGATGTCTCGTAGTCTAATTCCATTTCATCGTCACAATCCGAATCTTCTCGTCCCTCTTGTGATGAAGAACCACTAACATCGGATCTAAACAATATATCACTCAATGAGCGTAATTTTCCATGTGTATCCGCTTTAGCATTTCTATTCTGATCCATTCTGTTCTTCTCAAGTTCAGCTGCTTGAACAGAAGAAATATATCACAATATAGAAGAGCTACATCTTAAAACATAATGCAATAATGGACTAAGACACAAAAAATTATGACCATGATACATCACAAAAAGAAAATTCTAGTCATCTGTTTATCAGCGAAGAAATGGCATATATTCATGGTAGCAGCTACCAATTATGGAAGATTAATAAGAGGCAACAGAGCCAAGCAGATGGGAGGAAAACATCATCTTGATCATGTAGCATGCAAATAAGTTAACACATAATCCCATAAATAATCAGTTCACATGCTAAAGTTCTGTGGCAAAATAATAGTTATGACTTATATCATGAATAGACTCACCTGAAGCAACACGCTGCTTTATATCCTCCACCTGCCTCCTCAGTTCAGAATGAGGCGGAAGAAGACTATTTACCGCTTCTGCATACTCAGAGGCCTCCCTCAGTCTTCCTAACTACACAAGGCAGAAGGCACGGTATGACTATTTAAGATATGGAAGCTAAGAATCTGATTCAGGACTTTTACTTAAATGATAACTGAATTTTATTAGCAAGTCCACTAGCAAACAAAGCAGACATGATGATTAAACAAGGACTGGTCACCCGATCTGAAAAAAATCTAAGCGCACGTTGTTCAGACTGAGTCACAGATGGTTACCTGTAACAGTGCCTCTGACATATGTAAGTGTGCTTGATAGGATGTGGGATCAATATTCCGCGCTCTGTTGCAATCCCGAATTGCCATGTAAACATCATTTTTCCACTTCCTCTGTAGATCAAAATTTTATGATCCCTACATTTGTTGTTGAACAGAAACTCTCACATACAATCAATAAAGCAGACAAACCTTCAGGTACAATCCTGCTCGAGTGCACAAGCAATCATGCCTCATGTCAGAGTCAATATCAGGTCCCACTGATTCAAGTACTTCACTGCATGCATCAATCCCACACATTAAGTTCTTGCCCATCTCCAGAGATCTTGTCGCAACTTGCATAAATTTCCTGCACATATCTACCTGAAACGGGCGCCGTGAAAGGCAGAGGGGTTCAATATGTGTAGAAGATCAAGAGACATATGTTAGGGAGATTCTCACCCTAAGTAATTTTCTTGAAGTTGTGTTCACTGAATTCTTCCTTTGTTTTGCACGTTCTTTTGCTGGAACTTTGTGAAAAGGAGGTAAAAATAATTGCTCTCGTACATAATCTGCTGTGTATCTCACTGAACTTGTACTATCTGAACTGACAACAAAATTTCATCAGTACAGTATTTAAGATCTGTTGTGTATCAGCAGTGGCAGGCAAAGCATATAAAAGATGTGTGACAAAGAAAAAGCAAGCTAGGGCAAAGAGTCCAAGGGTCATATGCCCACATTAGGTTTCTGTAACCTGCCTAATTGTGAGAACATTGTGCATTAGTTTGTGTTGGTGAGTGAGTCGGACTATTGGAGTGTGTGGTTGTCATGATCTTCCTTTTGGAAGAGTTATTGTTCAGACTGAGGTTTTATTTCTATAATACAAAGATACACAGCTATCCAATAAGTTAGAAAGGAAGACAAAGGTGGTGCACAAAGTGAGTGAAATGATCATACCTGGGTCAACATCAAATAGATAAACATGTTCACCACTGTAACTTAAAAGAACCTCCTTCCCATTAGGGCTGAATGCAACATGTGTAAGGTGCAAATATGCCTTCTTCTGCTTACAAAACAAGCACAAAGTCAACATAAGGAACACTACTGTTGTTCAAGGCATAATAACAATGTGGAAGCCAAGTCCACATTCTGACTCAAGTATCTGGAACACATGTAAAACCACCAGAATTAACACCTTCTATAAATAAGCGGACAGCTAAAATCCATCCACACCTCATGAATAGAAATGACTTACCATTTTACCGGATACTTAGTTAGCGCACATACAGCATTTACAACTATCGAAATCCTTTGCCCTTTGGCATGCAAAGCTAGCTGTGGTTGACAACTTTACCATACACAACTGAAACAGCACAGCAAACAACCAAAAGCAAGAGTGAACTCACATTGTCCGCAAGATGCAACGGGCAGAACATTTTAATGCATGGTGGCGGCTTCCTTTTGGTTTGACATGAGCTCAATGGTGGTAGCATTCTCCTATCATACAGCCTGGCAAATGCATCGCTGCATGAACAACATTTAACATAGTTGTGCTAGTCAGCTAAAAGAACAGACAAGGCATGTTATGTAGTGACTACTGACTATGGATGACGAGAAATAAAGGTTACCTCCCACCAATAAGGATTTCATGGGGACGAACAGAGCTAATATCACAAGACTTCAGTGCCAATGGATGTTTTGGTAGATCAGCTAATGACTTCTTTGCTCCACAACGTAGATCAAGCTGACATAAATGTGCAGTGCAGAAAATAGTATTAGAACCAAGTCCAAACCTAAATGAGCTATATTATTAGCAAGCATTTATCTTAAATCAGCAATTATTCATGCATTTCAAAGAGAATCTAAGAGGCAAAAAAAATAATGGTATAAACAAATGAACAAGCAGGCTAATGAGAGGCACATCATGCTGAACACAATGCCACAGCTGACTGTACAATGGCTGTCCAACAAATGAACATTGTCAGTTAAAACATCATTTTTAAAAATATTTTGTGGACTCATCCATTGACAAATAGAAAAGTGATGTCCAGATCCATATATATATATATTCAATTTGCTCTATACCGACACAAGAGTACTTGAAAACTGAAAAGCTTAAATAAATTACAAACATAACCCCAAGGAAAATTTGGATTTTCATTATTAGGTCTCTAATCAGAAAAAAATTTTGATAAGTATTTAATAACATGATACGCTGGACAAACAGAATAGAATATATCATGCTCCATGTGAAGAATTCAGTCAAACAACAACTGCAGCAAAAGAAAAAAAACAATGGAAAAATCAGAAGTATGGATTACTCACAAGCACATTGCGGCATTCCTGATTGGCAGATCTGGCACGAGGACAGGAACTACACTCCCGAAGATCATGTTGTCTCAGAGTACCATCCTCACTCGCGCTCCACACTACATTAGGATTGCCAGTTTCAACCTACATTAGGGAAACAAGTAAAAATATTAAGGCAATATTAATGACTGAATCATGCAGTGGCTGACGAAAGCAAAGACTATAAGTGCATGGATGAGCAGAACACATCTCAAATGACACGAGATAACATATACAACATTACTGCCTAACTACATGATGTTGTCTGTTTTCATAAAGGATAAAAATAATTCCAAATTCCAAATAATGGTCCATCAGTATGATAACTTACAGCTAGTTTCTTGACCCTTCTAGAGTGACATTGGTAAAGTGCTGCTGGTTCCATAGAAATTTCTCTAGGCCTTCTGCCACTTAAGCGAGACATATTGAAAACACGAACCTGGAAAAGAATCAGTAATTCTTCTGAAGAAAGACCCAACATAACAGGAATAAGAAACAATTTTTATAAAAGGAAAAACGAAAGGTGTACCTCTGCATCTCCTGCTCCAGAGGCTACAACTTCATCACATGTTTCTGGAATAAATTTTGTGCAAAAGATATTTGCAGAATGTCCGGTGTCAATATCATGCAACAGCTCTTGATTATTATAACTCCAGATGTTAATCTGCAGAACCAATAATACACAATACTGAAATCAAATGCTGAAATCTCTTCATATCATAAACCATTGAAGAAAGTAACATAGGAAACATTTGAGGACTAAATGCATCATATGTTACTGCTGGAGCAATGTCTCTTTTGCAAGAAGATGGGCCTCATTAGGTTGTATCATACAATTTTCTTGTTCTTTTTCTCTAGTCGACAGCTAAAAATTCAAACACGCAAATGGAAAGGTCTTAGGTTTGTAAAAGCATACACACCCTATAGTGCTTTCTAAAGACAAGAAATCCAATAAATAATTAACAACAGTCATTCAATCCTTCTGTAATGAGGTATGACAAACGTACAAAGCCAAAAATCAATCATGCACTATCAAATACAAAAGGATCTACTAGATATTGTCCATTTAACTTAGTCTTGCAAGAAAGAAAGGCAAAACATATAGACGCAAAAGACAAAACATGTCCGTATCTCTCAAAACCATTTAACCATTTCTAGGGCACTATAGTTTTGATAGAAAGGTAAGAGTAACCCTAACTCAATAGAACAAGAAAAGATTTAAGAGTAGTGATGTTAACTAACCAATCTAAGTTTAGACACTTACTCTAGTGTCATCTGATCCTGATATGAGAAGCGAACCATTCGAATTCCATGCAATAGCATTCACACAACCTATATGACCCTGTTAAATACCACAGGAAAAGGCACACATTAGAAAAATCAAGCAAAAAGAAAGAAACTTCAGCTTTTACCTCAACCGCACATAGAAAATCTTAATATGCCAGCATAGGAATCATATATATTAATTCAACTGCTGAGATGATCATTGGAAACAGTTACTTAAATACCTCCATCTCCTTTTCCAAAGCAAGCTTTTGTACTAGAGAAGAATGGAATTGTGCTCTTTTCTTAATGTCCTGTAAAATAGAAAACATTAGTTGTATTTACATTATCCTTTAAATTATAGTAGAGAAATGCACAATTACAGAACGAAATGCCAAACAAAAACAGTACTACAATTGATAGAATTATGTGTCTCAGTAATTCAAGATATAATATTCAACCAAGCGATGCTGCTAGGAAAGACATTGTACGGGATCAAATAAAAAGGTCCCTTTGTCATGCATGTTTTAGTTGCAGGAGCTGCTGGACCGGAGCAAAAGGGGAATTTGGAAAGATATGGTAATGGTTTAGGCAAACTGGTGTTCCTTTTCATTTCTTTGTAGTTCTAGATTTTGCTTCTCTCTCTTTCTAGCTTGGAAAACAATTTTCAGATGGTGGATCAATTTCTCCATAGACCATGCATGATGTATTTAACAGTTTCTTTTATTCCTCTTGCTGGAATAATGAATCCTGACGCACATGTATTTAACATTTGGTCCATCCAAAGGCACCATATATGTAAATTTAAATTGTGAGGAAAACAACTATTCTGAAGGCATACCACAAAATTGACAAGAATAGATCATGATACCCTATCAAAGTTTAGATTCTAAGAAAGGACCCTAACGCACAGACTGCTCACATCATGCACAGTTGTTCGAAATAAGATCCCCCACGTACGCTGTCAGCTATGTCCTATGTAAACATCCTACAGTTATTTTGATACTGCCACATTTCAGAAGCACTTCCGGTTCCAAAACAAAGAAATTATACTAATCCAACTACAGGCATCAGGTTGTGTCACCTAAAGCACTCAAACAGCAACTGTGGTTCCCCACGTCCATAAACCCTAGTAGGTTTCAACCTAATCAGAATCACTGATCGGAAAATGCAACCCGAGGTCCCAATAGCTCATCCAAAACCGCATCGGCACTCACTCCACTCCTGTCCAAGCGATTGGCCGACACCAACCCCGACAAATCAGACAATTCTCCCCCAAAGCAGAAACCAGAGCAGAAACGACGCCTAACGCGGCAGGAGAGAACTCAGGGCTGGGCAGCTCCGCGGGGGGGGGGGGGGGGGGGGGGGGGGGGGTGGCCTTACGGGTGAGCCATGGAGGCTGCGGGCGTGGAGGACATCGGTGACGCTGCCGTCCGAGAAGGGCCACCGCAGCTTCTCCGCTTCGTCCATCTCCGGCTAACCCTCGCCGCAGCTCCCTCTCCCGCGTCACCAGCCGCCAGCTTCCGAGCGATCGCCGCGGTCGGGGTTGGGGGATGCTTCTGGAAACTCGGTGCCCTTCGGGACTCGATGGTCGGGGTCGGTCGGTCGGATGGGCATGGGTTTCCACTTTCCATAGCCCCCACGGGTCGGAGTAGGGGAGTGGGGCCAGACTGCCAGGGACGACGCGTGGATCGGCAGGCGTGCGTGGACTGTCAGTTGGGGCCTACGACCGCAGCCCAGTGGCCAGTGGGGCAGTGCCCCGAGCTTTTTTCTCTTTCGGTCCCTCTTCAATAATGACGAGGGGTAGGTAAATGCTCGCAGAACTGGTCGAGAAATATTTCGAAAAGGTGAAAGAATTTTGACTTTCAGATATTTGGGGCTTATTCACGCAAACTGTTCGAGCTTTTTACTTTAAAAAAAGGGGAAAAGGCATCGTTTCGCTTTCAGAGAGCAGCATGTACATCTTTTACAATGATGTGTGATGATGATGATTGATTCAGAAAATTGCATCTGGATTTCGTCATTTTTCTAGGCACTCTTTACGGCCACAGAAATGTCAAATTGCTGGGAGAAGGCTATTGATGCATCACGTTAGTTCGAGATGTATCAACATCTTGATCCGACAGGAAAGCAACTGAAAGTAAAAGAAAGGGTTTTTGGAGCACCCGGTCTTCTCTACGCCAAAAGCTTGAAGGGGAGACTGGCGATAATGAAACAGCTTTGAAAACAAAACTGTCCTATTTTCATAAAACAACTGAACTGCATCCACAGGTGATACAGAATTAATATTTGTACTAACATATTCCCATATTTCACTCTCCCTCCTTCAAAACTTCTCTATTGATCTACAGATATGTACACGTACAGAGTTAGTGATTTACTTCAGTTTGCAATGGACCACAATAAATACAAAGCCAATGTACAACGCCAGGAGAGGAGAGATTTTGACCTTTCTCACGGGGTTAAAAATTACAAAACATCTACAAAGAGAAACAACCGGTCACATTGCCAAATTAGCTGCAAAACTGCTGTCGTAACGCCAGGTCAGACATCAAACCTCCGTTCTGTAAGTAATAGATCATTTACTTAGGGTCTCAGCACCATGTGGAGGGTCCATCAGTTGGTCTTCGAACTACCTTGGCCTCCACTTCCACCGTGATTACCATGGAATTCAGCATGATCCCGAGAATCACGGACAAACTAAGGTCGTCACAGGTAAGTGCATTTGGCTGAATGTCCAAGCCAAGCAAAGATTCTAAAATGGCAAGCCTAATGTCGTGTCCCGACATCTTCAGACTTGACAATGAGTGACAGCCTCTGAAAAGCAGTTGCAAATGCCCTGCATGGTTACAACAAAACAATAATTCAGCTCGTCGTCAATTGACCATTCTTCCACAGTGCTTCTAGTTCTGGGAAATAATCAAGTAGGACAGAACTCACATGTTATGAGTGTTGATCAGCTACTCATTTAAATAGGCATCTGTAAAGTCTCTAATTCTTTGCTTCATAATCTGTTGGGGAAAATCACCAAAATATCAGAATGCAGATAATAACCAGAACAGTGTGGAAGTTGCATAAACACATGATATCACATGATACCTGCAGCTCCTCATGGAGCAGTACGAAGACCTTCTTCATCAATTTATGTCTCTACATGAAATAATGTTCACAATTAGATTCAAGGAAAGCTTCAATATTAGAAAGAGCAAAGTTTGTGTACTTTCGTAACCCCAATGTTATATGAGAAAATTGCATATTTGGGACTCCAAACGTGGTGCTTCGCAGTTTTGCCATTCCAAGCGTGGACTTCGCAAAAAATAGGCCTCGAAGTGTTGCTCTCTTCATTATGTTGCCATTAACCCAAATATTCAATTTTCTCATCCTCATGTTATATGAGCAGAGCTATTTGTTAGATAAGGATGCTGGTAGCAAAATTTAAGTTTTTAAGACAGAAATAGGAAATGAGGACCATCTGGTCCCCTTTCAGGCTATGAAAAACTAAAGGCAATCATGTTAAAATGTATGGAAGGTCAGGCAGAAAACATACTGCTCCTGATTCACGGTACATGTCTCTGAGCCTTTCTACAGTGTTAAAATATTGTTCCTGGTCTCTTTCTTTAGCAACATTGAGATCCTCTTGAACCTTTAAGAATTCAGACCTGTATTTTAAATAATATAAGAAAAAAACACAAGTTCCAGGAGATTATTCAGTTATGGACTATTAAACAGAAGAAAATGAAGTGCAAAAGAAACAGAAAAAAAGTACATACTTCGTTTTCTCAATCTGACTGTTCAAGTAAGAATAGGCCTCATACTTCTCATTGTACTCCTGCACATAATCTTTGTATCTGGAAAAGAAAAAAAATCAGTTGGTTCTATGCATCGACAACAAAATACATTTGAAATTCGAAACAGATCAACAGTTTGCACTTCAAAATCAATCAAACTTAAAGACCCCTTGCTGAAATGCGAGACTGATCATATGATCTGTAATGTTTTAGATAACACAGACAAATAGAAGTATTTTAAAGAGACAGTAGAAAATTCATCAAGCATTGCATTGATCACCAGACAACGTGTAAACAGTTCTAACGGTCTTAAGAGGAAGGAGAGAGTCTGAGGCATTAAGATATTTATGGAAATTTAGACATGCCACTGAATCATTCTATTAAACAGGACCTGGTTAGTGTCCATGCCTGCTGAATATGGTTCAATCAGTATCACTGTATCAGGTCTTCGGCAGTAGGAATCTATAGACAGTAAGCTGGACTGTGTGGGAACCCAGAAGAAAACAGAAAGCATATTCCAATCTAGTACTATACACAACAACTTAGCAGCTAAAGACCACAAGGAACATCCAAAAGATTTCAGAACAGGGAAGTCAGGTACAGCTTACCAATGAAACGTAAGGGGAAAGTGAAAATGCACAAAACAAAATACTACGAGACATAAAACTAACTGAATGGAGGATATTGGAACTTACTGCGATAAATCTTTTATTGGAGCTTTCAGTTCAGGCTCGTCTTTATCATACTTGGAGAAAAATAAGTTATCATCATCTGAGGAACTCTCTCTCTTCCTACCTGTCTCGGATTCAATCAAAGAGTTGTTCCTACTTCTTTCCTCATTATCTGATGGGGAAAATGATTTCTGTGCTCGAGGCACTATGGCATTATTACTACCATTCTGTGGAAGCCTTGATGCTGTTTTCTTTTTCATATCTGGATACTCTAGCATTCCACCTTGTGCCATCCTTGACTCCTTTTTGCTTGTTTTATCACCTGGCCGATACGATATGTTCTCAGAATCTGAATTGTCAGCCCTTGGAAAATGCTGATTCTCTGGAACATTACCTCTTTGCTGAGGCCTATTATCATCAAAATCATATCCTGCTGCCTTTCTGGGAAAGGCTTCCTGGTTTATATGACCTCCAATACCATATTCTTGAAGTGATGGTTTCCCCTTATCATGAAAGCCAGTTAAATGAACCTTCCTGTTATTCGTACTGGGGTAAGAGTTATTTATGTCAGTTAATTTACCATCAAGTGATTTGGAAGAACTATTTCTCTCAAATTGCTTCCTTGTCCTCCCATTGTCATTGTCCAGAGAAGACTCACGAAGTTCACCCAATTCGAGATCTGAAAGCTCTCTCTGGAGCTTTTTGTTACCATGAGGTGATCTCTCAAAATTACCTCTTTGTGACCTTGGTAGCTCACCATTACTTTCATTGGGTTGAGGAAAAGTAGTGATCTCATCGGGCCCAGCGTTTCCAGTGGAAGTTTTGGTTAAACTCATGGAATTTATATTAACACTAGCATCCTTTGAACGCTTGAGCATTTTATCATCAATAAGAGAATCCCCATGTCTACTCCTTTTTCTTGTGGAAGAATCATCCGAGCCATCAAAACTGGCATGGTGGCCATCACCATGTGTACCAAAGTCATCATCAGTACCATGCAATGGTTTCTGCATCTTATCTGTTCTTTTCTTCAAACTTGATTTCTCGATATTTTCTTTTGGTCTCTCGGAGTGCATTGTTGGAATAGGTAAATTTGGGCTCTGATCTATCTTCTGTATATTTCCAGAAGCCAAAGGTCTTCCTTTCATGGCAGGACTGCTATCTCGTGAAGCTATGCGGCTAACGCTCCCTGTCTCCTTGTTCAACCTATCATTCATATGTTTTTCGGGCAGTAAGCTTTTTCTCTGCTCTGAGAAAGAACCTGTAATGCCTGGAGATGCTGCGTCAACCTTGACCTTTTTGGCACTTTCAGGCTTTGCTGTGGAGTTCTCATTATCAGAAGGCCTTTTCCATTTGGGTTTGGCATTTTTGTCAGTGGTACTCATCGGCCCGTGGTTTGATCCATCCTTTGATGTCGATTTTCTCCTGTTAGCATGCTGCTTGGTGAATTGGCCAGCTTCTTCATCGTGTAAGTTCTCACTGATTGTTCGCAAGGAGTCATCAAAAGGGTCATCTTCATAAGATATTTCGTTATACTTGTTATCAACGTGGGTAGATTCCATTCTGGTGCTTGGAATATTCTTGCTACCTGGAATTTCAGATGGCTTCTTCAGGTTGCCTGCGGCCAAGCCCCCAGCTTCTGCATCATCATCATGGGTATTAAAATTGTTCAAATCAATATGCGGTGATGTAGTCCTATAATCCATATTTGTTCCTATGTCGATCTGTTCATCATCGACATCAAGCCTTGTCAAATCTCTTGGCGGTGAAGACAAATTAAGATCATCTCCAACTTTTGTTTGTGCTGTATTTCCTTTGTCGTCATCACTTGTAATATCCACAAATGCATCAGAGCCTTCCTTGCTGCTCGATGATGCATCACTATCGCTGTCGCTGCTGCTCCCACTGCCACTTTCTGCAGCACTTCTGCTTTGGCTCCCACTATCACTTCCACTGTCACTGCTGTCACTATCACTGTCACTATCACTTGCGCTCTCACTAGAAGTTCCTGCCTTACCGTCAATGCCATTATTGACCTTTCCATCTCCTGCAGTGGCAGTTGGGGAGCCCACAACATCAATACTCTCAAATATATCAGGATCATCAATCTTTAAGCTTGGAGGAAATTCCTCAATGTTCTCATTGGTGGATCTGTCAGCAATAGATTGTTAAGGTGTTGCAGTAGAGTTGCAAAAGCTTTGGAAGCAAACATGACAAATCATTTGATTGTAATATGAGAAAAGGCTATACCTTCTCTCTCCAGATGTATGCATTTTAGAGTTTTCTACCTCCAGACCTGGTTTGAGCACATACCTCCCAGGTGCTTGGTAATTTGCAATCTAAAAGAATAATGAAAATGTCAGGTGAGTTCACTCCTTGCTTTCTACATTTATTTGGGAAAAGAGGTGAAAAATAATGTTTGGTTAGTGGTTACGGACATTCTTGATGATGCTCTCTATTTTCTTCAATGCGTTCGGAAATACATCTGCAACAGCTTTCTCCAAAGCCTTCATTTGTTCCATGACATGTGAAGAACATCAGAAAATTATTCATGGGATATTAACTAAACCATGTAACCAGACAAATTAGGAGAAAATAAGGTGCATATGATGACAAATGAAAGCATTTGTAGTGTAATACCAATTACCAAACCAAAATAATAATGCTAATAAATATGTTCAAAAGGTGAAGGTAGTCATAGAACTTGAGCTACAATGTCACTTGATGAAAGCACCAAGATACAAATAGGTCAACTTTGACAACCTTCTTTTATCATACTGCAAACTCATCAGACATGTAAATTATAACACCTTCACCTGTGACTCAGTATTTGATTTATTTACAAAGAAGAACAGGAAATTTCAGAGTTCTATTTACATTTGCACATCGAGCTTGGTTAATCTATGTGACCTCATGCAGGAAGGGAGACATTACCTTTAGGCTCATTCCTATTGGATTTTCTGAGAGTGCAGATATCAAGAGGCTCCGCACTTCATTTGTATTGTCATCAACACTTGCAGAATGAGCACTTTCTCTGCGATTTATTCCTTTAGACATCTTACTTGATGTTGCTTTCTCAGTTTTACTGGTTCCTCCTTTATTCAAATTAAAAGGTGATTTGACTTCATTATTTGCATCTAATCCACCAGGAAATGAAGGAATATTCGCTCCAGGTTTCTCAGGAGAAGTTGCAGGTGAAATTGAGAAATTTCCTTTGGGAATATTGCTAGATAACTTCACTTTGGAAACTGATTTGGTAGGGGCGATAACAGCAGCTGGAGCAAGGAATAACAATACAAAGAGTTAATTACAACAAAAACCGAAAAAAACAGTAATATGGAATAATATGATCCAACATGATCCTAACCTTTATTCTTTTTAAACAATTCATTCTTCTGCTTCCAGTTCATCCTCCGCATATTGCCTGGAAGAGACAACAGATCTAAATAGTAAATACAGCCTCTAACAAACATTAGCCAATTCAGAATTAATATTTACTAGTGCACATAGGCAATCTGAGCCCATATACTGTCTAATATGAAGAAATTAAACATATATTGAATCTGCTTGGAGTATCCACATAAAAATGCACATTTCTACAATGAATTAATGAAAGCAAATGCGAGGAAGAGTTAGTAACTCATAATATAATGTTAAAAAAAGAAAACATAAATCAAAGTACTGACCTTCTACAGCTGCAGCAGTCATTGCCTTGGCCTGACTCTTGACAGATGGATTAGCTGGGTCCAGCACGATTGATCTAAAGCCAGAAATGTTACAAGGATACATAAGCGAAATTGTAGAAATCTACAATACCATAAAACATAAATCTTAAGAAAATCTACATTAGGATAATCATAAATCAATAGAGACCAAGAGGATTATGGAATGGGGAAGGCGGACAAACTTTCGAGATTTTGAGAGACGTTCAGCCTGCTCAGAGCGCATTTTCACAAGGTTCTTTGCTGACTCATCCAAAATGCGCTGCACATTCACCTTGCGAAAAGCAGAGCCACACTCTAGAAGCAACCCATTTCCATCTTCTCCACTCTGACGTTCTTCATAAATATCACACAATTCGTTTTTTTCAGGTGCCCACGAGAATTTGAATTCTTTACCACTAACATCTATAACCTGGTGCAGGAAAAGATATCTGAGTACTCACATTAAACAATTCAATGTGCAGAATCAATTAACCATGCAAAAGTAATTGTCATGTTGAACAAATTTCTCTTGGAATACCAATCTAGGCTGGACCTAGTAGAACAATATAAGCTGGACCAATATTAACCTAAATTCCTTCAGAGCATCCTTCACCATAAGGAACCTGCCCATTCCCACCAGTCTCCACAATTTTGTTGTGGGCGAGAAGTGCCATATGAAATGAATAGGAATATTTTCTGTTGTTCAAGAGTACTGGTATACTTGTTGGTAATTCCATACATAAGAAAGATAAACACTTCATAAGACATAAAAAATATATTAAAAAAGTGCCTGGAGAGAAAGAGAGACCCATCCATATATGGAAACCAGATGGGAGGCAGTGAGATTTCAACGCCTCTGCTCGACTGCTCCACAACACAAGGTTAATTGAATCACAACTTATTGCTCAAGTCTACATCACCGTTTTTTGACCAACAGCCTGTTTGGATATTGTGGCATTAACAAACTGAAGTTTGAAAACCAAATGACGTGCAAAACCAAAGTTTAGTGGTGTATGTGGGGAGGGGGTAGACTTTTGTTAAATCCAAACGCCTCATGGCTTTCCAAAACAACAAGTATTTTGTAAAATCATGGTATGTTTCTAAACCTTGCAAAATAATTTGCATCCAAACAGGGCTTTACCTAATAACAGATTAAAAATCCAAAGTCATCAAAGATAAGAACCCAAAATCACATGCCAACATAAGAGTTAAGTGTATCATAAAAAAACAAACCATGGACAAAATGAACACAAACATAAATTGAATTTCAATCGATCCAAATCAAATTGCATGAGATGCTCGGTTGAAATGAAAAAAGAATTGCCAAACAAGCAATATACTTGTTTCAGACAACCTAAACTAACAGAATACCCAAGAGTCCAGGCCTCCAGGGCCATAGTGCATTGGCAATCTCTAGGTTAATAATGGGAAATATTACTAAGCTTGTTCCCACCAAACAATAAAAACGTCAATAAGAATGCAATACATCATTGTGGCCCCAACAGGTCAAACTAAATGCAAAGTTAGCAGCGATATCTTTGAGAATAGAAGAAACAGCAACAATGTGCAAGCATGATTTGCACAAATTCCAAACTGAGTTAGCACGCCGAAGTTTAGCCCATCAAAATGACACCCTGAAAGGGCCCAACGAGCAATGCAAGCTCACTGTCCTATATGACCCAAACTAACCCAGAGGACCAGAGACCAGAGTATCGTCCAGTAAATTTGATTAGTCTGAATGTAATTACAGAACAAACTAACTCAAACCCAGTTACTGCTAAAAGGAAAATCGTATTTGGGGTAATAGTGTGAGTGAAAAAAAATCAAAACTAGTTAGGTTAAAACTTAAGAGGAACTCATGGAAACAGAGCTAAACGACAGAGGGTGCTCACGTTATCCGATGAGTTGTTCACGTTAGGGTTGAACTTGATGCGGGCGCCGCCACCGGCCTCCTCCGCCCGCCGGATCTCGTCGATGAGGTCAGGGGTCAGCCGTATTAAAGCAGCGAAGGCGGGCGGCCCGCTGGACTCCAGGCGGAACGCCTCGTCACGCCCCGCCGGCTGCGTGGCGGCAGTGGCGGCGGCGGCGGCGACGCGACCGCGGGGAGGCGCGCCCATCCCGCCGATGGAGGAGGCGCCACCCCGGCCGCGGCCGTGGGGGGCCGGCGGGCGCTTCGAACCGCCGCCGCCACCGCCCCGCCCACCGCCACGGCCGCCGAGCTTGTACATGGGCCCGCGGCTCGCGGCGGGAGGGCTGGTCGTATCGGGGCTCGCTGGTGGAGAGTAGCGAAAACGCCGGAGGAGGAGAGGACGCAGAAATCGTATGAAATTTCTCCCCCCTTTTTTATTTTTGGGTTAATTAGATCTGTGCCATTATAATTATCACGATTTTGAAAGATGTCATTACTATTCGACTTACTATGCTAGTGCCATTACAATTTCGTAGTTGTTCGAGATATGCCATTATGTACCCTTGACGACGTGTTAGGCCCACTTGCAGACGTATCAGAATGAAGAAGGGGGGAGAAATGTCTTATTTGCCCTCATCTTCAACCCTATTTCGCAAAGCAACTCTCGACGGCCCAGCGACGCGTGCGCGGAGGCCGCGGGGGCGTGCGCGGCCGGGCTCGCCGGCGTGCACGACCGCCCCCGGCAGCGCGTGCGCGTTGGCCGCGGGATTGCGCGGCCGGCCCCGACGGCGCGTGCGCGGAAGCCGCGAGGCGTGCGCGGACAGCCCCGGCGGCGCAGGCACGGAGGCCGCGAGGCGTGCGCGGACGGCCGGGCGGCGCGGGCACGGAGGCCGCGGCGGCACGCGTTGGCCGCCGGATTGTGGATCGGCCACGGCCTTGCGAGCGTGCGGAGTTGGGCATGGCGGGCCACGGCTTCGCGAGAAGGAACACATCTTCTGACTGCTCGTGACTCCCATCTTCTGACTGCTCGTGACCGCCGGATTGTGAATAGAACCCTTGCTCGTGACTCCCATGGGCCATGGCAGCTCGTTGGAGTCGAGCAGAAGTGAACGGACGACCTGCAAGATGAGCGGCCTGACGACCAACGACGACCGAGCAGGCAAACGAGCGGCCCGCAAGCAGATGGACGAGTTCGTCGACACGGAAGGTGGAGGACATCGCAGCGGCGAGCCCTCGGTAAGCGTCGCCGGCTAGGGGGCTGCTGCGGCGGGAGGTTGAAGATGACCCTGACGTGTGGGTCCCACACGTCAGTGATATGATAGAGAGGATAGTAAGGGGCAATCTTGTCTATACGAGAATACACAACCTCCAATACACCTGTAAGTGGGCCCAATACGACGTTTCGTGTACATAATGGCATCTTTCAAACAAGTGGGAAATTGTAATAGCACTGACGCGATTAGTTAAATAGTAATGACATTCTCCAAAAATATGATATTTATAATGGCATAGAACTAATTAACCCTTTATTTTTTGGTCGGTTTCTCTTCTGTATTTTCTTGCCAGAGTTTTTTTTCCCTTGTGTACTTTGTTCTAGACGAACATACCTATGGTCTATGGAGATTAGAAGTTTAGGGTCTGTTTAGTAGTTTCCAAAACTTCTTTAATTATCCGTCACATTAATCTTCGAATACTAATTAAGAATGTTAAATGTGAATTAATAGCAAACTTATTTCATAACTTTTGTAATTTTCGACATGAATCTAACAAGTCTGATTATGTCATGATTAGACAACGTTCTGCTATAGTAAACAATCTCTAATGACGAATCAATCATATTTAATAAATTTAATAAATTTTTCTCGTGATTTCCGTTGTAATTAGTATACGTTTATTATCTTTAATAGGCTTTGAAATTTTCCGTCCTAAATTTTTTTTCCTCAAAATTTTCCGCAACTGAACAGCTCCTGCAAAAGGGGATATATCGAAAACCAGCAGTATTTGTGTGTAAAAAAAGTATGTACCCAAATTTATGCAGGGTAAAACCTTTTTCAAAAAAAATATATATCGGGCAAGGCACTGCTCTCGCATGATAAACTGCGAGATTATAAAAGAAACAAAACCCCTAATAATATCAAAAGCGATGCAAGAAAAATTAGTTTAGTATGCTACGATGGGTCAAACCATAATGTTGTGAGTTCGTACACGTGGACAAAACACATACGAAATGGAAACCTAGAAGCAACGTGTGTTGCTATGGACTTGCAAAACTGAAGCAACGAAAGACCACTTCCATATAAAGAAAGGATAAATCAAATAAAATTTTCTATTGTAAATATAGTGTAGTCCTTTCTGTAATTCTATCTTTGTTGTGAATAGGTATAAACACTTGGAACAAGTTTGATCTGCGTAGACAAGATCACTTGGAAAAAAATATATATATATGGCGTGAGGGTTTTTTTCCCTCTCATATAGTACTTTCAATCAAAGTATAAAAACCGTAAACACGTTTTATTTTCTCTCTTAGAAGAAGGGTCATAACAAGTATGATGTGCACACATTTGTCTCCTTACTAAAATATTGGCATGATCAGAGTCCATGACACTGGCTAGTGGGTGGCCCACCGTGATTAGATTAGCGCAGCCATCATCAAGTGAATAAACAAGGGCTTCATAATGCGGTGCGGACCACATAAAAAGAAGCTGACTCGCGTTGTAAATTGTAATGTGCTAGTACGTAGTACTTATTTGTGCTTCATAATGTGGCTTCTTAACCCGTGCGAGTTGCGGCGGTGAAATTGTTTAGCGTCACTTTGGCGTACATGCTGCGACTGCGAGCGAGGCTGCCAGGGGAAAGGAAAACCGCTGTGATTTGCTAGGCGATTGTGCTGTCGCGTGTCAGATGCCGCGACTACGGACGGGGGAAAAAAGGCCAAACACAGGGTCTTATCCGCACCCACCGTTGCGTCCTCGGCCAGCCCGCACAATCGCCGTTCGCCCGTTCCCAGCTGTGACGTCGGATTCACGAAGCCGCCACATGGGTGGCCGTGACGGCGAGAGGCGCGTGCTTTGCTCTGCCTCTGCGTAGGTTGCGTCTAGCCGCCTGCGAACTGCAATCTGCAACACCAACCCCATGTTGTCTGACTGTTTTCGTGAGTGCTTGGCCACGGCCCACGGCAATGCCAATTGCAGGATCAAAAGGCTAGCACTGGGTAGCTGATGACGAGCGGCAGAAGCAAGTGCTGGTAGCGTAAAACCGGATAATGGATGGATACAGCCAGCGCAAGTGGCAAAAGCACCCGGTGCGTGCCTTTTCCCTGCCCCTTTCCATTCCAGAGAAGGTGCCCCCTTTGGTCGCAGTGCTGAGGCCCATCCGGATGGGGAATATTCCGGCGCTCGGCCACGCAGGGGACAGCCGCCGCTTGGTTCCCGGCCCCGGTCACAGGCGAAAAGCGTGCGTACCAAGACCTACATGCGGCGAGACATGGAGTACCTACCAACTAGACGAGGGACGCCGGACGCGTTCCTGTACTCTCTTGGCCGTGCGGTGTCGTGCCGATTGCCGAAGGGTGTGACCAGTACAATCACAATTGTGTTCACCTGCAGCTCTCTTTTTTTTTTGTTACCTCCGAGGAGATCTCAAAGCTGATTCACAAGGAAAAGAAAACTCTGAAACATTCGAGCACAATGCAGACTGCAAAGGTGAAAAACCAACATTGCAAACGTGAAACGACTGAAGACAACCAGAACGGGTGGAAGTGGCACGGCACGGTTTAGGAACAGCACGGCGCAAACATTCAGCATGGATCAATCTCCCAGTTTCAAGGTTCACATAGGTGGGCAACATCCACAGGACCACATAAAACAACATAAATGCCCTTCGTGTTTGTTCACGACTGCCCCGGCATCAAATAGGCAAAACTTCATCAAGGCTACTTAATTTCCTAGCCGCCTCTCCTGCCCCTGCCGCGCCCACCGCGCCAGCCACCTCGGCCCCCTCCTCCACCGCGCCCTCCTCCCCGGCCCCCACCACCGCCGCCCTTGTGGTGGCCGCCGGACTTCTTGCCGTTGCCAATCTTCATGTCCTCAGGGAGAGGCAGTATGCTGTCCACGCACTTGCGGAAGCTGAAATCATCAGCGGACCCATCAACCCTGCGGACAAAGAAGCAGCGGCTCTGCCACACGGGGTGGTTGCGGATCTCAAATGCTTCGATTCCTGAGCCAATCTTCTTTGCGGGCTCAGCATGCCCTTTCTTCAGCAAGTCCTCCAGAACCATTTGTTCATACTGCAAAAAGTTGACATGCAAATTAGAAATCCATGTTCTGAAGAGCAGATGTTCATGGCAGTAATGACCTTATTTATGGAGGTTAACCGGAGGACTAAGCACAAGCTAAGTAATCTAGTGGCCATCATGTACCTAGTGATCATTTTCAAAACATCAACAACCAACTAACAGATGTTTCTGTCATCCACCTGCTTCTGCATACTAGATTCCGAAAAGTAAATTGCAGTCGTATTAAATTGTTCAACTACATCGCATCAAGTATCCACACAACCAACATCTTTGGAACTACCTGACATTTCAATGCAACCAGGCCACAACTGCAGATTCATTATTTTTCCCTATAAGCTCCACATTCACAAAATAAATTTAAACACTATGCAAATTATAATTAAAATAAAAAACTAAATGGTGTAAATGAGGCAAAAACAAAATAGAAAAAAACAAACGAACAAACATGATAAGATATAAGTTTGAAAAAATTACCAATTATTAGAAAGGTAAAGATCACTATAATTATTTCCATTTATGATACATATAATACTGAAGATGTAAAATACAAATTATCCCGCTGGTATAAGATCATTAACTGAAGATTGAATTAAGGTTAGCAAATGCTTCACAAAAAGAGAAAAAAAATCTCCCTCTAAAGACTCACATATGCACCGAACTTAAATATAAACTAACAACCATGCTAATCAGTGATTTCTAATTTTGTGAATAGCTCACAGCTGACAACAGCAAAGCTTTCTTGCTCACAGAACAGAAAATAACTTGGAACTCCAGAGTCCAGACCATAACTGAAGCACCGCAGAGCAGGTTGAACAAATTAAAGAACATGAAGCCTAATATCTAAACCTGACTTTGATGGGGATGTTCCAATGAATATAACAAAAACGTTTACACCACATAAGGAAAATCTATATGCCCGTAAAAAAAAATTGCAAACTATCAAACAAACCAAGCCCAAAGAAGCTCATTTTAGGGCCGCAGAAAAAAATTGCAAACTATCAAACAAACCAAGCCCAAAGAAGCTCCTTTTAGGGCCGCAGGTTTAATCCAAACCTTGATTTAAAAAATCATACTGGTCACAAGAAACTAAAAACAAAGATAAGAAAGCATCAACGTCGCTTCCTAATCCAAGAGCGCAAAAACGCTACGACTTCTCTAGAGATAAACAGGACTTCAGAAGAGCAAACTGCATCACAACATGCGTAATAATATACACTTAAATGTTTGTAGCCCGTGCCCACAGCTTTGACAGATCAAACATGACCACAATACAAGCTCCAACTTAAAACACTTAAGTACAAACAAGTAATTGCAAACTCGCAGCATTAACAAAAGATTTGTCAAGCCAAATAAATTCCATACCAGGAGTAAACCTTGTCATTGCACTTCACCAAAGCATATGAACTTCAGAAGAGCAAATTGCATCATGATATGCATAACAATATATAATTAAAACCAAATATTTATTTTAGCCATGCCCACAGCTTTGATAGATCAAATCAAAGGAGCTGGAAGGCGCATGACACAATACAAGCTCCAGCTCACAACCCTTTAGTAACAAACTAAGTGGTTGCAAAACCAAAGCCTCAACAATAGATTTATCAAGCCAAATAATTTCCACACCAGGAACAAACCTTGCCTAACACAAGTAAACGCACACCCGAACTCACCGAAGCTTATGAAATTTGCCAACTTCCACCTTTTCAGTGCCGCGGCAAGGATAACAATTAAACAGGGCAAACTACTTCTTCACGCATAGCAAATCAAAGTACAGGAACTATCTGTAGCGCAACCATATCACCGCCGAGATACGAGAGAGAATCAGTCACCTTGTTGAAGTCAAGCTGCGGCGACCACGAGTGGAGCAAGGCGAAGAAGTAGTCGAACATCTCGACGGCCGTGGCGAACTCTTTCGGCCCCAGCTTCACGGGCTTGCCCTTCGCCTCCTCTCCCTTCCCTTCCTCGCCCTCCTTATCATCCTTCGTCTCCACCTCCTTTTCTTCCTTGGTTTCCCCCTCCACCCTCGGCTTCTTAGCCGCCGCCGCCGCTTCCTCCTCCGCCGCCTCGTCACCCTCAGCGGCGGGATCACCCCCTTCCTCCCGCTCCCTCTTCAGACCAGCGGCTGCCGGCGCCTCGGTTTCCATCGCTTCTGAGGCGGCTGCGGCCACCTCCACCTCGGGTTCAGCCATGGCCGCAGACGCGCAGAAGGCCGAAGCAGACCTCGAAGTGTCGGCGCCGGCGGTGGAGGCTGCTCTGGTTCGTGTAGGGTTTGGGGCTCGGGGCTTCCGGTCCGTCCCAGGGAAGATATAGGGGTTAAGAAGACCCGAGGAGTTGCGGCGTTGGGCCGAATGCAATGAGGAAGG
Organism: Cenchrus fungigraminus; assembly: GCA_036936925.1. Classification (NCBI taxonomy): domain Eukaryota; kingdom Viridiplantae; phylum Streptophyta; class Magnoliopsida; order Poales; family Poaceae; genus Cenchrus; species Cenchrus fungigraminus. The sequence goes on from CM072777.1 coordinate 133,130,577, forward strand.
CTCCCAAGAACGGCCCACTAGGGCCCACTAGAGCCCAAGACGGGGATAGAATCGGGTTCGTGAGCCACCAAGGCAAAGGAAGGGAAGGAATGCGCTTTTCCGACGGCGACGCGTACATAAAAAGGCTGTGGAAGCTGCCGGAGATGCCACTCCCCGCGCCGTTCCGGGTTTTCTCCCCACCCTCTGCCGCCGCCGCCGCCGGTCCCGCTGGAGCGCAGCGTGCGCTGATCTACGGACGCCGCGCGCCGCTCGCGGGAGCGCTCCTGTTCTTCAGCATCGGCGCTGTCAGCGCCGCCGTCGCTTGCAGGACGGGGTGCTCCTTCTCCCACCGCCGCCTCCCCTTCCTCGGGTAACTTCCTCCTTCCTCCTAGAGCTTGGCTGATGCGAGGAAGGCACTGGCATGTGGCTTTCCCATGGGTTCGCGGATTATATGTTGCCGCAGTTTAGTGGATTACACATTATTGTGCATTTAGTTTGAGAATTGCAAACTTGTAGTGGTACTATGGTGCGTTTTGTGAAGATTTGTAAGATAATGTGAAATACTATCGCACGATTGCGTTGCTACCATGCCTGTTTCCCGTGCACACTTCTACAATTGGACTAGCATCAATATTGTAGCCTGTGAGAGGCCATTGTTCATGTGATAGTAGCATCACGATCACAAGTTAAGCAGGCAAACCATGGAGGGTAGAAATGTTGTCTTGTGTCTGTCATTGTATCTCCAGGCTCATATTGTGATATACCAAAGAGTAACATACTTCGATTATGATTTATGAAACCTTTGCAGGGCAAGACGTCTCAGCTCTGCTCAAATGGACTCCGCTTCCACCATCGTGCCATCCATTGTTGTGTATGTTACTGTTCCAAACAGGGAAGCAGGTAGCTGGCACCTAAATTTTCTGTTCTGATGATGTGCCCTTCTTGCTTATCAATTTGTGCAGAACTTCAATCTTCATTGAAAAACTGTCAGATTAGTATGTTTTAGCTTGTGAACATCAATTTGTTCACTTGATTAGCTTTTTCTTTTAAGGTTTTATCTTTTTGTTATTTCTGTGTAATCTTTCGGGATTTTGCTCTAAAAGTTTTGAATTAGTAAAGAACTTTTTCTCACATCTACTGCAGGCAAGAAGCTGTCACAGAGCATCATCAGTGAGAAGCTTGCTGCTTGTGTCAATATAGTACCTGGTTTGAATTCGATTTTCTCCTCGCTTAAGTTTTTTTTTTCCATTTTTGACATTATGAATGCACATGGAAATGTGATTGCTCATTTCAATTGTTTATTTTCCTAAAATGGAAGACCTTGTTCTTTTTAAATAATGATACCAGCACTGGAAGATCTACTTGTATTTAGTTCCTGAGGAGCGCGGAGACCTTGGGCTCTTGGCTTACTTAAGGATTTCCCATAAAAAATAATAAATTTCACTCCTCAATGTATATTCCCACTTTTCAAGTGGTTGGTTTGTTTCCCTGTTAAGTTATGTTGCACTAGGTGAAGTTAGGTTGTTATACCTCGGTAAATGAGATAAGCTTGAAAAAAAACTGTAAGAACTAATGTCCCAGAGCTTACTGAAATGATTTAGTTGGAACCCTGTGATAACTATTATTTTGCGCATCTAGCTTCAGGCAACCTAGGCAACCATAAACTGAAACAACATAGTCTGTAAGTTCTAAAAGAAACTGACAAAATCTCTTGCCTGTAAACAAGAATGATCAATAGAATTGTATATAAAATGTTATTTGCTGTCATCATTTGAGCACTTAGTATGGATAACCTTACTCTGTGTAATACTAGTTTTTGGAATGGAAAGTCCTGCTGGTTTGCTTTTCAAGTGGTGAAATATACTGAAGGCATCATTATCCTTTCAGGCATTGAATCTGTTTACTGGTGGGAGGGAAAGGTATGGTCCTAATAATTGCATCTTGTAAATAAGTTAGTAGACCTTCAGTTTTACTTATTTGTTGTCCGGAAATTTCCAAAATCCCTCTTGAAAATCTTTCCCTACTTGTCAATTATCAAACTAAGTGTGGGCTGATATTATTTGCCTGCCCTTTTTCAGGTGCAATCAGATGCTGAAGAATTGCTGATCATAAAGACCAGGGAATCACTTCTAGATGCCTTGACTGAGCACGTCAAAGCCAACCATGAATACGAGTAAGCTCCATACGGTCTACTGATTTTTTTTTATGTACACTATGCTGTATGCATCATTGCTCTTGGTTACTAGCTCCTCGTCCATGCAGTGTTCCTGAAGTTATCTCACTTCCCATAACTGGTGGTAACAGCAAGTATCTGGAGTGGATCAAGAACAGCACTAGGGAAAACTGATCATCCAGTGCTTGCACAATGAAGTTCCCTCCATTGACCTTTATATCTCAGTTACATTGTTGTGCCAAATTAATACAGTATTTACCATCCTCTCGTGACCAAGTGACTGCATAAGTGAGCTGGTGTCTTGTGTCATTATGTGGGTACGCGAATTGGTCTTGTGATCAAACCAAATTATATCCAATAATGTATATTGTTGCTCTCGTGATCGGTATTTGGTCCGAATTTTCTGCTGATGTGCCTGAAGTTTACCGTGTAGCTTCAGAGCTCTGCTCTCAGGCCATGGGGCACACTCTTCGCTTTGAGCTCTGAGACAGACAGCATCTTGACGGCACCGCAACTGCACGTCAGGCAGGATGGGCACACTGGGGAGAACGGCTGTGAGCCCGTGAGGACGCCTGCCATGCCGTTCCGGCGTGCCATCGGGCTCTATAAACCGTCGAGCCAGGTGTTACTGAGATATGAACAGGGAACCAGAAGAAATGCTTTCGTACTGTACGTGCTCGTGACACGGTCGTTGACGTACAAGGCCCCCATCGAAAATTTAATGAACTAGTATTAATCTCTTGCAACAGCCATACAAAACATTGGGGGGGGGGGGGGGGGGACGAAAGCAATACACACTCTGGCACGGTCTTTACTCGTGATCCTCTAGCTACCCGTGACGAACCAATATTTTTCGTGTCACGTCACGTCCCTTCTTATTGCGCGCGCACACATTACACATACACACAACACTGGAAACGAAACACAGGGAGTCTCTAGTTGCAGGGCTCCCTGGCGAAGCCGACGCGCGAGGCGGCGACGTCGACGACGACCCGTACGTTCTGCTGCTGCAGGTTGGCGACGACGTTGACGACGGAGTTGACGTTCTGCGGCGCCTCGGCCATGGCGAGGCACGCCAGGGGCGTGGCGCTGCTGTGGATGAGCGTGTTCTCCATGGGCAGCGTGAGGTCGACGCCGCCGTCCATGTGCAGCGTCACGGCCGGCGCGCCGCCCGCCGCCACCTCGTCCGTGTTGAAGCACGTGTCGAAGGCGCCCAGCGACGTGTACCCGCTGGGCGCGCCCACCTGCCACCGGAACTCCTCCCGCAGCGCCGCGTACACGGGCGCCGTCCACCGCGTGATCACCGTGCCGGAGTCGACCACCGTGCCGGCGCCCGTGGCGGGGTCGAAGGCGAACGCACCCGCGGGGACCTTCACCGACGCCCGGCCCACGCTCAGCCCCGTCACGTTCACGTAGTAGAGCGACGGCCGGTGCGGGTTGCTAAGCAGCGGCGTGTACCGGACGTTCCGGGGCTGACCGGCGGCGCCCAGCCGGAGCGACCCGGAGAAGTAGTACGACTTGTAGCTCGGCAGGCAGTAGGAGAAGACGCCGTTGTACCTGCTCCCGGTCTGGGACAGCAGGGACATGGGGCCACGCCCGAGGCCGAGGAGACCCTGCTTGGGCAGGTTCGTGGTCGGCCCGGTCACCGCGCCCACGCACCCGAACGCGAAGTTGGGGATGGCGTCCTTGCCGAGGCGCAGCGTGTCGCTGCCGAGGGAGGCCTGGAAGGAGGCGTCGGCGAAGGGCTTGGAGAAGGCGCACGCCGGCAGCGCCGCGCCGGCGTCCTGGTTGGCCGGGCACGGCTGGCCCTGGAAGAGCGGGCACCAGTCGGAGGCGCAGGGGAGCGCGGCGTAGGAGGAGGAGCTGGCCGGGACGAAGCGGCTGCCGGCGGGGCAGGTGTCGCAGGGGGCGCAGTGCGCCCAGGTGGCGTCGGCGCTGGTGTCGAGCGCCAGGAGGGCCTGCTGCACCGGGGTGCCGAGCCCCGCGCGCACGACGTACGACGGAGGGGCCTGCCCGGAGGCCACGGGCGCCGAGGTGACGCCGGGGGAGGCCGTCGCCTTGGAGGAGAGGAAGAGGAGGCGCGCGTCGTCGGCGCGGGCCAGCGCGATGATGGACTCGAGCGGGGACGGGGACGGCGGGTGCACGTTGTGGTACACGGACAGGTCGGCGGCCGAGGCCGCGGTGGCGGCGAGGAGGAGGACGAGGAGGGTGGTGGCGGCCGCCATGGCGAGCGAGCTGGGAGGTGTCAGTTGAGTGTGAGGGCGTGAGTGAGAGGCGTGGGGTTTATATATAGGTACACAGGCAGTAGTAGATCTTGTTGGAGCGTGTTGCTGTTGTTGCGTTATTCTGGAGTTTTTAGCTAGGATTTTGCTTGTTTTAGCTCTTTTTTCTAATTACCTGATAGTAAGTTCGAACATCTGCCGACAAATCTTGTTTTCACAGCTTCTATCATGCACATACCCGTGGTGAACTACCGAACTGGTCATCGGTGAATGGTGGATACAAGATGGAGGCATGGACGCACGGTGAGCTGATGAACTGGACTCCAAAGCTAGTACTACAAGCCAGATAGATAGATGTACTTGTGGAAAGCTAGTAAAAATCGTCTTGTGCCTCTAGCAGTACCTCATGTAAAATCTTGTCTACTGCGTGCAGCGACGGCCGGGATGAGACAGCTTCTTCACGGGTCAACAAGGACAAAAAATACCTTCACATCTTGTCGACTCCCGTAGTCCCGTGTGCAGCCACCACAAACAAAGTTCCTATATGTCTCTAATTGAGAGCCCAGTTACAGTAATACCAAAAACGTCTCGCAGCATCGATCGGCAACTACGGCAAGGCGACGTTAATTAGCTGATGTTAACTGACGACCACGTATAGCCTTACGATCCTTATCCATGGCATGCACGCATTCGCTGGCAGGTACGTATGCGTGAGATACGCTGGCCGGGATGTATGTACCTCGGGCACACGCCACATGTGAGCGATCAAGGGGACCACATGCATGCAGGCACGAGTCTACCGATCGATCGGCATTCTGGCGCCGGCGCAATACTACAGGAAGTAGGTTACAAAGATGATGAATGATTACAAGGCCAGCAACGCATGCGCATCGTGTATATATGTGCAGACGCGGAGGTGGATCAGATTTTGGCTTCGCCATTTTTAGCTGTTTTAGACTATGTTTGGTTAGAGAGGGAAAAAATTTCCCTCTAGGGAATCTTTTATGCATGGAGTATTAAATCAAATTTATTTGCAAAACCTTTTTACGGATGAGTGTAACTTTGCGCGACGAATCTAATAAGCATAATTAATTAGTGATTTGTTACAGTAATGCTGCAGTAATCATGCTCTAATCATGTGGTCAAAGACCTCATTAGGTTCGTCTCGTGATTTTATCCGGGGTTGTGAAGGTAGTTTGGAAACTGATTTTATTTTATATCCTTAATTAGTGGTTAAAGTTGCATTTAATAGGGGTGAAAAACTCTTCAATTTCCGCGTAGCATTTACCCAGTTACAGGCTGAAATCCAGACACACCGTATACATGCAGCTTAGCTAGATCGATTCGAGGGAGAGGATGGATTTGGCAATGGCAAGTAAACTTTGCAACCATCGGATCCACTTGGCTGCTGGAATGGATGAAGCAGCCAGGTAGCGCCAAGCTCTCCCGTACCACGCCGTCACGCGGCGCCCCCTGCTGCATGCACGAACAGTGCAAGGTGCTGCGCTTTTGTTGGCTTCCCCACTTCACGAGCGGGCATCGCCAGCTCGGCGCGCACGCAAACACGTACTGGCTCGTGGGGCCAGGCGATGATCTTTGTTGACAGGAGATGTTGTAGAGCCAAATTAAATCTTTGGTCGATTTAATCTTACTCCTCTCTCTCTTTCTGAAGACATTCTAGCCGTAAGCAGGCACCCACCCGAATTCGTGTGACCACGAACGCAGACACACGACAGCAGTCTAGGGGGAAAAAAACTAAGCCGGTGAGGGTAAGATCACCTCACGATTTTTATTAAGAGAAGAAAGTCAACTCACAACTTAAAAACTTACGAATCCCGACTTCACTGGCGAAGAGATTTTTTTCAGAAAATAAATCCTCGGAGAGAAAACCAGTGCTCGGTGAGATTCGAACCCTGACCGGTTGGGACGCTCACCTGAGTCCGCAACCACCCGAGCTAGGCTCGGTCACACACCACGCCAGAAAGCCGGAGGAGGAGCATCGCTCAAGAATCCACCACCATCATCTGTCCACGGCAAAAGCCGCATGCATGGTTCCACGGCTACGGACAGAACGTGTCTGCATATAGGGGGGGAGTAAGCTCTTGTTACCCGATTTAATCTTCAAAAGCTCTATCAACGCCAGCGGAATGGACGCGAGCTCACAAGCAAAACCCCGGCGAGTGTCGGCGGAGCGTGCCAACAAAAGCACATCCCCTGTACCTTCTCGTAGTTCCAACCAAACAAATCAACCTCAACCCCCCGGTTACCGAGACAAATCAACAATAACAATGGCTTCCTGACGAATACGACTCCTCCGTGGAATTCTGCACGGCACACCCTACGCCTGCATCCAAAGGCCGCCAGGTCACGGGTCTCTGGCTGGATCCGCAGCGATGCGGACAAGAGGCGCTCGCCGCAACCTCTCTCTCGCCCTAGCCCCTGCGATCGATCGGTGGTCGCTCGCTTTGGTTCTGCATGCGCGGATGCAGAGATCTCGGATCCGTTTCATCTGTGATCCCGATAGCGCCGCGTGAATCGACTGCGACTCTGCCGTCCCGTGTGGCAGCGGGCCAGCCAACAAATGGTCGCGAATTGATCTGGAGCAGGAGTACATCAGGTTCAGCAGCGTGCTCGCTGCTCGGCAACCCAGATTTTTTTTTTAAGGAAAGCAGGAGCACTGCCATTTCATTTAAGTGGGAGAAGCAAAGTACAAATTACATGAGAGTGATTACATAAATAAACAAGAAGCACTCGGAACTCAGGAAAGTAAGCAACATTGATAAGCAAAACTAATCTCCAGACTCTCCCCCACCACAAGCCAAGTCCCAGAGCTTCATTTCTTCCTTGATTATTGCCAAGACCCTCGGCGGTGCAGCTGCCACTCCATCAAACACTTTGCGCTCCTTCCACAAGTTCCAAGCCGTATATATGAGCACCGTGGCCAGACGTCGACGTTCTTCCTTCGGTCTTCCAAGCAAAGAGCTTCTCCACCAAAACTCCACCGAGACACCATGCTACGGCAACTGGACCAAACCTCCAGTCCACCCTGACACAAGCACCCAGACCTCTCGGGCAAACACGCAGTGAAGGACCAGATGCTCCGCCGATTCAATATGCTGATCACAGAGGGCGCAAAGAGGATTGCAAGGCCAATTACGAGCAATCAAACGATCAGCAGTCAGTATCTTACACTGGACGAGAAGCCATGCGAACAGCCTGTGTTTGCCTTCAGCCCGAGCACGCCATATGTCCCTGGAGTTGAATGTACAGAACGAACCTGTGAACTGAATTGAGTATGCTGACTTAGCTGAATACCCCTCCCCCCCTGAGAACTCCATCGCCACTTGATCTCATCCGGCCGATCTCCCAGCTGCACCTCCTGCAATTTACCCCAAAGGACCACAAATTCAGCCATCTTGTCCGCCGTCACCATTCTCCATAAACCTCTAGTCCAATTCTGATTCCGTAGATCCTCCGCTACGGTACTATTCTTCCGCCAAGCAAGTTTACAGAGGTTAGGTGCCAAATCTCTCGGGGCTACCCCTTCTAACCAGGAGGATTCCCAAAACTTCGCTCGCAGCCCATTACCAACCGTAACAGTGGTGCTTATTCGGAAAAGCTGCTTATCAGTCTCATCACAAGGAGCATCCGTTCCTACCCGAGGCCGGTCAGGCTCGGTCCATTGGTACCACAGCCACCGCAATCTCAAAGCACGGCTAAAACGCTCCAGGTCCAGCACACCCAATCCACCCAAGTGCTTTGGCTTCTGCACATTTGCCCACTGCACCAGACAGTGGCCTCCACTGGCCACCTCAGCCCCTTTCCAGAGAAAACCACGACGCAATTTATCAATTCTCTTGATTGCCCATTTTTTTGGTTGGAAGACAGTAAGGAAATGTGTGGGCATTGAGGATAGCACCGTGTTCAAGATCTTCAGGCGCCCTGCTCGGTTAAGGAAGCGTCCCTTCCATGTTGGCAAGCGATTTGCCATCTTATCAATGAGTGGTTGGACCTCCACACGACGAATCTGCCGCACATGCAGCGGCAGTCCCAAGTACTTGCACGGGAAGCTCTCAACCGGGCACTGAAAAGGCTCCATCACCGCCTCCAAGTTGATATCATCACAATGTATCGGGTACACAGCACACTTCGCTCGGTTGGTTACCAGACCTGATGCATTGCCAAAAATCTCCAAGATCTGAGCCACGGCGTGTACCTCCTCCCTGTCTGGCTTCAAAAAGACCGCAGCATCGTCAGCATACAAGCTGATCCTCAATTTTGCCGCGCTGTTACTGAGCGGAGAAAACAAACCCTCTGTGCCAGCCAGTTCAAACAGCCGTTGCAACGGCTCCATAGCCAGGATAAACAGCATCGGGGAAAGGGGGTCCCCCTACCGCAAACCGGTGAAATGCCTATACCAACGTCCTCGGGAGCCATTGAACAGAACCGATGTAGCACTGGAAGATAGCAAAATGGTGACCCAACCGCGCCACCTCGCGCCAAAACCAAAAACCTCCAACGCCTCCATAAGAAAATTCCAACGGACCGAGTCGAACGCTTTAGCAATGTCAAGTTTGAGGAACAGACCGGGCTGCTTCTGTCGATGTAGGGCACGGATGAGATTCTGCGTATATAGGAAGTTGTCTTGGATGCTCTGTCTCTTGATGAATGCGCTCTGCGCCCTGGAGACCATGGAATTGAGAACAGCTTGCCAAAGGTGTGTGACAGATTGATCGGCCGGTAATCCGTGACCCTGGTGGCATCCGCTTTCTTAGGGATCAGGACGAGGTGGGCATTATTCAGGTGCTTGAAGTGTTGCTCATGCTGCTGAAAGAAAAATTCAAAAGCCGCCATAACATCTCCTTTGATCACCTGCCAACTGCGCTTGAGAAAAATGCCAATAAATCCGTCTGGGCTCGGCGCCTTGTCACTTGCAATGTCCTGGATCACAGACTGAACCTCCTCCTCTAGAAAAGGCACCTCCAGATGTGCAAGATCATGCCGCTCAAGGTTTAATTCTTCCCAATTTAACGAGAACTCTCAAGCTGCTGGGTGCCCAAAATGCTCGCTGAAATGCCTATATAACTCGGCAACCTTCTCCTCATGTGTATAAAAAACCCCACGGTCAGTTGATAGGTTTAGGATAGCATTTTTCCTCCTCCTCCCATTTGCCTGCGTAAAGAAAAGCTTTGCATTGGCTTCTGCTGCTCGGATATGCACTAGTCTAGAAGACTGCTTTGCTCTCAATTTCTCAATTGCCGTCAAGCTGAGGAAGCGAGCTTTGAGGTCTCGTTTCAGCTTTAATTCTGCAGGGCTGAGCAGCCGGTACTCATGCACCACGTCCAGTATACCAATCAGCTTCTGAGTAGCACAGAGGAGGACCTTGTTATGCCCAATCAACTTTCTCGCCCAGCAGCGAAGGGCTCGGCTAGTGCGATGCAGCTTAGTGTGTAGTCGAAGAAAAGGATTGACCACCCCCAGCTGCCTCGACCAAGCTTCCTGAACCACATCATGGTACCCTGGCAAGTTTGGCCAGAAGGCCTCGAAACGGAAACCCCTGAACTTCTGAACTGTAGCATTCCCGGCAATAAGGAGCGGGCAGTGGTCAGACACGCGGGAAGAGAGGGCTTGAAGGAAAACATTTGGCAGCATCAAATCCCAGCTCGCGGTGCAAAAGGCTCGATCAATCCTTGTTTGAGTCCTATCAATTGACCAAGTGAATTTACGTCCCCGTAGGTTAAGCTCCTTGAGGGCCAAGTCTCGGACCACGTCACGAAAAGCCCCCATCAGTCTCCTGTTGAGAACGTTGTTGCTTTTGTCGGCTGCATGCAAAATTAAGTTAAAATCTCCGATAAGCAACCATTTGTCAGTGACACTGTACTGTAACCATCTGAGCTCCCCCAAGAATTGCAGCTTTGCATTGTCTTGCTGTGGCCCATACACAACAGTGACGCTCCAACTCAGATTTCCAGTAGGCACCTCCACCAAAGCTGTAACAGTGTGTACCCCCACCTCTGAATTCTAGATCTGATAGTGCTGATCATCCACTGCCAGGAGAATTTCTCCACAAGTGCCAAGTGCCGGCAAGAACACAAAATTATCAGCAAACCGCATCCCCAAAGTCTCAATCACCAGCCCTCTGTCAACCACATCAAGCTTAGTTTCTTGCAGAGCCACAATAGTCGCCCGTGTATCAGAAACCAAGTCCCGTACAACCTTCCTCCTGGCTGGATGGTTTAACCCCCTGACATTCCAATTTAAAAAGACACAATGTTGCTCAATCATTGGAAACAAAACATCTCACATGCTCTTAAGTGCCCCAAACAATTGGGCGAGCAGAACAGAGCAAAGAAGAACAGGCGCACAGCACACCACCCAACTTCACCATTATCCTTGGAAACAACTGACAGAAAAAGAGACACCTCCACCAACTGTAACATCCCTGATGTTTGTTTGTGCTAATGACATTATTTAGCTGTGTTAATCAAGGTTAATTAGCTCCTAAGCATGTTTGACATGATTTGGCACACATTTGCACAAAAGCCCTTGGTCAAAGTCAAATTCTTGGTCAAACCCCTATAGATCCCAAAAGGCTGATTTAGTTTTCTTGAGCGTTCTCCAAATTTCACTATAGAAGTTCAAAATCGGCCAATATAAAAGTTGTTCCTTATTTTCGGGAACACATTTTTCATAATTGGCGGACATTCAAATTTTGAGTGCAAGCTCGCTTAAATTCGAGTCGAACACGCTGGGAACAGTGTTTTAGGGCCGAGTTTTTCCTGAAGTTCAACACGTTTTTCACACAAATCTGTTGAGCAAAATATAGGATGCCCTTTGTGAAAGTTGCAGGTCTATAGCTCCTCTACAACTTCAAGAGTTGCTTGATAAGGGCTATATCCGCCCCAGCTCTTCTCCTTGGGGCTGTCCCACCCTCTTTGTGAAAAAGAAAGATGGTAGCCTGAGGTTGTGTGTGGACTACCGACCTCTCAATGCGGTGACTATCAAAAATAAATATCCATTGCCCCGCATTGATGTGCTATTTGATCAATTGGCTGGAGCTAAGGTCTTCTCTAAGATCGATCTTCGGTCTGGGTATCATCAAATTAAAATTCGACCTTGTGATATTCCCAAGACGGCTTTCTCTACTCGTTATGGACTTTATGAATTCTTGGTTATGTCCTTCGGTCTTACAAATGCACCAACCTATTTCATGTATCTTATGAATTCCATATTTATGACGGAGTTGGATAAATTTGTGGTGGTATTCATTGATGACATCCTTATTTATTCCAAGAATGAGGAAGAGCATGCGGAGCATCTTCGCATTGTCTTACAACGCTTAAGAGAGCACAAACTTTATGCTAAGCTCTCCAAGTGTGAATTTTGACTAGATAGTGTTAAATTTCTGGGGCACACTATTTCCAGCGAGGGTATATCTGTCGATCCAAGCAAAGTGCAAGAAGTAATGGATTGGCAACCCCCTAAATCCGTTCATCAAATCCGCAGCTTCCTAGGCTTGGCTGGATATTATCGCCGTTTCATTCCGGACTTCTCTAGGATTGCCAAGCCTATGACTGAGCTGCTAAAGAAAGGTGTGAAATTTGTGTGGAGTGGGACTTGTAATAAGGCTTTCCGAAAATTGAGGGAGCTTTTAACTTCAGCCCCAGTGCTAGCGCAGCCGGACAATTCAAAGCCTTATGAAGTTTATTGTGATGCTTCAAGCACGGGTCTTGGTTGTGTCCTTATGCAAGAAAATCGGGTTATTACCTATGCCTCACGGGCGCTTCGCCCTCATGAAAAGAATTATCCCACACATGACTTAGAACTAGCAGCGGTTGTTCATGCTTTGAAAATATGGAGGCATTATCTTATAGAAAACCGCTGCAATATCTTCACTGACTACAAAAGCCTCAAATACATTTTCACTCAGTCTGATTTAAATATGAGGCAAAGAAGATGGTTAGAGCTGATAAAAGATTATGATCTTGAGGTTCATTATCATCCTGGAAAGGCGAATGTGGTTGCAGATGCTCTTAGCCGCAGGGCTCACTGCAATTGCCTATCGTTGGAACCTTATAGTGACACTCTATGTGAGGAATTGAGAAGGCTAAACTTGAAAATTATTGAACAAGGAAGCCTAAATGCTATCTCTGCCGAGTCTGATTTATTTGATAGAATTGTTAAGGCTCAACTTCAGGATGAGAGTATTCTTTTGATCAAACAAAAATTGTTAGAAAAAGATCCTAAATATGATTGCTTCCGGAAGGATGAGAAGGACATAGTCTGGTTTGGACAACGTCTTGGGAGTTGAAAAAGGAAATCTTTGATGAGGGTCATCTCTCTAAATTCTCTATCCATCCTGGGATTAGTAAAATGTATCAAGATTTAAAGAAGAATTTTTGGTGGTCCAATATGAAGGTGGACATAGCCAAATATGTGTCGGAATGCGATACTTGTCAAAGAATTAAAGCAAGTCATTTGAAACCTTCTGGTACTCTTCAACCCCTACCTATACCTTCATGGAAGTGGGATGATATAAGTATGGACTTTGTGTCCGGATTTCCACTCACATCTAGAAATCATGATTCTGTCTGGGTTATCGCGGATAGGTTGACAAAGACTGCTCATTTTATCCCAGTCCACACCAAATATGATGCCAAAGATTATGCAAGTCTTTATATTGAGCACATTGTTCGCTTGCATGGTGTTCCTAAGACCATAATTTCTGATAGGGGATCTCTCTTTGTGTCACATTTCTGGGAATAATTACATAAGTCACTTGGCACCAGGATCATACGAGGTTCAGCTTATCGTCCTCAGACAGATGGTCAAACCGAAAGAGTGAACCAAATTCTAGAGGACATGTTGCGAGCCTGTGTTATTCACTTTGATAAAAGTTGGGACAAGTGTCTATCTTTGGCAGAATTTTCTTACAATAATAGTTATCAAGCCAGCTTGAAAATGGCACCTTTTGAGGCTCTTTATGGACGGAGATGTCGCACTCCCTTGAATTGGTCACAGATCGGGGAGAGGAAATTCTTTGGTCCATCCCTAGTTAAGGATGCCGAAGAAAAAGTGAGAGTAATCAAGAAAAATTTGAGAATTGCTCAAGAAAGGCAAAAGAGTCATTATGACAAGAGAAAGGCACCTAGAGAATACAAAGTTGGTGACTTTGTGTATTTAAAAGTTTCGCCAACCAAGGGTGTCCAAAGGTTCGGTGTGAAAGGAAAGCTAGCTCCTCGATACATTGGCCCTTATGAGATCATTCAAGTATGTGGGCCCGTGGCATATCGTATTCGACTCCCTGAGCGTTTCTCTGCCGTGCACAATGTGTTTCATGTCTCCCAATTAAGAAGATGTGCTAATAAACCGGACAGGAAAGTCATTGAAGAAGCTAATGCTTGGATTGAACCGGATCTCTCTGTCATCGAACATCCTCTAAGGATTCTTGACATAAAAGAAAGAAAGACTCGAAGACAATCCGTGAAGATGTATAAAATCCAGTGGAGTCATCACCATGTCGATGAAGCCACTTGGGAAACTGAACATTATCTCAATGAGAATTATCCGGGTTTTCTTGAATCTAGACACCGTAAGTTCTTTCCCCTACTTTCATCTTTTAATTCCTAATCTCGGGACGAGATTTCTTTTAAGGGGGGTAGGCTGTAACATCCCTGATGTTTGTTTGTGCTAATGACATTACTTAGCTGTGTTAATCAAGGTTAATTAGCTCCTAAGCATGTTTGACATGATTTGGCACACATTTGCACAAAAGCCCTTGGTCAAAGTCAAATTCTTGGTCAAACCCCTATAGATCCCAAAAGGCTGATTTGGTTTTCTTGAGCGTTCTCCAAATTTCACTATAGAAGTTCAAAATCGGTCAATATAAAAGTTGTTCCTTATTTCCGGGAACATATTTTTCATAATTGGCGGACATTCAAATTTTGAGTGCAAGCTCGCTTAAATTCGAGTCGAACACGCTGGGAATAGTGTTTCAGGGCCGAGTTTTTCCTGAAGTTCAACACGTTTTTCACACAAATCTGTTGAGCAAAATATAGGACGCCCTTTGTGAAAGTTGCAGGTCTATAGCTCCTCTACAACTTTTATTTTTGGAGATTTTTTTCACTCAGTTGGCATTTTTGAGAGTTATGCATTTTCGAAGATGGGTATATGAAACGAAACCGAGTCTGGATGCCAGCGCCGTCGCGCCCAGCGCGTTGTGCGCGCGCTCCTCCCCCTCTGCTTCGGCGGCCACGTGGCGCCCGCGCGTAATCCTGGCGTACGGAGCCCTGGGAGTCGCCGCTGTGGGCCATGGACACGTCCTGGAACTCTCCGACCGCACCGGCTCACGAACGCCGCGACTAGCTCGCGTGCCGAGCCTGAACCGGGCCACGCGCCGCTGCACGCCGCGCCCGTGCTGCGTCTCGCGCATGCAGGCGAGCTAGATGGCAATGCTGCGCTTAAAGGCGCCTGCCCGGCCTCGCTCGCCTCATTTGAGTAACGTCGTGGCCGCTCGCTTCGCCTCCCGCGCAGAGCCGTGCTCCGGCGGAACAAGGACCGAGCCGCCGCCGCCCGCCATAGGTGCCACCGCCACGAGCTCCGGCTCCGCTCGCACGTGCCGCTCCATCCTATTCCTCTCCCTCCCTACAACCCCAGGGGCACTCCCCGGTCCTCATCGCCCAGCAAATTGGCCACCGTCGCCGGCGAGCCGTGCTCAGGCGGCCGCCACCCCTGCGCGCCGCCGAGGAGGGTCGCCGGCTGCTCCGCCGGCCGGGCCGGCCACACCTGCAGCACCAGGTGGACCCTCTGGTGCCTCCCAGCCACCCGCCCGAGCCAGTCCGCCACTCCTCCGGCCGCCGGAGCAACCTCCTGCGCCGGCGAGGACGCCTGTGTAAGGATTGCTTTTTGTTTAGGGGTTAATCTGTAAAGTAAGGGTCTTTGTGTAATTCTGAGATAAAATGCAAGGGCCCGGTTGTAAAAGCCTTTTAGGGTTATTCGCAGCAGCGTAGAAAATTCGTGAAAAATTGTAGAAAATTCGAGAAAATGCAAATCAAATTGTTTTGGATTCCTTGTGAGTAGATCTACAACTTTTACAAAAGTTGTATTGGCTTTTTCTGTTTAGTTTTTAAATGTAAATTCAAACTCAGTTTGGGATCTTTTTATTGTAATTCAAAATGTACTCATGCAAATGAAATGAAATTTGGATATGTTGTTGTGTGCTCCTTGTTCAGTTTTGTGACCAAGTTTCACACATTTTTGTTGTGTATAATTCCAGTTATTTTTTTGGAAGTTTAATGTGATTTTAAGCTTGATGCTTTTTATAGTTCCCTCAAAATATCAATTCCTTAAGCACCAATGCACCCTAGGCTTTTTTCATGATGTTAAGCACCCCTGGAAAAATAATGGTGATTTTAGGAGGTTGTTTGAATAGGGTTTGGTACTTATGTTTGTGAAAGATATCAAATTCATAACTTGAAAAATATGTTGAATCCACTTGAATGTGTTGGGTTGGAACTTAGTTTTGGCATATTGGAACTGTAGGAAAAATTTGGGGTCAAAAGTACTAGTGAATCTTTTTGTGTGAATTAATGAAGTTTATCTAGGCTGAAATTTGTCTTTTCCATTTAAATTAATGTATAAATGATCTTGAGCTGAAAATTTATATTTAAGTTTATTTTGGTCATATGCTACTGTGGTAAAATTTTCATGACAGTTGGAGTCATATTTTAATTATTATGATTTATGGATGAATGACTAGTTATAATGGAATAAATAAATTTTATTCCATATTTTAATTTGTTTTAGAGGTGTTTAAGTACAGTTGCTGTTTAAAATGAATTTAAGCACACCCCCATGCTGATAGTGAAGTTTATTAGTTTAACTTTCTTAGATATGCACACAATTACCATCAAAGGCATAATTAGTCCATCATCATCTACCCCTTAATTTTTAATGAAGTTTAATAATTTAATTTGTTTAGATGTGCACGCAATCACCATCAAAATAGATGTTTAAGTACAGTTGCTGTTTAAAATGAATTTAAGCACACCCCCATGCTGATAGTGAAGTTTATTAGTTTAACTTTCTTAGATATGCACACAATCACCATCAAAGGCATAATTAGTCCATCATCATCCACCCCTTAATTTTTAATGAAGTTTAATAATTTAATTTGTTTAGATGTGCACGCAATCACCATCAAAATAGATGTTAGTTCACTCTCACCACACACCATACTTTTGTGAGTCCTCTTATTTGTTTTGATGAATGTGGCCAACAATAGTTGAGTTCATTTGTAAAATCTCTCACCTTCACACAATAACTAATGCATATGCATAACGTGTAGATCTTCCCGACGGGACGTACACGCTTATTGAGGAGGAGGGATCCGCTAGTGGAGAGCTAAATCAAGCTAGTGGGCAGCAAGACCTGGACCAAAGTCCAGAAGAGCCTAAGGCTGTTGTTGAGTCAGAGGAAGGCAAGCACCGGAGTCACATATAACCTTTTTGGATTAAAAGCTCATACCCTTTTACATTTCAGTATTTATGTTTTACTTTGTGCATTTAAGTTTCAGGAGTTGTTTGAAACCTAGATGCATGATCCTTAGGACGCCTATGCTCTTTTACTAGTATGTTAGGAACGCTAGTGCCATGCTCTAAGGATACGGTACAAGTCGAGTAATGACTCATTGCTCGCGAGATATATGATGCTTATGTTGGAATCATAAGTTGGTTAATTTGACTCGCTCATGTGGTAAGAGCAATGGGTTCAGTCTCGACCGAGTAGCATGGTGCTGGTTTAAGCTATTGAACGTACCAAGTGCTTGTCGGGAATGGGACCGGTAAGCCTAGTACCTAATGAACTAGTGCGGGGACTTTATCGCTACTAATCTTGAGATGCGTCTCCCGGTTTGATTCCGGTAGTGCAAGTGTGAGTCTGGACGTGCCGTGTGAGGGCGTTTCAGTAACCTTGTACTTAGGACTGTGGCGCCTGTCCCTAATCTGGGGAGTGACGGGAACCGCCTGGTCGGGGTAGACCCTGCATTTGTTTTTCTTTGGATTCTTTGGGGTCTACCTTCTTCCGTGTATCTTGGGTTTACCTTGCAAGGATATAAATCGATCGATCGTCGGTCACTCGCCGTTATCTGAGTCGGCTTGACCACTGGCCACCCCATGTTTATTTATGAAACATTCTGGATTAATTTTGTTGACTGATTAATCTTGTTTGCACAACCATGCTTGTTTAGCTAGGTGCTTACCTAGAATGGTTAACATATTAGAACTTGAGCTAAAATTTGAAAGTAAGGATCAACACTTAGATGTTTTTGGCAAAACAAACCCACCAGCCAAAAAGTCTTGCATGTCTAGCTGTGTCTTTATTCTGACAGGTCAGTCTTGCTGGGTATTAGTATACTCAGCCTTGCTTAATTTGTTGTTTTCAGGTAATCCTATCTGGCCTGGTGTTATTCCAGAGGGATTGGAGATTGAATGGGAGAACAATGATGAGGAGTGATACATTGTGGATGGCCTCCCATGTGTATTCGGCGTTTAGTTTATTTTCCGTTGTTTTAACTCTGAACCATGTTTACTTTTTGTACTCAAAACCTGGTTTGTAATATTAAGTACTTATGGACTTTTATGTAATGTAATGATGTACTCTGGTCCCGCCTTCGTGTGGGCTTAGCGCATATCTCGATCCTGTGTAAGTGATTTACCGGGCATGACCCGGCAGAGGCGACAAAATAGCTCTTGATTATCGCTTATGAGCCAAGTGGACCGGCTTAAGTGATAATCCGGATTTATTTTGAGCGGTTGTGTCATACTTCCCCGACCACAGAGACAGAAAAGGAAGAAAGCAACATGGATGAAACAAGGTGACCAGAATCTTGCAGACGAGTAGCGTAGCACATCTGGGATGTGGGAATCTTCTCGGGTGCCAGCCGGTGTATGGCAAGTTTCAAGTTTGAACCAGTACAAAATTACTGAGCTCGGCATTCGAGCTAATCAGCTCGGCAGGACGCCAGGATTTTACCTTTGTCCTCATGTGCTCGTACATTGTCATATGCGCGTGTCGGTGTAAACATACTTTGCAAACTCAAAACGAAGCACACAGACCACGCCCTGGCCCTGCCAGCCTGCAGATTTGATTCTCTTGCGGCGTGCGGAAGCAAATTGCTGAATAACAATAACTAGAGCAGTTCTACGTTAAAGCTGTAATAAGTTTTTGCTGGAAGCGTGCACCATCAAGTTTCAATAGGATTCTTGTCCTTGTCTGAACACACTGCATATCACGAATAGCTGACGCAAGTGTTCTACGGAGTTCAATCTGTTTCCATGGTTTTGGCAGACATTCAGCTGGCATGTATTGTACCCACCAAACACGAACCATGAGAGAGGCAGAGAGCTTCATAAGCAATGGGTTTGATTACCGCATGTCAATCCAACTTGGTCACTCGGCAGGCCAGGGAACGTAAAACTTCAACAAAACATAACTATACAAGCAATCTCCGCTTGATGTTTGGCGAGCCCTACAATAAGCTGCACTCAAAAACAGGGCCTGGCAGAGTGTGAGCAGGTATACAACAAAGTTTGCCACGACAGCCTATATCAGCGCAGCGATGTCTGGCCAGCGAGATGGAGCAACGCCTGCTTGTGGTAGGCGGTGCGGAGCTTCTTGTACTTCTGTACAAAGGTAGGCAGGTCGATGTCCTTCTCGAGGAACTTTTGGTGCAGCTCCTCAGACTCCTCGTCCAACTTTGCCATTGATGCTGCAAGCAAACGGCAATGCGATGAGTATAAGAAAAATAACATCTTGTATAGTTCTTGGAAGTAACATGATCCTATAGAACGAAAATACTGTGAAGATCTAGCAAATATGTGCAATAGATGTACCCTCCAATGAACATTACAATCAATTATTACAAGTATGCGACTCACAAGGATGACAGTGATTGCATATGTTACAAAGTGCTTACTTTGCAGCTTGTCGAGCAGTGCAGCAGGGGAATAGGACCTCATAATATCATCCTTTTGCCTCTCCAAATCAGTCAGCCTGTCTTGTGCAGCAGCCAGTTCTGTTGTTCTTATTATCGTGCACTGTACAAATCATGAATGCAACACTTTAATGTCAGCAAAGAGATGTTTTGAGTGCTGAAAGCATATGAACAAAACTAGTAGTAGAGGGCTTCACAGAATCAGTTTTAAACTGTTGCCATATCATGGTATAAACCAAATTCAAACCATCCATGATGATCCATTTTAATAATGAATAGCAAGGTTACAGTGTTAGCCATTTCCCTTCATGAGAAGTTGAGAACGAGATGCAGTTTAAAGTGCTGCACCTGATTTCGGAGCTCTGAAATCCGCTGCTCCTTCTCTAAATTTTCTCCTGTAGATTACAATGCAAAGAGGCAGTAATAATAAGTTACATGATAATGTATATATAGTAATATACTTCAACAAAATAGGAATTCGCAAAATGGAGAAAATCGTTGCAGTCATTATAGGAAAGTATAGGGACTTAGAGCATATCCTATTTGAAGGAGGATGGAAGTCAAATCAGTTAAGGGATCCTTTCTTCTATTTCTATGGTAATGCTTTTATCTCTATTCTATGGCGCAATCGATTGTCGAGTCTATAAACAAGTACTGTGTCTTATTTGAAGCTCAGCAAATCAATTAGTACTTTTGAAACACCATTTTTTCTATGAAGCCAATTAAAATACCATTATTAGATAAACAAAAAGTATAACTCACTTGCAAGTTGCAATGTCTCCTTTCTAAGCTCATCACGCACCTGAACATGAAGAAAGAACACCAGATCAGCAAATATACAGGACTCTTCAGGAATTTCTTGTGTGGGTACACCAGATATAAGGTATTGAGATAAAACAATCATAGATAAACAACAGTCAACACCAAATACTTTCAGAACAACCATCAACACATGGATGAGGGGGCAGAGGAAAAATATAAGGTGTTGATTACCGCGAAGATACATAATGTAACGATAATACGATGAAAATAAGTGCACAACAGTTTGCAACTCCGATAAGTTAACTGATCAGGAAGATTTGAAAACTATGTTCTATAATCAGTGTTGTGTGAATAACCAATACAAATGAGGATAACCACTCTTAGGAACCTCACTAGTTTATGTAACCGCCGAGCGAAAGAGCACCCAAAAATTGCATTGTATCCTGAACGGAGCTCAACATGCTCTGGTGAGGTCAGTATCACACTTACAGAAAGAAGTGGCACATGCAACAGAGCTTACATTGTTCTGGGTTTTCACTTGATCAAGTGAATTAAAGAATGCATTGTATGCCTCTTTGTCTTTCAATAATCTCTGTAACTCCTCAATACTGCACAAAAGGATTTGATTAGAAGGATAGCAAGATATAACAAGGTTGTAGACTTCAGTAAAATAACACACCATCGGAACAATTGAATATTGTGCAAATAAACACATTTTCAGCATATATAATTCAGGAATACAGCACAACAAATCAACCATGCATAAATGGTCCATCCAAAATTCTACAACACTTGTAAACTAGTTCTCCATCTTACACCGACTGTCATGTGTCAGAGAAGCAGTTTCATATCTTTTCCCCCCCCCCCCCCCCCCTCAAATCAACCAACAAGCTGCCTGACTGGTCATTTAACCATGCCTAAACATGTATCAACGTATTCGATGATTTTCCAGTCTTGCACCGATCCATCATAATAGGTGAAATGTTAAGGTCTCAAAATTAGAGCAGTCGCATAGCATAGATCTTGAGTTCTGGACACAGTTTTGCTAAATCTCCCAGTTTGGGGATAATCCTAAAAACATATAATTTGTAGAAAAGGGTAACAAAGTATTTCAATCGCAATCCATAATGTAAGGTACGAGAAAGTCTAACCTCTTATCCTTCAAACGAGCAATTATTCCTGCAGCCTCAGCAGGAGATGGTTGCCCACGGGATGAAGACTGAGGATGATCTGAAGCTCTTTGATGTGGACTAGCACTAGAAGAGGTGGGTGTTGATGGACGTGAAGACGAGCCTGCCACCGAGGGAGGGTACCAGGATTGGGTAGGGATATCCTGGAAATTTGGATCCGTTTGCTGCTGCTGAGAGCTGCTATAAGCACATTCAGCAGAGCCAATGACAGTAAGCACGAGAAGCAAAGCATTCAGGTAGTAAGCAAGATAAGCAAAATTTTCAGAACTGTTTAACACATATCTCACACAAGCTATCCTAAATCATTCAGTACAACTGTGTAAGATGCATCCACACAAAATGACACATAGCAAATAGGCAAATTCTCTTTGGTTAACAAATAAACTTTTGGAGTAAAATAGCACAGCATTTCATAAATGTCTGAGAGCTGTACAGAGCAAAACAAAAAACTAGGTACCAAGGTATTGCAACTAGATAACTGATTTGAAATAAGAGATTCCAAATAAAACAGGTAACCAAATATACACATGAACATGTCAAAACCTAGCTAATTTTGACAGATAAACAAGAAGCCAAGGCTCATAAAGCAATTAAAGTGAGAGCAACATACCCGAAGAGAGGAATTCTCCAGCTCATTGTATACAGAAATCTGCACTGATAGAGAGAAGGTTACATAGCAATCATTAAACTGATCATTGATGCAATCCGAAATGTTTGAGACCTTACAATTTGGGGAACATCAAAGTGAATGTGTAAATATATATGATGCAAATAGCACAATAGCAGTATTCTGAAATGTTTTAACCCTTATAATTTGGGGGAACATCAAAGTGAATGTCTAAATATATTCTGATGCAAATAGCATAATAGCAGTATTCTGAAATGTTTAAACCTTCATAAATTGGGGAACATTGAAAGTGAATGTGTAAATATATTCTGATGCAAATATCATGTATTAGTATTGAAGAGATAACATGGGCAATCTAGTGAATGATCCTGAGCATAAGTTGGGGGCATGGGCGGACTTAACCAAGGGCCACGGCCACTGGGGTTCAGTTGAACAACCTTTTTTTTCTTTGGAAAATAAACTGCACCGACGCCTGATAGATTAACCTTACACACTGACAACCTAATCGCTGGATCGGATTCCTAGGGAGGCTAGGGAAGGACGCGGAGCATGCTCACCCGCGACTCCCGGGGAGGATCACATACCAAATCAATCCACGTCCGGATGGATCTCCAGTCAAGTCCAGTAGTCCACCGGATGGAGGGAGGAAGGGCGGCGGCAGTCGGCGGGGGATCCGGCAGAGGGAGGGAGGGGTCGAGCGTGCGCGGCGCGGGGTTGGATTTCTACAAGGGCTTGATTGACGCGTGCGCCGGGTGAGAGGGCGAACGCGTGCCGGCGGGACGGACGAGAAGAAGGAGAGAGAGGGGCGGAGGGTTTGATTACCTCGCCGCAGCGCGTGGAGGAGGTCCTTTGCCTTGCGGCCGCGGTGGTTGTTGCTTCGCGACGGAGGAATTGCGGACCAAGACAGCAGACGGGGAGAAGGAAGAGTCGAAGCAGGTTGGCTCGGCTCGTTATCTTGACGATGTAAAATTCCAGCTCGGCTCGGCTACATGTTCGTGTTGGCTCGTTTAGGTCACGAGCTCAAGGTACAAAGACACAAACAGAGCTCAAGAATAGACAGCAAAATTATACAGCAAACGATAATCGAGCACAATCGGAGAGAATTAGACTAGGATTCCCCTGATCAATCAATCGAGCTACTAACGAACAGATCAAAATCAAAACCAAACACGTAAGGAAACAACGGAATCACTGAAGCATAGGAGTATACCACAATTCAATTCAGATTTCAGACAAAAAATCGAATCCATGCGGGGAAGTTGGCGGCTTGCACATCGATGAAAAGGTGCGACCGCGTCAGGTGCGCCGGGCTTCAGAAGGACACTTGGGCTTTTGTTGGGCCTTGACGTTCGGGGCCTCTCCCCTCCTCTGGAAGTTTTGAAAACATCGCAGCCCACAAGTCTAAATTTTAACATAATCTAAAAAAAGTAATTTTAACAACAAGCATAATTGTACTCACTTTTGCTCTATTTAACTAATTCATTTAAATATATAGATACCGCTGGGTAGAGTAAAAAGTTAATGACGTCATAAGTAAGGGGGTCATGCATAACTGGCTTGGCTCGTTACAAGAATAAATTAGTGAGCTAAAAACGGAGTCTAAATATATTCTGATGCAAATATCATAATAGAAGTATTCAGTGCTTATTACATAATAATGATGATGAGTTGCATTTGCATCATAAAACAATCGTTTCGTTTCATTTAATATCTACTCCCTCCGTCCCCGAAATATAGTCATTCTAGCTACAGAAACTTGTCTTGCAAAGATGGTCGTTTTAGGCCTGTTGTACCGGCTCTCCTTCCATCATCTAGCTATTTACTAAGGGTGTGTTCAGTTCATCAAAATTTTGGGAGCCCCTTTCAAGGTCTATTAGAGGTAGTAAACATAGATTAATTATAAAACTAATTACACGAATGGACGGGAAATTCCGAGACGAATCCATTAAGTCTAATTAATCCGTCATTAGAGATTGTTTACTATAGCATGACATTGTCTAATCATGACATAATTAGGCTCGTTAGATTCGTCTCGAAAATTAAGGTAAAGGTTGTGAAATGGATTTTGTCACTAATCTACATTTAATACTCCTAATTAGTGTCCGAAGTTTGAAGTGACGGGTAGTTGGTGAAATTTTGGGAAGTAAACAGACCTTCCATCTAGCTGTACGGCTCTTCTCTCATCCTCTAGTTACGTAATTTCATCTCTCCTCCTAGGCTTCCATCATTACTTTTACTAGGAGTGTTTGTGACTTTTGCATTGGTTGTTAGGTTTTGCTGCCGGCGACGGTAATTCCGGGATAGAGAAAGTACTGCACTGAATTTTGTCCATTTCATATAAATAACGCCATGATCGCTAAAGGACTGAAGGCCCACACGGTTGAGCGCTCCCTTTTTCCGCCCGATCCAGTTCGTTATGAATTTTTAAAGAAATTTTTGGAGTCCACCTCCAAAAACTTATTAACAGTATTAAAAGTAGACGAATTAAAACTAATTAAATGGATGGATGGAAAATCGCGATAGGAATCTATTAAACTAATTAATCTATTATTAAAAATTGTTTACCGTAGCACGATGTTGTCTAATCATGATATAATTAGACTTGTTAGATTCGTCTTGAAAAATTAAGAAGATTATGAAATAAATTTTGTCATTAATTCATGTTTAATACTCCTAATTAGTGTTCAAAAATTGATGTTGTGAAAATTTTTGCGAACTAAACAGAACCCGGCTGAGAAGGAAAAGGCTCGTACTCTCGTCTGAGCAAAGGAAAACACTTTCGTCGGTGCTTCAGTTGCTTTTCATGTTCTGATTTTTTTTGGATGGAGCATAAATATAAATAGACTATATTCAAAAGCGGAACAAGAAGTATTAATCATTGTAGCTCATCGAGCATCAAAATGACATTCCATGCGCTCATAAAATCGGGATAACCATACGACCATTTCCTAATATGAGTTTCATTTTCATTGAATATAGTGTAATGGTGGTGTTCTTGTTGAAATACTGAATAGTTAGTGAACACGTAGATGGAAGAAATCTCATTCAGGTGTGCATTTTTTCTTCGAATTGAGGGCTCTCCCCCATTTCCATTACAAGAACGGAAATACCGAATGTTTGTTACAGAAGGAGTTGCGAAGGAAAGAAAGAGCCTACGGAAGTCCATCCTCCGCTGAACCTGTATCAGGTTAGGGAGGGAACCCCAACAGCACCCCACCGGGTATCCCAGCGAGAAGGAAGGGTGAGTGTTCCAGAATCAAGACATGCAAAGTTTGAAACGAAACTAGCAACTACTTGCTCCTAGTCCTAGCTTGCCAAACAACCAGATAAAGACTCAAAACACTTCTTCAGGACTTCCAGCCGCCGCTCATTCTTCTTCAGTGTCACCCGCCTGGTCCCCCTGCGGTGCTGTCAGAAGCTTGATCTCGGGCGTCCTCCTCTTCTGCTGAGCCAAAGTCTTGTGTACTATTGCCAGGAGCACCTTGATGCCGTCCACCACGCTCCCTGCGAAGTCCGAGTTGAAAAGCCCTGCCCAATAAGACATGTATGCACAAGCATGCACGATGATTTCAGTCGGGTGTTTGATTAAATTTTTTTTGTCAAAAACAGCTTTGTTTCGACATTTCCAAATGGCCCAGCAGATTGCTGAAAAGCCAAATGATAAACAACTTTTCCATGCGGAAGGAGACTTTACACCCATTTCTTATACTGTTTAATGTTGGTAGGGATGTTGGTTGTCCCCCAAACAGATGCCAACCATCCCCCAAATACATTTTGCTATTGTACATTGGAACAGCAGATGTTCCATAGTCTCCATTTGATCGCAAAGCAAACATGATGGATTACCATTCCATTTTCTTCTAACCATATTGTCCTTAGTAAGGATCGCATTATTCTCAACTAGCCAGGTAAAGATTTTGATTTTGTATGGAATCTTAGCTTTCCAGATGTGCTGGAAGCTCTTGCCATCATCATCTTTGGTCAAATGATCATACACTGATTTAGTAGTGCATTTGCCTTTTCCTCCCCAATTTCAACTTATCACATCTTCCACATTCTGGTATCTGAAACTGTATACTTTGTTAATCACCTCAACCCATTGCTCGAAGAGGATGGGTGGAAGCAATCTATCAAAGCTTATCTGCCCCCTTGGGCTAGGAATTGGTTTACTGTGAGGTTCTTATTGTCACACCAATCATAAAGAATAAGGGTTATAACACAAATGGGTTTGTCATATAACCACACATCCTTCCAGAAAAGGGTTTGTTTTCCATTTTTTGTCTTTACTTTTCTACCCCTCAAGTAGATGTGTCTGATTTTAAGTAGGTCACACCACACAGGCGAGTCAGTCAGTCTGTGGGACACTGAGCTGACCCCCCTATTTTGAAGGTATTTTGCTTTGACAATATCTTGCCAGATCCCTTTTTCATTTTCCAATTTCCACCACCATTTACCCATCAAACTTACATTCATCTTTCTTATGTCTTCAATCCCCAAGCCTCCCTTTTTCTTACTTTTACAGATGATTCCCCATTTAATTAGCCTGTATTTTCTTTTTGAACTCCCCCTGCCAGAAAAACATTCTCCTCTGTTTGTCCAGCTCATTTGTTATTGTTTTGGGGAGTAGGTAGACAGACATATGGTATATAGTTGCATTTGACAGACTTGAGTTGATCAAGGTAGTTCTCCCAGCTCTTGACATAGTCCCTCCTCTCCAAATCCCTAACTTCTTTTCATTTTTCTCCACTATGGGTTTCCATTCTTTTATGTGCAGCCTGCTGGGGCTGACTGGCACACCCAGGTATTTGATAGGGAATATCCCTATCTGGCAGTTGAATAAGTCTGCCATCTGAATGCATTTCTCATCATCTCCATTTATTAGGATCACTTCACGTTTTGTGAAGTTAATCTTAAGACCAGACATCAGTTCATAAAGATATAAGAGTAGTTTCATATTCCTGGCACTTTCAATATCATTTTGAGACAGATAATTGTGTCATCTGCATATTGTAGAATTACTACTCCTTTAGGGATAAAGTTCTCAGCTAGACCAGTGATCAGCCCCATGTTCTGGGATTTCCTCACCATTCTAGTGAGGCAATCAGCCACTAAGTTAAACAAGATGGGTGACAGTGGGTCACCCTGCCTTACTCCTTTGTGGCTCACAAAGTAGGGGCCTGTCTTGTTATTGATTCTGACACATACAGTCCCCCAGTAACCACTTGCCTGATCCAATTGCATCACTTTTCACATAAACCTCTTATTTTCAGACCATCAAATAGGAATTCCCAACACACCTTATCATATGCTTTTTCAAAATCTAATTTAAGGATAACACCTACTTTGTTTGATCTTTTTGTTTCATGCATCACTTCATGAAGGGCCAAGATGCCTGTCATTATGTTCCTTCCTTTCATGAAGGTTGTCTGATTTTGAAGGATCAGCTTTTCAGCAATCTTTTCCAATCTAATGGTCAACACTTTGGTAATCAGTTTGTAAAGGTAGTTCAGCAAACAAATAGGTCTAAACTGTTGTATTTTCTCTGCATCTGTCACCTTGGGGAGTAATGTAATTACACCATTGTTAATCCTGCTAACATCGAGTTTTCCTTTATATAAGTCACTAAACATTTCCATTATATCCTCTTTAATATTCCCCCAACATTTCTGAAAAAATTCTATTGGTATGGCGTCAGGTCCAGTAGCTTTGTTATGTTCCATTTGGTATAGGGCTTTTTTGATTTCTTCCTCAAAGAATGGCTGGGTTAAAGCTTTATTGTCTTCTTTAGTCACCTTTTATCCCTCTCCCCACATTTCAGAGTCCAGTGGGAAAGCATTCCCAGAACCATGCCCAAAGAGTTCTTTGTAGTAGTTAGTTGCATGTTTAAGAAGGTTTTCATCACCTTCTATTGTCACCCCATTCTCCTCAAAATGGAGAATAGTGTTTTTCCTCCTCCTACCATTAGCCACTTTATGAAAGTATTCAGTGTTATTATCCCCCTCATTGTGACGCCCCAGGTTTTCAATTAGGGTTAATTAACACTAATGACTGGTCAACCAAGTCAAACACGTTGACTTTGGTCAAACTTTGGTCAACCTGGGTCATCACCTCGAAAACCAAGCCAACAACCCTTAGTGATCAATTTTGGTCAACCTTGGTCAAAACCCCTTCTTAAAAGAACTAGCCAACCCTTTGACCTTAAACTTTTGCGAGAACTTTTGTCGCTTTCTCCAAATTCCATCTAAACACTTCAAAATCGGCCAAACTAAAAGTTGTTCATCTTTTCGAGGAACACAACTTTCCTTTTGGGTGGCATGGCTAATTCTGAGTGGATGATGGTGTAAGACTCGGTCAAAGTCTGTAATCACTGTTCAAAGGCGCCGAGAAAATCTTGATGTTTGCCTGCAAATTGTGCCAAATCTGTTGATCCAAATATCCATCGGCCTTTGAGAAAGTTGTAGGTAGATCATTGATCTACAACTTTGATTATTGGCACTTGGTGCACTTCAGTATCGAAATTTGGAGAAAAACCAAGTCGAAGCAGGCTACATCGAAACGTTTTTGGGCAATTCGCGCTCTGGAGCCGCGTCGCACGCCGCCGTCGCGACGTCGCCCACGCGTGACCGCCGAGGAACTGCCGGTCCGAACGCCGAGGTACGACCGCACGCGCGCGCAGGGCCCCACAAGCCTCAAACCGACATTGAGCTCCAACACCCGGCCGCCACGTGCCTTGCCTCCACTCGACCCCGCCGCGCCGACCATGCGCCGGCCGACCATTGGCGTCGCCGCTGTACGCGCGCACGTCGCCACCGCCTCTCCAAACCAATGTCGTGGCAGCGTCGGTGAGTGGACCCTCTCATCGTCCGCCTATAAGAAGCCCCGAGCTTCCTTGCAAGAGCACCGGTCGCCGTTGCCGCCAGTGCTGCTCTGCCTTCCGCCGCCGCCGCTATTGGCACCTCCTCGGTGAACTCCACCTCCTGAACACCACCACCGCCGTCCAAGTCAGCCTCTCCCTCCGCGCACATCCCTTGAGCCCTCCTGGACCGTCGCCTTCTCCTGACCGAGCTCTTGCTCGCCGGAGTTCATCCCGCAGCGGCCGCCGCAGCAGGACGTCGCCGAGCTGCCTCCCCGGCGCACTCCCTGACACCCCTGAACCCCGGTAGTCGCAGGCCACTTCCCGACCGTTTGTTGCCCAAGCCCGGCCGTCCCCTCGCCGGAATCCGGCGATCCCCGCCGGCACCCGCCCCCAAGGGCCAATTTGTAAGACCTCGCTTCTTTCCAGGGAGTTTTGTGCAAACCAAGGGTATTCCTGTGAACCGAAAGTTTGAACCAAGGGCCTACGTGTAAATAGATTCTATCCTTTCTTTTGTTTTGAGCAGATCTTTGAAAAGTCATATAAAATCACAAAAAAATCATAAAAATGCAAAACCTATTTTGCTGGTCTCCTTATGAGCAGAACTACATCTTTTACAAAGGCTATATATACTTTTGTTGAATAGTTTTTGAATGAAAAATCGAAATCAGTTTGTATGTGGTTGTTCATAACTTGAGTTCTACTCATGAGCTGACCTTGGGCTTTAGATATGTTGCTAGTCAGTGTTTGAAAAGGCTATACCTAAGTTTTTGCACAAAGTTGCTGAGTAAACCTATGGTTATGATTTATTTTGCTTTATGACTTGATCTGTGTATCTTTTTCATGTAGCTTCATGTATATGTTTTCTGTGCTTCATCTTTTGTACATCATCTTGGTATGCTATTTTGTGCTGATAGTAATTTTATCATGAGTTTATCAGCTATTTATATATCTGTTTCTGAATGATGCTTGCTTATGAAAGAAAATCCACATCTCAGTTTCTGTTGATCAAATAGTGCCTATCTTTGGTCCAGTGCTTGTTTATACGCTGTATGTGCCATGGTAGAAAGTTGGGGTGCAGTTGAATCATATCTTTCTCTGTATGAATACTTTGTGAATAGATAGGCTGAAAATGGTTATTTTTGTGTAGCATGATTTAAATAGGTTCTGGAGCTAATTTTTTGTGTGTGACCTAGTTTTAGTCTATAGTAGCTCTGTGTAAAATTTGAGCACCAGTTCATGAGTAGTTTTCTCTATAATTAATATTCTTGCTTTTGCCTTGTTTAAAATGTTGTATTTTTCATGCTCTGCATATAGCTCTAAATGTTATGAAAATTTAATAGTTGTTCTGTTGTGTTGTTATGTGCTTGTACAAAAAGTTTCACTGTGTTTTGTTGCATGGTTTTACCAGAACGATTTTTGGAATGAAACTCGTATCTATATAAAAAGATAAATGAAGAAATCTTTTCTCTAAAAGCTTGTGTGAGCTTTACCCATAAGAATTGCTCCTATGGACCTCTGTAATGTAACTCAAATGCTTGTGTGATAGTGATAAGTTGTTTTCATATATATGCACACAATCACTTTTGAAATAATTACTTAATAAATGATTGTTTGAATAATCTTTATGGAAGAGTATGCTGAATATATTCTATATAAATGTATATGGAAAACTTAACACCTTACATGAGATGTTTGGTAAATAGCTAAACTCACATCACCATTTAACTGTTGCATATGCATTCTACGTGTAGAACCTTTCGACGTTAGCCCCGAGTTCGTCCTGGATCGAGGTGACGGACCGTGCGAGGGAAGGAACCAACTACGTGGACGTGCAACAAGACCGGAACCAAGTTCGGAAGTTTTACTACTAACTTGCTAGTGAAGGCAAGCCCCGGTTTAACATTCCCTATGTGTTTCCTTTTCAAAATTCTGAAATTATGCTTGTTTATGTGTGTGCATTTACGTTTAGGAGTTGAGTGGAAACCCTAGATGCATGATCCATAAGCACCTATGATCTTTTACTAGTATGCTAGGTCGCTAGTTGCTATGCACTAAGGACCCGGTACAAGTCGAGTGATGTACTTTGCTCGCAACTGAATTGCTCACGTGGTAAGAGCATGAGATTTTGGGTTCCGGTCCAATGGTTAAGAGATTAAGCGTTTGAAAGTACTAAACATTTGTCGGACATGGGTACGGTAAACCTAGTACCTGAACGACGCGGTGCGGGAACTTTAGGCTACTACTCTTGGGCTGCTGCCCCAGGCTAGCTACCTGTGGTGCATGGTGACGCTGGATGATATTGTGAGGCATGCCAGCTAGCTATGTACCTAGGACTGTGGCATCAGTTCCTAATCCGATGAATGACGGGAACCGTTTGGTTGAAATCACTCTTTGTGAGGGTTTTCTCCCGTATGTTTAGGTTCACCTTGCAAGGTTATTAATCGATCGATCGTATGCCTCTCACCGTTATCCGAGATTGCTTAACCCTCTATCCATGATAATCCCTCTATGATGAAATGTTGATAAACTGATGTTTGATTAATTGTTTGCACAAGTATGCTTGAACCTGGGCTAAAATACTGAAAGTAAGGATTAATTCCTTAGTCGCTTTTTGGCAAGACAACCCCAATAGCCAAAAGCCGAGCATGATTAGAAGGTTAAGTCTTTTATTTTAGATGGGTAAGCCTTGCTGAGTATTTGTATACTCAGTCTTACTTTATATGTTGTTTTCAGGTATTAAGTGTGACCTGGAGAAGTCATGTCTGGCTGGGAGCTGGAACGGGTGGTTGACGAAGAGTTATGGCGTTATGGGTGGCCTCCCATGATACCAAGTTATCGTAGTTGATTTCCGCTGTCTTTTAAAAACTCTGAACCATGTTTCATTATTTTATGAGCTATGAATTGTAATAGCTAACCCTTCGGGGGTGATTAGTATTAAATTGTAAGGTACTCTGGACTCTCCTTCGTGGGGATTTTAATGTATGCGGGTTCGATCCTCTGTGTGTTAATTCAAGTGATTTACCGGGCTTGACCCGGCAACACTCAACGGGATAATTCTTTATTATCGCTTAATGACCAAAGTGGACCGGTCTAAGCGATAGTACGGACTTATCTCGGATGGAGTTGTCACACTTATGCAGCCACTTCTCATGTGACCTTTTGAGCCAATATAGTTCCTCTTCTTCTGTCATGGAAAACAATTGAGTGCTTATGCGCACTTTCCTGTGCATTTGATCAAGAAATAGCATATGGTCTTCCTCTATCTATTCTAGTATAAGCAGTTCATCTCTCAACTGGGTGTTTAGTTTTTTGTTCACCCCCTGCATATTAAAACCCCATCCTTTGAAGTATTGTTTGAACTTTTTGAGTTTCAGTTGGATCCTGTCAAATGCTGAATCAGCATGACAAGCTTGCCCCCATATCTCCTCAACCTTAGTCATGAATTCAGGATGTTTGAGCCAGGCTAACTCAAATTTGAAGTTCAGATTTTTCATTGGTTGTTTCACAGCTATGGATATGATTATGAGATTATGGTCAGAGTGTTCTCTGGGTAGTGTATATACCATGGCAAGTGGGAAAGCACTTTCCCATGCCTTGCATACAAGATATATGTCTAATCTTTCCAGAGTGGGTTTTTCTTGGTTGTTTGACCAAGTATATCCCCCAAGTCATTTGTAAATCAATCAGTTCATAAGTATTTATGACTGAGTTAAATACACCACTGTGTTTGTGGGTTCCTTTTTTATTCTTCTCTGATGAGAATCTAATAATATTGAAGTCACCTCCCATCAAGATGGGTTCCTTGCATTTACTAATTAAACCAGCTAGTTCAGCAAGGAATTCTAGTTTGTTTTCTTCCTGAGCAGCTCCATACACATTTATGAAGTTCCATTTGCTTTTCTTTTCCTTATCCCGTAAGTTCATTTGTAAAGCATATTTCCCTTCAGTAAATGATCCTACATCAAAGTATTCTGTGTTTATTCCACTTAGCAATCCTCCAGATCTACCTCTCGATGGAATCCATTTCCAGAGATAATCCTGCTGAGTAGGGGTGGGCACTTTTAAACCGAAGCCGAAAAAAATCCCGAACCGAGCCGAACAGAACCAAAATGTCAGTTTTTTCGGTTTTTATTTTTGCAAAAACTAATTCCTGCGGTCGGCTTCGGTTTTCATCATGTGCACACCGAACAACCGAAGATACCAACTTCAGCTCCCACCGTACTCATCTCGGCCTTGGCCTCGGCCCAACATGGCCCATTTTTCCCACACCGCACACAGCCCACCAAGTGAAAGAAAAGCTAACAACACACTCATGCAGCCAAAGTGTAACATCCCTGAAATTTAAATTATGAAAATGTGAGGAAATTTGAACTTTTATTTCTTGATGAAGTGTCACCCTAATTTAATCCCATTTTCTAGCCCTTACCTAAATTCTATATAATTAAAACCAAAATT
Organism: Cenchrus fungigraminus; assembly: GCA_036936925.1. NCBI lineage: Eukaryota > Viridiplantae > Streptophyta > Magnoliopsida > Poales > Poaceae > Cenchrus > Cenchrus fungigraminus. Next base: position 133,163,834 of record CM072777.1, read on the forward strand.
ATAAAAATATAAATTCAAATTATGGTTTAATTATGTGATTTGGTTTTTATGGATTTTATTTGGAGTTAATTGAGTGTGTTTTGAATTTGAATAAATTCAAATTCAAACCTATAGTTTAAACCTAATTCAAAACTAAATTCAAAACCCTATACTAACTTGGGCCTGCTAACTTCCTCTAAAGTCTAACTAACCCCCTTCAGCTCTCAGCCCGCAACCACCTTAACACCTCCTTCTATCTTACGGCCCATCAACCGGCCCAGCTCGGCCTTGCTTGCATCCCGCCGTCCTCATCACACCGACAGGTGGGGCCACTCGGCACTGTTCTTCTTCCCCTGCCGCACACGCTTGACTGGGTGTCGCCGCACCATCTCGCAGCGCTGCTTCGCGCACGCCAGACCGTGTAGCCCCGCCGAGCGGGCGCGCACGCCGAGGGCCCGCGCGCACACACCCAAGCGGACCCCATGCTCACGCCACCCCGGAATCACTTCTTTGCCACTGGTCGACCCGCGCGCCAAGCTTTGCTAGAGCTGCACGGCGTCGCGCCTTCACCGCCATGGAAAGGGGGGAACAACCCTGCCCCACGCGGTCTCCCGGTCCCCTTGACCTCCGCGTACATCAAAACCCTCGAGGCCAAGTCCCTCTTGGCCCTGTCGCCACTTGGGGATTTCCCCCCCCCAACTCTCTGTTCTGCCGCCGTGTGAGGAGAGGAGGGGAAGGAGGAGGAGAAGGGGGAAGAGGAGAAGTGGGAGGCGCTTCTCCGCCGCGACGTGAAGACGAAGCCGAGGATCGAGAAGCCGGAGCCGCCCGTGGTTCGGAGGAGGCCGTCCGCGTTCGAGCACAAGCCGGAGCAGAGGAAGAAGCCACGCCCCCGCAACACCTCGTCGTCGCCGCCGTGATCTTCACCGACGCGATCGTCACTGCAACGCCTACACCTTCGCCTCTCGGTGAGCCAGTGATCCGCCCCTCTTCTTCTTCCCTACACCTTGGGAGCGTGCCCCTGCGCCACGCCACGCCGGTCTTCGCGCCATGCGTTTTCTGTGAGCCGCCGCCACGACGCACCCCAGCGCCGCGTCGGTCCTCGCCGTCCTGCTTAGCCTTGATGCCACAGCGTCGCCGTCCGTATCTTGCCTGTGAACCGGCCTTCGAGCCGTGCGCCGTCGCTTGCTTCACCGTTCTGTCGGCCGGCCTTCGTGCCAAGCCGTTCGCGAGCACGCCGCCGCGGTGCACCCCGCGCCGCGCCGGACCTCGCCATCCTGCTTCACCCGTTTGAGGTGGAGATGCTGTGTGCGCTGGCCTTCGTGCAATTTGTGTTTGTGCAAGATCTCGCAGCCGCCTAGCCAACGTGCCGCACACCGTGGCCCTGGCTTCCCAGGTGCACGCGCGCCTGTCACCCGCAACGCGGCCAGTGATGTCCCTGCGCGCGCGCGTCCAGGCTGAGCGCACCCACGCGCTTGGCTGAGGATGAGCGCCACCTTCTTTTGCTCCAAATTGCACCACCGCTGTCACGCCTGTACACCATGCTGTCACCGCGTCGCCGCGTCGCCACGACACCGCGCCGAGAGCGCCGCCGGGCCGTTCCGTGCGCAGGCAAGAGGGCTCGACCCCAGGGCCGTGACTGCGCCGGAAGGACCACCGGACCCTAGCGGTCCCTATCTTTTGCTCGCACATGCGCCGGAGTCGCTCCCGCCGCTGGACGCTGCTCGCCGCCACCGCAGCGCTCTGCGCCGACGGGCACCGCGTGCTGGCAACGACAGGGTTGAACCCCAGCATAGATCAGGGAGCATGTGTGCACCCCAGGTCTGTCCAAGGTGCAAAGACAGACTTTCTCGCTGCTAACACAAGAAAAGACGCATGGGCTTTAGCCCATTAAGGCCCGTGCGCAGGCCCTTCTTCTTTTTCCTGCAGACTTTGCTTTTAGTCCAGGGAGGTCTTTCGGACTTGGCCTGATGGGCTCTATGGGCCGAGTCCACTGGGTCGTTTTCGACCCACTGACACTATCGGCCCAACAACGGCGCACCAACCCTGCTGCCGACGTCACGCCTAAGTCATGCTGACATCATCAACTATTTTCAAAATAAAAATCATTTTTCTGTTTTATAAATGAATTTAGAAATTAATTTATAAATCCTTTAACCTTTGAAAATTCATAACTAATTATTTATAACTCTGAAAAATATGAAACCAGTTTCTATATTTTTCTAAAAATGAGACGGTACTGTTTCTATATTCAGGCTTGGACCGAGGTTGGGATACCTCGGAACTCTTGCGTGTGTTTTGGGTGAGTGTGTAACCTTGATGTGTTACCGCGGGAGCGAGCCGCTTTGGTTACTTGTGAACGCCTGTCTACGGGGGATGCGACCTGACCTCTCGCCCTAGCGGCGTGTCGTACGGTTGGAGTTGGTGAGTGCTCGCTCTTGCAATTAAGGACCGATCGACTGTGTGACCTTGATCTTTGGGCTATTTTTGTACAAACCGTTCGCCTTGTTATGGGCGGGGTTCGGTCTGAGAACTAGTAGGTGGATGGCATCCAACCTGTAGGCGGACCGGTGTGGTCGTGTGAGGGGGACGGGTTATACCCTCGAGTAGACGTCGCCCCGGCTCCTCCGGGGATGGTTTCACAGCTTCGAGGCCCTGCTGGCAAGTTTCGCGCCCCAGTCAGGACGAGTCAGGCTCAGAGAGGCAGGAGAGTGCCATCCACTGCTAGGTCTCCGGCCGTTAGGTAGAGAGGTGGATCAGGGGCACCCGATTCTGCTCTACTCGGTGGGTCCAGTTGTACAACCTCTGCAGAGTGTTAAACCTATAGCTATAGTCCGTGTCCACTGGTATGGACAGCCCTTTCGATCTCTCACCTGGCTAGTATTCTTTTGTGCTGCTTTCTCTCCCCTATGTGTGTGAGCCCGGCTTTGCGTCGTTGAGACGTGGGGATAGGAGTTGGTGACCCCACGTCGCAGATGAGAGTGGGATGCTGTGACTCGGTTGAGATCCAGTACTTGGTGTTTCTTTCCTTGATGGGGTGTTGACCCCGGAGGCGTTGTCCTCGGAGGCGTGGATCTCCTCGGAGATGGAGGCCGCTCGGCTATTCTGCTTACCTTGATGTTGCTACCGCTGCTGGCATAACCTTCTACAGCCATAAATAGGATTACTCATGCATATTAGAATTATTATCTTTGCTTATGCTCTTTGTTGGGAAGCTGACATGACCTACTCGCTTATCGAGTAGATGACGAGTTTTCAGACCAGGAGTCGGACTACGACTTTGAGCACGATGGATGGGAGGACTGAGGCTTGCCCTACACTCGAGTTGCCTAAGGATATGGAGTCTACTTCGCTACATGAGAGCCGCCGCGTAGATGTTTACTCTGTTTGATTTAGTCCCGTTGGACTTGTACCCGGCATGTGCCGAAATGATGTACTCAGATGCTTAATTATTCTAATATTATGTGGACCTTCATGTATTTTCCTTTTATTGTACGGTTTTTCTTTACTTTCTGAGACAGGGATTGCACGTGATAGCCTCCTGGGACTATCACAGAGGTGCATGGATCGGATTCCCTTCGTTGGAAACCCGGTTCATTTCACACAGGCCCAGAGTTATCCATTCCTTTAGAACCCTAGCAGCATTCCCCATCTGTCTTCCTGCGATGGCGGCGGAGCACAAAGCAGACAACCGGCGTCAGGGCGAGCCAAGGCTGCATGTGAGTGGTGACGTATAGGCGTACAACATCACCTGCGCTACGGCGGCGTGGCCGCTTGGGGTCCGCCCGTGCATGGCCTCGAAATCCTCCGTGCATGTGTTTCCAAGTGAGATCCAGAGATGAAAGCTTGTTGGCTTCATGGCTTGTTATTCATGAGTTTCTAGTTGGCTTTTGATTTTTGGGAATCGTGAATTTGTTAGCTTTTGATTTGTGTTGGGTATGAGTGCAAGTGCAATCTTGTGAACTGAAGAACTGATTGCGCTCATGTATGAACTTCGGTATAGTTCGGTGTCTACCGAAAACCGAACTGAATTTACCGACATCGAATTGCTCAGTTTTCGATTTCGCCCAACACCGATCGGTTTTCGTATTTCTGTCTACCGAAATTTTACAAACCGAATACACCGAACTGAAATGTCAGTTTAAACCGAATGCCCACCCCTGCTGCTGAGGATCCATCCTTCTTATTACATTATCTTCAATATTTTACTGCATTGTCTCTTGTAGTCCAATTAGGTGAAATTTTTGGTCAAGATTGAGATTTCTAAGAAAGGAGGAGACACATTTTTTATGCCCCTACAATTCCATATGAGGCCTTTCATTTTTTAACTTTCTTTTTAACTTTTGGTGGAGTTGCCAGAGAATCAGGGCATCCCTGTTCTCCTCTAGATCTCCCCTTTTTACTGCAAGGGTCTCCCTTGTTGGAATGTTTATTGTTTGCTTTCTTTTTCTTTCCAGAGAGTGAGAGCCTCTTGGGTGGTTTCCTCTCTCTCTTAGACAACACCAAGGTGAAGCCATCTGAATCAGATGCACTCCCATATGTTGTTTCACATATGGCATGATCATATTCTTCTTCACTCATGTCCCGCATTTCCATATTTTCATTATCACAACTACTAGATTTGTTATTCATGTTAATGTCCCTACTCCCTAGCTTTACTATGCAAAGCATGTCTGGCTCTCTCCATTTCAATTATGATATTGATATCAACAAAAATTTCTTTATCAATTATCACATTGTAATTGCAATCAAGCCCTAAGTGGGTTTTGGTGATGTTGACCACACAATTAAAGGACTAATAAGCTTTTGAGTTTGAGTTACAAGTTAAACATTCTTCAAGGATGCAAAAGTGTTAAAGGTGACCCCTCAATTAAAAGGAAGGCTTCCCTAGGCTCAAATGAAGGTTTAAATTCATTTTATATTTTGAAATTGAGTATAGGACAAGCCGTACTATCAAGGAGGATTCTAATAGTGGTTTGGGTATAACCAAGTGCATAAAAACCATATCCATCATTTCTTAACCCATCCACAAAAGCTCTATCAGTCTGCTGTTGTTTCTCTGCAGAGTGCAGAAATTTTGCATATTTTCGCAGAAGTTTTGCGGTTCTCTGTGTCAGGCTATCAGTTATGTAGAACGCCGATGTTCTGCATATTTTTGCAGAAGTTCTGCATTTTGGAACAGAGCCGTTACAGTCCAGATCTGAGGGGGTATTTAATCCCCTTCTTCCCCAGCGGTCTCCTGCTCCTCCCCTGCGCCCAAATAGTAACTTCTTACTTCTCTCTCACCCAAGCATTGACTCCCACCAACTTGAAGCCAAATCCAATCCTTGCATTCAAGTTGAGAGTGATTCCTAGTGAGAAAAGCAAAAAGAAATCCCTCTTTAGTGTTCTTGCGCACTTGGTGAAACCCTAGCTCTCTTGGTGGATCTATTACTCTCCTAGATGGCTAGAGGTTACTTGGAAGCTCTCAAATCTTTGTGTGGAAGCTCCAAGAAGTTTGTATTACCCTCTTTGTGATAGTGGAAACCCTCCACCTATTACTTTGTTGATAGGTGTGAGAGAGGAGTGGATTGAGATAGATCCCAAAGCCTTTGTGGCTTACCTCAACAACGTGGATGTAGACCAACCTTTGTGGTGAGCTGAACCACGGGATAAATCTTGTCTCTTGTGCCTCAAATTCCTTTATGCATAATTGTTTCGGCTTACTTTGCTATAGTATGTATATCTAGGGTTTGGCTTCGATCTACTTGTTGGTCAGTTTGGTAAAGGGTCTAAGTGGTTATACCTGTTGTTTACCTTCTTACTAACATCTCTAGCGCACTAGATCTGTTTCCCTCTCTGTTATCCGTAGCTATTCTTGTGCACGCTGCAGAACGCAGAAGTTCTGCGAATAAGCGCAGAAATTCTGTGAATAAACGAAGAAGTTCTGCAGTCTGGCAGTAAACAACAAAAAAAGTTTGAATTTATTTTGCAGGCCTATTCACCCCCTCTAGGCCACTTGCATTGATCCTTTCGCACACCCATAGCTACAGATCTATCAACGATTTCCATATCACCCAGAATTGAAAAGGAATTGGAAGTCATGTTGTTACCTTCATAAGATTCTTTTTCTGATGTCAGTTTTGACTTCTCTGCTTCTTCTGTGATCTTCATGATTCTTTAGCTCCATCTTCTTTCCTCCCTCTCCTCCATTATTGACGAGGGCCTAGACCAGGGCCCACCGTAACCACCAAAAGGGGAAGTACGGGCTGCACTCCGAGTACTTGGCGGCCCGTACAAACGGGCACCACCCGCCTTTGAATACTTGGCGGTTCATCCGACAAGCTTCCAAGTACTTGGAGGCTTGTCCGACGAGTTTCCGTCCACTTGGCGGGTCGAATGACAAGTTTCCGCCCCCACCACGACTACTCGTTCGCACGAGTAGTTTCCACCTCACCTCCGACTACTCGTTCGCACGAGTAGTTTCCGTCCTCGACTGGTCCAGTCTTCGCGACGAAGCAAACCACAAATGGGCCTCACTCCTGAAGTGACGGGTCCTCCGCGCACTCCCGCTCCCGCGCCGCCACGTGCAACCCTCTCCATACCGGACCGTACTGACAAGGGGGTGTCAGGTGTCAGGTGGCATGGACGCCCATTGTGCCACGAACATCACAGTGTGAGTCGTCCCGTCCGCACAGGAGCCCCACAGTGCCCCGGAAAGACGCATACCAACTCTGCTGACGGGAGCGTGGTACGAAACTGACGACTCACGACAACCCGGCTACTCGGAGACATGCTCGAGAAGTTCCCGGTGCCAACTACTCGGAACACATAATTCCGGGAAGCCCATACAGTCAACAACCACTCCGCTACAGTCCCTAGCTGACTCACCATGTCCGGACGGCCGCCCGACGTGGAGAAGGACACCCTACACTGTAATCTAATTTCCATTCCCGTTTTACCCCCCTTGCCCTCTCCCTTGTGTAGCGAACATGGTCTCATATGCCATTTGTTCAAGTTTGATTTTGGTGATTAATGACAACATGATCAATGGGACTAACTATATTGTTGAGCATGTCCTTGTAGACACTTCTAGGTCCCAAGGATGCAAAAATACCACATGTCAAAATGAGAAGATAGTGTATTTTTCAAGGGTCAAAACCGTGGAAGGAAAGGAAGAAAAATGACACCGTCGGATCAACTGACGGTACCTTTAAAGCAAGCGTCGGTGCAATGGCCGGATGAAGTGGCACACTACGGAGGAGAACTCAAGTCAGCATGGACCACCAGATGAACCGTCGCCCCTAGTTCTAGTTGCACCGGATGAATTTCTGGAGAAGAAGCAGCATGGTCATCAGCGCCGGATGAACCGACGGACCATTGGCGGGTACCGTCGGTCTATCCAATGCATCAAAGAATCAAGATAGAGAGATTTGGCGCAGAGGGCTTAAGCACCGGATGAACTGACGGATGAAGAAACGGTTCATCCGATGGCTTCAAAAATGCTAACAGTAAGGTTTTGGCGCGGAACGCTTCAGCACCGGATGAACCGACGGCTAGGCGAGAAGACCGTCGGTGCAAGCGTCAGAGGATATGTGTCAGTGGGGATGCAACGGCTAAGTGATGTGGAGGGCACCGGATGAACCGACGCCAACGGAAAAGCGACCATCGGTTCATCCGACGGTACATTTTTCAGTAGCCGTTAGCCAACGGCTAGCTTGTTGGCTTGGGCTATTTATACCCCCTCCACTCACCCATTTGAAGTTGTTGGATGCTGAGGAAGACCAGAGGAGTGTGAGACACATAGAATATTATATTCAAGCCATCCAAGTGCTAAATTGCTCATCCATAGAATTGCACATGCTTTGTGTGTGTGCTTAGTGATAGGCTTAGCTTAGAGCTGAGTGAGTGCAAGGTGTGCCTACCTTGTGAGGTGATTCTCGAGTGGATCAAGCTGTACAAGGTGCGCCGGAAGCCTTGGAGCCTAGGTGGCCCTCCGGTAAACGTCTTCGACCCTCCGGCTTGGTGTGGAGCGGCGAGGACACTTTGTGCGGGGGAAGTGGAGACCCCCTTACCTTGGTGGAGAAGCTCCTTAGTGAAGGCGGCATCAAGGTGACCAAGGGAGCTTGGCGAGAGCCTTTGTGGCAAGTCAAGTGGTGCTCTTGGGAGAGACTTGGTGACCGGGAAGCAATACTCTTGTGTGGAGTGCTTCAACAACGTGGACTAGGGGTTGCTTAGTGCCTACCGATACCACGGGATAAATCGTGTGTCAAGAGTTTGCTTCCTCTCATCCCCTTTACGTTTTCGCATTACTCTCTTGCAATCCTTGTTTTCCTTTACTTTCATAGAGTAGTATCTTGCTAGGATTGGCTATAGGTTGCAAAACTTGTTTTGGGATGGGAGTTTCACACTAGAACAACCATAGTTGCACATCTAGATAGCTTGTTCTAGTTTATATTTTATGCAAAGTAGTGAAAGTCATAGGTTAAGTTTTTAAGTTGCCTAATTCACCCCCTCCCCCTCTTAGGCTACGAGCATCCGATTTCTTACACCTTGCGACTATATAAGGGGGAGGAAGGGGTCACGTTCACAGGACACTCATAGACAAACACACACACGCTCATACGCTCATTCACTCTCATCCACACGTACGCCTTCAGGCTACAAGAACCACTCTGCACTCGCACCAGGGACTTGAGCTCCGAGACCCTCTCCCGACCAGTTTGTAACCTCTACTACGAACTTTGAGCATAAAGAACACTTCCCCCGAGACTGGACGTAGGGTATTATTCTCCGGAGACCCGATCCAGTATAAACCCTAGTGTCTCTTGTGCCACCGTACGGATCCCGACACGCGATCATATAAATTTACTTGCCGACGGTGACAAACCCCGACAATTATCTTTTCACTTGGGTTGATCAAATTGTTCAGGTCAAGTTCCTCCATTTTTTCCTCCCCCTCTGAGTTTGCTATGTCAGAGGCCTTTTTGCATGCACCACTTTGTTGCTTTTCCTTTTCTCCTTTTAGAGCCCATCTCGCCATAGAGGCTACCAATACCCCTATTTTCCTCAGATGTTCCCTGTGTTACCTCACATCTTGCAAGCCATGCATGCTTATGAGTCTTGGATGATTCAGCATCATCTCCCAAAAACTTGTCCACTTGCTCCTAGAAATCATCACTACTTTCACTTGGTTCATATATTGTTGCTGGTATGGCATCTTCTCCCTCCATCATCACCCCTTCAGGTTCTTTCATTTTTTCATTGCTGAATTTGCTATGAGTAGAATTAGATATATCCCCAAATCCACATTTTCTGCCCCCCTCATATCCACTGCTAGTAATGTTTGTCTGGCCTGAAGCATTGTTTTTGACCCTGGTGTGGCATGTACAATATTCATCTTCTTTGGGCTGGATTGATTCCCAGTTTCTTCAATTCTCACTCCTTCTCTCTGTCTGGCCCCTTGTGATGGACCTGGTGTTTCTCTTTCATACTGGAAGTCAAATATATTCAGCCCCAAAGTCCCTTCAGTAGTATCTGGTACCTCCATGATATCTCTGCAAGCAATCTTCACTCTGACATATTCAGGGTTGTATCTGGTATTCTCATCAACTGCCATGGTTTTTCCAACCAACCCTCCTATTTTGGCAATAGTCCTGATTCCTCTCTGGTCTTTTGGAATCCCCTTCACTCTGAACCAAGCTTGCTGCAATCTCCCTTTAGCTCCAATTGATGAAGACCATGGCTCCACTTTTATCTGTGCATTCACATTCTTTATCCCCATATTGAATTTGCTGAAGTCTTGGACCAACTTAACTGTGGGAAACCTCATAAGGAATTTGTTCTCTGCTATCTTCTTAGCACTGCATCTCCATGTATGTTCAGAACTTAGTATGTTATAGAATTCTTGCTCAATCTGTCTTGCAGATAATTCACCCACAATCACTGTAATGATAGTAGTGCTAGCCTTTTCCCTACTGGCTTTCTGGTCAATATGTTCATCTATGAAGAAAAAACTCTGATTGTGTACTTGAGCTGCACACAATTCAGGACCAAAGTTCCAGAGAGGTTCCCTTTTACAGCCATAGGAGATGTGGTTATGAAGCCCACACATCTCACGGGCTTTTTTCCTCTTGCAATCTCCAGTTCTACGATTTCTAAGTCCGCAATGAGCACGTCCCATATTGTTTTGCCGAACAGGGGGATCGTTTACCTCAACTCGCTGATCTTTATGCTGATGCCCTTCCTGAGTTCTCTCCTGGCGATTTTCTTCTTGGAATCTCCCCTGACGGTCTCCTTGCTGCGCCCACATAGCTTGATCTTGGGTGTCATGAGCTTTCTGGTATTGCCCCTGATCAGCCACCTTGTCCCAGGTGGATGATCCACTCCCCTGAAGCTTCTCTTCCTTTCTTGTGTCTTGATTCGCCATGTCAACATCTTCTTCATGCTGCGATTCTCCTCTATAGGGCTCTTCTTTCCTCCCATCTCCTTCATCCCTTTCTTCGCCCGCTTCCCTTCTTCGGTTGGATCTCTGCCACACGAAAGCTCTTGCCCCCGTACGCCCTGCGCCATGACCATCACGACCAGCACCCAAGCCTCCGCGTCCAGCGCTCAGGCCTCCACGACGACCTCCTCCTGTGCGGTTCCCTTCAGGAAACACCATCTCGTTGCGCTGCTCCTCGAATCGAGCTGCTTGCGTGTAAGATTGTGGCTTCATGTGTTTCTCTTTCTGGAAGTAGCTGACGAACTGATCGATTTGGTGTTGGAAGTTGATTGCGGGGCTCGCGGATCCGCCCGCAGCCCTAGGGTTCGAGGGCTGTGGCTCATGATGGGGGAAGAAAGGGGATCCAAACTCCCCCTGCTGAATCAGCGGGGGAAAGTCTCCCCCGGTCTCGTCACCGCATCGGTGAGTCTCACCGTCTTCCTCCCCCTCCACATTGTCGCCGCGTGTCCCCTCAACAGGTGATTTCCCGATAATGCCCCCGCTCTCTCCTCGAACGGGAGGTGATCTGACCTTGGTATCCTTGTTCGGCACGGGCCTGAATCCCGCTCGATGAGGATCCCAGAAAGGTCTGTCCGCTATCTTGTTCTTCACCGGTGAATTCCTCCTCGGCGGCGAGCCGTGCGCACCTTGCTTCTCTTGCGATCCCCTCCCCGATCTCCACTAAAACCTGATTGGAGCATCCTTCAGCAGGATCGCCTCTCCCTCGAATCTCTTGATTGGAAACCTCGGCTTCGATGCGGCTCGTCGGAATGCCCTCGTCGTTGTGTCGACGGGGAACCCTAGCGGTCGCCCGAAGAGGCACACCTCAGCCATTTCAGGCAAATGCTCATTCAGGTGTGCATTGTTTTCATTTTTCAACATAGCTTGTCTCTTGCATGTATGCCTATCAAAACACAAAAAATGAAGGCATAAAAACACACAAAAAACTATGTGTTTCAACCATCAACTAGTGCTGATTTGTTCTGAGAAAAAATATCGTTGGTTGGCTAGTGGGTACTGATTTGTTCTGAGAGAAAGCACCACCGGTTGGTGGCTGATAATCCATACGAACAGGACTAGTTGTTGCTTATTACTCTCTCCGTCTCAAATTATTCGTCGTTTTGACTTTTTAGATACATATCTTCTGTTAAGCACCTAGATATATATTTATGTCTAGATGCATAACAAAAGGTATGTATCTAGAAAAAACTAATAAAATGAATAATTTGAAACGGAGGAAGTACGTGTCAATCTTGGATATAAATATGAAATCTCCCACTAGAAATGGCCTAACTTGCTAGTAGCCTTCAGTGTGGTACTATTATATCGTAAGTTTTCCTATATATCACGTAGTTTTTTCAAGAAATTGTACAAACCACTAATAAATGTACAATTTGAGACGGACAGAGCATATGGTCTCTACTAGAGCGCAAACAAATTCAAACAGAAAGTCTAAAAAAACAAATTCAAACAGAATCTGCTTTTTTCAAAAAGAAAAAAAGGAAACTGCCACTCTTTTGTGCCTTCAAAAGAGCCGAACACCGGAGATGAGCCCCTAGGCCGTAGCCGGCTAGCCTGTGCTGGCTGGTGCCGCACACCGTATATGCCCATCGGTCCCTCCGCGGCGCCCTTCTTCCCCTACCATACCAGTCCCGAGAAAAACACCCCCAAAACAGTATCGTCGGAGCCTCGGAGGAGCGTTAAAAAAGGATGCCGAGCACGAGCACGAGTACAGTAGCAGAGAAAGGAAAAGAAAGAGATCAAAAGATGCAGAGGCGACGTACAGTAGCAGCGACACAGCGGAACGGATACGGTTCGGTGACCTTTCAAAGCAGACCAGCACGGCAAGGCAACAGCAGCAGTGGGGGCGAGCTGACGCGCGGACCAATGGCGGAGCGGGGGTCACTCGCCCCCTGACCACCTCGTGGCAGACACCTGGCTCCATCGGCCTGCGGTGCACCACCACCATCCAATTGACCTGACCTTTGCCATAAAAAGCCACTGCTCCTTGGTACGGCGCTGCGAGAGCTGCCCTACTCCTACTCTACTCCTGCTGCAGTGGTGGCGCTGGCCTGGCCGGCTACTAGCCTCCGGCTCCGTCCGCTGCTCCTGCTGCTGCGCCAACGCGGCCGTCCTCATCCATCCCATCATGTCCCTTCTCTCTCGTCGCCATTGGCTAGTTTATCGTCTGTTCCATAAATAGTAGCCAGTTGCTCACTGGCCCTTTGCGCAAAGAGGAGAGCTCCAGGCCCGGACGCGCGCCGCAGATCTACACCTGTAAGCGTTTGCTGTGGCAGTGGCTTTCCCGGCCAGCAGCCAGCTAGGGTTCTCGTGAGCTTCATCAGGCTGCTGCTTGGTCCCTTTCCTATTCTTTACTTGTGAAAGAAATTAAACATGTGCGCTCTTCATCCATCTCCTCTTGTGCCAACAGCTAGCAGCGGCGGCGCCGGCCGGCCGGCCCGGTGGATCGGAGCGGATAGATGGCGGGGAAGAGGGAGCGGATAGCGATACGGAGGATCGACAACCTGGCGGCGAGGCAGGTGACCTTCTCCAAGCGCCGCCGGGGCCTGTTCAAGAAGGCCGAGGAGCTCTCCATCCTCTGCGACGCCGAGGTCGGGCTCGTCGTCTTCTCCGCCACCGGCAAGCTCTTCCACTTCGCCAGCTCCAGGTATTTACTCTCATACCGCGTCTCCGGCCTTTCTTCCCAGCTGCAGTTGTTCTTGGTCTCTGATCGATCGATCCGCTTGCGTGGGACGCTCCGGATTTCCTTTCTTCCAGATGGTCTTGGCCGGTCTAGGGCTTAGATTCATTGACCTGCATCTTGGTACTGAATGAATGCCCTAATAAAGCCTCTGATTAATCTCCCCTCCGTGTTTATCTCTTCTTTGATTTGCCGTCTCATCAATTATTTAATTGATTAATTCCAGGCTTAGAAACCTGATTTCCCTGTTTCTTGAGATCGGGGATTCCTTTCTTCCAACTTGGGTATCCGTCTGAGCCGCTGCCTCTTTTTTGGGGACCAAACTTTGTACGGCTTATTTACACATGTCAGTTTATTATCGATTGATATTTGATGGTCGATTTTCGAATGTATAATTCCTGCCGGCCGGCCGTTCTTAAATCTTTTGATGCCTCCAGATAGTAGCTTTGGTTCAATCTTTCCACAATAATTCTTCCTTGTTTTTTTCTAGATCAAATTAAAGGAGAAAGTTCTTGTTCGTTCAAGACAAGTTTCTTTATTTTGTCCTTTGCCAACAGCGACTTTGATTGTTCGTTTCTAGATCAACTAAAAAACTCGACCAACTACGTTGCGCCGTCTTTTTCTCCTTTTGGTTGATGAGATTTTCATGGGCTTTGAGGTCCTCTCCTATTTGCTGGAAAACCCTTTTTCTTGTAAAAAAACATTGTTCATTGATATACATCTCCGTCTTTTCCTGCTCGACAGGTCCATATTTTTTTGATATTGTTAAGTGTTATGTTTTTTTATGCGCATACTGATAATAAGGTAATGCCAGCATTCTGCCCAAAAAAAAAAACTCCGGGTGCAGTAGTGTTTCATTTTCAAAGTTATACGTTGACCACTTCTTCGTATCTATTTTTTAATCCGGGTGCAGTAGTGTTTCATTTTCTTAGAAACACTGTAAATGAATACATTTCCTAAAAAAACTGTAAATGAATACACATGTCATGGGCGGCAGCCAGGTGTCTTATGGGCCGGCTCGGCAGGCCCATTAGGGTTAGGATTAGGGTTAAGTCCTTTCTTAGAGGTCAAGGAACTCCCTCTATTTAAAGGGAGGGGATGTATCAATCTAGCTAAGCAATATACAAACAAATCTAGTTTCTCATCTAGCTTCTCCATTATCTCATCTAGCTTCTCTGCAATCTCATCCCTTGCTGTTCGGCATCTCGCCGGCAATTATCCGCCACGGCCGGTCGTGACAACACACTCACCCCTATATACCCCATTGTAGATATAGCCATAAATGCGAGCTGTCAGCTTGCTGAGCTCGGAGACTCTAACCCGGATGAACACATAACATCACAAAAAAACTTTGTTATATATGCTCACTTTGCAAGTGTCATCTATTGATACGATGGGATAATGATATTTTTTTTCCTTGTATTGTGTAAATAATATATATCTAGGATGGGAAATTTTAGTGTGCTTGTAATTAATGTGAGCCATCCATCCGGTGAAATCTAACGGAGGTAGTACTAGGTAGTACCAATGGGGTAGTACCCGGTAGTACTATCTGGACCCGGTACTAGGTACTATCTGGACCCGGTACTAGGTAGTATCTGGTACTACCTAATTAAATTAGTTGGTGAAAAAAATATTAGTACAAGGTACTACCTGGTACTACCCGGTACTACCAAGTATGTAGTACCGGAACAAAGCTCATCTAGGATATACTATTTGTCTCTGACTGTTACCAAAAAAAAACCATCGACTGTTACCAAAAAAAAAAACCATCAATGTTCTTGTACTGAAACTTGAATTATATGGAAGAGACTATTGGTAGACGGAGGGCTTTCTTCTGGCAGTGTTATTAGTAGTCAAAAAAAAATCCCCTTTGAGAAAAAGTGCATGTCACAGACTCACAGGTCTTCGTTCTCATCTGCAACTAATCTTTCCTCCACCTTTTGGCTGTTGCTTTTACTTGGATTTCCAAGTTTCTTCTATTGTTGTTCTAGACGTTAACACTTTTGACCTCATAAGTATAAAAAAAAAACACTTTTGACTTCACTGGCTACCGGTCTGTGTTTCCACATTAATAGCTATTTCCACATATATTCAAACCTACCATCCAGGAACTGCCTTGGAATGTTCGTGTGAGCTTCCATGATTGAAATAATTTCCAGCGCCCAAAAAAAGGATAGTAAAAATGCTACCATCATTTTCTCCCTGCTTGTCAATGTAAAGCTTGCAGGTACATATAGTTGCTTTTTAATTTTTAAGGTTAAATATGTCCATATTTCTACATGACAATAGAGAACAAGTGAGAGGTACTAACACATAAGAACTTGGGCATGCTTGAAAATGTTTTGAATACAGGTTGCACGAAATTTATGCAACAATAGCACAAATGATTAATTATGGGCTTTTACATACTCAATTCGTCCAAACATTTTTGTCATTGACAAGGTTGGAAATAAGCATCTGTCTTCAATTGAGTTGAACATCCAAATTTTCAAATGTAGTATGCTGCCTACTAAAATGATTTGCTTCGGCTCCTGACTGGATAAATAATATAGTCTGCAAATCAGGCTGCAATGAGCATTATAAGTGTCATAAGCATGACTCTTACTACGACTAGTGTGTTATGGATATAATTGATCTTATGCAATGTAGAATTTTTTTTTGACCCAAACTAGCTAGCAGGCAGAAATATACCGCTAGCAGTACATGTACGTACATTGTCCTCTATAGCAGTACACTGAAGTAGTTAAAAAGGGGGAAATTAGTACATCTGTTTTTTATGTCAACATGCACAGATTGTTTAATTTGGTCTAGTCTTTTCATGCATGGCACGCTGTGTCTTTAGATCACTGACACTAGTTGCCTGTGCATGACATGATTCATCAGGATGGCGCGGGGTAAAAAGACCGGCCTATCCATATTCGCATTGGATTTCGTTCCAAGGTGTTGTCAAAATTAGCAATTACCACGGTCACGAAGGGTAGCACTGCTGGCCGGGTGGCGTGAAGATATGCACATTTCATTTTCCATCGTAACGGGAAGTTCACTGTTTGTGTATGTGTTCCATCGTCAGCCAAACGTTTTATTTTAGGACTTAATTAGGTGAAGAAACTCTGTCGAAAATATCACATTGTGTTTACCGATGCTAATTAGAAGGACTGAATATGATATAATTATAAAACTAATTACATAGATGAACTGAAAAATCACGAAACGAATCTATTAAGCTTTATTAAGTCATGATTAAAAAATGTTTATTGTAACACCATGTTATTTAATCTGACCTAATTAGGCTTAATAGATTCGTTTTGTGAATTAATCTACATGTTTAATACTCCTAAATCCTAATAGCATCAGAACATTCGATGTGACGGGTGAATAGTGGACAAGACCAGTTTGTTACAAGTTACAAGCAAACTAGGTTTTGACGAATGTGTTTTATTTATCAGAAAATATTAACCTTATGATTCAGAAACATCAAATTTGTTGCATAAAATTTAAGCAGGTAATTAATAAGTATTTTTTAATTTTGACATTAGAAACACGATTTTCTGCTTGTCTACTGAAAAGGGAATATGTACTAATATTCATCGATAGTTCATTATTTCAAGGGTTATATATACCAAGGTCCATATAAATTGAAAAGATGTTCATCCCATCCAGCAAATTGAAATCAAAATGATTGTAATCTAATACTAAAATGCCGCTTGTCTTCTAACACCTACTACGTCATGTGGCTTCTTACTGTCCTGTAAGGTGGACGAAGTAGTCCTGAACGAAGTCCCCGGATAGTCCATGCATGAAATATGGATGGTGACACAACAATATGATGCTCCTAGCAGGCCTTTGGCGTGTAGACTGATATCTTCCCAGAAGCACGGCTTTACTTTAAATGGTTTTCTAGATCAATGATATATATATGGTCACCGAGACAAAGTATATGAGTACATTATTTAATCCTCGTGATGTGGAATCTGATATGTTGTTCTGCCCCATTTTTTTGAAGCATGAAGCAGATCATCGATCGGTATGAGTCTCATTCCAAGACGCTGCAGAAGTCAGAAGCGCCATCGAAGCAGCAGTCACATGTGAGCTAAGCTAAATTTATGCTGCAGCTGCCATCCGCGTTTACTCCAAAATCCAAATCACAAGACAGACGCGATGGCTACCATTTTGGTACTAACAGCTTTATGTTTTTGCTGCATATATGTTAATTAACTAGGTGGATGACAGCACTTGTGTAAGGCTAAGGGAGGAGCTTTCTGAAGCAAGCCTTAAGCTCAGGTCAACATCTAGCCTACAATATACTAATCTACAGCAAGCTTCTAAACTTATGCATGGGGATAAAACCTGCTCGAAGTAAACGTCAATGGCATTGCCTACATTATGGTCATTAATCTGACCGCGATAATTTCCTACTGCAGGCAGATGAGAGGAGAGGAGCTCCAGAGGCTGAGTGTCCAACAGCTGCAAGAGTTAGAGAAGACCCTCGAATCCGGCCTCGGATCAGTACTCAAAACCAAGGTATTTGATACATTACACTTGCAGTGACAGCATCCATCAGATTGTACAGTAATGCAAAACGTAATCATTTTCTTCTATGTCAAAATTATAGAGCCAAAAAATCCTCGACGAGATCAACGGTCTGGAAAGAAAGGCAAGCATAACTCTTTTCAAACTGCTCCAGTTAAATTTATTTCAGAAATAAGACGATTCAGTTTCCTCAGACCTAGGCTAGGCTGCAGCTTAATCAGCTAGTGTATGGCAAACTTCAGAACATGCTACTAAACAAGGCCTAAAAGATGCAGCTGGAAATCTTTTACATTGTATTCAGTCAGATTCTGTATCTTCTGTCCTCTGACAGCTTCGCCTGCGTTGTTAAACAGAGAATGCAACTGATCGAGGAGAACTCAAGGCTAAAGGATCAAGTAAATTCCTGCCCTCCTTTGCATGAGGTTTCCATTCCGCTCTGCATCTTTTTCCAGCGACACCTCCGTTTAAGCCGCGGTTATCTGAAGCTGCAGGTGACCCGGATGGCAAGGATGGAGATGCAGCAGCTCGGCGTCGATTCAGAAGTTGTGTATGAGGAAGGGCAGTCATCTGAATCCGTGACCAACACATCCTATCTGCGCCCGCCGGCCGACACCGACGACGGCGGCTCTGACACATCGCTCAGGCTCGGGTGAGTTCAGACAGAGTTCTTGCCCGGCAGAACATAATATGAAAGTATATGAAAAACGTTGGTGACTGGTGCGATAATGCACTAGTAAATAGCACTAACCATAAGAATCTGCTTAATGCAGGCTATCACTCTTCAGCTAAGTGATGGAGCAGAACTGTTCTGGACCAGAGTGACGCCGTCGCGGCGATTACTTGCCCTCCCCCATTGTGAATTCGAGAGCAGGCAGGATTCCTGGATTGAGAAGCGGCCAACGCGTCGCATCAAAATAAGAGGCAATATCTACTGCTGGATGATGTGTGTGTATTCTGAAAGTGGCTAGCTTTTGTGTTTACAGCATGTTAATAAACAACGGGTTCCTTCTTGATGTTTGTTACAGTACCTGCAATCCATGCTCTGTCCTCTGTTTTGAGTGCTCATATTTCCCTCTGCACTCTATGTTACCTGCAATCCCTGATCATCATCTAGATTTACTCCGGTCCCTGCAAATAACCTTCAGCACTTCTGATTTCACAAGATCATCAGGCTTCTGTCAGAGACTCCTTGAGGAAGATGATTTGGATCATCCTTTTTTATGTGAATAACACGCACCCACACCCACACACACAGTGAAATTTGCAGCAAAAAAAGTTAGTGAGCTATGCAAAGATATCATCTGAAGAGGGCAAATTCTTAGCATCCGCAGAGGGAGCTTTCTGCCTAATCTGCACGTGCTACGTAAGCGCGCATATTTTGGCATTAGCGAATGAGACGTCCACTAACAAATGCATCAAGCATTCAAGCACCACCCCTGCTTTATACAGGAGCATACTTTCCATCATGTCTGCAGATGATAGTGAGGTGAGAGCGAGACATGACACTTGAGAATCTTTAGCTGGGGCCAGGAGGGAGCCCAATCATGTAGCGTATCAGCGATGAAAAGGCCAGGACAAGCCACTAATCGTGTGGTGTATTGAGCGATAAAAAGGCCAGTACAAGCACCTCCTCTTGTTCGTAGCTACGGGGATCGTTTCTGCTTCTCTGAATTGAACTCGGCTGAAGCAAAAGAATGCAGTCAGATATTGGCTTCGCTAACATTTCAATCAGATCGTTGATGTGCGGTTTACAGGCGTTAAACTACAGAGTATAATTGTCAGTAGTCAAGGGAAACGTCAGTTTTTAAAGTTTTTAAAAACTTTTAATCTAGTTCGCTTTCTGTGTTGTCAAATTGCTAACAGAGACGCGTGGTTAGTAGAAACGCAGAGCGCAGGGACGCATGCAAGACGCTCCAGCAAACTCGGGTCAAATTATTTAAGCTTTTTTTTCCCCAGCTCACTTTATTCCATAACCAGTAGCTACATCAGACGGCGGCGATCCGCGGCCGCGAGACACGGGCGGTGCAGATGATGAAGGCTTCATCATGAGGATATGGGGCTCTCTAGCGAACAAGCTATAGGAGGCCCCTTCAGAAGCAACAGGCATCTTGCATGGCGCGCCATTCCTTGCTATCCCCAGCAGGTTTGCAGGGAAATGGTCTCCCCAAATGTCATATGTGAAGTCTTTCTTCAGCCTGGCACCCTCACCTCTCTTCACGGCCTTGTCTTTCACTAGATTGGAGCCAGGAGCGCGAGCGTGCGGCGCGATCGGGGAAGAGGTGGACAGCATTGGTGAGCGCCATGCGGTGGTCAGTGCAGAAGCTGAAGGTGATGGGGTCCCAGGTGAAGCCGAACGTGAGCGAGGCTGCTCCTTGGCAACTTGTGACCAAGTCTTCTTCTCACGGTTTGTGCCAGAAGATGATGCGGTTACCTCGACATCGAATACAGTCTCATGTTTATTTCCATGCTTCAGCTCTGATGGTGCACCAGAAAAGGACCAACCTTGTTTTGGAGTTGAGCTTTGTGACAATGGTGAAGATGGTGTTGAGTTCCCACTGTGGCTGCTGGAAACCTCAAACTTCCCTGCCAGTGCTGCACCACCAACTCTCCGCTTCCTTCGTTTCCCTTTGTCTCGAGCAATCCTGATAGTGAGGTTTTCACTAGTTTGTGGAGATTCTCCTGAGGCCGTGTCTTCCACTGGATTAGCTGGGGACACGGATGTAGTCGAAGTTGGCAGTTTTTCATACGGATTGTTCCTGTCATCTGTACTCTTGGGGCTATCAATAACACTGGTAGGGTATTTCTCAGCAGGAGCTTCTTCAGTTTTTTTGTGTTCCTTTACTGCCCTGTGCACAAGCCACAAATGATCAAACTTAAGTTAATGTAAAAATGAAGAGTACTTGGGAAAAGGTGGGGCACTAGTCAAAATTTACCTGGACTTTTTGCTGCCCTGGTGAAGGAAAGACGGCTTAAGAGTCTTGCTAACAGGACCTTTTCTGTTGTCCTCAAAAATGGTACTTTTCCTGTCATCAATTTTGATGTAATGATCATGAGAGTCCGCTGACAAAGAATGTGGGGCATATCGGACAAAGACCAGAACAAGCAGTGTTAAAGCTCCGAACAAGAGTACCAACAGCTTCCAATGAGCGGATCTGAGATAAGACTTTCTGCACTGGTTAAGCACGCAGACCGGAATATTTGCAGTCATAGGGATCGGAAAGATGCCAGTAGTCATGACTAACTCAAGATCTCTCTTAACCATAGCTGAAGAGAAGTCAGCTTGAAAAGAAATGAGCATTCTTATAGATTCACTTGGTGCTAAGCTAAAACCCTTGCAGTTGTCCACAGTAAAACCATCCACACCACAATCAGCTCCGGAAATTTTAACCTTTGTTACTTGAAGAGGAAGGTCACCACTGTTTTTAACATGTATCTCCTTGGTTAATTGATGACTGCACAAAGAGCTCGGGACCTCTTGTTTGATCATTGTTGAGTTGTTCTGAACATTCTGAACATTGGAGTCAAGGTTAAACTCTAGCTTCCATGCAGGTTTGGATTCCTCTAAAAGGACAATAGATTGCCGTCCACCATAAGCCCGAACAGGCAGCAGCTCCACGCCCGACAGGTTGTTTCTGATCAAAATCATGCTTGACCACATGCAACGATTCGAGGGACGGAAGACGATAGGACCAAGCAAAGCAGTCTCTGAAGGACCAACAAGGGCCTCACTGATTGCTGCATCACTTAATGAGAATCCAAATCTAGTCTCAGTTGAGTTAATCTCTGGAGATTTGCTTGAGAATGTGAATTCACATACATCAGTTACAGTTTTGCATTGGTCTATGATTTCCTCAGAGTTCACTACCAGCTGCATGACTGCATGCTCCAGGCTTGGGTTATGGACCTTTATCCATTTAGAAAACTGTGAACCAATTTGCACAATGGGAAACATCAATTCATGATCCATTAGAACAGAAATCCCATCACTTGTTCCATGAGATCTCCATTGTCTAAGTATTGTATCATCAGCTTTAACTGCTCTCATGATCGTTGGCTGCAAAATCATTTTAAGAAATCACATAAGCAGATTTACAAGAAAAAGGATATAGATGCACAGATGTATAACCCACTTGAAATAACTAATCCAACAGCTGTCAGTTTATAAGGACAAGAAAAAATGTGGGCTTACTCCAAAAAAAGGAAAACATGTGGACAATTGGAGATAAAATTCAAATTCAAAGAGAAATTTAAACTAGAACAGCACATAAGTTATCAAGGTACTTTGCTATTATACAGCTATAGGCATCAATCTCAAGATCAGATTAATCTATTACAAGTAACAGCATAAAAAAAGGGCATTAAGCATTATTGAGAAACTGAATGAAGACACAACAGGGGCATGGAAGCTACATGCATGAATTATGTGGGATTGGCATGAAGATGAGAGAACAATGTGGTGGGCTAGATAACTATCTAACAGCATAAGGTGGTATTTATACTAGGCCATATGTCAAATACAACTCCTGGTAATTCAATGGGAAAAAGGCATTTAATATCAATTGAAACAATGAGAGTCTATTTCTTGTTTAAAAATACACATGTGCAAGGAGGAGATACCTTCACATT
Source organism: Cenchrus fungigraminus (assembly GCA_036936925.1). Taxonomy (NCBI): domain Eukaryota; kingdom Viridiplantae; phylum Streptophyta; class Magnoliopsida; order Poales; family Poaceae; genus Cenchrus; species Cenchrus fungigraminus. The sequence goes on from CM072777.1 coordinate 133,186,132, forward strand.
ATTCAAGTCTTCAATTTGCAGCATGCTGCCTAAAGTTCCTGTCCTTGCATTAGCAGAGATACCTTCCTCATGTAATGGTCTGGTAAATGGTCCGTCAGATTCCGCGAGGACAGCAGTACTTGTGTAGGAAAGAGATGCACGCACTAAATCTTTGCATGGTATTATGACTGAACTACCAAGGGTACTGTTTGTTTCTACCACTATATTGCAGTTGTCGTATGAAATGTCCTCTGGAACTGAAGTGTATCTTACTAAAGCTATATCTGTTACAGTATCAGGGAAGAGTATCAATCCATTCAAGTACTTCACCTGAAAGATCATCGGGCCATTTCTGTCATCCTCAGTAATACCTGCAATCCTCAGCAACTTTGGTGCATCATTCCGTAAAGAAAGCGAAAATATTGACCCACTTTCAGAAGTCGATATATGCTCAAATGTGACAGCAATTAAGCCACTAGAATCATAGTAGGTTCGCGTATGCACCTCTAGCTCAATAGGTGTCACAAAAGTATGCATCGTACCAGGAGTGCAGTTGCGCATTTTCAAGCAGATAGCACCAAACACCTTGCCTTCAGAAAGAGCTTGCAGTTTTAACTCTATAACAGTGTTCCTCTTTGAAGGAAGAACCTCCCATTGCTCACTAGGCCTAATATACATCACTGGCCATCCAGATTTGTCACTGCTTGCTGTATACCAGTTGCTACTTGAAGATAGCTCCAGTGCTCCATCAAACGGGCCTAGCTGGCAAACAAGGTGAGAAGAATACCTTGTGCTCTCCAATGAAGACATCCAAACAGCCACTTCCTCAACATAGAGAGTATCATCATGAGGGTTGTATACCGACAAGTTCCTCTCTACCTGTCCACCTATTACAACATCTATCCCTGTCAATGGCAGTATCTGATACGGTGAACTGACAGCCATGCCCTTTGCATGTATAATAAATCCACCAAAATTTGTCTGCACAACCAGATGTGCTGATGACGAGCCCAACAACTTTGGCAAGAAAATGAAGGTAACTGTCGTATTATCCCCAGGCTGCAGCTCCAGATCCTCATAACCATATACATAGAACTGGGGGTCAGTGCTGAATGGTTCATACAGACGCAGGGCACTGTCGTTGTTCAAATTCACCACGGTCAAGGTGGCCATGGAGGCGGCATACAAGTCTCTCCTGCCCCAATCCAGTACCGGCGGGTTAATCGCCACATTCATCGACAAGGAATTGCGAAGGCCACTCGGGTCGACATCTGCAGCTGTGCCATCCAACTCCATGGGCACCCCGGCTGATGCCCGCATCCAATTGTCAGGCACAAGCGGCGCCTGGCAAGACTCTGCATTGTACCTCACACCAGCATCGCTGTCTCGCCCCAATCCATTGCGCGCCCGGGTGAGCGTCGTGTCAACCGAAGAGCAAGTCACCACGCCGCCGTCGCCGCCGGACATCGGGAAGCCCAGTGGCGGAGACGACGGTCCCCACTCCCTCGGCACCTCCAAATCCGGCGCCTTGATGCCATCCGCGCTTGCAAGCAACGTCTGAGCCACCGAGAACGAGAAGCAGAAGGCGCTTTGGTCTGCACAGGCATCCCGGAAGCCGAGATAGCGACCGTCGCCGTCAGCGCCGTCACTGTCCTCGGCGCAATCCTCCGCCGCCACCGCCGCCGCCGCCGACACGAGGAAAGCAAGGAGCACCAAGGTCAAGCAGCATAGCGCAAGCAACGAACCCCTGAAAAAAAAAACCCAACGCGCCGCAAAAAGAATCAACACATCGCCGCAGTTGATCGCCAAATAGGGAAAGTGCCAACGAACTGCAGTACATCGCCAGATAAAACCTCAGGAGAAAAAACACACAAGAACATAGAGAAAGAACAGTGAAGCTTTTGAGCCGGTTCAAGCACGGATCAAGCTTGAACTACTGAGCACAGGAAAAAATCCAGAGAGAGGGGGAAAGGCAGAGAAGTTCGTTCGCTCACAGGATTGCTAGAAACTGGCAAAACGGATGAGAAGGGGAGTTGGGGGAGAGAGAGAACTTACCCGGTAAAGGAGGAGCAGGGAGGCGCCGCCGACGAAGAGCGGCGGCGGCGGCGGCCGCTCATGGCGAAGGAAGCATCCGGCGGTCGAGACTTCACAGTGGTGACCATGGGAATCCACGGAGAAAAATGGAAAAAGAATGAAAAATATAGAAAAAGGAGAGGAGGGGCAGGAGGGAAGGGACAGAGGCAGGCAGCGGGGAATGAAAAAGGAAGAAGGCGAAAAGAAAACAAATGAGTTGGGTGTTGGTTGGTTTTTTTGGTGTCCAAAGGAAAACTGGGGACTTTACAGCTTGAAATGACCAATTTGCCCCTGGGTATCCAACCGAGTACAGTTGTTTTCTGAAAAAAAATGTTCCCACATTTTTTTATAGTTATATACGGAGTATTAGTGATAATATGGAATTAAAATTTTGTTCGCATTTTTTATACTTCTCTATGGCACCACGTCACATAGCAGCGTGTCTAGCAAAAGGTTCTTCTTCTTCTTTTTTTTCTCGGGTTTTCGGCTTAAAGCCTGTATGTCTGGCGGTGCGAGGAAACGGTGGTTCCTCAATTTTTTTCTCTAGCACTGAACCTGCATGAATGAAACAAATATGGTCTACAACCAACTCATCCCCACACTCTTCATGTTTCGATGTGGCACCAATATTGTAGGGTGATCATATTTTTTTTTTAGATTTGTTCATTGTGCGTCCAATACACTCAATCAATTCTTCTCCTTTTCCTCAGGTTTTCCACTTAAAGCCCGCATCTCCACTAGCCACTGTCAAGCTGTGCGAGGAAATGGCTCTGCTTCTAGAGGTTGTTCGGCTTATCTTAGCTTAGCTTATCTCGGCTTGTTTCGACTTATCTTCTCTTACACGATACTATTCAATACACTCGATCAATTTTCCGGATCATGTGACGATTGTTCATTTGTTCATCATCTTCTTCTCGATCGTCTGGTCATTTTTGTTTCTCGCCACGTACGATCTCCGCCACCTCTCTCGCTCCTCGCATGAAGAAAGACGTTCCCATTGCACTTGCTACTTCTTTTCTTCCGAAAATTGTTTGTTTTGTGAGTTTCCCCACACCTCTATTATGCCTTGTGAGTTGTGACCTTAATCAACTCTCATCATAGCTATATGCTCGATCCCAATGTTGCAACAAACCGACGTTGTCACGATCGAGGAGCACTTGGGTTAAGGTTTCGAGATTCAGAAGAATCTCTATGGACGATGCCTAGCTACGCTCACACGTCACATCTCCTACACGCACACACTAGAACTAATCGAACACTAAACGTGGAATCATCACAAGTGGAGAGTCCACTCATCCCGTTAAGACGACGGACCGTGTGCAATTAAATCCAAGCGGAAACTCTAAACCACAGTGCACAGGTGGCGTTCTGCTAGCTGAACATTTGATCTGCAGGTTTTGTGTACTGGCACGCACACTCCATTTTACCATGCACGTTTCCAGCTTCCTCGCGGCGGCGGCGACTTGCCTGAGTTTTTTCGTCCCACGCACGGTTGTTTCCTCCTCTCTCGAGCAAAGGAGGAAACGACGCAAGAATGAATCCGACACGACTTGGGGATTATTTGGCACGCCGAACAAGAACCAAGTTCTTGTCAATCAGTTTTTTGGAGTTTATGAGAAATTATCGGGGTCAGCTGACCGCCTGACCCGATGATATAGGCTGGATCCGCCGCGCCGAGTTCTCGATGTCGTCGTGGCCACACGAGATGGAACGGAACAACCGGCAAATGAGTAGTGATGGGAGGAGGATAAGCGAGCCGGTCAGCAGCAACTCCGATCCCTTTCCGGCGGATTCGACGGGTGAGGAGCCTCCAGGCGTCGAGATCATAGCATCTTCGCACGCTCCTCGTAGCACCGGATGGATGATATGGCTGGCTGGCTGGCTTATCCGCAGGCCAATTCGCGGCCAGGCACGTCCCAGGACCAGGAGATGGAGATCCATACAGACGACCCTGACGGCGAGACCGGCCAGGACTAGAGGAAGGGTTCTTGTTGCCTTGCCGCTACAGTGAGTCAGGGGCCAATCCGCGGCTGGGGCGACGTACCCGTGACGTGAACTCGTGGCTCCATCGTCCTCGTCGTCACCCCCTGCTGCACGGCCGCTGCACGTCGTCGTCGTCGATTGGACGGCGGCGGCCTGTTTTTTCTTAATATCCGTGTACGATACGAGTGGCCGGCCACGACACATTTTCAACAGCACAATCCGTCCCCAGCCTGCAGGTGTCGTGGCAGGAATGTTTTTTGTTTCTCTCTCTCTCCATTCATCTGTTTGTTCCTTTTTTTATTCTGCTCTGTATCAGAGATTCAGAGCACTGCATTTCTGTTTTTTTTTTGGAAAATGATAGGCGTGGCGAGTTGGAACTTGGAAAGGAACGTGCTGTTGTGCGGAGGGGAGCACTTGTTTTTTTTTATTACACAGTACAACGCAGACGCTCACAATAAGCACATATACTCACTCCTAATGAATACACGTACGCAAATCCTACCTCTATGAGCATCTCTGAAGGACTGAGCACCGGCAGATCTGGAGATTCTCGAAGTCACCACTGGCGTCTCGTCGTCGACGGGAACGTCGCTTACCACTTAATGTATAACGCCGAAAAATCCCGGAATAAATCCAGGAAAATGTGCGAGCACCAGGATTGGACCGTCTTACCATTGGACTACAAGCCCATTCGCGTGGAGGGGAGCACTTGTCAACCTGGCTGGCTGGACACGCGATGAATTTGGACGTGGAAGCGGCCGGCCGGGTCATTTCTGGACAAACTCGCAAAATTTGCATGACCCGGCAACGAACCAGGGGACTCTGACAGGCTCATGACCAACGATAAAATATATTCAACTCTCAAGACGATTGACCGCGCGTGTTGTGATCCAGACGTCTGAAAACGACTCACGGCACATGTAAGGATCCATCTCCGTTGATTCTACACCACTGTTCTTCAATTCGGTGCACTTTACGGCCACAGAACAAGCTACTGTTGTTTTTCTCTTCCCTTTTTTTTGGAAATTAGTATGTCTCGTTGTTGATGGATGGGCATTGTACAATGTCGTCTTCTTCTATATTGGTCCTGGGGGAAATAATTTCCCTCTCCCTTTTTGGAAATTGATCGATCAACCAGTATGCTTAGGAGGTAAAACCACTTCACACCACCTAACTTTCTTCTCCACGCAAAGATTAGTACAATTCATCCTAATTCTGTAGGGTGAGGCAGTGCTCTGTCCCAGGCTTTCCAATTTTTCTCAAGTACCTCTTTTAATTTCTTTTTTTTTGCAAAAATTAAACCGAGGGCATAATGGTCCTTTTCTATATATCCTAAAAAAATTCTAGAGAAACACTTCCTCCAAAAGAAAACTTAGTTAAATTAGGAAAAAAAAACTTACTCCTAGAAACTGAAGATGCTTTCCCGCTTTTGACCCGTGTATTTTGCGTCCGTTTTGGATCGACGCACCGCTTCGGCGCAACAAAGTAACCGAAGTTGAACACATGTTGTATCCGTGGTTTCAACCCTAAAATTTGGTGTGCCTAGCCCCATGATATTGTTGTGGACATTTTTCTCTCAAACTCTCAATGTGAACGGGCCTCTGGTTAGATGGCTCTAGTACTCAGGTTCTGAGTTCGACTCTCAACCCCGTGCGAGCAAATTTTAGGCTGGGGTTAACAAAATTCCTTCATCTGCCCCACGTCAAAGCATATGTCTGAGTCTTGTTCCAGTCTTACAGATTTCGATGTTGCTATGTAAAGGTGGGGCAGAGGTTCGGGGATTTACTGAACCTACGTGAGAAGATCTTTCCTTTAGCAACAAAATAAGCCCAAGGACACCCCCACGCTCATCCCAGTCTCACAGGCTTCGATGTCGTTATGTAAGGGTGAAGAAGGGACGTGAGATTTTTTTTCAATATGAAATCATGACGGTAAAAACAGGACCTATAATCGTTTCAACCCCCCCCCCCCACCCTCCCCCCTCCCTCACACACACACACACACTCCCCATGGCCCTAGTTCAATTTTTCTCAAGGAAATTCTAATCCTTTACTTCCTGTGCAAATTGTTGGACGGGTACGGTGAAAACCTAAGAATGAACACTTTCAAGATATCGGTCAGGTGAAAATCCAAGAATCCCATTGTTTAAGAGTTACTACTTATGTATCCCTTTTGTCAAACCTTCTTTTCTCTCTCCTAGGATCAGGACGGCTTCCCATGTATTCATCTCGGTTCTACACCTATGTGTTCGATATATACTTTCTCCGCTCAAAATTGTAGGTAGTTTTGCCATTTCAAGGTTCACAAAAATTTGTTATGCATCTAGATATATACTTATGCCTACATACAGAATAATAACTATGAATCCAGATTTAGCAAAATGACTTATAATTTGAAACAGATGACGTACTTTACAACCACAACAAAAGTGTTGTTTTCCTTTTTTGGAAATTGGTCCCCTTGTTGATGGCTGGTCATATAATAGGTCTTGTTCGGTACTGAACCTGGGGCAATAAGCTCCATTTTTTCTTTGCTTTTTTGGGAAATTTATCTGTAGATCACCGAAGGAGGTAAAAACCTATCCCAAATCTTCTAATTCTAGATGTTTGTGTGGTTAAAAACCAAGAATTCCTATTGTTTAAGAGCCGTCTGTGCATAAGCCACTTTTGTCAAACCTCCTTTTCTCCCCTCACGGGGGACCATCACACTTTTTTTGTTAGGAGCTCATTGATCCCGTGAAAGAAAAAAAAAGCGGAATTGTACGAAGTGGCACAGCTGCCTGGTTGCGGTTGGGTTGCATCGTGCTCGCCACTAATGTCAGTTTGCTTCCTGGCAGGGCTTCCTAAGCATTGGTTGAACTAGGCTTTTGTTAGAATAATCGCTATTGAAAAAGGTTGCTAAAACTGTCATTAGTTGGGAAGAATAATCCTTTAATTTGCATCATCCAGCATGCTGGTTCTGGTTGTTTTGTTAATCTCTCACGTCAACTTCCCAGGGAAGCCTGCCTGATGCTGGGTCCGAATATAATTGACACAAGATGTCTGGACCATTCATGCGTTTTGCGGGGCCAATATTCCATTAGAAGATTTCCTTCTTTGATTCTAAGCACTAAAATAAAGCACATGATCCAACCACACGACGTCATTATATATGTTTAATTATATATATATACAAGTCTGGTATATATGCTAGCTCGTGCTCTGCACACACAGGTGGTGGGGCCTCTTGCAAGTAATGATGCTGATTGAACGAATGGATCACTGTACAACTGTAGTACAACACAGCTGAAACCGGTTAGGTTAATGAGTTGTTTGTCCGTTGTAACAATGTGCATGAGCGATCTCAAAATAAAATTAGGAAAGGCGACGATAAACATTAAAAAAAACGTGGCGATAGAATTGATATTTGGCAATGGGGATTTGAGTATGGGGAAGAGAGGGGGGAGAATGAAGAAGAAACTTACCATGATCACAAAGAGGGTCCGACAGACTACATCTCGGAATTATCAGAACTGCACGTTGACGTTATATTGGCGGAGGCACAAAGTGGCGGCGCACAAGCTGAGGATGGGAATCAGATGCTAGTAGGGTCATAAGATCTACCAAAGATGAACCGTTGATCCATATAGACAGATGAGAAAATCTTGTATTAGCCGGGGCAGAAAACATAAAACATCCCCTATATATATATATATTTGTTACTCTCACATTGCTCATGATTAGCATCGGGTGATGCAAAATGGAGTTCCAATCTCCATAATCCGCATGATGCTGGGTCGAGTTCCCAAGCTGCAAAATCGTGGCGATTCATGCGCCTAAACAGGAACAGATATCTGTGTTAAAAATAGTACAACTCAGAAAGCAACCGCACCTGCTGCAAGTTCACAGTGCCGCGAGGTCGTCGGAACCCTAGCGAGACGAGACCGTCGCCTGAGCGGTCGACACGCGTCCACCTAACGGTCGACCTAACGGCAAAGAATCTGGCCCGCGGCGGCGCTGTCGCCGTCCTCGCGGATTCCGCACCGGGGGTGCCGCCCGCCCTACCCGCCGCCGAGACCCCTCTGCGCGGCGGCTCTTTCCCGTGGGCCCCCCACGCTGGTGCGGGCAGCGGATTCCGGTGAGCGTAGGCGCGGGCGCGGTGCGTGGCGTGGGTCCCACCCAGGCGGCCGGGCCCGCGGAATCCGACGGGGTGGGCAGTGGGCTGCACGGTCGGTGTCCTTCCTTCTTCCCTGTGGTGGTGCCGTGTCGCTTGCGGTTTGGTTTGGAGGGACTTCGGCCTGGATCAACTAGTCCAACTAGGGCTCGGTGATGAGGTCTAATCACCGATCTGCCATTGGTCTCAGGCAACCGCCGTCTTCAGAAACCCAGAGGAGAAAGATAGTACTATGCAACCTTTGAGATGTGTCAAAGTTTTGCATCGATGACATGTTGACATCTATCTGAAAAGAAAGGGTGAGCTGATTAGTCTTCGAGAGTTGGAGACATTTGCTGCCATCACTAAAAGAAGAAGAAGAAGAAGAAGAAATCAAGCATATGCATGCATGATTTGATGATCAAATGGTCTTGAGTCGGACGACCTTTTTGACCACCGATGGAGTACCGAGAGGCATCGCCAGTCACCAACCGTGTGTGGACTACCATGGCCACCGCAGCTCCAAGCCCCTGCATCTGCATTTACACGCGTCGTCCGTGCTTATCACCGGGTATGATGATGAACAGGAGAGACAAAGAGTACTCTTGTTGCCAGTTGCCAACCGAACACACTAGTACAGGGCACAAATGCAGTGCAGGGCAGCCACCATCCAATTGGGAGGCTTTTTGCCATATTTTACGCAATCCCAGTGACCGCAACAGCCAAATGCTGGCATCATCAGTTGCTATATAGGAGTCAGCAAAAAGAGACAAGGGCACAAGGCAGCTCTGTTACATGCATCCACGGTAATAATTAATCTATCTTTTCCTCTTTGGATCGCTTTAGGTTACTTGCTCTAAACAAAGCATGAGATGGAGTGGTTACCGAATCGCACGGAGTATTAGAGCTAAGTACAGGTACTACTAGTCAATGCTTTTGCGCCAACCGCGTGCCGTGCCAAATGGATGTACACGCACGTTGTCTCTTGCACACGAGAATGTATAGTACTCCGTAGTAGCATCGATCGAATGGGACGAACGAACTCGGGACAGGACATGCATCATCATGGTCATGGCATCCCAAAAGCCAAATCCAGGATGCCCTTAATTTCCTTCTCTGGATTTTGTTTTTCAGCCACCAGCACCTTTCATGCACGCATGCATGCTTCTGTGTGTGGACTGGTGGTCCTCTCACTCTCTTTCTGATCTGTTGATAGATGGGTAGATTTCAGCCGCTCGATCGATGAACAAAACGACGATTACTAGAGTGTGTGTAGGGTGCGTAGCTAGTGGACGACTGGACGTGCAAGTGCATGCAACGGCTGACGCCTCCAACACATTTCCAGCATCCTGGCCCATTCTGTGCATGTTGTTGCACTGGAACATGCATGATGGCAGAAATTAGAAAAGGCGATGCAGATCACTTGGAGCTAGCAAATTAGAAAAGGCCAGTAGTGTGCATGCTGGATCAGCTGCTCATTTCCAGCATCTCGGCACGGCGACAAGGTACCAACAAAACGTACTGGTAGCCCGCTGTACGCCTGTACGTACCTGTGTACCGGAATACGAATAATCTCCCAGCTTTAATTTTCCTCACCGTGCGCGTGGGCTTCAATTACATCGCCGATCGATGTGCCTTTTTCACCAACAACTCACTCTGAGCTACCACCACCGTACCAATCCTCCTCCTTGTCGTTGCCGAAATGCCAACACCGCCGTTGGAGCAAAGATTTGTTCGTTCGGATTACGCGAAGAAAACGCCAGACAGGGAGGAGCTGGTGTGCTGATGTCTCCAATGGTGAGCTTAATTCAGTTGCACAACCGGCGTCAGGTAGCAGCTTCCACCAGCCTCAACGAGAGCCATGAACTGAACGAACCAGATCAGCATATCCAATCTCTTTGCTGTTCTCGAGCCTGACGACTACCTAATACTCCTAAAATGCCACGATATATATATAGTAAAAATAAACGCAGTGGTCGATCGATCGGTTTGCATTGGTCAGCCTTGTTGCTAATCTAGTAATCTACTGTAGCAGCAGCAAGCCAGCAGCACTGATTGATGCTCTCATCGTTAATTAAGTACCAATAGCTTGTACTATATTCTCAGTTTAACAACTCCAACTCTAGTCCACACCTTTTCACGCCAAGTTGCCAAAGCCTATCTTTATCCTCTCCTCCCCCACCTTTTCGCGAGGTAAAAAGTCGGCTGGAACAAGAGTGGAATGGAATAATCCGTCCACTGCCGAAAAGGACGACGGCGAAATTCGCCATAGATTCCGAGGCGCGTATATATTCGCAAAGTTTCAGCCTTTTTTTTTCAATTATTTTTGGGACAGCGGCGGGGCGCTCTCGGCTCCGTGTACGTCCGCGACGGCGACGTTATTAGCGGCGCCGCCGCCCGTGCAGTGTGGTTATGCAACTGCGTCCGCTCGCCGGCGGCGAAGCTTACGTTCGCCGCCGTCCACGCAGCTTTTGACCCAGCCGTGCTTAAAGTTAATTAACCAAGCGGAGGGGGTAGGTTATTTGCTTGGACCTGCAACTTGTGTGACGGGGACGTTGATGACGACGATTGGTTCCGTTGTTTGGACTCGGAAAAAATATTGCCGCCACCAAATGAACTTAAGAAGCCCGCGTCCGCTAACTAATTGATTAACCAGCTGCAGTAAAAATGCATGGTGTGCCGTAGACTTGCGGTGTGACTCGTGACGCTGACAGATCGGCCGTATGTGCCGCCTGATCTACAGAGGGTGATGAAACGGTAAAACAAAGAGATATTTCTCGCAACAAATCAACTACTGTTTAGTTTCCCAAAAATCCTAAAAGTTTTCGCATCGCAGACCGTGTCACCTCTCACAGAACACGTTTCTCAATGCAAAAATTTCATCACTTTCACCAAAATTTTCACCAACTAAACGATGCCTTAGTAAAAACCATTTTAAGATCCGATCGACGAACAAAACCTCTAACGTGATGGCCTTATGGTCGTTGGGAGGAGGTGTCACTAACGTACGGGCTAACGATCACATGACACAGGGTTTTTTTCTTGCAAGCTATGGTTGCTGATTGGTTTCCCTCGTGTTAGATTCAAAGGCGAGATGGAATCTTTAATGTGAGGTCGTGGGGGGGACGGAGATTCCGTAGCCTTGCGGTATTCAGAATCTTCTTCTTCTGCTATCATTGCTCCTCCAGCGGCGAAAGGTGTATTAGTGCCTCAACGCCATACAAGTACAGCGGGGCTGCACTTAGCGTGACGACAAAGACGCAATTACACAAACAAAGACGGCGCTGCTAACCTCGTCGAAAAGGACGAATGGACAGGGAGGGAGATGGTGCACGCCATTGATCCTGTACAAAGTTCAAAGGCGATATGATGAGCATTTCAGCCCGGGAAACACTTGCATGGCCCAACTGAGCCCACACCCCTAATGCAAACGCAGGAAAAAAAAATACCTACTTTCTTGACATGTAACTAGGATGATGAAAATTAGCAGAAACATCACAACTTGGCACCACATCACACCACTGAACCGCGTTTTGGAACTTGCTCACATGCTACACTGTACAGCTCACACAATTTACAGCAAGTTTAAGCACAACAGCAGAACAGCTGATCAAGTTTTAGTGACCAAACAACAATAGGCTGTACAGCAGGCGTGATAAGGCCAAAGAAGCAAAGAATCTTTACATACCGAATCCGGAGTCCAAGCTCTCGCAAACGATTAGGCCACGTCGCCTCGTTCTCGTAGCCATCGGATTTTAATCGAACTGTCCAAAAGTGGACGCCTAATCTACTGCTTCCACAAGCTTTGTCCCGAGCACTGCAGCTCGTGCTTCCACAAACGAATCCTCTCTACTTCGAGGTCGCTGGCGAGCAGAACAAAGATCGAGCGGTAGCGTCCTCGATGGCTCCGCTGCTGTAGGTCGGCCCGGACCAGAGTCCCGGGACGCGGCGACAAGCCCCATCTTCTGCACTCAAATCAAGCAGCCAATTTGAGGTAGAAAAATAGACCAAATCGAGCTTAAATCAATGGCTTTTAGTAGAGCTCGGCCACTCATGCGAAGGAGCACAAGCTTTCCTCTCTTCCTCTGCTCTCTTTCCCGCACGGCCGCATTCTCCATCTGCTCTGATTGACCTTGCTACGGTTGGCGAAGGACGGGGCTCGGGCCTGGCGGCGCTCGGACCTCGGAGGCTGACTAGTGCATGGCGCAAGGGGCCAGGTGCCATGTGCCGGTCCCTCGCCGCAGCCCCGCTAGGCTGCTACCCCAAGCAAGCGCCAGTGGATTTGTCTGTCGTTGGTGCCAGCGGACACAGGAGGAACGTTGCGGCGAGGGTGCCGAGCTGCCGTCGCCTCGATTGCAGGGAGAGGCGCAGGGCTGGCGGACACGATGAGCGCTCTGTCCGTTTCTGCAAAGGCCTTCCCAACGTGAGTCCTTGTCTCTGCGACATGCTCTTTGTCAAGAGTGAAAGCAGGGCCCTTCACAACTGCGACACATACTACATCTGCACTTGTACCATTCCTTTCTTGATCTGTGCCTCGTTTTGAACTACGGAAACACATAACACATTTTGATATATCTTTGGTATCGTTCCATGTAAATCACCAGGTGCACTCCAGCAAACACACATTGTTGCCACTACCTTCTGTAGTATTATGAAATTGCAGAGATAACAGTGATTGGTAATATAGAAATCAATCTTTCCTGATCAAAGCAGTTGTAATTCTTTACAGTACGGTATATATGTAGCGTACACATTACAATACATGTGGAAGAAAGATCGAATTGCACTGCATTACTTGTTATCATAAAATATTCGTCCAATACTTTTCTTTAAGAGAATAAAGGACGTTTTTAACTGCCTTCATTCTTTGTACCTGGAGATTGCCCCATTAGAAGCCTGTTTTCAGATACAATCAAACATTTATATAACAAAGTAGATCATCATGGGGTATAAACCAGATGCTATCATGTTTATCACTAAACTGTGAAGAAACTGTGAAGAACAAATAAATGTAATTTGCCGCAAAAAAACAAATAAATGTAATTGCAAATCTGCCTATATAAGTTTCCCTAAAAATTGCTAAAATTAACTAAATTAGTAACTTACATAGTGGTGGTTGTTGATGTATATGCCGAACTGATTTTTCTCTAATCGCAATGGATTGGATTCTGTAATTAAATTTTTGACCCTAGAGGTTCATTATTTTCCTACATCTCATTTGTGTTTGTGTTCAGAATTCGAGATTAGACTTCTGGATGCTTGTAACAGCATATTTAAATTTAGCTTAAAAACTTTTTTTCTTTCTTGCTGAAGTCATGTACTTAATATTTTCAGAGTCTACTCAAGATAATCACGGGTTATTATCTCAATAGATGATTAGATGTTCATTGGATCTTATTATGAAACTCTGCCCTGAACTACATTTACTGCCACCTCAATCTTAAGTGTTCGTCGTAAATATCACGCCTCTTAAATCCGTACAGAAACACTGTACCATATCCTGTTTTTTCCCTTTATTCAGTTTGCTGCAGTAGAAATCACAGTGCCCTGATAATAATCTTGCTCCTATTGTGGAAAAACAACTCAGTTGAACTCTAATTACTTGACTCCAAAATGGTTATCAGCTATGATGAATGGAACCTGTTCAAATGCCAGTTAAACTTGCTAGATTCTGATTTTAACATGTCCATATATATATTTCTTTATGTCACTATCTGTCTATCTTAGCTTTAGTAGAAATTGTGTTTTAGATCCATCCGATTGCAAAGCTTAAGATTGAAATTACAATCTATACATAACGGTACCTAGCAGAATATGCATTGTTGCTCATTTGCATAATATGTGCTAACTAAATGAACATTTGTTTTAGTCAACCAAAGCATAAACATTCCAACAACGATTTGTATTGATCTGTATACACAACAACAGTTGTGAAGTAAAGAAATGATTGAATAATTACACATGCTGGTCATTACCATCATATGACCAGCACTCGAAAAGGAGTGCTACAAATAGTCTAACAGGCCCATGGTACAGCGCAGCAACGCTGCGCCTGGATTTCTAGTAATTCCCGAGTCTACAGCCGGCCACCAACGTCAACAAGCTCCGTCACGCGTCATCAGGTACAAGGGGCTTCCCGTATTCAACATTTTGGGGCCTAAAGCAGAAACAGGGAAGGCTGTGACGGAAGAAACCAAGAAAAAACAGGATAGAACACGAAGGATAAGATAAGAAACCTCTTTTAATTGCCTGTGGACCCTGAGCGCTTCAAGAATGCTTTCAACCCACCTGTGAAAAGCAGCGTGACATGTCAGGCGTACAGATTAGGCAGTGGTCAAGGGCTGCACAACATTTGGTGAGAACAGCAGTTCGAACTTCGAAATGTTCAACATCCCTGACGTGTGGATGACAATTGGATTATGTTATTCAAAGGGCAACATGATGTGTGCATACCCTTCAAGTCCAGGGGTTGTTGGATAATATATGTTCTTCAGGCCCAATTTCTTCGCTGCAGAGCCAGTGGTCTCACCGATGCAAGCGATGGAGTTATTCCAGTTGTCGACTTTTGAGATCAGCTTTAACCAAGCCCTGCACCATAATGATAACAAAAAAAGACTGAACAATGGAACCACATATAAAAGCAAACTGTGGCAAAATGGAAGTAAATATCGGGAGACTGACAATTCAAGGAAAGTCAAGCCAGGCAAATAGCATATTTCAAGTTTTTACTTGCTCCCCTTTTATAAGATTATTAAACTGAGTTTCCCCCAAAGTACTTGATGTTTAAATGCTAGTATCTCATGATCGATTCAACAACAGCTTTACTTTGCACGAACCAAGATGATTTGTGAAAAACGTTTATCCAGATGTGCTTGCTATAATTACTTCAATGCGGAAGGAGAAGCTACTGCAACAACTGGAGCTGAAATAGCAAGCTTTAGAGTTAGTGGTTCGACATCTTCAACAGGTACCTGCATGCATACACAGCACCTTAATATTATCAACAGGTCCAAAATCCATGCACAAGAATGTGATATAACAGTGATGCCAATTATTTTCTGGTTCTTACGGCAAAATCTCTAGTCTGGTAGTCTGGTGATGCATGCAAAGTTCAGAGTTCAGGGTAAAGAATGACACTATCAAAGTAAAGAATGCTAGACTTGTATATCTCAGGTCCAGAGTTCATCACTAGATATTAAACATCTGCAGAGTGAATCATTGAGCTAAAGTAGAATTGAGTTCAACAGCTAACCAAAATTTTAACCAACAAGAAATAAATAGACAAGCAACAATAGTTCAGCTTAAATTGTCGCAAAAGTTCAATTCATATGAAGATCAATACCAAGCACAAATGAAATTGATATAGCAAATTCTCAACAGGAACAAAAAAAGATTCATGTTAAAAACAGGTACCACAGACTACAGGAATAAGTTTAACAGGATGTGGAAAAACTTGTTTGTGCATGTGGTGAGAAAGAAGATGATTGTTAGAAAAGGTAAATGAAAAAGTTCATCCCATATAAGTGAAAAAATTACAGTTGTGTATGTATTCAGTCTTGTCACATGAAATCCTCGATCTGATAGCCCCTCTTCTGCATTAGAAAAAAGGTATTGTAAATGAAGATAAAGATAGTGTACACATTTCCTGAATAAAAAAACAAATGATTAAATCAAGAGCATCGATTCAATACGCCAAATTAAGAGCTCATAACCATAAATTTCAACTAGAAGACTGAATCTGGCATTAAAATCAATATGCAATACCGTGAAGAAACCAACACTCCACTAGGGGGAAAAAGTTAATGTGAGAAACATGTGGCCTAAGTGAAAGCAGAAGAAAATAATAATGAGCGAAGTGAACTGACTCACGAATTTCACGGCTAGCCTTTGCAGATGCAGGATACAACACTTTACATGTACTCTCACTGCCCCTGGGAAGCTCTGAGGCCAAAACTTTACCCATAGCTTATGAAAAAGGAAAAATCATTAAAGCTGATAAATAATTGAGGATGAACAAAAGAGCAATAAATCTTGAAAATACAGACGTAGCAAGGACAGCATAGAGACCACAAGAGAATATACCTTTGGAAGGTGAAAATGCAACCTCAAGAGATTGATCATCAGACTGTGATACTTCATCAAAAACCCTTGCAGTTCCTTCTCCAACAACTGCTACTCGCACCTTAGGACTTCCAGCAGCCCTGGCATTGAATTATTGTGCAACTCATGTAAAAAAATTGGCAGTCTCAGGCTATGTTTGATCTGGTGATGCAACAATTATTTGAGATTAAGGAATTGAGTCGTAGATCTATAGGAAAAAGATATGCCGTGTAGTCTGTTAGCCAATAAAATACTGGGACAAATATTTGTGACAAGTTACAAGGAATGAAGAATAAATTGAGGCATAATTACTACATGTATAGCAACATTGAGCACATAACTGCAATATGCTTGGAGCTTACTTCCATCCCTGAAGGAACACTGCAGCTGCCTCAGGAGAGGTTATAGTAATCCAGTCAAACTTGTCATCTGTAAATACAGAATACCATTGAGGCTAAACCATGACTTTCAAATAGCATTTGTTTTAGAGCTAGTATGAAGAAGAGAATATCATGAAATGAACTATTATAATATCTGCTGGAGAAAACAGATAAAAAAAGCTAAGAGGAAAGAATGGATATGTTAAGTGCTGTTGAAGAACGAAACTCTGAATATGAAATTGAGTGGGCCTTTTCAAAAAAAAAAAAGAGAGAGAGAGTGGGTGAACAGTATATGCAGCGACAAAAGAAAGACCAAAACTTACTACGTAAGACATCTGGAAGCCTATATGTATCAGGGCCATCAACATGTTTGATGAGAGGAAGTTCCAGAGACTGTATATTGTACTTTTCCTACAGAATCCAATTAGAAAATTGATGTAAATGCTAGGCAGCAATCAACAGAATAATTAGAACAAAAGACTAATCTCTGAACTTTTGGAGACCATCAGTAATTTAAAAAATATATTAGTCTTTTCTCTTTTGTAAGATGATCTTTACATGGTTATCCCACAAGTAACTTAATTAGTACCAGAAACTAAGTATATTCATGATTCAAGTCACCCTATGAAATTTTCAGCAGACTCACCAAGGACTATGATTCAAGTCTGCATGTGAGTTCTATTCTAGTTTATTTTGCCCTGGCATTTTTGAAGGGCCTGTGATTGTGGGTGCCAAAGATCAAACCATGGTCTGTAAGCATCACAATTGGTGATATTGCCTACTGCCCCACGGCAGCTCTCTACCATTTGAAGCCAAATTGATCAGAATCAACAATGCAGTATTAACACTAGCCTCCATATTTATTAAAAAAAATAAGGGAGAAAGGACTACGATCGAAGGTAAAAATACTTTCCAAGTTGGAATTTTGAATTTGAAATCACATATCACAGGAAAGTGGAAATGCCAGTTGCCTACTGAATCTGAACGCCTGATGGCAGTTTCAGAAGGATGATGTAGTAGTCAGGTCCATTAGCAATCAGCACGCTACTCTACAAATTTGGCAATGAGGTTCCCCAAGCTGTCTTAGCAACAGGCCGCTTGTCTAGCACGCCGAGAAAGGCAATTAACCTGCAATATTTCTTCAATTTCGTAGACTGTCCGTACTTCCACCTCCTCCGTATCTAACTACAGGTCTGAACACGAAAGCGCAATGGGAGAAGAAGGTAGGTACCCGTTGGGGGACTCACCAGCGCGGCGATGAGCTTGGCGTTCTTTCCCCGCTCGCGCGTCACCACGACGTCGGGAGGGGGCGAGGAGCACGCCAGGAACCTCCCGGTGGCGCCGGCTCGGAGCCTTCCTGCGGGTCGGGCTTGGAAGGTTCCACAAGGTGAGGAAGGGAAGGGGAACGCCAGCGAAGAAGAGGCCATGGCCGCATGGAGCTTGTGGGAAGACGCTCTGGTGGACCCGGCCGGGCGCCACGCCTGGATCTGGCTGGCATTCTGCGGTCACTCCCGGGCCGTTTCACTCGGCGTTGATAGCGGGCCATTTCACCAAGGAGAGTATAACTAAAGCTTTCTTTCAGGCCCATTTACGTCTTACGTCTGAGATTTTTTTATATTTTTTTCTCTATTTTGCAAAAATAAATGGTCCGCCAAAAATTTAGCAGATCTATACATCTGCCGCCGTAGCCCACGGCGGTAGCGTTCCTACCGCCGTGTGGCACACGGTATCGCCGTGCCACACGGCGGTAGGACTAACCGCTGTGCGGCACGGCGGTAGGTGCCTACCGCCAGGCGACAGCGTGGCCTCCAGCAATCGCCGTAGGCCACGGCGGTAGGTATGGACCTACCGTCGTGCCCTACGGCGGTAGGGTTTTTTTTTCTGGTAAGTTTCATTTTTTTGAAGTATTGATACTTAACGACGAACCATTGATACTTAACGACGAATCACATAAACAAACAATGGCACGTACGACACAAATACCGTAACTTTGTGCCGCTGCTAGTCCTAACGTGCCTTAGGGAATTTAGATAAACGATTACAACATTTGTAGTCTAGTTGTACGGGTAGTACCCGGAGAACCCGGACATCATAGACCCGCCGGAGTGCTGGGAGGGCATGTAGTACCCGTACCCCGGCGGGGGTGGAGTTGGATCAGATGGTGGCGGGGGTGGAGTTGCTGGTGGAGTGTTGTCCTTCTTCTCGTGGCATGGTGAAGGCATCTAGGCCCCTAAAGTGTGTTTTGGTAATTAATGACAATCATAGTGGACTAACATTTTTATCGAGATAAAAGAATAGGTTAGTCCCGGTGGTGATGCGAGCTTCATAGGAATGACTTGCTATACTTGTGTGTATGGTGAACCAAAAAGGAGCTCAAGGCAAAGGTATAAGATAGGTTTTTCTTTTACCGGTCAAGAGGTGATTAGAGGATGCAAATTGACCGGATTAATAGGCTAGATAGCCGTACTATCAAGAGGGGTTAATTGCATTTGCTTGACGGTTCTATAGTGTCACTTTGCTCAAATAATTGTATTGCATGCATGAGGGTTAACAACGTTTGAGAAAGTGCAGAAGGATGAAGAGAAAAATCTGTTTTGAGAAAAGCTAACTGTCGAACTGCGGACAGTCCGTGGCCCTTGGGGCGGACAGTCCGATGTGCGCGAACGGTCCGTGACCAGGGAGGCGGACGGTCCGTAGGCTGTTTTACCGCGAGAAAAATCGACTAAGTCCCAGGCAGGTGCGCCGATTTTTTGTCGGCGGACTGTCCGGCCTGTGGTGGCGGACTGTCCGCAGCTCTTTTCTTGTGAGGCGGACCGTTCGGCGGACCGTGCTAACAGAACCATGTTCTGGGGGTTAGAGAACACTTTTTGACGGTGAACGGTCCGCGGTTAGTTTGGCTGTGGTTTTTGCTTGTGAGGCGGACAGTCCGCGCCCTGTTGGCGGACTGTCCGCACATCCTGTAACGGTCATTTCTGACATGTTTTCGAACCGTTGAAGTTGGGCGGCGGACTGTCCGCCAAGTGTGGGGCGGACTGTCCACGGGCCGTGTTTTAAACCGTTTTCAACACATAACGGCTAGCTGCGTGGGAAGGGGGTATTTATACCCCATACCCTGGTTGGGAGAGCCCCTCTTGGCACTTTGAAAAGCTTTCTTGCATACCTTGAGCTCTCCCTTCCCTCTCTCTCACTCACTTTGCTTAGTGGTTGCATTCTTGTGAGATTGAGAGCATCCTAGTGCATTGCATCAAGAGTTTGAGCTTTGTGGCACTAGGTAGTCTTCAAGCAAGCGTCATTGGCTTGTTACTCTTGGAGGTTGCCGCCTCCTAGACAGCTTGGAGATTGTGGTTCCATTAAGCACTTCAAAGAAGATTGTGAAGGTGCCTTTCGAAGATTGTTGTGAGGGGTGTTGTGCTCACCTCACCGGAGCGGTAAAGAGCAACTCTAGTGGAATCGAGGTGTGGAGTGGTTCTTTGGTTCTAACCGTCTCAAAGATCAAGCGGTGCCTTGATAGAGGAGAGGTTGAACATTGAATCCACCTCAACGTGGATTAGGGGTGACCGGCAAGTCACCGATACCACGGGATAAATTCCGTCTCTCGTGCTTGGTTACTTTCTTGCTCAATTTACCTTCAAGCATTTACTTTGAGTAATTTATTTACTAGAGATTGAATTGTATCTTGTCATCCTAGATTGCAAACCCTCAACATAGACCTAGTATAGCTAGAAATCTAATTCCCCTTGTTGTTCTAATTAAATTTGTCTAGTGTTGTGCTTTTATATTTTAAACCGCCTATTCACCCCCCTCTAGTTGGTGTCCTAAATCCTACACATGGACAGCAGCAGAACTCGTCCTCACAGCCGGTGTTGGTCTTCACCACCATTGGTCCGGTCACCGGTCCGTCGTCGTCGTTGGTAGATGTCGGATCTGGAGAAGCCAATGCCGACGCGAGCTCTTGCCTCAGGTTGAAGATGACAACATCCTCGAGGTAGTCGATGTACTGCTGATACGGGTGAATAGCTGGGGGATCCACCCATTGCACGAAACCGCAGTTATCTGCTTGGTCGGAGTACTGCAGAAACCGAGATTACATTAGTAAACCATAAAATGATGAAGGACAAAGGTCACGTAGTTTTGCTTACCCATGCTCGTGAGCAATGCCAGAAGCGTCGACCAGAGTTGTTCCATCCCTGGTAAACTTACATCACACAGAACTCACCATGTGCACACCTTGGCCAGTTCACCGTTTGATTTGGTGTGTACTTTCTAACATCACGTATAGATTTGAAATCTCTCTTATCTAAGACTGGAAAATTGTTGTTGAACTCTGGATCTTGCTGGCTCCATAGTGCTGGACCGAGAGAGCCATCATCATCCCCAGTCCAGGAACTCATTGGTGCTTGTTGTGTTGAGAAGTGGCACTGGAGAAGAGTGGTCACATATATGTAGGCAATGAAGCAGACTGGACGGTGGGCCATTCGATCCGAGCAAGAAAAACGGGCAGTGACTCGGAGGAAACACACCCTAATACTAGGTTCACTGTTTGGTGCAGTGACTCAGAGGAAACACACCCTAGTACTAGGTTCACTGTTTGGTGTAGTGACTCACAGAAAACACACCCTATGTGTTCACTGTTTGACGCAGTGACTCACAGGAAACACACCCTAGTACTAGTTTTACTATTTGAGGAAACATGCTCTAATACATCTGAAATCAAGTTCTTAATGATACAAGCCGACTCTAGAAGATGATGAAATGAAATCATAATTTTTTAGAGATACAGTAGCACTCAGCGTCTAGTACTCTACGTCTACTGGGTACAACGGGGGTATTTCCCCTTCTTCATGGCATCCGGCCCAGCTTCCTTAGCCCAGCGAGCTCTCTCCCTCTTCCTCTATCTGCTTCACGGGCCGCGGCCGCTTCACGTTCTTTCATCTCCCAGCGAATGCGAATTTCCTCCTGCTGCTCCTTACGTTTTTCTTCTTGTTTTTCTGCCTCAACCATCCTTTGCCACCTCTCACGTGCTGAACGACCCATCGCCTCGACGTAATGCTTGTCGTGTTCGGACTGCTCACAATCTAGCCACTGCATAAAATCACAGAGAGGGGGTGGAGTCTTTTTTCAAAGACAAGTTAGCACATAATAAAATAGCAATGACATATTATTTATTTAGTAATGCAGTTTGTTCTTACTTTTGGTCTAACATTGCGACATGGTGGGAGGGGGTCATGCTCGTAGTTCACGCACATGAAGAACCTCATCCCGTAGCAGTACCCGAGAATGTTGCACTTGACAAGCTTACAGTTGTCACCGCAGTAGCACATAGGAGTGTGGATCCCCTTTGGCACCGCAACCTTGTCCTTCCTACTGGTGAGCAACTCCAAGTCCAACTCAGGACCCGAGGAAGCCATTGCAAGCCTATAAAAAGATGAGAAATATGATAATTCAATACATGTTTCATTTGAAATTAGAGAACAATACATAACAGGATATGATAATAAATTTGAAGGCAAGAAGAAAACAACAAGCAAATGAAAAGGTAGTTCAATTATTACAACACGATAACATGCATAAGTTCTGACGGTGTTGCAAATTAAATGGTTCAAATATTACAAGCCCTTGCCAAATTAAATGGTTCAAATATTACAAGACGATATCATGCATAAATATTTGAAATATTACAACACGGTAGCACAAACAAGTACGATCACTGCATTCCTTCGGTGTAGCGACGGGAACGACGTCCACGTCCACTAGCTGAAGGTGCTGGAGAAGTGGCTGTGGAAAAGTAAGATGCTTCGGTGTATTTCTTGTAGGAGTGTCCTGGATTGTTGCACTTAGAGCATATCTGCACCGGAGGACCAGCTTCAGCCTCGTCCATGTTGTTCCTAATCCTCTTCTTCTTGCATCGACCAACACCTTGGCACATGGTTGGATCTGGATTTGGTATGTACAACGCATTGTCTTTGGGGTCTTGAGTGAAAGTACCAAGATGCAGGTAGCCCTCAATAGTGTGGTTCCAAGTGTCTAGAATGGTTTGCTTCAAAAAGTATTTAGGCACGTACCAACCCCAATGGTTATTCTTTGTTGCAAAGCGTGCAGCGATCACATGTGAGCAGGGGTAGTGTAGCTGCAGTGGCTTCTGGCAAGAGCATGAGCATGTCTGATTTCCAATAACTGTTTGTTGTATTGTTATTTCACCATTCGCTTTTTGTGATTTGGACTGGCTAAAGGTCTTCATAGCACGTCTCCTTCTCCTTCTCCTTCTGACATTTGGAGCATCTAGCCCCACGTCCTCCAGAGAAACTGGCTCTTCCCCGGGTTCAGTACTTACTGGCTTCTTAGCTATCTCTTCTGATGCTTTCTTCGTCAGATCATCTAATTTTTGTCACAACTCGTAGAACTTTTTCTCCTGATTCGTCGAACATAACCGCTTGAATAATTGTGTAAGTTCTTTGTTCTTGAACTGGCTATGAAAGTTTGCTCCCATATGCCTCATGCACCACCTGCTATGCACATCTGGCCATTGTGCTGCTCTGTGACGTTCTTCACTACCTTCTTTGATGTCATTAATGGTTTGCAAAATACCTTTGTGTCTATCGTGTATCACACACACGTCTGACACATCTCCCACCACCATCTGCTTCAATCTCTCCAGAAACCAATACCAACTATCACCATTCTCTCCCTCTGCAAAAGCAATTGCCAATGGCAACAGCTGATTGTTGCCATCTGCAGCCACAGCTGTAAAGATTGTGCTCTTGTATTTTCCTGTTAGGAATGTGCCATCTATACAAATGACTGGTCGACACTGTTTGAATGCAGCAATAGTTGGACCCAATGCTAAGAATGCCCGCTGCAAGACTTGCTTCCCTGGCCTTGATACAAGATTATAAGTCTTGATATCATAATAACTACCAGGATTTAGCGTGGCAATTGTGTTCAGCAATCGAGGCAGATTATCGTAGGATGATTCGTAAGTACCCCACCTCAACTCCATTACCTTCTTCTTCGCCATGTATGCCTTACCATAACTTATCAGGTACCTAAATTTCTCCTTAATTGCCAAGATAATGGACTTGGGCTCATAAGCAGGATTTTCCACAATCTTAGCAAACATCTGGCTGGCCACAAAATCGGCCGACAAATTATGATGGCTTGCATCTAGCTGGTCAAGTACACAAGTGTGATCCACAACAGACCTGACCTCCCAGTAATTTTCCACTTGCCCTTGGAAGCATACACTCGAAAAGGACAGTTGGGCTTCACACATTGTACATCATATATGTGTGGAGAACTCTTCACTACCCTGAACTTTCTCTGCTGAGTAAGGGTGGCCCACCTCTTCACTGCATCCTTCACCTCGACTGCACTCTTATAGATGGCGCCAACACAAATCTGATTCTCTTTATACTCCCAGGACACATTCTCACCAAGATTGACAGATAGCTGTGAGAAATTGTAACTGTCCCATTCCCTTGGCACTAGCGGGTCATCCTCATCATCTGAGGAGTCCTCTTGCAACCCACGTTCATCATCACCGGCCTCCATTTCGTACTGCCTGAGTACTTCTTCATTAACTCCCCCCTCGTCAATTTCACCATGGGCCTCAAAAGGTGTGTCACCATCTCCTTCTTCTGCCTCAGTGGCAGCACCATCTTCTTCTTCTGCCTCAGTGGTAGCACCATCTCCTTCTTCTGCCTCAGTTGCAGGAACATCTCCTGCTTGTAGTTCAGCTTCACCCTGGTGAGCACCACTACCCTCCTCATGCACTTGACTACTAGACCCACCCTTATGAACAACTTGGATAAACAACATCACAGGCAAACCAATTTCACATGCTGTTATGATATAACTCCTCCAATGTTCAGTGCCTTGAAGTGGCATAAGCTCCCAATATACTGCCTCACTTCTATTGATTAGAATCATAATGGACAAGTCATGTTGCTCTACATCTACATGGAATGCCTTATAAAAAAGTTGGTTATGGACCCCAAGTTCTTTCGGCTGCTCTTCTAATCACATGGTCAACCGAATTAAATTCTGACAAGTCAACTCCATGTTCACCATATCTAATCTGGCCATTATCGAAATACAACTTGACAGCAACTGCATCCGACATGTCTGACAGCATGAAAAAAATAATCGCTATTAACAAGTGGATCTGTAACTACAAAATATATCTACTCAGAGCTACACTAAAACTATAATTTTACTAATCGATCTACACTAAAACTATAATTTTACTATACTGGTCTACACTAAAACTATATTTTTACTAAGCAGATCTACACTAAAACTATATTTTTACTAAGCAGATCTACACTAAAACTATATTTTTACTAAGCAGATCTACACTAAAACAGTACTTCAAAATATGAATTATCACAGTTCAAAATAATAAGTATCAGAGTATTTACCTCTAACGAGACGAAAAACCGGCAGAGCTTCGCACCTTCGCCACCTCCTCCTCACTCCCTTCTCTTCTCCCCCCACCTCTCTTTCTTTTTTTCCGAATTATTATGACATTTTCGGCTGAATTTCGGTCTTATATAGGCTGTAGATCCTAGCGCCGTGGGGCACGGCGGTACCAGGCCTGTAGCCGCCGTGCCCTACGGCGCTAGGACCTGCTGCCGTAGCCCACGGCGGTATGTCCCTACCGCCGTGGGCTACGGCGGCAGGTCCATCGCACGCTTTGGGCCCACGTCTGGCCGTGGCCACGGCCTCTGCCGCCGTGCCGCACGGCGGTAGGAACCCTACCGCCGTGGGCTACGGCGGTAGATGTATAGACCTGCTAAATTTTTGGCGGACCATTTATTTTTGCAAAATAGAGAAAAAATATATAAAAAAATTCTACGTCTGAGGCCTGGTCCGTTTAGTGTCGAGGCCCACCAGTGTCACAGGATATAGAATTCCACCTTACGGTCGTTGGCCTCGTCGTGTGGTTGCGGCGATGAGCATGGCGACTATACAGGGTTACATCCCATCGCGTCAGAGGTGGGACCCACCTGTCAGCGTCATAAGGGTGGGACCCACCTGCAGGAAGCTTCTTCCTCCTTCATCCGGGCGCCGCGAGCTTCCTGGCGGAGCCGGGTTAGCGCGGAGGTGGGCGGCGGCGGCAGAGACAGTGGTGGAGGGCGGCGCGGGGGCTCACCGCCGTTAGGGTTAGGGTTTGGGGGCTTCGGGGTTCTGAGCTTCGGGAGCGCGGCGGTGGACGGCTGCTAGGGTTCCGACGAACCCTTCTCCATCCTTCGGCCATGGAAAGTTGGCGGTCGGCTGGGAAGGTAGGCAGGTCAGGTGGTGGGGATGGTCGTGGGGCGGCTTAGGGCCCTGCCGGCGGAAGAGGTGGTCGGGCCAGATCGGGGCGGGGGAGAAGCTCGCCGGCGGCGGAGCTAGGGTTCCGACGGTGGGGGCAGGGGCGGGGGAAGGGGAAGAAGGAGGCCACCGCGGGCGCGATAGGGTCTCGCCGCGGCGGTGGGCGGCGACGGAGGACGGGGGAGGAAGAAGATGGAGTGGAGGAGGAAGAAGAAGAAGACGTCGTGGGCCGTCGTGAGCCTTCGGTGATGGATGGGAATTCATCGCCTCGGCGAAGTATAACCGTGCCCGGCGATGAGGGGCTTCACGGTTCTCTTGGCGGCGGCGCTGCTGCTTGTGTCGCTGGAGGCCGCAGACACGTCGACCAAATCGTACGAGCAGGAAACCCGCCGGATGTTCGTGGAGTGGAAGGCCAATTCCGGGAACACCTACAAAGACGTCGGCGAGGAGGAGTGCTGAAACGCGGTGTTCAACGACAGCCGCCGCCGCTTCGTCGACCAGCTCAACGCCACCAACGCCAGCATAACCTCATACGGCCCCAACCAATTCGGCGACCTCACATTCGCGTATATATGGAACTCTCATGGACTCCTTTCTTTAAAAGTGGCTGCTATTCGTTTCCCTTTTTCTTTTCGCTGCAACATTCAAGAAATTTTCGGTGAGGTAATGACATGCAACTTCCCAAAAAAAATTAAACTCAATTTTGATTTTTGATCTATTTTATTTCCAGTGGCAAAGGTGTCCAGAGCACCACGTCGGGGGCTTTCCCTATTCTTCTTCCACCTCCCGCTCCATATTCTTCCTTCGTCCTTCCAAACTTCCAAAAATTGCAGGAGGAGGGTGCTCCACGACAGTGGTGGATACACGCCTGGGGCCAGTAGGGTCATGGCCCCAGTCGTTGGGCTGAAATCTCCATGTGATGTTACTGTTGCAACAAGAGGCCTAACCCAGCTAGCAAATTGCCTATGTGGAGTGGCCCTCGTCGTCGTGGGCTGGGCCTTCGTCCGCCCCTGCTCCACGAGATTTCTTGCAGTAGGAGGGGCTCCCCACCCGCCCCAGTGCTAGCCGCCGCTGGCTGTACATTGGCGGCAGGAGTGCACAGGCAGCGAACGCGCATGAGACCACCCGCACTGGGGACGGGATACGCCTCCTCCATCCCTGTAGCACTGTCCTTTGAAGGAGAAAGGCGCTGCAGCGGTCTCCTGCAGGCAGACGGGAAAGTCACATTGCCCCCGCTTCTCCTCCAGATCCAGAGGAGAAGCGGCCCTCCTCCAGGCCGCCACCGTGGCGCAGGGCCCGCGCTCCTCAACGCCTCGCGCCAGCACGCGGAAGGAGGCGAAGCAGGACTGCAGGAGGGGCGCGGCGCTGCCGATCCCGGAGAAGAGGAGCGAAGACGGTGCGCGGCCGGCGTCGCCCGCCCGTCGCGGCTTGAGGAGGCCGCCCCAACGCGGAGGAGGAGCTCCGCCGCACGCCGCGAATTGAGCTCGCAGCTCCTCTCGCCGCGGTAGGGCAGGAGAGCAAGGGCGAGGGCGCGTCCTCACGCCAGCCTGCTCCTCGCTCCTCCACGCCCGACCGGTGAAGTTTCGCCCGCCCACCAGGCTCGACTCCTCCTCCCGGTGGTTTGGAGGAGCAGGGGAAGGGGAGGAGCTCCGTCCGCCTTCGAGCAGGGAAGGGACGACGCGAGGAGCCGAGGAGGGCCGCCGTCCGCCTCCTCTGGACCTGGATCCGAGATCTCCACCATGCCGTCACGCCGCCGTCACCAAGCCCCGATTCGAGCTCCGACTCGCCCCGAATCGACGTCGTCGCGCCGCGGAAGGCCATACCGACGGAGATCAAGCTCCTCCTCGCCTCGTCCCTTCCTCGTGGATCTCTGCTCCCCGCCGGCCTGGGGGTCTCCCCTGCTCCAATCGCGGCTCGAGCTGGGGAGGGAGATCCTCGCGAGTTCCGCCGGTCGGCGGAGGAAGCTCGGAGGAGGGCTGCGGGGGAGACCGGAGGAGGGGGCCAGGGATCCGGCGCTGGAGCCGGAGCACGAGGATCCGCCGTCACGCTGTGGCTACGGCTGACCATGGCCACCCGCTCGAGGTTTCGCTCCCCGTCGCAGCAGAAGGAGGCGGAAGGAGCAGACGGGGTGGAGAAGTCGAGGACGCCTGCCGCGCCAGCAAGGAAGGGAGAGGGAGGTGGGGCGCGCCGGCGAGGGGACGGAGGCGGGCGTGCTGGCGGAGGGAGAGGCGCGCGCGGGTGGGAAGAGCGGCGCCGGCGGAGGAGCCGAGGTGGCGGGTTGGGGGAGAGAGAGGGGGGAAATAGGTGGGAGGGGGCGGTGGGGAGGGTAAAAGGAAAGGGAGAGGATGGCGAGTGGGCCCCGCACGTGGTTGTTGGGATGAAGGAGAGAGATAAAAGATGATGGGTGCGAGAGAAGTGAATATAAATGACAGAATCTTGATGACGAGGTAGAAATATTCTGTTTTGAAAGAGGTTTTGAAGTATCACGAGTGTGGATGGTCTGAAGGGAAGTGCTGAAGGGTGTCCCGGACGTACTCCGGCTGGTTTCGGTTGCTAGGCGGCGGCACATCGATCTGGAGCATGTCCTGCAAGACCAATTAGGCTATTTCCAGTCGGATGTTTTTATATCATGATTTGATAGATGAATGAAACATGATCTCTCGATGCAAAGTTTCATTTCATAGAATATCATTTATTGCGAGTCATGTAATGCCATGTTATGAGATGAAATGAAACTCTCTAGTGCCCAAAGCTAATTTCATCAGGTTTCATAGTCTTGGGGAAAATATGTATACAACTTCATAATTAGCATTATATGTCATCAAAATTACTAATGTGTCATATTATTAAATGAGAATAACTCTTATAAAATATACACTAGGAATATAATCTGCATCGACTCGCACGGATGCACGGTCGTACCGACTACTGACATAAATATCTTCCTCTTCTTCCTTCATACGTGTTGAGTAGCCAGCCGCACAAAGTTTACAGATCCATGTCGAGTTCTGATGCCGCCTGCATACAATGGCGGTGCGGGTTCCACCCACGACGGCTCTTACGACGGCGGCGTGGCCGGCTCCCACGACGTCGGTGCACATCCGGCGCGGCCTCTTCCCCACGGTCTTCCTTGCTGACTCCCACGACGGCGGTGTACCGCGCCACTTGCATAGAGGAGGGAGGTCTGCCGCCGCCGGCCTCGCGCCACCTCCTCCCTGCAGGACGGTGAAGGAGGAGCACATCAAAGGAGCCACGGCGGGCGCGAGTTCAAGTCAAGCTCCAGCAAGGGCGCGGCCGGTGAGGACGTCAACGGCATCGACAGGCGGGACGGGCGGCGGATCCCGGTTCGTTGTCTCCCACCCCTCTCTCTCTCACTCTCTCTCTCCCTATTGTTTTCCACAGGTGGCGGTGGCGGCGACATGGTAGTGGCAGCGGGTAGCCTGGTGGTGGTGGTCGTGATGGTGCCCCCTCTTCTCCCTCCCACTGCGGCGAATGTCGGCGCTCTCTCCCTCCCACGGTGCATGGAGGCAGCGTGGGGACTTCTCCTCCGACGGCGCGGCGGCTTCCTCCCCCACGGCAAGGCGGCACGACCGTCGAGGAGGCCAGGCAGAAGAGGCCACCAGCGGCCCGTGGTTTTTTTTTATTTTTGTTAAAAAATATTTTGTTGTGTGTTGGCGCTGGCGCACGACAAACTCTACCGTTTGCTCACTGTCAACCTTGCGTTCCGTCTGTGTTTTTTTTTACCGTGAGCTGTAGAAAATGCACGACAAAGATTGTTTGCCGTGCGCGTGATAAACGGCGCACGACAAAGATTGTTTTGCTCGGCAATCAGACTTTTGCCGTGCACCGTGGCCAAAAACAACAAATTCATTACCGTACATTTTTTAGTCGTTAACCGTGCGCGTCCGGCGCATCGACAAATATGCATTCTCCGGTAGTGCACGGCCTCAGTGCGCACGAGCAAGAGCACGGGCAAAGACATCCATGTCACCTTCTTCGTCGCGGACCCGCCGCGTGATTCCTACTTCTGCGTTCACTGCCACAGCTGGAAGACGTGCAGCGGCCGGATCCTATACTCAGACGGTGACCTCGCACTCTTCGCCTACATGCCCGACTACTTCATCTACAGAGCCCGACCCCGGCCGTCGCTCCTGCTGGTCCAGGGCATCACCGCCTTGCATGCATATGGTGCTCCCACGGAATCGTACCATCCGGCGGCGACGGCTTCGTCCTGGCAGCTGTCAAGTCCGAGCATATTAGGCTCTCCACAGTGTGTTGCCAAAGTGATGTCAAAACTAGAGCGAGAAGATTTGGGCATCACTTCTACCACTGCAACTATTGATGTGGAGAAAATGAAGAGCGATGAATCTACTTAGAGTAACTCCAACAACCTCTGTATTTTTGTTAGCTAAATTTGAAGATTTTAGCTTTTTTAAAAAATAGAAAACTCCAAATCTTATGAATTAATCCAACAGACTACACTACTAGGGAAAGCACCTTTTGTACTGGTGTTAAACCCTCTTTTAGTACCGGTTTTCAAACCGGTATTGTCGAGTCGGTACTAATATTAGAGAGCATTTGTACCGGGTATTTCACCCGGTACTAATGCCACATTAGTACCGGGTGGCACTAATGTGTTTCGCTCCCGTCAGTGTCCGTTTCCTTCCGTTTGTTGTAGGTGTCCGTTTTCTTTTCTATTTCTTTCTTTTCTTTTCTCTTCTATCTATTTCTTTTCTTTCTCAATCAACAAGCAATCAGAATCATCATAATCTCATATAATGATATGAACACATCTCACAATCAAGTCTATGGATCATACAATTTCACAAGCACTTACAGTATCACAAAAATCAAGAACAATATTCACACAAAAATCAAGAACAATATTCACAAGAGAAAAAATCACAAGGGAAAAATCACAAGGGGGCTGCCGGCCTCTGCCCCGGGCCACGGCCGCCGCTCTGGCCTCCAGGCCGCGCGCGCCGGTGGCCTGGTCTACTCGCGCGATGGGGAGGTCGTCGCGCCGCCCTCCCAGGCCTCCGCCGCCGTGGATCCCGCCAGGCCTCCGCGCCGTGGATCCCCCGCCAGGCCTCCGCCGCCGTGGATCCCCCGCCAGGCCTCCACCGCTGACCTGCAGGATCGGAGAGGGGTCGGTGAGATCTAGAGAATGAGCTGAGAGAAGGAAAAAAGAAAGAAAGTGAGCGGGCCGGCCGCCGCGCCGGGGGCTGTCGCGCCGCCCTCCCGCGCGCGCCGCCGCGCCGGCCAGCCCGGCCTTGCCGCCATGCATCCTGCAGATCGAAGAAGAGGCAGGGGAGTTAGAGAGATGAGGTGTGGAGGGAGAGATGATAGATGGGGATTGAAATGAATGGCTGGTGTGGTCGATCAGTTAGAGATAAGGCCGGTCGTGGGCGTGGTGACCGCGCCGAAAAAATCGTCTTTTGACGGTAGAGTAACGGAGGTCTACATTAGTACTGGGTGGAGACTAACACCGGTGCTAATGTGCCCGTATTAGTACCGGGGCTAGTTCCCACCCGGTACTAATGTGTCCAGGCTACATTAGTACCGGGTGTGAACTAGCCCCGGTACTAATACGGGCACATTAGTACCGGGGCTAGTCTCCACCCGGTACTAATGTGCCCTCACGAGAGCGCGACGGAGCTCTCGCTTCCCACCCATGTATTAGTACCAGTTTAAACCGGTATTAATGTGAAAAATGACCTGGGATGAAAGCCTCTTTCCCTAGTGCTAGCTAAAAACTGAATAGCTGCACATACCAGGCCCACTAGACAATGCCAGGCCCACCAGACAGGAGACCGTCGCCGCTGCGATTTGACCTTCTCGTTTCACCGTCCAGCGCCACCCTCCGCCGGCCAGGACCTCGCGCAACAGCAACTTGTTGTGTTGGAAGTTGAGTACGCGCAGCACTGGGGCTCCTCATCCTCTTATCCTCACGCTGCCCACACTTCCAGCGGTCAAGGCAGGGTCGCAGGGAGAGAAGAAAGAAAGGAGCACCGGCGGTGGAGAAGAACGTAGGAGCACCGCTCGCTCCGCAGCCCTCGCGCAGCACGCTCCGCCTCCCTGCGCCGCGCAGCTCGCTTTGCCGCGCTGTGTAGCCGGTAGCCCGCTCCGCCGCCCCGCGCAGGTAGTGTCGCTCGCACCGTGTAACTCGCTCCGCCGTCCCGTGTCGTTTGGTCCGCGACGGGACGGCAGGAGGCCGGATTGCACGTGCGTAGCGGGAGGGATACCGAGGGGTAGGGCTCTTCTATCTTTGACGAGCAGCTGCTAGTTTTTGCGAGGGAGAATAACGAGCGCCTGGTTTTGCGAGGCTGTTGGAAACGATTTCGCTAGTGCTTTTTTATATTTTCCGGATCCAAAACAAAATAAAGAGGTTGTTGGAGTTGCTCTTACATCGATGCTATCTCCGTCTGCCACACACGCATGGCTGAAGGCCAAACATCCAGGATCATGCATGGAGTTAATTCTATCCTTGTTTATTGCTAAGTGGGTCCGGCAGTGATACTTGCACACTGCATCATGCAAAGAGTGATGCTCATAATCTGAAGTGGACCCAAATTTTTTCAAATTCTACTCTCACGCTGTGGAGGGCGTTAGTTACGAGGACGACAGGACCTATACGTACGAGCTCCACGTCTTCTAGTCCGAGGCGACACATGGGCCAGCACCGTGCTGGAGCTCGGCAGTGACATGTGCGGGTACGTTTTTTTGGTGAAAAAGAATAGTTATAAATGACTAGTACTAGAATAATATTTTTGTAAGAGAAGATGTGATATATGTGATGAGTAAATAATGCTTTTAACTATTTTTTTCAACGAGGAGAACAAGGCCGACTGACCGCAACGGTGTCCGTCCTTTAAGAAGTACCCTGGAAGACCATCCACACTCGTCATCCTTCATATCCTCTTTCAAAACGGAATATTCCTGCCTGGTCAGCGAGATTCTTTTCTTTATATTCACTTCTCCCGCATCCATCATCCTTTATATCTCTCCTGCATCCTAACTACCTGTACCGGGACCCACATGTCATCCACCATCTTCTATCTCCCTCCCCTGCGCGCGCGCTCTCTCTCTCTTCTCTCTTTCTCTCCCGGTCCTTCCTTCTGCCCCTGCTCGTACCGTGGCGAACTCCCACCGGCGGCCAAATCTCCCCCGCGCCGGCGAGCTCCTGGCGAGCAGCTCCACACGGGCAGATCTCCTGGACATTTCAGCTCGGGCCGGCGGCGGCGCGAGGCGGAGCTCCGTGCACCGACCTCTCCACATCTCTCTTCGATGAGCGGAGATCTCAGAGGAGGACCCGGCGATGGCAGCGGCTCCCCTCCTCCGCCGAGCGGAGATATCGGAGGAGGCCCCTCCATGGCGGCGAAGGGAGGAGCAGCCCGGGCGTGGCGGACTTGAGGACGTGCCTCGACGGCCTCGATCTGCGCGGCTGTGGCCGGGTTTCCCCTTCCACCCCCTCCCCCTCTCCTGGCAAAGGACGGGGTCGAGCACAGCCGACGGCAGGACTGGGACGGCGACGCGGGGGAGGAGTAGGCCCTCCCCGGCGGCAGCGGCTTCTGCCTCCCGGACGGACCTGGCTCCACCTCTGCACCTCTAATGCGCCATCGTACCTCTTGGCGGCGAGGGAGAAGCAGGGTGTCGCGATGGCCTTGAGCTCTCCGACGAGCTGGTCGAGCTCCGGGCGGCGGTGGCCAGATGGCGTTGGCTACTGTGCTGGTCTCGGGGGCGGTCCGTGCTAACACCTCCTCTGCTCCCGGGCGTGCGCACGGGAAGATCAGGACGGTGCTCCGCCCGACGGGACGCTGCCTCGCAGCTGCTCGAGGAGGCGGGGAGCTTAAGGAGTAGAGCTCCGAACGGGACGCCGTCGCGCTGCTCCTCGCCGCGACGGGACACCGCCACACCCTTCCTCCCTCGTCGTGCGCTCCTCCACCCTCCCTTGCTCGCGCGCACGCAGGTCGAGCTCGGGCGGCCTCCGCGACGCGACGGAGCTCTTCCTCCGCGACAGGCCGCGCCGGCTCCCTCCCGTTCCTAGCCGACAGCGGTGGCACTCGGCGCGGGGGTTGTCTCCGCGAGGCTCAGCGACGCTCGACGTGGGGGCGACCTCCGCGACGGGCGGGCGACGCCGGCCGCGCAACAGCAACGAGGCGGGCAGGAGCAACAGTGCGCGGAGCAGTAGAAGCTCGTCGGGCCGCACCTCCTCCGCCGCACGCCTCCTCCATGACTCCCGACGCGATGTGGTCGGCGCTCCCCGGAGCTCCCTCCATCCCTTCCGAGCACGGGCATGAGAGAGTGGTGGACTGTGAGGGGCCCGCGCTAGGTCCCACGTGCGCTGATGGAGGAGTGTCGACCATATACCCCTGGGTACCTACACATGGAAGAATACGAACTCATACCATAGATCCATGTAATCCTACTAGGACTCGTACCATGTAATCCTACTAGTACTCCTATCTTGTAACCGACTAGTAACCCGCCCCCTGGACTATATAAAGGAGGGCCGGGTACCTAAGAGGACAGGCAACACCTCGATCCCCCAACCCCTCCGGGGATCACCCTAGCGCAGGGCGCCATACATGATACTCCAAACAGGACGTAGGGTCCGCTACTCTGGCGGCCCGAACCTGTATAAATCTGTGTCTCGTGTCCTCGTGCATACCTTCGAGTTCCAGGTCTGGCGATCCTCCACCGTACAATCTACTACCTCGGGTACCCCCTTGGTAGGCTTAGTGGTCAAAACACTGACAGCTGGCGCGCCAGGTAGGGGTGATCGTCAAGAACATCGAGCGAATTCGAAGGACTACATCTACAAATTTGATCTGCGGCAACGGCTACTTAGGACAACTCGGCGGATCAATCAAATTGGCTACTCGGCGAATCTCCACCTGCAGGACGGAATCCGACTCCAATTTTTATTCGGTTTGGATCTCAAGTATGATTTCCAGCTGTCCGCATACGAGTAGGGCTCTGTCCTGGCTGGTTCCGAGTTCGAGTCGAGCTGCGGTACGGGCAAAACAATCTGCTGCTCCTCACTGCGCACTCACGTGAAGGCATGGATCACGACATCCAATCAAGCTCCTGTGAGGCTGTGACCAAGAATTCAATTTGCATCACGTGGCTGCCTAAATTCGCATGGCACAAAAATCAAACTTGGATTGTGCTACACGCACACGCAAAAGGCTACCAGAAAGATTCAAGACCTCTGCTTGGTTCACACAACAATTGTACGCGAGTACAACTACATCGACGCTCAGCAACGTCACCTCGCCGTCGATGACTTCAACTACTCGAGTACAACTACATCGCGGCTCGACTACTCGTCGTCCGGTTGCACCGGCTCTACTGCGCCTATGTCGTGCATCCGGACGCGTCGCCTCGCCGCTCGACTTCTCGTCGGTCGGTCGCACCGGCTCTCGCCGTGCGCCTGGTCACTCTGTTTCGCGGCTCGACTACTCATCATCTGGTTGCACCGGCTCTACTGCGCCTATGTCGTGCATCCGGAAGTGTCGCCTCGCCGCTCGACTTCTCGTCGGTCGGTCGCACTGGCTCTCGCCGTGCGCCTGGTCACTCTGTTTCGCAGCTCGACTACTCATCGTCTGGTTGCACCGGCTCTACTGCGCCTATGTCGTGCATCCGGACGCGTCGCCTCGCCGCTCGACTTCTCGTCAGTCGGTCGCACTGGCTCTCGCCGTGCACCCGGTCACTCCGTTTCGCGGCTCGACTACTCATCGTCTGGTTGCACCGGCTCTACTTCGACTACGCCGTGCACCGCCTCGACATCGTCTTGCGACCACACCAATTCATCGTGGACTACTTCGGCTACTCTTCTCGGCTAGTTTCTACTAGAAAACTAGTCGAGAACGGCTTCTACGCCCCCACAACTAGTCGGACCCGCCTCCGACTAGGTCCACAAGTTCATTCAAAACCCACTCCGGCGGTACAAGCCGACTTCGGTCGCATCTCCAGACCGCTCCTGCGGTATCAGTAAGTCATTTATTTTAATGATTACGTTTTTTCTTCTTATTTGGCTTGTTTTGCGCATGCAGGACAACATGCCAAGGACTACTTATTTGTGTACGCTTCTCAACGGATTTTTTACGAGAGCTACACTGTGCTGACTACTCTTGGGACATAACAACAAGTCACCACAAGTTCACTCTATCAACTCGGGGGCTATCCCAAGGAGGTAACTTCTAAAGTCCGCTCCGCGTGGCATAAAGTCGACTTAGTCAAGTCGTATTTAAAGTCCGCTCCGCGCGGCAATCTAAAGTCGACTTACTCAAGTCGCATCTCCAAGTGGACTACTCTAGTCGCATCATAAAGTCGATTTCTAAAATCACATTTTGAAAGTCCGCCTCGCGCGGCACAAAGTCGACTTACTCAAGTCGCATTCTAAAGTCCGTTTTGCGCGGTAATCTCAAAGTCCACTCTGCATGACAATCTAAAGTTGACTCCGGTCCACTTCGCCCGTTCCGGCGGCATACTGCATGTGTAAGTTTCGATGGAACCTAGCTATAAGTGGCCCTCGCGTCCTGGCAACGATGGTACCTAGTTGCACGCGGTCTTCACACTCCGTACCATGGGTCTGAAACGTATGACCCTAAGTACTCTCGCTCTGCCCACTTACCCTGAGTCTCCCTGTTACCGTACCGATCCATACTCTAAGCCTCCCTGTTACCATCCGATCCTTACTCCGGGTTCCTGCTTCTATGCCGATCCCAGGCTATAAGTGATTCTCAGGTCCAAGCGACTACCTAGCTGTAAACAGTTTTTCGGATCCAAGCGACTACTCAGTTGTAAGCAACTCTCGGGCCTGAGCTACAACTCTCTAGGCAGCTACGGTTGCCACTACTCGTAGGGGATCAAGACAATCCTCTCCAGACAGTTTCGGCTGTGACTACTCGTGGTTTCGGCTGCGATCACTTATAGGGGATCATGATAATCCTCTCCAGGCAGTCTCATTCTGCGAACTCGTAGGGAGTCATGACAACTCTCTCCAGACGACTCCGTGTCGTATAGAGCAATAAGTGGCACATGCTATCCATGTCTCTATTTTTAATAAGAGGCTTCGGCCTAGAGTAACACCCTTCATAGTAGGGTCTCAGTAGAACTCTCACACAAGTTGCTGCTATAGCAAGGATGAGTTCATCACACTGTCTCCTACGGTCTTACTCGTTCTTCGGAATATTCTTGCAAGCACTCTCTCACTAGGTTCATAGCCTCAGAGGTACATAAGACACTATTACTCAATAGTGTATCCAGATATTGTAAACTCAATACAATGTGCTTGCGAGTACTCTCTCACTAGGCTCATAGCCTTAGAGGTACTTAAGGTATTATTACTCAATAGTGTATCCAGATATTGTAAACTCAATACAATGTGCTTGCGAGTACTCTCTCACTAGGCTCATAGCCTCAGAGGTACTTAAGGCACTATTACTCAATAGTGTATCCAGACATTGTAAACTCAATACAATGTACTTGCGAGTACTCTCACTAGGCTCGTAGCCTCAGAGGTACTTAAGACACCTCCATATAGATCAAGACTTCAAGACAAGATGGGTATTTTTTGGAGACTTCCTGGGTTAGAACTCGGGGACGCCTGGGAACTTCTCGGGGATGATTCAAAAGTACTCATAGATAAACTAGAGCACATTCCACTCTTTCGGAAATTCAAGTACTATTGAAGACTTCGGACTAGCAGTACTCGAGACGATCAGAAACTACTCGACGAAGCTTCAAGACTACTCGAACTCGTTGCTCAAGACTACAAAGTGCTCGGAGGCTTGTCGACCATATACCCCTGGGTACCTATACATGGAAGAATACGAACTCATACCATAGATCCATGTAATCCTACTAGGACTCCTATCTTGTAACCGACTAGGAACCCGCCCCCTGGACTATATAAAGGAGGGCCGGGTACCTAGGAGGACAGGCAACACCTCGATCCCCC
Organism: Cenchrus fungigraminus; assembly: GCA_036936925.1. Taxonomy (NCBI): domain Eukaryota; kingdom Viridiplantae; phylum Streptophyta; class Magnoliopsida; order Poales; family Poaceae; genus Cenchrus; species Cenchrus fungigraminus. The sequence continues at coordinate 133,224,058 of CM072777.1, forward strand.
AACCCCTCCGGGGATCACCCTAGCGCAGGGCGCCATACATGATACTCCAAACAGGACGTAGGGTCCGCTACTCTGGCGGCCCGAACCTGTATAAATCTGTGTCTCGTGTCCTCGCGCATACCTTCGAGTTCCAGGTCTGGCGATCCTCCACCGCACAATCTACTACCTCGGGTACCCCCTTGGTAGGCTCAGTGACCAAAACACTGACAAGGAGCTCCTCAATCCCGCTAGGAATGAAGGAATGCGGAGGGCTCTGAAAAATCTCGTAGCCTCTCCAGTAGACCATTGCAGGGGCATTTTACTTCATATTCTCCTCTAAGACCACCCGCACCGGGGCCTTCATCCGTCTCCTGGAGGAGACGGATGAAGTTTTCCCTCCTGCAGCGGCGTCCTGGAGGACGTCCTTCATTCTCCCGTCGTCGCCTGTCGACGCCAAATCCAAAGGAGACGCAGACTCCTTCATCCCAGGCGGGGCCCGCGCTGCTCGTCAGCTCCCGCGCCCTACCAAGCACCAGGGCGCTGCACAGGGAAGAAGCCACCGCCGCGCCGCACGAGAAGGGAGGAAGGAGGTCTGGAGGCGATGGCGAGGAGGCCCGCGCACGCCGCCACGTGCCGCCGTTGTCCCCACCGCGCCGCCCTGCTCGCGTCGCGCCGCCGCCACGCACAGCTATCGTCCCCGCCGCGTCTGTGATCCGCCCGCCGTCGCCGCACCGGAAGGAGGACCAGCTCGCGAGCTCCACCCTGAGATCCATGCCGGTGCCTCCTCACCATCCCGCGGTGCTGCTTCTCACTCCGTCGGCGCCGGGTAGGAGGGCCGCCGTCGCTGCCGCACGCCGCCTCCACCACGACGTGCCCGCCCCCTGCTCTGTCTTGCTTGCTCGCTGCCGGAGAGAGAGAGAGCAGGGGATGGGCCGAGGCGGTGCATGACCGGCGTCGGCAGCAGCTCGCGAAGGAGGAGGGGAGGGGAGCTCCGCCGCTTCCACCGCAGCCCCTGCTCGATCCGCCGGAGGACGGCCGCGCCTGGGCTGTGGGGCAGGGAGCTCGAGGAGGAGGGGCGGCGCCTGCCTCCCGCGGCCTCGCCTCGCCGCCACCGGTCCGCCGCCGCCGCACTGCCTGGACCCCCACCGCCCTGCTCCTCCGCCACGACTCCGCCACCGCCTAGACCTCGCCATCACCGCTAAAGCAGAGAGAGGGAAGCAGAAAGAGGGGGGGTCCGCCGTGCTGCTGCTCGTCCTGCGCGCCGGCGCTGGAGCTGGAGTAGGGAGCCGGGGCCCTGCCGTCCACCCGCTGTCGGTGTGCGCGCGAGAAGGGGAGCAGGAGCTTGCATTGGCGGAGGAGTCGAGGGAGGAAGAGAGAGGGGGCGACCGGAGTAGCAGAGGACGGGGTCGGTGGTGGGGAGGGAGGGAGATAAGGCTGACGAGTGGGTCCCGCCGGAGGGTAGTTGGGATGAAGTGGAGATATAAAGGATAACGGATGTGGGAGAAGTAAATATAAAGGAGAGGATCTCGATGACTAGGATAACATATTCTGTTTTGAAGGAGGAAATGAAGTAACGAGTGTGGATGGTCTAATAACTTTTAAAGACCCTCGGTGCAGATGGTCTAAAAGGTTGTGTGGAGGACCCTTTACGAAATTTAACCCTCTAAGTTTTATTTTGCTACAACAGTGATCCCTAATTTCCTCCTCTACCGGTCGATCTCGCTGCCCGAGCCATCCCCCCGCATCTCGCAGCGCTCCCCGCCAGTGCCGCCCGCTCCACCCTGACACCTGCGCATGCCCGCACATCCTCACCATCATGTTCGCCGTTGCCGCCCGCGTCATCGCCGCGCTCCCCGCTAGCACCGCCCGCGTCCTCAACCCCGCTCCACCCCGTCACCCACGCGCCAGCACCTCCTCTGTCTCACCTCGTCCTGTCGCTCGCGCATTGCGTAGGCATTACGCGTGACGGCGCCGCCGGTGCAGAGGCCGCTGCAACCCTCTTGCTGGGCGAGCGGGTACGATGGCACCAGTGGCAAGGTGTTAGTGCTTGGCGTTGTCGCCCTCCGGGCCGGCGCGGCCAGGGTGTCGCTGTCGACCGAGCTAGCTTCTTCCCGACGTCAGGAGGATATGGTTTAGAGCTTAGGGTTTAGAGAGAGATCCGGCGCTCTCCAGATTTGGAGGAAGGGAGTGGAGTCTGGAAAATTGAGGTATGCTTTGCAGGGTACCGCTGCAGTGGCTCCAGGTGGGTAGATCCTCTATTTTTACAGTTCAGGACGTTTTACAGGTAACCGCTGCGGTCAATCTAAGTACCTTTTCCCCTCTAGACAAGGTGATCGCGCTCGGAGGCGGTGAGTTGGGTTGGGTGAACCTCCGCAAGGTCATCCTGGCCGTGGACGTGCTCGGCGACGGCGAGAGCCCCAAACACCATGGCAACTATACATCACGCCAGCGATGGGAAACATCCCATCGCGCTGGTGCGGGACCCACCTGTCGGATTCTTCCTCCTCCTCTGTCCAGCTACCCCGAGCTCCCTGGTGGAGCCGGGTTAGTGTGGCGGCGGGCGGCGGCGGCGGATGCGGCGGCGGGAGCCGCTGCAAAAGGGCGGCGCGAGGGCTCGCCACCGGTAGGGTTAGGGGTTTGGGGCTGCCGGGGTTCGGGAAGCTCCATTGCCGGCGACCTTGGAAGGTTGCCGACCGGCCGGGGGAGGCAGGTTGGCCAGGCGGTAGGGATGGTGGTAGGGTGGTTTAGGGTCCTAGCGGCGGAAGAGGCGGCCAAGCCAAGTTGGAGCGGGGGAGAAGCTCGCCGGCGCCGGAGCTAGGGTTCCGACGGCGAGAGGCAGGGGTGGGGGAAGGGGAAGGAGGAGGCCGCCGCGGCAGCCGACGGTGATGGAGGGGCGGGGGAGAAAGAGGGGGTAGTGGACGCAGACGGGAGGAGGAGGAAGGAGGGGGCGGACGCGGGGCGCGAGACCCGACGCAATGGGTTGTTTCCCATCGTGTGTGCGACGTATAATCACCCCCCAACACCGCGTAATCCCTCTGCTCGAGTACCGTGACGTCGTCGTCTGCGCCAACGGCTCCATCAGGTGGAGCACCAGGTGAGCCGTGTGCTCCCGGAGATGCTGGATGTTTCGGGCTCCGACGTGCTCCACAACGACCCGGACCTGCTAGTGGACGGGTGCAGCGACACCGACTTCCGACTGGGCACCGTCGATCCTGTTCGAGTTCCTTGGATGGAGGGTCGTGTGGAGCAGGACGGCCGCTTCTGACTGCTGGCGCAGCTGGGAGAGCTTGGTCCATGTCGATGGCATCCTTGCGAACGACACTTCATCCCTGCTGCTGCACGAGATGCTGGACGGTCAGTTTGAACATAGTAGCAGTTTACTGTCCCCCAAAACCTAAACTACCACAACCATCACCATTCTTTGTACTTTAATCACTGATCTGATTCTCAGATTTAAGAAAGACAACTTGCCTTTACGGCTAATCCAGCCCAAAGAAAGAAGAAAAAATATCAGAAACCATATTTGTAGTGAGTAGAAAGGATAACTAATCGACCCACCTGTTTTACTCCTACCTGGATACATGGTGATTTGAAGATGATACTGGTATTGCTTTCTGGCAGTATTCCAAAGCAGTTGTTGTGACTTGTGAGGCATCAATCAATCAACAAATTATACCCTAGCAAAATTACCACGACCTTGGGTGTCTGCATTTGGCACCAGAAACTAGAAACTCCAACAAAACATTAGTCTCTAACAATGCTCACAAATTAACTCCCAGAAACCTAAGAAACCTCACCTCTAGGATTTCGGTGTTCTTAGCTTAAACTGTGAACGGTGGTAGATGTCTTTGTGCAACATCACCAAACCGCCAGCCTAGCAAGGAGTGAAACTTAGTAATTAATTCACCAAATTACATCAATTCTCAGAAGACATAAGCATCCTACTGGAACGAGATTGAAACCAACAACTTCATAGAAACACATATGGAACTCAGCATTTCATCCTAGAGGCCAGGCAGGCTATGTTCCACATCAAAAATCAGGATATAGCACATAGCAATCACAATCGCAGAGAAATACACTTTCTAAATTGGAAATGTGCAAGAGTCAATGGAATGGACGACATAACAAACAGGACCAGCCACATTCACTCATTCTGATTCGTTGAGATAGACAGTTATCGATTCCAGTTCCTCAACCATGATACCAGAACCTTGGTGTTTGCAATTTGCACCAGAAACTTGAAACTCCAACAAGAGCTAGTCTCTAACGATGCTCACAAATTAACTCCCTGAAATCTTAGAAATTGCACCTCTAGGATTTCAGGGTTCTTAGCTTAAACTGTGAAGGGTGGTAGATGTCTGTGTGCAACATCACCAAACCGCAAGCCTAGCAAGGAGTGAAACTTAATAACTAATCAACAAATAACATCAATTCTCAGAAGACATAAGCATCCTACTGGAACGAGATAAACCAACAACTTCATAGAAACACATATGAAACTAAACATTCCATCCTAGAGGCCAGACAGGTTCACAACCGCGGAGAAAAAAACACTTTCTAAATTGGAAATGTGCAAGAGTCAATGGAATGAACGACATACCAAACAGGACCAAGCCACATTCACTCATTCCGATTCGTTGAGACATAAATGACAATTCTCGATGTCTGAAATTCCTCAACCATGATATGGATAGAAGCAGGGAAGAGCCTAGCGGGTGGTACAGCGAAATTGCGAGATGGCCACTACATGAGGGTTGAGGAGAGTTTGAGGCACTCGCTCTGGCACCTCTTGAGGCAGACGTCGTTCCAGTTAGGCACCTGGTGCTGGTTGACGCAGACGGTGCGCGCGCAGGCGTCCGCGCAGGCGTCGAGCTCGGAGACGCCGCAGACGGTGACGCAAGTCTCCGGGATGGGATCCTTGGAGAAAGCCCCCACCTTCTTGAGCATCCGCTTGGAGGTGCAGACGCGCTCGCAGACGAAGACCTCGTCGGAGCTCTTCTCGCGGCCGCGCGCCGCCTTGAGGCGCTGCTCCTCGTCGCGGCGGCGCTTGATGCGGATGAACTGGCCCGCCACCAGCGCCGGGATCGCCGCGCCCAGCAGTGGCAACCACGCGTCCACCATCGCCTCGGGAGCCTGCGCGGAAATCGGGTCCGCACGGATCAGATTTAGCCGAATCCCCCCACGAGCCGCGGAGATGTACGAGGAAATTCGTGAGGCGAGAAGGGGGAGGAAGAGGTGGAGAATTGGTGGTGGCACCTTGGGATGAACCGACTGCTCGCCCAGGCGTCGTCGCGTGGAGGAGAGGAGGGGGACCGAGAGGGAGGCGGGGGTTTTAGGCGAGGACGACGAGGTGGCGCCGCTCCACACCCTTTCTCCAACTCCAATCTCTCTCTCTTGTGCGACTGCGGGATAGGGGGAAGATGGAGACAGAGGGTGGCTGAGTCGGTGTCCGGCTGGAAATGGGCCGAAAGTTTTATGGCATCTTCGTAGAGTTATCTTATAAGGCCCATTTTGATTCTAGACCGTGAAATGTTCACGAAAAAGAAAGCAAGATCTAGTCATTTGGCCATGAAAATGGCATTTGGTAACTCGAAACATGCATGTAAAGCTGCACTTTGGATATCCTTTTTTCAAATTTTAAACGTAGGAATAAAATTCTGTTATGATACAGGTATAGGAGTACTATATAGACTTATCTTACAGGGGGGGCAACTATCTCAAAGGTAAAGACAGCTATCTACAATCTATCCGCTATGTGCAAAGTATACTACACAGTTGGGTGCGAGCTTCATAAAACACAGCACGCCCAAATCGCTTCGTCAGACAGATAAACCACCATGTCGCAGTCAAAGCCAGAGCCTCTAGAGGAAAACGATAATGAAGCCTCCGCCAGTGCCCAAAAATTCCTCAACACGCAAAACCTAGCATTCCACTATTTTTAGACGCAATTTGAAGTTCTTCTCCAGAAACGCCAAGGTTTCTGTCAGGTGTCAAAGAACTAATAGGCCAGGTCTAATGGACCAGCTCGGCAGGCCCATTAGAGTTAGATTTAGAGATAAGATCGGGTCTTTATCCTTACTTAGGGGTCAAGTAATCCTCTCTATTTAAAGAGAGATGTATCAATCTAATCAAGCAAACGATTAGAAGGAAAACCCTTCTCTCTTGCCGGCCGTGGGCGAAGCCCGCGGCCGGCGTTCCTAGCGCCCTCGCAACCCTAGCCGTCGCCTCTCTCTCAGCCCACCACGTGAACAGTACCCACGGGTACTGTAACTTGCGGCCCTAATTCCTCCACAAATCAGCCAAAAATCCTCCAATCACCTTCCCCTACGCTGCAGTTCATAACAATTTGGTCCATGGTTGGATTCTGCGCCGCCGTGCCCATCTCCACGCCGCTCGGCGGGCATCCTTGGGCTGCGCCAGCCCTGTTCCCCGCAGCTCCACCGGCATTCACCACCGCACAGTATGCCACGTTAAGGGAAATATTCTCCCGGACGGATGCCAGTATCGAGAGGATGCAGGCCAGTATCGAGAGGATGCTGCAGGTAATCCAAGAGGTCACTCCGCTGACGGGTGTCGCAACGGAGACGGCGGAGAAGATGCTTACCCGTCAGGTGTTCGCGGCGGTACGGCTGCAGGCGGCAGTCCGCGGCCTCCTGGCACGCCGGCAGGTGCGACGACTGCTCGATCTACAGCTGATTCAACCCCGCACCCCGTCGCAGTTCCTTCAGGCTGTTCGTCGCCGCGCAAAGGCGGACACCACGACAGCGCAACTTCAGGCAGCAGTGCGGCTGCAGCGCGACGGCGGCTACAAAAGACGCACAAGCAGATGTAGGATCGGGAGGCAACCTTGGCGGCAGTCGCCTTTGATGCAAAGGGACGCGACCTAGACCCGTTCGATGGCTACCAGCAATTGTGCCGATCCGCTGCTGTGTCCAAGGATGCGCATGGTGTTTTCCCGCGGACGGCGTACTCCAACTCTGCGAGGGTGGTGGTAGGGGAGGCGTGTTCCTCCTTGTCACCAGCGGGGACGCACTGCCTAGCACCTCAGCTTTTCGTCTCCGACCACCGCGAGGACGTCTCGTTGGTCTTCGTCGCGACTGCTTCCATGGGATCCAGGTGGTCGTACACATGCAACTTCGTCATGCGGATGGTGCCTACCGTCGGGGAGTCACACAATAAAAAGTCTGAGTCTATTTCAGATTAAGAATAATCAAATAAGCCGAGATGTAAAAAGCTTATTTTTAGGTCATAGGTTTGTGTGGAGTCGAGTCATTGTCAAGGTACCCATGCTGCAGCTCGAGGACGAGCTGCTCGGAAAAAGGCGGGGTAATGTCAGGTGTCAAGGAACTAATGGGCCAGGTCTAATGGGCCAGCTCGGCAGGCCCATTAGGGTTAGGTTTAGGGATAAGATCGAGTCCTTACTTAGGGATCAAGTAATTCTCTCTACTGTATTTAAAGAGAGATGTATCAATCTAATCAAGCAAGAGATTAGAAGGAAAATCCTTCTCTCTTGCCGGCCGTGGGCGAAGCCCGCGGCCGGCGTTCCTAGCGCCCTCACAACCCTAGCCGTCGCCTCTCTCTCAGCCCACCACGTGAACAGTATGCTGTAGCTTGCAGCCCTAGTTCCTCCACAAATCAGCCCAAAATCCTCCAATCACCTTCCCTTACGCTGTAGTTCATAACAGTTTCTGCATAAGAAGGATCGTTCTTGTTCACCGGCTTGCATGAATTTATATGATCAGTGGAAGGCAGAACCTGTGAAAAAAAATAAGCCCTTTAAATCTGCATAAAGTTGGAACTACCATGGAACAAATAATTTATGGGAAGCATACAAAAAGGCAGAATGGTGGGAAAATGTAGAACCATTCACATGGCTCAGTAAGTCAGTATACAACATTACTAGCTGCTTATGTAATCTAAAAAAATACCAATAATTTCCAGCGTTTTTTCCATGCTATTTCGAAACTAGATATGCCAGCATAAGTTTATCATCAACATAACCAGGAATTAATTTGGTCTGCACCACAAGTGATTGCATGATAAGCCTTCGTGATGCTCCCACCATTTTTAAAAATATAATATGTTTAGGATAAGCAAATTAGTTCATTAATTTGTCCAAAACGTCATATATTTAAAAAGTGATGGAGTACAAGATAAGAATTTCCTATATATGGTCTAAATAATGCAAACGAACTGAGAGAAAACTTACAACAAGTTTCCCAAAACCAGGGTATGCGGACTCAATTGGCACTATCTCCATCCGAAGTGCCCAGCCACCATAGCCTTCAACAATCAGTGTGACCTGGGTCTGTCACGAAACCAATCAGCAATATGACTTAGCATTGAGGTAGAGGGAACTTTGCAGTATATGGATAAATGAGAGTGCTTTCCAACCTCACTAAAGCTAAGAACATCGAGAAGTCCTTTGTTATGGCGCTGCTGCACAAAATCGTTTAATTCAACTAGTCTTGGAGATCCAGTCCTTAATTCCCCAATCTATTGATAATTAGTGTCAGAACATATAGAGAAAAAAATCAGCTGGTAAACAAGCTTGTCATATGAAGAATTGAAGACAATACCGAAGGAGCCGGACGAAACACCAATCCCATACGCCATGGCATGTCTGCTAGTTTACTGCCAAAATGCGGACAGCTATAGAAAACCTGTGATAGACAGTAGATCCTATTTGTCACACGGATGGTCAAAAATTCAACAGACAAACACATACCAGCCCAACAGTATTATTGAGGAAATTGTCATAGTTATTCAGCTTTGCTTGATACAGCAGCTGCTTAACCACCAGTCCTCCCATGCTGCAAGTATGAAAATGGGGAGTACTTCATTAACAAACATAAATTGGGAGAAGTTAGCAATAGAAATATAGCACCACGCCACTGCAATTGCATTGGTGAGTAGCATCAGAGACTAAGCAACCATCCTTACCTGTGTGTTACAAAAACAACAGGCCGATTACCAACCCCAGCAGCCACCAACTTCCTCAACAGCATAGAGCTCACCTCCTATAGAACAAATAGGATTTTCAGTAAGAGAACACCAAATAATGAATTAATAATGTGAAAATGGACACAAACATATACTGCATCAGATAAGATCTTGCAAAGCTAGAATTATGGATAGAAAAATCGCAGCAGCAGTACAACACAAAACCTTGCAGCAATAATGTATACACTGCTACGAAGTTCGAAATCTTGGAATGTAACTAATAGTGTTGACAAGCTGGGTCCAGGTCCACACATAAAGGGTATATAAGCAGCACGCAAAAACTCAAGATTCTTTAGTTGGCACGGAAGAGAATTTCGAGAGAGGGGATCATGTGCACAAGACAAAACTATAGAATTCTCAGAAATTATAACCTGAAGGGGCAAGCTGGCTCCAGTCCATTGGGTCAAATTTGTCTGCATATATTATTTGAAACTGATAAGAACATCGAATTGAAGAGTTTAAAAGCAACAAGATGGTATCGGCAGAAATATTCAACCGTTGCAGAACACTTCAATATTGGAAAGGGATCAATGCATGTATGTCGAAGTGAGAAGAACAACGAGGCAAAGCGAATTGATAAGAATCAAAGAACAAACCTTTTTTTTTCTCGAACACGCAGGAGAGCTGCGTATCATTGTATTAAGAGAGAAAGAGCGGTCCGATTACAAGCCATCCCACACCTTGGACCATAGTGAGGGATGAAAAGCCCTAGAGGAGCTATTACATAGCTACAGACTTAGGACCAGACCACCAAACACCCCCTAAAGGACTAGTTCTGCTCCACCTCCATCAGGGCAGTAAGCTTCTTAGCCCCTGATAGCTGCCAGAGATGGAGTTCCTCTTTGAAGGCCTGTAGAGCTAGCTGCAGATTTGGAGAAGCTCCCTCGAAAACACAATTATTCCTATGCTTCCAAAGGATCCAAGCTCCCAGGATGCAAAAGGAGTTAAATCCCTTCCTATGCTGTTTCTGAATTTGTTTCTCCACCTTCTTCCACCAATCCGCAAACACAGCCCTCCTTGTGGGCGTCAGATGATCAAGGTTCAAAGGTTTCAAGACAGCAAACCAAAATTGCCTTGCAAATACACAAGAAGTTAGGATGTGCTGAATGTTTTCCTCTTCCTGATCACAAAGAAAGGCAGCGGTCCGGATGAGGAAGGCCTCTTTTTTGCAAACGATCTGCAGTCCAACAACGATTCCTAATAGCCAGCCACATAAAAGTCTTGCATTTCCCTGGTGCCCAAGTCTTCCACACTTTCTTCCAAGGTTCAAAGGTGATAGCACCAACAAAAAAAAGCTTATAGGCTGATTTTGTAGAGAATACTCCTGATGCATCAAGTTTCCACTTATGGATGTCATCTGTGTTATCCAGGATAACAGCCCCCAAAATGTCCCACAACTCAAGATATTCAGCTAGGCCCCTCCATCCAAGGTTGCCTTGTATATCTGTAACCCAAGAATTTCCTTGCAAGGCCTCAAATACTGTTCTCCTTTTCCTAATTCGCAAAGGTACACAACTGACAACATTTGGGGCCAAATCCTCGAGACAGCTGCCATGTAACCAACGATCAGACCAAAAACAGGTATTCCTTCCATTACCCACCATAGAACAAACCTTGTATTTGACTGTAAGAAAACGTGCTTGAGGAAAATCTGATGCAAGCCATTCTCTTGGCCAACATGTACCCTCTTTCCCAGCGTCCTCGTCAATGCTTTCCACCAAACCAGCTTTAGTAGTTGATGATTTGACATCAGCTATTCTCCATGAGTTGAAAGGGCCACCACGAAGGCCATGGACAAACACAACATCCATCCGCAGAGCATTTTTTGATGCAGCATCTGAACCATCTTCAGAGCTCCCAGTTTCACTAGAGTCTTCAATATCCCCATCATCCTTACAATTATCTCTTGGAACACTTGAAATCCTAAAACCACTATTGTCCAAATGAACCTCGAGAAGTAACTCTGGATTTAGCAAGAATAGCGAATGGGGACAGTTCCTTTTATACTCGCTTTCTGAATCAGGATATTCATCGGAGCCTCTTCTGTTATTTGGACTCTCAGAGCAGAATATGTTAAGTAATGTTAACCTGCAATAACTTTTTAGCTTTATATCATTGCAGGGAATTCGCCCACTAGCACAATCCTCAAGCCACTTGCACCATACATCATCTTTAATAATTTCCTTCTTTGAATTGGGCAGAAGAGAGAGAATGGCGAGCAGCCGTCCAGCATGCCTTCGGATATGTGCGGCAGGAGGAACCCGTACACTTGGGGGATCAGTGGTAGCATCAATAGTGGAACCATTGGAAGCAGACACATTCTTGCCTTGCACTTCTTGAATACGTGATGCATCATATGCTTCAATTGCAGCAAGCTTCTCATAATCATCACCCAGGAGGATATGCCTCATTAAGGAAAGAGCTCCTAAATCAGCTATTCTCTTTTGGCATGCACCATCCTCAGAGCAAAGTTCAGCCAGAGCTTTTATTCCCTTGAGCGTAGCTGATGCTGAGCCAGCAGCATCAAATTTGGGTGGATTCTTTTTGTTCAAATTCTTTAGAGCTGTAGCAAATGGTTCAAGAGATAAAAAATCGGCAAGTGGTACTTTGTCTTTGTCATCAGATCCAGGTTCATAGCCCGATTGAGCGCTTGCTAATTTAACAACAGCGCTACCTAATTGATTCAGGACTTGAGTTGTGGTGGACGCGTTATGGTAATCAACCGGATTCTGTCGATAACAGAAGTTGTATTAGGATGATATGATGAATAACAAGAATGTGAGTGAGAAAGGGTACTGGTATAAGTCATTAGAATTATCAGGTAACATGCTAAATTCCATAATGCAAAACAAGGCTATATATTGTGAGAGAACCATAGTAGAGTTTGTGTTTATTTTGGCAAAAAAAAAATCAATTTGCCTCATGAAGCTGAATTGTGACAAAACTATTGAGTTGCATACACCAGTTCAACCCAAAAGCTTAAGCTAATAGATACGTGGGCAATTCACTTATACTCCAACACTCCACCTCACGCGCAGGCTCCCTCAGACCGCATATGTGAATATTGGAGTGAAGGCCGCATATGTGGATATTGGAGTGGGCTGCAATTATTTTGTTTAATCACATCCGTCAGGATTCGAACTCGAAACCTCTGACCCTGATACCATACTGAGTTGCATGCACCAACTAGTTCAACCCAAAAACTTAAGCTGATAAGGATAGGTGGATAATTCACTTATACTTCAACAAAAATCACATCACCTTCATCTAATTTTGATTGTTTATAACATATGTTCGTCACATGATGTCCTTGAGATCCAAATGCACCAGGATTTAGCTATTGTTTAGAATGGTATTAAATAATTTAGCCTCAAGAGGGAGGAGGTGGTGGTCTAGTAGTTGGTGGTGTTTGTGGTCTGGTCCTAAAAGTGTTTGTTTATGTAATCGTCCTTTATAGCTCAGATCATTCCTCATTATGATCCAAGGTGTGGAATGGTTTTATTGTAATTGGACCTCTCTCCTCTTAATATAAAGATACAAAAGGAAGCAGCAGGTTATGTTACTATCCTAGTCAACTTTACAAGATGACTGCATGGAGAAAATTCAGAGAGGATGTCTATCAGTTATTTTCACTCAAGAATAAACTATCAGTGCAAGGCAGCTGAACCAAAAGGAGAAAGGGAAGATAAATCCCACTGATGCAAAGGAAATCATATATAGATATTGTCAATTCAATTTCAGATTATGAATCATAAAGCAAGGTTTACCCTCAGGTTGAATACACCAGAGTTGTCAATTGAATGGTTGAACTGAGAGCATTCTAGTGCACTTAATCAAACTAAATCTTGGAAGAACATACATTTTAACTTCCGTTAACATTCCATACATGTGGTTTTGAACCTTCTCCTGTCTGAACTGAATCAATCGAAAAAAAAACATTAAGATATATGATATTATTATGTATCCAGATCCACCAAGTAGCAAAGAAAGAAGAAGATAGCCAAGGAAAATAAGGGCCATGTAGAGCTCAGAGGAGGACAAGTACCTGGCTGGGGCCATACGTGACAGCATTGGTGCTGGCATCATCGGCACCCTTCATTGTCTTCGTAACCGAGAAGTTGTCCTCAATTGCTTGCTCCTCCTATTCCTGCACAATAGGCGAAGCAAATCAAAGTGGGAAAGACATTTGATCCATTGAGTCCAACTCTTGGCAGGCTGTGGGGATGAGGGCTTGAGGCTGTCCCCTGTTTGGGAGAGGAGTTGTTGAGCGGAGGGGAGTGGCTTACCTAGGTAGACTGCGTAGTGTGTGCTGCCAGTGGTGGCAGTGTCGAGACCCATCTCGGCCCTGGGTAGCTTAGACCTCTCCAAGGCTTGGGCTCACGCCTCCCACCATATGTGAACGTCGGCCAGTGGCGGAACCAGAAATTTTTGGTAGGGGGGGCGCCAGAACAAACATCATTGACATCTCATCATTGCAAGTAGAAAGAAAAATATAGGAAACAACTACTAAATTGTATTGTAGATTGAGGCTAAGGGAAGAAGTGCTCAGATGCTTGTAATTCCAAAACATTACATACATGTTGCCCGGCGCCGTGTCCCCCACTGCAACCTGTAATTCTATATGCAGAGAAGAGCTGGTGTGTTTTGTCCTGCTGCTCAACAATACCTTACTATTGCTTGCTAGTTGGAAGTCACATCACTCACATGCATGTCTGTAATAGGATGGACATTGACACATTGTTCTACTAAAGCTGGTTGTAGATGAGGGGGTTCAGAAAATTTCCACCGTGATAGGGGGAGCCGTGGCCCCTGCCAGCCCCCCTTCAGTTCCGCCACTGACATCGGCCGCCCACACATGCCGTAGCGAGCCCACCTCCTTCAGTTTCGTGGAGCGCAGCTGTGGGGACGCAGCTGCAATGGGCAGCAAGAAGTAGGATGGCAGCGTGGAGGCACGAGGTAGAGGAGCAGGAAAGGATGGCGGAACAACCATGGACCATGAGGGGGCACCAGGGCACAAGAAGGTGCGGAGCTAAGCCATGGCCTAGCTGACGGTGGATCGTGGGCTGGGCACGCCATCGCAAACCGGTGGGCCTCTTCTGCGCATCGCCACCCGCCACTGCTCAAGGTCGCTCAGCATGCCGCCTGCATTGCTCATGGCTGAGAGAGATAGATGAAAGGGGCATAGAGGGGTGAGGACCGGAGGAGCAGGTCCGACGTCTGAGTCGTCCAACCGGTGATAGAGAGGCAGAGATAAGTCCGGCCAGAACCTGCTGCCCAGGTTGGCTTGCAATTCGCGAACCCTAGCTTTCCCGCGAGCTCTCGCACCTCAGGAGGCGACAGTGGCTATGGGTGAAAGGCTCACCATACACATGAAACACTCTCATGTGTTGGGGATCTTCAAGAAACCCGATTTCAGTACCCCATTTCAATTGGGTAATAAAGGTGACTCACTCCATCTTACTTAGCAGCTGCAAGAAATATTTGAGTGTTTCAATTCAAATTCTGCACAAGATAATCCCTGCATATTCACTCAGTCAATTTCAAATAGATCTATTGATCGATATGCATTGATGTAGCATGTTAAACTTATGTCAGTAGTGTATTTGAAGTTTACATGGCCTTTTAGCTTGGTGTAAAATTAGTTTGCACGACTTCCACAATTTTGAGAGGTAGATACGAGACTAAATAAATACTGTGGTGCTCTGCAGTATGAAGTATGAACTATATTTCAATGAAGCTACGGAAGAACATCAAGTGCTATGACCAAGATATACATGATAGAACAACGAAAAATAGCACACCAGAAACTGAACACAAACTAAACAGCATCACAGGTCAAAAGAGGAGCAAAAAAATGAAAGTGCACAGAATGTGAAGGAACAAAAATCAACATGTATTCATCAACTGAAAATGTACCAAATGAGTTTCTCAGCCCCTATAGAAGTAAATCTTTGATTACTGGAGCTTGAGGTACAATATCAGGATGAGTACTAGATCTTTCTCTATGCTTATGTTTTCCTTGACGTTGTCCACTTCTACCAGAGTTCCTGTGCTTTCTCGATTGTTTGGCATCACTTTCAGGAGGATTTGTACCTTTCTCCTTATCATGGTTCTGTCGTGTACTTGTTCTAGAAATTGAAGTAGGATGGCTTCCTAAATTCTCTATCTGCTGAGAGCTAGATTCGTAAGTGCCCATTACATTTGGAAATGCTTCAGAGATTACATCTAAATCCTTCTGTGAAGATGATGCCTTAGCATCTCTACCCAAGAGCACCCCACGTAGAGCACCAGACAAGGGGTCTTCTTTCAGAACATTTGCAGTAGCCGTCATAGAACTGAGGAAATCCTCACCATCCAATTTAACTACTTTTGGCCTGGACTTTGTGGACTTCGACCTTTTCCCAGCAAATACAGGTTCAATAGTCTCTGACTTATCATCAGTAACAGTTGCATTGCTACAAGATGGCAGAGTATCATTGGCATGTGGATAATCACTTGGCTCGTCCTCAGTTTTTCCTGTTGGGAGATAAAAGAGCCCATACCTTTTGCGATGCTCAGAAAGAGAAGATGCACCAATTGACACTGCAGGCTCATCTCTAGTCTCTACAGAATCACAGCTGCGAGGATAGAAAAAGATTGAAGTGGAAGTAGTATCTTCACTCACAACATCAGCGAGTTCAGCAAGATTCTCATTCAGGTCAAGACCATCTGGAGAGGCTACTTTCATCTGTGCAGTCACGGAAACAGGACCAAGTTCTTCACAAAATACTGTACGCATAGTTTTGACAAACTCCTTTACCCTGCTTCGCTTGTCATCATCAGCAACCTTCTTTTTCTTCAACTCTTGAATATCTCTTACCAAATGGACAAAACCAATCAGGTTTTGTGCTCTCTCCTGGACTTCTACTTCATTGCACTCAACCAGCGGGCCAACTGTTGTTTCAATCAAGTTAATCATGTAAAGCATAGATCTATGTGAAAATGGGTCCTTTCGCACTGTGCTTTCCCTAATACCTTGCTCTTCAGCAGACCCAAGTGTAACCCCGCTAGCAGTTTGATCAATATCCAACCCATCAAACACTACATCCACTTCTTTGTCTGAATCACCCAATCTCTCAAAATACACACTCAAATAGAACGTAAGCACCTTAAACACTGCATAGATGTAGACTGCTCTCGATGACATAGGCAGGAGGCAGGTCCTTGGTTGCAAGAGTGCTTCAACAAGCTCGACAGGATCCTTCGTGAAGTCCACATACTCACCAGAAATCCATGCAGCAGCTGAAAGAACAGGGAAAAGGAAATGGTTGCCAAGCAAAGCAGGGTCAATCAGGAGCGTTCGAGCTGAACGGACGAGCTCTGACCGTGCATCCTGCACCCTCAATCCCACATCAACAAGCTGCCGACCAATCTCATCTCCCTGTGCACAATGTAAACTCCTTGCCATATCAACAAGGAGTGAAGAATACCAATCGAAGTCCGCCACTAGCTCATACACATTACGCCCACATGCTGCTAGAACAGCACCGAGAATGTCATTTGCAAACTCTGGGTCTGACTTAGCAGCATGACTGACCAGCATACTTGCAATGTCCATAATGTTGTTTTCATCAACCATCCCCATCATGAGGTGCAATGCCTCCCGGCGAATGTTCAAGTCAGCATCACCCAGTGACTGTGCAATAACATCCCGGCAATCACTCACTGCCGTTGCATATGCTGGGCCAAGCATCCCAAACGCCAGAAGCCCAAGGTACCGGAGGTTGGGATCATCATCAGCAGCAAGGAACTCCTTGGCTTTTCCAATGGCAAGGCGGACGGCAGCATCATGTGCTGGCAGTGCAGTGAGCACTGTACGGATGCACTCGAAGGTCAGAGACATGGCTCCAGAGTGGGTCAGGAGCTGGCAGACTGGGTCAACAATTCGAGCTGCCAGGCGGGACTCTAGAGGAGCCAGCCGTGCGAACAGCTTGAGCACCTTGATGAGTGCCCAGTTGGAGCGGCAAGTGGTCAGCAAGGTGTAGAGATCGGGAGCCAGCGGCAGGAAAGGAACCACGTCAGCAGGCGGCGCCGATAGGTCACAGAACGCTGCCGCAGCCGCCGTCGACGCCCGTGGATCAGGGGAGGCGAGACACGCTGCCAGCGGCTTGAAGAGGACTGGCACGGCCGCGGACGGCGCAACGGCTATGACACGCGCGGCGGCCGCGATGGCGCGGGGGCTGCCGCGGGAGAGGTGTGGCACGAGATCGTGAGCGAGGTGAACGGCTAGGTCCGGCGCGGCAGCCGCGGCGGGGGAGCCAAGGAGATGGAGCGCGAGCGCGGAGACGTGCCGGTGGGCGGCCGCGGCGGAGGCGGAGGGGGAGAGGTCCTTGTGGAGCTGATGCGTGGCGAGCGGGAGCAGGGAGAGCGAGGCCGGGTGGAGTAAGAGCGAGGCCGCGAGGTAGGCGAGGCGCTTGTGGGGGAGGCTCGGCGAGGCAAGGAGCTCGATGGCGGGGAAGGCGAGCGGGTGGGAGGCGACGGGGGCGAAGTGGAGCGAGGAGAGATAGGAGAGCTTCTGCAGCGCGACGGCCTTGGTGGCGGCGTCGGGGGCGCGGATCTCACGGTGGATCTCGGAGATCGCGCGGGCGACGGCCGCGGACTCGCCGGCAGCCGACGGGTCGGAGCGGAGGGACTTGACAAGGTCGTCCAGGGAACGCTGGAAGAGGGTGTCCACGAGAGACGGCCCCGCTGTGTGCGCCGGCGCCGGCGCCGGCGGGGCGGATGCCATCGGCTGTGGGGGAGGGTAAAGAGGCTGGATCCGTGTGGTTTTTGGGGTAACTGGGGTCTGGCCGTCTGGGGAACGTGCCGGCGCGGCCGAGATGGTAGGAAGGGCGTACGCCCACCGTCCCGTATGGATGATTTGCCGTTTTTCGCCCCCCTCGGGATTGGACCATGGGGAAGAGGGGAAGAACGAACCAGAACCACGTTATTTCCTACTCCCTCCGTCCCGCAAAGACGGTTCATACAGCTTTCAAAATTTGTCTCACAAAAAGTGTTCTTTTAGCTCATATTAAATGCTATTCTCATTAAATTAACACCAAGTACCAAGAAAATATTACATTGAGAAACACAAAGAGCCAATAAAATACTTATTTGATGCTTCTTTTCAAGTTCCAATGCATAATTAATTAGGGCAACAAGATCATTTGTCACAACTACTAGAATGTCCTAAATTTTCTAAACGAACGGTCTTTGTGGGACGGAGGGAGTACTACTTCAAAACAGTTGTCATTAAGGGCCATATTTGGATGGTAGGGGTAAATATTTACCTCAAGACAAATGTTTTGCCCCTCCTATTTGCCCCTACTAATATTTGCTCTTTGAGGTGTTTGGATTGAGGGTAAATGTGGGGTAAATGTGGATGTGAGAGAGGGCTGAGGTCCACTACAATCTTGCTCCAATTTGCTACTTTTTAGAAGTAAATAGAATTAGGGAGACAAAACATTTGCCCCACCACATTTGCCCCACATGTTTGGATCCTTTGAGGAAAATTTGAGGTAGATTTGCTCTATTTACCCCTTCATCCAAACACCCTCAAGATTCTCTCTTTGATATCCACTTCTCTTTAGGGTTTTTTTTACCGACCGGAACCGGTTCAGAAACCACGGTTACCAGTCAAACCGGTTCAGTCCGGTTCCGGTTCCCAACCGTCTAAATTCAAATTTTTGAATTTGAATTAGAAAATGAAAAAATTCTAAAAAAATCTCAAAAATACTTCAAGTTGCTATGAATCTAATGGTATCAAAATTGTTCAAATATTCGTTCATTTAGTATACTTTACGGGCATTAGAAGTTGAACCAGACCGGTTCAACTTCTAATGCCTGCAAAAAAAATACTAAATGCACTAATATTAAAAAATTTTGACACAATTAGATTCTACACACCTTGAAATATTTTTAGAATTTTGTCTTTTATTTTTCAATTTTTAATTAAAATTTGAAAACACGTCAAATTCTTCACTGATTCGGTTTTTTTGTTCAACTACCGGTAATCGGTCCGACTTATCGGTCAAACCGGTCGGTTAGCCGTTGGAAACCGATTTTATAAGCGTTTTTGTTTTGAAATTTGAATTTATCGGTTTTTACCAATAACCGGTCAAATCGGACCGGTTAGCCGGAACTGGGGGGCGGCGGTTTGGTCGCACCGATCAATTAAAAAAACCATGCTTCTCCCACACTCATCATCCTTCATCATATTTTATTCAACCATCTCCAACTATCCTCTCCCTTCTCCTTTTCTTCTCTCCTCCTCATTTTTTCCGCCGTTCCTCCTCTGCTCCTCCGCCTCCCCCTTCTTCCCCACTGCGCCGCCTCGAGGAGCACCACCTGTGGATGCCCCAGCCATCCCGGCAACGCCGCCGTGGCGCACCAGCCGCGGAGGCGAACGCCGCCACGAGGAACACCACTTGTGGATGCCCCAGCCATCCCGGCGGCGCCGCCGTGGCGCACCAGCCGCGAAGGCGGGAGATGGAGAGAGATTGTGGCAGAGTCGGTGTCGGGCTAGAAATGGGCCGAAAGTTTCATGGCATCTTCGTAGAGTTATCTTATAAGGCCCATTTTGATTCTAGACCGTGAAATGTTCACGAAAAAGAAAGCAAGATCTAGTCATTTGGCCATGAAAATGGCATTTGGTAACTCGAAACATGCATGTAAAGCTGCACTTTGATTATCCTTTTTTCAAAATTTAAACGTAGGAATAAAATTCTGTTATGATACAGGTAAAGGAGTCCTATATAGACTTATCTTACAGGGGGGGCAACTATCTCAAAGGTAAAGACAGCTATCTACAATCTATCCGCTATGTGCAAAGTATACTACACAGTTGGGTGCGAGCTTCATAAAACACAGCACGCCCAAATCGCTTCGTCAGACAGATCAACCACCATTTCGCAGTTAAAAGTTGAACAGAGCCTCTATAGTAGAGGAAAACAGATAACGAGCCTCCGCCAGTGCCCGAAAATTCCACGACATGCCGCCTGGGAAACAAAACCTAGGATTCCACTCTTTTTAGACGCAATTTGAAGTTTTTCTCCAGAAATGCCAAGGTTTCTGCATAAGAAGGATCGTCCTTGTTCACTGGCTTGCATGAATTTATATGATCAGTGGACGGCAGAACCTGTGAAAAGAAATTAAGCCCTTTAAATTTGCATAAAATTGGAAGTACCATGGAACAAAGAATTTATGGAAGCATACAAAGGGGCAGAATGGTGGGAAAATGTAGAACCATTCACATGGCTCAGTATACAAGATTACTAGCTGCTTATGTAATCTAAAAAATTACCAACAAGTCCCAGCATTTTTCGATGCTATTTCAAAACTAGATAACATAAGTTTATCATCGACATAACCAGGAATTAATTTGGTCTGCACCACATGTGATTGCACGATAATCTTTCATGATGCTCCCTCCGTTTTTAAATATATTACGTTTATGACAAGCTAATTTGTCCAAAACATCATATATTTAAAAACGTATGGAGTACAAGATAATAATTTCAGATATGATGGTCTAAATAATGCAATGAACTGAGAGAGAACTTACAACAAGTTCCCCAAAACCAGGGTATGCGGACTCGATTGGCACTATCTCCATCCGAAGTGCCCAACCACCATAGCCTTCAACAATTGGTGTGACCTGGGTCTGTCACGAAACAATCAGCAATATAACTTAGCATTGAGGTAGTGGGAACTTTGCAGTATATATGGATAAATGAGAGTGCTTTCCGACCTCACTAAAGCTAAGAACATCGAGAAGTCCTTTGTTATGGCGCTGCCGCACAAAATCGTTTAATTCAACTAGTCTTGGAGATCCACTTCTTAATTCCCCGATCTATTGATAATTAGTGTCAGAACATATAAAGAAGACAAAAAAAATCAGCTGTAAACAAGCTTGTCATACGAAGAGCTGAAGACAATACCGAAGGAGCCGGACGAAACACCAATCCCATACGCCATGGCATGTCTGCTAGTTTACTGCCAAAATGCGGACAGCTATAGAAAACCTGTGATACAGACAGTTAGATCCTATTTTGTCACATGGATGGTAAAAAATTCAACAGACAAACACATACCAGCCCAACAGTATTATTGAGGAAATTTTCATAGTTATTCAGCTTTGCTTGATACAGCAGCTGCTTTACCACCAGTCCTCCCATGCTGCAAGTATGAAAATGGGGAGTATTTCAGTAACAAATATAAATTGGGAGAAGTTAGCACAAGAAATATAGCACCACGCCACGTCGCCACTGCAATTGCATTGGTGAGTAGCACCAGAGACTAAACAACCATCCTTACCTGTGTGTTACAAAAACAACAGGCCGATTACCAACCCCAGCAGCCACCAACTTCCTCAACAGCATAGAGCTCACCTCCTATAGAACAAATAGGATTTTCAGTAAGAGAACACCAAACAATGAATTAATAATGTGAAAATGGACATGAACATATACTGCATCAGACAAAATCTTGCAAGGTAGAATTATGGTGAGAAAAAAATCGCAGCAGCAGTACAACACAAAACCTTGCAGCAATAATGTATACACTGTAACAAAGTTCAAAATCTTGGAATGTAACTTATAATGTTGACAAGCTGGGCCCAGGTCCACACATAAAGGGTATATAAGAAGCATGCAAAAACTCAAGATTCTTTAGTTGGCACGGAAGAGAATTTGGAGAGGGGGGGGGGGGGGGGGCACGCGCACAAGACAAAACTATATGATTCTCAGAAATTATAACCTGAAGGGGCAGGCTCGCTCCAGTCCCCAGTCCATTGAGTCAAATTTGTCTGCATAAATTATTTGAAACTGATAAGAACATCGAATTGAAGAGTTTAAAAGCAACAAAATGGTATCAGCAGAAATATTCCAACGTAGCAGAACACTTCAATGTTGGAAGGGGATCAATACATGTACATCGAAGTGAAAAGAACAGCAAGGCAAAATGAATTGATGACAAATAACAAACCTTGTATTTGACTGTAAAAAAACGTGCTTGAGGAAAATCTGCTGCAAGCCATTCTCTTGGCCAGCATGTACCCTCTTTCCCAGCATCCTCGTCAATGCTTTCCACCAAACCAGCTTTAGTAGTTGATGATTTGTCATCAGCTATTCGCCATGAGTTGAAAGGACCACCACGAAGGCCATGCACAAACACAACATCCATCTGTGGGGCATTTTTTGATGCAGCATCTGCACCATCTTCAGAGCTCCCAGTTTCACTAGAGTCTTCAATATCCCCATCATCTTTACAATTATCTCTCGGAACACTTGAAATCCTAAAACCACTATTGTCCAAATGAACCTCGAGAGGTAACTCTGGATTTAGCAAGAATAGTGAATCTCCAAACTGAGGACAGTTCCTTTTATACTCGCTTTCTGAATCAGGATATTCATCGGAGCCTCTTCTGGTATTTGGACTCTCAGAGCAGAATATATTGAGTAATGTTAACCTGCAATAACTTTTTAGCTTTATATCATTGCAGGGAATTCGCCCACTAGCACAATCATCAAGCCACTTGCACCATACATCATCAGAAATAATTTCCTTCTTTGAATTGGGCAGAAGAGAGAGAATGGTAAGCAACCGTCCAGCATGCCTTCGGATATGTGCAGCAGGAGGAACCCGTACACTTGAGGGATCAGTGGTAGCATCAGTGGTGGAACCATTGGAAGCAGACACATTCTTGCCTTGCACTTCTCGAATACGTGATGCATCATATGCTTCAATTGCAGCAAGTTTCTCATAATCATCACCCAGGAGGATATGCCTCAACAAGGAAAGAGCTCCTAAATCAGCTATTCTCTTTTGGCATGCACCATCCTCAGAACAAAGCTCAGCCAGAGCTTTTATTCCCTTGAGTGTAGCTGATGCTGAGTCAGCAGCATCAAATTTGGGTGGATTCTTTTTGTTCAAATTCTTTAGAGCTGTAGCAAATGGTTCAAGAGATAAAAAATCGGCAAGTGGTACTTTGTCTTTGTCATCAGATCCAGGTTCATAGCCTGATTGAGCGCTTGCTAATTTAACAACAGCGCTACCTAATTGATTCAGGACCTGAGTTGCGGTGGAGGCATTATGGTAATCAACCGGATTCTGTCAATAACAGAAGTTGTATTAGGATGATAGGATGAATAACAAGAATGCGAGTGAGAAAGGGTACTGGTACAAGTCATTAGAATTATCAGGTAACATGCTAAATTCCATAATGCAAAGCAAGGCTATATATTATAACATGGTAACATTAGATCAACAGAATAGGGCAGCTGCTACAGACGATGTTATGTTAAATGCTTTGACTTTGTTACAACAATTAAAATTCTAATCAAAAGAAATTTTTGTTTCTGTGAAAGCACGAATGTTTTATAGAACTTGCCTATTAACACAACAAACAGTCTACTCTAAATAGCTACACATGATCACGGAGTATTTACATTTTTATGATGCATATTAACAAACTACTGCTTCCACCAAAAAAAAAAAAACTACTGTTAAAACCATCATCGAAGGTCTTGCACTGTAATAATGTCTAAAACATCTATACTTGAACAAATGTAACTTAAATCAGAGGTAGAACCTATCCATTTTTATGGCGTCATTGTGTGTGTACATGTTTAAGATCTTTACACCTGGAAAAACACTCCTCCAAAATATATTTTTTTGCTTTAGTAAAAGAAATGAAATGAGTACCTTCACCCTCTCTGGTTCAGGCGGTGTGGTTCCCTTAACATTTTGGGCTTTGTTGTCTCCAAGAATCTCCGAAAGCACAAGAGCTAACCATCCCTGAGAAATTGGCACAGAAGTTGGACCATAGTCTTTGAGTATGCATGAAAGGATTTTCACAGCTGTAAGGTGTGTTTTATCTGACACAGATTTATCAAAAAGCCATCTAAGAAGAATGCCAGACCATCTTTGAGATTCCTCAAATGATAAAGGAACTTCACCAGCATAAAGCAAACTCAGTGCACTTGCTATTGATTCTTTCATACTGCTCTGGCCATTCTGATTTTCTATCTTTTTTGCAATACTGCGAAGTGGATGAAGGCCCTTCTGCCTTATCACAAATTTTGACTCATTAGACCGCGTCATGGATAATAGGAAAGTTGACAATGACAGTTGACCCAATGGCATGTCATTGTTCATAGTAGCCTGAGAAGCTGTAGAAAGAAGACTAGAGCACCAATCAGGAACTGATGGAGCCAAGGCCAGCTTCTGGTCTTCCAAAAGAGCTCGAGCCACCAGAGTTCCATGCCACTTGACAGTTCTTTCAGCTGCTTTCAATGCAGTTGCCACCGCATGCCCATCACTATCAAGTTCTTGAATACGAGTGCGATTCAGATCTGATGCTATAGCCCAGTTTGCAAGAGCCCATGTAGCAAAAGGTACGGCTACATGCTCCCTCTGCAAGTCATCCCAAAGGCCTGGGATAGCAGATGAACTTAATTTCTCAACTAGTGGAGACTCAATAGCATTTTGTCGCACCACTAATCTTCTCCTGTTATGTGGGACTTCCAGCATATCATCTGAGTTATTCAACTCCAAGGAGTCGTTTCCTCTTGAGAATCCCAATATAGTGGTTCCACCAAGCACTTTAATACCTATCCCTTTTAATCCTGTGTCACCATCATTGCTGTTATTATCCTCATGATCATCAAAATGCATTCCCCCTTGCTCAATGACTTCAATTACTGCTGCAATGTCTCTTGTATCAGCATCTGCAGGCAGCAAAGGCTGAAACGACGAGTAATCTGCATTATCACAGTTTGAAGTAATGATATCCATGAATGCGGCCACAAGCATGCTCCTCCCTCTAGAATGATCTGAACCATCGAATGAAGATTTCTGTCTCAATAAAGAAAATATGTTAGGTAGAACGAGCTATTTGTGTCTCAAAATCCAGAACATTAAAAAGTTTAGCTGCTGCTTCTCATAAACTAAAGTACACCTTAAAGATAGCATATATACAGAAAAAATGCTTAAGAAAATGCAGTAGCCAGAAACCAAACAGAATTTTCACAGATAAAAGCCTGTTTATGTTATTTTGTTCATTTTGCATCTATTGACGTACAGGGAACAAAAAATGAAGAAGCCTCATTTTGCATCTAGCACAGGAAAATAGTAGAAGCTCCATATTGCAACATTCGACTCAGTTGTAGCAGATTATCATCTTAAACAACGGATGGGTAAATGCTGACTTCAGATCACATCCGCTCTCTGGTCTTCAACAAATAGGCGAGTTTGAGCCACCAACTAAAATATGCTACATTTAATCTAATTCCTGGGCCTTGAAGAGCCATAAAAATGGCAAGTTTGCAAAGATAATTTGCAGGTTCAGAACTTGTACCACATTCAGTGACATTGTGTAGAAAATTTATGTTCAAGCAACCTAGAGCGTTAGAGCCCAGAGATTTAACACAACTTAAGGCATGGCAATGGCATCCTAATTTTGCAAAACATGAGTATGATTTTGTCCACTTATAAGCTAGGCCACGATCTATAGTAGCTCAACATCTCAACATCTGAATACTGCGACATGAGATACGAATACCATTCCTCGCTACAAACTGGACAACACCAAATCAAATATGTCTAGCTAGGAAACTTAATTAAGTCGATGCTCACTTGCTCAGGGTATATAAGAAACATTGCAGCTTATAATATATTGATTACATTACCTGGAGTGGTTACAGAAACAGCTAATCAACAATTCTATGGAATTAAACTATTGCAAGCTTGTACCAAACCACATTCAGCAATCAACCAAAGCCAAGAAAACACACAGATTGAAGACCTAGCATTACCTTCTTGCCGCGCGTGGGCTGGTACGAGAAGATGAACTGGAGGAGGCAGGGAACGGCGTGCGGGCGCCCGAGAACGGCAGGCGCGATCCAGGGGTCAGACACAAGGTGCGCGAGCGCCCTGGCAGCCTCAGCTTGCGTGGCTCCCCGCACGACGCTGTCGAGCAGCCAGTCGACGACGGCGCCGCCCCCGGCGGAGACAATGGCGGCCCGCCGCGTGGCGCTGGCGGCGGTGATGTCAGCGAGCAGCGCGGCCACCCGGAGCTCGAACCCGGAACGCACCTCCTGGTTGGCCGAGGAGAGCACGGACAGGAGCGACTTCCAGAGCATCCGCGCGGCGGTCAGCGTGTGCTGCATCCGCTCCACGACGCGCCCCGCGGAATCCCTGGACCTGTGCAGCGTCTCCTCGAGGTTGTCGGTGGTGAGGTAGACCGTGCCCGCGGCGGCGAGGGAGAGCGTGGAGAAGGCGAGGAGCGGCGCCAGGCGGCGCGCGGTCCCGCGGCGGGGCGCGAGGTGATGCGGCGGGGCGGCGATCGGGAGGGAGGAGGTGGATGTGGAGGGGGCGGAGGGCGCGGGAGACGCGGGCGGAGTGGGGGTGGTGCAGAGCGGGCGGAGGCGGTGGCGGTGGTGCTGGAAACGGCGGAGGAGGAGGACGCGTCGCAGCATCGCCGGCACGGGGAAGCGTCGCGGGTGGGCTTCTCCTCTCCTCGTCGGGAGGGTGTGATTTTTTCCCCCCGGTTGATTGGGCGATGTGTTCGGCGGGCGCGGCGGTTGCCGTGGGCAGGAAGGCGAGCGAGGGCACGCGGCGCGGGGAATATCCGCCGGAGAAGAGGGGGAGGAGACAGGCGCGGTGGTGCGGCAGAGGAGGGAGGGGAGCCGGAGAACTGTACGGGACGGGTGAGCGAGGCGGGTTGGGCTTGGCTTCCTTGATGGGCCGCCTGAGTTTGGGCTGGACACTTGGACTCGAAAAGCTTCGGAAAGCCTCGAGGCCTCACACATCTTTTTTTCCCCCTCAGTCCTCACAACATTTTGACTTGAGTTCGGGACTCTGACATTGAAATGAACACATTCATTTAAAAAAATTAAGCCCGGTGGGATGAAGAGATTCACGAGTTTTTCTTAAGAGAAGTAGAACTTGAGTTATCTCAGTCCCTCTAACCAATTAGACTAGAGAAGCTTTGGTAAATAAATAAATTCATTTCAATTAGTGAGTGTGTACTTTTGTTTTGAAAGTAATTCTATTCACTGATTAGGCATGGCATCCCAACCTGGCGTCTGCATTATTTATGGTCACCAGTTAGCTAATGTTCGGTTTCGGTGACAATCATACGCTATCCAGCTGAAAAGAGGCTGTCGAGTTCGGTAGAGCAAAGGAATACTTTCTACTCGAGGTTTTACAAACTTGCCTGCAATACGAACGCCATCTTTTCCTCTTCAGACGTGCTGTGACAGCGCCAAACATCATGATAATTTTCTTTTATGAAATTTTAATTTTATTCAAAGTACGATGAAAATTTACAGAACGTCAGAACTGGATTAACCCAGAACACTTGAGAAGCACAAGGCATTGCTAGCATTAGCCGTTGGATTAACGTGGAAATAGCTTCCATTCGTCTGATGCTTCTGATCGCAGCCAGTCGACCCGCCCGGCGCCGCCGCGCACGCCCCCAATGTTCGAACACCACCTCGCGCGCCCGACCTCGCCGCCCGCAGCCGGCGGCCGCAGCTCCGTACCCTTCGACCCCGATTCCCTCCCTGGCCTCCTCCGCTCCGCCGCCGCCGGCGCTGCCCCGGCCGTCTCCGTCCTCCACGCGGCTGGCATAAAGCTCGGCGCCCTCCCCTCCTCCCTGCCGGCCTCCAACGCCCTCATCTCCGCCTACTCCCACACGGGCCTCCTCCCATCCGCGCTCCGCGCCTTCTACCTCCTCCCCTACCCGTCTACCGCCTCCTACACCACCGTCCTCTCCGCGCTCTCCCGCCACGGCCGTTCCCACGAGGCGCTCTCCCTCTTCGCCGCATCCGCGTCCGCTGTCGCCCCCGACACCGAGCTCCTCTCCTGCCTCGTCTCATGCTGCCGCCGCGCGTCAGCGTTCCTCCCCGCGCGCGCGGCGCACGCTTACGGCATCAAGAACGTGGCGCTGCTGGTCTTCTACGCCTCGGCAGGTCCGGCGTTGGTCGCCCTGTATGCGAGGTACGGGAAGGTCGGTGCTGCCCGGAGAGTGTTTGCTTGTATGGACGGCGAGGACGTAGTGTCCTGGAACGCCATGATCGGGGGATTTGCTAGCGCTGGGATGGACAGCGAGGCGTGGAATTGCTTCCGGGAGATGCGCGCGAGAGGTGTTCGAGGGAATGCCCGGACTGCTGTGGCGGTGCTGGGGGCTTGTGATTTGGAGTCTGGTAGGCAGGTCCATGGTAACATGCTGAGAAGCCATGGTGGTGGTTCCAAAACAATTTTGTGGAATGCGCTGATGAGCATGTATTCTCGGGTCGGCTGTGTTGGCGATGCCGAGCATGTGTTCTTGGAGATTGAACGGCAGGATGTCGTGTCATGGAACGTGATGATCGGGGCACTTGCGAAGAACGGATATGGAGAGAGGGCTCTTGAGCTTGTGGACATGATGATGCAGTGTGGTATGCAGCCAGACTCTGTGACATTCACTGGCGTTCTCATGGCATGCTGCCATTGTGGCTTGGTGGATGAAGGGCTTGCATTATTCCAGCGCTTTGTGTCGATTGCTGGTCTCGTCCCAACTATGGAGCAGTGCGCCTGCGTTGTGGATCTGCTTGCGCGTGCTGGGAGGTTTGTGGAGGCCTTGGAATTTATTGTTCAAATGCCGATGAAACCAAATGCAATTGTGTGGGGTGCCCTGCTGTCTGCAAGTAGGATGCATCACAATGTGGAATTTGCAAGCATTGCATTTGACCAGCTGGTTCAGGTGGAGCCTGAGAATGCTGGGAATTTTGTGACAATGTCAAATATTTATGCAAAGGCTGGAATGGTAGAGGATGCAAATAGAGTGAGGATGATGATTGACAGGGTAGAGTTATCGAAACCTTCTGGACAAAGCTGTGTGGAAGTTTTGTAATAGCACTGAATCAAGGTAGACTCCATGGATTGTTGAGAGTCACACACATTTCAAAAAGGGTAGGTTTCAACTACTTACTACTTCATTCACTACTCACAATTCTTTTTGCCACCCTAATTGTTGAAATTAGCAGAATTTACTAACCTGTAAGACTACCTTTGATTTCAGATTATCAATGGTTGATGACCTAATGTTAGTTTGTGAGCAAGGATTGCAGCAAGAAAAATCAAAGCCTGCAGCTGGCCATCTGAAGTCACTCATAGTGCCTGTAGGTAATGATGGTAATACCGTGTGGCGTCCGGCGGTCTATATTCTACCATATATGTGTAGCAGTTTTTACTTATTGTTACAGTTTGCCATTTTCTCTCTTCTTGCCTTTTCTCGATCAGCAACCAGCGTGCTGATTGTATATGAATATTATCAGACGTTACCATGACATACATAGTTTTAATCTCCAGATTGCTTCACTTCACAGGAAATGAAAGGTTCTCCAGATGAACTGAAATGTGCTTTTACATCACTAGGGTTGGTGGAATGAACACTGGAGTGTAGACTGCACTTCCCTGCATGTGGTACATAAGTCATCTCCCTGGCAGCCATCATCGGCAGAAGTGTTGACAGTGGAAAAACATCACGACGAGGCTTCCTCAAAAAGATCTTTCACCTTCCAGCTAACATGGTCAGCTTGATCTGCTGATATTGAAGGTCTTTTACTACCAATTAACACGGTCCACATTGCATCAGCAGGCTTATCATCCTCTGCAGATTGTATCTGATCCTTGTACAGGTGCTAAGAAAGTGTTAGTATTTTGGTCCCACATTCCAACTTGCCGTTGTCCCTTATTAGGTGAAACCAATTCTCCTCTTTTTTTTCCGAGAGTAAGAGCCAATTTATTTCTTATCAGCGTGATGCAAGGTTTACTGAGTGGAAACCACTATCTGAAAATTCTGGCGATCCAAACTTGTGTGCCACTGAACGGCTTGTTTGGACAGTCAGATTGATTGCAGTTCAAGTCTCCAACCCATCGTGAACGACCAGCAATATAGTACAAACTCAACTGGTGCTGGCGCTTTCTAAGTTTATGCGTTAGAAAATTTAGGTTTGATGAAGTTGATGAGATGAAAGTATCTTAAGATATTGTAGCAGAAAATCTTTATTTCACGGAAGCATATCTAATGACATTTGAAGTGATAACAGAATGTTTTTTTTAATGGTGATAACAGAATCTTAATGTATCATCGACACAACATTTTTTTGAGTCACATGTATCATCAACACATTGTTGAACTGATGACATAATGGGCCATCGAAGCACCGCACTAGAATTATATATATATATATATATATATATATATATATATATATATATATATATATATATATATATATATATATATATATATATATATATATATATATATATATATATATATATATATATATATATATATATATATATATATATAATCATTTTGCAAAATTATACGACCATCTCAAAATTTTACAAATTTGACCACGGACCGTCATGGCCCACGGCGGCCGCCGTGGCCCACGGCGGTTCCACGGCCAACCGCCGTGGGCTACAGCGGTTAGGCCTACCGCCACGAGCCCAACCGGCAGGAAGACCAGCCGCAGTGGCCCACGGCGCTTGACCTCCATTCGCCGTGGGCCACGGCGGCAGGCCCAACCGTCGTGCGCCACGGCGGTAGGGATTTGCGACCGCCGTGGCCCACGGCGGCAGGTCGTCAGACCCTATAGGGAAGGAGAAGAGAGTGAGGGGCGGAGCAGCGAAGCTCTGCTGGTCCTTCGCTTCATTGTAAGTATTTCGTTGATTTCAACCCTTTTAGCACATGTACTTAGATGCAATGAAATCGTAATTAGTATTGATTATTTAGATTTTTTTTTAGATCTGTAGTATTAAATAGTTCATTTCCGTAGGGTTTAGTGTTTAGAAGGAGAAGAGAGTGAGGTGGAGGGGGCGGAGCAGCGAAGTTCTGCTACTTCTTCACTTCATTGCAGGTATTTCGCTGATTTGAACTCTTTTAGTATTTTTACTTAGATATAATTACTATTAATTCTGTAGATTTCTGTATGGTAAAGATTTCTGGAGTATAGATCTGTAGTTATGGTTTAGATTATAGTTTACATGTTTGTCACTCATTAGACTAAATTACGTAACATGTTTACTGTTAGTTTAGATATTAGTCTTTTTGTTTGTTAGTCCCTGGATGTAGTATTTGATAGTAGTTATTGGTTTTTATTATGAATCAGACATGTCGGAGACAGTCACAGTCAAATTGTATTATGGATCTGGAGAAATTATATATGGTCCACAAGGAGTTGACTTGTCAAATTTTAGTTCAATTGAGCAAAATATTAAAAGAGCAGCAGAAAGAAGTTGAGAGGGTATAACCAAGTGGCTGGTCAAGTCATTTGCAGTAGATTTAGAGCACCAATGCATGTCGGTGATGGTACTAATCAACAGAAGTGAACATGTGTATTGGGAGCTCATGCCACTTGAAGGAACTCGACAATGGAGGAGTTATATCAGAAATGCATGCCGAGTTGGTTTGCCCGTGATTTTGTTTGTCCAAGTTTACCTGAAGGGTGGGTCTAGCAGTCAAAGTGCATGAGGAAGCTGAGGATGCGGATGAGAGGGAAGGTGATGATGAAGGGGAATAACAAGAGGACGAAGAAGGTGATGAAAAAGGGGAACAACAAGTGGAGGAAGAAGGGGATTCTGAAAGTCATGAGACATCTAGAGGTTTTGTTATCACTGGTTTTGTTGATGAGGGAGAAAGAAACCCTGAGGTGATGAGACATTATGAGAGAGAGTTAGAAGCTAATGAACGTGCATTAGAAGAGGACTCTTCAGATGATGATTATGATTATGCTGCTGCTGATGATGATCTGTTTGAGGATCATGTGCCCTGGGATTGGCAGAACTACGATTTCTCACAGCGTACTATTAATCGTGGTGAGGATGTGCCCTGGGAGTACACGGAGAATGAGGTTAAAGTAGGCACCATGTACCCCAGTACTGCACATGTGAATGATGCAGTCAAGCAGTGGTCCACCTTGACTCTGCATAGGGAGTTCAGGGTAGTGAAAAGCTCTCCGAGGATATATGATGTGCATTGCAAGAAGGAGGATTGTTCTTTTCGAGTGTATGCATATAAGGGGGAGCGGGATTATTACTTAGAGGTGAAAGAAGTGGTGCCTCACAGTTGTACTCTTGATCGGATTGATGCAAAGCACCGAAATATTTCAGCCGATTTTGTTGCAAGCCACATGTACCCTACCATTATGAAATGTACTTCTTATGAGCCGAAGGTCATTATCAGTACAATTCAGGAAAATTTCGGGTACACCATCAGTTACAGCAAGGCATACCAAGCAAAGAAGAAGATATTGGAGCATAGGTGGGGTACTTATGAAGCATCCTACCACAATTTGCCTAGCTTGCTGCACATAATAGTTCAGATAAATCCTGGCAGCTACTATGATATCAAGGACTATCCTTGTCAGGAGAAACCAGGCAAGCTTGTGCTTCAGCGGTCATTCTTGGCTTTGGGTGCCTGCATTGAGGCATTCAAACTGTGTCGACCGGTCATTTGCATAGATGGTACTTTTCTCACTGGTAAATACAAAGGAACAATCCTGACAGTTGTGGCAGCTGATAGTAACAATCAGTTGTTTCCTTTGGCCCTTGCATTTGTGGAGGGGGAGAATGGTGACAGTTGGTACTGGTTTCTTGAGAGATGAAGAACATGGTGGTGCAGGATGTGCAGAATGTGTGTGTCATACACGATAGACACAAAGGTATTTTGCAAGCAATGAATGACATGAAAGATGGCAGCCAAGAGCGATACAAAGTTCCATTGTGGACTGATGTTAAGAGCAGGTGGTGCACTAGACACATGAAATCAAACTTCCACAGCCAGTTCAAGAACAAGGCCCTGTCTAAATTGTTCGAGCGGTTGTGTGAGCAGACTCAGCAGAAGAAGTTCGATGCCATCTGGAAGAAATTAGATGACCTGACAAAGAAGGCATCAGAGGAGGTAGCAAAGAGGCCAGTGAATCCTGAACTTGGAGAGTAGCCAATTTCTCTCGAGGATGTGGGATTAGATGGCCCTCAAGTTAGGCGCAGAAGAGGGCGTGCTGTGAAGACCTTCAGCCAGTGGATTCAGAATAAGTCTAAGGAGAAGTGGTGTCTCATGTTTGACGAGGGCGGAGCAAGACATGTGATAAAGACCACTAATTTTGCTGAGGTCTACAACTGTGTGCTTCGTGGGTCAAGACCTCTTCCTCTAGTTGGCATCATTGAGTTCTTCATGTATCGTACAATGCAATATTTATACGAAAGGAGCAAGGTAGTGGATGAGGTTCTGAGGAAGACTCAAATGACATACTGCACCAGAATGACTGAGTATTTGGACACGGCTCAGAAAAAAGCACTTCTGCACACGGCCACAGCGCAACCTTTGTACCAGTCCGCTGAGAATGAAATTATGTGGAGATATGAGGTTGAGTGCAAAAGGAAAATGCGCCTAGGTCCAGCGCGTGAAAAGACGCAATAAGTGTGTGACCTTGGCAACCAAATATGCAGATGTTCATGCCGGAATCCACAACTACTACACAAACCCTGCTCCCATGTGATCGTTGTATGTTATGAACTTCAAAAATTCAGCTACTGTAGGTACATATCATGGTACTACGACAAGCAAACTATTCGGAACATTTGGAACCGAACAATCCAGGGCTACCTCGTGCAGGGTACTTTTACTGAGAACCCCAAAGAAAATGTTGTGCACATATCAAATCCAGATCCTGAGATGTGCCAAGATGTTGGAAGAAGGAAGAAGAAGAGGATTAGAAACAACATGGGTGAAGCTGAAGCTGGACCTGCAGTAGTGATATGCTACAAGTGACACAACACGGGCCACACGTACAAGAGGTGCACAACTGCAAATTATGCTTGCAACGCACCACCTACGGCCAATGTGGGCTCATCAGCACCTTCAGGACTCTCCCAACACCCATCAGGACGTGGACGCGGACGTGGGCGTAGCAACAATGCAGGATTCAGATGATCATAGTTGCTTGTAACGTTAGGACATTTAATTATGAAATTTGTAATGTTCGAACTAATATTTCCTGTACGAACTTATGCATGGTATTGTATTTGAATAATTGAACTGCTATTTTGTGTCGCCATAATTTCATGACATCGTGATGTAGGGTCCTCGGTTTGTATCCTTAAGAACTTTAATCGAACTACATTAGAGTGTGTTTTCTCCGTTACATGTGTTTCGTTAGAGTCACGGTCATATGCAGAGTCGTTGTGTTTCCTCCGAGTCACTGACGTGTTCTCCTCTCACGGATCGACTGGCCCACAATGCGGCAGTGCCCTAGTACTAGGGTGTGTTTTCTTCGAGTCACTGCTTCGTTTCTCTTCCCACGGATCAAAGGGCCCACCACCCAGCCAGGCTCCTTCTTCTGCCTATATGTAGCACCATTCACTTCATTGCCTTCTTCTCACAGCATTCAACAATGACTTCCTGGAGTGGGGATGAACACGGTTTTGGTCCTATGTTGTGGCATCAGCAATCTCCTGATTTCGTAGCCAATTTCCCATTGAAAGGCAAGAGTGACTTCAGATCGATGCGTGAAGTTAGAAGCTACGCACCGAAGCAAACGGTGCTGTGGCCTAGGTGTTCGCACGGTGAGTTTTGCGTGATGCAAGTGTACGATGGATGGAACAACTCCGGTCGTCGCTTCTGGCACTGCCCACATGCATAGGTAAGCAATGTCCACAAATTTGTTCATCATCTTTCTTTGGTTTGCAAACGTTTTCTTGCCTTTTGCAGTACTCCACCCAAACAGGGAACTGCATTTTCTCGCAATGGGTGGATCCACCAGCTATTCGCCCCTATCAAGAGTACATCGACTACCTTGAGGACGTCGTCGTCTACAACCTGAAGTGGGAGCTGTCGGAGGCATTGGCTTCCCCTGATCGATCGTCCAGCACTGGAGACGGTCGATGCTGCAAATGTTCAACCTGCACTTGTGAATGCCACAATGTCACACCCAGTTTTGGAAGCAAAACCAGATCATAGCTTACATATGTCCAGGATCATGTTCACACATGCAAACGACATAGTGGAGTACCAAGAATCGCAGTGTCACAACGTTATCATTATTACAGACCGATTGCCCAATAATCCAACACACTGAACAAGTAGCTAACAGCGGAAAGTAAAACGGAGTCGTCCACCACAGGCAGTCGACCGGAGCAACGCGCCTAGAAATCTTCAAAGTCTTCAGGGAAGTCTTCAAAATGGTCGTCTGAGCAGCAGTCCGAGTAGTGTAGTTGTAAAAAATAAAATCAACAAGCGTGAGCACATGTCGTACTCAACAAGGGAACATAACTATAACAACATGCAAGGCTCTTTGGGTGGATGGCTGACATGGTTAAAGCGGTAAACAATTTTAGTTGGTCAGATTTTATTTAGCAACTGATTACTAGCAGTGTAAGTGTATACCAACCCAGAGAAATAACAAATGTAACATTAATAAGATGCAATGCACAAGATTAATTCATATTCCATAGTTTACCCATGTGAGGGTCCAGGCCGCTCGTGACTGTGAGCACGGCTGATCGATCAGTTTATACACTCTGCAGAGGTTGTACACTTTACCCACAAGTCGTGTTTCCCATGTTGCCCGGGTTAGCTAGACCCTTAAACACTGCCTTTGGTGAGTGGCTAGGGATTCACTATGAGGCCTTTACAAAGATTCCCTAGTATGAGCTGCTCGCTAGGTTTCATGACAGCGCAATGCATAACCCTTTCTCAAGACTGCGAAGCTACCACAGAGCAGATCAGCTTGAGGGCCGGGCTATACACCAACTACCGGCACCTCCTAACCCTTATCAGGTAAAGCATACTACACACTAAGATTTCTAATTAATTAGCCAAGGCAGAGTCATTTGTCCTGTGGTTGCACCTAGTTCCTGGGTGGTCGCTCCATGTTCCGATTAACAGGGTAATCTTGCTTAATGAGGGTAGAGCATAAAATAAATCAAGTTCACTTTTGTGTTCAATTAAACCATCCTCAATCCCGTAGTTAGCAACTAAGCATGTGCTACCCAACATAAATAAATACCCAGGTTAACAAGGACATGGTAAACAACACTAGTCACACCTTAATCATAGGGTCCCATCAATTTAATGCAAAGCAAATAAAGTAAATAATGTAATTAAAATGCAGTTGTATAGAAAAAAGGGCATGCATCAAGGACTTTCCTTCCACAAACTCAGAGGGCTGCTCAAGATCTTCAAAGTCTTCAACGGCAGTGTAATCGAAGTAGCGATCGTCTTCTACGCATCACACCAACCACATACAAGCAAACAATAGAATCAAATAAGAAACATGCACCAAAGAGTATTAACAGAGCAAAACAACTACGTAAAGCTATTCTACTCTTCGATACGATCGTTTGGACATAAAGAACGCTAAAAACGGAGCTAAAACGCATAATTTATGGCTAAAACAAGTTATAGGAACCTATATGTGAGAAAACTAAAGCTCCAGGGGCTTAACTGCTAAAAATCAGGGGCTAAAACATAATTAAATGTGTAAACCGAAGGTCTAACATGTAAAAACTAACTTATGGACCTCGGTGACTAAATCTAGAAAGCTTAGGGTTCAAACCGTAAAGAAAAAGACCTATCTGCAAAGATTTTTCAGAGGTGGGAGGACCGGCTTGTGAAATCTAAAAGGACAGGGGCTCTTTAGCAAAACGGCGATGACAAAGCAGGGGTTGACCTGTATCTCAGATTTGACCGGCGAAGGGATCTAATCTCGGCCGTTGGCTTTGGATCTAACGGCTCAGATCTTGCGCGAGCGGCCGACGGCGGCGCTGCGGCGGCGAAGACGGCGGCGAGCGGCGGCGGGCTCGCCGGCGACACCCTAAATCGAACTGGGGTTCTCGGTTGGGCTCGCGAACTGCACCAAAATGTAGAGCGCGACCAGGCGAACTAAGCTGGGGTAACGGAGCAACCTCTGGCTTGGCGGAGACGGCGGACTGCACGGCGAAGCGGACGGCGGTGACGGCGGGATCTCCGGCGAGCTCGAACTGGCGCTGCAGGGCACGGCGATGCGCGCGAGCGGCACCAGAAGCCTCCTTGCGAGCTTCCGAACTTCCGGGACTCCTCCTCGTCAACGGGAAGGCAGCGACGACGGCATTCAAGAGCGGCGGCGCGGCTAGGGCTGGCGGCGACGGCGCTGGAGCTCTAGGTTTAGGGTTCCGGGGGAAAGTGGTTGGGAGGCTGCGGCGGTGGGGTATTTATGAGGCCAGGGGCTCCCGCCTTGGCGTGCGGGCCAAGAAGGGACGGCGCACGCGTCCGGCGTACGAACTCGGGGACGAGTCCGTCTCGGGTCGGACTCCCGGCCGGAGGAGAGGGATGACGTGGGGGCCCCACTGGCCAGCGATAGGAGCGGCGGGGGGTGCTAGCGGGCCGGAGGTGGGCCGGATGTGGAGCTGGGCTGCGCAGACGCGAAAAGAAGAAAGGGGAAAAAGGAAACCTGGCAAGGGACTTGGAGGAGGTCCAGCGGACTTAGCTAAAAGGGCCGGCGCAAAAAACAGGAAAAAGAGGGGGAGGGGAAAGAAATTCCTTTTGAATTTTTCAAAACCTTTTTAAACTTCAAACAAATTTTGAATTCAAACCAAACTTGAATTCAACACTAAAAAAAAAATGATGCACCAGCATGAATGCCACATTCAACTCCTATATTTATTTATTTTATTATTAAAAATTATTTAAATGTCTAGAAAATTTAAATAACACCTTATAATCCTTAAGCAAATTCACCGGTTGCTAGCAAAATTTTATTAGACTCATATATTCAAAATTAGGGTGTTACACACAAGAAGAACAGCTCCCCTCCACCTCCACTACCTTCACCCCACATGGGTACTACTACATGCCGTCGCAACTCCGACGGGTCTTTGCTCTCCGGGCAGTTCTCGTACAACTAGATTAATTAGACATGTTATAATCAATTTTCTAAATTCCCTAAGGCATGTTATCAGTACGTAAGGCGCTTTGTTAGGGTTTTTCGAGCGCCGTACATGCCATTGCAAAGGTGTGTGTTTTCTCTTCTAAATATTAAAAAAAACCTGCCACCGTGGGCCACGGCGGTTGGGTTGCAACTGCCTTGGCCTACGGCGGTTGCATGGCCGCTGCCTGCCGCCAAGCAGCACCGGCAAACGCCGTCCCCGACCGCCGCGCGCTACGGCGTTTGGCCTAACCGCCGTGCGCTACGGCGGTGGAGCCTAACCGCCGTAGCCCACGGCGGTTGGCCGTGGAACCGCTGTGGGCACGGCGGCCGCCGTAAGCCATGGCGGTCCGTGGTCAAATTTGTAAAATTTTGAGATGGTCGTATAATTTTGCAAAATGATTAATATATATATATATATATATATAAAATTTCGCCGCACTAATACACACATTCTGCCTAGATGAAGGCCCAGCCCATGTAGCCATTGCCCGGGAAATGACAGAACTGCGCGGGAAACATCAGGTCACCTACAGTAGTGGTGGTAAACCGTCTCCGGGCCTGTTTGAGACCGCTTAACTTAGATTTTAAGCCGAATAAACGAAATAAGCCCGTCAAACTATCTGTTTATCTAATCGTGGCCCAACACTGCGTTTTGCGAAGCCACCCGGCTTTTCCAAAAAAAAGCGCAGCGTTTGCGCCCCCCGCCCCCCCCCAAACCACCTCCCGCGTCCGACCCCTACGGCCCTCCCCACCGCCGCCGCACGAGCCCATTCCCACAGCCGCCGCCCGCCGCCCTCCCCACTGCGCCTGGAGCCCGCCCCTCCGTGCAGCAGCGCCTGGAGGCCGTGGAGCTGCGCCTGGAGCCCGTGCAGCAGCGCCTGGAGCTGCAGGAGCCCGTGGAGCAGCGCCTCCATCTCGCCAGGAGTGCAAAGGTGAACTTCCTCGATCCGGTGTACAAGGAATTGGTCTTGCTGCTGCAGTAATAATAGAAATTGTTTTTGCAATTTGTGGTGTCCCTCGATCCAATCAAAGATAATTGTTGCTTGTATGGATCTTCATAATTTCATTAGAGAGTGACATCAACGATGAACATTTCGTAAGCTATGTGCAAGATGATAGTGATGAAGACCCTACAAATGATGATAGTCTTGCAGCGGATGAAACTGATATGTGTGCTTTCCGTGATGCACTAGCTGCTGCTTTGGTTGGTTGATTCATTGATGTAATCTGTAGTATTTTGTAGCAATTTCTATGGATCAAATGGTAGCAATTAACTTTTATTGTACATTGCATTGTATAACCAGATTTCTATCTCAATCTTTACACCATTGCGTTCAGATCATTTAAACTAACTAAAAGAGGTATTATCAGACTTCGGGGTATATCAAACATTTTACACTCAAAACAGATAATCTACCAGAAATAATCACAACATCCAAACACCTTGCTTATTTCGGACAGCAGATTCTCCATATTGCAGCTTATCAGATAAGCCTGCTCAGCTTATAAGCGAGTTTTAGAAACGCGGTCCCAAACAGGGCCTCCGTCGTCCTTCTACATCTTTGCGGCGGCGGCGGATACGAATACAGGTATGGCTCCTAGAGGCGGCCGCGCGGCAGCCAGCTCCGGCTCTGAGGATGAGGAAGAGGAGGCGGGGTTCTCCAGAAGTTATTTTCTGGCCAAGGAGAAGGAGCCCTCCTCCAGCAAGAAGCGCGCCCGCGCCGCCGTGGGGAAGCTCTCCGACCTCAACCTCGTCGATGAGCAGGTCTCGTGGCGTCCCACCTCGCATCTCTTGATAACATCCCCACCCCACCTCTCGCGGTACGAATCTGTGTACCAATTGATTAATTTGGGATCTCCCGACCCTCTGCAGGTGTTGCGTGCATCCCTTTCCGAGATCCCCGCGAAGCACGAGGAAGAGGTGGAGGCTCTCACGAGAAGCTACAAGGACCAGTACCGCAACTGGCTGTTCGAGCTAAGGTTGCTTCCGAAATTCGCAGCACTAGTGCAGTCTTTAACTGAGTCACTTTGGTTAACGATACTGTGGATTGGAGTGAGTAATCGATGCCTTGTTCTGATGTAGGTGTGGTTTTGGTCTCTTGATGTATGGGTTTGGATCTAAGAAGCAGCTGCTCGAAGATTTCGCCTCCACTACCTTGACTGATTTTACTGTCATTGTAATCAATGGATATCTTCCCTCCATCAACTTGAAGCAGGTACGACCTTTTCTCCCCAGTATTGAATTAATGATCTCCAATTATTGGTTGCACTATCCCTGCTTCTGTTCAAATGCTCTGAATCCATTGATCATGTTCATGTATGAAAAAAAGCAAACTAAACAGTGTGGTATCAAGGCATGAATTTGTTATGCAAAGTCTTATGCAGGTTTAACTTCTGTTTTTTATGCTCGAATCAGCTTTAACCTTTGTTAGAATATCACTTTGGAAAAATGGGAGGAGGGAAAACAATTAAAGTAGGCCTGATTAGGTTTGCACAGAAAGCCCCGTGTGCCCTGCAGTTTCATTTCCTTGACTTCAATTGCTTTAATCATATGTCCAGGACAGGAACATCTAGTGGATTATATTGATTTATTTTTCAAATTTGGCACCTTGAACATGCACCTGTGATTTTGTCAATTTTAACTCAGAGTGCTTCCACAGTTCCATTTCATGTACTATTTTAAACATTTTCTAGGTTTCTATC
Source organism: Cenchrus fungigraminus (assembly GCA_036936925.1). Lineage (NCBI taxonomy): Eukaryota > Viridiplantae > Streptophyta > Magnoliopsida > Poales > Poaceae > Cenchrus > Cenchrus fungigraminus. Next base: position 133,264,728 of record CM072777.1, read on the forward strand.
TACATGTATGCATTGAAAAGGACTCACTAGTTCTGCTTAAACTATTACATTTCCAGGTCATAGCAACAATAGCTGAAATGTTCTGGGATCAAACAAAATCTAAGCGCAAACGTCAACCAGGAACGAGGTCCCAGTTATCACAGACTTTTCCTTCACAATCATTCGATGACATAATCTCATTTCTGAAGAGACAGACATCAGATGATGTGGATGATCAGGTGTGCCTTCTTATACACAATATTGATGGACCTGCATTGCGTGATGCTGAATCACAGCAGTGTCTAGCACAAGTTTCTTGCTGCCCACAAGTCCGTGTTGTTGCATCAACAGACCATGTTAATGCACCTTTATGTAAGTTTGCTGCACATATTTAGCTTCATCCTTCACTTAACTCTTCATTGCAAAAGATACACTAAACTGGAATCTGTTGCAGTATGGGACAAGAAGATGGTGCACACTCAGTACAAGTGGAGCTGGTACCATGTCCCAACATTTGCACCTTACAGAGTCGAATGTGTTTTCTACCCATTGATCCTTGCTAGTGGTGGTCACGCCCAAACCACAAAAACGGCTCTAGTCGTTCTGCAGAGTCTGACACCGAATGCACAAAGTGTTTTCAGAGTTCTTGCTGAATATCAGTTGGCAAATGAAAAGGAGGAAGGTGAGCTCATTGTACATTTAGATTCCTGGAAGAGTTCAGATGGTTTTATACTGATACTTCACTGGCTCTGTTTCTCAGGTATGCCTGTCAGTAGCTTGTATACAAAATGCCGCGAGCGCTTTCTGGTAAGCAGTCAAGTGACATTGAACTCCCACCTGACAGAGTTTAAAGATCATGATCTGGTTAAGATCAGAAAGCACTCTGATGGCCAAGATTGCCTCCGGATTCCTCTTGTTTCTGATGCATTGGAGAAATTGCTGCAAGAATTGGCTTGACATCCTGCTCTTGGACATTGTTCCACTTGGTCCAATGGTACCGAAAGTAATAGGACTGATAGACATGGCATGCAGTATGCCAAAAGATCTCCAAATGCAGCTCAAGCAGCAAGTAGACACTGGATTTTCACCATGTATTCGTTGTGATGGATAGTTTAACTTTTGAAATTACATTACAGCAAGCAAAATGATGACAGAAACCACTACTTTTTGGTTTCATCCTTATCATTTTGCCAAGCACTTGGAACTTGTTTGTTGGATGTGCTCACTGAGTAAATTTCATTCCTGGCAGTGAATAACCAATGCAAAACCATGAGAATGTTCTCCATCATTTGTATTCTCACATTCTTGTGCAAGATCTCAAATATGTTCGCCCTAATATGTATGTAAATTAAATCGGTGACAGTTTCACATGAATGGCAAGTCCTGTCCAATCAAGTTTCAGAGTGTCTTTCAATCTAGAGCACAGCAAGGCATGCCTTTGCCTTGTTTCTGAGATGTGTTTTTGGAAGGATGTTTTTAAAGCTGTATCTGAAATTCTCGCTGCCAGCTTGCTGATCAAAGTACTGTTAGGGTCTCACAGAAGTGATGCAGTCTTCGGCTCTTCGCCTAAACCTAGCTATCAGCTATCACTGCCCTTTGGGGGCAGAGGGGAATGTCAATCCTTGGTGCGCAGCTGCAAGAAGCTTGGTGTGATCTCAGCTCAAGTGGTGTGATCATCTACTGGCATCACCACGGTAGTGCCACACTGCCACTAGACCAGAATCTTCTTATTGATTCCTTGGTTCCTCCCCATTTGGAGCTGCATGTGTATTGTGTAGTGCTAGAGCCTAGAGTAACAGGACACAGGGAATGGTGCTGCATGCTACGGTTTGCCAAACAAGCACAAATTCGGCGTCCCCTTTTTCTCTTCTTACGTAGTAATGTATGGCATCTGGGTACTACTTTACCTTCACGGTCATGTATGGCATCTGGAACAACAATATTGGCTTCATGTGATTACAACCCACAGGGAACATAGGATCAAATTAACAGGTAGTCGTTGAAAATAGCATTGGTTCTTCCTTTATTGTGTGAGATACCAGAGTTACATGATTACTTCTGATTGATATGATAATGCAACATCAAAGTATATACACGGCAAGTAACAGTATATCTAAAGAGACATCTCAAGTGACTCAGTGTATGTGAAATGTTACAGGTGGGAAGTAAAAAAGGGTGGATTACTAGAATTTTATCTGTTTTTCATCCTTGAGCCACAGGAGCACCTCAGATAGACCTTCTGTTAAGTTCCTTGGACTGTAACCCAGTTCTGTATTTGCTTTGTCACATGAGTACGACCATTGATGTCTAAGAACATGCACAGTCTGCACCACACATTAAGGACAAAATATTAACCCAAATCCAAAAGCATAACTTATGTGCAGATAACAAATTTAATTGTGTAAAGTGGAGAATAGCAGGCTTACTGGGTAACTGATTAGTGGGAGCTTTCCGGTGATGTGAGAAACAAAAACTGAAATCCACCCATATACTTCAATCAACCAGAGGGGTACATGGAATAGGGGTGCCTTTGTGTTTGTGATATTAGCAACCATATTGAAAATTTGCTTGAATGACAGATTTTCTCCAGTGAGGAGATATCTTTCGCCCACTCTACCCTTCTCCATAGCTGCTATGTGTCCACTGACAACATCATCAACATGGCAGAATGATTCTCTATCATACCCATCTCCTATGTAACCAGGCAAGCGCCCATTAAACCTCTCGATTAACTGCAAGAAACATTAAGGTTCAGGTTGTGCTCATGGCTATGTTCATAACAAACTACAAGTGGATATTCTTGTAGTTTATAGTTCAAACAATTTCAGAACAATTAACAGATATCTGACATATAATGTGGAAGAATGTTCGCTTACAATGCGGGAAACAAGGTTTCCAGTAGTAAGTTTTCCAGGGCCATATATAACACCTGGGTAGACAATGGTGATCGGCACCCCCTCTGCTGCTGCCTGCAGTGCGATCTTATCTGCAATAACCTTTGATTTCTCATACTCAGTGCAAAAGGCCTTCTCGGAATGCATCTGCAGTTTTACATCCATTGAACTATGTTACAACTGGCAGATGCAAGTCTTTTTATATACACATGTACGATTAAAGGAGCTTGGTTGGAACTGATCGTTAAAAGACAAAATTCAATAATACGGATTTACCTGTGTCTCATCTGCAACATAACCATCAGTTGGACCAATCGCAAAGAAGGACGATGTGTAAACTATCTTCTTCACAGTTGGGGTGCTCTTGGCAGCGGATAAGAAATTCTCAAGTCCCCTCACATTAACCTGTAGCACAGCAAAAAATGTGCATTTCTTATACCAATCATATTTAGTATGCATTCCAGTCTCATGCACTGTCTCCAGAATTATTATTTTTACCTTATTTCATACAGGAAACAGTACAAAGAAGTGGGCATAAGCAAAGCAATTATTGAGTATGGCACCACAGTACCAGGAATTGGCATATCACATTACTCCATCCGATTGGAGTTGGTGTGAAAATGCGACCATATCGTAATTTAATGAGGAATGGCTCATATTATATCCGAAATGAACAGATGTCAACAGATTCCGTTCCAATTTGGTTGTCCTCCCTCAATTCCAGTGCCCAAAAAAAATTCAGGCGAGCAGAACGATTTGGTCTTTACCTTGAGGAAAACGGAGGGATCGGGGAGCCACGGCTCAACGGCCGCGGCGACGTGGATCACAGCGTCGCAGCCGTCGAAGGCGGCGGCGAGGGATTCCGCGTCGGTGACGTCGCCGTACGCGAGCTCAACGCCGGTGGCCAGGCAGGAGACGTCGCTGGAGCGGCGGACGAGCGCACGCACGGCGTGCCCCGCGTCGGCCAGAGCCGCGCAAAGGCGGCCGCCCAGGTACCCCGTCGCGCCCGTCACCACCACCCTCATGCCGCCGCCGGCAACCGCAGCAGCTTAACGGCAGCCGATCCGATCCAAGCTAGCAGCAGCCTAGCACTGCACACTCTCTCTCCTGCTGGAGCCTCGAAGCAACCCAACAACTCGGGAGAAGTCAGCTAAGCGAGGCGAGAAGAATGATGCGATTGAAACGAGGATTTTTTTTTTTTTTAGGATTTGGTGGGAGATTATCACCATTTTAAACTGGATTCAGATTTGATGCTGAGCCTGTCAATCTCTAGTCAACTCCTCAACCCACAAGAGACCACGACGATCGACGACTAACGAAAACTTGGGCCGATGGGCTCGCAATTTTAATCCTTTGCTGGGTCGGCCCATCTCTGTTCCTCTCCTCCCGGCCCATTTCTGCTACTTCCCTTTCGACTTCCGCGGCCGTTCCTTAATTTATTTCGGGCTCATGGTTAACCATTTTTACCATCTCAGAAAGAGAGTCAGTTGCTCAAGTGGTGTGATGGAAGGAATACCACCAGTTGCTCATGCTTTCCTATTTGATTAAGAATGCAGTGGTGGATGCTTGAGATCAAAGTAGATCAGAGGTTAGCTTTGTTAGTCAATAGTACTTCTTCTAGCAGCAATACTGCTGTATCTGTATGGTTCAGGGATATTTTTATTCACAACAGCTTGTCTGACGATACCTGAATGGCTGAATGGTTGCTTCCCTATGCTATCAGATGCGCTGCTGGAAACACTAAGCACAATTAGATCATGTAGGATTCAAAGAAGAACCATTTAGATCATGTTTCATGTTGGGCCATGCAGGACTCTGGTGAAAACGGTGTGTTGGTGGTAAGTTTCTAACTGGTAGTTAGGCTGTTCTTTTATACAGTATCCTTTCTTACTTCTATGCACTAGTTTTTATGGTTAAAGAACATACCAGTTGTGCTGCGAATTTAAAAATAACCGTGTGAAGCTGCAAATTTTTATCATCATTCTCCTCCCTATATTAGTAATCGTGTTAACACTTTAGTTTTCTTTAACTTCATATGCTGAACAATTCATCACTATTTTGAGTGTTTTTTTTTCTTATTTTCTGCCTTCTCTTGAAAATGCAGAGTGCATGCAGATTCAGACATTTGCCACCAGAAAGATAGAATATTTGGAACGCTACTATGCCCTCGAAACTACCAGTGTGCTCTGATGGTAGTGGCAATACAGTGTGCTGTGTGCGGTTCAATGTGGCAGAGCAACCTAATTCCAGCCCATTTTGGGCTGGCATTGCAGCTTCTGCTTTAGTGACATCAAGAGTGTGCTTTCAAGATTAAGGCATATGGCTACGCAGATTAGTGAGACATAAAAGCTCCCTAAATCCAAACAGAAAGAACCTAGAAAATCATATGCTTGGAGTTGCTTAATGCTTAGGGTTGGGTCCTTGTTATTTTTTTTTGTTTTCTATTTGTTGTATTACCTAATCTGGATTCTCTTCTTTTTAATATAATCGACAGCTCTACTAGCTGGTTCATTTTTTTAAAAAAAACTCATATTTAATGAGCAGATTCTGTTTCACCAGAAGAGTACACATCCAACCATCCAGGGACATCTTCAAAAAGATGGGTCCGATACTGAAGAGATCAGCCTAGATCAGAGATGTATTTTTGTCAGTCAACATTATTCCTTTCAGCTATATTACTGCTGTTGAAGTGAAAAACTTTAATAACCAAGAGGAAATAACCTAGATCAACTTGTGTTCTGACAGTGCAAGATCCATGATTTGTAAGGTCTGACATATATATTCTGATAAGTAACTGCACAGCAGCAAGTGGCAGCACAGCCTTATATTTTCCATGGTATTTTCCATATCAAGTTTCTGAATGTCTCTGGCAAACGGTACAAGTGCATATATTTGTCATATTCTTCTATCTTGATCATCATTCTGAGACTGAAAAAAGCCATGGCTGTGTACGAACAGAGAGATGGTCATGCTGTATCTGATCAGGCTTGCAAATGTTACGTTGTCGTCCCAGCAGTGTACATCCGCCTTTCGTACGTCTTCCCTTCCTATTTTCCATCTTTCCGAGATTTCTTCGGGCAGGTGGATCTCCATCATCTTCTCTGCTACTGTTCGTTTCCATGAGTGTCCATTCTTTACCTGAAAAAATCTCCATCTTTCAGCAGCAAGCTTACTGACGGAATCATTGCAATTTTCAACGAATTATTAATTCGTAAATCCTAAAGCGAGAGCCCTCTCGATTTAGGCTTACAGCGAGAACCCCCTAATTTTGGCAAAAACGAGGTAAATTAAAGATGAAAGAGATCAAAAAGGGAAAGAAGAAGAAAATAACAAATCCCAACAAAAAGTAACTCTACCGTGAGCCATCTCCTCCAACTCCGGCGGTTGGTGGGCGGGGCGGCCGACGGTAGGTCGCCGGCGGGCGCGGGCGGCGGCAGAGGAGGGCGGCCTTAGGGTTCTGGGTTAGGGTTTGGGGGTTTGGGGTTCGGGATCCTCCATGGCCACCGGACCTAGAGGGAGGTCTGGGGGCGGCCGCCGGACCGGCGGTGGTGGTGGAGTGTGGGCGGAACAGCGGGCGGCGGCGGCGGCGCCGCCCGCCGGGGTGATGGAGGAGGCCGGTTGGGCCAGGTCGGCGGCGGGGGCATCACGGCGGCCGTGTTAGCGTGGTGGCGGCCGGAGACGGAGCAGGTGGGCGGGGCGAGGGCGCAGCTCGCCGGAGACGAAGAAGACGATGGCGGCGGCGGCAAGATTTCATTGAGGTCCGCGCAGATCTGGATGGAGAAGCGGCAGGGGAGGAGAGGAGGAAGCGGTGGAAGTAGGCGGACCTCGCCGACGTCGGAGGCGACGCCGGCGAGGCGGCGGTCGGCGGTGGGACGGGGGCGCAGCGTGCGGCGGGCTCGGAGCCTCGGAGAAGAAGATGCGGTTGGCTTTTCGTGCAGCGCCGAGGGGATAAGAGAGGCTGGGGCACGTGTGTGGGGCCGGGGAGGGCTCTCGACCGAGAGCTATCGGGAGAGCCCTCTCCCGGTAGATGCGTCCTTATTAATTTTGGGGATTTTACATATATACCATTATAACGGTTGCGCTTTACACGAATATCACTCTTATAATGCGTCTTACAGATGTAGCAGCCTTTAGTTGGATCTCTTACATTTTTACCACTTTGTCCTACGTGGCGTGACAGGTCGGATTGAAACAATCTTACACAGTCAGCAGGTGGACGGGAAATTACCTGGCTGCCCCTGCCCTTTCCTTCCAGGGGACGCGAGCGCTGCTTGGAGTCGGGCTCGCTCATTCTTTCCCGAGGCCGACCAGACTGTGATTTTTTTCGCGAGGGACGCGCGACGGGAGACCAGGCAGAGCGCACGCCCGCCGCCCAGCTCGCCGCCCCTGGTCCCCAGATCGACGCCGCCCCCTTCCAGACTCCCTCCCCCCAGATCGACGCCGCCCCAGCTCCCCAATCGACGCCGCCCCCTTCCAGGTATGTGCCCTTGCTTCTTCCTTTTGCCGCCCCCATCGATTGAGGTTAGGGTTAGGGTTAATCGTTGGCTGTTTTGGGACTTGGTAGGTGTTTGATGTAGTACGGCGACCCCAGATTGACGGCCACAGCGTCCGCAGGCAATGGATGGTGACTGTCCTCCTTGGTATGCACCCCTTCCACCTCCCATCTCCCCCTCCTCTATATGAGTAACATTGATGTTGGTCATGTATTTTTCATTGTTTATCATGATGTCAGGATCGATCCTGGCAGTGCATTTAGACTAGCTGTTAAAGTTTCTGCCTACATTGCTGATGGTGATTATGGGCTAGTGCACATTGACCAACAACACCATGACATCTGGTTTGATAGAAACAGTCAGTACTCTTTGGATGACTTACATAAGGATTTAGCCGCAAAGATTATATGGGGGCCTTCTCAAACAGTTGCAGTTTGGGTTTTGGACCAACAAAGTGGCTCTGAGTGGAAACTTAGGAGGGATGAGCATGTGCACCAGATGATTAAGGATAGATGGGATGACAGATTGGCTTTTGTTGCAGTTGAAGTTGTGAGGAAAGATAGGGACCATGATGGCTCTGCTTCTTCTAGAGCTAGATGTGTCTCTGGTGTTACTAGTGGTAATGAACCAAATGCAGAAGCAAATGATGTTGAAGGTTTTGGTGACATATGCAGCTCCCCATCTCCACCTACTGAACAACCTGTGGCAGTAGTTGATTGGACCACTCTTATTGTACAAGAGAACCCTGATGATGATGGTACAGCTGTACAACTTGTCAATGAGGACCAGGTCTATGAGGCAATGGGATTCAAGGTGTCTGACCCAACACCAGAAGAGGTGCCAATTCCAGCAATGACAAGACAGATGCAACAAGATATGAATGAAGCAGCTGTTAATGTTGATGACACAGCTGATGAAGAGCCACTGTATGAATGGGACAGGGACAATCCTGATATGAGTGTAGGAATTTGCTATCCAAACATTGAGGAGCTTAGGCTAGCTCTAAGGCAGCATGCTATTGTTAAGCACTTTGAATTTGACATTGAACATTCAGTCAGACAAAGATAGGTACAGGGTTTGTTGTGCTTCTCTAGGCTGCCCATGGAAGCTTAGAGCTAAAGTCCAACATGATGGCAGCTGCAGGGTGTATTTTTTCTGCATTTACTTCTCATTTACCTTAATTGTAATGTGTTGTTTTTCCTTAATGAAACTTGGTGTTCCTACTTGCAGATACAAATTAATACTGAAGACCACAATTGTGCTTCTAGGCAAAAGGTTGAAGATAATACAATGGCATCAATAGCCTGGGTTGCAGAAAGAGCACCTCAATTTTTGAAGAAGAAACCATCAATGGGGGCTACTGAAATGAAAAAGGAGTTGAAATTCAAATATGGCATTGATATCCCATACCAGACAGTGTACAATGGCACAAAGAGAGCATCTGACAAGTTGTATGGTAAGTTGAGTGATTCTTTTGATTACTTGTACAGGTTTAAGGCAGAAATTGAATTGAGATCACCTGGCAGTGTGGTAGAGATAGACACTGTGACTGATGAAGATGGAGTAATTAGATTCAACAGGTTCTTCTGTGCATTCAAAGCTTGTATAGATGGTTTTGTGAATGGTTGCAGACCTTATATTAGTGTAGACTCTACACATTTGAATGGCATGTGGAATGGCCAAATGCCTGCAGCCTTAGCTTTAGATGGCCATAATTGGATGTTTCTTGTGGCCTTTGGATTCTTTGAGTTAGAGACAAAGGAGAGTTGGGAGTGGTTTTTGAAACAACTGAGCAAAGCCATTGGTCCCATGCAAAATTTAGCTATCTGTACAGATGTATGCAAGGGGTTAGAGTCAGCAGTGAAGCTTGTGTTTCCTCAGGCAGAGTGGAGGGAATGTTTTAGGCATTTAATGGAAAACATGAAGAAGCACTTCAGTGGTGATGTGTATGCCAGGAACATGTGGCCTGCAGCTAGAGCATACTCAGAACATAAGTTCCAGTTTTTTTTCGATAGGGTGTTACATGCTTCCCCAGGAGTGCAGACTTGGCTAGATAGAGATCATCCTTTTCTCTGGGCAAGAAGTAAGTTCTCACCTGACATCAAGTGTGACTACATAAACAATAATTTGGCCGAGTCTTGGAATTCTTGGATCAAAGAGCACAAGGATCTGCCTCTGCATTGCATGGCAGATGCTATTAGAGAGAAGATAATGTTGTTGTTTGCCAAAAGGAGGAAGATATCTTTAGCATTAGCTGATGGAATCTTGCCTGCTGTCATCCACCAACTCAATGCTGCCTCTAAACAGTTGGGACACTTACATATTTCCAAAGGCCATCCTAATGAAGCTGAGGTAACAGAGGTGTACAAAGATGAAGAAGTTAGAAGACATGTGGTATATTTACCTCAAAAAATTTGCACTTGTAGGCAGTGGCAAGTGACTGGCAAACCATGCCCACATGCACTGACTGTGATATGCAGCACAAGGCAACCTGACATGGGTTCCTTTGTTGACAATTACTACTCGGTGGCCAAGTTTCAGGCAGCTTATGCAGGCATTATTCCTAGTATTACTGATAAGAACCAGTGGCCCAAGGTTGACAAGGGCTTCAAAGTGGAGCCTCCAAAACCTAAAAAGAAAGAACCAGGGGAGTCACAAAAGGGGGTTGGTGGAAGATTGAGGAAAAATAGGATCAAATCAGCAACAGAAGGGGGCAAGGCTACAAGGCAAGTCATGTGTCCTAACTGCAAAGAGTATGGTCACAGGGCTAACAGCTGGAGGTGCTCCCTCACTGGGACAAAGAAAAGGTACTTTTTCACTTATTCAAGTTCATTGCCAGGATTCGTTCATTCCTAATTAACTCCTTTTACACTTTTGTAGGAAAAATACTAGGAAGAAGGCACCAAAGGCTGAGAGAAAGAAGGCCAAGAAAGGTGATGGTGCTGATGAAGCACCAACTCCAAGGACAAGAGGAGCACTGGCAAGGGAAGCAGCAGCAAAAGTTAGGAGGGAAGCTGAAGAATTAGAGCTGAAGGCAGCAGCAGCAAGAGAACTAGCAGAAGTAGCAGCAAGGGAAGAAATGGAAGCTACTAGAAATGAGTTTGCACTTATGCCTCACAGTACAACAGCAAGGCAAGAAGTTGATGAAGTGATGGCTTTGCAAGTTGTTCTCCCAGAAACACCAACTAGAAGGTATTGACATCCAAACTGAACAAAGTGCACATGTTGTTTAATTGAACATATACTAAATTTGTTTAACCATAACAGGGCACTATTCCAAGAAGATGAACTCCAAATTGAACAAGTGAAGAAAATGACACCAAGAAGGAAAATGCTAGCAACTAAACTGAAGAAGAAATCTCCAACAAAGAAGCAAGGAAGAAAGGGCAAATGAAGAAACTGGTCTGCTTGTGCTTTTGTGTAGTTGGGCAAAAATCTATCTTTTGTGCACTGAGATGTGACTTTTGTGTTGTGCAATTGGCCCACGAACTTGTCTTTTGAATGGAATGTAATCTATGTTATGGCAGTACAGTATGTATCGGGCAAAAAAAACATTCATTATTTTGCCCCTTTTATGACTTATGTAATGGCAAACAATTAGCCCTTATTTTCATGTTAACGTCAAGCTGCTATGGATTTGTCTTTTTTTTTGTTTGTAATGAGATGCCTATTTATTTGCTTGCTTGGTTATTTTCATGTGCTCGGTTATTTTTGAGATGCCCTTATTTTCGTGTGCTCGGTTATTCATGTGTGCATGCTCCATCTGCTGACTGTGTCAGCGTGAGTGTAGGTGCCCATTGAAAGAAAAGGGCAGGGAGGTAATTTCCAGTGCAGCTGCTGACTGTGTTGGAGCATCCTAGGCTGACCTGTCACGCCACGTAGGACAAAGTGGTAAAAATGTAAGAGATCCAACTAAAGGCTCCTACATCTGTAAGACGCATTATAAGAGTGATATTCGTGTAAAGCGCAACCGTTATAATGGTATATATGTAAAATCCCCATTAATTTTAGTCTAGTCCTGGATGTTCTTTGCAGTTTCGCTGCACAGCGGCGCCGACAGCTCCATGGCCGCCACGGCGGCCGCGGCGCCGCCACCGAGTCCCTCTCGTCGGCAGTTGCCTTTCTTCCCCGCAGGTGCTGCTCCGGCGGCCGCCGCTTCATGGCGGGCGGTTGGAATCCCGGCTCTCGCCTCCCCCTTGGTCACCAGATCGCTCACCCCCGGCGCAACCGCTCCTACTCCATCATCGAGGCCCCAGTGAGCCTCGGAGCCGTGCCGTAGTCCCCGCCTCCGACCGTGCGAGCCGTTCAGCTGGTGCGAGGAGCTCCTCCTCGTCTTCGGAGAGGGCTCGCGCTTCCCGTCTTCCTCGTCGTCCCTGTGGTGATTCCACTGCCCTTTTTCCCTTGCGTTCAGTGCTTTGAGTCTTCTTGCTCTGAATAGTTGGGATCCATAATAGTAGCGGAAAGAGAGGAACCCCCGTATTTCCCAGAATGCAGATTAGTGGAGGGAAATGCCCTATGCTATTTGATTCGAGATAGAATATATAAGACAATGCAGATTCTACGAGAGTACCACTTATCTTTCTCATCTCTGCATCCCCATATGTTCGTGATGATGATTATAACGATGACAATATGCCTCCTCCACGAAATCATCATGTGATGCTGCTTAATTGGTGAGTACCCTTTTACATACCCTTCCCAGCAACTTCTTTGTTCATGTATTACATGCTAGTTCTGTTGGGTAGCATGGTCAAAATGGACTCTCAAACAGAACAGAGCAGAGCTCTAAAATCTTATCAATATTTTGATTCTTCAGCCACAATAGAGTCTTTGACAAACCTTCAGTTGGGCTTCTCGGGATGTCGCCCAGCTCTCCCTCTTGGCCTTGTCACATGAATATGCCCATTGATATCTAAAACAACACATTTCCTGCATACACATTATTTTTGAAGAGAACTAAGGCGGGAATGCATTCGTGTTTGTGATCTTAGCAGCAAGGGTGAAAATCTTTACGAATGACACACATTCTCTCCGGTGAGGAGGTACCTTTCGCTCACTCTACCCTTCTCCATAGCTTATATGTGCGCCCTAACAACATCATTAATGGATATGATATGGACAGCACGAACGAGTCTCTGCCATACCCATCTCCTCTGTAACCAGGTAGATGGTCGTTGAACCTATCAATCAACTGCAAGAAGCACCCTTTTTGTTCAGTTTCTGCTCGATTATTTTTGTACTCGTACTTTGTTTATGCCAAACACAAACTCAAAGTTAAAATGATAACTTTTTAGGTTCTCTTACAACACGAGAAGCAAGATTTCCAGTCGTAAGCGGCCAGAGACGTACGTCGTCGCTGTGACCGGCAACATACCAAAACGTGAAACTATTTACTTCTTCCGTTCTCGAATATATGACGTTTAGAACAAATAAATTAGTTTATTTTTGAATTAATTAGCTTGTCCTAAACGTTATATATTTAAGGCTGAAGGTAGTATTTGTAGAGGAATGTCAACATTGTGATGCGACGTGGCACGAGGAAAACGACCGCAGGACCGATCCGGTAGTGGTTCCATTCAATACGGGATGACTAGCAAGCAATAGGGACAGCCTATGACTAGTGATGCTACACGAACACGACTACTGGTTGCAATCATCCTGATGCGTCTAGATGTGGAGATTGGGTTGATCAGTGGATTTTGGCCACAACTGATTTGATTGGTAGGGGACAAACCTAACGCCTGTTTGGCATTGTGGATAGAAGATTTCTTGGTGATTTCTTTCCTTTTTGCAACTAGTAGTCGTGTTCGTGTAGCATCCATCACTACACGAACACGATGACTATTGTGTTCTGGAATAAATTCATGAAAATATAAACACCGGTACCTAAGTTGTGTTCTGGAATAAATACATGAAAATATAAATACCGGTACCGAGTCGAGGACTCAAAATTGATTGACAGGTCCCAGATCACTTCTTTATTCATGTCTTCTATACTAGTAGTTCTGTTCCTTTTCTAAAAAAAATACTAGTAGTTCTGTTGGATGACATGATTAAAAAAATCAAAATCCACGGATGGACCCAAATAAAAACGGATACAGCTCTAAAATTTGATCAGTTTATCATTCTTCAGCCACAAGAGCGTCTCTGCCAGTCCTTCAGTTAAGCTCCTAGGACTATAGCCCAGCTCCTTCTTGGCTTTGTCACATGAGTATGCCCATTGATGTCTGAGACAATCCACTCCCTGCAAATGTGCAAACGATGGACCAACCTTCAACACACAAAAAAAATCCATATGTGACAGTAAACTGAAGCATTAAAAATGGAAAATAATAGACATACAGGATAGCTGATAAGTGGCGGCTTTCCGGTGATGCGAGCAACCAAAACTGAAATCCACCCATAGATTGCAAGCAACCATAGCGGTATGTGGAATTTGGGTGGCTTTGTGTTCGTGATACTCGCAGCGAGGTTGAAAATCCGCACGAATGACGCGTTCTCCCCGGTGAGGAGGTACCTTTCTCCAACTCTGCCCTTCTCCATGGCTGCTATGTGGCCACTAACCACATCATCGACATGGGTGAATGACTCTCTATCGTATCCATCTCCAATGTAACCAGGTAGACGCCCATTGAACCTTTCAATTAACTGCAATAAGATCTTTCTGTTCAGTTTCTGCCCATGACTGTAACACACATGATTAGACCTAGCTTTGACAACGCAACAAAGGGAAGTTCTCTTACAACGCGGGAGACAAGATTTCCAGATGTAAGCATTCCAGGGCCGTACATAACGCCTGGGTATACTATGGTGATTGGCATCCCCTCTGCTGCTGCCTGCAGGGCAATTTCGTCTGCTAGAAACTTTGATTTCTCATACTCTGTACAAAATGTTTTCCCTGGATGAATCTGAGATTTAAAAGCAATTAAACAATGTCACAGTCAAAAGTTTGGGAATATAAATTTAAAATTAAAAAAAATTGATCATGATTCATGAAACGAGCTTATACGGCTACCTGTTTCTCGTCAGCGACATAACCATCGGTTGGGCCAATTGCAAAGTATGACGATGTGTAAACTATCTTCTTCACTGCCGGCGTCCTCTTGACAGCCTTCAACACATTCTCAAGTCCCCCCACGTTGACCTGTCGATTGCAGCAGTAAATGAACATATATATATATATATACTCCCTAGTCGCTACCTACGACTACGTTTTTCAGACGAGAAAGCGCACGGGCTTGCCATGCATGTTGATCATATGGCTGCTAGTACACATGTCAACGTGGGTTGCTTTATGTCTAAGACGACTACGATGTGTTTTTAAGAGTATATCTTACGGTGTGGAAGACGGAGGCGTCGGGGAGCCACGCCTCGACGGCGGCGGCGGCGTGGAACACGGCGTCGCGGCCCTGGAAGGCGTCGGCGAGCGAGTCCTCGTCGGTGACGTCGCCGTAGACCACCTCGACGGAGGGAGGGAGCGCGGAGGCGTCGACGCCGCGGAGCACCAGCGCGCGCACGTCGTGCCCGGCGCCGGCCAGCGCCGCGCACAGGCGGCCGCCCATGAACCCCGTCGCGCCCGTCACCACCACCTTCACAGTCATGGCCGACCGAGGGCCGAGGCAAGCTAGCTCGAGTGTGCCGCGCCGTACGCCGGCCGGGTTTGGGTAATTAATACTGTACGATCCAGATCGCTGGACACGGCCACACGGGCTGAAGGTCACTGCCGCACGCTCCCCGGCCTGCTCGAAGGCAACACGCCAGCTTGAGCTCATTATTTATAGAGGTCGATGCTCGCGACCACCCGAGCCAACTCGATCGCCACCGGTCTTTGCACATTACTCCTGGCAGAGATTCAGTGCAACCGCCAACAAATACCGGGCGCCGCCATTCAAAGCAGTCTACCACATTATAGATTTTATTTAAGCACGTCGCTGCAAAAGTTTTAGTGTTTGATGATTTCACACCCTTTCTACGACGCTCCCTCTAGAAAACAAGCAAGACTGGAACCACCACTGCAAAAAAAAGGTCTTTTTCGGTACACAATACCACCCTGTACCACCACTTTAAAAGGACTCGTATGTAATAGGAAAATATCTATTTGTAAAGATCGAACGGTTGAGATTAATTTTGTACCACCAGTTTTTTTTGTGTGGTACGAGTGGTATTCATAGGTGGTATTGATAGCATATGGGTATTATTAGCAATGAAAAATATTTTGTTGTAATATATGAAATTGGATATATGAAATGATTTAGGTATTGTACGCGATATGTTTTTATTGTACTCGTCGGCGGTATATTTTTTCCAAATAATATTCATTCACCAAATTACCATTTTACCCACAGCAAAAAATCAATAATAACACCGTACTACCAAAGAGTGGTATTGTGTACCGAAAAACACCTCCCAAAAAGACACCGACCACAAAATAGCAGTCTCTTCATGGTTCTGGAAACAAATCTTGTCGGCAACTCTGTGTTCAGTGGAGGAAATCACAGCTTGGACAAGAGGTTGTTGCGAACAATGCACGGAAGTAACGAAGACCGTCAACGTCAGCTGGCAAACACATCCAACCTGCATTACACACACGAAATTCAGTCAGAGAACCAAAGGATAAAGACTGACGTGTTGCCACCCATGCACTGGCTCTATTCGCATCGACCTGACTTACCCTAAAAAGACAAACTGATACAGTCCCCCCACATTTCACGGACCCAACCCATTTTATGACTTCTTCGTATATCACATAATCTTCAGCATATATCCATCCAGAAGGAACTCAAAATTATACCAGCAAGTTTCCTTTTTCATATTTTTGGATAGTGAGTACCTTATCGGTTCATGTCTATAGAATTTGATCAGCTTATCATTCTTCAGCCACAGGAGCGTTTCCGCCAAACCTTCAGTTAAGCTTCTTGGACTATATCCCAGCTCCCTCTTGGCCTTGACACATGAGTATGCCCATTGGTGCCTAAGATAACGCACCACCTGAAATCCACAAATTTAATTTGGACCAGCTATATATGCATAATGCATCCACACAAAGCAAGGTTTAGGGCAGTCCCAATGAGACATTAATGATGGTTTCTATCCCTAAAAAATGAGGTGTCATATAAGCAGAAATGGTGACATGACAGTTAATAAATGAGGAAAGAGAGAAGAAATTGTAGAAACCGTTTCCTGAGGAAGGAACGACGTCTTCTCTTGAATCGAGAAGCCAAGAAACCGAAGAAACGCCGTTGGGGAGAAACGACCGCTCTCCAAGGCGGTCGTCCCGATCCGGTGCGCTGCCCTGCGGCCTCGACTCCATGCGCGCGGCCGCCGCCACCTGCGGGGCGAATCCATGGCGCCGCGCCACCACCGGCGAGCTTTGTGAAACGAACCAGATTTCCAAAACTAGAAACCCGATCCTCTGCACCTCTGTGATAGTCCTAGGAAGTGGCTATCACGTGCAAACCCTGTCTCAAGTGGTACAAATCCATACAACACAAGAAAAAGGGAAAATTACATAATTTTAGTAATACATCAGAGTACAATATTTCGGCATAAGCCGGGTACAAGTCCAACTGGACTAAACAAGAAATGTAAAACATCTACGCAGCGGATCTATCGAAGCGAAGCGTCTCCAGCTCCACAGGCAAACTTGAGTGTAGGACCAGCTCTAGTCTTCCCATCCTTCCTCGTCGTTGTCGTAGTCGATCACCAAGTCTGAAAGCGTTGCCATCTACCCGATAAGCGGGTAGGTCATGTCAGCTTCCCAACAAAGAGCAAAAGCGGTGGATGAATTCTAATATGCATGGATAATCATATATCTGGCTGTAGTAAGTTTATGCAAGCAGCGGTAGCAACATCAAGGTAAGCGGTATTGCAGAGAGGTCACCATCTCCGAGGAGATCCACACCTCCGAGGCCAACGCCTCCGGGGTCAACACCCCAACCAAGGAAAGTACACCAAAACACTGGACCTCAACCGAGTCACAGCATCCCACTCTCATCTACGATGTGAGGTCACCAACTCCTACCTCACATCTCAACGGCACGAAGCCGGGCTCACACACTCGGGGGAGAGAAGCAGCACAAGAAAATACTAGCCAGAGTAACAGACCCAGGGGCTGTCCATACCAGTGGACATGGACTATAGCTATAGGTTTAACACTCTGCAGAGGTTGTACAACTGGACCCGCCGGATAGGGCAGAAACGGGGATCAGCCGTTCCACATCCCTACCTAACGGCCGAAGACCTAGCAGTGGGTGGCACTCTCCTGCCTCTCCAAGCCTGACTCGTCCTGAACTGGGGCACGAAACTTGCCAGCAGGGCCTCGGAGCTGTGAGACCATCCCCGGAGGAGCCGGGGCGACGTCTACTCGGGGGTATAACCCGTCCCCCTCACACGACCACACCGGTCCGCCTACAAGCTGAGCGCCAACCACCAACTAGTTCTCGGACCGAACCCCGCCCATAACAAGACGAACGGTTTGTACGAAAATAGCCCAAAGATCATGGTTAAACTGTCGATCGGTCCTTAATTGCAAGAGCGAGCACTCACCAACCCCCACCGTCCGACACGCCGCTAGGGCGGGAGGCCAGGTCGCATCTCCCCTAGACAGGCGTTCACAAGTAACCAAAGCGGCTCGCTCCCGCGGTAACACGTCAAGGATACACACTCACCCAAAACACACGCTAGAATACCGAGACATCCCAATCTCGGTCCAAACCAGAGATCCATCCGTAGCACAAATCAGGTAAAATAGTATGGATAGTAAATATCGGGAACTAGCTAGGGGTCTGTAGCTAGTTCCAAAGGTAGGGAGTTCAAGGTACAGGGTAAATCAAATCAAGGCATGGCTAAAAGATTGTCTATGCATTTCAATCATCCAAAGCATCATAAATAAAGCACTAGCAACTAAATAGCATGCATGGGATCTACATGGTCGGGAGTGACATAACACCTGCACGGTAGTCGTCGTAGAGAAGTAGAGGTTGGGCCCTTCCTTCGGGTCGAAGGTCTTCCCTATCGTCACAGCCCGGGTCGTCGTCGCAGCTCGGGTCTTCAAACAGGATACAAGCCTACACGAGATGCGACGCGAAAATAAACAACAACAATCATCTAAGCATTAACTTCAAATAACATCAATTCAGAAGAACCAAATAAATCTGAACTAACTACAAGCAGCACTAATTTAAAATTAAGGAAATTAAAGTAATTAGTTTTTATATTAAAATAGTTTTAAGCATTTAGCTTTATATACTGGAAAACAAGTTAGGGAGAAGGATAAGTTCAAGGTTGGGTTGCCGGTCAAAGACTAAGGGCTTTGGTGATTGCGCTTGCAAGGTAGTAGCGCAACAGACAGGTGCGACAAAGCGGAAGCTCAGAGGGTGTAGAGAGAGAAGCTAGGCGAAATGAGCTAGGCAAGGTATTATCAGAACAGGGTGTGCGGTGGCAGCACAGAGAGAAGGAAAGGATCGACTCGTGGTCGATAAAAGGATGGGGATGCGGTAAGGCGCGCTCGGGAGCACGGCGAACCAAGTGCTAGCAAAGAGTCAAAGGGAACACGACTCGGGGTTGTATTCCTGTCCGCGTCACGTCAGTGGCCAGTTGCGGGGCTCCGGCGTCCCAGACCCACAATAGCGCAGTGGCGGTAGCGGCCACAAATCCTACTCCAAGTACGCGGGGCAAAACGGGGTTTGGTTCAATGGCAAGAGAGGATAAGGATAGGGTAGCAGCGAGCGCCTCGGAATTATGAAACCAACGCAAGTAGTTTCATAATTTTCGGAGCTCCCGATAATTAGTTAGAAATTTTTAAAGATTAAAGTATTTTTGAAGAATTTATAAAGGTTAAAAGTATTTTTGAAATTAATTCCTGCATTTACAACAGGGTTAACTATAGGTTAACTCTTGGTGGCTTTAGGTTAGCTCATAGCCGGCTGTAGGCTGTCTTTAGCTACCCATGTGGCTGCCACGTAGCTAGCTCTAAGCCAGCTATATGGTGAGGTGGCAGCTTAGGTGGCTGTGGCCACACGGGATCCTAGGGTGGATCCTCTGCGGCTTGGAGCGTAGCAGGTTGGCGTGTGGTGCGGTCGGGACTGGTGGGCCACACGGGATCCGGGCGGCGGCGGGTGTGGCTCTCATCTTCGTGTGCGTTTGTGTGGCTCCGCTCAGGATGCAAGAAACAGAGCGGTGCACAAGGTGTTCGGCGGAAAGCCAGAAAGGAAAAGGCGGCGCGGCAAAGGTTGGCCGGCGGCGCGGTTTGGCTACGGCGGCGGTAGCGCGTTCACCTGCAGAGAGAACGCATGGCTCGAAGGCCAGCTCACAGAGCGTCGGCGCATGGCTCGATGGCGGTGATGGCGCGGCGGCGGCGAGCTTGGCAGAGCGACGGCACGCACGACAGAGCAGTGGCGCGCGCAGTGCGAAGGCGTGCACGGCGCGGCGAGGGCGTGACGCACGACAGCAAAGCGGGGCGGTGCGACGCGGCGCAGAGCGGCAAGGCGCGGTGCGAGGCAAGTCAGAGCGGCTGCAGCGGCAAGGCTGTGGCAGCGCGCAAGGCACCTGCACGGACACGCGCGGCTCGAAGGCCGGACAGAGCTCAACACCGAGCATGACACGGCGGCAACGAAGGCCGATCCAGAATGGAGACAAGAACACAGCAAGAGGGGGTGGCCTAGGTGTGCTTGCTGCTCACCGTGGGGCTCGAGGAGGTTTCGGCGAGGCTGGGAGAGGTCGAGGCTGTGGCGAGCTGTAGCTGGCAGGCTCGACGTCGTGGTTCCCGGCTTGAGGACGCAGTCCAGCAGCTCCCAAGTGCTCCTCGTCCTCCTGGTGCTTGGCGTTGGTGCGGCGAAGGGCTTCACAGTGCGGCGGCGGCGTCCTGACGCGGGCGGATCAGTTCAGGCATTTCACCGAACAGGTTGCGGGCGAGGTGTACAAGAGCAGCAGCTTGGCGATGGGTAGTGCAGCTGAGCCGTAACCTGCAGGAGATGTACACGGCACGACGGCCGGCTTCAGTGATAGAAGAAGGGCGGCGACCTCGCCGTTGGGTGGATTCACCGTACACAAGATAGGGACCAGTTGTGCGGCTCACCGTGGGTTCGTCCAGGTCGTGGCGTGGTTGGAGCGGACTCCGGTGCGGCGCAGCAGGGCGCGACAGAGCACACGGCTGGTTCCTCCCCGGCGGTGCTCTCCGCACGGCCATCTGCGGCGCGCGCGTAGGCAGCAGCGCTGCAGGGCTTGATTGGGGGGAGAGGCCAGAGCTGGTGGCGCTGACCCCTGGTGGCGCGAGGGAAAACGGAGGAGGCGGTGGATTTGGTGCTTGCCGCTCGGAGGTAGGGCGATGGATGAGAGTTGCGAATTGCTTGCTCGTGGAAAGAGAAGAAAAGGATCGGCAGGCTGTTGCTTGGGATTGGAGCAGGGGAAAGGAGATGATGCCTACGTGAAGGGGATTTGCTGATCGTTGCTTGGACTTGAGCTCCCACTGCTCGTTCATGCAGGAATTGCAGGAGATAAAGGAGGACTGCAGCTTTGATTGGAGAGGGGTGCAGAAAATTGATGATTGTTCTTCCGATTGGAGAAGGGAGCAGGGGAAAGAGAGCTGCTACTCGTTTATTTGTTTTGCTCCATCTCGGTGGAGGATCAGAGAGATGGCGTGCCGAATTGGAGCAGAGGAGCAGCAAGTGCTCGATCCACCGAAAGGAAAAGGAACAGAGAGAGATCGATTGGAGAAGAGAGGGATCGAGTGGTGTCCTGCTGATTTGCTCTTGCGATCGAAAAAGAAGCAGGCGTGTTGCAGTTTGCTGCTCGCTGGACAGAGAATAGGGAAGGAGAGAAGAGTGGCGGCTTGGGAAGGAATTAGGGGAGAGATAAATGGAGAAGGGAGAGGACTCGAGGGTATCTAAAGGAAGGAGTTAGGGTCAGATAGATGAGTTTAGATGGGTTCGGATTTGGGTCGAAACAACTTAAACCCGCGAAATAAATTGGTAACAATTTATTTTCTAGAATTGGAACAAAAGAATTAGATTAATTTTTCCGGGAACGAATTAAGTAGCGAACTATTAATTCGAGAAGTCGGAAAACATTGTCACAATTCAAAATAAGCTCCGGGGAATTTAATCCAAATGAATTAGCCTATTTTCCGAGATCGAACCAATTTCAAAAGATTAATTGGAAAAGTCGGAAAATATTATATAATTCACTTAGTAAATTTCCAGAGCACTTCGAAAGGCTCGGAAAAAGGTTGTGAGCTTAGAGATTAGCAGATCGAGCTGAGGAAGATGTTAGCAGATCAAGCCGAGCTAATTGGCTAGTGTTAGCTCGGGTGCAAAGTTAGAGTTAGCCACACAGGGTTTAGCCTTTATTCAAAATAATTTTATATTTAGTTTGAATTTGAATATAGTTCAAATTCAAACTCCACACAACTTCAAAATCCAAATAAGACCCATAAAAAAAATCCAACTCACAACTAAACCATAATTTGAAAATAATTTTTATATGGTTTTTATTTTATAACGAATTTGAGATGAGAGGCTAGCAAATTGGGATCAAATTTTGGTAGCACTCAAGCTCAAACAAAAAGTTTTAAATTTTTGTGAAAATTCACACTTGGCAAAACATTCAAAATTCTGAGATGTTACACTTCGGCCGCCGCGCCCCTGGCAGGCGAGTCCAGGCCGCCGAGCTCGGGCCGTCAGCGCCGTCGCCGCCTCCGCGGAGATGGCCCTCGCCCTCGCTCCCGTTCCCGCCTCCCATCTCCTACCGGCCAGAATAGCACGGTCAGGAGCGCCCTCGTCGCGCCGCCCGGCTGGTGCACGCCCAAGCGCTACCCGTCCCAGTCTCGCGGCAGCCTCCTCGCCACGCGCCTGCTCGCCACCGAGGACCAGCTGCGCGTGCGCCGTCGCGAGGACGTCGGCGCAGCCGAGATCCGGTTCCAGGCCCGCGTCGCTGCCGCGAGGACGCCCACGCCAACGTCCACCGCGAGGACGCCCGCACAAGCCTCGCCGACGCCGCCGCGCTGCGCGCTCACCTCGAGCGAGAGGCGGCCGAGCGGGACGAGCTGCTCACCGCGCTCCTCGCCGCAACCTCGCGCACCGGCGAGGAGGGGGACCGCATGCTCCGCACCGCGCAGGAGGACGACCAGGAGTCCAGGACGCTGTGTCCGTGCCTCTCCCGCCACCTCGCGTTAGCTGCCGGGCAGGAGCTCGTCGCGGCCTGCGCGCACCCGCATGCCGCCTCGCGTCGGCTGCCGGGCGGGAGCTCGTCGCGGCCCGCGCACCACCGCACTCGCAGATGCCGTCGGGCAGGAACTCGCCCAACCACGGCTGCTCCCTACAGCAGAGCTCGCCCTGCGGGGGCGCTTGGTCGGGGAGCCTGCGCGCAGTGGCAGGAGCTCGTCGCGGCCTGCGCGCTGCCGCTCCCGCCGGCGGGCAGGAGCCCCCGGAGGACGCCGCATGAGTGGAGATCGCAGGGGAAAAGGAGAAGGTTGCAGACTTGCAGTGGGAGTCCGTCGACCTGTATTTTGCTTTGCGGGAGAAAAATGCACAGACGATCCGAGGATAGAAAAGAGGAATATGGCACATCATTGGACAATTTTTTGTCTGAAGTTTGTTGGAATTTTTTGCATTGTGAAGATGTAGTTTCCTGATACGATATCCAATACTATGGAAATTGTACTGGTTTCTTGCATTGGGACTGCCCTTATATGCAAACGATGAAACTGAAAATGGTGAGCAATGGACATAGAGGATAACTGATAAGTGGGGGTTTCCCGGTGATGCGAGCAACAGAAACTGAAATCCACCCGTAGATTTCAAGCAGCCAGAGAGGTAAGTGGAATTTGGGTGGCTTTGTGCCTGTGATATTCGCAGTCAGGTTGAACATCTGCACGAGTGACGCGTTCTCTCCTGTGAGTGAACATCTTTCATTGCCCGCTGTCTGCTGACGAAATAGTCAAGTGTGACGGGCACCCCCTCTGCAGCTGCTTGCAGTGCAATTCTATTTGCGATGAGCTTTGATTTCTCATACTCTGTGTAAAATGCTTTGTAGCAGCTGCTACAAATCCGCCTGTCCCAGTGTGATGAGCCGATCTGCTTCACACTCTTGGAACGCGGAGCTAGAGTAAAATCGTGAGGGTGCGACACTTGGTTAAAAAGTTTTATAAATGATTTGTGTGCTGATTTAGCTAGCTGTTGGTACGTAAATAATGAAAAATCATTAAATTTTGTTTTTGTTGTGGGTGCGATCACACCCACATAGAGCAACATAGCTCCGCCCCTAGTTTATAGAGGGACAGGCGGATTTGTAGCAGCTGCATGCCTGCATGCGTTCCAAACCAATGCCCGCCGGCACGAGTTTTCCATCCGTTCCGAGCCGGTCACGATCCAACGCTCCAACCAACGAACGGGAAGTATAGGGCGCAGTCCATACCCCCAAGCATCTTAGAGTATGTTTGATCATTTTTAGTTTTATGACTAAAATTAGTCAGGTAAAAAATTTTAGTCACCTCATATTTGAAAACAAAAGTTAAAGTGATATTAAAAAAGCATTAATAAAGTGACATTAAAAGAGTATTAAAATTCAGATTTCTCTCTCCCTCCCTCTTCTCTCTCCTCTTCCTCTCTCCTCTCCCACGGTGCAGCTTGGTGTGGGAATGTGGCCTGATGCAGATGGCCATTAATAAGGAGAGAGGAAGAGAGGATTTTAATCCCTTCTAGTTGCTCCACCCCCGACTAGCAAAATTTAACCTCAAGACTAATTTTTAGTCCTTATTTAGTCTCACATGTTTGGAAGTTTAGCTTCTACAAGAGTCTAAAATTAGTCAGGATAATTTTAATCACCCTGATCCAAATACCTCCTTAGGCCCAGTTTAGGCCCAATTTTTAGCCCTTATTTAGTCTCACATATTTCTTTTAAGGTTTATTAGGAGTATTAAACGTAGACTAGTTACAAAAATAATTATATGAATCGACCAAAAATTGTGAGATGAATCCATTAAGTCTAATTAATTCATCATTAGAGATTGGTTACTGTAGCACGATGTTGTCTAATCATGACATAATTAACCTCGTTAGATTTGTCTCGAAAATTAAGGTAGAGGTTGTGGAATGAGTTTTGTCATTAATCTACATTTAATACTCCTAATTAGTATTCGGAGATTGATGTGACGGTAGTTGATGAAATTTTGAGAAACTAAACATGATCTTGACCCTAATTTCATGAACCAGCTCACCTTTATTTCACAATCCATTCTCCAATCTCCATCAGCTTTTACAGATCGTGACATGTATATTTATTCATTGTGCAAGTTTATTTTTGTTTTCTTTCTTTCTTTTTTTTTGAGCAAATTATTTTCTTTCTTAATGACAGGCAGGAGCAAGTATCTGGGCCGGGCGTGTCTCTATACGGGCCGGCAAAACATCCTCCTTTTCCTATACCACCGCTGGCCCATGTTTGCTGATACTCTTTTTTTATCTTTTCCCAGCAATTTTCCCGAGGAAGAAGACAGCAGGGCGACAAGACATTTCTCCCATACCGTGGCCACGCCGCCTCCGGGGTTTTACCATTTTACCCTCGGCGTCTCCAACGGTCAGTTCCATTCGTCTCCTTCAAAACCCGCTCGCCATCCTCCCCTTCCCTTAAACCCTCGCAAAACCCACTGCCGTGGCCGCCGCACTGCTCCAATCCTCTCTCCTCCGCGTTCGGCGCCACCTGATCTGGCCACTTCCTTGAAGGGGAGAAACTGAGAGGGATGGCGGCGGTGGCGAAGCAGGGGATGTCGCCGTACGAGGCGGCGCGGGAGCGGACGGTGCTGGAGAACAAGCGCAAGATGGAGGCGCTCAACCTGCACCACCTCTCCGCCGCCATCAAGGAGGCCCCCAAGACCCCTTCCCCCATGGTGATGATGCCTGCCTCACCCGCGGCCTCCTTTGTTTTTGTTCCGGCCAATGCGGAGCCATTTCCGACTCTGACCCCTTTGTTCTGTTTTCGGTTGAGCAGAAACAGAAGAGGCGCAGGATCGTCGAGCGCGCAGTCGTGGTTCCCTCGCCTCCGAGGAGGTCCCGCCGGGTTGCCAACCTCCCTGCGGTCAAGTACGCAGAGGTATCTGGTTTTCCCCCAATTTTGGCATGCTCTGTTTTATTTCCTCGCTCAAATAAGTACACCTATTTGGTTATTTTTATGATTTTCATACGTGTTTGTGTGACTAGTCAACATGGTAGTTTCTTCTGTCGACCTCAAGACTGCCCATTTTTTTCTATGTGAAACAGGACAAACCTTTATTTTGCCCAGCTCTTAAATTGCAACATTGTGTATATCAACCCATGTAGTGCAGACTCGTGATATTTTGGTAAATACAACTGAAATTTAGAAGTTTTTTGTGGCACAATAGATTTGTTCACAATTTTTTTTAAAAAAATTGTTTACAAATTGTTCCTCTTCTGAGAAGAAGCCTGTAATTTAAAATGGCTGCATTGTGCTATTTTGCCTAGTATTCATGTCATTATCAACTCGAATCCATATGATTTAATTACTGACAGGTAATATTTGTCAACAGGTAGCACCACACAGTGCAGATAGAATGATAAGGTATGTGAATATTTGCTTGCATGACCATATAGGAGCTATAGAACATGTTCGTCTACAATTAACAATTTCGTCCTTCCATTTCTTCCGTAGGTCTCCTAGAAAACCAACTGACCTCGTCTACTTGGCAAGTCGTGGATCAATTTCCATGAAAGCTAGGATGGAGGCGGCAACAAAAGCCGAGGAGCTGGAATCACAACTTGACCCTGAAATCCCGTCCTTTGTGAAGGCAATGCTGCATTCACATGTGGTTCGAGGTTTTTGGCTGGTGAGTTGCTCTTCCCAGTGACTTCTTTTCTCATGTCTCATACTCTCATGTACTAATTTTCTGTATTGACATGATCGAAAGGGTCTTCCGAGCCATTTCTGTGACACTTACATGCCAAAGCAAGACTCCATTGTCACCTTGGTGGATGAGAAAGATGAAGAGTTTGACACCAACTACCTTGCCTACAAGAAGGGGCTAAGTGGGGGCTGGGCTGGTTTTGCCATATGCCATGGCTTGCAGGATGGAGATGCAGCTGTTTTCCAGCTGATTAAGCCCACGACCTTCAAGGTACAATATACTTTCAACACAATACTGAATTATGTGGAGCTCAAAGCATGGTTTTTGTCTGAATATCATTGATGATTCACCAATGAATTTCTCTCCCAGGTGCATATAATCCGAGCAGCTTCTGGTGATGGCAGTGAGGAGGATGAGTGACTGCATCAATGACAAATACACTAAGTACTAACTTATCAGGAAGTGGAAAGTGGGATTTTGGGTTATGTTTTGGGCCTTATATCTATCAGGAATTCAGGATTGGCTTGTATTTTGTCTGTGTGTCTGTCAGTACTCCTAAGTTGCAGAAATCATAACCTGCAATGAGCTAATTTATTGTTGCCGCATGTTCATGTCCTAATGGATTTTGGGTTATGTTTTGGGCCTTATATCTATCAGGAATTCAGGATTGGCTTAGTTATGTATTTTGTCTGTGTGTCTGTCAGTACTCCTAAGTTGCAGAAATCATAACCTGCAATGAGCTAATTTATTGTTGCCGCATGTTCCTGTCCTAATGGATTTCAGAATATGCACGTTTTGTGACTTTTAGATGGATTAAGGAATGATTCTTACAGCTAGCACACCTGTCCCTAAATTGATGCTTTCTGATGCAACATGCCTACTTGTACAACAAAACCCTTACGAATAGGACAAAGATGGCTCAAAGGAAGGCTAGATATGACATTAATTCTAATACACGAGACACCAATACCGTCCTACAAATTATTGAAGCATTCGGTGCTCTCCCTTCATCATAAAATTGTGATCTTCTGTGTGCATGCCTGCATGGGTAGTGTCAGATTGAGAAATAGAGATTTAGCATCAGGGTCTTTCTGAACCAAATGAAGAGACCCTCTTTTTTTTTTCCAGACCCAATGAAGATACCTCAAGTCAAATCCAGCTTTGTGTTGAGACTCCTTTGTATCCTGCCCGTGAGATTGTTGTTGTTCAGGTACCTTGTCCAGATAAAATGCCTTAGGCAAACAATGTATGGGGATATTTTCTGAGAACACCGCTGAACTTTGTGTTCTTTTCAGTCGAACCTTAGCAGTCAGTAATATATAGGATGAACTGTTCAAAATAAGTCAATTATGCTTGAGTTTACAGGGCAGCTATTTAGTTGAGGTAGGTTCATGCTGGCAGGTATGGAGCCTGAGAGTTTGTTGGCACTGAGATTTTTTTTCAATAAAAAGGCAGGACCACTGCACTCGTCGATGACTTGGCGGTGGGCCACCTCGATGGCGGGACCAGGGTTCATCGTACCGAACCGGAGGGTCGAACCACCACCCTCCGGTACCGGTATACCGAGCGGTATACCGCGGAAACCGCTCAAAACCGGACAAATTCGAAAAACCAAATTTGAACCCCCGTTCATTCGGTACGGATCGGTATACCGAGGAGTTTGAGCGGTATGCCGGCCGGTTTCAGTGGTTTACCAGTGAATTAGACTAAATTACCGACTCAATGAAAAATTTAGCATATTTTCAAATTTGAATTGAAAAATTGAAGAATAAAAGAAAAATTCCTAAAAATATTTCAAGGTGTGTAGAATCTAATGGTGTTAAATTTTTTGAAATCTTAGTGCATTTAGTATTTTTTGTGGGTTCTTTTTTGGTTGAACTTCTAATGCCCACAAAAAAATACTAAATGAACTAATATTTGAAAATTTTTGACATCATTAGATTCTATAAATCTTGAAGCATTTTTAGGAATTTTTGTTTCATTTTTCAATTTTTTGAATTCAAATCTAAAATTTTTGAAAACCGCCGGTTTGGAACCGGTGTGAACCGGTACCGGCCACCGGCAGTACCACAGGTAACCGCGGTATACCGGCCGGTTCACACCGGTTTGGTGAACCCTGGGCGGGACCGCAGAGGACACCTACGGCGGCTGCTTGAAAGATTGTCCTTGCGACCCAAAACACCAAGCTTTTGACCCCAAACTCCACGATACAGATCATACAAAACTATGTTAGCGCTCTACTAAGGAATTCTCTCAATCCTCAATGCGCCACATCATCCTCCACCAACGCACCACGTCATCCTCCACTAAGCACCCCACCAAGATGCATTGATTGCTAATTCTCGCAGTGCGCCACGTCATCCTCCACTAAGCACCCCACCAATTCTCAACACGCCATGTCATCCTCCACCAACGCGTCACGTTATCCTCCACTAAGCACCCCACCAAGATGCATTGATTGCTAATTCTCGCAGCGCGCCACGTCATCCTCCACCAAGTATACTTCTCGCCTACGGTGCAGCCATATCATCTTAATTGTTTGCACTGTCCAATCTAAAAAATCTATATATCTATATTAAAGTATATACGAGCATCTCACTATAAAATATTGATTTCTTCTCTCAACATGTAAGAATACGAAGAAATCATCGTATTGTGTATGTTTCCAAATTTTACTTTAATATTTTTATTTTCAAATTTCACCAGAAGAGCCCGCAGCAACGCGCGGGGTATCACCTAGTTATCTTAATTTCGCAATCCAACAATTAACCCTCCATCATATTTTACAGATTGGGACGTGTAGAGCACCTGGTCTTGGTCCTCATGACCGACAACGGCTACTGGCCTCAACACCGGGTCCTTCGGATCCTAACTGTAATCCTAGAGCTTAGGGGTTTAGTTACACACGTTGGCTGCTGGCCCTTGTATAAATGTAACTCACGAATGCAGTAATAGATTGAGGTTTCCTGCATATTCATTCTCTACATGGTATCAAGAGACTCCACGATCCTCACGATCTAACTTCTCCCTTCCACTGCCCTCCCACCCCCCGTCGCCATGTCCTCTCCGGCTCAAGCTTCGGCAATCCTTTCGCCGCTCCTCTTCCCGAGCCACCGGCGGCCTCTGCCATTGTCAAAATCAACATTCACAGCCATGTCCCCGTCGTCCTTTCCATGGATGACTCCAACTTCCGCCAATGACGTACTTTCTTCGACCTCACCTTCAAGAAATTTGGCCTCACCAACCACATCGACGGGATGCTCGACGCCATGCTGATGCAGGATGAGATTGAGTGGCTACAGATCAATTCTTGCATCGCCTCTTGGCTCTATGCCACTGTGTCCAAGGACATCATGGACGCGGTGTATCGCCCGGCGGCCTCCGCGTTCTCCGTCTGGTCCGGCATTCTTGGCTTGTTCCTCGACAACAGCTTGCAGCGCGCCGTGCTCGCGTAGCAAGAATTCCACATTCTCTACCAGGGTGACATGTCGATCACCAAGTACACCGGCAAGATGAAGCGTCTCGCCGACACTCTCTACGACGTCGGCGCCGCCGTCACTGATCAGGCCCTCATCGTCAATGTGCTGCGCGGCCTCAACGCTGATTTCAGCTCGGCCATCACGTACCTCTCCGGCAAGGATCCCACCCCGACGTACATCTACACGCGCTCCTACCTTCTTCAGGAGGAGAGCCGCAAGCGTCACACCCGGAAGATGGAGGCCGCCACTGCTCTTCTCGCCGCCGGCTCCTCCTCGTCCACACCAGCCACCTCCACCGCCAACTCCCCACCTGCTGGCTCCTCTGGTGGGGATCGTCGCAAAAAGGGGAAGAAGCCGGATGCGCGCGGCCGTTCCACCAACAACACCGTGCCTCGCCCGCCGTCGACCGGTGCACCGCAATGGGGTCAATCCTACAATCCCTGGACGGGGGTTGTTCAGGCGTGGCCACTGCAGCAGTGGCGTCCGCCGACCACCGGCGTTCTTGGTCCCCATCCTGGCGCGGCACCACCACAGGCCATGACCGTGTCCTCTGCTGCCGGCGTCGGCGCCCACGACTACAACCCGTTCGTCGCCACGACGGCTCAACTCCCTGCTGCACTGTTTCACGCCCTTCAGGGTGCGCCGGCGCAGGCTCCGTACAGCGGTGGCGGCGACTGGTTCCTGGACACCGGTGCAACCTCCCACATGACGTCCAACCCCGGTATCCTCTCGACGACTTCCTCTCCCTCCATCTCTTCTCACATCATCGTGGGGAACGGTGCGCCGCTCCCGGTTCACTCCACCGGCCACTCTTCTCTCCCCACTTCCTCCTCCCCCTTGCACCTGCATAATGTTCTTGTCTCGCCGGCCTTGATCAAGAATCTTATTTCAGTTCGAGCACTTACTCGTGATAATTCTGTTTCGGTTGAATTTGACCCGTTTGGTTTCTCCATCAAGGATCTGCGCATCAAGACGGTTCTTCCCCGATGTGACTCGACCGGCGATCTCTACCCTCTTCGCTCGCCGGTGGCATCATCATCAATCCACAATAATCTCCACGCCTCTCTCGACACCGAGTTGTGGCACTCTCGGCTCGGCCATCCCGACGACGCATCACTTCGGCGTGTTCTTAATTCATTTGGTTATTCCTGTAGCAAATCCGACAAACACACATGCCATGCCTGTCGCCTTGGCAAGCATGTGCGTTTGCCCTTCACTGAATCAAATAACATCAGTTCCTTTCCGTTTCAATTGTTACATTGCGATTTGTGGACTTCACCAATACTAAGCAATTCTGGTTTTTAGTTTTACTTAGTGATCCTTGACGATTTCTCTCATTTCGCATGGACCTTTCCCCTTCGCCATAAGTCGGATGTTCTTCCCACCATCCTTTCTTTCCATGCTTTCGTGCGCACACAATTTCGCTGCGACATTCAGTGTTTCCAAACTGACAACGGCCGCGAATTTGACAACTCTGCCATGTGCGCGTTCTTCACCACCCATGGCATCTCTTTCTGTCTCACTTGCCCCTACACCTCTCAGCAGAACGGGCGCGCCGAACGCATCCTGCGCACCATCAATGACAGTCTCCGAGCCCTGCTCTTCCACACCTCGGTGCCCCTGACGTTCTGGCCTGATGCTTTGGCCACCGTGACATACTTGTTGAATCGTTGTCCCTGCAGCCGTTGCAACAATCAGACTCCCTACGAGCTGCTCTTTGGTGTTATGCCATCCTACGATCATCTCCGTGTGTTCGACTGTCGCTGCTATCCCAATACTGTTGCAACCGCGCCACACAAACTTGCTCTGCGTTCTGTCGCCTGCATCTTCCTTGGCTATCCTGCCGAGCAACGTGGCTACCGCTGCTTTGATCCGTCCAGTCATCGTGTCATAACCTCACGACATGTTTACTTCGACGAGGACGTGTTCCCCTTTGCGCAGGTACCGGGCACGCCGTCATCACCACAGGGATCGCGGTCCCCATCACTCCAGGAGCTTCTGCCGCGCAACGCGCCGCGCCGCGACCGCACGTCGTGTTCTGCGCCACGCTCATCCACAGCCACTCCCCGCGGACCTACGCAGCCTGCCGATCCAACCGCACCAGCTACAGCGCTGCAACGGCCGAACGACTGCATCACGGCCGCGCCGGATGCGGATCGCACGACCTCGCCCACGTCTGTTCCTGTTGCCACGCCCGCCGCTCCTCAACACGCGCCGCACTCACCGCACCACCACATGCTCACCCGCGCGCGCGATGGCGTCATGCGCCCAAACCCCCACTATGCCCACCTTGCCACGGCCGCGACGCCCACAACCCCACGCATCTCTCCCGTCGCGTCCACGCCGTCTGCGCCACCGACCACGGTTCAGGACGCCCTCCGCGACCCAGTCTGGTGCCAAGCCATGCAGGAGGAGTATGACGCGTTGCTGGGGAACGACACCTGGACCTTGGTGCCTCGTCCTCCTGGCGTGAACGTCATCACCGGCAAATGGCTGTGAAAGAACAAACTGAACCCCGGCGGATCTCTGGAGCGACGCAAGGCAAGGTGGTTCGTCCGGGGCAACACACAGCGAGCTGGCATTGATTTTTATCAGACGTTCTCCCCAGTTGTCAAACCGGCAACGATCCGCACTGTTCTCCACCTCGTCGCGTCACGGCACTGGCCGGTCCATCAGCTCGACGTAAAGAACGCGTTCTTGCACGGCGAGCTCGCTGAACGCGTCTACTGTCGGCAACCCGCGGGCTTCGTCGACTCCGCACATCCGGATCACGTCTGCCTCCTCGCCAAGTCGCTCTACGGCCTACGGCAAGCACCGCACGCGTGGTTCGATCGTCTACGCACGTTCCTGCTACAGCACGGCTTCCACACCACCGGGTCCGATGCGTCGCTGTTCGTCCTCAACACCGGTGGTGACACTGCCTTCCTCGTCGTCTACGTGGACGACATCATCATCACCGCCTCGACTCCTGATCTCCTTCGCCGCGTCGTCGATCAAGTACGCAGCGAGTTTTCCATCAAGGACCTCAGCGATCTTCGCTTTTTCCTCGGCGTACAAGTGACACGGGACGACGACGGGTTCTTCCTCACTCAGTCGCAGTACGCCGAGGACGTTCTAGAGCACGCGGGGATGCAGAACTGCAAGCCTGCGTCCACACAGGTGGACACCAAGCCCAAACTCTCCATCCACGACGGTCAAGCCCTCTCCGATCAGGACGCGTCTCACTACCGGAGCATCGCCGGCGCGCTG
Organism: Cenchrus fungigraminus; assembly: GCA_036936925.1. Lineage (NCBI taxonomy): Eukaryota > Viridiplantae > Streptophyta > Magnoliopsida > Poales > Poaceae > Cenchrus > Cenchrus fungigraminus. The sequence continues at coordinate 133,297,672 of CM072777.1, forward strand.
CAGTACTTGACGCTGACGCGCCCGGATGTGGTGTATGCCGTGAACCAGGCCTGTCTTTACATGCATGCTCCACACGACATCCACTGGAACATGATCAAGCGGATTCTGCGATACTTGCGCGGCACCATCGACCAAGGCATCTCCATCAAGGCTTCATCACCGCATCAACTGACGGCCTACTCCGACGCTGACTGGGCGGGTTGCCCAGACACTAGACGTTCCACCTCGGGATACTGTGTGTTCCTCGGTGAGTCCCTGGTGTCATGGTTGTCGAAGCGGCAATCGACGGTGTCGCGGTCCAGCGCGGAGGCCGAGTACCGGGGCGTCGCCCATGCCGCGGCGGAGTGTTGCTGGCTCCGGAACCTGCTCGGCGAACTGTTCGTGGATGTTCCCAAGGCCACAATCATCTACTGCGACAACGTCTCGGCCGTCTATCTCTCGGAGAACCCGGTACATCACCGGCGCACCAAACATGTCGAGCTTGACATCCATTTTGTGCGCGAGAAGGTGGCCATTGGACAAATTCGAGTTCTACAGGTGCCCAGCTCTCAACAGTATGCCGACATCATGACAAAAGGCTTGCCCACGGCGCTGTTCGAAGAGTTCAAGTCCAGCCTTTGCATACGATCAACCGATGCTGCAACTGCGGGGGGCAAGGGGGGGGGTAGAGCACCTGGTCTTGGTCCTCATGACCGGCAACGGCTACTGGCCTCAACACCGGGTCCTTCGGATCCTAACTGTAATCCTAGAGCTTAGGGGTTTAGTTACACACGTTGGCTGCTGGCCCTTGTATAAATGTAACTCACGAATGCAGTAATAGATTGAGGTTTCCTGCATATTCATTCTCTACAGGACGCCATGCACCACTCCATTAAGAAAGGCCCAAATTAGCGCGCGAGAAGCCATCATCAGTCCAAATAATCTACGAAGGGGTCGTTTCTAGAGTAGGCACCCTCTATCCAAAACCTAGAGGGCAAGTTCCTCTGGAGCACGAAAGGAAACTGAGCACGTCTCGAGGCTCTGTTCTCGATATCGAGCTGCCTACACTGGTCTTCAAGCCATCCTGGCATGCAGCACCATCTAGTGATGAACTTCATGACCTCGAGAATCCTGGCTCTCTTGACAAAGAACTTGGCAAAATCAACATGTGGCTCCTGTCCTGAGTACGATTGCAGCACCATGGTCTTGAGGTTTTGGTCAAGACACTCGACAGGAGCAGATGGGTCAGTAGGTGGTGAATTAAGAGTAAAGCATATCCCCAAACTTGCTAAATGGCTCACTTGAGGTCCAAACATCCCTTGAAACACGCTACATCACGTACTGTCGATTTAAGAAGATTTGGGCCTCTTAGTGAGCCACTTATCAAGCTTACTTAAGGAGATAAAACTGCAAAATAGAAGTTCTCTATCCTACATTTGAAAAGTTCATGGACTACCGGTGTGTTTAACTCATGAATTAAATATGACAGTAAAATTGGCTTGCAAAGAGGAAGGCACCTTGATCTTGAGCTGACAACTGACAACATTCAGCTTTGGCAAGTTAGGCATCTGTAATCCCAAGATCTTGACAGTTGAGAACTGCTCCACCAAGCTGACAGGAACCATGCTCTGTATCCAAAGCATCCATATAAAATGGTGAAATATTTTCTTGGATTTATTTTGAGATTTTCCGGTGTTATGCATTAAGTGGTAAGCGATGTTTCCGTCGATGACGAGACGCCAGTGGTGACTTCGGGAATCTCCAGATCTGCTGGTGCTCAGTCCTTCAGAGGTGCTCATAGGGGTAGGGTTTGCGTACATATGTTCATAGGAGTGAGTGTGCGTGCATGTTGTGAGTATCTGCGTTGTACTGTGTAATTCTATAAAAAAAGGCAGATGTGCGTCAGGTGTGAAATTCAGCTATGCCCAAAAAGGGATAAAATTCAAAACATGACACTCAATTCGCAAGTCTTTCAAAATTTGACACCCTGACCCACAAGTCACTGACTCAGAGTGACCCCACGTGTCATTGTGATAGAGCTGTCAAATTTTGAAAGGCGTGCAAATTGTGCGTCATGTTTTGAGTCTTGCTTGTGTAAAAAATATGTATATTTTGTTTAACCTGTTATGCCGTGATGGCCTTATGTGCTGGGCATATTTAGTATTTTTCACATTTTTATCTATGTATATAATTCCAATGAAAATCTAATAAATAAATCAATTAACAACAGGGACATAAAATTCCTGACAATGAAAATCTAACAATTGGAGATGAAGCCTTGGCAACAGGTACTTTGTCCACATGAAAAATCTAATACCAAATGGCTAAAACAACATCCAAGCACGGATAAGGAAATAAAAACAGATGCATCCTTGCGACTAGTTGTCTTACACGAAACGATTCACGAGATGCAGAGGAAGAAGCTTAGTGGGCTTATTCTCAAACTAGACTTTGAGAAGGCCTACGACAAAGTTAACCGGACCTTTATTCAGCAGGTGCTCAGAATGAAAGGGTTCTCACAAGAGTGGTGCAACTGGATTGACCGGATCGTGAAAGGAGGTAGTGTGTGCATTAAGGTGAACGATGACCTGGGACACTATTTTAAAACCCAAAAGGGATTACGGCAGGGCGACCCTTTGTCACCACTGCTATTTAATATAGCAATTGACATGTTGGCAGTCTTGATCGAAAGATCGACAAAGAATGATCACTTTCAAGGTGTAGTGCCTCACTTAGTGGACGGGGGGCTTTCAATTCTTCAATATGCGGATGATACTATTCTTTTGATGGAGGATGATGTGGAGAAGGCCAAGAATTTAAAGTTAGTACTAAGTACTTTTGAAAAGTTGTCTGGCCTCAAAATCCATTTCCACAAGAGTGAATTGTTCCTCTTTGGGGAGGCCAAGCAGAGGGCTACATATTATGTTTCAATGTTTGGTTGTAAGGAGGGGAGAATGCCCTTCAAGTATCTTGGGATACCGTTGTGTCCTCGCAAAATCTCATATAAGGATTGCGGGATGTTAGAGGAAATATTTCAGAAGAAATTGTCTAGCTAGAAAGGTACAGTTTTGTCAACAGGTGGTAGGCTTGTTTTACTTAACTCGGTATTGTCAAGCCTACCCATGTTCATGTTTTCCTTTTTTTAGAATCCCTAAGGAAATCCGTAAAAGGCTGGACTATTATAGGTCTAAGTTCTTTTGGTAATGTGATGATCACAAGAAAAAGTATAGGCTTGCTAAGTGGTGCATATTCTTTGCAAACCTAAATGCATGGGGGTTTAGGTATTATTGATCTGGACACACAAAATAAGTCCTTGCTAAGCAAGTGGCTCTTCAAACTCTTCAACGAAAAAGGTCTGTGGCGGATTATCCTTAAGAGAAAATACCTCCAAAACAAGATGTTGTCACAAGTGAATAAGAGAAAGGGGGACTCACAATTCTGGTCAGGACTAATGGATGTCAAGGAGCAATTCTTGGAGAGAGGACGGCTAGTTGTCCATGATGGTCATCAAACTAAGTTTTGGGAGGATCTGTGGATCGGGAAAGAGCACTTAATGCATAAGTACCCATCCCTTTATAGTATTGTCAGGAACAAAAGTAGCACAATAGCAAAAAGTGTTCAGTTCAACTCCTCTTGACATCTCTTTTAGACGTGCTCTAGTGGGAGAAAATTTAGTTAAATGGCTGGAATTAGTGGCAGTAGTGCTCCACGTTCAGCTTGATGACCAGCAAGGTATGTTCGCGTGGGGTCTTGGGAAGGTTTTTTCGGTGAAGTCAATGTACAACAATCTGGTTAGAGGGACAGGGGTGCCGGTAAAGTGTAGGTCTTGGAAAATAAATATTCCCTTAAAGATCAAAGTTTTTCTTTGGTATTTAAAGCATGAGGTGATCCTAACCAAAGACAACTTGGCTAAGAGAAAATGGAAAGGGTATACTAAGTGCAGCTTTTGTGAGGTAACTGAGACCATTCAACATCTATTTTTGAGTGTCATATGGCACAAATGATGTGGAGTGTTGTCAGCAGTGCGTTTGGCTTCCAACCGCCTACTAGCATAGCTCATCTTTTTGATTCTTGGATTAAAAGTTTCCCCTCTAACCTAAGAAATCAAATTTTAATTGGTGTTGCTGCGATGTGTTGGGCTTTATGGCTATGTAGAAACGATGTGGTCTTTCAAAGATCAAAGCCCAACTCGTGTTTGCAGGTGATTTTCAGAGGAATATACTAGATCAGGAGGTGGTCGCTTCTCTCTAAAGAGGAGGAGATGTAAGAAATCGGATGCTCGTAGCCTAAGAGGGGGAGGGGGTGAATTAGGCAACTTAAAAACTTAACCTATGGCTTATCACTATTTGCATCAAACATAACTAGAACATGCTATCTAGATGTGCAACTAGGGTTGTTCTAGTGTGAAACTCCCATCCCAAAACAAGTTTTGCAACCTATAGTCAATCCTAGCAAGATACTACTCTAGGTAAGTAAAGCCAAACAAGGATTGCAAGAATGTAATGCGAAAACGTAAAGGGGGATGAGAGGAAGCAAACTCTTGACACGCGATTTATCCCGTAGTATCGGTAGGCACTAAGCCACCCCTAGTCCACGTTGTTGAAACACTCTACACAAGAGTATTGCTTCCCAGTCATCAAGTCTCTCCCAAGAGCACCACAAAGGCTCGCCACGAAGGCACTCGCCAAGCTCCCTTGGTCACCTTGATGCCGCCTCCACTAAGGAGCTTCTCCACCAAGGGAAGCTCCACACCAAGCCGGAGGGTCGAAGACGTTTGTCGGAGAGCCACCTAGGCTCCAAGGCTTCCGGCACACCTCGTACAACTTGATCCACTCGAGAATTACCTCACAAGGTAGGCACACCTTGCACTCACTCAGCTCTAAGCTAAGCCTAACACTACGCACACACACAAAGCATGTACAAGTCTATGGATGAGCAATCTAGCACTTGGATGGATTGGATATGATCTTCAATGTGTCTTGAACTCCTCTGCACTTCCACACCATCCAGCAACTCCAAATAGGTGAGTGGAGGGGGTATAAATAGCCCAAGGCATCAAACTAGCCGTTGGCTAAAAGCCACTGGAAAACGTACCGTCGGATGAACCGATGGTCACTTTTCCATAGGCGTCGGTTCATCCGGTGCCGTCCATGTCACTTAGCTGTTGCATCCCCACTGACACATATCCTCTGACGTTTACACCGACGGTCCTTCTCTCATGCCGTCGGTTCATCCGGTGCTGAAGGATTTCTTCCCAAAACCTTACTGGTAGCTACTTTGCTGCCATAGGATGAACCGCTGCTCAAACCCTTATGTCCATCGGTTCATTCGGTGCTGAAGACTTTCGCGTCCAGAACCTTACTGTTAGCAAACACACGGCCGCCGGATGAACCATTGCTACACCGTCGTTTCATCCGGTGCTACTAATCCTGCTGCTGCTCCTCCAAGAAATCATCCAGCGCATGTAAAACAGGGGGCGTCGGTTTATCCGGTGGTGCATGCTGACTTGGGTCTTTCTCCGCAGTGTACCACTTCATCCGGCCGTTGCACCGACGGTTCTTCCTAGTGTACCGTCGGTTCATCGACGGTGCCTTTTCTCTTCTTTTTCTTCTTGTCGATTTTGTCTCAAAATATATACTATCTTCTCATTTTGGCACGTGGTATTTTTGCATCTATGGGACCTAGAAATGTCTACAAAGACATGCTCAACAATATGGTTAGTCCCATTGATCATGTTGTCATTTAATCACCAAAATCAAACTTCGAACAAATGGCATATGAGGCCATGTTCGCTACAGGAGAGAGGAGACCTAAAGCATGGCTGCAGAATCCTTGAAGTCTCGAGTTTGGAGATCTTCAGCAAGGAAGGATGGAATGTTTTGAGGAGAATTCTGAACTGAGGCGCTTGTCGAGCTTGCTCCAAAATGTTCAGCTTAGTTTCAGTTTGCTCCAGTCTTGTTGTTCTTTTGAACTTTTTAGCTGTAAGCTGGTGATGTTCGTAAACTGCTAAATGTTGTTTTAGAGTCTAGAATTTCGTCTGCAACCTAAGAGCTATCTCTGTACCGCCTGGATGTTGGTTTTGGCTGTATACATTCTCAAGAGAATGTAGAGGCCGGATATTTTTATCCTATTTCTAAAAAATCATTGCGACTAGTGTAAGGAATCAGATGCTCGTAGCCTAAGAGGGGGAGGGGGTGAATTAGGTAACTTAAAAACTTAACCTATGGCTTTCACTACTTTGCATAAAACATAAATTAGAACATGCTATCTAGATGTGCAACTATGGTTGTTCTATTGTGAAACCCCCATCCCAAAACAAGTTTTGCAACCTATAGCCAATCCTAGCAAGATACTACTCTAGTAAAGTAAAGGCAAGCAAGGATTGCAAGAGAGTAATGCGGAAACGTAAAGGGGATGAGAGGAAGCAAACTCTTGACACGCGATTTATCCCATGGCATCGGTAGGCACTAAGCCACCCCTAGTCCACGTTGTTGAAGCACTCCACACAAGTGCTTTCCGGTCACCAAGTCTCTCCCAAGAGCACCACTTGACTTGCCACAAAGGCTCGCCACATAGGCACTCGCCAAGCTCCCTTGGTCACCTTGATGCCGCCTCCACTAAGGAGCTTCTCCACCAAGGGAAGAGGGTCTCCACGTCTCCTGCACAAAGTGTCCTCGCCGCTCCACACCAAGCCGGAGGGTCGAAGACGTTTACCGGAGAGCCACCTAGGCTCCAAGGCTTCCGGCGCACCTTGTACAGCTTGATCCACTCGAGAATCACCCCACAAGGTAGACACACCTTGCACTCACTCAGCTCTAAGCTAAGCCTAACACTAAGCACACACACAAAGTATGTGCAAGTCTATGATGAGTAAATTAGCACTTGGATGGCTTGGATATGATCTTCAATGTATCTTGAACTGTTCTGGTTTTCCTCAGCATCCAACTACTTCAAATGGGTGAGTGGAGGGGGTATAAATAGCCCAAGCCAACAAGCTAGCCGTTGGCTAACGGCTACTGAAAAACGTACCGTCGGATGAACCGATGGTCACTTTTCCATAGGCGTCGGTTCATCCGGTGCCCTCCATGTCATCTAGCCGTTGCATCTCCACTGTCACAAATCCTCCGACGCTTGCACCGACGGTCTCCTCACTTAACCGCCGGTTCATCCGGTGCTGATAGGTCTGCAGCCAAAACCTCTCTGTTAGCAAACACGAGGCCGCCGGATGAACCGCTGCTGACCCACCGGTTCATCCGGTGCTACTGCTATTCCATCATGCTGCTCTCTGTCTTGATTTCTCTGATCATCGGATAGACCGACGGTGCCGGTCAACAGACCGTCGGTTCATCCGGCGCTCCTATCTCAGCTGCTTATTCACTGGCAATCATCCGGTGCAACTAAAAAAACCCCCGTCGGTTCATCCGGTGGTCTTCAAGTTAACTCGAGTCTTCATGCAGTGTTCTGCTTCATCCGGTGCTTGCACCGACGCATGCCTTCTACATACCGTCGGTTCATCCGACGGTGTCTTTTCCCTTCTTTTTCTTCTTGTCAGTTTTGCCTCAAAATATACACTATCTTCTCATTTTGGCATGTGGTATTTTTGCATCCATGGGACCTAGAAATATCTACAAAGACATGCTCAACAATATGGTTAGTCTCATTAATCATGTTGTCATTAATCACCAAAATCAAACTTGAACAAATGGCACATGATGCCATGTTCGCTACAACTAGTTGCAGTTCCGAACTCTTTCTAACCTTGTTTTGAAAACTTGCAGGAATGAAATGTTGTAACTAAAAATTATGTTGTTGAGCACAATAATGGGGAAGCCAGTTGCAAGGTAACCGATCATCTTGAGCTTGGTTGCCCCTATTATCCTTACTGATGTACCATTGTTCAGCTCATGTAGCAGTAGTCGTTCCAAGTTTGCAGCATCCTCGACAACTAGATCATCCAACTCCTTCCAGCATGGAAGTAAGTGATCCGAGACGGCCAGGTAATTGAGCCTCGGTAGGGGGAGGCGCAGCCGACGATGACCGGAATTTGTGTCAAGCACCATAGCCTCGATGCCGGGGCTATTGGAGATCATGGGGTGGAAGAGCTCCTCAATGATGCTGAGTTGCTGCACAACTGAGCGAGAGGTAGGTCAGGCGGGGGAAGGCTAGCGAGCCGCAGCCGGACGGGAAGGAGCAATGCTTGAGGTCGAGCACGCGGAGGGAGGCGAAGCGGAGCGCGGAGGCGGGCAGCTTGGGGTGTAAGGGGCTAAAGAAGAAATGGAGGACCAGGTAGTGGAGCGCGTCGAGAGACAGGAGGTGGAACCAACTGTCGTAGAGGCTGATGTTGGGGGCGAGGTGGAGGAATCTGGTGGCGAGACGGCAGGCGGGGCCCGGGTGAGCAGCGAGGATCTGGGAGATGGCCTTGTTGCGTTGGTAAGAGAAATCGACCGACTTGAGGCCGTCGTCGAGGTACAAGGGTTGCATATGAGATTGACACATCATAATCATTTTTACAGCATGCCATAGAATTTTATTTTGCTACAGCCGCATGAAGCGAGGTGTTCTGTTCATCCAATCAGGTAAGTAACCTTTTAAGTACACATTTTCTTTATGTTTTTACCAGTCGGACATTTTAAGTTCGCTTGGATTGAAAGCTAATTATCATTGATAATTTTCCTGTTTGAGTTTAAATGCCACTGATGCGCCGTTTTGTGCTTTACTTGGAGGTCTGGTTGTTGTATTCTAATAAATCTAGCCTCACAGCCACACTGTTATCTTTGTATGAGAATCAAAACTTAGTCTTCAGAAGATCACTAACCTTGCATGTAACTGCAATCCAAGCGAAGCTAATTATTCAAATTTCCTTGATATGCTTTGCGCTCTACTGGAGGCCTGATTGCATTATCATAATTCTGAGTTCTTTTATTCTAGTCTTATGGCTACACACAATTAATTTTATATAGAAAGCAAAATTTAGTTTTGGGAAGGTCCCAACCATGAAACTACAATCCTTGTATACAACTATTATACAAATTTTGCATGGTGCAATTTTTAAGCGGAAAATCCATTGTATTAACTTTAACACATATGTCCCGCGGCAACGCACGAGGAATTCACCTAATTTCTTGTGGCCCCAGTAACTGATGTACTAATTTTTCTGTATGGTAGGATCGAAATTCAAAAGAATCTCCCAATGCATTTTGTGAATCTGCGTACCCTCTCCTTAAATTCACACCCATTTCAAATATAAAATGGGGAGGATAGTGTAGGGTAGGGTACAATTAACTAATTGAATACACACACATAGCATAAAATTAATTATCCATTGAATATGGTTTGGGATTCGAAAGGATAAAGAGTGGATAATAATTATTTGAATTTAGATGTGAACAAGTATGGGTTTGTCCATACCACAGATCACACTGTGAATGATCCATACATCAACAACGTGAAAAAGCAGAGATGAGATCAACACAATTGTTTGAATGGTAAATGATAGTGATTATTCTAAATAATTATAGCTTTAGTAAGTAGCAAAATTGGTTTATATGGATTAGGGGGCATGTGCCCTTTAGCCCCCTTAGCTCTCCACTCTTTCTTGATGTGTAATATTCTTGTCGGCTTAAAGTGTGAATCACAATATGCGTATCATTTTGTTTTCATGTCAGGAACATTAATGGCCATGACACATGTAAGCGGATTGTGACTCTTTCTAATAGAGTTAATCTGACATTGAGTCAACATTGATAACTATAATTGACTTTAGTGACAACAGTAGATTGTGCATTCTGGTTGAGCATAAGAGGATGGAGCACCTGACTCGTAACGCAGACGCACATGGGCACATCAACGTGACTAGGGCGATGGACCCTGGGCTGACATTCGACCTCGACGATGCACATTACACATGATACTTGCACCAACCTCAACAAGAAGTACTTGTGCATCAGCCTCAACGAGGAGGCGATGTGGATTATTTTCCAAACATGATCGCCAAGTGTGTTCTGAATTCCATTATGGTGGGGGAGGGGGGCAAGTGCCCCTAGCAGCTATATGTACACCAGCATGCTTAACTTGAAATGCTTGTTTTATACTTAAAGTTAGGTCATAAGAAATCCAACCTACAATCGCCCATGACGTTATTTTATTTCCTTTATTTCCCTCCTGATCTAGCTAGCGCCATGCCTCCACAGCCACTGACTGCTTGACCTCGCCACCAAAAAGGAGTCAACATCGATAACTACAGTCGACTTTAGTGACAACAGTAGATTGCACATTATGGATGAGCACCTGACTCGTCTTTACGCAGACGTATATGGGCACATCAACGTGACTAGGGCCATGGACCCTGGGCTGACATTTGACCTCGACGATGCACATTACACATGATACTTGCACCAACCTCAACGAGAACTACTTGTGAACCAGCCTCAACGAGGAGGCAATGTGGGCTATTTTCCAAATATGGTCGCCAAGTGTGTTCCGATTTCCATTATGGCAGAGGAGAGGGCAAGTGCCCCTACCAGCTATATGTACATTAGCATGCTTAACTTGAAATGGCTGTTTTATACTTAAAGTTAGGTCACGAGAAATCTAACCCACAATCGCTCATGTCATTCTTTTCCCTCCTGATGATCTAGCTAGCGCCATGCCTCCGCAGCCACTGATTGCTTGACCTCTTCACCAAAAAAGGATAGAAACGGATTGAATAATACTCTTGCACATTCATTTCCATTTGTTTAAACAAATATGAGATTATAAATACAATCAGAGTTTCTTGCACGGTAAAGAAACCATGAGGTTAAGGATGCCTAAAACGTTACACATTGGGAATGAACATGGAACACTTGCAATTCGGTAATAATGTTTTCGCAAAAAAATCGACAATAATGTTACTCGAACATACTATAGGTATAGGTCAGCAGACAATGTTAATCAGACATGCAGATACACCTGCCCGACGCAGTGTGCATCGTACTAAACATATATATCGTAGTCGAGGAATCCGTCCTACTCCACCGTGCTGTGCATCTGCCGATGAACACCACACGACGAGGTTTTCATCCTCCGCCCCCCTCCTCCGCTCTGCCTCCACCACACGTTGTTTCAGACTTCAGCTACCACTACTAGGTTCACTAACCAAATCCAGGTGACCGGTTGCTTCAACCCAAACCCGCGGTTGGGCTGTATCTATGGGCGCGTTTGCTTCCCTACATATGGCCCGGCCAGGCTCCATGGGTGCAGGTGTTCGACGATTGGTTGACTGCATGAAGGCTTGAGCCTGTCCCACGGCATGCAAAAGCTGCCAACAAGGCTGGCTCCCGGAAACGAGAATGGAATCCGTTTCTGCGGAGCCAGGCTCGTCCCATGCAGCACATTAGCAAACTAATAATGTATTAGCGAATGATTAGCATATTTTAAAGCATATTAGAATATTTCAAAGTAAATTAAGGCTTAAAATAGTAAAAATAAGTATAACATACTTCATTTAAGCAAAATAAATATTATCTTGGCACTTATATTTTCATATCAACATGGTGCAAGATGCACTACTACATCCAACCAAACAAGTGATATGCTCATCCTGTATATATCGGTACAGATAACCAAACATTGACCAGTTGCATGAATCCAACCTGTCCCGATTCAGCCTGGCCGGTAAAAGCTAGCCAGGCTCTCATGGCCAGCAAACCAAACGCGCCCTATGCCGATTGCCGTGCAAACACATGCAAGATTGATTTCCTAGCATCCTCTTTAGTACACCACCTATCTGGTTAAACGCTATGGCTAGGTTTGGCGTCATCTTCAGATATAAACGTTTCTCTCTCTGGTTTAAGGTAGACATAGGTTGTTTTAATTTTTCCCTAAGTAAAATTTATCCAACTTTAATTAAGATAGTAACTTTGCGCATAGCAACGACTATTTCTATGACATGCCAAAGCAAGACTCCATTGTCACCTTGGTGGATATTGGATGAGAAAGATGAAGAGTTCAACAAAAACTACCTTGCCTACAAGAAAAGGCCGGGGGCTAAGTACTAACTTATCAGGAGGTGGAAAGTGGCATTTTGGTACATTTTAGGCTTTATCTACCATAATTTGCAAAATGCATGATGAACTAGTTTGTTGCTGTTCGAATGGAAGTTTCAAAATGAATATGCAGTCCTGTGACTTTTTAGATATATTAACGTATGATTCTTTCACCTAACACCTACCCATAAACGATGCTTTCTGATGCAACACATATGCCAACATGTACAACAAAACTCTAAGTATAGGACACAGGTGGCTCAAAGGGATGCTGGATATAACATTAATCTTCAGCTCTCATACACCAGACACCAATATCATCCTACAAGTTTGAAGCCTTCAGTCCTCTCCCTTCACCGTTAAACTGTGGTCTTCTGTGTATGGGTGCAGCATCACATTGATACATAGTGATTTAGCATCAGGATACTTCCTCCTTGCCTGTCTCATTCAAATTTGTTCCCCTCAGTTCTGTAAATTATTCATGCAAACCATATCATCAAGAGTTCATCACAAAAAGAAGGAACCCGATGAAGAGACATTCTTCATACCTCAAATCAAGTCCAGGTCTGTTTTTCAGGCCATCTGGTGTCTTGCCCGTGAGATTGTTGCTGTTCAGGTATCTGCCATTGGCCAGAGAAAATGCATTAGGCGCTCAAACAATCTATGGCTATAGTTTCCGAGGTACATTACGAACATGAGAAATGGAGTACTAACAATTCCTTAAGATTGACGAGCTTTTCCATTGATGGGTTGATCGTTCCACTGAACTGATTGCCATCAAGGCGCCTTTTCAAATTATGAAAACCTTAGGATGATTAGTAAAATTATACATGAATTGTTCAAAACAAGTCAAGTATGCTTGAGCTTACAAGGTAGTTAAGGTGTGCATGCTGCTCACGTCAGGTATGGAGCCTGAGAGTTTGTTGCCGCTGAGATTGCTGCAGCCAAAATTTCCTAGGCATAATTAGGAGGACTTGCTATCTATTTTATTCATATACTACTCGCAGAGATTAGTTTTGTGTATATCTTACATGGTTGTCATCCCTGTCAAATTTCCTATGCTGTCAGGAAGCGATCCTGAAAGACCACGATTTTTTAGATCCCTGTATTGCAGAAAATCGGCCATATTAAGACAGAACTTGTCAGCATTTGCTAGTGTTTAATTTTTACTGAACTGTTAATGTTGTTTTTCATCAGTACACGAGAAGTATAATACCAACGCATTGCCGAATTTTGCCATGCAAATTTACAGTTTGAACACTACTGCAACTGATGAGTAGCAAACTAGCAATGCATTGTCCGAATTTTGCCAAATATTTTTGCATTTTGAACACCATCATCACCAATCAATCAGATACGATTTTCATTGTAATCTGGGTACTTACAGCGACAAAACTCGCACGGGTGATCCCTGGGAGCATTCAACCCCAGTCCATGAGTGTTGCTGAGGCAGGCAAGGGTCTCCAGCCCAGTCGGGCGGTGGGTTCTTGATGCTCCTTGAAAGATCCTCCATGGCAACCACTGCACAAGGGAAACGCCTAGAGCTTCTCATCACCCAGACAAGTTATCTGACAGACCGAACCCGACCGACACTACTGCTAATAACTAGGTGAAAATTGAAGCCTTTAATCTGAGAAGGCATACCATCTGTAGTGGCCGTCTTGCCGCCGAGCGGGACAATCTGGTAGATCTCCCCGGCGTTGATGAGGGGGCCGACGGGGGACGTCTGGTTGGGCGTGAGCAGGATCTCCGTCTTCCCTGACAGCTGCATCATGTTGGAGTAGACCATGACACCAGCGGCGGAGGCGTTGAGCCCCCGGAAGAACTCCTTCCCGTTGACGGCGACGTCGAAGACGCGCCAGCTGTAGGGGCTGGCGGTGCGCGGGTCCTGGAAGTAGAGCGCCAGGTAGTAAGTCGCCGCGGGCAGCTCCGCCGGCGGCCACTGCAACAAGAGCTTCTTCCCCCGGCTGGTGGTGACCCCGGCCCTGAGCGCCTTGGCCGGCGGCAGGTTCCAGAAGTCGCCGGGCGAGATGGGCGAGTGGCTCTCCACGGCGGGGTCGTTGGCGTCCGCGAACGGCGCCCAGTACCGGTTGTACTCGTCATCTGGATAGCTAGAATAGAATGCCAACCGCGTCACGTCAGGATTCCCCGGGGCGGGACGCTGCCGGACGCGGACGACACGGTAGCGAGGACGACGACGACGACGGCGCGGGCGTACCTGACGATCTCGCCCTTGCTGCCGAAGCGGCTGCGCGCGACGGTGCTCATGGCGTACCTGCCGTAGTCGGTGGTGTTGTACATGGAGTCGTCGAGGTCAATGACCTCGAGCGCGGAGATGAAAGGGCTGGACGCCGTGTCGGGGCGGCGCGCCAGGCACACGCTCATGGTCTTGCCCTGCGCCTCGACGAGGATCTCGAAGTAGGTGGACATGCCGCGGCGGTAGTTCTCGGTGGTGTTGACGGCGCTCCACCGTGTACCGTCGACGATCTGGTCGAACACGGGGGGATCCTTGCCGCCGTCGAAGCCGCCGTAGAAGTAGGTGGTGCGGACGAGGTAGCGCGTGCCCTTGACGACGGGGAGCTCGTAGCAGTACTTGCGCGCCGTCGCGTCGGGGAAGAAGCGCAGGGTGGCGAGCAGCGGGAGGAGGTTGGGCTTGCTGATGGCGGAGGCGTTGCCGACGCTGGTGAAGCCGGCATCCTGGACCCACTTGATGCTCCCCGTCTGCACGTCCTTGTCCGCCCCGCAGCTTATGTAGAACCCTCTCGGTTGTGGCGGCGCGGCGGGTTGTTGGGAGGACGAGGAGGGGAATAAGGCAGCGGCGGCGGCGGCGAGGGCGAGGAGGAAGGGGAACGTGATGCGGCTTGGCATCGTAATGACATGCTAGGATTGGGAGGACGGTGGAGCACCCGCCAAGGGGAGGCTCCGAAGGAGAAGAGGCGAAGAAAGGGGGGCCAGCCAGGGAGGAGAGAAATGTTTATGGGGTTGGACGGGCGCCGCATGCATGCACGTTGCAATGCCATGGCAGCCTGTACGGCCGGCCGGATGGATGGATGGTTTTGGTTCGTGCTCAAATATAGCAAGGTTGAGGTGGTCGGTTTGGTGGTAGTACGGGAGTTCCGGCGTCCCTTGCTTTGATCGGCGACGACGCGCGGGGAAGTGAGACGATGAGACGACGAACTGACGAAGCAGCGTCCCGCTCCGAGCGAACACAGGGGTCGCGGCCTCGCGGGGTCAACGTGGAAAGCAACGCGCGTGGCGCATATGCATGGGTCAGCATCTAGCCCAAAGCCGCAAAGATTTGATCGAAGGCTGAAAACCTCAATGCTACACGTGATTACAAACCGCAGGGACTCGTAGCGACAAGAGCATTTGTACAGAAACAGAACACGAGCACTTCTCCCGGTCACTTGTGCGGAGGAGATGTATGTCACACTCCTTTTTATTTTATTTTCATTTTTTTCGTCTTACCATTACGGAATTAATTTCTTTTTGGAGATTAAGAAAGAGCAGGTAGTCTCATGCATTGGCTGGCTCGATGTACGTCTCTTATCTTCCAGCTCGATGGCGGACATGAGTGATCGTCGTCGGAAGCAGTATTAGCGTGATGCATGTTGCGAACAAGAGAGAGTGGTGGATGCGCTCAATCAAGTAGGAATGGAAGAGGTAGGACGACTGTCGACTGGGGAGTGGGATGTGCCCCCTACCCACAACCATCCACTGGTTATCAGTCCGGGTACATGGTGGAGCTACCCTCGACAACGAACACTGAACATATCCTTTCAACTCGTGATGGTGTTTCGACTCTGTGCTTGGGCCTACCGCCCCGAGTTCATCCCACCGCCGGTGATGTTGATGATCTCGAAGCACAGTGGAGCCGTTGTATAAGCCGTCCAACATACTCTACTACCCCGTCAAGATCTACGTGTATGGGCTGGGGCGGAAAGCACCGTGAGCCGTCTACAATCACTGCAATGTTGATTTAATCTTTAGTTAGCTACTATTACATTTTAAAAGGATTGGTTTACTCCTCTCCCCACCACCTCTTCTTATTTTTAGGGGACCCGCGCCCCCCCCCCCCCCCCCCCAGCTCTGAGGCTATTTATACTTTCGTACATTTGTAGTTTGTTCAAACTTTAGAGGTTAAGTTAGCAGCAAACTAGCAACGGTAGATCAACATTGTTTTACAATTACAACTCAATATAGTACGTTGCACTTTTATTTGTATTTTGGTTACTTGCTTTGTTTTTTTGCACATTTTTTACTTTGCTTTCTTATGCTTTTTTCTGAAGTACTGTGAGGTGATTAGGATTTTTATTTTTGCTTCTTTTGTTTACGAGCATGCCTTGATGCGTCACGCTGGAAGGTGCGAGGAGCACCACCGATGTACTACAGTAGCACCTAAACTCATCTGTCGTGAAGAAACCGTGAATCGGCAACTAAACTTAGATTAAACTAGGTGATACCTCGCGCGTTGCTGCGGGAATTTCAACAAAATTTGAAGATGCAATTTGAAAGTAAAAACACTAATTTTTTTCAAACAACAATGTAAATGAAAACACACTCATTTTATTGAGAGAGAACTACTTAGAAATTTGTAGTATAGTGCTCGCAAATACTAACACAATGTATTGACGTAGAAAATCGGTAGACAACATAAATTCATGATTCTAGTGGATGGTGATGTGGACAGCTTGCATGTTGAGAGAAGATCTAGTAGACGGTGACGTGGACCTCTTGCATGTTGAGAGAAGTCTATCCATGACTTGTAGTGGGTCTCACCTATATAGTTGTTATTATAGATAAGAAGGAATTAACGATAATTTATTTTGTTATTGGAACAAATCAGATGGACTTGCATCAGTAAATTTCGAACTCGGACCGAACCATGGTCCGGACAACAGAAGCATTTCTTGAACAAGGTGTGTCATTCGGAACGACCCACGGTACCATCATGGTGGACACGCGCAGGACTCCTGGCTTGTTGGCCATCACCAGGGGCTCGAACCCGATCAGTCCTACGATGAAGAAGCAGTGTCGTTGTAACCCGTGTAGCAGTTGAAGACTTGAAGTAACGTGGCTCGTCGTCGTCGTCCATGGAGTCGGTGAGGAACGACTCGTGCAAGAGACGCAACCCAACATGATCATCCATGAAGCGGTCGAGGTCGGCGCTTGTTGGCAGGAACGACTCGTACCAGCGACGCCACGCGACGTTGTCCATGGCGTCGGCGTTCGGGGGCTTCCGGATGGTCACGAGATGGGCTTCATATTTGCTGCCGCAGCGTGCTGGTACTTCAACGCCGTCTGTGTTGATGCGGTAGCACCGGCGGCGGCGGCGCTCGGATGCTGTTGCAACGGAGACGACGACAGAGAGAAGTGAGAAGAGGTTGAAGATGACCCTTACAGGTGGGTCCCACATGTAAGTGGTGGAGAGAGTGGAAGGGGAAGATAAGGAAGGCGTATTTTGGTCTTTTCACATGTCGATCCACGCTGATGCATGTGAGTTGGCGTGCCACGTCAGCGGAAGTGGCAAGAATGTAAGAGATTTGCAACGAAGTTGTGTAATTACAAACATAAATGTGACTTTTGAGTATGTGGCAATCGTAAGGGTGGCAAATAGTTATATAGTCCTAATTTTACAGGATATTGGACTTTGAGTGAGTGGATTGGACAGGATTGTATTTTTGTCTTATCTAAGGGCCCGTTTAGTTGGTGGGTGAAAATTTTGGGTCCTCTTTCAAGGTCTATTAGGAGTATTGAACGTACACTAGTTACAAAAATAATTACACGAATGGACCCGAAATTACAAGACGAATTCATTAAGCCTAATTAATTCGTCATTAGAGATTAGTTACTGTAGCATGACGTTGTCTAACCATGGTATAATTAGACTCGTTAGATTCGTCTCGAAAATTAAGGTCGGGGTTGTGAAATGGATTTTTTTCATTAATTTACAGTTAATACTCCTACTCCTAGTTAGTGTCCGGAGATTGATGTGACGCGTAGTTAGTGAAAATGTTGACGCGTAGTTGGTGAAAATGTTGGGGAACTTGGACTGGATTATAACTTCAGGACTTTGGATATTCCGTGATCCATTCCCAGATCTAATCGAAGCCCAATATATCCAGGAGATCAGTTTGGCCCATTGACCTGGTCAATGCCTTGTATCCGGTCCCACATGTCGGCCTCTACATTTTTCTAGAATTTGTACAATAATTTATTTTTGAAAGACACTGCAAATAACTTATTGCCCCCTGAATTATTGATAAATCCTGAAATTCATATTTCCTAGAACTGTGCATGGATGCCATCGTGCACATAAGCACATAAACATAAACACACTAACACACATGACAGATGGCCTGAAACCTTGAGCAGAAGTTGACGCCTCGCTTCACGGTCTGATAGAAATTTCCAGCATCGGCACGGGTCCCTTGACCGAACAGCGACGCGCGGTGAAGTGGGCACTGGTCCGTGCACCGTCAGTCGGTGACCGTGATATGACTACAGCAGTGAACAAGAGGAATTTGTAGCTGCCGACTTGCGACGGCCATGCCAACCCACGCGGGCAGTGTGCTCAGTGATCAAGTCTATCATAGATCGCTCCCATCAGCTGCAAGGCCGATCACGAGCAGAGCAGATCAGTGCAGGCAGGCAGGCAGGCAGTCAGTCCCATTTCCTTGGGTCGGTGATGTTGATCTTCCAGTGCTGGTCCGCGAACCCGGCCTCCTCGGCCACATGCCTGGCCCACGCGATCTCCCCCTTCCTCCGCTCCGAGAGCCCGCACGGCCCTAGCATGGCCTCCCCCATTTGGTCGTACACCTGCCACCACCGCGCGTGCGCCTCGTCGCTGGCGTACACCCGCTGGTCCTCCACGTTCCAGTTGCAGTCGTAGTCCCTGTAGCACGCCCATGGCTTCAGCCCCAGGTAGTGGATGGACCACACCTCCGCCGGGTCCGCCCGGAACAGCCGCTCCTTGAGCGCGCGCTCGCCGGTGGTGTTGGCCCAGAAGTTCTTGAGGTAGTTCACCCGCCGCGGCAGCCGGTGCCACCACACGAACACCTCGTTCAGGAACCCCTGGTCGCCGCCGTTGTACGACCGCACCGTCCGCCGCTTCCTGATCAGGGAGTCGAAGGTGCACGCCGACGGCTCGATCACCATCACACCGGAGTTGAAGAGGGACCCGTCGTTGCCGACGGCGGCGAGCTGCGGGAACCGGAACAGCGGGTCCAGGTTGCGGAGGACGAGGATGTCGGCGTCCACGAACACGACGCGGTCGTAGTCCGTGAGCTGCCAGAGCCGGAACTTGCTGTAGTTGTACTCGTTGTAGGTGCCACGCGCCGCGCGCGGGTTGCGGATGCGCTTGATCTTGCGCGGCGTCCACCCCGCCGCCGTCAGCGCCCGGAGCGCCGGCTTGGAGACGGTGTGGTCGTGGAGGAGGATCAGGTCGCGGGTGGAGCCCGCGCGGCGGATGCTCTGCGCCAGCACGATCGCGCCGCACAGGTACGTGTCCGACGAGTGCAGCACCGTCGCGTACGCCTCGCGACGGGGGCGCACGCCGCCGGCCGACGGCGACGGCGGCAGCGAAGCCGACATGTTGTACACCTCGTGGATCCCTGCGAAACGCGTCTCGTTAATAATTTAACTAGATTGATCGATACGTTAATTCAATCGTAAATAAAAAAAAAGTAAGGACGAAAAGATAAGAAAGTGCTGGAAGAATGAAGTGTTCGTCAAGTCAAAACCAAAGAGTAAACACGAATTGGAAAAAGGAAAAGACTTTGCGGCGGCGGCGGCGTTGCGTACGGTTTGGTGATCCACCTGGTAGAATGCAGTAGCATGCAAGTATCACTTGGTGTGCAGTGAACAAGCTGGTGGCCAGCCGCTGCGTGCAGGAGTGCCAGGGCAGCTCACCAACCGTATCCGGTTTCGCCAATCAATCGCCAATCGTGTCGGCGTATTCGCCCTGCCATCATAGCGTGTGTGCTCGATGGATCAGACGGGTGGGAATGAAAGGCCTCCACTCCAACCACGTACGTTAGGTAAAGCCCCAGCTTCTCCTGCCGGTATTCTAGTCTCTTTTCTTTTTTACCAAGTGTCCAAGTTTAATTATTTATACTTCATTAGTATTTATATATGCAATGCAAAATTGGATGTAAATTAACACTTGTTATCCGTGGCTTTGTTATCAGGCGTCCTCCTGTCAGGTTTCTGCAGGAGCTGAAATTGGTGGACTGGAAGGATCACACCTAATGGCTCTATCTGTCTGCTTCTTGCAGGGACAGGTTAATTTGTTTTCTGTTTCTGATAACAACAACGACAGTGATAGATCCATCGATCACTACCTGGCGTGGATTAATTTCTTTCTTCCTGGCCTTCCCTTAATCGTGACCTATTAGCACAGTGTCATCGACCAGATTTCTTTAATTAATTTGGGTAAGAATATATGCGTGGGGGCAACTGGTTCAATAACATTTTATTTTCTTATTCAAAATAAAGAGATAGATAGATAGATAGATAGATAGATAGATAGATAGATAGATAGATAGATAGATAGATAGATAGATAGATAGATAGATAGAGAGAGAGCGTTGAGTGCTGGTGAGAATAATCGTTTCATGCATTGTACGCCCTTGATCGTGGCCTTTCACCACATCTCCCGACCAGATTCCCCATTTTGTTCTTGATGGCTTGCCCTACACACCCTCACTAATTATACCAGCCGTCCCTACACTGATCATGCATATATGCCCAAGATAAGCATCGTAGCTTGATGATTTATGCTTTATTCAATTCCATTAGGATTAATTAGGTGGTGTGTTATGTCCCTGACCCTATCACATGTCTAGTAGTGCACGTTCCAAACATTATTATTTGCTCCTGGTGGCCAGATGTGCTAATGCTCTTATCCTCTCTAAACTTTTTGGCCCTGCAGGTATGGGGATTTAATCTTTTGGTCTATTTTTGTTATAATATAGACCTTTTTTTTGTGACACAATCGTTGTTTGTACAAAAAAAACAGCGCAAATGGATGGTCGCCTAACAAGAATTTTAGCCTTATACTACATAGTATATACCATGAAAAATCTAGCACCCATTCTTAGTTTCAGTTAAAGAATATATATGTTTTTAGGGCTTCCCATTAAAGAATATAAAGATGTTAGTGAAAGTTCAAATCAGCCAAAACTACTATACCCCGGTTTGTTCTTGGCCCTTTATTTGCATAATTAAATAGCAGTCATATATAGTTTCTGCTGCCCCAATCTTGTTTTAATAATTCCTATGACATTTCTTCTTCTTCTAATTCTACTACTAACTACTAAGAGCACCACAGCAGGTTGGTAAATACTCCCAATGTGATGCACTATTCATGATGCATATCATCTATCATTATCGTACTGCCTGCTGCCTTTTCGTGTTAATTAGTTCGCCTAGGAACAACTAGATGCTTGGCACGACTTGCATGCGTGGAGAAGGGGTGCAAAAGATGAAGCAGATGCAGATGATCAGAAACACCACAGATCGAGACCGAGAACGTACCTCCTGCTCCCCAGAGCGGCAGCGCGAGGTTGCATGACCCGACGGGCAGCCGGAGCTTCTCCTCCAGGCGCTGCACGTCGACCCTGTACATCCACCAGTCCCCCTCCCGCCCGACCTCCTCGCCGCACCGGAACAGGTCCATCATCGGCTCGCACTCGCTCCGCAGCACCACGCGCACGGCCCCGCCGGCGTCGCGCCGGCCCTTGCGCGCCGCCACCTGCGCCGCCGCCAGGTGCACCTGCAGCCGGAACACGTCGCGGTTCCACCCGCCCGGCGCGCTGCGGTTGCACGGCAGCGACGCCACCACCACGTCCACGTCGCCGCCGCCGTACCGGGAGAGGTCCGGCATGGGGAGCTCCGGGCAGGAGGGACCCTCGTCGTCCTCCTCCTCGTCGATCCACTCCGGGAACAGGTCCGACCACCGGAACACGTCGGAGACGCGCTCGAACTCGACGCGCACCGCCTCGCCCTCCACGCCCAGCGCCAGGAGCTCGTCGCGGCCGATGTTGACCAGGCCCATCCGCAGCCGCCCTCGGAGCTCGTCGAACATGGCCGGCGCCCGCCCCGCGTTCACGATCCGCTCCGCCGCCACCACCTTGTTCGCCGCCACGCCTCCCAGCTGCACGTTCATGCACGCGACGTCGTCAAGCAAGGCCGGGACCCGGGAGAGAAGAAGCCTGCTGCTTTCTGACGCGGTACGTGGCCGGCCGGCCTGCCGGCGGATGACGCGTGTACGTGCCGGTGGACGTACTCACCTTACCTTCCGTGAGAGCTGTGTGGACGGCGGGCAGGCGTCGTCGCGGAAGGTGCAGCGGACGAGGGAGGTGGCGCCGGTGTCGAGGAGGTACGAGTACTTGGGGTGGAGGAGGAGCGCCATGTACGCCATGAGGAAGAAGGCGAGGAACGCCGCGTTGAGCTTGACGATGACCGAGGCCCGCCACGGCGACTTCACCGCCTCCCCGGCCGTGGTCACCCCCATGCCGCGCCGCGCCGCACTAGTATATATTCAGCTCACCGGCGTGTCGTCGTCGTCGTCGTCGTCGTCGGGGGCGGCCGGGCGTGCGGTCGAGCAGGCTAGGCCGAGGCGCGTGTTGCATGCGAGGGGTTATATAGTGGGGTGGTGTCGCGCGGCACGGTGCTGGGCTGGGGGTTGGGTTCCGTCTTCCGTGTGAGTGCGCGGCAAGGATGTGGAGGGCGGCCAATCAGCGGTGGTAGGGGCGAGCTCTGAAAGGATGGCTGTAACGAACGAGGGTCCACGTGTCACGGTTCAATCGGCCGCAAGGACGACTGGACTGGCCATGGCCCGTCGCCAGCCAGCTATAGGGGCAGTACCTGATGCACAAGAGCTCTTTCAATTCCTTGTTCATTCGTGACGTACCTGGTGATGTGCCATTGCGGTCATGATTTTTCACCATCCTAGATCACGCGCATTTTGTGGCCAAGTACACACTCCTTACGAATCTATGATCATGACAATCGAGCTTAACTTCACCTGGCTCGCCAGCTTATATTAGAGAGATATAGCGTGCCCCTGCATGACTAATGAGTGCTCTATGATTCTTCTGGAAATGTATGTGGCTTTACATGATGGATGCTTTCAATTATGACTTCTGAGCTATGCAATGTCCTGTAGCTGTCCGAACAGAGAGTCGATTTCCTTCTCTCCGGTCGATCTATTTAAATTTCTTTACTTGCAATGCATGTATCAGTCGAAACATACATGAAACATATAACTCGTTCAGTTTTAGTGCGCATTGTATTGTATCAATATTCAGATCACATTACTTAATTCAGTATCAGTTGAAACACAGCTGGTAGCTGCATTGCAAGTAGCAGTATCCATGACATACCCTTCCCACCTTATTATGGTGGAACATCGTCTATAATTTCTTCGATAAGCAAGCTTCACGCCTACGTTAAAATACAGTGATCCCGGACAATTTAACCTCCATTTTCCTGCATATACAAATCCGTCAGTTGGTCACAGCCACACAAATAAACCAAACGTCGCGATACGATCCGTTTGTTAGCTAGGTTGGTGTGCATGCTCGATCCTCCAGAAGCCATTGCCTTTGGTCGTCTGCCGATCGATGCATGTATAGATCCCTCTACTCCGTTTATTATTAGTGCTTTAATTTTTCAGTGATTTGGTCACGGTTTCATGTCCTCGGTGCTGTCCCTGACAGCGGCTTGTCAGGCTTCTCGATATGATCGCTGATGCCGCGTCCCCGTTGGCGCTTGCACACCAAGGTACGGTTCGGTTGCCCGGGCTCGATCATGACCAGCAAGGACACCTGCATCCCCTCTTCCTCGCCGGCCGCCTTCCGCGGAGCGTTGCTCCAGTCGCTGATGAGATCCTGAGAGTCCCTTCCAGCTTCAACGCTCAAGATCAAGAAGCGTCAGGAATGAGATTTCACCCTACGCCTACCTGCAGGGAAGATACGAAGGCTTTGGTTTAGAACGCAGGAAATTCACAGTTCTAGGGATCTGAGAGAATGATAAGTTGCTCTTGTCATAAGGATTTTGAGAGCGAGAACGCGGTTAAATGCGGTGGCCCGTGGCAATTTGCATGAGCTCCAGAAACAGTGAAGTGAAAAGGAGTGGCTAGCTGCTGATCGCTGATGCGGATCGAAATGGTGTCGACAGCGACCCTAGTACTGCTGGTACTTTATATTCTTCTGCTTATTATTCAGGAATGAACAAAAAGCAACCGAGTTGACCATTGCCCATCCAGTTAGCTAGCGCGCGCGCCATTGATTTTAACGTCTAGATTGTCTTGGATGTGCACGCCTGCAGCTACAAATGATCCAATCCAAGTGATCGAATCAATGTCTAGGCATATCGCGTCTGTAACCATCGTAATTAAGGCGGAAATTCACTGGTCCTGATCAGAAGTGCTTGCTTTGCTGCATCTGAATTAATGCACACCACACAGATACATACAAATCCTAGCTGAACCATTCGTCATCCAGCATTCGAGCTATGATCATCTGCAAGCATATCATAGATCACTGTTGCTGGTCCAGCCTGATCTTATCTTCGCATCAAAAGCTAATAAGGAGAGTGGGGAGATATATATTATCATCAGTTCCTGGCAAAATGATGGTTTCTTTGCTGGTGCAATGAACGAGCAGCAGTGCAATGACAGAAGGGAAGTGTGTCAAACACAGAACTGAACTGAAAACGATGCCCAATTCATAGAAAATGCGTGCCCAAATCGGATCAGATCAGGAGCTCCCATCCATGCTACAGGCCAATTTAAGTTTGTTCCAGTGATGATTCGGGTCGTACATGCCCGTCGTGCTCAAGCTTCGTCGTCCCCGTTCGTGATTTTCATACGTGGAAAGACGACGACGCGGCGTTGGAAGGAATATGCATTTAGCAACGTGGAAAAGCAAGCTATTAGTTGAACCGAATGCTTCAAAGAAGCCCTTCTTTCCACTTTGGCCTCCGCTCCTCCTTTTCCACTTTGGTTTCGGCTTCTTCTTTAATTTTCTCCGTTCCTTTCGGTATCCAGTGACACTTTCAGTAACTTTACTCTACTGTAACGTCAGGGGGATTTGCGAGACCACGGATCTGCTGAACATTCCAAGAGCCATTTGGGGGATCACAAATCGTGACGTTACGTCTCACCTGAATATAAAGAGGTTTAATGAGTGATTTGGAGCATAAGACAAAGCACATTGAACTCTGAAATGTGAAGTGCTAGCTCAGTCTTGCAAAAATTGCTTACACACCACTTCTGATTCTTACCACATACTGTACTATAACTGTTTGGTGAAAAATATGATCTTCTTTGTTGGTCTTTGGAAATTGGAAAGAAAGATGATGTGCTTTGCTTGCACTTTATATATGATGTTTACCCTACTCCATACCCTACTGGTTCCATACTTCTCTTTCGCTTTAGATGAAGTGTGGAATGGGTCTTGGTAAATGGCCGACAATATCTTTTTCGCAAAAGCTAAGACGAAAAGGAACATGTACTAGTACATGCCAGGTGAATTTCAGAGTAGCACTTGATAAAATCTATCATGCCTAATCTTATTAGCTTTGTTGCTTAGTAAGCTGAACAAAGGTCGAACAGCATCTTTCTTTAATCATGTGTCGCTGAAGAAGACATGCCACAGACATTTGGAGTTATTAGGTTACATTTGCAGTCGTCAAAGATCTCTCTTGGCACCTATGTACGAGAAAAATAAAAGGCGGTGTCCCCGTTGGTTGGCCGGTCTGATCTGACTCATGGGAGTCCCTCTAGAGCTCACACGATTAGAATGGAGAAAGAGATAGAAAAAGGTGAGAGTGAGGTCTACTACAGCTACAGGAGAGTAAGTGCTGAGTGGCAGCAAGGTTTTACAGAGCCTTGAAGCCAACTCCATGGCCGAACCCACCCTAACTCCCGGCCCCTAGCCTTTTCCCCGGTTCGTTTTCCAGATCAGAGCATCCTCCTTCGTCTTCCACGTCGATGCTCGACCGCTAGAATATCAATAGGTTTCTCACCAAATCTTTGCTTGTTTTCTTTGTCTTTCAGTTAAGAAAGTTTGGATGTAAAGTTTACTGTTTCTTAGCTACATAATTTCCAATCAAGGGGAAAGAAAAAGGATGGACGGGGGACTTGACCTACTCTGTCTGGCTCAAGGGTTAACTTCGGTACTGGATGGTGGGAATCTTGTTACGAGTTGTGTGAGCTGACTCACCTCACTTGAGGGGAGTGATGTGCACATGACGTCAAATTCAGACAGCCCTTTTGGTTTGCACTACGTACATCTGCAGGCAATCAGAGGAACAGTGGTCACCTTGTCTGGTTTGTCCTTGGCCTTGACCTGCGGGCTGCGGTACGACGACGGCGGGCGTCAGGCCAACCACCGGCAGATTGCCAGCCGCCTTCTTCTTTCCCATCTCAAGCCACATCCACCGTACCTGAATACAGCAAAGGTGACGGCGGCGGGTTTACCTGCGGGCGAGAACGCGCCGGCGCGGCGAGGCCGCCACCCTCGGCCTGGAAAGTCTACAGACGCCCGCCACTGCCTGTGTCGCTGCGCGTTGCGGCAATGCCAGCCGAAGCCGCAGGCGGATCCTGAAGTGCGCGAGGAGCGAGTTCTGCCACCGCAACGCCCGCTCAACAGCCGGCGGACGGCGGCGACCGCTGCGGCGACGGGGAACAGGGGGCGGACGGTATTTGGTTTACCGACCGGGTGGACGGTATTTCATTTACCGTCCACCCCCTGAGGTCCCTGCAGCCGTCAGATCGAGAATGAGTGGCAGGATCCTAACAAGCGGAGGCGAGTGGGTGCGTCTAGTGGGCCGATATGCGCCTAATATGCTCGGCCCAGTTTACTACCGAGGCCCAAAAAATTAATAACTGGCACGCGCTCTTCTCAGGAAAAAAAAAAGCAGTCATCATCACGCCGCCGTGCGATCCTCTTAGGCACTGTTTAGTTCCAAAATATTTCACCAACTACCCGTTACATCAATCTCCAGACACTAATTAGGAATATTAAATGTGAATTAATGACAAAATTCATTCCACAACACCTACCTTAATTTTCGAGACGAATCTAATGAGCCTAATTATGACATGATTAGACAACGTTGTGCTACAGTAACCAATCTCTAATGACGGATTAATTAGACTTAATGGATTCATATCGCGATTTCTAGTTCATTCGTGTAGTTAGTTTTGTAAGTAGTCTACATTTAATACTCTTAATAGACGTTGGAAGGGAACCCTAATTTTTTTTTTCAAAAACTTTCATCCAACTGAACAGGGTAGAATGAGCGCGCCGCCGTCTGCCGGAGAAGGAGATGATGGACACGGAGGTGCTGTCCTTCAATTTTTGCTGCCGAACCCAGAACGAGGCCAGGTTACATTTAGAGACATTTTCTGAATGTCGAGCTTCAGGCATGGGGAAGCCCGAAAGGGAGTAGCTCTTGGCGGCGCAGCCAGCAACGCCGGCCGGCGGCGTGGCCTGGACAGCCTCTATGAAGGCGAGGCTTTCAGTGTGCATCTCGCTTCCTGTGCCCGTCTGCCGTTGCCGTTTACCAATGAGCAGCAGTGCAACGAGAAGCCTGACCTGCCGCCGACGGCGACGGCGCGGATCTCGGCGCCGCAGCAGGACGCGGTTGCTTTCGGCATCTTTTTGATCGATTCGCCGGCGGGCTCGAGGGGACGCGTGAGGCGACGGCAGCCGCGACCCATCCATCTACCCCGCGCCTGGAACGTCGATGTGAGGGGTCGCCGGCCGACGGCGCACCTGCCAGCCAGCACCGTGTCAGGATAAGCGTGCGGCCGACGGCTCGGTTCGATGGATCTCGCGGCGGCGGCCGGAGACTCGACGAGGCGAGGCGTGGATCCTACGAACTCGGTTGGGTGCACCGACCGGTTTCCAGGCCAACACGTGTGGCGGCTTGGGGATGTGCGGTTGCGCCGTTTGCTTCACCGGCGTCACCTCGCCAACTCGTGCGCCTCCCTCCTTCCTGACTCCTGCACAGCACCAGTCAGCACCCAACCAACAGACACGACTGGACGGTGCCGGCACGTGTAGCACAAGGGCTAAAGCTGGGCCTAGTCTATGGATGGGCCGTTGGCACACGCTTCTTCAATGGCAAGCTGGGCCAGCTTGCACGCATGACGCATCTCGGGAAGATGGGCAGTCAACGCTAGCTGGGCCAGCTTGCACTGTACAGCTGCTGCTCTACGAATGCTGCTGCGAGCACGTCGTCCCATTCGAGCGATCATGCCTACTCCTACCGATCCCCAATGCTGACTTTCAGTTTCAGCTGACATCCTGTCGTGATTTCGAAAACCAGCTAGAATTACCCTCTCGCGCTTTCTGTCCACGCTTCTCAACATCTCTCAGTTCCAAAACACACGCATTGGAAACTCTTACAGAAGCATAATCTTGTACAGCAAACTGAACACACCAGCAATCTCATTTCTTCGACACACACAGTACACACAACATGTCATCCAACATTTACTGCAAATTTACACACACTCCGCACTGTTGAACATCACAGGGGGGAAAGGAAAAAAATAAAAAGAAAGGAAAAGCGCATTCCGTTACTACTTCGCAGCTTTGAGCCGCCTCCTGCCCAGGAACATGATGACGCGCGGGAAGAACGACACCTTCTTTGCCTTCTTCGTCTTGGTTTGCAGGGTCAGCTGCAGATCGCTGGGGCTGCTGCTCCCGGACGCGTCCGACAACAGCGGGTGAACCGACGATGCGGCACAAGCTTCTTCTTTACTCGTGCACTTCTTGTCTCCACCAATGATGATCTCTGCGGTGTGTGAAGATCTGGCTTCAGGTTTTGAAGCTTGGTCGCCAGCCTTGCGGCGCCTCCCGTTCTCCTCCCTCCATTTCCTCAGCTCCTGCTCCATGGCCAGCTTGCCCTCTGTGGCCCTGTCCGCCCGCTCTGTGGCGGCGAGCAATGCCTGCTTTCGTTCCTCCAAGGCCTTGTACGTTTCGTTCAGTTTTGATAAGGTGCATGATTCGGACTCCTTGGCCGCCTCGAGCTGTGCCATAGCAGCAGCTGTCTTCTCATGCGCAAGCTCTTCTGCCCGATGCGACCGCTCGATCAGAGATGCGTACTCATCCAAAGCAAGTGTGACCATCTGAGAAGAACCCTGCTGTTTTTTGTTTGCTGTAACCTTGGTGCCCTCCAGAGCATTCAGCGCCAGCCTCTCAGACTCTTTCTTCGCATCTATCTCCCTCAGAACTGCTTCAAGTCTGATCTCCATAGTGCTCAGAGCAGCCTTGGCTTGCTCCACTTCTTCCTTGGCCTTTCTTAGCTCCTCCTGCGCCTTGGCAGCGATGGACTTAGCGTCGTCAGCTTCCTTGGCTGCATCTTGCAGAACTCTGGGCAACTCGACTGTTTGATCTCGGCGCTTCTCCTTGGCATGAACTGCTGCTTCAAGTTCCTGCTGACACAGTTTAATCTCCATCTTGAGAGATTGCATAGTTATGGATGTCATCGCTTCCCTCTGCTGAATGGCGGCAAGTGCTGCTTTCTCTTTGCTCAACTCTGATTTGAGTGATGCGGCTGTTGCTTTCAGAGAACATAATTCATGTGTCACCTTAGATATGCTTTCCCTGTGTTCCTCGAGCTCATTCCTTAACAGACTGATGGCTTCCTCTTGCTTGGATTTATGAGTTCCACTTTCTTGTTCTTGTGCTTCCTCGATTAGCTTTGCCTCCAAACAAGTTGCTAGCTCATTCTTAAGATCCAGCAACAAGCTGGATGATGTATCAAGCTTTGATTGCAATTCTTGAACAGAAGAGAGGTGCATGCAGATTTGATCCAGCTCTTTGCCTGCTTGTCTGAGATCCTTTTCCCGTGCCAGGGAATCCTCATCACGCGCTATCAACATGCCTTTCTTGTGTTCTTCAGCATCGTGGCATGTTGCCTGAGCCAAATCAAACACCTCCTTCAGTCTTTGGAACTCTACGGTGAGCTCCTCTACTTGTTTCTCGGCATCTTTGGACGCTGCGAAGGCTGCCTGAGCTTTTCTTACAGAAATATCTGTTTCAATCAACAAAGAATCATAATCCTCCTGGACTTTTCTGAAGTCATCTTTCACTAACATCACTTTGGCAACCAATGATTTGTGCCGTTCTTGAGTATTATTCAACTTCTCCTCAATCGCAATACTATCGTCAGAGGCAACTCCCTCCTCCATCTCTTGTAAAATAAATTGAAACAACTCTAAGTCCTCCTTGGCATCCACCTCTATGGCTTGTTGCATCTCCAAGACACGTTTCATCTCGCCAATAATCTTCTTTGTTCTCTCAAGCTCATTGAATACTGATAACTTTGCAGCCTCTGCAGCTTCAGCTTGACGTTTACAAACTGAAATTTCGTTCTTCAGCTTATCAAGCTCAAGTATGATATGGTCACTCTCCTGCTTATTAAAACAAGTGAGATTATGTCACAGTTTTTTTAGCATGGTTATGTCACAGAGTTGTAACAGATAGAATCCACATAAAAAAAGGGAAAGTAATTCTTGGTTACCTGTGCTGTCTGTGATCTGCGAGTTTTCCAGTTGATGCTACCACCAAACTTTGATGCAGCAACCTTTACCGATTCAATGGGGGTCGTAGTATCAATAATGGTTTTATCCATTCTCAAGTACTTGCTGGTGCTTGATCTGCTCACAGGTGCAGGCACCTTTTTCTGTGTGTCTCCTAGGCTCATTTGGCCCTTATGGGATCTGTTGACAATCCGTGGTTTATCTTCTTTCACCTTTTTCAGGATGGGAGGCGGTGTTCCACAAGTAACCTTACCAGAATCAATACAAGAAGAATCATCTTGGATCCCTTCACTTAACCTAAGCAAAGACTGTGAAGCTGCACAGACATTAACTTCCGAAGCTTCCATTTTGATAGACTCATCTTGGACTTCCTTTGATTCATAGGCATCACTAGAGGAAGTTGGAAAACCATCAGGAACTTTGTTGGTGGATGGAAATTCACAACTGTCTGCTTCTGGTGAAAGGGCAACATAATCACCAATAGGAACCTTTTGTTCAACTGAAACTTCTTGCAAATCACCCTTTTCGTCAGTCAATATGAGGCTCGTAGGGTATTCTTGCTGCATTGGTGCCTCAAACATGGAACTAGCTGTGTTTGATTTCATTGTGTTAGAATCATCATGGGTTTCGCAAGAGGAAGATGGAATACCATCATGAACTTCATTGGTAGATGACAATTCACTGTTGTCCACTTCTGGTGAAAGGTTAATAGAATCACAAGTAGGAACATTTTGTTCAAGTGAAATTTCTTGCAAATTGCTTTTGCTCTCAGCCAACACAAGGTTCATGGGATGCTCTTGCTGAACTGGTGCCACAAAATTGGTACCTACTGTCTTCTGAAGGCTATTATCAGAATCTTCATCAGTAATTAGCTTAAGCTCTACTGAGCTTTGTGACAATTTTGGTGAAGATACAACGTGGGATGCATTGGCCTCTTCAATATTATTGTCTGCCATCCTTTAGAGCGGCAACTCAACAAATTTGTCACTAGCTGAAGAAGAAACATTGAAAATGAGAATCAAGGATGGACAACAAAATAGTCAAAGCCTATGCACACAAGAAGAAGCTTGTATTTCATCAATCTAAATCTGAAATGTCAAATATTTCTCGAATTGACGCAGATCCTGAATTATAGTACTGTATAACTGAATAAGTATTCTTCATCCATGAAATAGCTAAAAAAAGAACATTCAGGAAGGACCAGAATTCAGACCTTGATAAAATTTGATCTGTGGTGAATAATCATCTTTATAAGCCACAAACTATTAACCTGATTATTTGTCAGGACAAAGCTCCTTTTAGCTAATTACCACGGCTCAAAAATGAGTATTCGATTACTGTGAACATATGAATACCTCACAGTAAACTTTGTCATGACATGTAACTATGTAAGCAAACCCCATGTCAAACACAGGAGCCAAAAGAACATCACAAAAGAACTCGAGAACTTACGAAACAAATAATGAGAACAATCAATAAGCGAAGCCAATCTAAAACAACACATGAAAGGAAAGTATATAAAATACTACATGAATCAGAAATAACTCAAAGTACAAATAGAAAAGCATAATATGAACCTTACTAGGTACTCGTATGTGTATGCTTTTATCTCAGGAGAATACTAAAGTTAGGACAAGAGAGATTTTGGGCAATGTATGCATGGTGTTTCAGGGAGAAAACTGGAGGCAGGGCAGAGACTTGAAGCGGCGGAGAGCCATTTGAGAGGGGGGAGAATACCCATACAATAATTACAGAAGAAGACTTGGACTCATTCCTTATTCCTTAATCTATAATTCTTTTGATTTTTTCTGTAGTTTATTCTCTGTTTACTTCTTTATATTGGTGCTACTGGCACAAGCTGGGTAGCCTAAGGAAATTGTGTGCCACCATGAAGCAGCAACAGGCAAACAGCTGTATTGGCAAATATTCACATATAACCTTATGAAAGTTGGAAATTGCAAAGAAGACTGCATCAAACTGAAAGTTCACCTGACAACTGGACAGCAAAGGTATTCCAGAATTGCACGTATCTGCACCACAAAATCTTCAACTGTCTGCTCAGCTTTCTGCATATATTGCTATGCTCATGTAACTGATATCTGGTCTGGAATATAAAAAGGTCTCCTTGAGTCAATCTGTGCATCATCTTAAGAAAAAAAAATTGGGTCAGATAATTTCCTGTTGTTACTGGCATGATAGCAATCAGCACAGCAGTGCAACTGTGCAGTGCCTTACCATTTACATGTCTGAAAATCTTCATGGTAGTAGATTCTGATGCAATGTGCTTCGTTGCAATAACTAACCACTCCAAAATAAGCTTTGGAAAAATGATGGGATGCTCTCTTGTGCACAAACAAAAATAAATGTTCTGGCGACTTCCTGAAAGAAAAGTTCACTTAGATATGAGCATAGCTTCAATACATCACCCGAAGATGTAATATGCGACCAAAAACTTCTCAAACTAGTATTAAAAAAAAACTTCTCAAACTCTAGACCTTTGTTTCATCGGGGCTACTATGTCATCCCAATTAAGCTAACCCCCACATCTTTTCGCAATCCTTTTGCTTCCATGTCTGATCTCAACTCCTCACAGTCACTCCATTTGCCAGCTGAAGCATAGATATTTGAGAGCATGACATAAGATCTTGACTTGCCATGCTCAGATTCAATGAGCAATTTCCCTACAGATTCGCCAATTTTAGAATTGCCATGGAATCTGCATGCTCCAAGCAACGATTCAAGCAAATTATCTGATGGCCTGTATGGCATCGACCTAACAATATCATATGCTTCATCCAAGTGGCCAGTTCGGCCCAATAGATCCACCATGCATGCATAATGCTCCATTCGTGGCGTAATGCCATAGTCAGCATGTAGTGATTTGAACAATCTTCTTCCTTGCTCTACAAAGCCGCTATGACTGCAGGCCGACAAGACACTAACAAAAGTTATGTCATCTGGATCCACTCCTGAATTTATCATCATCGAGAAAAGATCAAGGACAGCCTCACCATTTCCATGCATACTGTATGCATTGATCATTGCACCCCACGTGACTGAATCTTTCTCCACTGAACTATCAAAGAGTTCCCTTGCAAACGATATGCTTCCGCATCTTGAATGCATGTCAATAAGAGCATTGAGAACCAAAACCTTTGCATTAAAACCCCTCTGAAAAATGACAGACGTAACACATGCAGCGAAATCTGCATCTCCAAGCTGCGAACATGCTGAGATGAGCGCCAGAATGGTTACTGCATCAGGTTTGACATTAATGAAGAGCATACGCTTGAAGAAATCAACTACCATATCAGCTTGCTTGCATTGGACACATGCAGATAAGAAGGCATTCCATAATATAATGTTTCTTTCACCAACCAAACTGAAAATTTTGCTGCAGTATTCTATATTATCAAACCTACTATACATACCCATTGCTGATGTGGCAAGGGGTGTTTCCAACCTGGTGAAATTTCGTACTGCGTAGCTGTGTATAGACTTCCCTTGCAACTGGCTCTGACAAACAGGCAATAAATTCAGTAAGGTTACAAGATTTGGTTTCACATCATTCTTGACCATTTGGTAAAACAAAGGCAATATCTTCTCACATAAGTTGTTTTTGCGATATCCACCCATCAGAGCATTGTAAGTGATTGTATTTGCAAAACAACAACTGTCAAAAAGTTGTTGACCTGCTCCAACAATACCACAGTTGGTGTACATGGTAATGAGGGCATTTGTAAGAGAAACATCTGAATTACATCCACTTTTGATTGCCAGAGAATGAACTGATTCTCCAACCATGACATCCTCGGACACTGAAAGGCTGCTAATAACACCAATAAGAGTTACTAGATCAAACTGCACTTCTTCGTGGCACATCTGGCAGAATAACATTAGAGAAGTCTCTGAATCTCCTACTTCAGCAAAACCAGATATCATAGTGTTCCAAGATATTAACATACGTACTTCCATTTTCTGGAATAATGTATAGGAAGTTGATATATCTCCACAATCGGCATACATAGCTAGGAGAGCATTCATTGCGCTCTTGTTTGATTCAAATCTATTCCTGACAGCATATGCATGAATTGACCTCGCCATGTACAAATCCTTCGCGTGTCTACATGCAGAGATGACATTAATGATAGCCATTGCATCTGGAGCCACACCCTCGATCTGCATCTTGCAGAACAAGTCAAGAGCCACGTTCCAGTCATTGTTCACAAGGTATCCAGAAATCATAGAGTTCCACATTAGGTTGTTCTTCTCGGCAAAACAACAGAAAGTTTGCACAGCTGAATCCAATTTCCCAAGCTTCGAATACATGGAAACAAGAGCACTGGAAACAGAAACCTGTTCTGCAAGGCCAAATTTGATAATCATACCATGCACAGACTCACCTTGGTTTATACCAAATAAATCATTGCAAGATGGAAGGACAGACACCACTGTGACCAGATTAGGACCTAGACCTGCACAATGCATCAATCTAAAGACCTTGAAAGCTTCCTTCCAGTTGCTGTGCTGCATGTACGCTGATATCATGGAATTAAAAGATACCAAATCTTTCACAGATTGCAGATCAAAAACCAATCGAGATGAGGAAAGATCATCAAATGCAGAATACATTGAGATGAGTGCAGATGTAAGGGACTCATCAGCTATCACCCCGTATTTCATTGCCAACGCGTGGAGCGAACTACCAACATCCTTTGCTTCGACACCACCGCACATACCAACAGTTCCAACAAGTGTGCTTGCATTCAACCTGAAGCCATCCTGCTGCATCTCCTGCAACGCAACAACAGCTTCTTTGAAGCACCCATTGAGCGAGTACCCTGAGACCATAGCATTCCATGAAATCAAGTCCCTCTGCACCATGCCATCAAAGACTCTCCTTGCCACATCAATCTGGCCGGCCTTAGCATACATATCAAGCAGCGCTGTCTGCACGCCAACATTGCTCCCATGCCCGGTGCGCAGAACCATGCAGTGCACCTCCCTCCCCAGTTGAAGGCAAGAGACAGCCGTGCAAGCCTTGATGACTGGAGGGAACGTGAAGTTGTCGGACCCAAAGACACACAGCTCCCTGTAAAGATCAAGAAGTTCTCGGTGGAACCCATGGTCCGAGAAGCAGCGGACTGCGAGATTCAGCGAGTAAACCGTGGGGCATCTGCGGTAGGCTTCGGCGAAAAATGACGCCGCGGGCGTGGGCTTCTCTAAAGAAAGATACCTCTCGACCAGGCCCATGACGACGGAGGTGTCCCGGATAGCGCCCGCGACGGCGAGCCGCGCGTGGAGCGCTCTGAGGCATTTCAGCGAACAGGTGCTGTGCAGGAGCACGGTGATGGGCGCCTTCAGGTGCCGAGGCTCACTCGTCGGAGCTGAGGAAGCGAAGGATTTGACGCACTGTTGTTTCGATTGGTGCTGGAACCTTCTGATCTTGAAGAATTTAGAGAGATTTAAGCAGTGGGTGGCCATGCCATGGAAGAGCGCAGAGAAGGACGTGGCCGCGCGTTCTGTCTCCTAGGCGGGAAGTAGAACCACCGGTTTATTAACCGTTTGCCCAGTTTAAAGAGGTCTACTATACGGAGTGTTTGGAGAGAAAAATACACAAATATTCCTCTCTGTGTGGGAAAAATAATGCGGGCGTGTCAGTGTACTAAAGTACACAACAAAGATAAGGGAACACGTTTTTATTCATATTTCAGAAAATACAAATACAAGTTCCCTCTTACATAAGTGCGCTCCATAGCCTGCCGTAGGGCAGATCTGACATAGGCGATGTGGTTTTCTAGTTCCCGGGGCCTCGGAAAGCTCCCGGTTAATTACCTCTGCAAGTCCAGCTTGCAGAGCACCTCCGATTAAGCTGTTGTGGTCGTCGTCTTCGGTCTTCGCTTCCTGTTCTCCATGCATGATGGTGGTGGTGGTGTAGATGCGGGCGTCGGCGTCATCCATGGCCTTGTCGGTGTCCATGAGCCGGTGTAGCGCAGCTGGAACATCAGCTCCGCCCGCCCGTGCCGTTCGGCCTTGTCGGTCGCGAACGACGGTGTCGTCGTAGTAGAGGTAGGGTGTCGATGATGCATGGACCGGTGTAGCTGGAACCGTAGAGGACGTTGCAGCAGCTTGATCGTCGGTGTCGAGGTAGCAGTAGTTGAAGAAGAAGGCCTCGCCGTCAAAGCCGTGACGGCCGCCTAGTCGTGAAGTGGCCGAGGTCAAGGTAGAGGTAACCGCCTAGTCGCGGTAGCTAGTCGGGGCTGCCGTCGAGGTCGAGGTCGAGGTCAGGGCCGCCGTCACGGCACCTGCCGGAATCGTCGAGGCCGCGGTCGCGGTGGCCGTCGAGGTCGTTACCTTGGCAGGGATGGACGTCAAGATGGTGATGGCCTTCACGTTGACGTCTTCGCGGAGACGACCTCCAGGTCTCGGCGTCCCGGCCGAACAAGGAGCTGAACTGGAGCTTCCTTGCTTGCCTTCAAATTATTAACCTGTGTAGATAGATATACGCACATGCATATGTACATACTTGCATGGCTCCGTGACGTATGTCCTGGCTTGCATTACTAGCTCCCGGTTAGAGCACATGCACACACATATCATGTGCAAATAGCGGTATGGGGCACTTCTTCTTGTTTGCATGTTGGAGGGCTTCGATCTGCTGGCTGTGCATGCAAGCGCCTCCAGTAATGGGCATAGCATCGCCCGGCGCCGTGTCTTGTATCAGGCGGCGGAGCCAGAACTCCCTTCGCACTTGACTGCTTGGCGTCTTGCCGGCTTCACGTCGAGCCCGGCGTGGCCGGCCTTGCTGCGGTGAATGCGTTGGCCATGTGCTGTGAGGTGCAGGTGTTGCAGACGGCCCCTCCTTCCTTCACGCGTCTCCCTTCGCCTCCCTGTAGAGGCGCATTCACGTATGCACGTACGTGCATGGCTGCATGATTAGGAAACGCCTCTTGTTGCTTGTTCCTTGGACCTGTACGCCGGGTGCACAGGAGCGTGTATGCATGGCTGCGCATGGACAGCGTCATCTTTGCCTGTTCGCCGGCGAATTTGTTCGGACCTGTACGCCGCACGCACATGAGCGTGCATGGCTGCGCGTCGACAGCGTTGTCTCGCCTGTTTGCCGGTGAACCTGGGCACCTGGGCATCGTCACGACGTCTTCGCTTCCTGCAACATCGGGTCTCCATCGGCTTCCGGCGACGCCGTTTGCCACGGCCGTCACGATGTCGTCTTCATGTCCCGCGCGCGGCGCCATCTCGTGACCCTGTACGCCTTGTTGGCATGGTCGCCATGCATCTTGGTGAAGTTTGCCGGTGCAGGTCGTGGTGCGGACGCCGATCTCTTCGGCAAGTCTCCATGGTGGCTCTCCGATGGATGAACGAAGGCTCAGGTCTTCAGTTCCTTCCTCCGGCGGTGGTGCGTCGATCGGAAGGCCGGGAGCGCAGCACTACAGCCGCTGTCGCTCCTCCAGTGCGCCGTCCTGCAGATGTAAAGTGATTAGCGTGGGAGGGCCTCGTCCGGCTCCCTGGACGATGCCTCGACGGTCGTCGGTGGAATGATCTCCTGCCAAGCCATGCAGTCGATGCCGGACTCCTGGTGGGATCTTCATCGTGTGCATCTAAATTCCCTGGAAAAGAAAGGAAAAGCTCGACGACCGCGGCAGTGTAAATCTTGATATCGTCGCTCTGGCCACCAGCGCCTTGACAGCCGCCGTCTCCTCGGTAAGTCTGCATGGAAGGGCATCCGTTCGGACGGCGCGGCTCTCGACCGCCGCCACCTCTGTGATGCGCCGGCTGGGACCTGTTTGACGGCCGGCGGCCGGGGCATCTCTACGACTGCTCCCTGATGGACGGATGCATGGTGCGGCTCCGGCGGCCGCCGCCTTCTCCTCTCCAATACGCTGGCCGGGCCTCCTATCCTGGCTCTATCGTCCGACGGTTCTTCCAAAAGCCAAAGTCCCCCCACGAGGAGATGAGCGTCTCGTTTTTATAGGCCAGTAGCTAGGGCAGGCAGCCGCTCCCACGGACTCCACCAGAGCGCGCCGCCGCAGGTTCGTTCGACGCAGCGAAATATCTGCAGGTCGTTGCTTTCCTTGCCGGCCAGGGCGATCCGACCTTATCTGCAGTTTGAACCGATCATGATATGGCCTGGTGACTAGCCTGATGAAGTGATGAGTAGCAATTCGCTGCAACATGGGCCCGACGAGAGAGTTCCAAGCACGTACACATACATGATCAGGATCGTGTTCTTAACATGCTGCTGATCTCTAGAAGCATCTAGAACCTTCCTCTAGCCGTATCGGCGGCTCCACGGACCTGATCGTTAGTGACACGTATATCGCAGAGGAACCAAATACACTGGCCTCGCATACGTACATGGCGTCGCGTACAGCAACTCCGTATATGCCTAGGCGCTAATTAATTAGCAGCCACGTGTTTCTTGAGCACATGCACAAACTTGCATGTACGTACTGATGCTTCTCTTTTCTTATTTGCTTACTTAGAGGTAACACGCATTAACCACTCAAGCACGTACGTGAAATTCATGCCACGAGTTAGCTAGCTTCTGCTGGTTCGTCTCTTTGACTCTTTCATAGCACGAATCCATTGCCCATGAGCTTATCCAAATATACGTACAAGGTACATCTATTAGCAAGACTTTGTACAAAATATCGTCAAACACGGAGGATGAATGAATATGTTTCAGAAAAAAAAACATTCATACGAGTTATTAGACCTCGTTTGAAATGGTATAACTTGAACTGTACAGCATATTATGCGCCAGAACTTTTTTATGAATTTTATAATTTAAAAAATATGCATACAAATCGTGAGAAAAATTAAGGGTATGGATGGAAGAAGGCAAGTGCAAAACATATACCACCACCAATTAATTTTGATGAGTACGTTTCCATACTATTTATAGCATTTATTGTTGCCTTCCGATAATTGTTGCCTTCCGATACTCTCGATTACTAATGGGAATTACTAATAGCCAATTTGAGTATGTATCAATGTATCAAATCATGATTTGTTATAAAGCTGTACCCAAATCATTTCCTACCAATTAATTAAGATTATTTTTTAGCAAATTTAAAAACTTTGTAAAGTTTTAACACATACCCCTAGCTCCGTTCCTGAATATAGTTACTTTAGATAAATCATTTTATCAACTTTAAAATTGTGAATAAAGAAATAATTATAGAAAAAATATTATAAAAATAATATTATTAAATTTATCATGAAATCAGCTATTATAAGATGCAACCTTTTCTATTTGGAATGGACTATTTTTAGAGATATAGTTGGTCAAAGTTTGGAAGACTTAACACATGCTAATACATCCGTCCCCCATAGAGGGCCACAAATTTGAATTTAAAAAATGAAAAAATCTTTAAAAAATAGTTCAAGTTGCCACAAATCTAATGGTGTCAAAATTTTTCAAATATTCGTTCGTTTAGTATACTTTGCGGGCATTAGAAGCTCAACCTAGTTGAGCTTCTAATGCCCGCAAAAAATACTAAATGCACTAATATTTGAAAATTTTTGACACCATTAGATTCTACACACATTAAAATATTTGTTGGAATTTTTCTTATATTTTCCAATTTTTTAATTCAAATTTGAAAACGTACCAAATTTTTCACTGCGTCAGTTTTTTTGACCCAGAGGCCGGTAACCGTTCAAATCGCTGCGGTTTACCGCTCAAACCGTCCGGTGAATCGTTTCAAACCGGTTGAACGGGAGGTTTGGTTTGAAAATTTGAATTTGAACGGTTTTAATCGGTAACCGCTCAAACCGCAGCGGTAAACCGTTACCGCTGGTCCTGAGAAACCTGCAGGAAGCCAAGACATGGATGCCGATGCTCACACAGCATGGCACCAGTCGTTCCTGCCGTCGACGACGACGTCCCTCGGCGAGCCTCGGCTGCGGCGGTTGTACTGCCGCCTGTTCCACGGCTTCTCTGCGCGGCTGACCGAGGACGAGGTGAAGCAGATCTCCACCAAGCCGGGATTCGTCCGAGCGTTCCCCAACATGATCCGGTACCTCCAGTAGACCACTCGGACGTCGGCGTTCCTCGGCCGCCAATACCCCAAGGCCCCAGCCGGCTTGTCTGATGCATGATCTCTATCTGCACACTGTAGATCAATTAGGGTGTAGTACTTGGTTGTATGCACAACATGATGCGCAAAATGGTGGGGTTCAACCAAATTTTTTTAATCATATAGTTTCTTCCCACTAGTTGAATATATAATTAATTGGAATGGCTTTATTCTAGATAAATTGGTACAATTCGCCGGATCAAATAAAATGATCATTATTATTTTGAACTATTTCATACCATGAGTCAAATGATACAAGCAATTAACCCTAAGAGTTTGTATTTGTTTGAAGGTTGCCCGGTTTAAAGAGGTCTATATGAAGGATAAATATCATTTCAGAAGAAAAAAAAAGGCATTCATATGAAGTTATTAGACCTCGTTTGACTTCATAGACCTCGTTTGAAATGTTAGAACTTGAACTGTACCGCCTATTATGCTCAAGACTTTTTTTTATAAATTTTATAATTTTAAAAAATATTCCTAAAATAGTGAGAAAAAATAAAGGTTCTACAGTTCGTATGAAAAAGTCATTCATATGAAAAATTGTCAAGAAAATTCGGACCCAACAGTTCCAGTAATTAAATACGAATGCAAATGACCCATGGCCACTCTAGATTTATTTCAATTTCTAAAAAAAAAAGTGATTGTTCAACGGCAAGCATACCTTCCTCCGGGAATATGCTACTTGCCGAGTACATGTGTGCGACATCCACAAATTCAAGGCATAAAAATAGTTTGGACTTTGGAATTTGGAAATCTGGAATGCATTCTCATGTGACAAACATGCACATCTCACTGATATTGCAAATTTAACATAGCTGCGCCACAAAGCTGCAGCAAAAAAACATTACATTCATCAGATCAGCCAATACGTATGTATACCAAATAGAGAGCTAGCCTATTATTATCCTTCTGACGAGAGAGTGCGGCACTAAACAGCACTACTGATGAAAACTGCAAAAATACACCGAAATACATAACAAGAACTTAATCCACCGAAATGCCGCTACTAACTGCTCCAGTACATAGGTCGCAAAATTACTAGTAAATAACTACTCTTACAAAGTTCCTTTGGGTCATCTTGGCTTCCAACAGTTTTTGTAGCCACAGAGAAATTTTGAGGGACCCACCCAAATCATCTTAGCACCTCCTTTTGTGATAGCTAGTCACCTCAATTCTTGAAACAGACGACTAAGCTAACTGGGCCTGCGAATTTACTTGATCATTCATCATGGTAGTGGGATGTGCTGCTTAATCTCCTTTTCTTGCGTGCTTTACTTGAGTCCGCTTCAACTTCTGCCTCATCGTCAGCGAAATTCTGATCAGAGACCTCTGGAGAGGAAGAAAAGATATAAAATTGGCATTAGAAATCAGTATGCTGCATGCTCCTCCTGCTGGAGCAGTGCTAGTTGAATTCAGCACCATCAGCATCTAATAGTTAGCTATAAGGCTACCATAATATGTATCAGGAAGAAACAGAAACAAA
This sequence comes from Cenchrus fungigraminus, assembly GCA_036936925.1. Lineage (NCBI taxonomy): Eukaryota > Viridiplantae > Streptophyta > Magnoliopsida > Poales > Poaceae > Cenchrus > Cenchrus fungigraminus. Next base: position 133,339,828 of record CM072777.1, read on the forward strand.
ATAGTTCTTGGAGAATAAGCACAGTTGATCAGTTCTTTTATTCATGTGTCTTCTATAAAATATGCTTGTGTTAATAAAAAGAATGATGATATGGATGAATTTTTATGGCATTGATTGTGGAACCTCAGTACATGTCATGAAAAGGTAACATAGATGGACTGCGTTAAATTGTGAACTAGCTGCATAACTAATCAGGACACCTTAAGTTTGAGTTGAGATACTTAGTGAAAAAATGTTCGGTCAATAAAGATTTTCCTACTACAGCAGAATTTTGAAAATATACCAATGAGATTTAAATCAAGTTAGCAACCTGTACTTTCATCAAGAAGCTGGTTTTCCCCTTTGCAAGCTCCCAATTCCCTTACACGAGACACTGAAAGCCTCTCCCTGTTTGTTTGAGTACCAGATTCATGATCGCCCACTGAAGCCTCCAGCCCATCACTTTGTGCATTGCTACCGCAGTCACGTGGCCTGAAATGCTGGATCCAGGGACTTGCAGGCACACAGCATTTTGTTCCACTTTGTGCACGAGCATTAGTCTTCTCATACTTGATGTACTCCCACACACCCCTGCGGAGAACCTTAAAGCCATTGCCATTTGTATTATGCGGACGGTGACCGTGATTGTATAGTTGATCAACAAAAGAAGCCTCCATAGAGCTTATATACAACATGTGCCTCTCATCTGTCCACCCTGCCGACATCGTGTTCAGAATTCGATTTCCCTGTCAACGAATCAAATTGAACATTTTAATTACCGTATGTATAAATCGGCTAACAAAGTGATGTGAGAAAGAAAACAAAAGTCATGATCAAATGACACACCAGTACTACTTCCATTGTCGAAATTATGTAGTGGAAGTGTGGAACATGATAAAGCATATAACTATTTTTAAAACGACAGTAGTCCTAGAAGGATGCTTCTAAAAACATTTAGACAAGACACAGTAGGAGTTAGGTAACATTTTCTGACTTGGAAATGAATACGCTATGCCCCAGCCTCATTGCATTTTGCAGAGGACCAAAAAAGTTTACATCACTCAATAAAAGATATCAAACTGCACACAAACTCGTATGTCTCTAGCCAGGTCTCATTGTCCATTGCTTCCACCCTTGAGCTTACCGAATAGCAAGCATTTCGCAATCATCCTACCAATGCAAACACGACTCCTAAGTCCTAAGATCATTTTTAAAAGAAAGGGATCACGAAATTACGCACAAAACAGTTCAGCAGACAGTAAGGGAATTACAGGACCCAAAGAACTAACACGATATGCCAGACAGAAAAGGGGAACAAATGCAGTTACTACCTTGGCAGTGCCACCGGCAGCTGGCTCGGCCTTCATGGGTCGATTCAACGACACATCCCCCATTGGATTCTTTGAATTAGGGCAAGGAACAAGCAAATGATGCAAATTACTTCTAGTTTCCTGAAACTTTATCCGATGAAACAGGTGATGTGTTTCCTGTTCCTCGATGAACAGAAACCTTTCCCCCTCGAGAAATTCTAACAAAGATGCAGAGACGCAGAAGATCAACAGAAAAAACAAACTGGTGCAAGAAAGAACCGAAATTTCCTAGGCACCGGATGGTTGTTGGATCGGGGAGACAGAACGGAGAAGATCGCAAACTCAAGAACCAAGAAAGCCCTCCAAGGATTACAAAACTAACAAGAAGAAAACGACCAAATTTCGGCGGAATTCAAGGTGGGCCCTTGACTGCACTGCCGGAAAATCAAACAACCCTCGGGAAGCAGATCAAGGAAGCTCCTAGATTTGGCTAGGGCTATGGATAAACGGCGAGCGGAACAGGAGAGAGGTAGCGGTGGAGGGGGCGAATGGCCTTGAAACGCAAGGACAATAAAGACAGGATTAAAGAGAGGGATCAGCACCCGGCCGGACCCTCTCTGGATGGAGCTTTACGCCTACGTGCCGGCTCTTTTCCACGTGGCGGTCCGACACGTGGCGGCGCGGGGAAAATATCTGGCCTCAGATATTTGTTGGCCTCCCTTGCCGCCAGAAAAGGGTAAAAGGGTGGCGGGAAAGATCTGCACAGGCACCTGCGACTCCGCGTGGGGGCCCGCCGCCGCCGCTGGAGGAAGGGAAGACGACTCGACTGGACGAAGCAATGGGCGGCAGGCATCAGCACAGCCTTTCAGCCTGGAATTATTTTTGCTGACGTATGACTCTCTGAATAAATCTTAGCGTTGCTTTATTCTGTTATTATCCTAACATAAGTAAAGTCACCAGATGATTCAGTGGCAATACAAATCTGAACAATAAAAAGGTATACTATTGTCCGGATGCTTTCTTGTTCAGTTACACCAAGGAATCCCATTGTTCCGATGCTTTCTTTGTCCAGTTGCATCAAGGAAGCTGTGGCGGCTTCTTTCAGGTGTGGATGTAGCATCAGAGGCGCACAACCAAGATGCCAGATAAACATGTACGAGTACCCGTACAATGTGACATGTGAAAATATCCGGGCTCAAAAGGATAATTATTGAGGTGCCAGAGTATCTGAGGACGAAGAAATATCTCACGGCCAAGGCCACCGGGCTCAAAAGGATAATTATTGAGGTGCCAGAGTATCTGAGGACGAAGAAATATCTCACGGCCAAGGCCAAGGTCCAATCTAGGCCTCCCCTTTGGACTTTGGTAACTGCAACTTGGGAAATATAGTATGCCCCAACAACACAAACGGCACACAGCTTCGAAATTATCTATGTTCCTATCTGATCCTTTTCCTGACGCAAACCTCGAATAAGTTCGGCGAGATGGAGCACAGCACCTATCGTAAAAAAGCCCAGCCAATGGCCTACCTGATGCGCACAAATGCACAATAGACAAGTCTTCCCACGTGGGATGATGGATTGATCGAAGCCACCATCCGAAAGCGCTACAAGATAATATCTTCTTGAGGATCTCTTTTTCGCTTTTGCTTTCCAAATGGTCTAACAATTGCTATGCAGGTCGTTTTTACATAATATTGCTTTTCCCCAATATGATATAGTACCAACTTGTGTGGCACAACAAATTCAACTCTAGGGAATTGCCAAGGGACCATAACAGGTGCCTCCAACATGACCAGTGAGTGGGTTCCCATGAAATAGGTAATAAGCAACTACAACTAAGATGCGACTGGAACTTCGGATTGTACACTTTTCTGACTCCTGAGGGAGAGCCTGCTATAATCCTGAAAGCAGCAGATGTTAAAGCATTAGCTGCAAAATTGTATCATACACAGTAATCTGGTGCTTTTATGTGCAACCAGGACCATGGTGAGTATTTACCTGCACTATAGACTGGGCGCAAAGCTTCCCAGATAATACTGCACCTTCCATGGAAGCCAAGTATTTCTGCTTTGTGTAATCGCCAGCCAGATAGAACCCTTCAATCGGTGACCTCTGGAGAGGTCGGCAAGGTTCACAGTTTGGGACAGTTTTGTAAACAGATCTGTCAAAGCAAATCAGAATATGAACATGAGGAAGCAACAGACAAAAATAATCAGAATAATTATCCATCTGGAAGGGTCTTTGACAAATATCCTCACCTCGGTGTCTTCACGACATGATATTTAAGAATCTTTGCTTTACTCTGATCAGCAGCGATTTCATCAGGAAACAACTTGGCTAACTCTTCCATAGTCGCATCGATGATCTCAGTGTCACTCCGACCGACCCATTCATCAGCAGGAGCAAACACCAACTCCAGCATTGAACGGTTGGGATCATAGTATTCCTGTAAAGAATTAGAAAACAAAAGGAAAAAAATTAGTGTGCAATTGTGCATTCATGTCCTTTGATACCTAACACATCACAATCATCTTAATACAAGGCAGCATCCGCTGACATGTTCATGATAAATCAAATCCTACACTTCCATACATCTAGTGTAGATGGCTAAAATTTATAATGTGCAAGATATCTATATTTCCACTTAATAATGAAAACGCAGGTGGTGTGACACATCCGAAGGTCACTGAGCCCCTAGAAATAATGAAGGTAGCATGGCTAATGCATTAGTATGCTAGTGTTTGTAGAATACTGATAAAGTCCTCAAGTAGGTACCTTGCAGGTTACTGACATGTCTGCATAGACACTTAAAAGTGGACTCCTGAAAAGAAAAATAAACAAGATCAATAAAGGGCCATATGGTATTTGATACCGAAACTGGACATTCACACATAAACGGTAGAAAGTGTGCAGCTTTAATAAGCACATGAAATATCTTGATAGATAATCATACTCAAGATATACTGCACGAAAACAAAATGCAAGAACTACAGGGATATGGCCAGGAGACGTACCTGCTGAAAAGAAGATGGTCATATGTGTTTTTCAGTTTTCTGTCAAACCTGAGTTCAAAACAACAGAAATTCTCAGCAAAGCTTCAGAAAAGCCTAACACCACGGCGTAATGAAGTCGTTTCCAATTCAGAACCAAATATTTCAATCAACTAACCATATATGAACGTTGATAACAGGAACTCCCACCAACTTCTCCAGCTTCTTGAAATAAGAAATTTCACTCCACTCTTGAGGTACAAGAAGCTTGAAGATATCAACTATATACAAAGACTAGTTAGTTGAATTGAATAGCTGCACAGGAAACAGGGTTTATTGGAAGTAAATCACACCTGGTGCCGCACACACATAAGCATCTCCAGTTATTTGAGTTCCGTCGGTAAGTGCAAAGTGTTTTACAGTTCCATCAGGATTCAACTCAATCTTTTTAATACGAGAATTCAGGCGGACTTCACCACCCCTAGACCGAATGTGATCAACAATAGGCATACACAACCTTTCAGGTGGATTGCCATCCAAGAATGCCATTTTGGAACCATGCTTCTCCTGCACATTTACACAAAATAATCTTTTCAAAAGATGCATGCTATCTTAACCGTGCAAACAAACATTAGCATTTTTCTCAGGTAACAAAGAATACAGACAAGAAAGGAAGAATCAAAATGTGTAAGCTATCTCTCCAAACAGAAAAGACAATAAATATATTACACAACCACACAGAGCAACAGTTGTACCTGAAGAAATCGGTTCAAAGCAATCAAAATGCACTGCATGGATAGCTCATCAGGATTTATGAAATTGAGTGCCTTCGACATTGCAATAAAAACTTCATCATTCACTCGATCAGGAACACCCTGTGCTGATCAAATAATTGTATCAGGTATCAAATGACTCCATAAAAAACATAGAAATATATGTTACCATCTGTATTCCAAATGACAAAAATGAAACCAAATTTGAAGAACGTTGCATATGTATATCAGTTAGCAAAGAAACTCTCGTGTGCTCTTGTGCCTTTTATCATTTTGGTACATTGCTGAACTTAACTGGAAAAATCAATGCATCTACAAACATTGATCAGCCTAAACTTGCACAGAAAGTGCTTTTACAACCAAATACTATAAAATAAGGACTTGTGCATATGAAGCATTTTCATGTATGGAGCTACTTATAACTTCAGGAAGATATGACAAGAAAGGAAACAATTTATTGGCAAACTACGAGCTCTCTAGTAGTGATGAAGAGAAGGAAACAATTTATTGGCAAACTACAAGTTGAACTTGTACCTGCTTTTTCATCCACTCTGAAACCGTTAGACCATCTTGAGCTTCAACATAAGGTTGACCACCAAGCATTGCTGGCAGAAGTCCAATAGCAAACTTCACTTTCTCCGGCCAGGTAAGCATTTCATTGTTTCTCAGTATGGCCCATATTCCTGTTAAAAATACACTGGTAAATCATAGTACAGCATCACTTAGAAGAGTGAAGCTGAATGGTAATGCTGTAGTGTTATTGCTTCACTAATAAACCCTCAATTATGTCCATATATTAGCAAAATAAGAGAACAAATATTAGAATGCATTTCTGGATTCTCTAGGAAATCTGCTGCAACAAATCCAACATTGTGTATAATCTTACCATTTACAGGTGCTGGCAAAGTTTCTGGGAAATCAAACCGGCTGAATTCTCCTGGCTTGTTCGGCATGGCAAATATCATGGAGTGTTCTTTCCATTGCAAACGGTCCTCAATACCAAGCTCGCCAAACAAATTCTGTATGTTGGGATAAGCTCCAACTTAAACCAAAAATACATGGTTACATAAGCGCACACAGTAAGTGTCATATGTGCTAGGAAGGTAATGGTAGCAATCCAGTGCTCTTGTGGACAGAAGAACATATATTCAAGATTCAACTACCGCATTATGGATACGATAGTGTATGGGTCAACATGGTATAAGGTTTAAGTAACAATAAATCATGTACTGATGTATGGTTTAGTAGTCCGCAAACTTTTCAGGTTAATTTGGCACTATAATTTAACAAAATTTCTTTCTCAATAATTATTTTGCAGAATTATTCACAAACTTTCATTGAGAGAAATTTACTGCAACATAATTGAAGAAAAAAGATAAATAGACACAAGGAAACTATGGTTCAGAGATTTGTGTGATATGGTGTGCCTTAACAGTTTGTTAACATGCGTACATTCCCTGTATGTTATTATACAAATAATCTGTAAATCAATTATCATGGAGAGAACCTCAAAGGCCAGAAACTGAAACTTACAGAAGATATGAAGCCCGGTTTCATACCAATCTCCATCTTCATCCTTCCAAGCAGCTATCTGTTCAATGCATAAACAAAAAAACAAATTATAAAAGGTGTGAATGATGAAAACGGTGAATGCAAACAATTCAGAGAGAGGCAAACAATCATGTAAGTATCTGTCAGACCTTTCCGCCCAAAACATCTCTTGCCTCGAGCAATATGGGTTTATGGCCGGCATCTGCCAGATATTTCGCTGTTGATAGACCAGCCAATCCTGCAAAAGTCACATCACAAATTAATAAAGCTAGAAGTTAACTGTGTTTGCCCCCAAAGTAATTTACAATAAAGAAAACTACGAAAACATAATCACGAAATATGTCGGACCTGCACCAGCAATCACGACCTGTAATGGTTTACTGGGGCGTTCGCTGTTTCTAAAAAATGAAGAAAGCTGTCCAGCTTCCAAATAGTTTATTGTGTTTTCTAGCGGAGGTCGTGGAAAATCCTTGCAGACAATCTGCAGAAAAGGAAATCAATTATGTTTTCATGAAAAATGACCATAATATGGAAACAAGTGAACGGAAAGCTGAACCTGCGAAGCAGCATGTCTACGGTGTGACCTTCTTCCTTTGTTCCTCACGACAAGAGATTTCACGGCAAAGCTCGTGTGGTGACTAGTTGCAAAGCATCGCTGAGTAGGAAGTTGTCCTGCTAACGATCTTGCTTGGTTCACCCCAGTAATGTTCATAGATGACAGGCAGCCAGTATCCATGTCGAAACAATTCTTTATAGATTGTTGTCAGCTCTGCTTCAACTAATATGCAGAGGAAGACTGCTGCATAACCAAGAGGAGCCATTAGAGTCAAGGTTCATGAGATCAACTAATATGCAGAGGCAGACTACTGCATAATCAATAGGAGCCATTAGAGTCGCGGTTCATGAGATCAACTAATATGCAGAGGCAGACTACTGCATAATCAAGAGGAGCCATTAGACTCACAGTTCATGAGACCTTTTGTTACGTGCACCTTCTAAGTATGTAAGTAAATTGGTCCAGGTCGATAAATATTGACAAAAGTCATTGTATATACCTAAAACAATTACTGAATTAACTGTGACGCAAAGGAAACAGAAAAACACAACTTGAACCTGTTTCTAGGCCCATTCTGTAGCTCCACCGTCTAAGATTGACCTTCAAGCATGTTTCTCTGTACTACTCGACGTTCCTACCAGTCTACCAGAACACCAATTCTCTGCACCCAACAAGTGCAGCCTACTACTCCATATACTAAGTTGCAACTGCCAATTCCCAAGCCAATCACAAATTTGTGGTGCCTAAGTCCAAGCCCTAAGAAATCCCCCACCCCCCATTTCTCAAAAGCATGTTAATAATTCCCACTTTGCAGGTAGCACGAGAGCCCCTGAGGAACCGGATCGCGCGCTGACCGCATGACTAAACAGAAACGCAGCGGGAACAAGCAAGGGGGCTTGGGAGAGATGCGGCGGGGACTCACCGGGAGGCGAAGAGAGGCAGCGGAGGCGGAGTGGGCGAGGCAGGGCAGTGGGTAGCGCGTAGCGGGGTGGCGTGAGGCGGGGGAGCCCAGGTGGGAGGAATTCGTGTCTCAACGATAAGGGGAGGCGGCCTCCGCATTTGGTTGTGGGCGGGCGGTGGAAAGGGACAAGAGCACGACGAGGCGGGGTGAGGAGGATGTGGTGGGAGGAGGATGCCTTTTGTCGCCTGGTGCGCTCTACGTCTCCGTGGTATATACCGCCACGTCACTTTCAGCCGGCCGGAGAAGAGTGGCCGTGGGCGGGCGCGGCAGGCCGGGGAAGGGCGACGAGGAGCAGGCCACCGGAGAAGGGCGGTCGCAGGGCGCGCGCGGTAGACCGGAGAAGGCGGCGCGGTGACCCGAGGCAGGGCGACGGCCGACGGGAGGAAAAAAGAAGGACAGGGATGAAAGAGAGACGGAAGAAGCCAGTCGACTGGATGGATAAGGAACAAGGAGAAAGAAACAAAAATGAGAGGAAGGAGAATGAAAAATAAAAAATAAATAGGAAGAAAAGAAAAATAAAACATATCAACATTTCACATTGTTATCTATTTTAAGCAAATAGAAGAAGCTGTTTAACAAGTGTTTTTTCAAACACCATAGTCGTAGACATTTCAACCACAACCCTGCCAAATGAACGGTTAGTGGACTGGTAGATTAGAGACATCCATTTCAGTCTTTTGGATAGAGTGATTAAGTGATAAATTGACTAACCATCGTTCCTCCCACGCTGCGTCACCTGCCCGTCGCGTCGCGCCCTCTCTGTCCAGATTCACAACATCATGCCCGACGGCCACTGTGTCGTGCTCTCCCCATTGTGATCCGTTTGCAGCGTGGCGCCACAGGAGATCCATTTACATTGGACGCCTGCGCGTTTGCTTCCCTGCATACTCCTTCCGGTCTGTAAAAAATGGTCGTTTAGAACATGTTTGTGCTTATCAAGAAGTGATTAATTAAGAGTTAGTTTTTCATGTTTACCCCTATTTAATAGGCAGCGGATACATCCTTTGCTTGAATGAGCACGCATGTCAATTGGTTGGCTCGGCTAATCCCAAGGCGTGCGGTCTCAGTTTCGATTCTGCGGGGTCGCAACTTTTTGCATTTAACGTCGATTTTTGCATGCACTGTGGATGTAAAATTCGTTGCCGCGTTTTTCGCCTTTTTTCCCCTGGCACGCTTGCTGGCCGCCCTTTCTCTCTTGCAAAGTTACAATTGACGCGCACTTCCTGGCCGCCATTTTTTTCCTTGGCAGCAAATGCTTGGGTTTCCAGCTCTCTGAGTATTTAAAGCAGCGTGCCACTCAGCGTGCCGGCGAGAGCTCCTGTCGTCCTGCGCATCCGTGGAGTCCTGCGTGACGGAGTCCGGCGCGATCTCCATGTAGTCCGGCGCCAAGGACTCCGGCTCCGACGCGAGTAGTTCCTCCGAGGAGAGCTCCAGGGACTCCGATTCAGGCACAAACACCTTGGGTGCCATGCTGCCCTTCACCTCCATGCAGCGGCGGACGGCGGCACCTTCTCCTTCGCGGCGTCAGCGGCAGCGGTGGAGGAGTCGTCGTCGGGCGCCACGGGCCACGGCGAGCGGAGAGGTAGAGTCGTCGTTCTTGGGCACGAGCAGAGAGTAGGCTGTTCGGCTGGTACAGACTTAGCATATCTCAGTTTGTTTTGACTTATTTTCTCTCACAAAATACTATTCAATCTACCAGCCGAGCACTATTTATTCTACCAGCCGAACAGTCTCGCAGAGTGCGGCGGCGGCGCGTGCAACGGGAGAAAGAAGGCATGCGACGCGAGGAAGACAAGACGTACAGCGCGAGGACACGAGGCGTGCGAGAGCGAGACTCTGAAAAGAAGCGTTCGCAGCGTAGCATTTATTAGGGGCAACGACGTCCAAAAATACATATCCACGCGCGCAGCGACCAGTATTTCGCAATCGGAGTCGCGGCCAGGACGACCATTTTTACAAACCGGAGTATGGCTCGGCCAGCCTCCGTGGGTGCAGGTGCTAGACGATTGGTTGACTGCACCGAGGCACGAGCCTGTCCCACGGCATGCAAAGGCTGCCCACGAGGCTGGCTCCCGGGAAACGAGAATGGAGTCCGTTCCTCCGGAGTCAGGCCGGTCGCATGCAGGGTATTAGGCTGGTCGCACCACGGGGGCGGTAAAAAGACCTGTAAGAAGCGTGGGGCCCAGCTACAGATCGTTTTTACCGATCAGAAAAAACAAAGAGCTGCGGTGGGCAAAACGCTATCCTCATCTCCATCCATCGTTCTCATCTTCCTCCGCTCCTTTCCGCGGCGGCGGCGGCGAGGTCAAGGCCGCTCGCAGGGTCGAGGCCGCAGCCCCCTCTGGCACCCGGGACCTCGTCCTCCCCGTCCCTCCCTGCTTCTTACCCCTGCGACGGCTGGCATCGGGCTCGAGCGGGAGCTCGCCCGTCCCTGCGTTCCGGCGCGATGGCCTCTTCCTCTGCGCGACGGCGGACTCCTCCCCGCCGCCGAAGCCATGAGGGCCTCACTCTCCCGCGCTCTGGCCAGCAGTGGCCCAGCCGGATTCTGCGGCCGCGCGGCCTGCGACGCGACGCGTGGATCTCTGCTCCCCGACGTCCTCCGGAGCAGATGTCGAGCGCGACTTCCTTGCCAACAGCTTCCTCCCCGACGTGTTTCGAACCAGATGCCGAAAGCCGCCGCCCGTCTCCAGCAGCTCGCCCAACATCGGCGACCCAGCGGCCTCCTCCTCCCCGGCAGCTCCGACGACCCGGCGGCCCCGTCCTGCGCCTCCTCTCCCCTTCCCTCCTTTCTCGTGCTGCTTCTTCAAGACCGTCTAGCCGCCGCGCGCTCTCCCGTGACCCGGCGGGGCGGCGCAGGCACCCGGTGGCCTGCAGTGCTGCTCCACGTGGCGAGGCCCCATCCATGTCTGCAGGATAGCGCTCCCGCCGCTGGCCGCTGTCTGTCCAGACTTTCTGTAGCAAACGGAACTGTAGAGGCGAGAATACCGATCAGCGGTGCGGATGAGAAATCGTTAGATTTGCCGTTCCGTCGCCTTTAGCGCTCTGCGGTGCGACCAGCCTTAGCAAACTAAGAGTAACTTCAAGAGACTAGCTAAAATGATTTGGCTAGCTAAATTTTGAAAAAAATCTCAAAAACACTCTTCCAACAGACTAGTTATCTACCCAACTAGCTATCCTGACTAGCTAAATTCGTTGCCCCGCTAGCTATCTTTGGCTAGTGGCTAGTGACTAGCTATCCTGATTTTCATGAGTATGACAGGCAGGACCCACAGACGGTGGAGCATATAGAGAGTTCAGTTTAGAGAGACTGTTGGATGTCAATAAATTTTTACTAGCTATTTCATTTTACATACTAGCTAAATCAGGATTTTAGCTAGTGATTTTTAAAGAGGCTCTTGGAGTTGCTCTAATTATGTATTAGGGTGTGTTTATATACCCAACTTCTCCCAAAATACACTATGCAAAAAGAAGATTTCCTATCACATCAAACATCACATCAAAAATGTCGGTACATGCATGAAGTACTAAATGTAGATGAAATCAAAAACTAATTACACAGTTTGGATGTACTTTGCGAGACGAATCTTTTGAGCCTAGTTAGGCCATGGTAGGACAATATTTACCACAAACAAACGAAAAGTGCTACAGTGCTTTTCAGTTCGGAACCGTGCTTTTCAGCCTAAAATCCGTGCAAAATCTCAGAATTTTGCATCCCAATTTTGGAATCTAAACCCACCCTTAGCAAATGATTAGCGTATTTTAAAGTATATTAGAATATTTCAAAGTAAATCAATGTTTAAAATGGTAAAAATAAGTAGATATATTTCGTTTAAGCAAAATAAATATTATCTTGGTATTTATTTTTTCATACCAACCTTGTGCAGGATATACTACTGCATCCAACCAAACAAGTGATACACTCATTCTGTATATGTTAGTCCAGACAACCAAACATCAGCTAGTCGCATATCTCAAGCCTGTCCCAACTCAGCCTGGCCCTTAGGAGCTAGCCAGGCTCCCATGGGCAACAAACCAAGGAGATCCTTTTATATTGGAGAGGAGATATCGAGTCATTAGGCTGGTCGCACTGGGTACTCCACCCGGTGCGGCACACGTGCTCCAGAACGTGATACAGCACGGAGAGGCCGCACCGGGGTATTGGAGTACCAACGCTACGTCAAGTTCGAACCTGACGTTCACCAAATAGAGCGCCGTACGCCGGTACGGGGCGTGCGCTACGCCCTGTGCTGGCCCCACCTCGTGTCCAGCTGTCGGTGGGAAGGGAGAGGGAGGACAGATGACGCCGGGCGCAGCAGAGGGGGGATGAAGATGGCGTCGGCGAGCCACCGAGCTCGAGCTGGAGCTCGCAAATCCGCAGCTCGAGCCGCACGAAGATGGAGCTGTCACCGAGGTCGCCGTCGCCGAGGACGCAGGTGCCGAACATCCATGGCCCCTGTGCTCGAGCTGCCGCCGTCGAAGCATCCCCGCGATTGACCGCCTCCAGATCGCCCGTTGCTGTCGTCACACCGTCGAAGAAGGAAGGACACGGGGGAGCCGGCCATGGGCGCGCACGGACGCCGGATGAGGCCACGCTGGAGGACTCCCTGTCCGCGCCCTGCTCCACACTGGTCGTCCCGCTCGCCGCACCCCGACTCCGCCGGCGGCCGCGCGCGATGGACAACGGCGGGAAGGCATCAGCACCACCGTCCTCTGCCGGCGCCTCTCTCTCCGCCGGCGGGCAAGATCTGGTGGCCTCTCATCGATTGGGAGGGAGCAGGGACCTCGATCTCGCCGCGCCTCGCCTCCGTGGAGCCGGCAGCGGCGCCCAAGATCTCGCTGCGCCCGGCGGCTCCACCAGCGTCGTCGGCGTATGGAGCAGGAGAGGACCGGGGAGGGAGCAAGGACAAGCTCCATCGGCCCTTCATGGCGGCACGCTTGACCTCCGCATCTGAGGGGAGGGAGAGAGCGGCGTGCTGGCGGTGGGAGGGGGCGCGCGTGCGAGGATGGGAGGAGGCGGTGCGCCGGAGAAGGCGGGGTGGGCCGACGAGCCGGTAGAGGGAGGGGCGGTCGCTGGGAGCGGGGAGAAGAGAGAGGAAGGAGAGAGACGGGTCGGGGGGAAGTGGGTGGGTGGGGGAGGAGGGAGGGGGGAATAAAAAATCTGGAGTGTGGGTCCCACCAGTGGTAGTTGGTGTAGAGTATGAGATACAGGGGACGACGAGTGCGGAAAAATTGATGTTGTACTGCAAATTCTTGATGAGTAAGCAGAATATTCCCTTTAGAGTACCGCAAATGGAGTATGACGAGTACTACAGCCTTGTGTGAAGAGTTGTGGGAGATGACGGGAGACTAGTTATTTAACACTTTGGCCCTTGGTATTTTGCAGTGCAACCCTTTTCAAGTATAGTATCCAAAGAAAGTCTTTTAGGTGGCATGAAGGCCACCAAATAAAATGGAAAATTGCATTTCAGCATATAAATGGGAAATGACATAAACTATACATTCTTTTAGGTTGTGTTTGGTCCGAGGAGCTTCCGCGCTTGTGGTGACGGGTGGCTAGTGCCGATTTGTTGTGAGAGAAAAATATTATTGACTGACTGATGATAGTTGATGTTGATTTGGTGTGGGAGAAAAATAATGTTGACTAATGGTTGAAAATACAACAGAACAAGCTTGATGCACCGACAGGGGAATGGGTGTGTGGCCGTGGCCAATTACGGAGTACATGAGAGGAAAAAGGTGTGTTGTCTACTCTTGTGTTGCATGGTTTAATAAGAGTACGTACAACAGTTTAGACAGTTGCTGTCTATTTGACATACGTAGATAATTAAATAGACAACTTGTACAGTTAATCGTCTATTTAGTTGTATGCAAGCAATTTAATTCATCTTTAGACACATGAATCACGGTGATCAAATAAAAAATTGATCTTTGTAGTTTTGTTTGTGCTTACACAATAGGATAGATAATATGTTCATATACAAGTCATTTGAGAAGCAAAAATAAAATATGCATTTGCCCTTCCTTTGTAGCTATTTTAGGTGCTTATATAAGAAAATATTTAATAACATGCTAAAAAAATTGGCAAAGAAAAAAAGTGCAATCCGTGCACTGTACTGTATGTCTGTATATTCACGCGCGGCGCGCAACAACCATGAGCCCTTTGGTCCCATGAACATAGCATGCTGCACCTTATCTTCTTTTTCATCCGGTCACTTCTAGGCTTCTAGCCTCGCATCGAACTCCAACTCCAGCAGCTTCTCTCCGGCCTCTCTCTCATCTCTAATCACTCATCAGCGTTGTGGTGGATCCGGTCCGGAACCCAGGGCAAGCAGGCACGCGGCTGTGGATTACGCAACATACGCGGAGCAGATGAACGCGACGGCTCACCGGCGGTGTAGCGGCCGGCGGAATCGAGCCCAACGCAATCAGTCGAGATCCTCATCGAGGAGAGGCAAGTTCTTCTCTGTTCTTCCCTCTTTCTCCTCGCAAGATAGATTTTCGGAGAGGAGGAAGCCGCGTGAGCTGATTCGCCACCAAAGCAAAATTCATGCGGCTTCAAATCCCCTGCAGCCGTTGGCCAGGCCGGGGGCGGCGCCGTTCTCAGAGTTGACGGGGCCACCGGCGAGCTCATCGCCGCTCGCCTCTTCGACCCCCTCGCAGAGCACGCTGCGGATGGAGACGGATGAAGGGGAAATCAAGGACGCGGGGAGAGAAGGTGGAGATGGATTTGGCGCGCAAAAATCGCAGTTTCCCAAAATTTCACAACTAATTAGGAGTATTAAATGTATATTAATGACAAAATTCATTCAACAACTACTATTTTAATTTTCGAGACCAATCCAATTATGCTACAGTAACTTTATCTTTAATGATGGATTAATTAGACTTGATGAATTTGTTTCGCAATTTTCGGTCCATTCGTGTCCTAATAGACCTTGAAAGAGGATTAATTTCATCTCACGGACTAAACGGGGTGTAGATTGGCAACGTGGGGTGGCAACGCAAAAGACCGGACTGGGCAAGATGTGACTGTATTTTACAACGGTTTTGGGCTCAAAACCATATACTTCCAAACAAGAGATCAAACCACCGAAGAACTTATTATTAAATAGAGTGAAATGCACCGTGGACACCTGAACTTGCAGCGGTGTGTCAAATAGGTCCATGAACTTTGAAACCAGACATCTAGGCCCTCGAACTTGCAAACCCGTTCACCCCAGGTCCAACCCGGTTTTGCATGGCGGTTTTGCATGGGCACTGTAGCGATGCTGACGTCAGCGATGACATCAGCACTCCTTAATTTGCGAAATTGATATTTTTTATTCGGAGCTTCAAATATTGCAAATAATATATCAAATTTGATCGTCTCGACGAGCTCTTTGCAATGATGTACTCTGTTTTGTTATTTGAGATAGTTTTATTTAGTGTAAAATTAAATATTTCTATAAAATAAGTGATATATTATTATATAAAACGACGTACCCAGCCCGTAAGGCTGAAACCCGAGAACAGGAACAAGCATCTTTGCACACGATTCTGCAGGGCTTCCACGGGATCGAGATTAATGCACAACATGATTAGTCGGACACTAATCATGCTGTGCATTATAGAAATATATCACTTATTTTATAGAAATATTTAATTTTACACTAAATAAAACTATCTCAAATAACAAAACGGAGTACACCGTTGCAAAGAGCTCGTCGAGACGATCAAATTTGATATATTATTTGCAATATTTGGAGCTCTGAATAAAAAAAATATCAATTTCGTAAATTAATGAGTGCTCACGTCATCATCGCTACAGTGCCCGTGCAAAACCGCCATGCAAAACCGGGTTGGACCTGGGGTGAGCGGGTTCGCAAGTTCAAGGGGCTAGATGTCTGGTTTCAAAGTTCATGGACCTATTTGACACAACGCTACAAGTTTAGGTGCTCACGGTGCATTTCACTCTATTAAATAAAATCTGGGTCCGGATCAGCATCTCACTACGTGTGAGCATGACTATAAAAGACGGCACGCCGGAGCGGCGAGAGGATCAGAACACGAACGAACAATCCAACAACACTTGTGCACGTAACGTTCCTTGCTTCGATCGACTGCATTCATCCATGGCCAACCTGATGAACCTGATCCCGGTGCACGCACCCTCGATCCTAGATTCCTTCCTATTGTCGGTCGATTGCCTCCACCCAGCCCGCACGGATGTCTCCATGCCTGTCATTGACATGTCCCAAGGCCGCGACGAGGTCTGACGTGCCATCCTTGACTTCGGCAAGGAGTACGACTTCCTCTGGGCTAGTTGTTCTCGATGGATCCATCCATCTCAACAACAATAACCAATTCCTAACGTGCTTGAATATATTATCGGAAATGCAGAATTGACTAGCCGTTGGTGGTACCGCATTGCATGCATGTGGTTAACCATGACATCTCCGAGCAGGTGACGCGGGACATGCACGCGGTGTGCCACGAGTTCAACGAGATGCCTGCGACGGACAAGGTGGAGTTCTACTCTGAAGACGACAGAAAGCCCAACAAGCTCTACGGCGGCGTCAACTTCGAGACCCTCGATGAAAACTGCTGGATGGACACCCTCGAACTCGTCTACCCCTTACCCTCTGGTGATACCAAGGACCGGCCCCACAAGCCACAGAGGCTCCGGTAATAAAGCTAGCTTTCTGACGAATCTAATCAATCATTTAGGTCATGTTCTTTTCGCCTTCAGTACATATAATTCTCATATGCAGAGAGGTTGTTGAGAACTACACCACACTGGCAAGAGGTGTGGCCATGGAGATCCTGCACATGTGTGCGAGGGCCTGGGCCTCCGGCCAAACTACTTCGTCGGGGACATCAGCGGCAGCGTGACAAATGATATCAACTACTTCCCTCCGTGCCCGAACCCAAGCAGTGCGGCGGCACGGAGGGAAGTAGTTGATATCATTTGTCACGTTGCCGCTGATGTCCCCGACGAAGTAGTCTGGCGAGAGGCCTAGACCCTCGCACAACATGTGCATGATATCCATGGCCACACCTCTTGCCAGCGCGGTGTAGTTCCCAACAACCTTCCTGCAGATGAGAATTATATATACTGAAGGCGAAAAGAACATGGCCTAAATGATCGATTAGATTTGTCAGAAAGCTAGCTTTATTACCGGAGCCTCTGTGGCTTGTGGGGCCGGTCCTTGGTATCGTCGTAGGGCAAGGGGTAGACGAGTTCGAGGGTGTCCATCCAGCAGTTTTCGTCAAGGGTCTCAAAGTTGACGCCGCCGTAGAGTCTGTTGGACTTGCTTTCGTCTTCAGAGTAGAACTCCACCTTGTCCGCCGCAGGCATCCCGTTGAACTCGTGGCACACCGCGTACATGTCCCGCATCACCTGCTCGGAGATGCCATGGTTCACCACCTGCATGCAGTACCACCGGCGCGGCTGGTCAATTTTGAATTTCCGATAATATATTCAAGCACGTTGGGAAGAACAACTTTCCTGGAGGAAACCGTACTCCTTGCCGGAGTCAAGGATGGCGCGGAGGACCTCGTCGCGGCCTTGGGACATGTCAATGACAGGCAGGGAGACATCCGTGCGGGCTGGGCGGAGGTAATCGACCGGCAACAGGAAGGAGTCCGGGATCGAGGGTGCGTGCACCGGGGTCAGGTTCATCAGGTTGGCCATGGATGAATGCAGTCGATCGGAGCAAGGAACAGTACTTGCGCAAGTGCTGTTGGATTGTTCGCTCGTGTTCTCGCCGCTTCGACGTGCCGTCTTGTACAGCCGTGGCCGCACGTAGTGAGATGCTGATCTGGACCAGATTTTATTTAATAATGGGTTCTCCGGCGGTTTGATCTCCTGTTTGGAAGCATGGTTTTGGGACCAAAACCATTGTAAAATATGCTGGCAATGCTGCTGCAGCTCTCATGGTACGCTTCGCACCGAAAACAAAGGTTTGTATAAGCAACAAAAAGAAAATCTGCTATTTCAGGCTGATCTTGCTATGTTCGTATATAGGTGTGTGCTTTTCAGGTTCTTAGAGATGGGCAATGGCAAGAGTTGGATGCTTCTATCTTGGTGCCAGGAGATATTATCAGCATCAAGCTTGGTGATGAACCAGCGGTTGCGCGCCTGCTAGAGGGAGATCCTCTGAAAGTTGACCAGGTAATTGCCCAGCAGATACTATTTCCATAAGTAACGTAGCAGCTGCTGGTATGTTCAGATGACATATAAGCTTGATTGATCTGCTCCTTGTGTATTCCCAATGCAGTCAGCTCTAACTGGTGAATCCCTTTCCGGTAACCAAATGCAAATGGACTGGTGACCTAGCATTCACAGAGAGGTTCTGAATTTATTTGCTCGGTTTAAATCTGCAACTTCAGAACAGTTCTTGAAAGAGAATGCTATGTGTTCCTCACTTCCTTGTCAGGCACGCGCCAGCATCACTGAAGTTCATTTTCTCCCCTTCAATCCAGTTGACAAGAGAACAGCTGTAACATACATAGATTCTGAACAAAAGTGTGGTTCCGGGTCAGCAAAGGTGCTCCGAACAGGTACTGATGTCGAAGTTCATCATTTCGCATCTTAATGCATTCTTCCTTAGTCAGTACAGGCCGTATCCCCACCCACACACACACACAACAAAAAAAGAATTCTGTCGAGCCTAATCTGATCCTGAGTGACTGAAAGGTATTCTTCAGTTACCTGAACTTCTGGTGCTGTTCATCTTTCAGATCTTAAGCTTGTGCTACAGCAAAGATGGTGTCGCCAAAAAGGTTACAGAGAGGGGCCTCTGCATTGACAGCTGCTTACCAGGTGCCACATGATTCGATCTATTTGGTGGCCATTAGTTTTTTCCTTTTGAAGAAGAAGA
Source organism: Cenchrus fungigraminus (assembly GCA_036936925.1). Classification (NCBI taxonomy): domain Eukaryota; kingdom Viridiplantae; phylum Streptophyta; class Magnoliopsida; order Poales; family Poaceae; genus Cenchrus; species Cenchrus fungigraminus. The sequence goes on from CM072777.1 coordinate 133,358,812, forward strand.
TCTGGTGTCCATTATTGCAATCTGAACTCTGAAATCAGTGGGTACCTTGTATCAGGAGATCCCAGAAAGATCAAGGGACAGCCCTGGCGGACCATGGATCCTCTGTGGCCTACTGCCGTTGTTCGATCCGCCGTGGCACGACAGCGCCGACACCATCCGCAGAGTCTGCTTGAAGATGATCACCGGTGCGCATGGCCACGAGCTTGTTTCCGTGGCGTGACGCCCTGAACTTGATCGACGGTGAATCGGTGATCACCTGGCCATTGCAAAGGAGACCGGCCGGCGCCTGGGGATGGGCACGAACATGCACCCGTCGGCGTTGCTGTTCGGCCGTGGCCCGTGGCATCGGCGAGAGCGCGGCGGTGGTGGTTCCCGTCGACGAGCTCGTCGAGAAGGCCGACGGGTTCGCCAGCTTGTTCCTGGAGCACAAGTACGAGATCGTGAGGATCCTGCAAGGTAAGGGCCACGTCTGCGGGATGACGGTGACGGCGTGAACGACGCGTCGGCGCTGAAGAAGGTGGACATCGGCATGGCCGTGTCCGACACTCCGACGCCACGGACGTCGCGATATGCACCACGGACATCGTGCTCACGGAGCCCGGCCTCAGTGTGATCGTCAGTGCCGTCCTGACTCCTGACCAGCCACGCCATCTTCGGATCTTCCAGCGCATGAAGTATTACACGGTTCGATTCTTCTTGCGTTCAGTATCAATGTATCAGGCTTCAGCATTTCACGGCACAGTAAAATTCAGTGGTAAATTCTGCTGCTTCATCTCTGCAGATTTATGCCGTGTCCATCACCAAACGGATAGTGGTAGGAATCAACTTTAACTTTAAAAACATGACTCTGTCATTGCATCGTTCAGGTCACATTAAATACTAGTTTCAGATTTTTTTCGGCAATGCTTGTAGGGTAGGGTTTGTTCTTCTGGCATCGATATGGGAGTATGACTGAACTTTATGGTTCTAATCATAGCCATACTGAACGACGGTGATCCATCTCTGAACTTGTCATCTCATCAGAAATGGCTGCATGACTGTTACATCAGGATGATGGATTTGAAATGTACTCACTCTGATCAGGTACCATCATGGGAACCTACCATGCATTGGTCACCGTGCTGTTCTACTTGCTGTTCTACTGGGCAGTGGCAAGGACCACATTCTTTGAGGTAACACAACATTGGTCGCAGCATCCAGAATTCAGGATATATTCGATAGGTCAACCAACTGAAAGATCTGTCTCTGAATTGCAGTCACATTTCAAGGTGAGGTCTCTCAAGGAAGACGCTGAGAAGATATCATCGGCTATATACCTGCAAATCACCATCATCAGCCAGGCTCTGATCTTCGTCACACGCAGCCATGGCCTGTCATTCCTCGAAAGGCCTGGAACTCTGCTGATTTGTGCTTTCATCGTAGCACAGCTGGTAAGTCTCTAAAATTGCACCAGAATTTAGCGAGTTCTTGTCATTCACGTTCAACCCAAGATGCGCTGAAGATGTGCCTGTAAGTTGTAACTGAAGCTCTTGATCGCAGGTGGCTACCCTTGTCTCCGTCTATGCGACCATCGGCTTCGCGCGATCAGATGGCGCTGGGCCGGTGTCACATGGCTGTACAGCCTGGTGTTCTACGCGCCACTTGACCTGCTCAAGATCGCCCTCCGGTACATTCTTACTGGCAAAGCATGGAACTTGCTGATCGACAGGAAGGTACTGCACAGTTGTTCTTCTGATCTCTTCCTTCAGATTCATTCATGGCTGCATTGTTCATGCTTCAGACCGCATTTACAAGGAAGAGCGACTTCAGGAAGGAGGACCAGGAGTAGGACTCCAGGTGGGCGCTTTCCCGGGGAGATGCTAAATGTGAAGAGATTCGATAGAACAGATTACACCCACCAAAGTTGCACTGATCTTAGGCATCTTGTTTCAGCTGATGTAGCAGTACTGAGAGTACTTGATTATTATAACATTCAGAGAACCTGACACCATAGTTTTGTTTATCAGGTGCAGCTGAAATATAATCTAGCCAAAGAATACAATAGAACGCATTAATCTAAGATCAAGGTACTGTTTTTGTTGACACAATACAACCATCAACCATAGAAACACAACTCCTTTGTTTCCAAGAAAAACCTGTGATTATGTACTGGCGAACCTGACAAACTCCTCTGTTTTCTTCTTCCACTTCTCTCTCTTCTGGCACTAGTCGAATGAAATAAATACAACCTGAGATGTAACCGAAAGAATCTGGTTCTTCCATCATATGAAATCTTGGTTTTGGTCATCTGGTCGGCGAGAAGTATCTCCATCGAGCATTCTCTTTGTCATGTTTGCCCTCTGCACAAGTCGAACCAGTGCTTGCACCACCTCTGACATCGGTGGCCTGAATTCAGGTTCAGGCTGCAACAAGGATTTGGTTCACAAGGTTCAGAACTTTATTTAGATGGATATTTTTGTTTTGTACGACTAGTCTGCATATACGAACACTGTAACTCCTACCTGGACACATAGCGCGAGCACATCAGCAAATCGAGATAGAGATTTGGCTGGGTATAGACCCTTGAGTGCAGGATCGACCATCCTGTCCAACGCATCAATGTCATGCAGCTGGGGGGTCGCCCACCGCACAAGTGACTGCTCTGACCTGGGTCTAGAGCTGTAACGAAAATGGTCACTATGACATGTAGGATCATCAATTATCAAATTTTGTAAATTATAACTTAAAAGGCAAAAACAGTTGATGAGAGGGCACCTGTCAAATGGTCTCCGTCCTGTCAAAAGCTCAAGCATGACAACTCCAAAGCTGTAGACATCACTTTTGAGGGTGTACTGACCGGTCATGTCTACCTCCGGGGCAGTGTATCCAGCACTTTGTTCTGCTGCCTGCAAAAATTTATTTGGCGGTAAACATTACAAAGATGGTTAGTGAGCCACAGCCAGAGTCTGAAAAAACTAGAGTAAGAACTGCATAGCTGATGCATATCTACAAAACCAAGAGGACACAAAGGATATTTGTTTTTCATCATTGTAGGTACATGACATGTATACATGATATTTTATAAGCTCATTAACTTAGTTTTAGTAGCTTGGCTACCTAAGAGTTCTCCATGTACTGAAGTTCTTTTAACTTGACCATGCAAGAATTTAAATGTTAGTATATTGACCAGCATCTGAAAGGTGTGGATTGAATTCTATTACCTGGAATTCAGCATCAGGAATAAAGCTTGCAAGTCCAGCATCTGAAAGGTGTGGATTGAATTCCGAGTCCAGCAAAATGTTTGATGACTTGAAATTCTTATGGATGATGGATGGAGAACATATTTCATGAAGATACCTATGAATTACATTTTAGTGGGAAACTGTAAGGACCTACATAGTTTGAAAGGGGAAAAAAAAAGAATGCTGCAGTATATCACGTAATGAACAGGCTTAATAATCATTGAAGCATGTTCTTCAATCTTTCAGTTAATATTTTGACATATTTAACCAACAAGACATATTCCACAAGAATTAGGAAAGAGTAAAAATGATATGAATAAACATAAATTCTATGCTGGGATACTGTTTATTCTACAACCTAAAATATGACATGCATGTAGGCTATCTAAAATATGATGATTGATATGCATGCAGACTCAATATCATAATTCATGGCATTCAGATTAACAAATATTATCATTCATGCCATCCAAACTCCACTTACTCTAGTGCACGGGCAGAGCCGAGTGCGATCTTGACACGAGAATTCCAACTAAGTGGCTTGCTGTACTCGTCTGAAAGGTGAAGTAGATCATGAAGTGATCCATTCCTGTGGAAATCATACACAAGCAAGTGTTGCCCGTGTTCCATACAATAGCCCACAAGCTCATTTAGATTTGGATGGTGCAGTTTTGAGATATTAGAGACCAGTTCAGCAAAGTCATCAGATGATTGGAATGGCATCACAGTGCTGTCTAATTTCTTGATGGCCAGAACCTAGATAGAGCAAACAAAAGTAAGCGCATTGTATTTAAATAAATGGCCCAACTCTGTATTACACTACAAAAGTACCCTCTAAAGAAAAGGAATAAATGTTGGACCAGGAAAACAGAAGCTATAATGCAACAGAAAGTAGTCAATTTTTCAGGATCTTCTATGTTACTTTGTTCTTCATTAAAACATCTTGCTCCGAAAATACAATTTATTCTTAGCTCTGTGTGATTGCCACCTTTCACTAATGTTATAATATATATATACAGGTGTTAGAGTATATGTGTGTATGTGTGAGTGTGTGGCCCATATGGCTGTGTATAGCCCATATAGAGGCCCATGTATCACTATCTATATACCCACCCATCTAGGGTTGGAAGAATACTAGAGAACATTATTCTCCTATACATGGTATCAGCTAGGGTTTCCACCTCTCTCCTCCCTGAGCTGCAGCCGCCGCCGTCGCTGCCAGCCATGGCCGGCCGGCCGCCGTGGCCGCCCTCCCTCTCCTCCTTCCCACCTCTCCCCTCCTTCCCCTCCTATGCCGCGGCTGTGCGGTCTCCCTCCGCCGCCGGCGCGGTCCCTGGCGCGGGCGTCGTCCCTGCCGGCGCAGCCGCATGACCTGCGAGCGCGGGTGGCCTGCCCGCCGGCGCAGGCGTGTGGCCCGCGGGAGCGGGCGCCTTACCCGCCGGCGCCCATGCGCCGCACGCGGGTGCTGCGGCTCCGCCCGCCGATGCGGCGGCTCTCATGGCCGCGGCCCCTGCTCCAGCCGTGACCCCGCTGGCTTCCTCTGCTCCGGCCCCGACGGTCTCCTGCGCTCCGCCCCTCCTCTCCGACTCGCAGCCGCCCGTGGAGACCCTGGGCGCCGACGGGACCACCGCACCTCCTCTGGACCCTGGTGCGGGCGATGCAGGGGATCTCCAGCACGCGGATGCAGGGGGCCCTCCACGCCAGCTCTTCCCCCTGCAGTCCGGTGCTCCATTCCTCTACGGTCTACCTCCCACCTTCTCCTACGGCATGCCCAGCACCGCTGCGTCGGTAGTCCAGACTGCGGGGGGTGTTTATATGTGTGTATGTGTGAGTGTGTGGCCCATATGGCTGTGTATAGCTCATATAGAGGCCTATGTATCATTATCTATATACCTACCCATCTAGGGTTGGAAGAATACTAGAGAACATTATTCTCCTACAACAGGAATATAATTTGTTCGCTCTGTATGATTGAAAACATTAGCCCTATTTTCAAAGGCCTTTACAGAATACAGACAGAACTTAAATAAAGAAACTTTTCGTGTACCTCACGAAACAAATAGGAGTTGTGACATGAGGATATGAGCATACCTTTCCATCATTGAACTGTGCCCTGTAAACACGTCCAAAAGTACCCTCTCCAACAAGGTTGTCAAAGCTGAAGCTGTCTGTTGCTACCTGTAGATCTGCAACTGAATAAACAGTCGCCTTTATAGGTGTTATATTGTTTTTCTTTGCAACAGGCCTGTTTGAAAAATCATCATCATCAAAGGATTTGTGGCGTTCTATCTTCGGGGGCGGTTTCAGACTAATCGAAGCAGGTGAAGCCAAAGACTCTATGTCTACAGTGGTAGACTCGTCGATAGGCTTCATGTCTGCAACATACGAATAAAGCTATTCACATAATTATAAAAAGCTGAGAAAACATCTCTCAAATGTGACAGCCATCAAGGTAACCAACCTTTAACTTCGTTTGAGGGGAAGGAAGTGAATGGCTGGTGCTGTTCAAAGTGTTCTGCCTTAGCAGCTTTGCGTTTTCTTCTTTTTATTAGAAAGAACGCAACAACTGCTCCAACAACCAGCAATGATATGATAATTCCAGCTACACCTCCACCACCTATCCCAGATTTTCGACCAGAACTTGATGAACCATCACTGTTCTGACCTGGGCGACGGTTTGGAGGAGGAGGCGCTGTATATGGAGGTGGCGGTGGCGCTGGTCCTGTGCTCCAAGAATTTCCGTCAGTCCTGTACACAAGAAGCATATCAGTCCAAGATATAGCTCTCTAACAGTTGCACATCAAACAGTCAAGATAACTCACTGTATACTGTTTATCTTCTTAAGTTGACTAGGAATCCAACCAGTGAAACGGTTGTTCGCAACATTCCTATAGGCAAGCAAGTTATGAGATATTATACTGAGCATGCAAATAAAGGACCATTAAGTTGCACTGTTGATTACTCACAGAGCTTCAAGGGGGAGACTGGCAAGGACATTGATATAACCAGTAAATTGGTTGTTCTGCAAATATCTGAGAAGAAAAGGAATGGGTCAATGCAAAGAATTTCTAATGAGAGTGTCTAGGAGATGAAAATAATTGCACAGGCATCATTTCATACAAATGCTTCAGGCTTGACAATCCAGTGAAACTTTGTGGTAGATCACCCGTAAGAGCATTAAATGAGAGATCCCTGCATCACATTAAATATGAAAATAATGAGAATCAAAACACACCAAAAATTAGGAACTTTACTACACAAATTAAGACCCATCTAACAATGCCCACAAAATACTTACACATCTGTCAAACTATAAAGGCTGGAAAATACATCAGTGATGTTTCCTTGTAATTGGTTATGGTTGAGGTTTCTGCGTATGCCAAGAAAAAAAAATCATTTAGCACTTCCAGATGATACATATTCCAAGGTAAAATCAACTCCTGGGCGGAAAGATACTCACAAATACTTAAGATTAGTCATTGTCGAAATCGAGTAGGGTAAATTTCCACCAAACTGATTTCCTGCAAGATTGCTGCACAACAAGAAGAATCCTCAAACAGTCATGCCACCTGAATAGTTGGACAAAATTACAAATGCATGTATTCGCTGTGGGAGCTTACAGTCTCTCAAGCTTCATATAGGGAAGATTGTACTGTATTTGGTTCCCACCACCAAGACTGTTTTGGCTCATGTCACTGCATCAAACAAAAATTGATTTACGATGGCTATCAACTGAAGTCTCACAGCAAACAAACTTGAGCGGAAGTTGTATTGGGGACTCACAGCTCAACTAATGAACCCAAGTTATTCATGTTGTAGGCCAAATTTCCGGAGAGTCCCAAGTTCGACAATATGCTACAGCATCAAATAAAAGAAAATACACTAAGAGGGAGTAAGAAATGAAAGATGTGCTAGTCTGGTAGCAATTATATTGTGTCACAAAGCTCACATTCTAATGACCCCTGATCCTGAGCAAGTGATGCCCTTCCATGACTGGCCACAAGGATCACCACCATTTGCCTGCCAACCATTGAGCTGCCCAGGAGAATTCAGACTAGTAAAGAGCGTATTGAGGACATTAACTGCATTCAAGAGAGACATGAATTAGAACAGTAGATGGGACATGCTGTCAAAGATCTCAGTTCATATGCAAACGAATTAGTAAAAATATGCATAGATTCAAGTTAACATAGCATGATTTCTAATGGGGAAAAATCACCATGGTTGATAAGCATCAAAAGATCTGATAGGACAAATCTAGAGGGCAATTTTCATGCTTTACTTGAAGATGAGACTTAGTAAAATACAAAGGAGAAGAAGCGTCAAATCAAGAAGCTGCCTCAAAGGAAAACGATTGTGTTATCTAGGAGACTGTTAAAACCAAAATGTCCCACTCACAATGGCACTCCTACATCCACCAACTCCATCAACATTTGCAAGAATCTAAAAATAGCATTGTGAGTTAAAGTGGTGCTACTTTTTTTTAGATAAAAGAATAGTTCAATATTCCAGTCTGTACATCACAGTGCTACTTGAGGTATTAAGTTAAGAGGCATCAGCTAAGAATAGAATTTTCTTTAACAGCACTTCCGATTTCTATTCAAGTCCTTGACAAAGAGTTGAAAACAGACGTGAAGGAAACTCAGAACAACAATAGATAAAGGGAGCAGGAAGAAAAACATTGCAGAGACTAGAATTTCCTCTGAATCCATCGCGTTCCCGCTGCTGAATTACCCCTCCAAATCCACCAAAAAACTGCAGGCCCCTGCTACACCATCTAACTTATACACGCGCTCTGTGAGTGAACAAACAGCCAAATTCGGACAGCATCCTGCCCACAATGCACAAAGGATAAAAATTGAGAGCGTTCTAAAATCTCACACAAAGCGAAACCTCCGTAACCTGATTTCTTAAAGTAACGTCAAATACTAATGGCTAGAACCGGGGGAATCGCGAGAAGAAACCAAGATTTGGTTAGGGAAGAGAGCAGCTCCGCAGACTTGCTGATTCCGGAACCGAATCTACCAGAATACGGCGCCCATATGGTGGAAATACCGAGAGAAATTGGATAATTCACCCCTTGGAAATTGGAAACTGCAACTTTCTTTCTGAACTGAAGACACCAAACAGACCTTTGAAGAGCAATCCAGTTACTAAACTTTGCTAGTAACAAAAAGAAGAATTATCCAGTATTCCAGTGAGAGCAGAAGTTTCCCACTCACGATCGCTGGGGTCCGTGTCGGCAGCAGCGAAGATCCGTCCGCGCGGCCGCCAAATGCCGCCGCCGCAGCATCCCAGGATCAGCAGCAGCAGCCACGGCGCGCACACCTGCCCGCCACCGCCTCCCCAGCTCATCTCGCGCGGCAATGCTCCTCCTTCTCCTTCCTCCCTAGCGAAAGCGCTAGGAGTCGGGAAGGGAAGCGCTTGCTTGGACCGGGAGGAGGAGGAGCTTCTCCCTTGTCTCCCCGGCGCCTCCAAATCGGACTGAATTAACAGATCGTGGCGCCGCTCCTCTTCAACGGAACACCGGCGATGAATTGTTTGTGCGCGTGTGCGTGTGTGTGCACTGGTGGAAACTAGCACGGCGGCAGCTGGCGGACAGAGCGCCCGGGTGGTGGTGATGAGATCAATCATCGCTTTGCTGGTGTCCCTGTCATGGGCATTCTCGTGATTCTCCTGCCCGGGGGCCCGGGGAGGGAACGGTAACGTTCGGAAAGTGGAGGATTTATTTTTCTTTCGTAAAAAAGAGAAATTTTAAAGTGCTTGTTTGTTTTTTTTACGAGCCACTATTTACAGGGCAGTAGTACTGCTCTTTTTTTAAAAAAAATAAAGGTAAAATATTCTAGTACTGCTACCATAGGAAGGACAATCAACAGGCAGGATGGCGATTATTGGAATGGACAGAGGTCGTTACATTAACATGGGATTAGGTCTCCGTTGATGGGTACGAGAACGTGGCAAGTGCCCTGCAGCCTGCGCCTGAGCTGGCCGTATCTGCTCTGCTGTGGTCAGCGGCAGAGGAATTTTTGGCCCTGCGCGTTGCGTCCCAGCTGTGTGCATGTGTGAAGCATTTCTGCGCGAACCGCCGCAGATTATTCTGCTAGTATTTGTCAGCCCCGATGGGCGGTGGTGCTTTTGTTTTGCTTTTGTTTGGTTTCGTGGGGGCTTGGGGTTGGGCTATCACAATTCACAAGTTCAACCCTGCACGCGCACCTGACACGGTCAATCAAACAGACCTGCGCGCAATGTAAATGGATTGAGCGCACAGGTCATTAGCTAGAGCGAGCGAGCGAGGGCAGAAGGGAGCATAGCTTGCCCGCACGCTAATGATTTTGGACCATGTCATGTTACCATCCACACCACGCGCAGCGCAGGGACGAACTGACGAGGAGATGTTTTTCCATTGGCGTGGACGTGGCGAGAGCAAAGCTGGACAGGAAGTGGGAATGGATCAACATCCATAATCCAAAGAAGAAAAATCCAGTAAGATCCTAAATTATAAAGCTCACATCCAATCCAATCCAATTCACTCACTCAAAATCCAATATCCAACAATATAATCCAACCACCACCAGGTTGACTACTCAGATAAATCTATATGTGGGACACATGTCCAGAGCCGAACCCTAGAATTAAAAGCTCGCGTTCACACTATAAAATTTTAGCGGATTTGACCGAAATTTGGTGAGATGCCTTAACATGACAGTCCGCTACTCAGTGCAAATCGGTGAAGCCAAATCTATATGTGGGACCCACGTCCAGAGCCGGACCCTAGAATTAAAAGCTCGCGTTCACACTATAAAATTTTAGCGGATTTGACCGAAATTTGGTGAGATGCCTTAATATGACAGTCCGCTACTTCGTGCAAATCGGTGAAGCCAAATCTATATGCGGGACCCACGTTCAGAGCCGGACATTAGAATTAAAAGCTCCTGCTTGGACATCCAATTTAATTTAGCATGTGGACATTCACATCTAAAGTAATCCAGTCTAACGAAGTTCAAAAGGAAAAAATCCAATTGAATTTAGATTTTTCAAAATCTATTACCACGTCTACATGCGACCAACCACCCCAGCCAGCACCGCTGCGGACACGCTAATCTAATCCAAATCCATCGATTTCAACGGGCAACGACGCGGCTCTGCCCGCGCTGACGGGGACGCGCTCGCCGCTCGGGCTCGGCTCCTCCACCAACGCTGCATACGATCGCCTGCTGAAAAGGCTGCATCGGCTTTCTGGTGGATACGATCTTCCGGGAACGACGCCGCCAGTGAAAAGCACGGGTCGGACCAGTGCCCGCGTCTCTCCCGGATTCGACCCCTAGTGCAGCATAGGCGACGAGCATCTTGGGGGTCTCGTTTCGTTTCGAGCAGGAGTGTGTTTAGATCAAATGAATTGACTGAGGTTTTGTTTAGTTGGTTGAAATATTTACAAATTTAACTGTTGGAACTCCTGTAGCACACTGTAGCACGTTTCGTTTGTTTGTGGTAAATATTATCCTACCATGGCTTAACTAGACTCAAAAGATTCGTGTCGTAAAGGACATCCAAACTGTGTAATTAGTTATTTTTTTACCTATATTTAATACTCCGAACATATGTCTTTTGGCGTATTTAATGTGATGTGATGGTATACCTGAGCATTTTTTGCCCGGCCCGGCCCGGCCCGCTGGCCCGGCCCGTGCCAGGCCCGCCCACGGACCTTACTGGACGGGCGTGGGCAGAGATCTTGCAGCCCGCGAAATTTTTTTTTTTGCCCGAGCCCGGCCCGAAATGCTGTTTTTAGTTACTTTACACTATAAAATGCGCGGGCGGCCCGCCCAAGCCCGGGCCCGGGCCCGGCCCGAGCCCGGCCCGAAAACTGAGGCCCGACACGTCCCATGGGACGGTCATGGGCAGAATTTTCTCGGTCCGAAAAACCTGGGTTTTTTTTCGACCCGGCCCGAACCCGGCCCGGCCCGTGGAATGCTCAGGTCTATGTGATGGGGTGAGAGTGGAAAAAAGGTTAGAAACTTTAGCCATCTAAACCAGGTCTGAATTGGGAAAGAATTAGTGTAAATGCAGATGAATAGTGAAAAGTGGTGTGAGGTGATACGATAGATAATGGGATATTTTTTCAAACTTTTTGGGATCTTAACTGCGAACGGGGACAGAGGACGTCTGTGCTCTGTGCTCTCCTTGCATTTATTGACACACCTGCCGACTGCCGTTGTGTCTCTCCACAATGCCGGGACTGCTCGTACCACGGGGTTTGTTCGGTGGACCCGTGGACCGTCCTGTCCTGTGCTCTGTCCTCTGTGATTGCTCTGCTTTTTTTTTTCTTTTTCAAGCCGAGCAACTTCCAAGAGCTTGGCTTTTGCTCATGCTGTCTTGCTTCTTGTCCTAGACTCAATACTGGGCTACGCGCTAAGGGCTTGTTCTATTCGGTGAAAAGGGATATTGAAGTTACAAATAAATAGTATTGAAATAATGTTTTTTGTGAAAGAAGATGTGATGGATGTGATAGATGAATAGTGCTATTCACTATTCATTTTGAAGGAAAATAACATACCCTAAATCTCTTTTTGCATTGGATGATGAAATCTACTAGACTGGATTTTCTCTGTTGTTTTTCTTCGGTTCGGTCTCTGTCTGTTGGGAGCGATATGTTAAGGTAGCTGTTCCGTTGAGCTCGACACGCCAACTACCTTCCATTGAGCAGCCAGTATCGTGACACGTCATGCGTCGATGGAGAGGAACGTGCTCGCGATCAGGATACGGAGAGTGTGGTGTGGAGGAGGGGAAGGAACGCACTCGCCTCCAGGAGAGATATCGTATGGTCGTATAGACTGCTCAGCTTTATATTTTCTTTATATCCCGCGACGAAAAGGAGAAATCGCTCAGTCAAGATTACACCCAAAAAAAAAATCATCGTTCTTCGAAGTACTATCTGTTTTTTTTTCTAAAGAAATGCCATATGGGCCGCGTAGTAAATGAAAGATAGGCCCAACTAAAAGGGGCCCACAACAACCTACAGGCTTCTCGACTACTGTAGCCAGCCAGCCAGCCGAAAGAGAATGCCTTTTCATTTCAAAGAGCAATGAAAAGTTCAGCAAATGTTTTAGCCCCCTTTGAGTTCAGCAAATGTTAATAAGCAACCTGACAAGAATTTCAAAGGCACCAACGCGCGAAACCCAGAATTCACCCAAAACCTCGAGCATCACGTGACCAAGTAAAGCGGCCCGAATGTGTCCCTGCTCACGGCATGGTGATGCGTCACCTTGTCGAGCTTCATGTAAGGGAGACCGTCGTCCTCATCGGCTCCGGCAGATGGTGAGACGCAGCCCGCCGCTGCTCGCCTGATCGCGCTGGCCAATCTGGCGCATTCTCTGACTAGTATCTCCCTGCTGGAGAGGAGGAACGCTTGGCGCGAGCTTGTAGCCTTGCTCTGAAACTTCTTCAGGTGGCTTCTCTTCAAGTCTCCGTCAGCGGCTTGTTCCTGAATGCCTGAATTGGTCAGTCGTTGCTGGTTTGCTTCTCCGTCCGTGAACTGAGATAGGCAGAGACGCGGAGTACACCGCAAAAATTCAGAATATTTTGCTATCCTGTTTCAGTGTTTCTTAACAGCAGATCATTTATCTGAATTTATGCATCATCCATGCTTCCCTGACTATGAAACTTGCATGGAAACAGTGCAAAAGGTGCTGCACAAAAGGTGTGACAGTGCCATGCTAGAAAGACAAAAACGAGATGAAATTCCTTGCAACTTTGCATTGCTCTTTGAAAATGAGAAAATAAACCTAGTCACCTGGCAACAACCGAGGTGCCGAGCATAAGTAACCCCGTGATCACCACAGATCCTGCTCATCTTCTCTGATCAGAATACAAGATCCTCACGGATCGCTAGTTCAGTACGTAATCGAGCTGCAAGGGAAAAGAAGAAGCCAAGAGACATTCTGTATATCAGTTGCAGTCGGATGGAAGTCTTCGAGTGCGCAACACAAAGGTATCACCGTATCAGCAGCATTTACCTCATGAAGCGGCAGATGAGCAGCAGAGTGCAACGCCGGAGCGAACGATGGCCGGAGCCGGTGCGCTTCAAGAATTTCGGCGGATCCTTCCGCATTTAGGCCTTGTTCGTTTTGGTCGGATTGAATTCCAGTCGGGATTACTTCCGGGCCTGGATTGAGTGAATCCACCTGTGTCACTCAATCCGGTAGATCCGGTTGTTTTCTTTCCGAACCTCAAGAGGTGTAGATCAAATCCGGGTGATTTGGTATATAAAATGGGTGGATTCAAAACCAGCCTAATTCAATCCGTCCGGAACAATTGCTTAACCGAACGCTCATTTTAACATGAACCGGATTCAAAACTAGGCCAAATCAATCCGTCCGGAATGGACCCAATCCGACCGAAACAGGCTTTAAGGATGTACAGTGGTTGCCGCAGTTGCCATGAAGCGAAAAGCTGCTGAGAGAGAGAAGAAGGCTAGCTGCATAACTTGTTTTTCAAGTTTAACCGGCCATGATTTTGTGGCGTGAAACGCGGAGCAGGTTGGCATGATGATTGTGGCATTCGCACGGGTGTTCGGCCTTTCATGTTCAGCCCGTACTTAGGCATCGATTCAAAGGTCTAGCGCGTGCGCTTTAGCTTCCAAGCTTGTGGGTTGCTTATTCTGATTACCCTGCTTACTTTACTCGGAGGCATTTTTTTATTTTTCCTGATCAGAAAAATGCATGTTCCGTTTGTAACTCTGAGGGTGCTTAGATACCTTTTAGTCTCGTGACTAAAACTAGTCAGACTATTGCTAGTCTCACCTATACTTGGATCCAAATCCTAAAGAGACTAAAATGTAGTAAATAAGCATTAATTATCTCTCTCCCTCTCCCGCTAATAGATGAGGCATGCTACAGATTTCTATGAGATTAAATGAAGAGAGAGAGCTAAAACAAAGTTTAGTAGGTTCCTCTTACTAAAACATTTTAGTCTCAAGACTAGTTTTAGTCTCTCTTTAGTCATGAGTGCTTGGAACATTAGCCCCTCAAATAGACTAAAATAAGTCAGACTAAAATTAGTCTCATGGATCCAAACATGCTCTCTGACATGAACTCTAAAGTTTCTTTTCAAGTATGCACGCAATGTGCGTGCTGCATCTGCATCCTTGCTAAGACGGTCTCCAGCGGTATTCCTTCGCGCATCTGCAAAAAGCCTCCATATGCAGACGTTCTCGTCACGCAATGGAGGGAGGCCCATAGCGGTCTCGCGCATCCCTCGCACATCGGGAGGAGGCAGTTGGCTCCCGCGTGCGTCGGGAGGAGGAAGAGCCCGGGGAAGAAGGAGGAGGTCGGGGGAGGAGGACGACGCGCGCCCGCCGGGGCCATAGCTCCCCTCCGCCGCAGCTCGCCCGCCACCGTCGTCGCTCTCCCGCCACGACCGCGGCCCGCACCACCGTCCGGAGCCGAGGCTCGCGGCAGCCGCCGGAATCCCCGAGGTCCTCTGCTCTTCCTCCTCCTCTTCCATCTCCGGATCGGGCGAGATCCGCCTTCGCGCCGCCGTTCCCACCTCCAGCTCCGCGTTGGCCCCCTAGCTGAGCTCGCCCGTGGCGGATCTCGTCCGGCGGCCGCGCTGCCCCCTGGCTGAGCTCGCCCGTGGTAGATCTCGCCCGGCCAGCATGGCCTCGGCTCGCGTCGGCCGCCACCGTCGAGGCCCGCCTCTGCTGTGTCCTCTGCTCCTCCTCTGGTCGTGTCGTCGTCGTCGTCCGAGGGGAGAGGGCGCGGGGGAGAGGAGGGCGAGGTGGCGGAGGAGAGGAGGGCACGGGGGAGAGGAGGGCGGACTGGCGGAGGAGGCGAGGTGGGGATGGGAGATGGTGGAGCCCGCTGGGCGGTTGAGATGGGGAAGACCCCCAGAGCCCTCGAGAATGCGCACGGGAGGTGGCCTGCTGCAAAATGCAGCAGCTGTTGCGGTTCCTGCTGGAGCCGCTACAGTGCGATCCCATTCCTCATTTTGAAGATGGAGGAAGAGATGAGGGGACTGCTCGAGACAGTTTAAGCACGCACTGCCGGGCGTCGGAAGAGGAATGTGTTTATCCATGGGTTCCCCGTTCGTCTTTGGGGGGACGTTAGACAAACACAAGTGGAAGTCAGCAGATTCCATGGTGTAGTGTGTGGGGCTTCAGGCCAGTGAATGAATCGATATGTTTTCGAAAGAAAAATAGATGAATCGACGAACTATAATCACGTGGTGACGCAAACCAAAGACTTTAGTTTCTCATAAGCTACTCACAGTATTTTATAAAAAATAATATGAGAAAACAACAGAGTATTGGAATACTCCCTTCGTTTGGTTTTAGGTGTCCTATTTCCCTCCAGCACACACATAGACCAAGGAGATGGTTAATTCTCGGATTGGATCATGCCGTTACTCAAACCAAATGTAGATGCAGGTTCCGTTGGACTACATGGTGACGGCGCAAACCAAAGGCTCTAGTTTTCTCATAATATCCTCACTATACTTCATAAAAAAGCATGAGAAAACAACAAAGCAGCGGGATACTCATTTCGTTTGTTTTTAGGTGTTCTATTTCCCTCCAGTAGAGAACGGCCCAGCCCAATGCTGCTCACGCTCATGCTCGCGGTCACCGCATGCACTGTATCCAATTCCAAAAATCAAATGTCATTTAATTAAAAAAGAGTTGAGCAATAGAAATGTGTAAGAAAACAGGGCAAGTAACCAATATAAAAGTAAAAGTGTGGTGTACTAGATTGACTTGTACGAGAAGCATTAATCCATCATTTATATTTTTTTGCATTAATCCATCATTTATATTTTTTTTCACTAACTTAATCCGTAAAGTCATAACAAACCACAAATGTACTAAAGGAAATAAATAAGCTTTGAGTGGAGCAGATGCGGGGGAGGGGGGCACAAGCCCCCTAGAGAAGAGGTGGATGAAGCAAGTCCTTTTAAGATTTATAATATTATTTCAGCTCGATCCAACATGAATGGGACAGTGTTGCCGCCGTAGTAGCATCCCCACACGTGAGCTAGTAGACCTGTGAAGATCTTCATGTAGTGGACGCGCTAGTGTCCGGCGTCAAGAAAAACACCACCATGTACTGATCGAGAACCGATGTTTGGTTTCTTCTGCAAAGTTTTTTTTACTCTCAAATTGGATGTTTGGACATACATATGGAGAATCAAATGTAGACGAAAAAATAACTAACTACACAAATTGTGATAACTATGCAAGACTAATTTTCTAAGCTTAATTAATTCTTGATTCAACAATGTTGTGCTACAATAAATATGGGCTAATGACATATTGGTTAGATTTAATTAATTTGTATAGTGACTTTCAAGAGAGTTCTGTAATTAATTTTTTATTAGTATATGATGAATGTCTCTTCTGACATCTCATGACACATCTGATGTGACACCGCAACTTTTCGCCACTTCCTCTAAACACAACATTAGGATGTCTCTAATGATACACTAGCTATCTAGTAGCTCTAAAAACTAAATACAAAGGAGACCAGACAGCATTGAGTACCGTACGTATGAGGGAGATATCGAAACTTTTGAGGTACTAGCTAATCTGTATCTTGACCCACTATTCAACTAGTAAAATATTGATTCAACTGGCTCTAAGCTTGGAAATCTTCTTTAAAATAGATCGGATAGCGCTCTAGCAAAGTTCTTATTTACTCGTACTATACATGTAGTATCTGATTAGGACTGGTACGAAATACCGTACCCGCGGCGTACTCGGACTCCAACCTTTCATAAAGCTACAACGTCGACGTGGATATAAATTTCATCAATCTGATGAAAATCCACCGTCAAGGCCTCTCGAGCCCAACCCACAAGGAGCGCGCACTGAGGAGGAGCCGAACTCCCGCGCGCCGCCGCCGGCGGTCGCATGGGGAAGCGGGAAGCCAGCCGAGCCCCGATCCCTTCCTCCCCCAAGCCCTTGAAGCGACCAAGAACACCGCGAGCAGCCCGCGGAGCCCAGATCAGCTCCCCCTCCCTGCGCTTGAAGGCCAGTAGCAGTTTCTCTGTACCTGAGGACTTGGAGTCCGATTCGTGTTGCCGCCAACGCAGCAGGGACTGGGCGAATCTCGACGATGGGCCGGCGGGTCTCATCGCCGAGATCGTACTCGCCGCCGACGTGGCCGACTACATCCGCTTCCGCGCCGTGTGCCGTCCGTGGAGGCGGTGCTCCGCCGACCCGCGGGCGTGCGGAGTCCTGGACCGCCGGTTCCGCCCTCGCCAATGGATCATGCTTTGGGACGTAGCTGCCGACCCACAAAGCCGCCGCCGGCGTTTCCTCAACGTCTGCAGCGGCCAGTTCATCCAGGTGGAACTTCCGGAGCTCGTCGACCACCGCCTGCTCCTTGAGTCCACCACCACCGAGGGCCTCCTCGTCCTGCTCCGTAGGGCTACCAACGGCACCCGCTTGCTGAACCCGCTGACGCGGCAGGCCGCCGAGCTCCCGCGGATCGCCACGAGCCTGACTTCTGAATTCAGAGGGGGTACACCCGATAACGCTGGCCTCGCCGACGACCACACGGTCGTGCTCTATTTCTGCAGGAAGGAGACGCTGGCCTTTGCCAAGCCGGGCGATGAGCACTGGGTGCTGCTCCGATTCCGTAAACCGCTCGTGCCCACGATGTCATTCGCAGGCCGCTTCTACGGTGTCACCTCGGACGCTGTCATGGTGGTTGACACTGGTGGTGGTCTAACGACGCCGCGGCTGGTGGTGGCCGCCGAGCTCGCCAAACCGGTTAGCAGGATGGCTGACACTGTGCACCTGGTGGACAATGGTGGGGAGCTCATCCTGGTGCATAGCAAGTTGTGCGAGCTCCGTGATGACGAGGACTCCTTCAGGAGGAAGTATAAAGTCTACAGGTTGGATCTGGATGCAGGGAAGATGATCCGTGTCCGTAGCCTCAGCGGGCGGGCTGTGTTCATCGGCCGCTACCGTGTGCTTTCTGTGTCCCCTCAGGTGTTCCCGTACATCAGCTCAGACACGGTCTGCCCGGGATTCAATCTCATAGAGAGAACTTGGTGCTATGAGCGAATTGGCGCCTACAGTCTCAAGGATGGAAGCATTGAACCACCCTCCGACAGTAACGCACAGAGTAGATTGGCACGTCCATGGAGTATTGCTGATCTTCTAGCTGCTTATGTAAGTGGCTAGTTTGATTTCTTTGAAGAGTATACAAACCAATGATAAAAGAAAAAGGAAATGAGTGTTTTGTATTGCGTATGTGTTGTTTATATTGCACTTGTCCGTTGTAGTATTCATCACTTGTGCCTGCAATAAGTTGTGAAGTGGACAATCATGCGGTGTGATATTTTATTGACTTATGTTACATAATTTCATAATTAATTATAAATTAAACTTTTAAATATTGTTAGCATACTTAAACTATCATATATTGATTAATATTATTTTTTTATCATAACGTTAATGTTCAATAATAGTAAGCTCGCGAGCTTAACGAGCCAGTTCGAACTTTCAAACGAGCCGAGCCGAACTCACTTTTTAGTTCGTTACTTTAACGAGCCAAGCTGAGCTCGGCTCGTTATCAAACGAGCCGTAACGAGCCAAGCCTTAACGAGGACCGAACTGATTCCTATCGGTCCACAGAACGCTTCCCCCTCGCCACCGCTGCCGGCTCAAATCGTGCCGCTCGTTCCAGATATGACGGCTTCCGTGGCCTCCGAGGTGCACGGTGAATGAAATACCGTCCACCCCTGTTGGGAAGTGAGAGATACCAAGCACCCGGTTTCCCGTCGCCGCCACCTTCCCAACGACGTCCGCTGGCTGTTTAGCGGCGCTGGGGCCTGAGGGTGATGGGACCCAGTCGTCCCGCTTGGCGCGGGCCAGGATCAGCAGAAATGCATTACCGCAGGTATAAGCGACCGCGGAGCTTATCGAAATAGTGTTGCATGTCCCACTTAGAAGTTTTGAAATTTTTTGAATTTTTGCACACTAATATTACCAAACAAGATGTGCATTATTCCAAAAGTTGAGATTCAAACAACTTTTGTAAAAATTCATATGAAAAAAAAATTCGGTTTCGACGGCGGCGCGCTGGCTTATACCTGTGGCACCCGGCCGTCACTCTGATCCAACCACGCACGCAGCTGGTAGCCGTGCCGTGCCATCTGATGGCATCGCCGCGCCGGCGGCCGCAGGTAACACCGCCGCCGTCGACTTTGTTGTCAGGCGAAAAGATTTGAGTAGACACCTAGCATGATGCTCCGTGTTTCATGATTTGGATCGTGCATGTTCACCACCACGGCGAACTTCCGAGCCTGACTGCATGGCACAGCGGGGAAGCAGGGGTTGCTGATCAGGTAGTGGCACAGGAGAGCTTCCGGGGCCATTCGTCTACTTCAGAACCCAAATCGATCTGCAGGCTGGTCCGACCCCAACAAATTCATCGAAGCGGTTGCTGTTCTGAGCATCATGAAAAAGCCATCTGCCAGCGCTACAGTACGCCGATGAACCACTGTTGTTATGGCACTACAAAACTAAATTGGGAGAGTTTTGCTCTCGTTTTTTTTCCTCAAGAGGCAGCACGGCTTGCAGTTTATACTGAAGAAGAGTGGTAATAGGCTTGTAGTGTGATTTGATTGGAGCATTTAATCAACTACAGACGAGTGAAAACAAACAGATGTAACATGATTAATTCATTAGCATCAGTAGTCCAATTGTGTTACATTTTGCTGAACCAAACATAGCTTAGAAAATACAGCCTACCACACGTCACACTTCCCAGATCACCGTAGGCACAAACCATGCTGCCAGTTTCCAAAGCGACCAAGTGAGCAAGATTAGCTATTTGTCAAAGTAGCCTTACACAATCAGCTAGAAACTCAGCAGCATTCAAGGGATGTGTCAAACCGCTCCGCCTATTGTAGTTGGAGGGTTCGATGCTTCCATCTCTGAGATGATAGGGTCCAATTTGCTCATTGCCACTTCTCTCATCCATGTCAAGGCCTGGGTAGACTGTGTCTCCTGTAATGTTGGGGAACACCTGAGGGGGCACGGAAAATGTACGGTAACAACCAGCGAAAACAGCATGCCCACTGAGGCCATTGACAGGGGTCGTCTTCCCTGCATCCAAATCTATCCGGTACACCTTATATTTCCTCTTGAAACGGTCCTCACGGATTCTATGTAACTTACGGTGCACCAGCATGAGCTCCCCACCAATGTCCACTAGGTGCACTGTGTCCACCATCCTGCCAAATGGCTTGCCAGCTTGGCGGCAACCACCAGCCGTGGAGGTAAGCTTTCTCTAGTATCAACCACCATGACAGCATCCGTGGTGACACCGTAGAAGCGGCCTGCAAATGACATTGTGGGCATGAGCAGTTTATCAAATTTGACCAACACCCAGTGCTCATCACCAGGCTTGGCAAAGGCCAGTGTCTCCATCCTGCAGAAATAAAGCACGACTGTGTGGTCGTCAGCAAGGCCGGCGTTATCGGGTGTATCCCCTTTGAATTCAGAAGCCAATCTTGTGGCAATCTGCGGGAGCTCGGCGACCTGCCGTGTAAGCGGGTTCAGCAAGCGGATGGCGTTGGTAGCCCTGCAGAGCAGGACGAGGAGGCCCTCGGTGGTGAACTGAACCAGGCGGTGGTCGACGAGCTCCAGAAGGACCACCTGGATGCACTGGCCGGTGCAGACGTTGAGGAACCGGCGGCGGCTTTGTGGGTTGGCATGTTTGTCCCGGAGCATGATCCATCGGCCCCGAGGGTGGAACCGGCGGTCCAGGGCGCCGCACGCCCGCGGGTCAGCGGAGCACCGCCTCCACGGACGGCACACGGCTCGGAAGCGAATGTAATCGGCGACGTCGGCGGCGAGGACGAGCTCGGCGATGAGACCCGCCGGCCCATCCTCAAGATTCGCCCAGTCCCTGACGCCGAGTGTTGTTGTTGGTCGCAGGGACGAGGAGGAGCTGATCTGGGCTCGGCTGGCAGCTCGCGTTGTTCTCGATCGCTTCAAGGGCTTGGGGAAGCGAGAGATCGGTTCCGGGGCTCGTCTGGCTTCCCGCTTCCCCATGAGACCGCCGGCGGCGGCGCGCGGGGGTTCGGTTCCTCTGCGGCAGACCTGTGTCGGTGGGCGAGTGGGCTCTGCAGTGGATGCCTGCTATGTTACACGGGTACGGGTATAGGATACAATACGTATCAGATACGCGGATACGCACTTTCTCAAAAGAAAACCCCCTAAAATGGTGTATCCGAATATCCTTATCCGCGTATCCGACAAGTATCGGATACGGATACGTCACCTCCCTTGGAGTATCCGTGTAACGTAGGATGCCTGGATGGGCTCGAGAGGGGACACTGGATTTTCTTTTCGTTTAGTAGAGGCTGGCTGGTGGCTGGGGCTCTCCGTAGCTTTATACGAGCTATCAACAAAGGTTGGAGTCCGACTACGCCACCAATCCTAATCAGAATCACATACGGAAGCAGGTCCAGAACACGCCTCCGCATTTTTCATGATGCGCCAATCATAATTTATGGAACTGTTTTGGGATGAAAAGACGATCGATGCGAACGCCGTGCAGGTTCGGTCCTACGGCGAATGAACTTGCCGAGCCTGCATGTATGTATGCACACAGCGGAGTTGGGTCGTCAGGCGCGGCACAGCTGTTGCGTCAGACAGACTCCAGCGGTAGCCGCAACGCCTCCCGCGTCCTCAAAATGAGAGGAACGGGTCTGCACTGTTTCGACTCCAACAGTAGCCACAACCGGTACCGTAAAATGTGGTTGGCTCTTCCCGCACCCTCATTCATGGGAATTCCTGGCGGTTCTTTGCCTCAACTCACCCCTCCCAACCGTTTTGGTCTCCTCCTCCCGCACGCCTCCACTCCCGCACCCCGCCTCTCTCTCCACACTGGTGGCCTCCTCGGGCCGTGCCGCGCACTTCGCTCCGGCGCCGAAGCCTGCCGCGCCGTCGTGGAGCAGCAGCGCGACACACATCTCCTCCACCTCGGCCTCCATGCTCTGCTCCTCGAGCTCGTATCCGGCCTCGATCTGTGACTCAGTGGCGGCTGACCAGGGGCGCGGACGGGGCTCCGCGGCGGCGGACGGCTCCCGAGCTGAGGAGCTGCTCGTGGTCGGGTCGTGGAGCTGCGGCGGTCGGATCTGGTGTGAGGAGCTGCTGCTCCGCCGTCCGCTCGTCCATGGGCGCCGCTCGTCCATCTGCTCTGCTCTGCTGTACTACGAGGAAGGGGCGAAGCTGATGAAGGACCACCTCCACGCTCGCCGCCCGGCCTCTCCGCCTACTCCTGCTCCGTCAGCGGCCCCTCCTCCTCCCAGCTCGCACCACCTCGGCGCAAATCCGGCCCGGGGAGACCTCCCTCTCCCCTCCCCAGGTCTGGATCTGCGCGCGACGGGAAAAGCGCGGGAAGAGGTCGACAGGAAGCGGTAGCGGCGGAAGAAGGAGGAGGCCGCCGAGGAAGAAAGAGAGGAGGCGAAGGGGCTGCAGTGACGAAGCGGCGGCGGCCTCCTCCACCCCCGCGGCCGTCTCCTTCCCCGGCCTTCAGGTCGGCGGCGGCTCCAAGTCGGCGGCGGCGGGCTCCCCTGCTCCACCTCCACCCCCTCTCCTCGAGCGGCCTCCCGACTCCGTGCAGGGCCCGCGGCGGATCTCTAGGCCCGCGGGAAGCAACCGACGGGGCCGCGCGCTAGAGGGATGGGTGACGGGAGGAGAACGACTGCTGAGAAGGCTATGCTTTTGCGATTTTGACCCACTCTCTTCTTGGCGCAGATGACTTTTTGCGCATTCAGTTTTCGGTTCATTGGAGTCAGTCTCATTGCCCTTTGGCATGCGCGGCACGACGTCGCCGTGTCTGCTGCAGTGCTGCGGCACCCGACCGTCCGTCGTCCGCTCCGACTCCGATCGATGCCGCCGGCGCGGGGGTAGGCAGCCTCACCCGATCGAACCAGCCTCATCCGGTGGCAGCTAGCCTAGCTCTCACGCGTCTCTGCCTCGTGGCTCCGTCTCGCTCCGCAGTAGTACGACACATGCTGCTGCTAGTTGCTGTGGATCACAGCGACCCGGGGTGTTTGGATGAAGAGGTAAACGAGGCAAATCTACTCTAAATTTACCCTAAAGGATCCAAACATATGGGGCAAATGTGGTGGGGGAAATGTTTTGCCCCCCTAATTCCATTTACTCCTAAAAAGTAGCAAATTAAAGCAAAATTGTGGTGGACCCCAGCCCTCTCTCTCACATTCGCATCTACATTTACCTCACATTTACCCCTCAATCCAAACACCTCAAAGAGCAAATATTAGTAGGGGTAAATGGGAGAGGCAAAACATTTGTCTTGAGGTAAATATTTACCCCTACCATCCAAACATAACCCCGCTCCCGATGTGTCCAACAGGGAAGGGCATCATCTCCGCCAGTCACGTGCTGCGCGAATGCACGTACTACATAATGCGGTCGCGATCGGCCATGTGATGCGCGTCCATCGCTGCCTTTTTCTTGCTCGTCGTGGTGGCAGTCCCTACACTCATAATAATATTTTAAAAAAAATTGTACCAACCTTCTTTTAGCCGTCCTGTTTAGACCATCCACACTCGTCATCCTCCATTTCCTCCTTCAAAACGGAATATGCTGTCCTGGTCATCGAGATTCCTTCCTTTATATTTACTTCTCCTGCATCCATTCTCCTTCATTTTTCTCCTCCATCCCAACCAACACGTGGTGGGACCCACTCGTCAACCTCTCTCCCTCCTTTTACTCCCCCGGCCACCCCCATCCCCAGTTCCCCCACGAACACCTACCCCCTCTCTCCCCTTCCCTCCTGCACCCACTGAGCGCGCGGAGGAGCCGAGGCGGGGCCCGGCCGCCTCCCTCCTATCGCGGAGCTCCCTCTGCTCCCTCGGCCGGCGGCGGCCCCCTCTCCCTCCACGTGCTCCGGTGGGCGACTCCGACCATGGGCACTGCGGCCCCACCGCCCCACGTCAGGCCTCGCGACCATGGGCACTGCGGCGGTCGACCTCGAGACGAAGCTCCGCATCCTTGGCCGAATCACGGACCTCGAGCTCGCCGTGCAGCAGCGTCGCCTCGGTGGACGGCGGCTCTCCTGCAGCTCCGGTGGACGGCAGCTCTCCTACTCCGGCGACGGGCCGCGGCTGGCCCCTTCCTCTGCTGGCCCCGCCCTCTCCCCACCGGTGGTCGTGCGTCCCCTCCCTCTCCCAGCCGAGCCGCCGCCGAGCTTCCACGGATCCGGCAGCCTCCCCTGCTCCTCGCGGTCGCGGTAGAGCTCCAGGGGCGAAGATCCATGGATTGCAAGCTCGGGACGCACGGCGCAGGGTGGAGCTCGGGCATCCGGCGGCGAGCGGCCGGCGGGCCGTCCAGGCACGACCATCTGCGCGGGCGAGGCCACCGGCCTCGATCTCCGGCGAGCAGGAGTGGCCGCTCCCTTCCCATCCAGCATTGGGACGGCCGGAGGGGCAGCCCGCATCCACTTCCTCCCCATCCTCTGCTGCTCGGCGTCTCCCTCCTCCTCGACGGCACGCTATGGCGTGGTGGCCGCCCCCAAATCTTCCCTTGTGTGAGGTGGATCCGGCGGGCCCTCCTTCCTCTACGGCTGCGGCGAAGGTCCCGCCGGTGGAGCTCACGCAGGCGTCCATGGCCGGCGCATCCATTGCCGCCGGCAAGCTCCTCGCTGTCGCCTCCCGACCTCCTCCCTCTCTTCTCGTGCGGCGTGGCGGCGTGACGGCTTCACCCCTGCCGCGCCTGGTGGTTGGTAGGGCGCGGGAGCAGACAATCTGGGCGGGCCCCGCCTGGGATTGAAAGAATCTTGATGTCGCCTAGAGGGGGGGTGAATAGGCGCAATCTGAAAATCACAACTTTAAAACAACTTTGTCAGCGAAACCCGGATACTCCGGATTTTTGTCCGGAGTCTCTGGGAAGTCCGGAGTCTCCAGACTGCGCCTGCATAGCGGAATATACACCACTGCCCAAAACCGGTGTTTTGCAAATCCGGTGCCACCGGATTTGCCTGGCAGTGACTCCCCTTTTGCTCTTCTCCTTGTTTGCTTGCTCCAAACTGAAATCCACTTGGTGTATAGGCTAAGGAGTGATTCTTAGATGAAGTAAGGTCCCTGCACTCCAAAAACACTAACAACCACGTAGATCGACAAATATGACAAAGAGCAAACTAAGAATGATAAGTAGGGTAAAGTGAGGTAAACCAACAAGAGACGCAGTGATTTGTTTTACCGAAGTTCGGATTCACTACCGTGTGAATCTTAGTCTCCGTTGGGTGCTTCTCCTACCAAAGCCGGGTTGCACTCAACCCTTTCCCCGATCCACTAGATAGCTTCTTCCCTTTCGGAGGCGAAGCAAGACCTTCACAAACTGTCCCGCAGCTCACCACACCTTGGTAGCTCACGGGCGACGCCTAGCCGTCTAGGAGGCAACCCTCCAAGAGTAACAAATGCTTCACACAAGCTTGACGACGTCCAACAGTGCTCAAGGGATTCAAGTGCTCTTGAATAGCTCACAAAGGCTTCTCTCTACCACCCAACTCACTAGATCTATCAAAGATCAAACAACCTCACCAAGAGGGGTTGGGGAGAGCTAGAATGGCTTTGGCTTAGCAAGGAATAGCAAGGAAGCACACCAGCAACCTTAGGAACAGCAGCTTGCAACAGTGGGGACCCAGGGGTATAAATACCCAACTCCCCAAAAACTAGCCGTTGCAAACTCAGGGGAAAACCGGTGCCAGTGGGTTCCCAAACCCGGTGCCACCGAGATTTCAAACCAAGTAGCCGTTGGGCCGGCTGACACAAAATTGGTGCCACCGGTTTCCCAAACTGGTGCCACTGGGTTTGACACAGGGTCAAACCCGAGACCGTGTAAGTGTGGGTTTTGTGTCTCTCTCAACTCACATATGTTACTTGAGCACTGAGATATTTTCAAGACTCCTTGTGATGCATCCCTCTTGATAGTACGACGTTCCTATACTCAAGATCAAATATAAACCCTATAGAGATCCTCTTGAGCTTCATCTTCATGAATAGCCATACTTGGTCAATATATCCACTTGAGAGATCCATCCATCAATGTCTCACTGATTTGAGCACTTATACCTTGAGCTAGTGACTTTGATCCTCATATATGAATGAAAACCATTTCTTGATCAAGTCACTCTTCACATGACTCAAAGAACATACAATGCTTCTTCATTGCTTCCCTCGGTTAGGCTCGACTTGATACCTCGATGTGACAACCCGCCTAGGAAAATACCGTACTATCGCCTAAACCAATCCACTTTGGTCATTAAGCGACAATAAAGTACCATCCCGTCGTTGGTTGCCAGGTCAAGCCCGGTAAAATCACTTACATAGCAACGAAGGATCGAACATATGCATTAAAACTCACACGAAGGCGAGTCCAGAGTACAAACACAAATTAAATCCAATTTGTACCTCTAAGGGTTAATTATTACAAACCATTGTTCATGACTTGATAAGTAAAGGTTTAGAGTTTTAAAACAGCGGAAAATTAAACTACGAAACGATAGACAGCACAGGAGGCCGTCCGTGATGCCATCACTCGTCGACATCCACCCATTCCAGCTCCCAGCCGGGTGGAATCTCACCAGGCCAAACCACCTGCAACAACATTTAAAAAGCAAGGCTGAGTATACTAATACTCAGCAAGACTTAACCGTCAGGCGATAACTACATCACCAAACTCTAGACATAAGAGGCTTTTTGGCTGGTGGAGTTCTTTTGCTAAAAAGCAACAAAGAGTATGTCCTTACTTTCAATATTTTAGCACAAAATTCTAGTTGATTACCATTTCTAAGTGTGCCAACTAATTCAATCAAGAATTGTACAATACAATTAATTCAAGCAGTAATATTCACAAAGTTCCATCATTAAGGGATATCATGTCCAGTTGATTAAGCAGTCTCAGATAACGGTGAGAGGCCGACAATCGATTGGTTTATAACCTTGCAAGGTAAACCTAAACACACGGAAGAGTGACCTCACAAAGAGTTCACCAACCAGGCAGTTCCCAAAAGTCCTCGGCTTGGGATCGAAGCTTACAGTCCCGGGTACCAGGCTATCTGGTATGCCCCACATAGTACATCCAGCCTCACACTTGTACCCCCCTCCCGGTGGCGAGCCGGGCAGGTGAACACTCAATATTAGTAAGGGTAAGATCCCGCACCGTCTCATTAAGGTACTAGGCTTACCGGTCCCATTCCCGACAAGTGCTTAGTACGTTCAAAAGCTTAGCCCACGAAAGCCACTGGACCGGAGCCCAAATCACATGCTCTTACCACATGAGCAATCCATTTATAAAGATCTTATGATTCCAACATAAGAACCTATTCTCGCGAGTGACGAACATCACTCGACTTGTACCGGTCCTATAGCATAGCAGCTATCAACCTAGCATGCTAGTAAAAGAACATAGGCACCTAGGGATCATGCATCTAGGGTTTCAATTCAACTCCTGAAACGTAAATGCACAATCATAGCAAAGGTAATTGCATAATTTAAAAAAAGAAGGGGTTAATGATCCGGCGCTTGCCTTCATCGGCAAGGTTGGCCTTGGGCCCTTCTGGACTTTGGTCCAGGTCCTGAGCTACGTCCACGTACTGCAGCTCACCGTCAGCTCCTCCTTCTCCTCCTTCCGGCACGAGCGTATAGCTACCGTCGGGAAGATCTACACGAGGATGCAAATGCAAGATTTAATTGACGGTTTTGATTATAAAACAACACATGACAACCCTGGGGTGCATGGTTGACCACATTCACCTAGATAAACATACATTCAGCATACTCCTCCGATAAAGGAACAATATGCAGTTCTTTATTAATTATTCTTTTTGATAGTGACTGTGTACATATTTATGTAAATAACTTACTTTAATTTCACAAAACCGCAAAGGGTTGGTCTTAAGCTTCTTAGCATGATCCACATCACAAACATGAGGTCATTCGGTGTGGTGTTGGTGGTTTTCCAATTTAATTTAATTATTAAGCTTAATTGGCCTCCATTGCTTTTATTCATAAAATAAATTCATAAAATTCAGTGGGTGTGTTTCTGAAGCACTAAAAACCTATACAAAGCCACTACATACAAATGCACACTTAGGAGAGCTATGAATTAAATATACCAAAAATAACAAAATCTAGCTACCAAAACATGATAAATGCATACAAAAATAAATACACAACAAATAGATTCAAACTTTCTCCTACTGGTTCTCTGACTCAAATCTAGTCTAGAAAAATAATAAACACATCAAGAGCTACTCTAGATCTTGAGCTATGCATTTATATTTAAAACTAACCATATTTCAAGAGTAAATATTTCTGTCAGATATAAAATCATGGTTAATTCACCAGAGGTGTAATTAGGCATACAAAGATCACATGCAGAATTTGAGCACAAAAATCTAATTATTTTTAGCTACAAAAATCATTTAGACAGATTTAGCATAAATACAAAACAATTCATAATAAAAGATCTACACAGTAACTTTGTGTAATTTTTGGTACAAAAGCTAGGTATGACATAACTCACAACATATCCAAAATCCAGATCAAGAGAACTTGTAGATTTTGAACTACAGTAGATCTAGGTTTAACTGATTTCTATTTTTCATGCAACAATTATCAGTCAAAAGTATGGTTATGCTTTACAAAAGTTGTAGGGTTCTTCACAAGGAAACAAACAAAATTGAGTTTGCATTTTTCTGAGTTCTCTACAATTTCTACGGATTTTACAAGATTCAGAAAAAGGCTTAACACTATTTAAGAATCAACTTTCAAGCAGGCCCTAGAAAGAATCTAGGATTCACAGATATGCCCTTCTCTCTAACAAACAGGTCCCTGAGCACAAGAACTTCACAGCAGCTAGTCCTCCTCTTCATCATCATCCCTTTGAACTTGGCTTGGTGGCACAAAAGAGGGTGGGTTATGGGGAGGTGGAGGAGTTGGAAACATTCCCGCATAAGGATTAATCGAGTCAAATAAACCACCATAGAAGTAACCTCCACCAGTGCTAGACCCTCCCGGTGCATTAGGATCCACGGGAGGCATACTAGAGGATGTGCCTTGCCCTTGTGTTCCCATGAAAGGTGCCTCTGAATATGAAGTTCGTGCACTATACATTCCTCCAAAGGTTGGGTTGTAGTATGAGTTTCCATAAGCTCTATCCTAATAATCTTTGTTAGTGGCTTGATCAACTTGTTGAGATTTTTTCCATATTCTCTCAAAGGTCTCCGGCTCACTATCTTCATCATCGAAAGGTGCACTAGGAATAGGAGGCCTATTTGTGGGAGAGGGATTTTCATACATTTGCCTTATCATCCTTGAATCCCTCTTCCTTCTCTGTCTATCCTTGTGAGCAGCATCATTTGCATTCATGCAAGCCCCACACATGAAGTTGAATAATTTTCTGAGGGGAGAGGGAGGCTTTTGCACATCTTGCCTACCACGTCCACGACCTCTACCATATGAGGGCCTTGCTGCCCTAGAAAGTGCAGCAGCTGCAGTGGGCTCCTCAGAGGCCCCTTGGCCTTCAACATTCTCCCTTTGACTCCCTGAGCCAACTAGAGTTGTGTCCTCAATGTCATTCTTCAAGTGGAAGGGTTTGTGCTCATGATCACACTCAAACTTGAAGTTGGTGATGACCTCAATGGCGTGCATGAGATAAGGAGCATATCCACAACTCTTTTGAGGAGAGGAGGCTATGGTTTTCATTTCTTCCCAAATGTAGTCCACCACACTAAATTCTTGCTCACTAGGATCCATATATTTTAGCAAATATCTCCCATAATGTGATATATTGGATTGATCCCCTTCTCTAGGAGCAAGTGTCTTTCTAAACATGCGGTGAAGATATGCATAGAAGGGTATCATTCCCTTAACACAACCATAGTTCCACTCTCTTCCCGAAATATACATGAATTTCATTTCCTCCTTGTCCATGTAGTGAGCCATATGAATCTTCACTCTAGATTTGTCTTCCTCACCAAATCTAAGTAGAGAGGCAAATTGGATATAGGACATACCAAACACTTTCCCTCTGTTATCCAATGCACAATCCTCTCATCATTTCTAGAAGTGAAGTAACACGTGGCATAGAATTGTGCAATCACTTCATTGTTCCATGACTTTCTAAATCTCATGATTCCATAAATATTTTTCCTTTTGCACTCCTGAATAATTTCAGCAATTCTAGGATCTTGTAAGTTGGTCAAGAATTTCCAATCAATGTATTCTGAGCGTGCTATGTGATAGTCCTTTTTGAGTATTACACTTGCATAATAGTCTTGATGAAATTTGGTGCCAAACCGGTAGTCTAAATTTCTCCCACCCACCTCTATGGGATTTTTCTCTCTCTCTTTTCTTGCCTTCTTTATCATGCCCCTTGCCTTGTAGTTGACCACATTTTGATGCTCGGGATCAAATGGTGGCCTTGTTCTGATGTTGAAGTAGGTCTCTTCATCACTGTCAGGTATCTGAGGTCCAATGACTGAAATAAAAATGGTCTCATCACTGTCATCATCCCCTGTGCCCTGACTGTGCTCATGGCTAGCTGTACGGATATTTTTTCCCTTTCTCTTGCGCTGAGCTGCTGCTGTAGGAGAGTCTGGAGGAGTGGGTTCCTTCCTATATGGGCACTCCTCATCATCATCACTAGAGGTTTCCTCATTCTCTGAGTCTTCAATGCGCAAGGTACCTCTAGGAAGGTTGATTCTCCCTGCTGCTCTTTTGGACCTTCTAGGTGGCGCTGGTACTTCTTCCTCAATCTCTGGGTTGCTGCTAGGTCCTTCTCTTCTCCTCATCTCATATTGGGCATTCTTTGTTCGACGAGGTCTTCTCCCATAAACTTGCTCAAATGATGGATCTGTCACACATGGAGACACAAATAGGTACACAAGTGTTTTAGAAGCATGTCCCTGCCAAGTATATATCCATTTGATTTTTGTAGAGCAGAATTTGCAAACTTGACAGAGCCTCTGTGCTGAAACCGGTGCCACCGGGTTGGGAAATCCGGTGCCACCAGGTTCAGTATGAACCCTAGGTTATGCCCCCAACAATGCAGCCATGGAAACCTTAAACCTCTGATTGGAATCTGTTCTAGGACCATATAGATGTCATTCTACCAAAGGAATCCAAGAGATAGTCCCTAGAAAAGTAGATCGGGCAAAACCAAGACATGGGGTACCTCCCGACATGGTGACGGTGCTGCTGCAGCCCTGAAATGGAGGGGAATCCGATCCCACCGGGTGGGAGAACCGAAATCTTGCCTCAAGCCTTGAATCTCATGGTTGAATCCTCAAATCGCTAAGGAGTCGCCCCTTTGACCTCTCCCTTTCCTGTTCTGAGTCGTGGGTGAGAGGAGGGGGTAAATGGGATGAAGGGGTAACTGTAACAGGGTGAGTCACGGGTTTATCCTGTGCTGCCGACAGAAACCGGTGCCACCGGTTTGTGAAAACCGGTGCCACCGAGTTTCACTTGACCCGTGGACTTTTGTCCATATTTTCAAATCTGCACTTCCTTTTCCTTCTTATTCTATTTCTCTGCCCTTTATATCCATTTTCACACAGCCCTTGTACACAGATATGGATTTTGATAGAATTTGATGAATTTTGAGAAATCCAAAGTTTGCAAGCCCTTGAGATAAGAATGAGTAGCTTCTTTTGAACTTGAGAGAATCTTGCCATTTATGGTTAGCCAGCAATAAAACAAGAGTAACAATAACCATGAATAACAAGATGTAATCTAAAAAGACCAAGACTCAAAGCTTTTGCAAAAAGCACACCACCTACACATGCTAGTATATTTTGAAAATCTATTCTAGGTCACCAAGAGGATGCAAAAGTTACTAGCTGAAATAAGTCTTAACATATTTAGCTCATGCCCCTACCGAAATTTCAACCATGGTTAGAAAACAAAATTTCCAACAATTAATTTGTGAGGCATCAACTAAATATCCAAAACTTATTACTATCACCATGAAACAAATCCTAGGTGACACTAGACAACTTTGCACACCAAAACTCACACTAGCAAGAATAAGACCTAGATGCTTGAAATAATTGCTTGAGTTTAGAATTGCATACCTTGGCCTCTAACATAGAGAATTCTCACATAGAGGAACTCATAAGGGAGCTTGCACCCTTTTTTTGGTCTTTCAATAAGGTTACCTTGTCACTCTTGATAAGATGAATCCATATGAAAGATGAGCTTGAATTCTCTATTGATATTTCCATCGTCATCATTTTGACGATTTTAGATATGAAATACCCGTGATAGCTTAGATGGACAAGAGTGCATACATGTTAGAATGACAAGCTCAAGGTTCACATTGGATGACCCTTTAAATGTGGAGAGGGAATGAGTCAACCAACATGAAACCTCATAGTATAGGTCAAATTCCTCAAGAGTATGGTGCATACATGAGAATGTGGATGGATGAGATATATGCATCATTTTGGTACAAGTCCAAATCAAGGATTTTAAGCTATACTATGGAGAGTAGCCAAAAACAAATATAATTCAATCCAATATGAAGAGTGAGAGATACAATTTACAGAGATGGATTGATGACCTCCTTGTCATGTGGCTTACTCACAACCAACACCCTTGCCATAAGGTATATTCAAGTGTAGAGAGTATGGATATATAAATGAAGCACCTCATACTTGAACTACACACATGAGGCCTTGCAAGTGGTGTTAGTACCAAGAGACACAAAATGTGAAGTGAGCTCCCCCTAAATAGGTGCATCAAGTATTTGAATCTTGAGAAATGCACTTTTAGCTCAATTAGGGCACTAGGGTAGCAAGCTCCACATTTTGGTGCAAACATATGAGCAAATAGGCATTGATGAATATGCTCAAGAAAATCTCACAAATAATTCTGGAGTAGGACCAAGACAATATTTGAATTATTTTCTTTTCCTTTCCTGCTGATCCTGACAAACTCGGCGCCACCGAGTTCATAAATCCGGTGCCACCGGACTCTCCCAGAGTCCTGTGCCCTTGCATTTCCTAGAGATGCAAATGATCCTTTTTCTTGATCCTTTATTTTATTCTTGCTCATACCTATGCTCCTGCATGCAATAACCACTCAATGCTTCTAGATGAAGCGGTTAATAGTATCGAATGATATTTGACATAATTTTGTTGGAGAGAGCATAAGTAGCTTGTCCAACTCATATGTTTAACTTGCACAAGAGCATGATTCACATATGAGAATGAATAGCTACAGAAAGAGGTACTTATCATGAGAGTTGCATTGGATGAATATTCTTCTATTTATTTCACTTGGTTCTTTTCTAAAGATGAGTCATAAACTTCTCTTGAGATATAGATGAATGGAGATAAATATCTTCTCAAGTGAACCAAGCTTCCAATGCTCTCCAAGTACCTGCAAAGTCCTTTTAGACATGTTTTGGTACCCAACGTGCATTGGGTCCTAAGAAGTTAGTGATCATGGACTTTGGTACCCAAATGGCCTTTGTGCCTCTTCTTTGTGATACAACCACTCTCG
Source organism: Cenchrus fungigraminus (assembly GCA_036936925.1). NCBI lineage: Eukaryota > Viridiplantae > Streptophyta > Magnoliopsida > Poales > Poaceae > Cenchrus > Cenchrus fungigraminus. The sequence continues at coordinate 133,392,579 of CM072777.1, forward strand.
GGGCACATTGATCATTTGAATTCATCCTAAGCAATTTATTTTCATTGTGAACATGAATAGGCTAAGGATCTTTACCCATGGGACAATCTTTACCAAAATGTCCCTTTTGACGACAAGTGTAGCAAATCTTGTGCTTGATGTTGCTAGTCTTCTTCACACTTGTCTGGGAACCATTCTTCTCCTTGTATTTAGCTTGAGCCTTAAGTAATCCCTTGTTGAGCTTCTCTTGAGGTTTCTCAGTGGAAACCGGTTCCACCGGTTTGGCAAATCCGGTGCCACCGATTTTCCCTGAGGGAACCTTTGACCGGTTGATACAAGCCTCAATCTTGTGCCCTTTCTCATGACAACCAAAGCATCTTCTCTGAGCAATACTTCTTTGCCTCTTTGACTGATTTGGAATGTCTTCTTGCTTGAATGAGCACATGGATGCATAATGTCCCATGTGTGAGCACTTGTAGCACTTGATGTGATCTAGCTTCATCTTGTCCTCAATCTTGTGATCATTGATCTTGTGGCTTTGTTGAGAAATTGATCTAGTGACGATTATCCTCTTCTCAAGCTTCTTCACCATGGGCTCACAGTTATCTTGAGAAGGTTGCACTTTTTCTTTTCCCTTCAACTTAGCCACCTCTTCCTTGAGTCTTTCGACCTCATGCATAAGATCATCATTTTCTTGAGCAATAGAGTCGTCACAAGATTCTGCAATCACACAATCAAACCAAGAGGGTTTGCCTTTTGGGCCACATAGGTTAGCACAAGATATATCATTTTCAACTTGAGTACATGTGCTAGTTGTGCAATGAGGTGTATAAGATTTAACTGAGTTTATCAAAACCTCATTTGCCACTTCTAGCAAAGTGTGTGATTCTACAAGCCTCTCATGAGAATATTCAAGTTCTATGTGAATGACTTGTAATTTCACAAACTTGTAAGTGATTTCCTCAAGTTGATCCTTGAGAGCTTGATTCTCCTTTTCTAGGGATGCTGCACAAGATAGAGAGTTAGTAGCACAAACATATGCCTTAGTGATATCCTCCTTGCACTTGCTAGACAAGACGTCATTTGACTCCTTAAGCTTCTTCAATTCTTTTTCAAAGGAGTCTCGATAAGCTTGTTGTCTTGTGAGCTCATCTTCTTGCCTTCTTACTCTTTTGATGAGCTCTAACACATTCTATCTTTCTTGGTCATCTTATCTAGCTCAAAATCAAATTGCTCAACTTCGCTTCTTTTCTTCTTTTTACCTTTAGTCACTTGACACTTGACATTGTTAGTACATAGAAAGGAAGTACTAGAAGCTGTATATACCTCATTGGGTTGATGAGGTGTTGCATTGATGCTCGATGAAGTGCTGCAGCTCTACTCCCTGCCCAACCCGGTGCCACCGGTTTTCAAACCTGGTGCCACCGAGTTTGGTTGGTCAATGACAGTGACATTGATGTTGTTGCTCTTTTGTTGCACGGTTGAAGTCACTGGAGGAGGAATGCAAGATGTTGATGTTGAGCACTCCTCTAGTGACTCCTCCTCTTCTTCTTCTTCTTCATCCTCATCATCAGCACTAGTAGACATGTCTTTGAGTGCCACCCATATATGATGTGCATCATCACAAATGTCTTCATTGTTGAAGATGAACTCTTGAATAACCTTGCTCACATTATTATACATGAGGTTAGTAATGGAGGAATTGTGAAGCACACAATCCTTTTCCTCTCTTGATAGATTGGACGAGTCCTCACTATCAAAGTCATCGGGAAGGATGCTAGCAACCACAACTCGCTCAAATGAAGGACCCCAAGTATTTAATACATGAAGAACGTGAGTGGACCAAGAAGAGTAGTTTGAGCCATCAAACCGAAGAGGCTCAAACGATACCTCACAAACAGTCGACATCCTTTTAACTCCCAGCGGTTAAGCTCGAATCAGAGCACCAGGCTCTGATACCAATTGAAAGGATCTTGATGTCGCCTAGAGGGGGGGTGAATAGGCGCAACCTGAAAATCACAACTTTAAAACAACTTTGTCAGCGAAACCCGGATACTCCGGATTTTTGTCCGGAGTCTTTGGGAAGTCCGGAGTCTCTGGAAAAATGTCCGGAGTCTCCGGACTGCGCCTGCATAGCGGAATATACACCACTGCCCAAAACCGGTGCCACCGATTTTGCAAATCCGGTGCCACCGGATTTGCCTGGCAGTGACTCCTCTTTTGCTCTTCTCCTTGTTTGCTTTCTCCAAACTGAAATCCACTTGGTGTATAGGCTAAGGAGTGATTCTTAGATGAAGTAAGGTCCCTGCACTACAAAAACACTAACAACCACGTAGATCGACAAATATGACAAAGAGCAAGCTAAGAATGATAAGTAGGGTAAAGTGAGGTAAACCAACAAGAGACGCAGTGATTTGTTTTACCGAAGTTCGGATTCACTACCGTGTGAATCTTAGTCTTCGTTGGGTGCTTCTCCTACCGAAGCCGGGTTGCACTGAACCCTTTCCCTGATCCACTAGATAGCTTCTTCCCTTTCGGAGGCGAAGCAAGACCTTTACAAACTGTCCCGCAGCTCACCACACATTGGTAGCTCACAGGAGACGCCTAGCCGTCTAGGAGGCAACCCTCCAAGAGTAACAAATGCTTCACACAAGCTTGACGACGTCCAACAGTGCTCAAGGGATTCAAGTGCTCTTGAATAGCTCACAAAGGCTTCTCTCTACCACCCAACTCACTAGATCTATCAACGATCAAACAACCTCACCGAGAGGGGTTGGGGAGAGCTAGAATGGCTTTGGCTTAGCAAGGAATAGCAAGGAAGCACACCAGCAACCTTAGGAACAGCAGCTTGCAACAGTGGGGACCCAGGGGTATAAATACCCAACTCCCCAAAAACTAGCCGTTGCAAACTCAGGGGAAAACCGGTGCCACTGGGTTCCCAAACCCGGTGCCACCGAGATTTCAAACTAAGTAGCCGTTAGGCCGGCTGACACAAAACCGGTGCCACCGGTTTCCCAAACCGGTGCCACCGGGTTTGACACAGGGTCAAACCCGAGACCGTGTACGTATGGGTTTTGTGTCTCTCTCAACTCACATAGGTTACTTGAGCACTGAGACATTTTCAAGACTCCTTGTGATGCATCCCTCTTGATAGTACGACGTTCCTATACTCAAGATCAAATATAAACCCTATAGAGATCCTCTTGAGCTTCATCTTCATGAATAGCCATACTTGGTCAATATATCCACTTGAGAGATCCATCCATCAATGTCTCACTGATTTGAGCACTTATAACTTGAGCTAGTGACTTTGATCCTCATATATGAATGAAAACCATTTCTTGATCAAGTCACTCTTCACATGACTCAAAGAACATACAATACTTCTTCATTGCTTCCCTCGGTTAGTCTCGACTTGATACCTCGAAATTCTCCAAGCTATAGCCACTTCACCCGAGCCAAGCACATGGTCCAAGTTACTACTTGGCCAACCTTAGCTTAGTACCTCGTTGCTAATCCCTTGCTTGATTTCTTCATCCATTCGTTGCCATCTTGAGTTAAGCTTTGATTTAACATTAAGAATGAAATCCACTTGAGATCATGCCTTCTTTGATTCTATAGTCCCATTTGAACAAAACAAACCTTCCAATATATTTAGAGATCATCTAATATTCCAATATCACTATGTCTCTTTCTTCACTTTCATTGGCTTGTTTATATATCAAGTACCATATGGGATCACACATAATATAGATCATGACATTCAATCTTATATAAAGTTATTTAATAATATGAGGCAATAACCCATTCCTCAATCTATCTTGTACACCAATGGCTTGTCTTCACATACAGATGTTCAATGTCATGCATCATGCTTTGTTATTTATATGTAACAACCTGCTCACATGCTTAACAAAGGCATTAGATCTTTAATCTAGTTGTCAATCAATACACCAAAACCCACTTAGGGCCTAGATGTGTTTCAATCTACCCCTTTTTGTTGATTGATGACAACCTCGATTAAAGCTTACGAGATATGTATAATAAAGCTTAAAACAACAGATTTAGGTAGAGCTCCCCCTTAATATGTGCTATGAATGGAATTCATAATATTTGGCTGACGACTGGTGGCTGGTGCTGATTTATTTTGAGAGAAAAGTACCGCTGGCTGGTAGCTGGTAACTGATTTGTTCTGAGAGAAAAGTACCGCTGGCTGGTGGCTGATAAGCCAGACGAACAGGGTATTAGTGTTGGACAAAAAGCTTGTAGCTTGTTAATTAGCTTGCTCGGCTAGGCTCGATTTGGCTCTGACTAGAGTTTAAAGATGCCATCACGTTTGACGCTGCCTATGAAACAAATTCGTGTGGCATGATATTTAATGGGGGTATTTGACTGTCTTCAAAACTACATCGGCCACTTGAATAATTAACCAAGCCAGGAAATGGGTAGCTAATGTTGATCCTTGCTTCGTCCTTATGCAGACCTGCCCAGCCATAGAGGTCGCAACAATAGCTAAAAAAGTTTAGGGGAAGCAAAGGACAAATCTTCGGCCAGAAACATTCAGAGTTCGACGCAGGATAAGCTAATCAAACAAATGATACTCTCTCTCACAAACAACTGTGTTTTCGCATATTCGACGGCTCGACGCCATTTGAAGGTTCATCGATGATTTGAATGGAAGAAGTCAACCTGACGTATGCGATTGGTAGACTGTGACCTTATATCCCCTGTTTCTTTTCGTTGCAAGAATGACCGATGACATGTTGACAGTTTGATCTCAGCCAAAGTGATGCACTTGCACACCACCATGGTTGTCCTCCTCTTGCCGTTGCTGCTCTTCTCCAACCTGAAACTCCCAATAACGGGCGCCATTGACACCCTCACCTTGGGCCAATCTCTCCCATGGAACCAGACGCTGGTCTCCAAGGGTGGCAACTTCGAGCTCGGTCTCTTCTCTCCAGGCAACTCCAAGAGGCACTACATAGGCATATGGTTCAAGAAAATCTCCAAGCAAACGGTCGTCTGGGTGGCGAACCGGGAGCGCCCGGTCCTTGAACCGTCAGCCTCTCACTTCGCGCTGAGCGACCGCGGCGAGCTCGTGCTCCTCGCGACGCCGTCCAACACGGTGCTGTGGTCGTCGAACGCGACCTCCCCGTCGGCGCGCACCGCCACCGCCACGCTCCAGGACGACGGCAACCTCGTGGTCCGGAGCGACGCCGCGGCGTCGTCCCTCGTGACGTGGCAGAGCTTCGACCACCCCACGGACACGTGGCTCCCCGGAGCTAATCTCGGCTACGATAGGACCCGCGGCGTCCACAGCTTCCTCACGTCGTGGACGGACGCCGAGAACCCAGCGCCCGGCGCGTTCTCCATGTTGATCGATACGCACGGGCAGACCAAGCTGGACCTCCTCGCTGGCGGCGAGCATCAGTACTGGACGACCGGCCTCTGGGACGGCGAGATCTTCGCCAACCTGACGGAGATGCGGTCGGGCTTCTTCGTCGGCGTCCCCTACGCGCCGAACGCCGGCGTCAACTTCTTCAGCTACCACGACCGGGTGCCGCTGGGCATCCGCAACTTCATGCTGGACGTGAGCGGGCAGATGCATCGGCGTCAATGGAGCGACACGGCAGGGGACTGGAACCTCTTCTGCTCCGAGCCCCATGACACGTGCGCCGCCCGTGGCGCGTGCGGGCCCTTCGCCGTGTGCAGCAGCGCCGCCAGCCCGCCGGCGTGCCGGTGTCCCGCGGGTTTCGCGCCACGGGTGATAGGGGAGTGGAGGCTGGGGAACATGGCCTCGGGATGCGAGAGGCGGCGAAGCCTCCGCCGGATTGTCACACGGATGGGTTCCTCGAGCTGCCGTACGCCGTGCAGCTCCCCGACGGCTCGACGGAGGAGGCCGCCGGAGCACGGAACGGCAGGGCGTGCGAGCTCTCCTGCTTGCAGGACTGCTCGTGCAGCGCGTACATTTACGATGGGAAGAAATGTTCCGTGTGGAAGGGCGAGGTCGCCAACATAAGGAGAGTCTTAGACGATCGAGGCGATCATGGAGTCGCTGGCGTCGTACTTCACCTCCGCGTCGCGGCATCGGAGGTGCCGTCGACGCGTTCGCCGAAGATATCAGCGCTGATCCATGGCAGGGGAGTAGCGGCTGCTGCTGTCATACTGCTGACAAGTCTTGCAGTGATCGTCGCCCCGGTGGTAGTGATTCTGCGGAGGCGGCGGCGGGGCACGGGCAAGGTGACGGCGGTGCAGCCCGGCTCGCTTCTGGTGTTTGACTACCGCGCCGTGAAGGAAGCGACGCGGGATTTCTCGGAGAAGCTCGGGAGCGGTGGATTCGGCTCCGTCTTCAGGGGCGCGCTCCCGGACGCGACGCCCGTGGCCGTCAAGAAGCTCGACGGCTGGCATCAGGGCCAGTGCGAGAAGCAGTTCCGCGCCGAGGTGCTCACCCTCGCCCCTCGGCACGATCCACCACGTCAACCTCGTCCGGCTCCGCGGTTTCTGCTCCGAGGGGAGCACAAGGGCGCTCGTGTACGACTACATGGCCAATGGCTCATTGGACTCGCACCTGTTCCAGACCAGCTCGAGCTCCAGGCAGGTGTTGAGCTGGGGCCAGAGGTTTGGCATCGCGGTCGGCGTGGCCAGAGGCCTGGCGTACCTGCACGACAAGTGCCGGGAGCGCATCATACACTGCGACATCAAGCCGGAGAACATCCTCCTCGACGAGGCGCTGGGCGCGAAGCTTGCGGACTTCGGCATGGCCAAGCTCGTCGGCCGCGACTTCAGCCGCGTTCTGACCACTGTGCGTGGCACCCCGGGATACCTCGCGCCGGAGTGGCTCGCGGGCGCACCCGTCACCACCAAGGCCGACGTGTACAGCTTCGGCCTGGTGCTGTTCGAGCTCGTCTCGGGCCGCCGGAACGCCGCCGCCTCGCCGGATCGCTCCGCAGCCATGTACTTCCCGGTGCATGCCGCGGTCAGGCTGCACGCCGGCGACGTGGTGAGCGTGCTGGACGAGAGGCTGTGCGAGGACGCCAACGTGGCGGAGCTCGAGAGGCTCTGCAAGGTCGCTTGCTGGTGCATCCAGGATGAGGAAGGCGACCGGCCGGCGATGGGACTCGTCGTGCAGCAGCTTGAAGGCGTTGCCGATGTCGCTTTGCCGCCGATCCCGTCGCGGCTTCACATGCTGTCAATGCTGAACGGAACGGTCAGTGGGGTTGCCGAGGATAAGCTCTATGTTCAAAGCTATGTCAGTCAGTCAGTAACGCCACTATCCAATTCTGGGCGAGGCAGCAACAAGTAAGCCGTAATCTGATTCAAGAGTACACAGCAGTCGGCAGGGCGCCTCGATCGCAACGGGTGCTGTTCTGACTTCGGAGGACGGTGAAGACAGGGGTTGAAGACGGGGTTGAAGACAGCAGCCGCCGGCCGGGCATCTGATTCTGCAATCGCCTGCTTGCTTCATTGCCTCGCCAACACAGAGTTCGCCATGTCTCCATGCCGGCGGTGTGGCCGCCACCGATCTGGTCCTTTTCCCTAGACTTGAAAGCCGGCGATTCATTTTCTGGGCCTCGGCCGTAAACTGGGCCGAGCTGATCCCTATCGACCCACTCGGCCCACGCAACGCTCACGTTCGCCTCCGCCAGCTCGGATCCTGCTGCTCGTTCCCGATCGGACGGCTTCCGTGGCCTTTCGGGGTGGACGGTAAATGAAATACCGTCCACCCCCGGTCGGTGAACGAATACCGTCCGCCCCAGGACTCCCCGCCGCCGCCGCAGTCCACCGGCCTCCCGGCGGCTGCCGTCGGCTGTCGAGCGGTGATGAGACATGGCCCGTCCCGCCGCACGTGCATGAGGATATTTCCAGCTGGGCACCTCGAGCGGCTCCAGCTTGCGTTGCCGCGACGCGCGCGGCGTCTGTAGCATGCTGCTCGGCTGCGCCCGCGCCGGCGCGTTCTCGTCTGCAAGTAACACTACCGCCGTCGCCTGCCATCCACCAGTGGCTGCCATCTGCACACGGACACCGCCGAGCACCTGGTCTGCTGCTGCTGCAAGCGAATCGGCCATGGCGCCCCTTCCGGGCGTTCCGCATGCGCGGCTACGCCGTGACTGCGGCACCCCGGCAGGCAGTGGCACAGGAGAGCATTCAGGGGCCATTCGTCTACTTGAGAACCCAAATCGATCTGCATGCTAGTCCGATCCCAACAAATTAATCGAAGCGGTTGCTGCCGTATGGATGATGATAAACAGGCGTTGGCGTGGCGCGAGCGCGGCGCCGCGTCGCCGTGTCTTCGGCCATGGCCGTTCGGCCCTTCCGACGTGTCGCCGTGTCTGCAATCGCCATTCAGACTTGAGCATCACCATTCAGAATTGAAGGATCATGCCGCTCGTTGTCGATGTGACGAACTGGAGCGTTGGGACGAAGGAATCAACCATTGATACTGCATCCCCTCATCTCATTCAGACTGGAGCTGATTCCTATCGGGCCACGCAACGCTCCACATCGCCTCCGCCGGCTCAGATCGCGCCGCTCGTTCTGGATCTGACGGTTTGCGTGGCCTCCAGGGTGGACGGTAAATGAAATACCGTCCACCCCTGATCTGTTTAGCGGCGCCGGGGCCTGGGGTGACGGCCGACGGGACCCGGTCGTCCCGCTTGGCGCATGTCAGGATCCCTTCCGTTGAGCTGTGCGTCTCGAGCGGCTCCGGCTGGCATTGCCGTGACGGGCCTTCGGCTGCACACGGACACCGGCACCGCGCCGAGCAGGTGTCGGCGTGGCACGAACACCGGCGCCGCGTGGCCGTGTATTCGGCCCTTCTGCACGCGCAGCGCCGTGTCGCCGTGTCTGTGGCTCCGGCTGGGGGCTGGCATCGCCGCGCCGGCGCGTTCTCGCCCACAGCCAGGGCACAGGTAACACCGCCGCCGTCGATTTTGCTGACACCTAGCATGACGCTCCGTGTTTCATGATTTGGATCCAGCATGTTCACCCCCACGGCCACGGCGAACTTGCCGATCCTGACTGCATTGCACAGCAGAGAAGCAGGGGTTGGTGATCAGTGATCAGGCAGTGGCGCGGGAGAGTTTCCAGGTGCCATTCGTCTACTTGAGAACCCAAATCGATCTGCAGGCTAGTCCGATCCCAACAAATTAATACGAGCGGTTGTTGTTCTGTGAATGATGTGAAAAGGCCATCTGCCAGTGCTGCACTGCGCCGATGAACCACTGTTGAGTTTTGTGCTCTCGTTTTTTTCCCTGAAGAGGCGCACGGCTTGCAGTTTATACTGGAGAAGGGGTGGTAATAGGATTTGATTGGAGCGTAATCAATTACAGACGGGTGAAAAAAATACGTAACATGATTATTAGCATTCGTAATTCAATTGCGTTACATTTTGCTGAACCAAACACCACATTTATTAGAAAATAGAAGACTGTTGGCTGCCAGCCTCCCACACTCTTCCTCGCCGTAGCACAAAACATGCTGATTAGCTAGATCTATTATATTTGTCAAACTATGCTGACACAATCAGCTAGAAACCCAGCAGCAATCAAGGGATGTGCCGAACCGCTCTGCATATCGTAGTTGGAGGGTTCGATGCTTCCATCTCTAAGATGATAGACTTCTATTTGCTCATTGCCAGTTCTCTCATCCAAGTCAAGGCCTGGGTAGACTGTGTCTGCTGTAATGTTGGGGAACACCTGAGGGGGCACAGTTTTTTTTTAATTAAATCAGGAGTACTGCTATGTCATATAAGAAGGAACAACATTGGTACATAACGGGTCGAAGCAAACACCACCACACGAACAAACCTCAGAATAGAAACAAACGCACCCGACACAACACACCACCATCCTCAACCACATGGGAGAGAAGACCGAAACAAGCCGCCGACGTCTGCGCCGTCGTTACCAACGTTGTGCCACGCCGAGGCGCAACCCGCTGCAGACTCAAACGGCCCCATGAGCTCCTCCACCATGGAACTGTCACACTCAAACTGTACATACACGATCGTCGATCCCTCAGATCCAGAGAGCCTCAGCACATACTCCCATCTCAATATCATGGCAACCACTGATCCTGGCCACTCTGCGTGGGGGCCTCGCCACATCCACCGCCTCACACTCCTCTGCCAAGGACTCAGATATCTAAGACCGTAATGAGAGCACCTCATCCGCCCAACCGTCACCGAGATCACCACTGCACCTTGCATGACAGCTCAAACCTTCCAGCTCCATGGATCCTCTGCACCCTGGCAGCAACACAGACCAAGCGCACACCCCGCAGCACCTCCAGCCAGCCACCACCACCAATAGCACAAACGGCAGGACTCCAACTACGACACCTCCAAGAAGGTCACGACGCCTAGGCGCCACCGTCGCACGTCCAGATGGACAAGGTCTTCACCCTAAGAGCCCCACACGACGAGAGCACATTGGCTCACCATGATGCCCCCAACAGGGTGGGGCGCCGCCATCATGCCCACCGTCAACCGGTGAAGACTTTCGCCCGAATGCACCACGCCTACCGTCCGCTCATGGTCATGGTAGTAGCCCGCTCCTCGTCTCCTCCACAACACCACCACCTGAAGAGGCCCGGTGCATCCCGAAGCACCACCTCGGCGCCGCAACAAGTACCAGCCAACCCCTCTGGCCCCACCACCATAGCGACACCAGACTGGCCACATTGACGAAGAAGGAGAAGCCGCCGGCCAGCCACAGCCAGGCCACGGCCGGCCACAGCCAGCCACAACCGGCCACGGCCAGCCCCAGCCCGCCACAGCCAGGCCAAGGCCGGCCACAGCCAGGCCCCGGCCGGCCACGGCCAGCACCGTCGACCAGCCACGGCCAGGCCACGGCCAGAACCGCCGGCGCCAGCAGCTGGGTCCGTCGCAGACCGCGCCGGCCGCCGGAGCTGAAGGCCGCTGCTGCAGCCAAGGCCACCGCCGGTGCCTAGGTGCGGCGCCAGCCGTGCCGTCGCCACCCGCAGTCACCCACACCACGCCCCTCCACAGATTTGGCCCCCCAGTCGCGCAGCCCTCAGATCCGGCCGGAGCAACACCGGATCTGAGGACCCCTTCCGCCGCCCCGCCGGTAGGCCCACGCCGACGAGGAGATCTCCGAAGGTACCAAGCGGCCGCGGCCGCCTCGAATCGTCAGGAAAAGGGGGAAGTTGCCTCGCCGCCGCCTTCCCCGCGGGCCGCGCGAGTTGCCGGCGGCCCAATCGGGCGGCGGGGCGGCAGAAGGAGGCGTGGAGGGTGGCGGCGGGGCTAGGGTTTGGGTGCCGCCCCATCGCCCGTGCGGGGGCGAGTGAGACGGTATTTTTTCTCAACCGTGTTATTTTCTCGGAACGGCGGTTTAGGAAATGTACAGTAACGACCAATGAAAACAGCATGCCCACTGAGACAGGGGTTATCTTACCTGCATCCAAATCCACCCGGTACACCTTTTATTTCCTCTTGAATCCAAATCTACAAATTTTACGTATCTTACGGTGCACCAGCGTGAGTGTGACAGAACCGCCCAAAATAAATCCGTATTATCACCTAAGCCGGTCCACTTGGCTCATAAGCGATAACAAAGATGTATTTTATCGCCTCTGCCGGGCCATGCCCGATAAATCACTTTACAACAGGATCGTGATATGCGCAAAGCTCACACGAAGGCGGGACCAGAGTACAAGTTCAACATTACATAAAAGTCCACAAGTGCATATTATTACAAATCAGGTTTTTCATACATAAAGTAAAGTGTTTCAGAGATTTAAACAGCAGAAATAAAACTACTCGGCAAATACATATGGGAGGCCATCCATAATATATCACTCATCGTCATCCTGCTCCCACTCAAGCTCCCAACCATCTGGAATAGAACCAGGCAGATGGGGTTACCTGAAAACCACAAATTAAGCAAGGATGAGTATACTAATACTCAGCAAGACTGACCCGACAAAATAAAAGTACAACTAGACATGCAAGGCTTTTTGGCTAGTAGGTTTGTTTTGCCAAAAGCAACTAAGAGTTGATCCTTACTTTCCATTTTTAGCTCAAGTTCTAGTATGTTAACCATTCTAGGTAAGCACCTAACTAAACAAGCATGTTTGTGCAAACAACATTAATCAGGCAACAATATTAATCCAAAATGTTTCATAAATAAACATGAGGTAGCCAGTGGTCAAGCTGACTCAGATAACGGCGAGTGACCGACGATCGATCGATTTATATCCTTGTAAGGTAAACCCAAGATACACGGAAGAAGGTAGACCCCGAAGAAATCAAATAAAAGCGAATGCGGGGTCTACCCCGACCAGGCGGTTCGCGTCATTCCCCAGATTAGGTACAGGCGCCACAGTCCTAAGTACAAGGTTACTAGAACGCCCTCACACGGTACGTCCAGACTCACACTTGCACTACCGGAATCAATCCGGGAGACGCATCTCAAGATTAGTAGCGATAAAGTCCCCGCACTGGTTCATTAGGTACTAGGCTTACCGGTCTCATTCCCGACAAGCACTTGGTACGTTCAATAGCTTAAACCAGCACCATGCTACTCGGTCGAGACCGAACCCATTGCTCTTACCACATGAGCGAGTCAATCTATCCAACTTATGATTCCAACATAAGCATCCTATATCTCGCGAGCAATGAGTCATTACTCGACTTGTACCGTGTCCTTAAAGCATGGCACTAGCGTCCTAACATACTAGTATAAGAGCATAGGAACCTAAGGATCATGCATCTAGGTTTCAATTCAACTCTTGAAACTTAAATGCACAAAACATAACATAAATACTGAAAAGTAAAAGTAAGAGTTTTAGAAAAAGGTTAGATGCAACTCCGGTGCTTGCCTTCTTCTATTTCAGCACTAGCCTTGGGCTCTTCTGGACTTTGGTCCAGGTCTTGGTGCACGACAGTATGGTTCACCTCTCCACTAGCTGCTCCCTCCTCCTCCTGAGTGAGCGTGTAAGTCCCGTCCGGTAAATCTACACGTTCATATGCATATGCATTAGCTTATGGTGAGGGTGGGAGAATTACCACCAAACCAACTCTTGTTGGCCACATTCATCTAAAGAATTATTAATTCTCACAAAAAGTATGGTATGGGGTGAGAGTGAACTAACTACTACTTTGATGAGGATTGTGTGCACATTTAAGAAATTTAAACTATTAAACTTCATCAATAGTACGGGGTGTGTGATGGTGGACTTATTATTACTTTGATGGTGATTGTGTGCATATTTAAGCAAATTTAAATTAACAAACTTTACCAAACAACATAGGGTATATTTAAATAATTTTAAACAGAAACTAAACATAAAAACCTTAATCAAACTTAAATAATATATATAAAACCTTTTTATTCAAATCTTAGCTAGTCATTCATCCATACTTCATATTAATTAAATTATAACTCCGATTGATCTCAAATTTTTCACACAGCAGCATGTGACTACAGCAAGCTTAAATACCAAGTTTCAGCTCCAGCTCGTATATAAATTAATTTATATAAAAAAGACAAGATTCAGCCTAGCTGAACTTCATTAATTCATACAAAAAAATTTACTAATCTTTTTGACCTCAAATTTTTCCTACAGTTCATTCATGATAAATCTAAGCTCCTGACCAACACAAATAGGTATATCTAACATATGCTTCATGTTACCAATTTAACATCCTACACAAAGTTAAATACATAATATTATTCAAACAAGTTCCTAAAATCATAATTATTTTTCCAGAAATGCTAAACATCATAATAAAGATGTAGGGTGCATTGGTGCTTAAAGAAATTATTTCTTGAGGGGACTATAAAAAGCATCAAGCTTAAACTAACATAAAGCTTACAAAAATTATAACTATCAATCTACACAACAAACATGTGTCAAACTTGGTCATAGATCTGAACACAGCTCACAGAACAACATATCCAAATTTCATATCCATTGCATGAGTACATTTTGAATTACAATAAAAGTACATCAAACTGAGTTTGAATTTTCATTTAAAAACTAACCAAAAAAAACCTATACACCTTTTCTTGAAATTGTATATCTCCTCACAAGGAATCCAATACAACTGGATTTACATTTTTCTAAGTTTTCTATGATATTTAATGCATTTACAAAGTTTCAGCCAAAACCATAAACAACATTTACCGGCAGACCCTTGAACTATTTTTCGGAAATTACAACCAAGCCCTTGGTTTACGGAAAAAACCCTAATTAGATTTGAATCATCGCAATTGGGTCCTCGCGGCCACGGCACCTCACCGGCGGCGTCCCTTTGGCTGGACCTGCCGGTGAGCGGTTCTGAGATGTGTGTGTGGCCTACCTGAGGGTGTTGGAGGCGGGTGCTCGGCTCGGGGCTGCTCCGGCGGCTCTCCGTGGCGTGGCCGCGGCTTTGCTCCTGCCGGAGCACTCTGTCCAGCCGGCGGCGGCCCTACAGCGGGACGGCGGTGACGGCTTGGGCTTCGGGAGGGTACCGGGAAGGAACAAGACGGGGAGGGGCGACGGGGGTGGACTGAGGCGCAGGGGCGGCTTGGCTCGGCTGCTCTGTCCAGCGGCGAGCGACAGCGCGTGTGGCGGGACGGAGCAGCGCAGCGCGGAGCGGAGTGAGCGGGCAGCAGGGCGAGGCGGACGAGGATGGGGTGGTCAAGAAAACAAACGAACCCTCCCTTCTCTCCCCCATTTTACCACGTGGACGGCGCTCGTCGAGCGCGCGCACACACGCGCTCCAGCTGGCAGCCGCGACGCCCTGCGCGTGTCGCTGGCGCGACGGATAGGCGCGGTGCACAGGAGCAACAACGGGCGGAGGCTCCACGGGCACGCGCGGGTCCACAGCGACGAGTTCAAGGGATCCGTACACCGGAGGCACGGACGGCCGACGCGTGGCCTGACGCGGCAGGACGCGCGCGCGCGAGTGCGCGACGTCACTGGCGCCGACACCTCAGTTTTATTCCGTTTAAAGGTTTTCAAAACTGTGAAACTCTAAAAAGTGTCAAGTAAGTTGAAAATCTCCAAAAATAAAAGTTGTAGAGAAGCTAAAGTTCTACATCTTTCCCAAAGAGCGACCTATATTTTGGTGAATAGATTGGTGGGAAAATCGTGATGAACTTTCTGCAAAACTCGGCCCCGGTTCACTGTTGACAGAACCTTCAACTCAAATTTAAGCTAATTTCCACTCAAAATTTGAATGTCCGCCAATTACAAAAAATGTGTTCCCGAAGATAAGGAAAAACTTTTATATTGGCAGATTTTGAACTTCTATTGTGAAAATTGGAGAACGTGCAAGAAAATCAAATCAACCTTTTGGAACTCTAGGGGTTTGACCATGATTGGGGATTTTGACCAAGGGTTTATGTGCAAAAGTGATCACAATCATGTGAAACATGCTTAGGGACTAATTAATCTTGATTATTATGACTAATTGAAGTACTTAGCCTAAGTAAACATCAGGGATGTTATAGTGAGCTCCCCACCAATGTCCACTAGGTGCACTGTGTCCACCATCCTGCCAAATGGCTTGGTCATCTTGGCGGCAACCACCAGCCGTGGAGGTAAGCTTTCTCTAGTATCCACCACCATGACAGCATTGAAGGGATCGAGGCAATGTGGCCTAGAGGGGGGGTGAATAGGCCTGCACACAAATTTAAACTTTTTCTGCAAAGGACTGTCAGGGTTCGGAACTTCCGAGTTTATTTCCGGAACTTCCGAACGGGGCAACCTCTGAAAATAATCACGGAAGTTCCGAGATCTGTTAGAACAGAGAGGATACGAAACAAGCTGCGGATAACTTGATGAAAAACAGATCTAGCAAATTCTAGGAGATCCTTAGGACCTAGCAAGATGATTTACAAGCAAGGAACTAACTAGAGAACTACCAACAAGTAGATCGGAAACAAACCCTAATAGATCTAGTCAAGAACAAGCATGAACGAGGATGAGCAAGTATATAAATCACAGCACACACGAGACAAGGATTTATCCCGTGGTTCAGCTTGCCACAAAGGCTTGCCTACATCCACGTTGTTGAGGAAGCCACAAAAGCTAAGGACCACAAAGATCCACTCCTCTCTCTCACCTATCACTTTGGGTAATAGGTGGAGACTTTCCACTAGAATCACAAAGGGTAATACAAACACCTTGGAGCTTCCACAAATCGGGTTGGAGAGCTTCCAAGAACCTCTAGCCGTCTAGGAGTAAGGCTCCAAGAGTAAAAGATCCACCAAGCTTGCTAGAGCTTCTCCAAGTGCTCAAGAACTAGGAATAGAAGATTTTGCTCACAATCTCACTTGAATCCCCACTCTCAATGAATGCTAGGCAAGGATTTGGAAGAGAGTAGGTTGGGAGTCAATGCAAGGTGAGAGAATGAAGCTTGAACGAGTTACTGTTCGGGGGAGAAGAGAGAATGACCGTTGGGGGACCAAGGGATATAAATACCCCCAGATCCAGAACTGTAACGGTCATATTTCAAAGTCCGGAACCTCCGAGAAAAATCTCGGAACTTCCAAACCCTGAAACCTCTGCTGACTGCAGCCCGTACGGTCGGAACCTCCGAGATTAAACTCAGAACCTCCGAACAAGGAAACAACAGGGGCAAAACAGCAGCAGGTCTCTCTCCTCAAGGAATGGGTTAGGATTAGGATAGATGTTCTATGAGCACTTGAATCCACCCAAACCTGCCATTAGAATCCCTCTTGATAGTACGGCTTGTCCTATACTCAAATTCAAAAGATAAAATAACAAAAATCCTCCAAGGAGCATAGGAAAACTTCTTCATGTAATTGAGGGGTCTCATTTCTTTCTTTTGCACTTGTAAAATATTCTTGTACTGCACAATATACTCAAAGGCTCATTAGTTCTTTAATTATGTTGTCAACATCACCAAAACCCTCATAGGGCTTGATTGCTCTTACAATCTCCCCTTTTTGGTAAATGTTGACAACCCAATTAAAGTTTACAATTTAATTTGAAAGATTGAGCTTTTAATGATTTGAATACAAGTCTCCCCCTCAATGTATGCATGTCCGTTTTGAATAGAGTGATATGTCTCATATGACATTTGAATTGCATACATTGTGAGTAAAGTGACAGGATATATTGTATTCATGTCATCGAGGGGTGCAAAAGAAGTGTAACAAGTAATACGTGATGCATATGGCATGTCATGCACACAGAGAGTTATCTGTTAACAGGGTTCGGAACCTCCGAGAAAGTTTCCGGAACCTCCAGGATGAACCCAGAGTTGGAACTTCCAGAAAAATTCTCGGAACCTCCGAGGTTTGTGACAGATACTCCAACATTCATTCACACAGGCATTGTAACAACATAAACCAGAAATAGCAGCTAGATGGATAGAAACATTTAGCAACATCTAGCCCTATTACACACATCACACATGAGTTTTAAAGTCTTCACACCCCATAAGTTCAACCATGACCAAATCCATACTTGCCTGGCCGCGTCGCGTGCTGCCTGGCGCCGCTCCGTGCGCGCCTGACGCGAGCGCTGACCCGGGCGTTTGCGGCGTCAAGACGTCGAGGCAGCCGCCGTCGTGGGTTCTGGCGCCGGGACGTCGGTCGTCGGCGTGGCGGGGATCGGGCCCGGCCCGGTTGACCGCCACGGGTGGAGTTCATTCCGATTGGTAAGGCGCATGTGGTAGCCGTTCCCTGTGGCCTGAAAGTTCAGGCTCCCGAACCGGATTTCGAATCCGGCAGGGAAAGGGTCCGAGCTGCCCATGGCGTACCTCTGGGACGTCATCTCGGTGCGAATCACCATCGAGACTGCTAGTGAGGGGTTGATCACAGTGCGAGTTCCCCTACCTGGCGCGCCAACTGTCGGTATTAGGATTAGTCCCGACACTAACTAGTGAGATACGCTGTGATCGGTCTCTCGATGGCCGGTGCTAAGCAGAGAAGGGACATGGGTTTATCCCGGTTGCGGCCGCGGGGCCGTACGTCTAGCAGATTGCGCTCGTGGCGCTTGTATTGCTATGCACCGTTGTGCCTGTAGAGGGGGGCTACAAGCGAGACGGGAGAGGAGGAAAAGCCTCCAAGTCCCTGCTAGATGATTGAGGCAGAGTACCAATATCACGGGAGTGAGTGTGTGGGTGCGTGCGGGCGAGAAGTGATGATCTCGTCCCCCGGCGGTCGGACGACCGCCTCTTCCTTTTATAGACCAAGGGGAGGCGGCTTACAAATGTGCCGCACGGGGTTTTACACAGTATCGTAGTACTGGTACACAGCGTTTACGATCTGATGGTGTCCTAACGAATCTCAGTACTTGCGGGTGTCGTGGCGGCTATGTACTCGCCGGGGAATAGCTTCGAGGGTAGCTCGCTCGGCGTGCACGTCTGACCGCCGTCCGTACATCAGTTCGAGGGTCTTGCTGACGAGGGCACCTGGTGCTGTACAGGGCCCGGCGTGGCGGCGTCCCATCGGAGCAGGGCCGCACAGCACCGGGGATGGCTGCATAGCGCCCAGGATGGTGCCACAGGGCTAGGGATGTCCGCACAGCGCTGGTGATGGCCGCACAGACCCCGGGTCAGTTGCACAGCGCCCGGAATGGCCGAGCGGCACCGGAGTTAGTGGAGGGGACGCGGCGCACGACGCTCGTACGGCGGCGCCGGTCAGTGTGCGCGCCTGCTCGCCGTCCGTACGCCCTTCGAGGATGATCCATGGCCTTTCGAGGGCCTCGATGGCGGGAGCGCCCATGCCATACAGGGGCCGACGTGGTGGTGTCCCATCGTAACAGAGCTCCACAGCGCTGGGGATGGCTCCACAGCGCCGGGGATGGCCTGTACAGTGCCGGAGATGATAGAGGAGACGTGCTTAGTGTGTTCCGCGCTGTGGCGCCGCCCGCATCGTGCGCCCGGTCGCCGCCCGCACACCCTTCGAGGGTGCGCCCATGCCCTTTCGAGGGGCTCGCCGTGGGAGAAGGACGGGAGTGGGCGGTGCAGTGCTTTGGAATGACACTGGCCTATCCGCACAGCACCTGCACAGTGCTGGGAATGGCGGTATAGTGACGGGGTTTGGCCGCACAGTGACAAGGTCAGAAGCCCTGGCGGTGTCAGCGGCGCGGCATGAGCGGGGATTACCTTTTGACTAAGGTGCCTGCGGCGGGCAAGGGCATTTAATGCCCCTGTCAGGTGAGATAGGCGGGGCGCTATCGCTCGAGGGGCGACCTCGAGCGAGGCGGAGATCTGTACGAGGGGCGCCGATCCCTCGAGCGAAGCGGAGACCCGCTCGAGGGGCTGAAGCCCTCGAGCCGAGGGGCCGGGGCCCTCGAACGAGGCGGAGTCCTGCTCACGGGGCGCCGTGCCTTTGAGCGGGGCGGGAGTTTACCCTCGGGGTGCCGCGCCCTCGAGCGGGGCGGGTGCTTGCTGCGTGGTGCCCTGACCCTCGAGCGAGGCGGAGATTCGCTCGAGGGCGGCTGGGGGCGGCCGTTTGATGGGCCATGGAGGTTGTTGGGTCGTGTCGGACCGTGGGCCTTTCTCGTGTTGGGCTGCGGTCGATTTAGGTAATGTTTACGTGGTTCTGTGTTAATTCTTTAGGAAGGGTAATCTCCCCCATAGTTAGGGGACCCCTATGGCTGTCCCCGACATGCCTCTTCTTTTTTTTTGGCCCAGTTATTTATTTCTACGAATTGGCCCTAGCGGCCCAGCAAACAAACACAGCAGCTCAGGGCAAAGGCTCATCCGTCGACATGCAGTACAAGATGCCCAGGTGTCGGCCTGCTTGGCATAGCATCCCTCCTGCCCAAGGCTCCAAGACAAATCGTTTTTCTTTCGTTCTCTTATTATCAAACCATCCATTCTTCCGTGTTGTCAACGATCACCGGCAGCGACGCGCAGAACTCTTTCTCGAAAGCTCTCCTCTTGCTACAGTTGAGAGAGGCGACTGCCGACAGGGAGACGATTCGTGCTCCCGCCGGCGAGGTCGCCGTTCCCCTCCGCCTCCGATGGCCTTTGGGTCCTTGGAGGTGCTTGGGAACGGCGGCTCTCCGTCCGGCGGTGTAGATTAGGTGCTAGGGTTTCTAGGGTTAGGTTTCTGGCGATGTCGTCGAGGCGGCAGCGACGGCGGCGCCAAGGAATAATGTCCTCTCGGTCTCTTCCTCGCCCTGGTGGTGCTGCTCTATGGTGCCGTCGGCGAGGCCGTGGAGGAGTGGTTTCCTGTGTCGGGCCTAGTAGACCTAGGCTCAGGTTTCCCGGCGTCGGCGGTGAGACGATGGCGGTGGCGGCGCTGAGAGGGAATAAGTCCTCTCGGGTTCTCCCTCGTCCCGGTGGCGCGTATCTCCGGCGTCAACGGCGAGCCCGTGGAGGTGGTGCTCCCGGAGTGGAGCTACTGTACAGGAGGTATCTGCCGACAACTCCTCGTCCTGGTTACGAGGTGAGTTTGTTGGGGATGGAGACGCAGCGTGGGCTCCTGTGGAAAGTAGGAGAGTGGACCTGATCCATCCATGCGGCGGCGTCAACATGGCGCATCCACTTTGTGGAAGCCAGTGGGTCAGGATTCAAGGTCACCAGGACTCGGGGCGTGTCCCCGGCCGATGGACTGCCAGTGATGTCTTCAACTCGCCCGTGGGGGTGAGTTTCTACTGCGGCTCGTTTCAAAGCTTCACAGCGATGGAGTCCTGCCTGGCCATGGGTTGGAGGCAACTGAATCTGCTGATCACCGGCGATGGACGACGGCGGCGGAATCCGGTGTGCAAAGGCTCTAGGGACTTGAATGTAATTTCTGTGTTTGTTAGGGACCTTTGTGCAAATTGTCTGGTGGAACAGCTGTGTTCTGTATCCTTCCAGAATGTGCCTGTTTGTGTAATGGTCTGTGTACGGTATCCATGAGTTTAATACAGGTATGTTGCATCAAAAAAAATCATCCATTCTTGCTCATTTTCAAATTCGTCAGCCCCAATTCTTTGTACTTCAATCAAACAAATTGAATTCATTATCCGTTGGTTATTTATGCTACAATTTGTGGATTTCTTCTATGATTAAACAATGAGGAATAAGAGAGAAATTTTTGGTTAAATCATAGCATGCTATGCTATATTGAGCAAGATATTTTTTGGAAGGATATAAATATAAGATTTTGTATACTATTTTCAATAATTGAGAGTCATTTTAATGTTACCTTCATTGCCTCAGGTTCTCAAAATAGTGCGAGCGGTATGTTTTATTCATTTTTTTACTAAGTAACTATACTTTGTATATTCCTTGCCTAATTCCTTTGCATATTCGGCACTACTTAAATATTTTTACCTTTTTAAAGATTTGATGATAAAGCTTGTTGAATACTTAAGCTTGAACTGAGATATGCACCGAATCATGTATTTGGCGCTTCACTACCGTGACTATTGGAATAGTTTGCTTGGTTTAAGGCTTTGGATAAGCGGCCCTAGACGTAAAAATGAGCCAGCTCCGCCACTGCGTGTATACATGTACTATATGCACACACAGGGCGGAGTTGCGTCGCGCCCGGCGTCGCCGTCCGTGTCCGCTGCGGCACCCGGCCGCTCCATCGTCCGCTCCGACACCCCGATCGATGCCGTGCGGCCGGGCACAGCTAGAGTCTCCGGCGGGCGGGCGATTAATTCCTGCGCCAGCCGATCGAACCACGCCGCCGGAACGAATCGAACCGCTCCGTTCGCTCCGCATGCAGAGTGGTACTACTAGTGCAGGACACCGGCACATGCTGCTGCTAGTGGTTGAGTGTTGACGGACCCGTTCCCGACGTGAAAAGGGAAATTGCTCAAGAAAAAAATTAGAAAAAGGGAAGGGATCGTCTCTGTTTTTTTTAAGACGTGCAAAGCACGTTTTTCATTAAGAGAGGAGAAGAAACATCCGTAATATAGGAGGCACGGGGCCTAACGAAAAAAGAGATTACACCGCTCGCACCGGGCGAACACCTAACAGCCTAGCGAGCGGGAGGAATCCCGCACACGCCCAAGTCCTAACCTCCTCCAGGATCGCCGGAACTAGCGCCACCGGCATGAGGGCTTCCTTGTCGTGAACGCGCCGGTTCCGTTCCTTTCACAGCGACCAAGCGACCAACCAGACGAAGGAGTCGAAACCCTTCCTCCGTGGCTTAGAGACCTGTTTCCTGGCGGAGCACCACCAATCGGCGAACTTCACCGGGCGATCCGGAGTCAGGTCCTGAAGGAGAATATGTCTGAGGGCCATATGCCAGGTCTCTTTAGAGAAGACACAGTCCACCGTCAGATGGTCCAGCGTTTCGGAATCCTGGGCGCACAGCGCACAAGTGTCCGAGCCCCTAAGCCCGTGACGGTGCAGCCGGTCCGACGTCCAGCAGCGGCCGTGCAAGACCAGCCAAGTAAAGAACTTGCACTTCCCCGGCATGTGAACCTTCCAGATCTGGCGTGCCCCGAGGATGTTGACGCGATCAAGAAAAAGGGCGGAGTAGGCCGAAGCCGAGGAGTAGACTCCGCTAGGCGACCATTTCCAGATGAACCGGTTAGGCTCGGATGTGAGGCTGACCTCCTGCAGCAGGTCCCAGATGACGAGGTACTGCAAGACCACCTGCACAGTCCGGGCGTGGGTTACGTCAGCGACCCAACGGATCCCGGCCGCCCCGGACCGCAAGGCCTCAGCGGCAGTGCGGGCCCGACGCACCCTAGGCGAGACCGCGACCCAGAGGTTAGGTGCAAGGGTTTTGATAGAGCACCCGGATAGCCAGCTGTCTTCCCAGAAAAGCGCACGGGTACCGTCCCCCACCTCCACGGAAATGGAGGCGTTGAAGAAAGCCTGGGTGGCCTTGTCCACGGGGAAGCGGAACGCCGCCCAAGTCCTGTCAGGGTCAGTCCTCGCCAGCCACAACCAACGTAGGCGTAGCACGGTGTCAAAGATACGAAGGTTGGACAGGCCGAGTCCACCGCAGCGAGTGGGGCAGGTGACGTTCACCCAAGCGACCAAACAGCGACCGCCCGAGGCCACCTCTGTGCCGGACCAGAGGAAACCACGGATGAGAGTTTCGACCGCGCGCAGTGCCCAGGGGGAGATGGAAATCGCCATCGAAATGTGGACCGGGATGGCCAAGAGCGTGGATTTAACAAGCACGAGGCGGCCACTGCGACTCAACAGTCGGCCCTGCCAGGGGGGCAGGCGCCTAGCGACCTTATCGACCAAAGGCAGCATCGCCGCTTTGGGTAGCCTCTTGATAGAAAGGGGTACCCCGAGGTAGGTGCAAGGGAAGTCGGCGATCGTGCAGGAGAGGATGGATCAGACCAGGGACAGGTGCCCCTCAGAGCAGTTGATGGGGTAGACCTGGCTTTTGGTGTAGTTTGCCGCCAAGCCGGCCGCGCTTTCGAAATGCGACAAGACCGCCTCGACAACCCGCAGATCTAGCTCGACCGAAGAGAAGAAAGCGACCACATCGTCAGCGTAGAGAGAGGCGCGAAAACGGATACTCCTCCCTAGATCTAGAAGGAGACCACGGGATTCCGCCTTGCGGAAGAGGGCATGGAAGCATTCCATGACCAGCACAAAGAGCATGGGGGAGAGGGGATCGCCCTGACGCAGGCCTCGCCCATGGCAGATCCGCTGCCCAGGGGCACCGTTAAGCAAAACCCTAGTGCTGGCGGTGGACAGAATGACAGAGATCCAGTCGGTCCATCTGCGAGGACAGCCGACAGCCGAGAGGAGCTCCAGAAGAAAAACCCAGCCGACCGAGTCGAAAGCTTTCGCTGGATCAATTTTGAACATGATCCTAGGAAGCTTTCGACTAGAAAGCGCTCTCGCCGTGCCAAGGACGTAGCGGAAGTTGTCGTGGATGAGGCGACCTTTGATGAAGGCACTTTGGTTGGGCGAGATGAGAGAAGAGAGGTGCGGGGCGAAGCGATTGGCGGCCGCCTTGGAGAAAAGTTTCCCAAAGCTATGAATTAGACTGATGGGCCGGTAATCTGAAAGAGCGACCGGGTCTGGTTGTTTAGCCAAGAGGGTGAGAAGGGCACCATTCAGGTGGTGGAAGCTGCGGAAGTCCATTTCAGAGAGGGCGTTGAACGCCCGCAACACATCACCCCTGATGATCGACCAGCAAGATCGGTAGAAGCGACCCGTGAAGCCATCCGGGCCGGGGGCCTTGTCCAGTGGGAGGTCCTTGATCACCTCCCAGATCTCGGCCTCCGAGAAGGGAAGAGCCAGATCCTCCAGGTCCAACCGTGGGAGTCCCAACTTCTCAAAATCGAGGGCGCAGGAATGCTCATGATGGGCGCCCAGAATACGATCGAAGTAGTCAAAGGCTGCCGAAACCTTGTCCTCTTCCCGAAAAACTGAACGACCACCGACCAAAAGGAAGGGGACGAAAATTTTTCCTCCTACGGTGGTTGGCATGTAGGTGGAAAAGTTTAGTGTTGGCGTCCCCCTCACGCAGCCACCTAAGGCTGGATTGTTGCCAAGCGATCGCTCGCTGCAACGAGGTCAGGCCTAGGTAGCATAGCTTGAGGAACCGCCGTAAAGAGATCTCCTCGGGAGAGAGCGACCGAGAGTCCTGCGCGACCTCGAGGCGGAAGATGTCCTCCTTGGCAATCTAGATCTGCAGGCGAATGCTGTCGACAGCCTTGGAGCTCCACTTTACAAGCGCCTTCGCTGTCTCACGAAGGAGGTGGTCGATCATACAGAGCGGGTCAACATCAGGGCGCGGCCCCGACCAGACCGCCTTGACTGTGTCCAAGAAGCCTTCGACCTTAGGCCAAAAGGCCTGAAAGGTGAAGCGTTTCTTAGAGTGCACCCCACAGTCGAGGAGGAGGAGGAGGGGAGCATGATCGGAACACCTAGAGGAGACAGCATGAAGAGCAGAGGAGGGGAAAAGAAACTCCCAATCCTGGGAGACAAAAACTCTATCAATACGCTCCAAGGTGGGATGCGACCTCTCGTTGCTCCAAGTGAAGAGACGGCCTTGGAGGTGCAGCTCAAGAAGCTCAAGGTTAAGGAAACGACGGAAGCGACCCATCATTCTGCGCGAGAGGCGGTCGTTATTCTTGTCGGCCGCCTGGTAGATGAGGTTGAAATCCCCGCAGAGAACCCAAGGTCCAGAGAGCATCGGACGGAGGGTACAGATCTCAGCGAGAAAGGAGATTTTATCCGCATCGAACTGCGGACCGTAAACGCAGGAGAGCCACCAGCACTGAGAGGGGGCGGAGAGCAGCGCGACCTTCACCGTAACGTGGTGAGCGCCAAAGGAGGGGGAGGAGACGAGCCAGGTGTCTTTGCGCCAAGCGACCAGAATTCCACCGCGGGAGCCCACAGCCGGCAACGCAACATAGTCAAAGTCGAGCCCTAACATATCAAGCATGAAGGAGGGGGGTACAACCGCGAGCTTAGTCGCTTGCAGACAAAGAAGAGAGACGCGCTTGGAAGCAACCAACTCGCGGACCGCCGAGCGTCTAGCACGCCGGTGCAGTCCACGGACATTCCAAACAGCTATGTATACATCCATTTAAACACGAAGAAAGACGACCTCTTGACTAGCACAGGCTCAGACCTGCGCGTCGACGACCAGCTGCTCCTCGGGGAAGAGCTCACGAACCGCGCCTGGAACTCGTCATCTTCCAGCATGGAGCACTGGAAGGACCCGTCGACTTGGGCACCGAAGAGCTCTCGGATGGCTCTGTAGTGCTCCTCCGACAGGCCAACAGCGAAGAGCCTTGTGTAGCGCTGGAACGCGGCGGCGTCGGGTGCCTCGCATGGCCCCACGACTCCCAGCTTCCGCATTAGCAGGTTCTGGCCCGCGGTGACCGGGTTCGGACCCCGGGCCCTGGAAACCGCGGTGAGACGGCTGCTGCGGCGAAGCGTGGATTGTGGCGGACAAGCCTTCGCCCGGCGGCGGCGCGGTGCCCCCACAACCGGGGGAGGGGGTGGCCGCTGCAGAGAGGCACAGAAGTCCGCCACCAGCGACTCGAGGTCGCCCTGAGAAGGCCCCTCAGCTGCAGCAGAAGGCGGGGAGTGCGACCTGAGAGCCTGGGAGGGGGAAGACAGCTCCACGACCATCGGAGGGACGTCCGGCGAGTGCTGAGGGGTAGAGGGGCACGACTCGGCGGGGGCCGGAGAGGCACGAGGCGACCGGGACGGAGGCGGGGCGACCACGAGGGAAGAGGAGGGCGAGGGGGCCGCGGGCAACGCCAGCTGGCGGGGCGCCAGGGGGGAGACCAACCGGTGGAAGATGTCCGCCACCGGCACCACGCGATGGGGGCAGAGGTCACCCCCTCACGCGCGGAGGCAGCGCCAGGCACGGCCGACACGAGAGCAGCTGACGTCGCGCGGAGCCCCGAGGGCGGCGGGCCACCAAGGCCGACCGCGGCCAGACCGGAGGCGGTGGCCGGGCCGCTGCCGGCAGAGCTCAAACCGCCCCGAGCAGCGGCCAGGCAGCGGCTGGCAGTGGCCAGGCTGCGGCCAGCCGCAGCCAGGCAACGGCCAGCAGCGGCCGGGCGACGTCCCGCGGCGATCGGGCAGCAGCCGACCTCAACCCGGCTGCGGCGCGCCACGACCAGGCTGAGGCCGGCAGCGGCTAGGCTGCTGCCGACAGCAGCCAGGCGGCGGCTCGATGCGGCAGGGCGACGGCCGGCCGCTAGCAGGCGGCGGCCGGCAGGTGTCGTGTAGTGTCCGGCAACTGCCGGGTCCCGGCTGACAGGCCCGGGGCTGGAAGCAGGCGGAGCCCGGCAGGCGACGGCCTGGTCGGTGCGAGCAGGCGAGGCAGAAGAAGCGACCAGAAGCTCTGCCTCAAGGAGCATCGGGTCGGCGGCGAGGCCCCTGGGCGGCGTCGACACACGAAGAGGAGGGAGGTGTTCCGGCTGCGTGTACTCGTCACAGCAGGGGTGCCGTGCTACCGGAGCCGAAGAGGTAGCAGGGGAAGGCCGGGCGAGCGGGGCGAGCAGGGCCACCGGCGGTGACGCACGCACCTCGGCTGGCCGCGAAGAGGAAGGAGCAGCGGAGGCGCGAAACGGCGCAGCAGCGGTGGAGAGATGAGATGACCGAGGCAGGACGGCAGGTGGGCGGTGGATGCCCTGCAGCGCCCAGTAGGGGTAGGAGGGAGCCGAAAGGACCGACAGAGGTGCAGAAGTGGGGGCACCCCAGCCGGCGGCTCTGTGCCCACCCCCTGTGGCACGACCAGACCGCCCGCCAGAAGCGGGTGGAGGCCCCCCTCGTGGCCCGTGACGGCGCGGCAGCAGCGCCCCCGACGACAGAAGGCCTCGGCAGCGGAGGGGCAAAAGAGCGACCCGATGAGCCGGAGGGGCCACCCTCCGACCCCCCCGACTGGGAAGCCCCATCAGCCGAAGGATCCAGAGTGTCGATGATCTGGGCGATATCGACCGTCGCCCGGTAGCACAGGCAGGGCTGGCCGGCGCCCAACCCAGGGAACTCGATCGGTGCCAGCATGTCCATCTGCACTGGGATCAAGTCCGGGTCGACGCAGCCGGCCAGGACGACGAGCTCCTTGAGGTTGGCCTTCGACTCTGACTCAGGAGCCAGGTTGATGACCGCGCAGGAGGAGCCGAGGACGTCGTAAACCGTGGACCGCAGCCACAGGTGCGCAGGCACGCCCTTGATGCCCACCTGCACCTGGTAGCGTAGCGCCGCGTCGACCGCCCGGTTCTCCCGCCGCCACCGGCGGAAGGTGAGGCGAAAGGGGCCATCCGGGATGGGTGCATTGAGCACCCGCAGGCCGCAGCATCTCAGGGCCGTCCTGGAAGACGATGAGGAAGTCCTCAGGGTGGAACGGGTAGCCCATGAACGTCCCCGGCACTACGCCCAAGCGACCGGTGAGGTAGGCAACCACGTCCGCCGTAGAGGTGGACAGACGAGTGCCCGCGACCATGGCGACCAGAGCGCGCTCCAGAGCGACCTCGTTGGCCTCGACCTCAGGAGTGCGTGCGATAATGCACGTCTCCAGCTGCGGTCGGCGCGACGGGTGCCCCAGGGGCGCCGGGGGGGGGGAGGGGGCAGAGGCGGAGTGGCCACAGCCTCGAGAGCGGGGACCGTAGCGGAGGCCCCCGCGAGAAGCGGAGGAGGGGGCGGCGCCCCCCAGGCCACCTCACCCGCCCTGGCCGCGGCACGACGAGGCGGCGGGGGAGCGTCGTCCCGAGGCGCCGCGTCGTAGCGCACCGCGGAGGGGGGGCACGCCCGCGAGCCATCTGCGGCGGCAGCGGCGGGGCGTCACGTGCTGCCGGAGGTGGGCGACGACGCCCCTCCGGCGGGGGAGGCGGCGGGTCGCGGGTCGCAGGAGCAGGGCGACGACGGGGCTCCGGGGGCGGCCACGCCTCCTGCCTCTGTCGAAAAGGTGGAGGCGGCTACGGACGGGCACCCCTCCCCTGCATAGCGTGGGGCGGCGGCAGGGAGCGGCCGGCCGGGCGTGGAGTGACCAGGGGTGGGGAGGGGGTCCGACCTCCCAGACGAGGACGGGCGCCCTCCACCGTCACCAAGCAGACCTTCGGGCGCCCGCACGAGCTCTCGTGGTGTCCGAGCTGGTGGCACCGGAAGCAGCGTGGCGCGTGAGGGCAGGAGGCGGCGATGTGGTCCTCCCCGAAGTAGTTGAAGCATTTCCCCACGAGATCTGGGGGACGGAGGACGGAGGTGGAGGCGGCAGCGGCGACCGCTCCGCACGCAGTTGCCTGCGCGACTGCACGTCGACGAAGCCGTCGGCGTCCACCCGCGGCCCCCGGGCGTGCCCGCCAGGAGGCAGCGGCGGTCCCACGGCCGCCCCCCAGCACGGCGAGGCTCGGCTGTGGGCAGGCCGGCAGGGCGGCCGCCACCCGCCTTGGCACACCGCCGAGCAGGGGGTAGAGGCGGTCGTGGAGGCGACAACAGCCGCTTGCCCAGGATCCCCCTGGCGGAAGCGGCCACGGGCCGCGGAGCAGACGTCGACGAAAGCTCGGTAGCGGCGGAGTCGACGAGGGCGGGGGGAACACGGAGTAGCGACCGAGACGGGTGCGGCGGCGGTGAGGGGGTGCGCCCAGGCACCGGGATGCCGGCCGCCCGCACCTGCGCCGAGAAGGTGGGAGAGGGGGAGCGACCGCGCGGCACAGGGGAGTAGGAGCCCGAGACCTCAAGGTCCCAGAGCTCCCTGGAGGAGGGTATGGAGGGGCCGGGCTCCGTCGAGCCGGGCTCCACTCTCGCCACCTGCACGACCGGTGACCGACGGGGGCCAGCGGGGCCGCCATCCTCCTGCCCAACAGAACGCGCTCCCGCACCTGTAGCAGAGACGAGCGGCAGGCGGTCGGCGCCCGGCGCCTCCAGAGTATGCGCCCAGGCAGCGGGGGTGGAGGGAGATGGTGGCGCCTTGCCACCGACGAGCCCCATGCGCGCCTCCAGCTCGCGGAGAGGACACGGCCAGGCAGAGGGGATGGAGGCGGAGGGCGGCACCTTGCCGCTACCAAGCCCCGCGCACGCCTCCAACACACGAAGGGCAGAGGCAACCGCGGCCGGCCCCGCGGCAGCGAGTGCGGCGGCCGTGGCGGGGGAGAGGCTCGGGACGGCGGCGAGCGCGGCGAGGGCGTCCACCGCACCCCCGGGCGTCACCCCCACGGAGGAGTCGACCGCCCCAACGGTAGGAGGAAGAGGAGCGACCGAGAGTAGAAGGGGCGAGGGGGAGGGGACAGCCTCGACCGGCGGTGGAGAACCACATCGAGGTCATCGTCGAGCTCGTCGAAGCGAGACGAGGAAGGAGCGGCATGAGGGGCGGGAGCCAAAGCGGCAGCGCCCGGCACCCCGCCCACGGCCAGTGCCGCGGTCGGTCGCGCAGCCTGAGGGGGGCCTGGATGGCTACCACCCGAGGAAGCGGAGGTGGCCGCCAGGGGGCCAGCTGACCGACGGGGCGGCGCCCGCCCGGGGGAGCAGAGGCGGCCAGCCGGCGGTCGTCAGCGGCCGACGAGCCCCCGCCCGCGGCAGCGGAGGCGCCCAGCTGGGGGCCGGCAGCGGCCGGCGCGCCACTGGCGGGCCGCGAGGGGCGGGGAGGCGCCGGCGGGGACGAGGCCCGCGGGCGGCTGCGGCGCACCACCGCCGGGCGCTGTCAAACGCCGCCGTGGTGCAGCCCCGCCGGGCGCCACCGACCGCCCGCCAGCTGGGGAAGCGGGTGTGGAGGAGGGAGGAGGCGGCGCCGCCGGCCCGCCGGCGGGGTCGGGGACCGAGGGCGCGGGGGGACGGCGACGCGGCGCCGGCCTGCCGACGGAGGGCAA
This sequence comes from Cenchrus fungigraminus, assembly GCA_036936925.1. Lineage (NCBI taxonomy): Eukaryota > Viridiplantae > Streptophyta > Magnoliopsida > Poales > Poaceae > Cenchrus > Cenchrus fungigraminus. Next base: position 133,422,732 of record CM072777.1, read on the forward strand.
GGAGGAGGTTTCAGCTTCCGAGAGCAGGGGGCGCGGGAAGGGGGGTGGAGACGGGGCGGCCGAGGGAGAGGAGGTCGCCGTCCTCCTCCGTGAGGACGACCATGGCCGGCGGTGTAGACCGGAGCCCCAAAGTCGCCGGTGAGGGGCCAAGGTCGATCTCCTCGCAGGGCCAACGGGAAGGAGCGAGAGGGGGATGGATGGAATGAGCTCCGCGCGAGGGTTGCAGATCCGGTGGTGGAACCTGCGGGGGCGGCCGGAGCAGGGAGGTCCTGCTCCGGCAAGGCCCGGCGGCGGCGGGGTGACGGGAGCGCCGGGGTGACGGACTCAGGCACTATGGCTCCGTGATTACTACTGAGCTTGATAGCCTATCTGGCATGCATCTCTTCATCGGAATCGTCTCTGCCAGACACGTGCTGCACGAACACACAGCACGTACATACGGCATGTATAGAAAAAAGATAACCACCGCTACAGGATAATAGGAACCTTGTCCGGCTATGCGATCGGCCATGTGCTGTGCGCGTCCATCGCCGCCTTTTTGTTGCTCCTCGTGGCGACACAGTCCTTACACTCGTAGTCTCTATACTAGTACTACTAAAAAGAATGAAAATAAGTCGTCATTCCCCTCCTGTCTTCCCAATTCCGTGGAGGTTAAGAAGCTCTCGACCCTTCCGTCTCTATCCCCTGCTACAGTTGAAAGGGGCGACAAGGGGGCGATTCGACTCGCCGGCGGCGATTTCGCCGGTCCCCTTCCTCTCCGGCGGCCGGGATGGCGTCGGAGAGGGAGGAGGACCGGGGAATCGTTGCACGGCTGTATATAGATTAGGTAGTTTCGTATCTAGATCTAGGTTGTGCTTGCCATCGGCTGTTGATGGTGAAGCTAGGGTTAGCCGGGGGAGCGATGCTCTACTGCGGCTTGCTTTTGGTGGCGGCGTCTTCGAGGCGAAGGCGACGGCGACGCACCGGAATAAGGTTTCCAGGCCTCTTCCTCGCCCCGACGACGTCCTACTCCGGCGTCAACGGTAGAGATGGCAATGGGTACCCGAAACCCGAGTACCCGACGGGTTTTACCCGATAAGGAGACGGGTACGGAATTATATTTCTACCCGTGGGTACATAAATGGGTAACATCATGTACCCATCGGGTAAGCGGGTGCGGGTGTGGGTACATACTAACCATACCCGCATACCCGCGGGTAAAATAAACCCGCCTACAATATGTGATAAACGTGTAAAATTGTACATTGTTAGTGAAGGATAACTTAATATTGATAACTAACAAAAAAAATTTTATGGTTTATTAGACTATTAATTGGTTAACAATTATCATTTATCTTTTTTATCAATTAAATTCGTTGATGTATGCACTTTATCCTGTGTTATGTTCTCAAATATATTAGTTTACAACGGGTATGCTATCGGGTATGGGTTACTCGACGGGTAAAAAACCCCGCGCGGGTACGGGTATGAGTAAGAACTTGAACCCGCATGCGGGTATGGGTTTTTTAGCGGGTAGACTTAGAGTTGGCGGGTGCGGGTATGGAACGGCACTACCCGACGGGTTTCTACCCGTTGCCATCTCTAGTCAACGGCGAGGCCGTGGAGTACTGTATAGGAGTCCGGGGCCGGCATCTCGTCATCTCTTCCAGGTGATGTTGCTGTTGCCCCTCTTCTTCATAGGTGCGAAGGTGGCTGTGGGTGTTGCGGATGGAGGCCGGCTGGATCTGGCTCGATCTCCCCTCAGCGGCGCAGGTCGTCGATGGCGTGCCTGGATCCAGGAGCTGGACGAGCTGGGGCGTGGCCCCGGTCGATGGGCGACCGCCGACGGCTCCATCCCGTCTTCAAGGACGAGTGTCTACTTCGACTCCTCTCAAAGCCAACGGGCGATGGAGCTCCTCCAGCTCATGGTGGCGCACGGTGTCTTCTTCGGCGGTGGAGGCCGGCGGCGACGACTCCGAGCGTGGACGGAGCGCTCTGGATCTGAGGACCTTATTGTAATTTCTTTTTTCTTTAGGGTCCTTAGCGCAGTTTGGCGGAGACAGCTGTTTTCGTATCCTTCTTCTAGTCTCTGTATTTGTACGCGTACTTGTACGCTTTCCTTATCCAGTACTAATGCAGATACGTATTATATATTATATATATATATATATATATATAAAAGAATGAAAATAAGATCAAAACGTCGGTTCACCAACGCCGCTCGGACGACCACGCGCGTCGGCCCGTGGCTTCTTCCGCTGCGTGTGGGCCATGCCTACGCCGAGATCTCGGACGACTCGCGTCCGCCCCCGCCTCCCGCGTCCGCCGCTCGCCTCCCACTCGCGCCGTCCGATCCGTCTCCCCTAGGTCTGCGAACTAATCTCCTCCTCCCCACGCCCCGTCCGCGTCCGCCACTCCCGCCGCCGCCGCTCCATCGCATCCTCCCCCACGCCCCCGTCCGCGGCCGCCACTCCCGCCGCCGTCGCTCCATCGCCGCCTCCCCTACGCCCGCGTCCGCACTCCGCCCCTGCAGCCTGGACACGAAGGTGGACGCGGCTACGGCGGCGGTGCCTCCGACGACGCAGACGAGCGCGGCGACGGCCTGCAGCGCCACCTGCCACGACTGCTCCTCGGGGACGAGGTACACGACCGCGGGCCCCGCGGCGAGCAGCGGGAGCGCCAGCAGGTTCCCCGGCGTGCCGGGGTCCGTGGCAGCCGACAGCGCCCCCAGCTCCTCCGCCTTGGACAGCAGGCCCAGCCGCTCCACCGCCGACAGCGACAGACCCACACGCTCCGCCGCCGACAGCAGATCCGCACGCTCCGCCTTCGTCAGCAGCCGCAGCTTCTCCACGTTCGTCAGCAGCTTCACCGGCGCCGCCTTCTTCCCGCTCGTCGTCGCCGGACGCCACCATCCGCTGGAGCCGCCGCGGAAGCCCCCGCCTGCCGGCCGTCGACGCCTTCCCCCCTTCCGCCAGCGCGCCTGCATTCCGCTGCTCCAGCGCCCGCGCCTGCGCCCGCCGACGACAAGGAAGATGACGACGGCAAGGACGAGGACGACGACCGCAAGTCCTCCGCCCCCGCGCCCGCCCCGGCCGCCGAGGAGATTAAGGCCGCCAGCGGAGCCGCCGCGGCCTCCTCTACCGTCGAAGAAGGCAGCGGGGACGGCGAGGGCCACGAGGAGATGAACGGCGGCAAGAAGGCCGGCGTGGTGGTGGGCGCCTTCACGGCCGCCGCAGTCGTCGGGTTGGGCTGCTTCGTCTGGAGGAAGCGCCGGGCCAACATCCGCCGCGCCAGGTACGCCGAGTACGCCGCGCGCCTCGAGCTCGTCTGAATGAAATGCTCTGCTCAACCTTTTGCTTGCCGAGGAATGTATTGGTCCCTTTTGGTGGATTATTAGCGCGTAAAAAACATTTTTTTGAGGTTTTACTACGAAAATTCATCTCAATTGATTCATCCATGGAGTTACAATCTTGCCTGATCTGCACTCTAGGTATTCGTGATAGTGATATTTACGGTTGGCTGTGCTTATTCGGAAGCCAAATCCTCTTATTTTCTAGGGATTTTGTCTACCTCTTAGTGGGTTTTTAGAATCTGAATGGCATCAATACTAAATTAATCAAGTTGGTTCTATTTCTCCTTTCAAAACATTATCAGAGAACGAAGTGCCTGTGCAGAATCAGTACTTTTTGTTTGGTGGAGCATCAGCACTTTGTTTGGTGCAGGATAAGTTCCTGCTTTACCATGCATCTATTTTGCTGATAGAATCTGTTTCTTGTTAATTGTTTCAGATGAGATAAAGCAAATAGCATAGTGTGTCTTACTTTTCTTTTAAAATTTAATACTTGTTTGTGGTGCGATTTATGTTGCTTTAGCATGATCTACTTGTTCAAACTTTCCTTTTTTTTCTAAAGAATGATCTACTTGCTCAGACAATCTTGTAATGCTTAGTGGTACCTATTAATTTATTCTTCTAAGTAGTTATGCTAAGTGTTAACTGTGTACCTCGCATTGCAGTAATTGAGTACCATTGAGCCATGGCTGCCAAGCTGACTCGCCTCCACAGTCTTCGCGAACGACTTGGTGCCACTTTCTCCTCTCATCCCAATGAGCTGATTGCGCTCTTTTCCAAGTGAGAATGCCAAAATTTATTAACTTGCGTTTCAATTCTGGTACTGAAGTGAGCTAATTTGATATTCACCCTTGTATTTTTCTTGATTATCCCCATCAGCCAGCTTGCTTGCTCTTGCTCTCTGTCAATTCTGGTCCATATTCTGGTTCATAACCAAGAAAGGACCCAACTAGATTGAAAATGAAATGAATGGGTATTTCTCAATTCACAGTTTTTTTCTATGTCAAAACAATTACAAAACAGCTACCTTATATGGTTATATTTATGGATATGTGATGGCTCATCATGTAGAGTAATATGTGACTTGATTGTCGCACTGTCTGACCTTCAGGTATTAACAAGTTTCTGGAGCTCATCAAGAGTTTGCTTCTGGCTTCCCACGAAGGTATACAATTCCGAACATTTTAACTCGGTGCAGGTAGCTTGTATCCTATCTTCAGTGATCGACTGAAACACCACTGTGTGCATGTCTCTAACAGGGTACCTAATCCCCAAGGGCTGGAAGGTTCAGCTATGGTACAGGAGCGTGCACATGGACCCTCAAGTGTCACACATAAGGAAGCCAGATGATCAAAATTGGAGACTTCAGAAATATTTTATTTCTCTCTGAATAATATAAACAAATTTTGTATGGTGATTGGTGGAGCTGATTAGCTACTTCTTTTGTCAATTCGAAACCTGTCAATCTTTTCTATTTCGTACTATGTACTCCTGCGTGCATTTGTTTGAACTCTATCCATCAATGACATGCAGACGCTTGCTGAGGGAGCTATGATTGGGCACACTCCAAGAGGAATGCAAGTTGCTCAAGAAACCATAGTAAGTTTCTTTTCTTCCGGAGTTTCAGTTTCAGTTCTATTGTTTCTGATATCATTATTGCGAATCGGGAATGGTTTTTGCTTAGAGTTCACCGGTCATTTTCCGAGGTGCAGATTACAACTATGCGTTTGTATTTTGTAAGTGGTTGTCTTCATACTTATGCTGACTTCAGTGATTAATAGTAGGATAGGACAGGAAGTTTGGATTCTAGATGATAGCATTTGTTTCCCGAGTGAATCTCAGAAAATTAGATAGTAAAAGAAATACAGAAGGCTGCACTGATTCTGTCATTTCTCCTTTTGATTCTCTTATGAATAAGAGAGAGGAGTCTAATTGAAATAGCACAGTCTGCCCTACATGTTTTTCCATACAAAAACGTTGAGAATGGCTTCTCACAGAACTCTCATCAGGTTTATTGTGCATTAACTTCTTTTTTCTTCAGGATTATAATTTAAGCTAGAGTTTTTACATGCTCTCTTTTCTTTTCAGAAATAAATGTGCAATAGATGTCTGAAGCATGAAAAGGTATACCATCTCACTATGTTAAACGGTTCTGTTAGCACACTGATGGCTGAAGTGTTTGCATGACATCCTCTTTGAGCTTATATGGGGTAGGTGCTCCTCATTTATACCTAAGAAATTTACTGTGATCCTATGCCGCCATAAATCTTATTTTACAACGCAAATATAATTATAGGGAGCATTTAAATGCTATCTTTTGAGCAATTCCAAGCATATCTGATGTTTAATTTATGCAGAGCAGTGGCTGTATTGGTAATTTAAGCAAATCCCAGTCACTTCAAGATTCTAAACTGAATGGATCTTCTTTAAGAAAGAGGTCTCGGAATTCTTCTATTGGAAACAGAAGACAATGGCAATTAGGTCTAGAAGCAATTGAGAACAACGTCAGCATATCAGTTTCTCTTGAGGGGAATATCTCGTCTATGCCCAACTCAATAATCAACGATTCTAAAATGTCAACGGACAATGGGTTAGATACATCATTTATAAACCATGGTATGACTTTATTTTGTGATCTTAGTATCTTGAGTAAATTTTGTCAGTGTTTGGATGCTTACCACAAGTAGATTGAGAAAGATAGCTTGATTATGAGGTAAATATGTATGTAGTTGTTTCATTCATTAGATTGTACATCTTTGATATGCACTCTGGTGAAATCAAATGGTTAATTGCGCTTGTTTTACTCTATAAACGAGAACTGTATGTATAGCAGTATAGGCTTGTTTCTTTGAATGATATGCAAACCACATGATGTGAAGGGGTTCATTCAGTAGTGTCGCAGCGTCAAATCAATTTACAGGACATTGTTTCTTGTTTACTTTACTTTTTGCTAGGGAAAGCTTACTGTTAGCTATTAATTTCTGTGAACAGTTATTCAGATAATAATATATTTTATACCTAAACCTAATAGCATAAATTTTACTTCTGTATGAGCATTCTGATGTTTTGGGACAATGTTTGCTTCTGCGTGCTTGAGCATTTTCAGTGATCGACCTGTAATAGGGAAAGGCGAATTGCATTTTCAGTGATAGCACAGGTGGGGCCATGGATTAGGATGATGGAAAGGTGAATTGCACAACACAAGTTTGGATGAGGATGATGAAACAGGACATTCTGATTTCTGCATCAAGGAGTTTTGATTGTCTGCTACTGCCTAGGAACTAGACCTGTAATAGAATGGCTACAGAGAAATTGTATAGGACATGTTCACTTAAGAACATATATCATGTCCATCATTTGTGTAAACACGATGCGAAAATGTATTTTTTGAAGTAATTGTATTTATTTCATGCCATTATGCATCATGTCTGAAATCCGAGTGACTAAGGAGATAGAACATAAGCTTTTGAGTTATGATTGGTGTCAAGATGCGGCAATAGTTTCTCTTTGATTGAGAAAGCTTGCATAATTGCAGTTATGGGCCGATTTTGTTTTGGAAATTATACATATTGTTTTGCAGCTCGTTAATATGTGGGTACACAAGCAAAATATTTTTGATTTTAGGTATAATTATTTTTTGCCTGTAGCAACGCACGAGCACGATGCTATACTAACAACTTTTTAAATTTTGTACCAAGCTGGTTAAGCTTTTTAACGCGCGTCTCACATGGCCTAGCTAATTATCCAGCTAGCTGATCGAGGTAGACCGTCAGCTTCGCCGTTGATTTTTCAACTAAGCACAGTGTAGACGTGTAGTAGTAGTTGTTCTCGCCCTAGCTCACTCACCACTACTCGCTAACAGCGCAGCTGGTAATATAATATGATAGCGCTAAGTGGACGCCGAGTTTTTGCACTATGATACGCCGAGCTAGTTAGCGTGTGAGCTCTGCAGGAAAGTGATAGGTTGTGTTGACATTGTATTGTGTGTTGTTCATCTTATTTTATTCATCTTTTTTTTTGCACTGGAGCAGTGAAGATAACACACACGTCTCACTAGACTACGATGTGTATCGGAACACGTGCGGCACGAACACCAGCTTCTGCCGCCCCTTCGCACATACTACTAGTATATGCATGCGTGCAGTCGCTTGTGGAGCGATTCATGGGCATCGCATCTGTGTCATGCACGGGAGAGTGCAGTGGGGGAGAACAAGCACAGAATCGGATGCCTCCGGTACGTGTGGCCGTGTGGGCCATACGAGCCGCGTCCCCAACCCCATCGCCGCTTTCTACCGCACGTCCACACGCGCGCGCCACCTTTTTCCATTGCTCCCTAATATATATAAAGTGTGCCAATTCTAACGCGCGCCTCACGTGCCAGATTCACTTATTATACTTTCCATAGTTTAGCTGCTGGGCGGTTATTAGCTTTGATCAATCACCGTAGTTCAATTATTCAAAATCGCAGTGATCATTGGCCATTGCTTGCAGGACAGTGACGTTAACACAAGATACTGCAAATCGAAAAGGACGCCTTGCTGTCTCGCGAAACGGTGGGTGTGTTTAGATCCAGATGAAGTGACTGAATTGGAGAAGAATTGATGTAAATGCAGATGAACAGTGAAAAGTGATGTGAGTTGATGTGATAGATGATGAGATGTTTTTTTGTAAATTTTTTGATCTCAACACAGCCGGTAGAGAAAAGCACCAGCTCACATGTCAGTTGTCAAGTCTGACGACTGCGATGTGTTATCCGGGGCACCGTGTGTACTACGTGGCAAACAGAGCGACACTGCAGCTGCAGACAACCCAATCGCGTGATCGATCGCACGCACGCTGTGAAAGTGAACCCTGCAGGTTGGCCCAGCTTTTGCCTCTTGTGAAGCATGTGCGCGTATCCATTCCACGCTACAAAACAAATACATTTCTCCCTCTCAGCTTATTCTTGGCCCTCTACTCAACTCAACTGTAGCCACAAGAACTAATAAAAACGCGTGCTGCGTCCACAGCGCAAGCATCTGCTATATATTGGCGCAACTGGCAGCTCAAACACCTCACGACATTGATTCCTAGCTAAGCTCTCGAGCAATATCCTCTCTGTCTCAGTCTCTCCGAGAATCGCTCACAGAGACTAGGCTCCGAGAGAGGGCAGAAGACACAACAGTTAGCATGATCACAAGAGCACCAAGCCTCTTCCACCTCGAGGAGGGGTTGGGGGCCTCGACCTCGACGCCAATGGCGGCGGCCTCAACCGCCGGCGAGCTCGTCGGGCTCCGCCTCATCATACAGCCGTCCCCGAGGAAACATCAGCTACCGATGGTCCTGAGGAGGTCCGCGGTGAGGCTCCCGGCGGCGGCGGCGGCGGCGGCGGGCGCGTCCGGCAGGTGCCGCCACGAGAACGGCAGGGCGTTTGTCGGGCTCGAGTTCTTGAAAAGCTGCTTCTGCTGCCACAAGAACCTCGGCGCCACCATGGACGTCTTCGTCTACAAGTAAGAATCCCTGCCACTGTACTCAGCAATCTCTCAGACGCTCGTGCACTCTCGAGCCTGATCGACCGTGCGAATCAGTGACTCATGTGGGCTTTCGGATGACTTAATTTTGCAGAGGAGAGCATGCGTTTTGCAGCGCCGAGTGCCGGTGCCAGCACATAGCGAAAGAGGAGCGACGAGAGATCGAAATGCTCATCAGGAAGCGCCGCGACGCGTTCCACCGCCGGCACGCTGCTGCGGCGCCCAAGTTGCAGGGAGCGACTCGGCTCTTGAGACTGCAAACCGCCGCATAATGATATCGCATATGTGTATATGTTGAAGAGAGCACAATAGTATAAGTTCTCTTCAACTAAATTTTTGCTCTTGAGAATTCACGGGTGCTCTTGAGAATTTCAACTCAATAGTATAAGTTGTCTCCTCAATTCTGCTGGTTGCCCTTTGGTCTCGGGTGCCAGGACACCCAGGAAAGACGACTTCTAGTTTTGAAGCAAAGGAGGCTGAAAGAAACATATATAGCCTCAAAGGTCATGCCCTTTGATTTTGATGATAGAGTGACAACATAGTCATTAGGACTAATAGTTTGTCAAACATGTATCTTGTAGGTTTTATACGTCTCATGGCAAGATCCAAATCGTGACAATTTAAATCATGGTAAGATCCCAATCATAAGATGCTCAAACAACGGTATCAACTCAGAAAAAAAAATCTAAGCTTCTATATGGTGCATCAGAGCATTCTATTATCTTTATACTTGAGTGTTAAAAGAAGTCATCACGTTCGCCGAGAGGGTCTAGAAATTCCCACATTAATCCAAAAAAGAGAAGAATATACACCGTTAGATTTTATGAAGATCTGAAGGTCTAGATTAATCCAAAGAATACATAAATTCGGAATTAAAATAAGGAAATCAAAAGAGTCCATATTCAATACAAATACAATTAATAAATACATAAATTTGGAATTAAAAATAAGAAAAATAGTAGTCAATGTTTACACAGATTGGGAAAGCAAAAAAATAACTAACTGAAGAGTAAACAACAAATATAATTATAATTTAGAAAGTTTCACACAATGGGCATTAAATTAGTTCTCTGTCCTTGCTGAAGTACTAATTAGAAAGCTCATGAAATATTTATCCGCATAGGCATGTAGCCTTGCAAGGCTCTAAATGCCAACATTGATAAGACATGACACATGATGAAAATAAATTTATGTTAGGAAATAAAAATCAATCTCTTTGTTGAGCCTCACATGACTCTAATATATATATGAGATGGAAATAAAATTGTTTCTCAAATAAAGAAGAGAGGAACTGTGACCCCAAGTTTGACCTCATGATGACTTTAGTGACAACCAAAAAGCTCTTCCCTAAACTATTCTTCGTAGAAAATTACTCATATATGTAAAAAACCGTCAGATGAAAATACATACGGGAGTTGGATATAGTCCGTTGTTCCCTCCCAAAGTAAGGGATCAAATAATCTAAAAAGCTCATGAAATATTTATCTGCATAGGCATGTAGCCTTGCAAGGCTCTAAATGCCAACATTGATAAGACATGACACATGATGAAAATAAATTTATGTTAGGAAATAAAAATCAATCTCTTTGTTGAGCCTCACATGACTCTAATATATATATGAGATGGAAATAAAATTGTTTCTCAAATAAAGAAGAGAGGAACTGTGACCCCAAGTTTGGCCTCATGATGACTTTAGTGACAACCAAAAAGGTCTTCCCTAAACTATACTTCGTAGAAAACTACTCATATATGTAAAAAGCCGCCGGATGAAAATACATACGGGAGTTGGATATAGTCTGTGACCCCAAGTTTGACCTCATGATGACACATGATGAAAATAAATTAAGTCTTGATGAAAATACACAAGATGGGAGGATTTTGTTCAAAGGGTTGAAGTTAAGTCTTGATGGTGGGCCCGCCCATCCTGGCAAGCAAGCCCGAGACGACGGGAGATTTGGCGTGCAAAAGTCAAGAAACCAGACACAACGCCAACCAGTCCAGATATCACGAGATACTATTTGTAATCCGATCTAGATATACTTCAGATTGTAACTGATGTGGACTGATCGTCGAATCAACACCGCATCTGCCGAAACAAGCTTTGTCGTCGTAAAATTCAGGTGCACGAGAATCAAATCAAGCTCTTTAGCTACTGAATCAAACTCTTCGACTACTGAATCGTCCTCCACTACTATCAATTTGACATCGAATGTTGTCGATTCAACCTCCACTGTTGTTGGATTAACCTCCACCATGGTCGGATGGACCTTTGCTGATATCGATCGAGCGTCTATGACACTTCTGGGTCGAGCTACAAGGCGAGCAACAGCAATGAAAGCAAGCACTCCCATGGGAGCTCACCTTGATTTGCCTAGCAACGCGAGGCAAGCAGACAAGGCGTACAAGCGGCAACAAGTGTACTAAGCATGCTCTAAGTCTCTTCGATTTTTTTGGAGATAGGCACTGAAAAATACAACATGGGTAGAAGGCTAGGGAGAGGAAATACTTGATTCTGGCACATACAAACCTACAACCGTGATGGAGACAAAAAAATCGGATGCCACAAGAGATGATAAGATAAGATAGATTTGATGAGCAATTCATGTAGGTTTACATAGCAGTAATTTGACAAAGAAGATGTTAAGTATGGTTTGGCATCAACCATGTGGGGTTTGGAGACAAAAAATGAGACAATGGCTTCCTAGATAGCGACCAATGTGATACGGCTGCTTTGGTTAGAGAAGAACTGAGGTAGTAGACAATAATGGTTAACAAAACAGGTGGCCATAAATGGCTACAACAAATTGGCAAAATGCTCAAAAAAACAAGAAGGTGTAAGGTTGACAAAAGAGGGAAGACAACAAGAGAAAACATAAGCATTGTGACATGAACAAATATTGTGATACATCCGAGAAGCTAGCACGATGTGCGGAGAAATTTAAGCTACACAATACAAATATCTATCTTGCACAATAGACATGAGTTAGATAATTGAATTATCAGTATGATGTCACCATTTAGCATAAGCATGCTCTGCAGTAGAGGGACTTTGTGTCCCTAGAACATGGGCTTGCTTGTGAATAGGCCACCTGTTAGTGACATCAGATCCTCTATAATAAATAAAGAGGAACAATTTTTCGACTACACATATCTATAAGCATAGTAAACTTCCAAATAAGAATGAAAGTGATGAGATCAAGTTGGTTTGTTGTATATCTTCTAATCTTTTGGAAACTTTTGGAATTAGATTGGTATGTGATGCATGAAGAACCAAACAACACAATGAACACGATGATGAACACAAGTATGCCCACAATGAATAATGTTACCTACTATTGATGATCAGTAGTTATCTTGGAAGTTATAAAAGTATTGTCAAACATAATGGTTACATTTTAGAAGACAAGGTATATTCAACAACGACTAAGGACATAGCATTTCAATCAATAAATATATATCTCATGAGACATGATACAATATGTATATATAAGAAACATCCTATGTATTTGTCGGGATCGCAAGTTAGAAGAGAGAGAACCAACCACCATGCATCATCAACGAAGGAAGGGCCATCGATGAGCAGGAAGAAGAAAAAGAAAGGGGCATCGACCGTCGATCGTAAGGAAGAGAGACTTTCGGACGAGAGGAAGAAGGTACCATTGGATGAAATGAAGAAGGGGGTGCACCCATATGGAAAGAGAGGAGGACCTACGCTACCGTTGCTTGAGCCCACCCCAGATCAAGCTTCAAGGTCACCTACATCGACAGCCAACGGTGCCACGAGGTACGACGAGCTCGCTGGAGGAGTTGGATCTGCACATCAGAAAGTGGAGAACCCAGACTCTGCGTGAGGTCAACAACCGAGCCAAACTCAGGAGCCATAGAATCAACAAGGCAGAGTTCGACCATCGAGAGTGGGGAGTAAGAGGCTCAGTCGGTTGAGGCGGGGACTAAGTGACGAGAGAGTGAACAGCAATTTCTATCCAATACAGAGCTCGGAGGTTGACACTGTATGCAGGGGTGCAACAGAGCGTCGAATGACATTCGTTATTAGGTCAGGTTCCATCCACCAATTAAAACACCATCCAAATAACAAAATTCGAGTGTATCAATATCAGTTCTGAATTTTGAGCTCCAATATTTACATCAGTATTAGTGATTTCAAAAGGATGGATAATGAATTAAGATGGATAAAGAAAATACAATGCTAACATAGCATTTTTAAAAAAAATGGTTTATTAAGTCTAGCCGCGCTATTAGCGTGGGCCAACTTGCTAGTTGATACAATCGAGAAGTCAACTTGAGTTGCAGCAAACACTGGGTGATCCGGTACAATCCATTTTACAAGTGTTGAAGCAATACACAGATAAAATCCTATAGCACCGGATGTTCCCATGGCTAGAAGATGGCACCAGATGTTTCGGCATAAACCCATCAACACAAGATGTTCCGACGGTGCGTTGAATGAGCGTCAGATCAAGGATCATACAAATTTGTTTCTAGGTTGAAAGAGAAGATAGGCCACCACATGGACCGATGCCTATGTGGAGGTGATTGTCGGACTAAAGCATATTTACTTTGAAATCATCCAGAATGTTTTTGGTCAAAATCTATATATAGCACCTGATGATCCGTATTTTGAAGCTTCAGATTAATCCTAGTAGACTAATATAAATATAAATATAAATATTAACTTTCTAAATTTGATATTGAAAAACAAGGATCACTTAGTACTTTCATTTCATATGAATTGGCAAGCCAACTGCTAAAAAAGAGTCCATTATAAATGGATAATTGTGAATAAATTAATTATATCAATTTCATTTGAATTAGAAAACAATGTACCTACGTATATAAAGTGCACATTTTTATATAATTAATTAAAATAGAAAAAACCTACAAAAAAGAAAAATATATAATTTGATTTGAAAATAAACCACCTAATTCGTTATCAATATATCAATTAGCACTACCAGTGCAAGAAAAAAAAGAACATATATGTTGTCGATCTCCCATGAGCCCAAATTGGCACATGTAAATATAATTAAATAATAGCACAAGTTCAAAATAAAAATACCTCTTTCAATATTGAGGCCTAGAACCTATGGCAATTGTTGTGAACATGTAATGTAAAGTATCACTAAATAATAGCAAAAGTTCAAAATAAAATAATATAAACAGTGTTTCGATCTAAAAGACACCACCTTGTTGAATATTGATGCCTAGAAATTACATATCGGTCAGAACATAGAAACAACCTACATCATTGCTCTACCATGTGGTCAAGTGGCACATTTACAGTTGCACTAGATGCATGATGCAAATATTAATTTGAGTATAAGTCAATAATCTATGAACATAAAAGGCAATCAAACTACAAGAAATTTGCATATTATTTGTGACCAGAATACTTGTCATAAAAAATATGAAAATGTCACAAAGATTGGTGTTACTTTGGTACGATTTAGGTGATGCTTTGCTCTTTTGCTACATTTATGCCGAAGCATCTTACCCTTTTTCTGATGTAATGAAAGGTTTAATGAATATTCATATATAAAGCATCTTACACAAATCTTGATATTATTACCACGTCAGTTCATATACTTTATTCGGCTTGTAGAATTTTGTTCCACGGGTATTGCCCCCACAATATATATAAACCTTGACTAAAATATGAATAAAAAAAGTTCATCAACATATATTCAAGTCAGATCTTGTTAGGAAGTTTTTACAAATCTAATGGTGCAATCAAAATTTAATTTCGATGTTCGGTTCAAAGTTAGTTTATCGCTTTTCTAAGTTTCAATCACTTTTACCCCATCTAGTGTGTGAATTTGAAGGCATTGCAGCTAGTGTGGGTGTCAATTGCAGGATGAAAAGGGTTCAAGAGCTCGTTGGGCTCGCCGTCCACCATTTTCGCCTGCTTTGTGCAAGAGGCTAAAGGGAATTCGACCACTTCCCCATGTCTATGTTTGCTAGTTGCTAGGAATTTTCCAACCCTTCGATTCAAGATAATGGAAGGAAACCAAGGATATTCAAGGGCGCAAAATCAAGAGTTTTGGTGTGAATTTTTCATTGTTTTGTTTGACTCGATCTTCATCGTTTACATTCATTTTTTATGATGGTTTTTAAGGTGCTTTTTTCAACATGATCTACTTTTTGGAGAACAACAATTTTCAGGTGCATCCCATTAGATTTTGAAAGGTGGTCTCGACCGACAACTGAGTGGAAGCGGTCAATGCCACCGGGTCGAGGTTGGAGGAAATTTTAGGAGGGGTTGGGGGCCACTCTAGGGTGTTCCACGGTGGTAGGGGGCCGATCCCCCTCCCCCTTCACCCGCGCGTGCTAGATCCGCCACTGGTGGTAGTAGTTGTTGGGACCGCGGACATCGTGGCGCCATCATGGCCTATGGTCGCCGTAGCCATCGCGTCGTCGATGTTCATGGCGAGAAGGGTCGTCATTATCGCCAGCGAAGGTGGCACGACTGTTCCCTGCATGAGATCTGACTGCCTCGATCTTTGAGGAAGTTGTCGTCGGTAGCAGAGTGGAAGCGGTCAGCCCCACCGAGTGGAGGTAGGAGGTGGTCGTAGCTAGTGGTGGATCCAGAAACATGTAGGGAGCTGAACAGTAACATGCGGATGACTCAAGAAAACGTCCGCATGGCCTGCTACCAATAGGAGAGAAAAGAAAGGTTTGGCCGCCGGACACCATGAAGGGTGTGTTTAGATTGAAAAATTTGCGTGTATGGATAATATTGAGTTAGAGGGTGTTCAACTTGTGGAATGAATAGTGCTCAGCTGGTAGATTGAATAGTATTGTATGAGAGGAAATAAGCCGAAATAAGTCGAAACAAGGCAAACCCTAGATAAGCCAAAACAAGTCAAAACAAATCAAACCTATACAAGCCTACAAAGAATATGTGACTCGGCCAGAAATCATCAACCCATTGTTCCATCTCGTGTAGTGACAGGAATCACAAGCGGATCTCTTGTTCTTCCATAGACGGAGGAACACGCATAGGAGGAGGAGGACCGGAGGGGAGCTAGATTGAGTAACTTTACTCAATGAAGTCACGTTGCAACTTTCGCTTCATCTCCACCGTCTATTCTCGATCCAACATGTTTGTTCTTTCCTAATGATAAGCTCCGCCTCAGCGATCGAAGTGCCTAAAAAAAATTTGCATGGAAAAGAACTTCCATTAACTCAACAGCTCAGCCGTTGAGTTAATTTTGGAATTATAACACTGCTTCTAAAAGAACAAGAGGTCAGGCAAAACCAACAATATAGGCTCATTTGCATGCTTAATGTTAGTTTTGAGATCTTTACAAAAGTGTTGGCTAACAGAATTTCATCTTTAGCATGCAAGGTTATCAAACCTTCTCAGACTACCTTTCTACTTGGAAGGAATATTCTGGAGGGAGTGGTAATTCTGCACGAAACAATCCATGAGCTCCGAAGAAAAAAAGCAAAAGGGTCTCATTCTCAAACTAGATTTTGAGAAGGCATACGACAAGGTCAATTGGGCCTTTTTACAGCAGATTCTCAGGATGAAAGATTTTTCGAGCAAGTGGTGCCAATGGATAGAAAAAACTATCACGGGTGGAAGCATTTGTGTAAAAGTGAATGATGGTACAAGACATTACTTCCAAACCCAGAAAGGTTTGAGACAAGGCGATCCTTTGTCACCCATACTTTTTAACTTGATGGCAGACATGTTGGCAATATTGATTGAGCGGTCAAAGAATCTTGACTATTTTACTGGATTGGTCCCTCACTTAGTGGAGGATGGTCTATCCATTCTACACTATGTGGATGACACAATTCTTTTTTTGGAAGACGATCTTGAAAAGGCCAAGAACTTGAAGCTAATACTTTGTGCTTTTGAAAAGTTGTTTGGCCTCAAGATTAATTTCCATAAGAGCAAACTGTTCAACTTCGGGGAAACAAAGGAAAGAACGCCGAAGTATGTGCAATTATTCGGTTGCAACGAAGGGGCTTTTCCGTTCAGATACTTTGGTATCCCGATGAGTCACCGCAACATATCTAATAAGGACTGGCGGATGGTTGGGGAAAGGTTCCAGAAAAAACTTAGTAGCTGGAAGGGCAACTTACTTTCGTCAGGGGGAGACTCATATTAATAAATTCGGTGCTCTCAAGTTTGCCCATGTTCATGATGTCCTTCTTCTGAATACCTAAAGGTGTTTGAGAGAAGCTAGATTATTGTAGATCAGGATTTTTTTGGCAATGCGATGAGCATAAAAATAAATATAGGCTTGCTAAGTGGAGTATTCTTCACAAGCCGAAGAGTATTGGGGGATTAAGCATTGTGGATCTGGATATGCAAAACAAATGTTTGTTGAGTAAATAGATTTATAAGTTAATGAACGAGGAAAGTTTATGGCAGCAAATACTCAAGAAAAAATATTTTAAAGACAGGACTCTCTCTCAAGTGGAAAAGAAAAGAGGGGATTCACAATTTTGGTCTGGTTTGATGGAGGTCAAGGGTTTGGTATTGGAGAGAGGAAGGTTCAAAGTTCATGATGGAACCCAGACTAGATTCTAAGAGGATCTATGGATAGGTAATGAACCTTTGATGAAGAAATATCCCTCACTCTACAATATAGTAAGAAAAAAATACTTCAGTGGCTCAAGTACTAAGTACAACACCATTGAATGTCTCTTTTAGAAGAGCTTTAGTGGGGGATAATTGGGCCAAATGGTTACAATTGGTGGGGAGTATTATGTCAGTGCGTCTTAATGAGCATAAGCAATGTATAACGAGTTGGTATTGGGAACAAGAGTTCCTTTTAATCGTTGCATGTGGAAGGCAAAGGTCCCCTTGAAGATAATTTTTTTATGGTATCTCAGAAAGGGTGTTATCTTAACCAAGGATAATCTTGCTAGAAGACAGTGGAAGGGGTGCACTCGGTGTTGTTTTTTATTGAACAAGAGACCATTCAACACCTCTTTTTAACTGTCCAGTGGCCAAAATGATGTGGTTCACAATTAGCGTTACTTTTGGTATTAAGGGCGTGCTTGGCAGAGCTCCAACTCTGAAAAAATAGCTCTAGAGCTGCAGATCTGCGCAGCTCCATCGTGGAGCAGCTCCACCACGCATCTGAGATCCGAAAAAATGTTTGGTACAGCTCCAGATTTCTCATCATCCCTATGACATCTAGAGCCCACATGTCAGAAGAGTAGAAAAGAAAAAAATCATCTTCCTTGCCCAGCGATGCTTCTTCTT
This sequence comes from Cenchrus fungigraminus, assembly GCA_036936925.1. Classification (NCBI taxonomy): domain Eukaryota; kingdom Viridiplantae; phylum Streptophyta; class Magnoliopsida; order Poales; family Poaceae; genus Cenchrus; species Cenchrus fungigraminus. The sequence continues at coordinate 133,440,814 of CM072777.1, forward strand.
CCTTCTGCAGCCTCGCGGGGGGTCGGGCGGGCGCATTGCGCATTCTCGCTGGAGGCCGGGAGGGCGCGAGGTCGCCGGAGGCAGGGCGGCACACGGGGGAGCTCGCCGGAGGCATGGCGGGCGCAACCACGGGCGGAGGTAGGGCGGCGAATTGGGCTGAGGCGGCGGCAACGGTGAATCGAGCTGGGACGCAGCTGAGAGCTCATGCTACTCAGGTTCGTCTACCATGGCCCGTTTCCGATCCCCTCCACCCACCTCCCACCATCTCTCTCTCCCAATCTCGTCCCGTGCGCGCGACAGCGGCCTCTCCCAGCGATGACGAGCTCTTCCAATCCCGTGCGGGCTCCAGCGACGGCGAAGGCATGCCTCGAGCACCCGGCGGAGAGCACCAACGACGGCATCAGGCTCTCCCAGGGCGGCGGCCCCTTCCTTCCCTCCCGCTGCAGGGGTGGTGGGGAGCTTCGGCGGCGGTGGCCTGGAGGCGGGCCACGGCGGCCAGCCCCACCCCTCCCTCCTCCGGCAGCGCGTTCGTGGTCCTCCTCCTCCTCTGTGTTGTGCGGCGCCATTGCCAGTTTCTATTTCTCTCTCATGGTGACGACGGAGGAGCTGCGTGTGGCGGCGCGGGCCTCGTGCATCCTTGTCGTGGGCCACGCACGACCTCACTGCCGGCGGGCGCACGGCCTCCTCGCTGCGGGGGCGGGCAGGCACACAACATGGCTCTGGTAGTCCGCGACGGAGGAAGGAGGCGACAGGGAGAAAAAAAAAAGAATCGAACCGGTCATTTCCCACTTACTAGCGATAGTGGTGGGTAATTTCTCCCAATTTCACAAAATTTGGAGTTGGTGGAGCACCCCTGAGGTACTCCACGAAAATCATGGAGTTGGGGCTTGCTCCACCTTTTTTTTAGCAGATCCGCGGTGGAGTTGCTGAAGCTGGGTGTGTTTGGCTGGAAAAATTTGGAGCAGAGTTGGTTTTTCGGATCTGGAGCTGCGTGGAGCTATGCCAAACACGCCCTAAACCACCTGCAAATATTTATAATATGTTTGGTCCTTAGCTTAGAAGTTTCTCAAAAAAACAAAGAAGTCAGGTGCTGATTGGGGTAGCCGCATTGTTTTGGCTTTATGGCTCAGTATGAATGAGGTTGTGTTCCAACCAGTGACGGAACTGGAGACAAAATTAGGGGGGGGGGCGGAACTGGAGACAAAATTAGGGGGGGGGCAGGCAAACATTTAACATTTCAATAATTGATAATTCACCTCAATTTTTCAAGCAAACAATAGCATGACATGACTATATAACATTAATTGTGTAGCGATAATAACAAAATAAGTTTGCAAAAGTGGTCAATATATCTTACTCAATTAAAGTACACTGCACGTTTCTTCACCCTACTGAAATCATCAATAATTGAATCCGTCGTGACCTTCATTGCAATCTCCCTCTCGATATAGAGTACCAAGCAATTTCTTAAAAATTCATCTTCCATTTTGTTTCGTAGCCTAGTCTTAGTAATTTTCATTGCTGAAAATGCACGCTCTGTAGTTGCAGTCGAAACTGGTAAAGTAAGAACAAGACGAATCAACCTACAAAGAAAAAAGTAAATATTACTACCTGATATTATAATTCATGATTAAGAAACTAAGTACTGTAATATAAAATAAGAACATACCTGTCAATCAAATGATAATCGTCCACCTTTTTTGTGGTTACAAGTCGACGACAAAGATCAGCTACACTTGTCAAATCTTGAAACTGTGGATTGGTACAGACATCAAGTGCATAGTCCTTTCCTCTCACCTTTTTCCAAGAATTGAAACCCTTCAATGTAAACACATCTCATCCTGACTTTCCAGAAGGTTTCTTAGAAAATAAATAGCAAGGAAAGCAAAATGCTGCATCTTTTGTAGGTGAGTATTCTAACCAAGGAAAGTCATTGAACCAATGAGATTGAAAGCAACGTGGATGAGATTTGGGACCAGAATATGGGTAACTTTCCTTTATAAATTGGAATGGACCATGCATGATATATATTCTGCGAGCTTGATCTTGTTCATCAATAGGATATTCCCAAATTTGACGACGTAAACCAGGATCACGCTCTACAATCAGAACACTACCATCTGCATTTAATCTCGGAATTTTGGGTGGAGTAGGAGCTGGACCTTCTTCTGATTCATTTTCATCTAACTCAGGATCTTGATCAGCCATGCCATTATCATCTTGCTCTTCCCTTTCCACGGCCACAGATGTCTTCTGGTAGTAAGAAAATAGTGTCTTCCTTTTAGATTTTGCCTTTGTTTCCTACAAGAATTGGTACATCTGATAAGAAAATCTAATTGAAAGATTGCCAAATTACCAATATGAGTTGGGCTGTTGGGAAAATAGGCAAATAGCGCTTACATTTTGTTGAGACGGAGGAGCCTTCTCCTGCCCGCCGTCATTGGTGTCCGGCCTGTCCCTGCCCATCATTGCGGCCTCACTGACACGGCCACGCTGCGTCGCTGCCGGCCACCGTGGCCGCGCTCGTCGTCGCCCGTCCGTCCGACCGGCCGTCGTCCCATCGAACTGTCGTAGAGTCTGGCGTCGCCGCGTCGGATCGTCGTCTAGGCGGACTCCTGGAGCAGATCAGAAAATGAAACAACGTGGCACGAGGCCAGTACGGCGGCAGAGGGCAGGAGTACGAGTAGACGACGGATGGATGGACGGACAGGCTCCCAGACGAGTTCCAGGTTTATTTCATGGGCTGTTTTGCAATGTTTTTAGCTTGTGGGCTTCGTGTTAGGTGCTATTGGGCTGAAAACATGTAGGTATAATAGAAAATTTTTTGTTTGTTGGGGGGGGCCATGGCCCCCGCCGGCCCCCCTCCAGTTCCGCCACTGGTTCCAACGATCAAATTCTAAATTGATTTTGTAGGTGATGTTTAGAGAAACTTTTTGGATTAGGAGCTGATCCATCCTATCCAAAGAGGAGGAAAGAAGCATTCTGAACAAAAGTTGCTGTTGGTCAGAGACAATAATGTTGGAGTTCTTCAACAAAAATGAATGAAAACGTCCGCAAGCGAATTAAGTTTTAGTTGCCGGTCTTCTGTGGTCCGGCTAGAGTGTCTTGATTTGATTTGTGGCTGTTTGAGACCTCATGTTTTTTTAATGTCCGGATCAGAACTTGTAGTTTTTCGTGTCTGGTGTGTTGATCGTTTGCTAGCGAATGGGCACAGGCTGTGATGTTTTGCAGTGGGGTGCAGCCATAAGGCTGGTTTTGTACTCGCTTTGAGTGTTGAGTCTGGAATTATATTCCTTAACTAGGTTCGTGCCCGTGCGTTGCTACGTGCAACAAAAATATTTATACGGAAAGACATTGGATTAACTGACAATAATATTGCGAAAATATGAAATATTCAAGAACGTAGTTACACTATGAAATGATGTCATCCAAACGCCCGTCAAATCTTGTTTCTTTGCTTGTGTTATTTAAGTGGCATAAGAAGTTACGGTGAATCTATAAATCAGTATTTACTTTTGAATGAGAACATAAAGCATCCATGCCCATCAGACCATCCTCATGATGTCAATGTTACAATGACACGATAATTCTAATCAAATAATTCAGTCGTCCAAATACATTACAGAAAGAAAAAACAATTTCCAGGCGCTGGACATGCTAACCAGGAAGTACTCCATATCGATCACCAAGACAAACTAAACTATGAATTTACATATATATATATATATATATATATATATATATATATATATATATATATATATATTGCTAACTAAACTATGAATTTCCAACTACACTATAGAAAGAAAAAAAATGAAATTTCCATGCGCCTATGAAAAACTTTTGAAGTCTCTAACATAGAACAGTGGGATAAAAATAAATGAGGTAAAATAGAAGATAGCATAATCAAATATACATTGCATTGTCACAGATATCAATCATGGAATTTCAATATCATTCAGGGATAGTAATGAAGTATGTCCCACTCAACCAGATTATAAAGCTTCACAATGCACAACTAAATAGGCACTTTGATAAGCCGGATCATATCCAGCAAGAAACAACTAATCAGTCGTGGAGACATCAGTCATTTGAGCTAAATCAAAGTAACCCTTCTGAACAGCAAGTAGGTCATTTTACAAAGCATCATTTCCCACTACTGTACATGCCATGCTAATATGCTATTATCCAACCAGCACACTGATATCCAATGTCATCATCATGGTTACCTGCAACTGATGCTTGCCACTTTTCAGAAGTACCCAAGACAAAGAACCACCTCACCTGCTGGCAGCCAATGAACCTCAGGTGGAACTTCTGCCCTCTTGCCTCCCAATAACCTCAGGTGTTGCGAAATCCAGCATTTGTTGCCCCTCTGGAACCATCTTGGTTTCCGGCCATTTTCTTGCATATTCCATGATTGATATTTTAGACAAAGCAATTCTAATTAGACAAAATAAAACATCATATAAGAAAATGCGAAGAAAGATATATGCACCATTTGTTGTCTTGTATCTAGTCGCACGTCAACCTTATTGTACTCGGAATTCTCTAGATGTCGCTGATCTGGACTGAGCCTTGAATCTGTCGAAGGGAATTTCACCTAAACAAGTTACAGTTTGGTGCTTTAGGAATGGAGATAAGAGAAAAAATAACAATGATGAAATATAATAATGCTAACAAATTCGAGTGGCGTGAAAGGAAGGTTCATTTTTCTGCCACAACAGAGTGGCGCCTGCATTCAGGCCTGGTGTACTGTAGTTTACTTGCAAGGCATCATCAGTTGTGGAACCAGAGTTGCGTATAGTTTGGAAAAACATTATTTAGAATATTGTTAGCATTATAAGCCAACCTTAGTTGATTCTAACTGAAGGAATGCAAGCATGGAAACAAAAAGGCAAGCAGGAGAGTTAGAACTTACCCAGGTGCCATCGCCCAAGTCACCTAGGTTTTGTCCTCTTTACTGCAATAAGTGAGTCTAGTAGCAAATTCCCCCTTTTTTATTCAAGATATCATAGTAGAGTTATTAACTAAAGTTGGTATGACAAACAAGCTCCAAATAGTACTGCACCTAGTGATGTCCAAGGGCACCGAGATTTCCATACCTGCCTTAGCTGATAACATTCCAAAGTACTTCTCTTAGCAATATTTTCTAAGTACTACCAGACCACCAATATTTTCTATACAAGATCTTGGGTTGTATCATCAAATAAGGAGCAATTGCAGAAGATTACTGGTGCACCTGAGAATGACGGTAGAATTGAGGAAATTGTGGAGACAAGATCGGAGAATAGTACAGGTCCAGGAATGATGGGTCGACCTTTTAATGCCACTGAACCTGGAGATACCTTGAATACATGTATGAAGAAGTTAAGTTCAGCGCCAGCTCATGTTGAATGTAACTCTGTCTCTGAACAGGAAGAACCTGATGCTGCAATTCCAGGCCGCGACAAACTGCAAGATGCTGTCCAGACACAGCCTGAGGACCTTGTTCAGGATGGAGTGAATGCTGTGCAAAATCAAATATTTCAAGAGAATGCCAAGGATCCAATTGAAAAATGACCCTTGGAAAAAACCTGTTGCTACACCTGCTGAAGATTTGCTTATCAGTAGTGCTGCAGAGATAACTCAGAGAATTGTTAACTCAGTCACCGGAGAAGGAAATGATACAATTGGAAGGGAGGAATCTGCTGGGAATGAGAACCTTGGCAATCCAGCTCCCAATGAACTATCTAAAAGTAGAAAATTGATGATTCCTTCCCACGAAAATTCTGAGTTCTATTTAACAAAAGAGGTTACTAAAATTGGAAGTACAAAAACAGATGAGAAAACAGATCAGAATGTAAGAAGTGGCAGTGGCTAGTTGATGCTCAAAGCCAAGCATGATCTACACAAAAAGAAAAGGTAATGGGAAAACACCTGGTAAGTAAATTAATTCTTTTTTACTAATATATTTGATGTTCAGTAGGCCAAGGTCTTGCATTGGAGTAATCAAAACCATATATTTTTAGCCAATGTGCAATACTACCTTCCCATATATCATATTAGCGCCAAGGCCTAATATGTAACAAAGCTACCAATATGACATTAACAAAGCCAAGGATCAGGCACTGATACCTTGTTAATCCACTTGGAGAAAGCAAAAGAATGTACCATACCCAATTTAATACCTCATATTCAGGTTGTTGTTGGGGGCGTAGACAAACCATATAAACGATGAAATAAATCTAAAACATACACATGCTGATGTCTCCTTGCTTCCCTTGCTCCTCTCTCTCTCTCTCTCTCTCTCTCCTGAATGCTCTTCACAAAGTCCACAAAATGATCCTATCCCTGCAAATCAGATCACAAAATTGAGAACCTGACATTTATATAGCTAACTACCTACATTTCCATATCTTTTTTTTTACAATGACATTTCCATATCTTTGACATCATATTGGTGTGTTGCCCTTGCAGCTTGTGGTCATGGTGACCACAGCCCAACCTAGCTGAAAGGCTTCTAGGTAAAAAATGTGTGGATAAACTTATATCAGCACAGTCCTCAATGTAAAAACTGCATACTGAACTTTTTGAAACGCAAGTTCATAACATGTTGAAACGCAAGTTCGTAAATATTTTGAAATAACTAAAACATGTGAATTTTGACATTTTCAACACAAGCAGAAATTCCATTTACCCAAGCTGAAAGGTTTCGAAAAGAATTCATTTCCAAGATCTATGAACCAAAGCATATCAGAAGGCTGCAGAAACTAACATGCTGGATCGCTTGTTCTGTGAAGGACTGAAGGTCTTCAAATGCTTGGCAAAAGCTCTACGCCCTTGTCCAGAGCTGCCACCTCCATTGCTCAGCGCAGGCCCAGAACCACTGAAGAACCACCTCCATTGGCAAAATATACACAGAAGGTAGCTCTGAACCTGCAGCAATGAAACATTTGAATATTGAAAATTTGTGGTTGAAGTGCAAATCGGAAATTTGCAAGAAGATGAAGAACCTTGGTGTCCTAGTTCTAATTACAACAAACACGGCATGCAATAGAATTTTAAATATAAGAACAGACAAACAGTGAAAATAGTTTGCAGCTAACAAAGTAGAAGAAACCAGACCAAGAGCTAATAACCTAGCTAATCAAGACCAAGACCTAATAACCTAGCTAATCAAGACCAAGAGCTAATAACCTAGCTAATCATGTCGATCTAGTAGTTAAACCCAACAAGTAGTTATTACACAGTTAGATAAGAAAAAAATTTAGCAAATCAAAATATTCACTGGGATTAATTTGTTTCCCATTTCCCAATCATGCACTGAACTACCACAACACCTACACCGCCAAAGAAACTACTCAAGGCTAAAAACGGTTGTTTACAATGCGCTGCGGCAGGTTGATTCAACCCAATCTGAGCCATCGTTTTCCGCAAAGAAAATTGGAATTTCAGCAGCAAATGCTTATGTGTTGCAAATAACAATCCTAGTAAATAGGCATTATATACAGAAAAGAATGTAATCAATATGAACAGAATAATTATATATCATTGCAAATTGGTTAAACACAAAACTCTAGCAGCTTGACTTGTTTGCTTTTGCCACATTTTAGGTGCCTAACCTTAGTTGTGGCAACATGTGATCGCCAAAATAAGAACTGTGCTTACTGGAGGTGCTTGAAGAGGAGGTAGACGATGAGGGCCACGTTGAGGCGCTCGTTGTAGGTGGGCACAATGATGTTGTACGTGCGCTTGCCGCCCGCCGCCGCCTCCATTGACGGCCCGGATGTTCCAGCAGCGGATCTCTCCCGCTCAGGGGAGCGCTCTGCTGGGGAGCCGGGAGCCGGGAGCAAGTGGCCGCCGAAGTGACACTGCAGGAAGAGCAAACCACCACAACCTCGAATCAGAGCGCAACGACCACGAATCAGCACAATCCAAAGCGGGGGATTCCAATCGAGACCGTGAAGGGGGAAAGGGTGGACTCACTCGCGGAGGCGACCCTCGGGCTCTTCGGCTCGCCCGGGCGGTAAGGCAGGGAGGAGGAGGAGGAGCTCCAGCCAGGCTCTCTGTCACCGCGGCGGCCCGCACCGCCGCTCTCGTCGGGTTGTACCTTCATGACGGCGAGGGCGTACGCGACGGAGTCATCCTGCTTGGCGACGCGGAGGACGGGCGCGTGGTGGATGTGCGGGACGGACCGAATCCCCTGGGCGGTGGCCGCGGTGGCGCGCCAGGGCGCGTCGTCGCCCGCGAGGAGCGGCCACTTGGAGCCGCCGGCATGGGGGGACACGGACGAGGCCGCGGTGGCGGTGCTGGCCGCCGAGAGGGCGGCCGGTGAGGAGGTGGTGGTGGTGAGGGACGCCATCGGATAAGGCGGAGGAGGGCCGAGAGGGGGCCGAGAGGACGGCAGCGGGCCGGGGTAGGGCGGCGGCGGCGCAGGCGGCCGGGAGGGGAGGCGAGGTCGGGTGGCCGGGGTAGGGCGGCGGCGGCACGCGCGTGATGCGGAGAAAATGAGGGGGGCGAACGCGCGGTGCGGGAGCGGGGAGGGGGTGGACGTGGGTGGAGTGGGGGAGGCAGACGCGCGCGCGGGGAGGCAGACGCGCGGGGAGGTAGAAAATGACGCATCAAGTTATTGTCTTCCTTTCATTCTTTTTAGGAGTAGAGATTAAAAAAAAACTCAACGGCTCAGCCGCATCGCTGGCCACAAACTGCGATGTGGGTGTGCCCTCCCATCGAGCCATCACCCCGAGGGAGCATACTCCCCTTTGCCGCTGGAGCAGTTGCAAAGAAAATTGTTAAAACCTCCTACGATCAGAATAGGAATGGGACGTGATGACGTGACCATGGTTTCCTGGGCCGGACCCTTCAGTGAACTAAACGAGTTGGGCCCTTCCCTATCGCGCGCGTTTCATAGGCAGGTAGGCAGGCCGAGAGAAGAAAGAACTAAAGGGCCTGACTAGCCCATTGAAGGGCAGGCACACAGAAAATGATTGAAGATGTAGAATTTATTTTATTTTATATTATTTTTTTACAAATTTACAAAAAAAAATATGACCATTCCATAGTTTTGCATAACATAACGGTACCTTAGCTACAGCCGTTTCAAATGGAGGCACTGGTATAGTTTTGCAAAACTTTTGAAAGGCCATATATATTTTTTAATTCGTAAAAGAAATAGTATAAAACAAAATAAAGCCACCCGAGCGGGCCTGGATGGAACTCGCCGAGCATATCCCATTTTTCTGCATCGCCGAATCGTACGTGCGCACACAGCGGAAAATACAGTTCGTTGTTGTCACTGGACTTATTCTATAAAATTCTGAAATTTTTTTGTTCATCAATTGAGAAGCTTCGAGTTTGCGTGGACCTCTGTTCCCTTCATACGCATAGCACGAAGAGAAGAGGAGAGGGGCTGAGCTTCAAAGAAAGGGGATACGCATAGCATAGCGCTGAGCTTGCCGAGGCCTGAGCTCAAGCTTGGAGACCAAAGTGAGGTCAGTCCTCTCCTCCTAGTCCAACGCAATACCAATACTGTTGTCAAAAAAAAAACGCAATACCAATACCGCCTTTCCAGAAACTTGGGCAGGCCGCAGTCAGTCGGCCTCGTGTCTGGTTTGGCTCGGTGATCATTCACCTCATGACCCGAGAAGATATATAATTTTTTTAACAGAGAAGATGTATGTATCCAGAAGACTTTTTTTATTTCCCAAATTGCGGCGATAAGTTTATTCCAAATGCATGTACAGTACTATGCTGACTGAAGACCGGCACTCTTCGTTTTTTTTAATGTGGGTCCCACTTTGAAAAAGTTGAACTCCACCCCACTTGCTAACTCTGTCAAATCCACCATCAGCGCTAATCCTTTGGTCTTATCGCTAAACCTAGATCCACTTGCTTGGTTTAGCAAGTGGTTTAGCGGAGTGGTTAACAAAATAACACACCGGCTGATTAGAGTAAAGCTCCCAGCTGGGCCACTTGCCAATACAGCCTTCCCACAAAATTGGGGGCGGAACCGCGGAAGGCGGATGAGGTGGTGGTTTCGCCGCTGTCGCGGGCGACGCGGCCACCCATCTCTGGGGCGCCGCGTGTGGCCGCCTCGCCACGGGCTCCAAGCGGCAAGGGGCTCTCTTCCCAGTTCCAGGTCCGGCGCGTGCCGGGCACACGCCCTCCTCCTCGGAGTCGAGTCTTGGGTGCTCTCGGCGGCAACACGGTGGGCCGCAGAGTGGAGGCCGTCGCTCGCCGAGCATCGCCGAAAAAGCTCAAAACCGCGGGCCGCCGCGGCGCCCGGCATGCGCGGCCAACTTCGATCCGAGGCGGGGGCCCCGGCCGGGCGCCCGGGTCTACACGTCTGGCTGGCCTGGGCTGTTGCCGTCGCTGTCCCCCGCCGCGCCTCGCGACAGCGGCCGTGGGGGAGGAAGGCAAGAGGCAGATGCATTGCACCTCTCCCAACCGCCCAAACAGCGATGCCGACGAGGGAGGGGGACACACGAGCATGCGGGCCCGTACCGGCGCGTCCGCGGCGGCCGGCCTTATCCCCTCACACGCTGCAATGAAGCTGCCATGCTCTGCTCTCTTCTCCTCGCCCCGCGAATTTTGGAGCCCCCACGCCACGCCATGACCCACGTCTTCTTCCTCCAGCGCGTCCTCCCTCTATTTAACAGCGCCTCCTCATCGAGCTGAGACCCCCAATTCCAAACCAAACACAAGAGCGTCCGACTAGTGACTCGCTTCAGCAACCAGCAAAGGCAAGACCCCAACTCCCCAAGAGAGAAAAAGCAAGATGTGTGGCGGTGCGATCCTCGCCGAGCTCATACCGAGCACGCCGGCGCGCCGCGTCACGCCGGGCCACCTCTGGCCGGCGGCACCAGGCAAGGGCAAGCAGCAGCGGAAGGCCGACGACTTCGAGGCGGCCTTCCGGGAGTTCGACGGCGACTCCGACGACGAGGACGAGGAGGAGGTGGAGAGCAAGCCGGCGTTCGTGTTCGACGCCTCCTCCTTCGCGACGAGGAAGCTGAGGAGGCAGCAGCAGCAGGTGGCCGCGCCGGCGTCGAGCAGGCGCCGCAAGGCCGCGCAGTACAAGGGCGTCCGCCGCCGCCCGTGGGGCAAGTGGGCGGCCGAGATCCGCGACCCCGTCAAGGGCGTCCGCGTCTGGCTCGGCACCTTCCCTTCCGCCGAGGCCGCCGCGCTCGCCTACGACGCCGCCGCGCGCGACATCCGCGGGCCCAGGGCCAAGCTCAACTTCCCCTCGCCCGCCGACGCCGTCCAGAACAGCCGTAAGCGCGGCCGCGCCGCCGAGGTCGTCGACCTCGTCGCCGACGATGAGGAGGACGACCACCACCACCACAACCACTACGCGGCGTCCGGCGTCAAGCACGAGTCCGAGGCCAGCGAGAGCTCCGATTCCGGCGGCGCGCTCCCGGACTTCTCGTGGCAGGGCGTGTCCGCGTACGACGAGGAGGTCCCCGCCCTGGAGGCTGTCGCGGACCAGAGCAGCGGCGGCGCCAGCAAGCGCCCGAGGACCACCGAGCCGGAGAGCGCCGACGACGAGGCGTCGCCCCGGGGGGCCTCCGACGACTCCGAGTCGGACGCCCTGTTCGACGCGTTCCTCTTCGGCGACCAGTTCTCCTACTTCAACGGCGGCGCCTACGAGTCCCTGGACAGCCTGTTCAGCGCCGACGCCGTGCAGGGCACCAGCGCCGCCGTCGCGGCGGACGAGGGGATGGGCCTGTGGAGCTTCGACGACGGCTGCCTCGTCGAGGACAACCTGTCGTTCTAAATTACGGATGGCCATGTCTTGTAAACTACGGATGGTTTTGTAAAATTTTGTCTAGTTTGTAACTTTGAATCGAAGAAGAGCTGCAATTACCGTTCTCTAAACATCTTTTCCCGGATCGAGTCGTCGAGGAAGAACTGAAATTACCGTTCTGGAGAAACATGCTGCCCTATTCTTTCATATCAAAATCGTTGTTAATCATCAAGTCTTTGATGTGAAATTCTATTGCATCAGTCTTACTGGCTCTGCTTGAGTTGATCAATGTTAGTTCATGAAGAAAGAATGGTTCATCCAACAAAACCTGGAAGGGACTTGAAATGATGAGCGTGGTTCTTCTCTGTTCCCAGAGGATAGACAGTCTAGAGCAAGGACCATCGAAAAACAGGCAAAGCATGAGTTCGCACGCAAATCGCGAGGCTGAATTGTCCTCCTGTGGAGTTTACAAAAAGTCGCTTTGTACTCGCGTGCACCAAGTGCGTTTGTGTCCACGGCTGACCAAGAGAAGTCTAGAACCGGCCAAACCTTCATCCGACCAGAGCAAGAGATGAAACATCATAATGGTTCTCGTAAATCGTAGTCCTACAAGCCAGAAATGCACTCTCGTCTGATTATGTCTTGTTTAAAATTGACATTGCGTTGAAAATGACATGATCAGTGCACTAAATTCACCAATACAATTAAAATTAGCAAACTCAATATTATCCTCGTGGTTTGCAATTTATGTCATGTTTATACATAATCTACATATTCAAAACATAAAAAAAAAATGTACTCCCTCCGTCTCAAAATATAGCTTCGTTTAGACTTTTGCAAAGTCAAACTTTTTTAATTTTTACCATGAATTATCATGAAATGAACTATCAAAATATGTAATCTTTTATATTTGAAATAAAATATTTTAACAGTCATTGTTGGTCAAAGTTGAAAAAGTTTGACTTCAAAAAAGTCTAAACGAAGCTATATTTTGGGACAGAGTGAGTACTTAAATGGTTTCTCTAGAGACTAGCAATATTCATTGTTTTCCAAACGGTGGCGAAGCCAGCTCCAGCAATTAGGAGGGGCTCTCCTCCCTCTTCTTTTCCTCCTTTCTTCCTCTTTCTCATCTTCTTCTTCCTCCTTTCTCCTCAAAAATGGAGGAGAGGCTCAAGAAGACGATTCATGGCGCAACCAGCGGTAGTGGGGCTTCAGCCCCGGCAACCCCATCGTTGTTTCCGAATGCAATAAAACCAAAGAAAATGTAAAGAGAAATTTTAGAGTGTTTTTTTATAAGTTATCCATTTGACAAAATCAAACAGTGGAAGTATCAGTAAGTTTTTACAGTGAACTACCAACTTGGTGGGACCACAACAAATTTTAATTAATGTTTTTTAATTCAGAAAGGGTATATGAGTAATTTCACATGGTTAATCTGACCGGTTCCCGACCATGTTTTATGACTCAATTCTTACGCGAGGGTACGACGACTTGAGAGAGAGGTGAGAGAATAGATTACCATAATACTCTTTTCGTAATTTGTTTAATTTTTTAATTAATCAGGCGGTGGAAAAATGAATACAAATGGTACTTTCGGATACTACACAAGCACCTAAACAAGCTCTTTCTAGAAAAGGGAAAAATGTAGAGTGTTCAAGGAAACCAGGTCATTTTGTAAAACTAATATAGAATTTGCGAACTAGGTCCTTTGTTCTCTTTTGGGAAAAATCATAATTAGTTGGATCTTTGAGCCACAACTCCACGTGCTGGTGCTCCAATTTCCAGACAATTTTGTTCACTAGCTCGAAAAGACATGCCCGTTGATAGCAAGCTCATTTGATTGTTTTATTTTAAAAGTTATATTTGATTGTTTCATGTGTCTCTAGATAAAAATAATGATTAATTCGGTGGTGAGAAGGAGTGGTACGTAGACTCTTCCGGTCTTCCCCGCTCCCTTGCTTGGCTTCTTTAATAATGTGATGCAAAATACCCATATTTTCGTGGAGTTTGTAGAGCTTAAATTACCACTTGTTCTTTAAATAAAGGGTCTAATTGGTTGAGTACCGAAACCGAAAGTGTCAAACTAAAATCAGGGTATGCCCAAAAAATTTGACAATTTTCATTTAGTATCAAACTAATTGGAGATAAAAAATTTGGCTACCACGTTTTAGCACTCAACCAAATGGCATGCAAAACTTTGCCCGGATTTTGACATTGCCTAGATTTTGACAAGCCTCAAATTTGACATGCCTGATTTTTTTAAAAAAAAGTATGTAAAACACGTTTTTCAAAGTGGTGAAATTTTTGCATTGGGGAACGTGTTCTGTGAGAGGTGACACGGTCTGCGATGCGAAAATTTTTGGGACTTTTAGGGAACTAAACTGGGCTAAGAGAAGAAGAGAAGAAGAGTATTACACGATTTTGGTTTGACAATTTTGGTACCAAACCAATCAATATCCAAAATACTTTGCTCGCCCATTGCGGACGCAAGGCAGTTGAAAAGGTACCACATCTTGGTCCCGGTAACTGTGTTTAACCAGAGTTTGTTGAGGACGTGCTCTAGATTTTATTTATTTATTTATTTTGAAAAGGATGCTCTAGATCTTTCTCTTTGTGCACAATACGGAAATTTGGTGGACAGGCATGTTGACACCGCTGCGCTACAGAATTATTGACGCAGGAGGCAGAGTTTATCACCTTGTATTTTAGAAAAAGTCAGTGATCCATTCGGTGATGGCAAAGAGACACGTACTTTTGAATATTCACGAGGACAGATCGGAGAAAAAGAAGAGGGAGAATGATAACATAAACTTTGCCAGCTGCAACTGCAAGCATGAGCCCCCCAGAAGATAGGGGAGATATTTGTATTCTTTTTTCATTATCATCACCAGTTGCATAATTTTGTTGGCAACCCTTGGCCTTTCCTCTCAGAGGAAGGAGAGACCGAACTTGGCTTTCCCTTGCTTGCAAGGCGTCGCTGCCTCAAGTTGCAAATTTTCAAAGCCACACGTCGCAGTCTCGGTCATCAGATCAGCCAGCCTCGGCTCAAGCTATTCAAGAAGGTGAAGGTGTCGACATACTACGCGGTGGCTCCATCCCATCATGCTAACACGCACAGCAAATGAAACCCCATCACCTCTTAAACAAAACAAGCCAAGATGTTGCCATCTTCTTCCCCCACTCCCCTATCATCAGGCCAAGCCTCTGGCTGTTTGTGTACGTGTACAGTGCACCTGTATCTCGGGCACTATTTTGAGATATACTCCGTACGAGCGAGTGATCTGTACTCGAGGTTTTGTCATGCATGATGCGCGTGTGTGTGTGTCCAAAGCTGGCCTTCGTTATTTTCCCGCCGTTCCATCGCCACACTGCCAACGAACTATACGACGTGGAAGTGGGAAATGATTCTGAATAGTACTCCGTATTGTTTAGTGAGTGGTATGTGCTTGCATTGCGGCGATGGGTGGACTCAATTAAGGATTAAAATCCAGCCTCTGTATCCACAAGTGAATATACAGGGTCAACGATTACACCAGAGCGCTTAGGTTCCAAACCTCGCACCGAGACAAAGAAAGAAAACTAGAAAAGACAAACACTACGACAAAGGAAAAGAAGACTAAGCTTCTAACTTGTTCTCCAACCACGCTTCAAATCTACCTACGCTCATCAAGCCAAACCACCACAAGTGAAGCAGGTCTCATGACTTCCAAAGCGACGCCCTCAAGAAGCAGAGACGGATCTAGCAATAAATTTAGAGGTGACTTTCTTCTCTTTCTTCTTCCTCTAGCCTCTCCTTCCCTCATTGTTCTTCCTCAAGTTTGTAGGGGAGACTAAGGGGGGCTCCATTAGATTTTCAGCGGTAGGGGGGCTCGAGCCCCGCCCGCCCCACCGCTGGATTCGTCCCTGCCAAGAAGGAAACGGCGTCGCCGCCGCCGTCGTCACTCCTCTGAAGAACCGGAGAAAGGTTTTCACCTGGAAGACAAAGACCAAGCAGGAAGCATCCCAACAAAACGCCTTCAAGGAGGACTACGACACCCAAAGACGCTGCCGTTGTTGACACCGACACCATAGCCGGGAAGGCTTTCGCCCGACGCTTCGTCCAATGCCGACCCGACAACGAAGGAAAAGATGAACCGCAACACCGGCCGCGACCATCAAAAGCGCGAGGGGTGAGCACTTAGGCTCCCCTCAACCAAACTGACACGAGAATCACGACATCTTGCCCAGCTCGCGGGATGACCGACACTGACTGGAAGAGCCAGATCTTCACCAGGGGACGCCGAAGGATGGAAGCAGCCCGCAACAGCCGCCAACCACCACCGACACCGCGCTGCACACCGACGAACCTCCGCTGCACTTAGGCCACGAGATAGGTCCGCACATGAGCGCGAGGCCAGCCGAGGTCGCCAACTGCCACAGGCCATCGCCAAACTCGCATCGGGAGCGGCCTCGGGAGACCAAACCCTTCCCCGGCACTTAGTCCGAGCAAGGTTGGCTCCGAGGACCGACGCCCATCAGCAAGCCACTGCCGCCCATGTCACAGATCCGAGAAGCCCGACCACCGCCTTCTCCACCCGAGACTTGCCACCAGGCGCCGGAGGCCACCAGACCCCGCCGCCCGTCGCCGGCAACCACGCCGCCGCGAGAGCTGCGCCGCAGGCTGCCGCCGACCGTCCCCACCACGAGGAACAGTGTCGCAGGTCACCTCCGTTGCAGGGCGCCGCCCGCCGGCCACTGAGCCCCCATCACGGGAAGCCTCGACGGCGACCACCGAGCCACCACCGCGGGGAACCGCGTCACTGGTCGAAGGCCGGTACCGCCCCGCGCCGGCCGCACCGCCGCCTCACCATCCGGAGCCGCCATCCCCGCTGCCTGGGTCCGGACTCCATCCCTCCACCAAAAGGAGCGCCCCTCCGTGCAGGCCCCAGATCCAGCCATGGCACCGCCGGATCCGGAGGCTGCACCACCCGCTGCCGCGGAGGACGGCCCACGCCGTCGAGCCCAAGACGGCCGCTCCCGCCCCGGTCCACCGGCGAGAAGAGGAGGGAGGCCACGCCGCCGCCTTCCTCGCGGCCGTGCGAGATCCCGGCGGCCCGCTCGGGCGGCGGCGCGGCGGGAATCAGTGGGGAGAGGGTGACGGCGGTTAGGGTTTGAGGGGGCTGCCCGTCGCCCACGTGGGGGAGACGAGCCGGGCGTATCGTTTCTCTCCGGGTGGACTCAACTGTTAAGAATCAAAAGTATTACTGTTACTGCCTGTGATTTTAGGTTAAGCTGAATTAGACTCGCGAGTGCTCACCTGATTGGTACCTGAATTTCCCTCATCTCCCTCTTCACTACATGAATTCTCTTCTTCTTCTTCGATGAGACCCCACCGAACTGTACTTGCTCATGATCTTCATCCTATCGTTTTTCATCATCCAAGCTGTTGTTCGTCCCAAACGCAAGTGCCGGCGACATGTTCGTTTAGTGTGAGATACCGCTCTGCCCTTTGATCCATGGTTTTGCAGTGCAGGGTTCGGCAGGAAAAGCTGTTTTGGCACCACGGTGTCGATACTCGATACTAGATGATAATAACAATCGCCAGGTGATTGCCGATTGGATGGTCCGTGTTATGTGTAAACAATCACAGGCGTAGCAGTAGCACGATGACCGGAGGAAAAGGTACGTACTATGAATCCAGACGGGTTGCTCGACAGATTATTGTTATTATACGCATCCAGTTGATGATACTATATACAGTACGGAGTAGTACATAGCAACGTGAAAGTGAAAGTAGCATGATCCGTCCGATCGCATGAACAAGCTTTAGTTTAATCGACACCAAAACCTGTGAATTCAGCGCTCCACTTGGTGATGGATACAGAGGTTGTTGGGCTGGTAGAGCGAATAGTACTCGGTTGGTAGATTTAATAGTATTGTGTGAGAGAAGATAAATCGAAATAAATCGAGATAAGTCAAGTTAAGATAAGCCGAACAGCCTCACAGCCTTCATGCAAACTGGAAGGCCGTACCGCGGTTTTGTTACTCCTCTGTCAGATAGTAAAATTTGTTACTGCCTTGCTGAAACCCGTAAAACACTGCTAAGCAGCATTCCATTTGGACCTTGTTTAGTTGGTTGAAAAATTTGCCTTTTTAACTGCTGGAACTCCTGTAGCACACTGTAGCATGTTTCGTTTGTTTGTGGTAAATATTATCCTACCATGGTCTAACTAGGCTCAAAAGATTCGTGTCGCAAAGGACATCTAAACTGTGTAATTAGTTATTTTTTTATCTATATTTAATACTCTGAACATATGTCTTTTGGTGTATTTAATGTGATGTGATGGAGAGAGTGGAGAAAATGTTAGAAATTTTAGCCAACTAAACAAGGCTTTGGTATTGCAAATTGTCTGGGTCAATGGGGGTGCCCACGCGGACATGTTGACTTTAAGGTCCACGTGTACTGCTTCAGTGCAGAGCGGAATCCTCTGCTGCTTAGACTGACCGCACTAGCCTCCGGGACTGCTCCCTCGAGTAACCGCTTCGCGGAAAATGCTCCGCAGCGGTCTCCTGGGAGCCTTCCGTTACCGCTACGCGCCCTCCCGTCTCCGCCACTCTGAGCGGAGGTAGCGGCCTCTCGCTACACCGACGTGGCGTGGGTCCCACGCCGGAGTCGTTCCTCCGCGCCGTGACCAGGAAGGGGAGGGAAGAAAACAGATGGGGGGATGGCCACCGGATCGAGCACGGGGAGGCCCGGAGCCGCTGCGCAGGTGAGGAGGGAGACGGGCACGACGGGCTCCGTCGGCGGGAGGAGGCCGGCCGCGGCGGAAGGAGAGGTGGGGCGCGCGCCGGCGTGCTCGCCGTTGCCGGAGGGAGAGGCGGCCGGCGCTCGTGGACGAGGAGCCCGGCCGGCCGGCCGCCCTCAGATCTGGCAGGATTCCAGGCCGTCCGGTCGCCGGCCGCCTGGGAAGAGGGCCGCCCCTCTGCTCCGCGCCTCGAGAGGGCCGCCGTCGCCTTGGCTCCGACGCTGGTCCTCCTCCTTCAATCCGCCGTCACCTTGGCTCCTAGGACGGGTGACCGGCCGCCGGGAATGGATGAAGGCGAGGGAGGTCTGCCGGTCGTCGTGCTCTCCACCGCGCCGGATCCCGCCCGACAAGCGTGCAGCTCCCCGCGCAGCTCACCGGCCCCGGCGGCATGGACGAGCTCATGGAGCCGGCGGCCGGGATCTGTCGGAGAGAGCTCCGCCGGGGAGGAGCAGTGGAGGAGGAGCAGAGGGCGCCGGGAGAAGAAAACGAGGGGAGGAGAGAGAGGGAGGGGGAGAGGAGAGATGTATGAATAAAATAGGTAGTAGTTGGTATAGAGGAGGATATATAAAGGATGACGAGTGTAGAAGAAAATTGTATAGAGGAGAGAATCGTGATGACTAGGCAGGAATATTCTGTTTTGAAGGAACCTGTGAAGGAACATGAGTGCGGTCAGTCTTAGGCTGTCCGCACTGGCTGCGGTACAAGCCACGCTACGGGACACCGTGGATGGGTGGCGTATGCGCTATGGCGTTTTTCACCGCGCACCGGGGGACGGGACAGGGAACGGGACGTCCCGTTCGCTCGCCGCAGACGCCAAATACAGCGCGAGTCAAGGGCGTGCGCTACGCCCGAGCAGCCCCACCTCGCGCCGCTGTTGGCCTGCTTCGCGCGCAGAAGAGCAGTGGAAGGAGCCCGCCTGGCAAGAAGAGGAGGGCGGCCGAGGCAGGGCGAGCGGCGGCCGGCGCCGACGAGGAGGAACGCACGGAGGACGGAGGGAGGGAGATGGCCCCCGCGGCGGCCGCGGCCGAGGCGGCGACGGGACGCGGCGACGCGCGTCTCAGAGCTCAGCCAAGATCCGGAGCCCTGTGCGACGGGCCGGAGCTCGCGACGGCGTGGAACAGGAAGAGGACAGGGAGGGCGGCGCGTCGAGCTCGAGGCCACGCAGGAGCTCCGCCGCCCCATCCCCTGCCTCGCCGGAGAGAGGGGAGGAAGAGGATCGGAGACAGGGGAGCTCGAGGACGAATCCGCCGGCGGAGAGCAAGGTGTAGTGCGCGCGAGCTGGAGCTCCGAGCTCCGCCGCGGCTCGCCGTCCTGTGGCTCCTCCGCCGTGGCTCGCCGTCGCCGTCCTGTGGCTCCTCCGCCCAGGGCCGCGGCCGACGACCTCTGCCCCCGACGCCGCTCGATCCGTGAGCGCAGGGCCGCCGCGGGCCGCGCCTGCGAGCTTCGCCGCCGGAGCCGCGGCCAGCCACGCCGGTGACCTCTGCCCTGGGGGTAGTGCCCGATCCGGATAGGTGCGTCGTGGGGGAGGGGGTGCGTGGGAGGTAGAAGAGAGAGGAGGGGTAGGGGTGGGAAGTGAGTTAAAAAAACTCAGACAAATGGGTCCCACAGCCAGTAGTTGATATGGAGTATGGTATATAGGGGATGACGAGTGCGGAAAAACTGGTGTTGTACTGGAAAATTTTGATGACCAAGCAGAATATTCTCTTTAGAGTACTGCAAATAGAGTACGAAGAGTGCTACCGGCCTTAGTGCAGAAAAAAGCCCTTGCCCTTGCCATCGTCTCCCATCATTTCTGGAGCCAGCCAACGTGCTCTTGCGTGCGTGCTGAGTGCTGACTTGGATGCCCCTCTTCGTTCGGGTCGCGGGGCGCTTTCCCTTTCCTCCTCCCACCTCTCAACCTCTGCCCGTGCCCGACCCCTCGCCCCCTCCAAGTGGCTCACGACCTCCATAAATACTCGCCACCGCCGGCGACCAACACCATCACATTCACAGCACTACACGGCAGCTCACTGCAGCCTTCTTCACTCCGACAGAGCACGCTACGCAAGCAAAGCAACATGTGCGGCGGTGCGGTCCTCGCCGAGCTCATACCGAGCTCGCCGGCGGGACGCGGCGTCAAGGGCCGGAAGCGAGCCCCCGCGGCGGCGGCCAGGGACGACGACTTCGAGGCCGCCTTCCGGGAGTTCGACGGCGACGACGACTCCGAGGAAGAGGTCGTGCCGGCGGTGACGGCGGAGCGCAAGGCGTCCGCGACCCGGCGCGGCAGGCGGCCGAGCCAGTTCCACGGCGTCCGGCACCGTCCGTGGGGCAAGTGGGCGGCCGAGGTCCGCGACCCCGTCAGGGGCGTCCGCGTCTGGCTCGGCACCTTCGCCACCGCCGAGGCCGCCGCGCGCGCCTACGACGACGCCGCGCGCGACCTCCGCGGCGCCGGCGCCAAGCTCAACTTCCCAGCGTCGTCCCCCGCCACGGCGCGCACCCGCAAGCGCCGCGCCGCCGCCGCCAGGGCGGCGCCGTGCGTCGACCTCGTCGACGGACACGATGCTCCTGACGCGGTGCACGCGCCGTCGGTCAAGAGCGAGGCGGAGACGGAGACCAGCGACGCCAGCGCCTGCAGCGCCCTGCCGGACTTGTCGTGGCAGGGCATGTCCGCGACCGACGACGGCGCGACGTGGCCTGCAGCTGCTGGCTTCGACCACGTCGAGCCAGACTGGCCGTCCGTCGAGCTCGGCGGACCCAGCAAAAAGCGGGCCCGGATCGAGCCCGAGGAATCCGAGCACGCGGAAATGGTGCCTCCACCGGCGGCGTCCGCCGACACGCTGTTGGACGCTTTCATGTTCGGCGACCAGTTCAGCTTCTTCGACGGCGGAGCGTACGAGTCTCTGGACGGGCTGTTCGCCGGCGACGCGTCGGTGTCGCTGGGCAACGAAGGCGTGGGGCTCTGGAGCTTCGACGACACCGTGTGCTATTAGGCTTAAGCTTTCCTTCATCCTGTCTCCTCTGTTCTCCCGGAGCTCGCGTTCTGTACAAATGCTCTCGTCGCTACGAGTCCCTGTGGTTTGTAATCACGTGTTGCAGCATTGAGGTTTTCAAGTCGTCTGCATCTTCAGTTACCACGTGCTTACGTTACGATGTGCTTCTTGATCGCTCCTCGATTCGTTGCTACTTTCTTCATCATACAATATATCAAGTTAAAATTTTCGATTAAAGTTGGATAAATTTTAGTTAGGGCAAAATTAAAACAACCTTAAAACAGAGGAGTAGTAACGTTTATCTCTGAAGATGACGCGAGACCTTACCATAGCGTCAACTGTAGGAAGGAAATCAATCTTTGCATGTGTTTTCACGGCAATTGGCACCAGACCCAGCCCAATTGTGGACTTGGGTTGAAGGCTGGAAGCAAACAACGTGCGGCACTTTAACTCCAGCCGTTACCACACGATAGGTTGGAGTATACTCCCTCCGTTCTGAAAAAACTGATGTTTAGGACAGCGACACGGTTTTCGAAACACAATCTTGACCTCTTGTCATTATAAAAATATTTATCAAAGAGTGATATATCTATACTTTTATGAAAGTATTTTTCAAGACAAATCTATTAGTATAGTTTTCACATCTGCAAATTCAACAACTTAAAAGTTATTGATGATTTAGATTCTCAATATTTGACCCAAACCTTATCCTAAACGTCAGTTTTTCAGAACGGAGGGAGTATCAAAGACCATTTAACTCCGCCGTATTCGACAAAACTTAACAAAGTTATTGAATTTAGTACAAAGATTATCTTAATTAAAATTGGTAGGAAATGATTTGCCTTCTTCTTCTCATCAATTCCCTATACTGCAGTACTGTATATATAATAACGGCCAGATCCAAACGGAAGGAAGGACAAGAGGCCATTGCATTTGTTGTCAAGACAAGATGAAGAAGAAGGGTGCTGTATCGCTGGCGGCTCTTCTCATCCTCATCCTCCTCCTCGTCCTCTCTGCCGTCTCCGTTGCAGCAGCATCCGAGCGCCGCCGCAGGTGCTACGGCATCAACAAAGACGGCATCGAAATACCAGGACGCTGCGGCAGCGAATACGAAACCCATCTCGTGACCCTCCGGAAGCCCCCGAACGCGGACGCCATGGACGACGTCGCGTGGCGTCGCTGGTACGAGTCGTTCCTGCCAACAAGCGCCGAGCTCGACGCCTTCATGGACGATGGTCGTGGTTGGTTGCGTCTCTTGCACGAGTCGTTCCTCACCGACTCCATGGACGACGACGAGGACGACGAGCAGCCACGTTACTTCAACTGCTACGCGGGTTTCGGCGACACTTGCGTCCTCCGGAATATTTAACCTGTTGCCATCATACGGGGACGAGTGACAACAGATTTGCCACTCATGAGAGAGAAGTGAATGTAAGAGGAATTAATTGATCATAGAGTGGCAAATAGTTAAATATCCTGCTCCTCCTCGTAAAACTGACCCTGGTGGTGGCCAACAAGCCAGGAGTCCTGCGCATGTCCGCCATGATGGGACCGTGGGTCGATCCGGCTGACACACCTTGTTCAAGAAATGCTTCTGTTGCCCGGACTATGCTTTAGCGCCTGTTGTTTTGTGTGAAAAGGAATAGTGAAGTTACAAATAAATAGTGATGGAATAGTGTTTCTTGTGAGAGAAGATGTGATGGATGTGATAAGTAAATAATGTTTTTCACTGTTCATTTGTGACCAAATGAACAGGCCCAGTCGGAGTTCGAAATTTACTGATGCAAAGTCCATCTGATTTGTTCCAATAAAAAAAATATCGTTAATTCCTTCTTATATAATCTGAGTTTAGTTGCCGATTGTTTCTTTACAACACATGAGTTTAAGTGCTACTGTACTCATCGGTGGTGCTCCTCGCACCTTCCAGCGTCACGGCATGCTCCTACACAAAAGAAGCAAAAAATCATAATCTCCTCACAATACTTAAAAAAAAAGCACAAGAAAGCAAAGTAAAAAAATGTGAAAAAACAGAGCAAGTAACCAAACTACAAATAAAAGTGTAGCATACTATATTGAGTTGTAATTGTAAGGCAGTGTTAATCTACCGTTGCTAGTTTGCTACTAACTTAACCTCTAGAGTCTGAACAAACTACAAATGTACCAAAGAAAGAAATAGCCTCATAGCATAGGGAGGGGGGCACTGGTCCCTTAAAATAAGAAGAGGTGGACGGAGGAGTAAGAAGAAGTCTTCCAAAATTTAATGCTAGCTAACTAATACCATGTTTAGATGCAAAAGTTTTACCAAAATTTCTTACCTAGAGAACCGTGTCAGTTCATTTCTTCTCTCTATGTACGCGTCCCAATGCAAAATTTTCACTCTGTGTCAAAACTTTTGGCCAAGTAAACACGGATTAAGATGAAATCAACGTCATCGTGATTGTAGGCGGCTCACATTCCTATGCCACCTAGCACCTGCACTTGGATTTCGACGAGTCGATAGTATGTTGGGCGGCTCAGACAGCGGCTCCATTGTGCTTGGCTTCGGGATCATCAACATAACCGCTGGTGGGATAAACGTGCGGTAGGCCCAAGCACAGAGTTGAAATTTCATCACATCGACGTGGTTGGTCACGTAATCGTGGAGGTGCTCGATCAGGCAGGAATGAAAGAGTGCTGCCTCCATCGTAGAAACCTCCTACACGTGGGCTAGGAGACTTGTGGACTCGCGAGTTGGAAAGGACATGCTCAGCGTTCGTTGTTGAGGGTAGCACCACCATGTACATGAGTCGAGAACCGATGGATGGCGTCTTGGTAGGGGGCTCAGCCCCCCCCCTCCTCCTCGGTTGTCCTACCTCTTCCATCCTATTGGATTAAGCGCATCCACCACTACCCCTTTCTTGCAACATGCATCACACTACTACTGCTTCCGACGATGATCACTAATGTGTCCACCATCGAGTTGGAAGATAGGAGGCACACATCAAGCCAGCAGATGCAAGAGGATACATGACATACATCTCTCAACTCGAGTGACTAGGAGGCGAGGGCATGATGAATGTCGATGCTCACAGATATATAGCACCAATCCTTCATATTGTTGATGACCGGCAGATCTAGGATAAAATGCTTAGTTTGGATCCAAGGGCTAGGTGGTGGTAAGCGAACACGCCCCCTAGCGCCCCTTGGATTCGCCATTGTCGGTAGCCCACGACAAGCCTTGACTTCAACAGTTTTCATGGCATGACCAACGGAGAAGGGGGTCTCCGTCGAGCCCGGCTTTATCCGCTCCTTTCCCAATGTCATTAATATTAGCATACACCATGGGCACCTGTGTTCCTAGGCCTACCGAACCGCATGAGGAGTCGTCCTACAACCGGTCTGACACCGGTGGTTGAAGAGTGATCATTGGGGGTCATGGATGGAGGCATCCACGACTTCCACATGTTGTTGAATGATGTCGGATTTGGGGCGTCGACCCACCTAATGTCTGCCATATGTTCATGTTGTTGCATACCCACATGATATGTGTATGGATGACCTTAGACGGTGGGTTTAACCAATTTTTTTATCATATGGTTCACTCCTACTGGTAGAATAATTAATTAAGCAGAATGGTTTCATCATGGACAAGTGATGCAATTCACCACTAAATAAAAGGATCATTATTACTTTTAACCATTTCATACATGAATCAAATGATATAAGTAACCAAACACACTCTGAGAGGCATCTTTTGTCATTAGTCTAGTGTCAATGGAGTTTCATGGGAGAGTTGCATGCATTAAATTTTGCTGATGTGACTATGAGAGAGAATGATGGAGTTTTATGAGATGTGAGGAGAGTTTCATCACCATGAAACTCAACTGGCACGATTATCTAATTTTCCAATTTAGATAACTGTGTAATGAAATTTACACTGAGACTGACCTTGGTATTTAAGCATTTCACTTTTTCACCTTTCTGAGACAAGTGTAAATATTATACAGTCGCTGATAATCTTTTCCAAAGTTGAGCAGCCATATGCCGCCCTCGGGCATACCAGGTTGGGGAAACCAGGGACAGAATGCATAGCGGCGAGTATTTGGCGTACAACACATTCTATACTATACATTTACTCTGGTAAAAGACACTTCCTCTATAAAAGTAAGGCGCCTAAAAGTAATAAGAACGCAACAGCTTTTATATTTACACATGGTCGGCGTGGCAATACAAGTCTCTCTAGCATACCAAGCATGCGGCGGCGGCTGCTATGGCGGTTTGGCAAATCATATGACTATCCAGAAGTAAAGGATTTGCTAGTTGGTATATAAAATAAATGTGTCCTACCTAGAAGTACAAGGGCTTTTCCTAGTACCTAGTAGTAGATTGAATGCTCGATCCTAAAAATATTCATTCAGATTCTTATGTCCCAAGGACTTGCTTGTGATAAGAGTGAATATATACTTACACTACTAGTACTAGTACTATCTATTCATGAAAACCAGTCGATTCATTTCCTACTAGTACTATCTATTTTTCCGACTTTAGACAAATATAATGTATTAGAATTTTAAAAAGTCAGACTAGATAACTTCGACAAGCAACAAGTTATTTATGTACATGTTTATAAAGATCCCAAAGTTAGATATGTACCATTACAAATCAATGACATGTGGGGTTCACATGAGTCAATGACATGTGGGGTCAATAGTATATATCTAACTTTTGGATCTTTCAATGATATGAATCTAATTATTCCTTAAAATTTATATCAATAGAGTCGTATTTCGTCTACTAAAATATATTCAAATTCAAACTAATCATCACAAAAATTGTAACAAATTAATCATATATTCAAATGCAAACTAATCATCAATTTTTTTAAAAAAAAATCTTTCAAAATATAACACGCACCAGATATATACTGAAAAAAATGAGGGAGTATATTGCTCGCTTTGCCAAGGAGGGAGCCCCACTACCCAACCATATAAGCATTGGACGTGCCATTCGTGATAAATTAGTCAAAAGGGAAAGAGGGCCTCGCTAATCAGCGACCGGTCGCTGGGAGCGACCGGTTCGGCTGGGCCTCCTCCCCCATCTAACTTTTCTTTTCTGGAAAGTTTTTTCTTCTCACGAGTTTCTATTTTTGGAATATCATAACTTATACACACAACTTTGATGCATAATTTCGTCTATAAATTTTGTCACATAATTTTTAAGCATAAGTTTGATTCGCGCAAAACTTGTGCGTACAACTTATATACACAACTAATTGAACAATAACTTGTGCGTATATTTTTCTCTCTAACGATAAGTTGTGTGCATAATTTTTTTCTGTAAACGTCGAGTTGTGTGCATAACTTATTCCATAAGGACGAGTTGTGCACATAACTTATGTATAAGAAAAAATGTTGAAGAAAAAAACTAAAAAAAAAGAAAATGAAAAAAAAGAGAAAGAAGCCCCGTGGGGCGCGCGGGACGGGCGCCGCGGTCGCTTGGAGCGACCGCGCGCCGAATTGGTTTTGCGAAAGAACTGGCTGCATTATGGTGGAGACATGCTTAATTAAGGTGTTAGGCAGATAAGATCTCTGTTTAGCTGATGCGACCGTTCTAATCCCTTTTATTAGCTGTTTGTTGATCTGTTTACCCTACCTTAAAATGTAAGCTGTGTACGTGACGACTGAAGACAGTTGTTTTGATGTGACCGTGACATCATTTGCTCAACTAATCAACACGGGCTGTAGTGCAGTGGAACGAGCGAGAGATTAGCTAGCCGCCGTCCTTTTGTAAGTTTATCATTGACGGCCAAGTGGGGAGGAACGTGGCCTTTGCACAAGTTAAGGCCACTGAACGACGAGGAGGGATGAAGCGGCAGCTGAGGGACAGGCACCCAGATAGTTGCAGAGCAAGTGGCAGTAACTGACGAACAGAGCACAAGATACTCCTCCAATTGCAGGCGCATGGATAGTATAGGACGATTCTCCATTAGTGTTAAACTGCTAATGTGACCAGCAACAGCAATCCATGCTTAGCCCAAGCATATCGAGGACCTTGCCCAAAATTTGAATCTTTTGAACTTTGGCTGTAGCAATTAGCAGGGAGGGAGAGGGGGAGCTTGATCAACCTAGAAGAACTATGTGACTTCGCATATTAAAAGAACTAGGCACCCAATCGACCTAGCTTAGTTCTTTCAATTAGCGTAGACAAAATTATACTTTTAAGAATATGACATTTGACTGATCACATGTTTCATTGTTTATGATGAGAAGTCACGAGTATATGTGCATATCTTTGTCGCTTCAGTTTAACATATGTCATATGTGCTTGTCTTCATCATTTCAATTGGACGGGAAATTTGAGTTAACACATTCCAAGTCCAAATTTTGAGTTTCATTCCTTCAAATTTTTATGTGAAATACAACCCCGTAGGAAAGGAATGCGACGTGGCTGGCCACTTGGCGTGCAAAACTGCAAATGCACCGTGTGATGCATCAACATCAAGCTGTGCTGCCTAGGAGCGTGACATGTGCCGGTCACCATGCCAAGTCATCTACCAACGGTCCTAGCTGGTTTATAAATCTCTTCCCTCCGTCGGAAAACCTTCCTGGTTCTAAACAACACGAACAATCCAAGAAAAACTCTTCGAAACGGTGAACAATGTGCGGAGGCGCCATCCTCGCGGAGCTGATCCCGTCGCCGCGGCGCGCGGCGTCGAAGCCGGTGACCGCGGGCCACGTCTGGCCGGCGGGCTCCAACTCCAAGAAAGCCGGCAGCGGCAGGGACAAGGGGCGCCACCACGCCGACATCGACGACTTTGAGGCCGCCTTCGAGGACTTCAACGACGAATTTGACGAGGAGGTGGAAGACCACCGCTTCGTGTTCGCCGCCAAATCCGCATTCTCTCCAGGTAAACGTCGTCGCTGCTCGTAATTGGAGGGTGTTTCACAATCTGTATCGGCAAGAATGTTCACGCGCGTTCTTGGGTTTGATCGTGACGTGCGCAAGAGCTGTTAGTGTAATCTCAAGGGAAAGAACACTCTTGTAGCCCACGGCGACGGGCGCACGGCGGCGAGCCAGAAGAAGCGCGGCCGCCGCCACTTCCGCGGCATCCGGCAGCGGCCCTGGGGCAAGTGGGCGGCGGAGATCCGCGACCCGCACAAGGGCACCCGCGTCTGGCTCGGCACCTTCGACACCGCCGAGGACGCCGCCCGGGCCTACGACGTCGAGGCACGCCGCCTCCGCGGCAGCAAGGCCAAGGTCAACTTCCCCGCGGCCAGCGCGCGCCCGCGCCGCCGCGGCAATCCGAGAGCCGCGCCGAAACCACAACCCCACCATGCTGCAGCGGCGGCGCAGCCCACGCTGCTCGCAGGAGAGAAGAAGCAGGTGGAGATCGCCGCCGTAAAGCCTGAACTCGCGGCGTCGTTCGACGTGGGCGGCTTCTTCGACATGGCCTTCCCCGCCGCGCTGCCGGCCATAGAGAGCTCCTTCACCGGCAGCACCGAGCCGGAGTCCGGTAGCCCGGCGAAGAAGCCGAGGTACGACAACGAGTCGTCCAATGGGATGAGCTCCGGCGGTGGCTCCACGCTGGAGCTCTCTGACGAGCTGGCGTTCGACCCGTTCATGCTGCTCCAGCTTCCCTACTCGAGCGGGTACGAGCCCCTCGACGGTCTGTTCGCCGTCGACGCCGCCCAAGACGTGAACGGAGTGAACAGCGGCATGGACGGCGTCGTCAGCCTGTGGAGCTTCGACGACTTCCCCGCCGATAGCGCTGTTTTCTAACGTGTACCCTACCAGTTGCGCTCAGTTGTAAGCACCTGAACTGAATCCATAGCCACGGCTTCTGTTACTTGTGTTCGTCTATGACTGGATGACGATCACCCTTGCTCTGGTTCTTGGTTCAGGAACGGCGTCAGTGCTCAACCGGATTACCGGACGATCGATCGATGCGGCTGAGGGCGACTGGCCATCGTTTTGCTTGGTGTTTGGTGTGTAAACATATGTCAGATTACTGTACTGCTTGAGTTTTCTCGCTAGATTCTGTATCTGCTGTACTGCCGGCTTCCTGATCAAACTGTACTCCGAATATTTGTACTACTCGTTCGCGGCCTGTTCGTTTGGCTGGTGGCTGATGGCTGGTGCTGATTTGGTCTGAGAGAAAAGTACTGCTGGCTGGTTGCTGATGGCTGGTTTGTTCTGAGAGAAAAGTACTGCTGGCTGGTGGCTGATAAGCCAAGCGAACAGGGTGTTGGTGCTTCGTATCTACTAGATACTGTTGGTCAATACTCTTATGAATTCGATCATGTCGGCTATGGTCGTCTATATTGTAAGGTTGTAATTGTTATTATGCCAAATAAACTTTGTTAATCTGGTTCCACATACAGTATATATCATGTTTATGTGTCACCTAGCCATCCTGCCATGTTTGAGTTGGAGCATGTAAGGGCAGCAAGGCGATCATAATTTTCTGAATCCTTTGGCGTTCATTTTTGCTTCCTGTGTATAGGTTGTGTCGATTGTACCTTAGCTTGGAGAAGAAAAAAAGAAAAACGTATTCACAAACATGAAAAAGAAAGGCTCCATGCTTCCATAACAAGCACAATCTCACTATATTCTGCGAGCACAAAAAAAATGTGGCGTGCCAGTTCAGAGAACACAGACATAGCATTCCTATGCGCTGGCTGCTGGCAACAGTTCTTTGCCATTTCATTTGATTCCATGACACATATTTTTGACCACCTGCCAATGTTTGTCTCATTTCTCCTAGGTATTCCTTCCAGAAATAGTCTTGTGACGTACGGATGCAGAAACCGCCTCGCGATCCGGTGGGCGCACCACTGGTTTTCGACGATAATTTATCAATTTAGGCTGTGCAATTTGCACATCTCTTGTATTATCTTGCTCGCCCCCGATGTGGTTGGCTGGTTGAGACAGCGACTCGGCTCAACTACGTTCCAAACTGAATTGAGAGTTGCAGGATTCTCAAGCAAAACATAGAAAAAAATCACAAGTGGAGGCGGAAAAGCAAACGCCTCAGCCCTCGGGTTTGTTTGTTTCTTTGGCTGCAACTTGACCTGAGGGCCATGGCAATTATCAGTCGGCAGCGCCTAATTTAGCTTCAGAAAATTGCCAGTTGCACCTGATGATGGCCCTCTTCATAACCTGCCCGTGATGATGGCCCTGATTTCGCGGCCCATGATTCTTCGCAGCGATTGGATCTTTTGAAAGAAAGCAGCGATTGGATCTTCCCTGCGTGTTTGCTGATAAAAGATTAGCTGCCTAGGTCGCCAATAATTTGTTTGGCTACTCTTCTCACCTGTTCTGTTAGCTGGAGAATTCTCCCCATCACATCATTGTTGTGAAGAATTTTAGAATCAAAGTTCTTTTCAGCAAAACAAAACTAAAAAAGGTTGCTTACGAGCTTATCCATTTCCGGGACAGAAGGACAGAACCTTCAAAGATCGATAACGTGCCAACAGAGCATTGTTACCGCTTGTCCATGCATGTGCAGAGAAAGGCGACGAGCTGATGACCCTCCACGAGTTCTGTAGCCTCTAGAAGAGATTTTAGATTTCGTTCTGAAGGTGCACGAGACGGAAGGTCCTAGTAGCAAGCTGCCTACGGTCAATCTTGTGCTCCTCCTCCTCCACCAATGTAAAGCCTGGAAGAAACAGAGCGAACGACGACACTTTTGAAGAATTTGCTGCTTCACAATCTGAAAAATGGTTGGAAACGGCAGCATTTCGTATTCGCTGCAAATACATCGAACCGAGAGGTGAAAGTAGAGTGCATAGATGATGATCCATCACTTACATGTAGAGAGAAGGGCTCATGGGCATTGTGGAAAATCACCTCTCTTCTTCTGAAACAAATGCAGTTGATGGTGGGATTAGTCCTTGAGAGTTGAAGTTGAGGCATCACCTTGGACAGGGAGGGGCGGCATTTGGTAACTGACAGGTCCAAATGAGCTAGGTACATGATCTGGGTTGCTATAAGTAGCAATGCCACGTCATATACAGAAATGTGCTACGTACATCAAACCGCAGGGCTCCCAACGTTTTCTGCAAATGGGGCACTGGAACGGTCTTATACAAGTATTCTATGCAATATGTTGCCAACTCTGCAAGTCTGGAGACTGGGAGAAGAAAAGTAGAAAACCCACCCACCACGGCCACGCTCTCGCTCGGACCGCCCATGGCCCTGTGGGCTCAAATGAGCCCATGGTATAGTATATCGCTCGCTATCACACATAATACATACACGCGCGCGACGTCAGCAGTGCCCTTGACTTGAAGCCCACAGTTAAGTGAGGGAAAACCAGCAGCGCATGCGGCGGAGTACTTGCTTGGGTGCGGCGACGAAGACGAGCCCACGGTCTTGGACGGCCCACGTGAGCCGGAGCCTCTATTTACAGTTTCCTCACGCGAGAGACTTGCACACTTGCCGCGTTGCATTGCAAAGGTAAGGATCGAGTCGAGATGTGCGGGGGAGCGATCCTCGCCGAGTTCATCCCGGCGCGGGTGCACCGCCCGCTGACGGTCGCCACGCTCTGGCCGGCGGCGGCAGAGAGCAGGACCGCCGCCGCCGCCGCGGACGACGACGTCGACGAGTCCGAGGCCGCGACGGACGACGGCGACGAGTTCGAGGCCGAGTTCCAGCTCTTCGAGGTGGAGGACGAGG
The DNA here is from genome assembly GCA_036936925.1 of Cenchrus fungigraminus. Classification (NCBI taxonomy): domain Eukaryota; kingdom Viridiplantae; phylum Streptophyta; class Magnoliopsida; order Poales; family Poaceae; genus Cenchrus; species Cenchrus fungigraminus. The sequence goes on from CM072777.1 coordinate 133,472,949, forward strand.
CGCCGTCTCCGGCCGCATCGCCTGAAGCCGTCGGTGGCCGCAGGTCCAGAACGACCGCCCCTTCTCCTGCAGGTACGATCGAGATCGATCAGATCAGAAGGCCACCGGCGGCCAACTTCGAGCTACCACTCCCTCCGTCTGCAAGAAAGACGCGCGTGTTCACTTTTTCTCCTCGTGTTCCCGTGCACGGCACGCGGTTTCAGTTTCAGGCGCCGCCGGCGGCGTTACCACGGGTCCGTCTCGGCGCGTAGCCGGCGCGGGACACAACAAGTACAGGGGCGTCCGGTACCGGCGGTCGGGCAGGTGGGCGGCGGAGATCAGGGACCCGCGGCGGGGGCGGCGCGCGTGGCTCGGCACCTACGGCACCGCCGAGGAGGCCGCCCGCGCGTACGACCGCGAGGCTCGCCGGATCCGCGGGAAGAGCGCGCGCCTCAACTTCCCGATCCCGCACAGCGAGGACCTGCCGCCCAGCCGGCGAACGCCGGCGCCGGTGACCGTCATCGACCTCAACGTGCCGGCCGTTTCCGATGACCGCGACGGCTCGGCAGTGCGGAGCACGCTGGCGCGGATCAAGGGACTGAAGACGAACGGAGCGTTGCCGTGTGCGGCGTTGATCGCCGAATGCAGCCGTCAGATGGAAGAGATCGCCGCCCTGCGGAGAGACCTCGAGACCCGCGAGAGGCTGCTTGTCCGGCTGGTTTCCGATGTGCTTCGTTGATCACTCGAGCGTCCACCTGAAATTAGCGCTGATAGATGTTTGCAGATTCGGGAAGCTTTAGTATGATGTCATGATGATGATGATGATTGTGTGAAGAATGTATCACTATATTTGTGATAGAAGTGCACTAGAACAGTCGCGTACTTCAGCAGGTGAAGTTTGGTTATGGCGCAGAAAGATTTCCGATCCCCAACATGATGACATGGCCGAATTGAACATTTTACAAACTTTTACTGTGTGTTTGGAAACATAACTTTTACTGTGTGTTTGGAAACATAGACTTTGTCAGTGTTCATGTGTAACAGTCGCTTCTAAGAATTTTCCTTCGCGGATTACAAAGAGTAAAATATGCACTTATATTCCGCAAATATGATGTGCATTCGCATGCCGGCGTGTTGCTTATAAGACACCAAAACAAGTGCAAAAGCACCAGCAATTGGAATCGACTGAGACATCATTTTCATTGATATGCACACTGCTAGCTAAAGTTATTACTATCACAATTCACAACACGTTTCTTCAAAAAAAACATGCGAAAATGTACAGGTTTAATTATTTGACATAGTGCAAAAAATTATTACTTGATGACAGTGTGCAACATCTTAAGGCGCTAAATGTCAAATTGACTTTAATAAACAATAGGCAGTTCAATTCGTGTAAAGTAGGGAAAGATTATCGCGTTCCTAGCTTAAGTGCAAAAAAAAAAGTTGTATTCGCTTGAAAAGTATTTTATGATTGGAAAATTCATACCATTTGGAGTCCTCCAAAATACTATGCCGCTCTTTGCCAGCTTTGAATTCGACCTTTTTTTTCACATTTTCCATGGTCCAGGTCCCGTGCAACATTTTTTTTATGGAATTTTACATGCAACAGGGGTTTGTATGGAATTTTCACACTCACTTGGACACCGCTGCATTTTCTCCTTTCATATTTTGCAGCACAGGCCCCCATATGTTGGACACGGACATTCGAGGGACCCAAATATCAAATTCAGCAGCACCCCCGGCCCCCGGAAACCCTTCCGTCGTCTCTCCTCCTCCGCGCCGCCACTTCCCCTCTCCAGAGAGCTCCCCAAAAGTTTCGCGCGAGATCTAGCTAGGGTTCGGGTTCTCGACACGGCGGCGATGGCGACCGATCAAGCGCCGGAGACCTACACGGTGGAGGACCTCGTGGCCCTGAACCCCTACAACCCCGACATCCTCAATGACCTCGAGAAGTTTGTGAACGACCAGGTAAACCCTAGCCACCGGGATGCTCTTCATTCTGCTTGTTTTTTCCCGTTAGGGTTAGCCTCTGCTTTTGGTAGTGCTAATGAGTAGAGCGTTCTCGTGTTTACGTTTGAACGGAGGCGAAATCGTTGGCTAGTCGGGTCATAGATTATATAAACTGCGCAGAGCTTAAACACATGGATGGTGCCATCATTTTGTTTCAGTGACTAATATTAGCAATATCCTCTACCTTCTCGGGTGGCTTGTAGTGTATATGTTTGCTGCGTAGTGGTGAATTTACTGGTGTACTGAGCATGTTTGTTTATGAACTATGATCTATTTTGGTCGGCAGGAGTTTCTAGAAATATATTCGCTTTGTAGGAGTAAGTAGCATGTAAAGAAGTTCTGAAAAGGGGGCTGTTTTGATGATCTCAGTGGGAGGTTAGGAATGCCATTGCTGTTGTATGATGTTAACTGTTGTCTCTTTTGTATCCACATGAGTATACGACCATATGTGGTCGTCACCCATCCGGAGTGTTAATGATGAAGAACCATTTTCAGTTTCTATGCTCCGCCATCAATTGTCTTGCTGTTGCAAAATCAAAATTTTTGTGTATGATACCCATAGAACGAATTGCATCAATCTATTCGTTTGCTGAAAAAACTTTAGGTTCTGACTTGATCTGTTGCTTGCTTTCTCAATCTTTTTTTTAATTGTCTTCATTAGGTCTCGTCTCAAACATACAACTTGGATGCAAACCTGAGCCTCCTTCGCCTGTACCAGGTAATAATGATTCTCCAGCAATTCCAATTTTACCAATATCATGGCTCAATTTATATGTTTTCTCTAATACTGGTTTCCTTGTGCAGTTTGAACCAGAAAGGATGAGCATACAGATTGTAGCCCGCATATTGATTAAGGTCATAACATTTAATGCTTGCATTGATTTTATTTCTGAGTAGCGTATCAGGTTCACTTTCTGACTATGGGTTCTGTTGACAGGCTCTCATGGCAATGCCAGCCCCTGACTTCAGTCTGTGCTTATTCTTAATCCCTGAACATGTGGTATGAAAAATTGCATCCTGTACTTTTATTGAATGTTATCAGATATGCTGTGTAGGATTGGGATTTGCAATATTTATTGCTGGCTCATTCTTGATGAACATCCATAGTATCCTACCTTTATACACTTGCTAAAGAGGCCCCACAACCATGTTTGAATATATATTGTGAAATGTGATTAGTGAGAGTTTGAAATTTTTTCCTGTAACAGATTGATCTTGTTAATGTATCAGATGTCACAAAGGATGCCCTGTTGTCTTCTGTTTTTGTGGCTACATTGTTGTGTGAGCTCACTTGAATTGTTTTGTTAGTATCTTGAGCTCACTTTATCTACGCCTTTGTTTCAGCAAATGGAGGAACAGTTCAAGACACTGATAGTTCTTTCTCACTACTTGGAGGTAAATATTTTGGTCTAACATATGTATTTATAAATTAATACAAAAAACCATGGGAATCTATAGCTAAATCTAATACTCTGCTCAAAGACTGCTAGATTCCGTCAGTTTTGGGATGAAGCAGCAAAGAACGGCCACATATTGGAAGTCGTTCCAGGTAAATATATTTCTTGAACCATTGAGGCAAGAACTGAAGATATGGGTTCTTAAAAAAAAACTGAAGATGTGCACTGCTTGTCGCGTATTCGAAGTCAACTTGTTGCATCAATCTGGCTTTTATTACCTAGAGGAATAGTTAGTCTGTGGGCCTGAATGGGCTGCTTTTGGGGCCCTTGGTCCTGAGCTGTAACACTCACCTTGCACATTTATATGCCTTGTGGTAACCATTTATGTGGGTTCTTTGCATGGGAAGAATGCCTGTGCTAGCATTTCTGTTGAGTGTGGATTTACACAAAGATGTTCAGTTGGATGATATTTTAGGCAAGCTGATATGCATTTTTACCTATGTATCTTGAATTGTTCTCACGGTACATATTATGTGCAGGTTTTGAGCAGGCAATCCAATCCTATGCGATTCATGTGCTTTCCTTGACTTACCAGAAAGTTCCAAGAACTGTTCTTGCGGAGGTAGAACATTTGCTCTGTTATATGTTTCAAGTTCATCTTTAAGTGCTGCAATACTTTTTTCAACACTGGTAATTGCAAGAAGCATATTAAACTGGTGGGAATATGTTGGATGTCAATTGTAGCATGATCATGAATTCATGGTCATCCAGGTTGTGCTTTGTTTACACGGGGTATTGGACAATTTCTTGATATTATCACGCAACTTTTCTTTACAGGCTATCAACATTGAAGGTCTCGCTTTGGACAAGTTTCTGGAGTACCATGCCGCAAACGCAGGTTGGGTGATTGAGAAGGGTGGACAGTCTCAAGTGATTGTTCTTCCGCGCAACGAGTTCAATCACCCCGAGCTCAAGAAGAACACTGCTGATACTGTTCCATTTGAGCATGTGACACGCATATTCCCCGTCCTTAGCTGAATCAGGCGTACTGAGATTTATATAGGACTCAGCAAGTGAAGTTTCTCTAAGCAGTTGTATCTCCTGTTTTGTGGTGTGTCGCATTTTAAGAATATCTTGATATACCTGTTTTTCGCTGAATCAGAACTTGCAACTGATGGTGCCCACAACATTACTCTAATGAAATGCTCAGTTTTGTCAAAATGGCTTATGATGCCTCTCTCCCTTAACGATGCTCAGATTTGCCTGCCCTGATGCAACCAGACTGGTCCTTTAAAGCCCTTCACGATGCTCAGATCGGCCTGCCCTGATGCAACCAGACTGGTCCTCTAAAACCAGGTCTTTGCTGGATCTGCGAACTGATTATGACAGAAACTGGAGCTATATATGAAGCTGGGGAAAAACATAGAGCTAATATTCCTTCAATTTGACGCCCCTTCGTTCTTAAATATATGACGTTTAAGACAAGAAATTTAGTTCATTTTTGAACTAAATTTCTTATCCTAAACGTCATATATTTAAGGACAGATGTAGTATGTTCAAAGCATCTTCTGAACTCTGAAACATACCGAAGAGATCAAGTATTTTGTTTCCAAATTTTTCTCAGATTACCTTTCGACAAGATTCCGAAGCATTATAAAGGCTGGCAAAGTAATGTTGCTACAGTTAAATCAGAGTATAGAAAAATACTACAATGAAGAGACTAACAAAAACCATATGACTAAGCAAGATGTAACACAGTTGATTCAGTCATCAAGAAATGCCTGTGATTTACCACTACAAAAATTGGGTATGTACAATGCATTTTGTACGAATCTCTTTGGGGGAGGGAAATAATGAAGCTCTCAGTGCTTGCTATCCACGGGCTTGGAAGCCTTCCGCTCCCGTGTTTCGATCTCCTTCATCAACTTCTCTCTCTTGCGCAGTAGCGCTTGGAATTCCTCAGGGCTGAAAGGAGGTGGCAGGTCGCATGGGCCAGCATCACTGGCGGACCTCACCATGGAATCCTCCATGAACTTCTTCTCACGGCCTATAGCTTGGCAAGCCAAAGACTCGGAGCAGACCTCAACAGCTTCGGATGGTTTGGTTGGTTTGAACCTTAGGAGCTTGGCATACTCAGTTAGGAGGTGAAACATGTAGTGGTACACATAGTCCATATTGAGCTCTTTTTGGATGAAGTTGCTCGCTTGCTTTCCTATCTTCTGTGCCTAGAGTTGAAGTGGAAATACATGGAAATATTTATTATCAAAAGTGGCAAATCCTTTACAGAAGTATACATAACAAAATATTCTCTGTAGAAGGGAAAAAAAACAAGTTCTTCACTTCAATATGATCATTATGAAAATCAAGTAGAACCGAAATAGAAAGTAGAAAACTTTCGCCAGCAAATTTTGAACTTGCAATATTTTTAATAAACAAATTGAGCTGCATATAAGACCAGCATTTCTCCTTTTTGTGCTATAACCAAAAGTTCTATGCTTTTAATCAAAGCATATATCAAAGCAAGCACAGAAAAAAAATAAAAAAATGTTCGATTAATATAGGTGACACTAAAAATATCTCATGAGTTCAGACAACACGATGCATCTTACAAGTAATGTGTTTCAAAATTCAGTTCATAAAAATAAGCAAGAGTATGTTATGGTATAGTGTAGTAAAACTTCATTACTGAAAAGTAAAAGTCATATAGAAGAAAACACCTTTTGTTTGTGAGAATTGCCCCAATCAACAGCATACTTGATTGAGTTGCACATATTATCATCCTGAACTGGCCAGTAATGTTGCATCGGCATCAAGACCCTTGAATAGAAATCATAGTATTTTGGTGTAACAACTAGTGTCATTGAATCACAAGCTAGAATATACTTCTCGCTGACTGACCATGCTGATCCTTCAATGTAAATCTTGTACCTGCCACCAAAAGAAAGAAGGTTACCATTACTGACAGAACAACATACATCTTAACTTGTCTGCAAGGATTTTTTTTTTTTTAAAACAGACCTATGGGTGCATTGACTAGCCAAGTCCGACTGTTTGTATCCTGCCTTGATCTCCTTGAGCCAATCCTGGATGATAATCAAAATGAACTATGTAACCAATGATGAATCATCATTACCGGTACTGTTTCATTGAAAAGTGGTTATCCACTACCTACGAAGGGTTAAATATTTTATAGATGTAACTGAACAATAGGATGAAAGTTATGCTAAGAGAATGAGCCATGACAACTTCAAAAAGACTTCAATGCAACATAAAAAGAAGTAAAGCACCTGTTTATAAATCCGTGCATTCCATTCATGTTCTTTTGAGACATTACACTTAACAAGTTCCTGCCTTATAGCTGCAACATCTGGATTCCCTTTCCAGTAAGCGTATGGTTCTCTATTCATCCATTTCACCCTCTTGTTGCCACTGTTCAATTCCTTCTGCAGAGCATCCCATGGCCTTATGTTGATCTCAGGCCTGTCAACAGTCATCACAGACAGTTTATTAAGTGGCAATGCACGAAAGAAACATAGTTAATTTGTGATGAAAAAAAGAAGCTAGGAATAGTTGCTTACCAGCCCCAGAAAGACCAGTCCGGGAAGACGACGTCGAGCGTCTCATTGTCGCCGCAGTACCTGAAGAGCGGCGGCAATACGGTGGCGTTCTCCCCCTCGTACTGGTCAGCGTGCACGACAGGCCAGTCGACGCAGTCGAACATGAGGTCGAGATCGGGGACACGACCGGGGTAGAGCCGAAGCAGCTGCAGGATGCCCCAGATAGTGAAGAGGTCGCGCGTCTGGAATGCCGGCGCGATGCGCTCGATGTAGGCGCGGCCCCGGATCACGACGAGGCGGAAGTTGGCGGTGGCGCGTGCGCGGTCGACCATGGCGCGGGTGATGCCCCCCGCGGCGCGCCATGGGTGGAGGTCCTCGTGGATGAAGCGGAAGTAGGCGGGGCAGGTCGAGGAGGCGTTAGCGGTGGCCGGGAGCGGCGGCGGGTCGGGGATGGCGGCGCAGGTGGAGGTGGAGGATGCGTTGGGTGAGAGCGCGAGGCCGAGAGTCTGGGAGATGTTGCTGGGTATGTCCGGGTCGCGGGGAAGCGGCGGCGCCGAGCAGGAGAGGGAGTAGGTCGGCCGCGGCGGCGGCGGCGCGGCGGGGATGGCCGGGATGGTGGTGGTCTGCGTCGCGGTCAGGATCGCCTGCAGGGACAGGGAGACGATGATCAACGGCTCCAAGCGAGTGTACGCGGGGATGGTTGCTTCAGACGTTTCAGTCAGCCCATTTTGTAATAAAAAAATTAAAAAGAAGAAAGAAATTTGATCGAATTTTCTGCGTGTTTTTCTTCTCTGACTCAAAAGATTGAAGGAAATGGGAAAATCCCTGAGTTGGTCATTTATCACATTCACCTCCAATTTAACTCCAGATGACTATGCTGATAAGAAACGGAAAATTCCAATATTTTTAGACATTTCTTTGTATGAGTTATGGAAAATAAATACATGTCACTCTAGGTGATTGCAAGTTTTTGAAAAAAAAAGGATGAAGCTTACCTACCGGCTTTGAGCGCCACTGATCAAGATTCGTGATTGACAGATGAGTCTGCACATTTGTGTAATTAATTATTAATTAGAACCCAGGAAGTAATCAGAGAAACATGACTCTGTCGAGCGCACTCACAGTGGTGGTGATCCAGCGAGCGGACACAAGGACGCCGACGACGACGACGAAGAAGAAGAGGAAGATGGCTGTCGTCACCGGCGACGATGGCGAGCTCGAGCCCTTGCTCCACCGCCGCCCGTCCGGGATCACAGATGCGGCAGGCGCTGTAGCCATAGATCATCTAGCGGTTGTCAGGCTCCGATATTGGGTTCGCCTACGGAAGAGAAGAAAGTTTGGCATCATTGGGCATCAGATCGAGTGATCGCCAGACATAGGAGCTGCCAGAAAACATTGCGCTTGTGTCGATCGGTCCGTAGGGCGCCTCCACGTGTGCTAAAGCCAGGGCCGTATATTGGGCGGGCAAGTGGAGCGACGGCATAGGACTGCCCAAATTAGGAGGTCACTCATGCAAAGTTAGTTAAGCTCAGTGGATGCATGCAGTGCATGCGGTTGATTTTTTTTCCAATCTTGATTCTGCTACTCTGCTACTATTTTCTAACTTAATCACTTTGACTTAGCTAGTTTTCAACCGTAAAGCCAAATTAACTAAACTTAAAATTCAGCTAAATATATTACTTGATCGTGACATCAGGTGTCATGTGCGTGCAACTATGCTGCAACTTATCAATTTTCATCCATGCACTTTTGTTTGTTATTGTTCCACTGATCACGATACAAATCACTCAAGCATGATGCATTATATTATAAGATTAACATATATTTTGGTTACATATATTTGTTTCAAACATAGTGTCATATTTTACATTTCGCACGAGGGCCTCTAAATCTTAGGTACGGGCCATAAATCTTAGGTACGGGCCTGGCTAAAGCATGCACATGCACACTCTAGTTTTGAGCACGCGCACCGTTCTACTGTCAAGACAAAGTGTCTACCACTGTGTCATTCCATTGAACAATCGTGTATCGTCCTGCACAACTCCCTTTCAAATTATATACATCATTTTAACTTTTGTAGGTGCATAATTTTTCTTATTAACAAATTGTAGATCATTTTGTTTTTCTAAGTGCATAGCAAATATCATTGAATCTAAAAAGTCAAAAAGACCTCCATGTAAAATGGATGGAATATGTATATTACATTTGGCTTGCGGATAATAATGATTGTCACAAAATTTTTGGCTGCAATGAATAAACTCTAGATCAAAACAACAAAATTTAGTTGGTACATAAGCTCTTTGTTGGGCTATTGGCTTAGTGTGACAACCCCACCCGAGATAATTCCGTACTATCGCCTAAATCACTCTATTTGGTCATTAAGCGATAATAAGGAATCGTCATGTTGAGTGTTGTCGGGTCAAAGCCCGGTAAATCACTTGTACAACACATAGAGGATCGAACACGCATACATTAAAACTCCCACGAAGGAGAGTCCAGAGTACCTTACAAATTAAAACCAATCTTCCCCGTAGGGTCAATTATTACAAATCATGGTTCATAACATGATAAACAAAGGTTCAGAGTTTTAAAACAGCGGAAATAAACTAAGTAACGCGATCATCATCATAGGAGGCCGTCCATGATGATTTTACTCAGCGTCCGACACCCACTGCAGCTCCCAACCGTGGGGTATCTCACCAGGTCAAACAACTTCACCTGAAAACAACATATATAGCAAGACTGAGTATACCAATACTCAGCAAGGCTTACCCGTCTAAATTAAAAGACTTAACCTCTAATCATGCAAGGCTTTTGGCTAGTGGGTTTGTTTTGCCAAAAAGCTACTATGGAGTTAATCCTTACTTTCCATATTTTAGCTCAAGTTCTAGTAGCTTAATTCATTACTAGATAAGCAACTATTGCAAGCAAGAGTTGTGCAATACAATTAATCAAACATCAAGTTTATCCATATTCCATCATAAAGGGATCACAATGGCCAGATGATTAAGCAATCTCGGATAACGGTGAGAGGCCGACGATCGATCGATTAATAACCTTGCAAGGTGGACCTAAACACACGGAAGAATGCATACCCCAAGAAGATCGAATAAAAACGAAACAGGGTACACACCGACCAGGCGGTTCCCGTCAAACTTCAGTTCGGGATCGGAACCTACATCCCTTGATACAAGGCTTACTGGATCACTCCCACACGAACGTCCAGACTCACACAGGTACCACACTATTGCAAGCAGGGGGACACGTCACTGTGCCCCAGGGTAGTAGGGAAAGGTTCCCTTGCCGCGTTAATCAGGTACTAGACTTACCGGTCTCATTCACAACAAATGTTTAGTACGTTCAAAAGCTTAATCTCATAACCACTGGACCGGAGCCCAGAATCCCATGCTCTTACCACGTGAGCAATCTAATTTAACAATCTTATGATTCCAACATAAGAACCTATTCTCGCGAGCGAAGTACATCACTCGACTTGTACCGGGTCCTTAGTGCATAGCAACTAGCGACCTAGCATACTAGTAAAAGATCATAGGTACTTAGGGAATCATGCAACTAGGGTTTCAATTCAACTCCTGAACGTAAATCCACATAGATAATCAATGATAAATTCAGAAGTTTAAAAAGAAACACATAGGTCAATGATAAACCAGGGCTTGCCTTCACTAGCAAAGTTAGTAGGAAAGTCTTCCGAACTTTGGTATGGGTCTTGCTGCACTTCCATGTAGTTCACTTCTCCCTCGAATGGTCTGTCACCTTGTTCCGGGACGAGCTCGCTGCTACCGTCAGAAGGTTCTACACGGAGATGCACATGCAAGAATTAAATGGTGAAATAAATTTAATTAAAAGCAAACAATACATGAAAAACTGTAAGTGTAATCAAGCCCTAAGTGGTTTTTGGTGATGTTGACCACCCAATTAAAGGTCTAATGAGCTTCTAAGTGTATGTTTCAGGCTAATGGTTTGTGTAAGGTGCAAAGAGACAAAAGGAGACCCCTAATTCAAAAAGGAAGGCTTGCCCTTGTCCAAGGATGGTAGTTTAAATTTATTTTCATTTTGAAATTGAGTATAGGACAAGTCATACTATCAAGAGGGATACTAATAGTGGTTTTGGGATAGAGCGAAGTGCATTAAGCTCTTTACAAACCTATAAAACATCCCAGCCACAAATGACCTATCAGCAGCAGCTCTGTTTCTCTGTCTCCGGAACCTCCGAGTTTTTCCCGGAAGTTCCGGACTGTCTTGTGACTGCTAGCTGAAGACGCTCAGACCTCGGAAGTTCCGAGATTTTTCCGGAAGTTCCGGGATTTCAAAAAGAGCCGTTATAGTTTCAGATCTGAGGGTATTTATACCCCTTTGACCCCCAACGGTTCTCTTCTTCCTCCCTGCGCCAAAACAGTAACATTTGCCCCCTTCTCTCTCCTAGCATTGACTCCCACCTACTTGAATCCAAATCTCATCCTTAGCATTCAAGTCTTGGGTGATTCCTTGTGAGAAGAAGCAAATCCCTTTACTCTCTTGAAGATTTAGTGCACTTGGTGAAACCCTAGCCTACTTGGTGGATCTATTACTCTTGGAGTTTTACTCCTAGATAGCTAGAGGTTACTTGGGAGCTTTCTAGCTTTGTGTGGCTGCCCCAAGTGGTTTGTATTACCCTTTGTGACTAGTGGAGCACTCCATCTATTACCTTGGTGATAGGTGTGAGAGAGGAGTGGATCTAGAGAGATCTCAAAGCCTTTGTGGCTTACCTCAACAACGTGAATGTAGGCTAACCTTTGTGGTGAGCTGAACCACGGGTTAAATCTGTGTCCCTTGTGCCTTACTCTCTTTACATTCATTACTTGCTTGTTCTTGTTTGCTCTCAACTAGATCTATTAGGGTTTGCTCTAGATCTACAAGTTTTTATTGCCCTAAGGTTGTTTTGTAGATTATGCTTCAAATTCATAGTTTCAATTATCTGCATCTAGCCTGTGGAATCAGCTCTTAGCTCTCTAACTCGTGCAGGTTCGAAAAATCAGAAGCTCCAGGAAAATTCACTGTCTGTGAATTTTCCCGGAGGTTCCGGACAGTGACAGAAAACTGGCAGAAAACTTTGAATTTGTTTTGCAAGCCTATTCACCCCCTCTAGGCCACTTGCATTGATCCTTTCAATTGGTATCAGAGCTTGAATCCTCGGTTTGCACTTAACCGTTTGAGGAAATGACAAGTGGAAATGAGAAGCCCGAAGGAGACAAAGAAAAAGAAGTTGGTGAACCCACCAACAAGGAAGGAGCTGAAGCAGCTGAAGCTTCGGGAGTAGATGGTGACTCATCATATGCTCATGAGAAGCTTGAAAAGCTCAAGAAGGCTATGAAGGAAGACAGCAAGAGAGAAAAAGAAAAGAAGAAGAAAAAGGAAGAGAAGGAGGAAAAGAAGAAGAATAAGAAGAAGAAGAAGAAAGATCCTTCACCTCCACCTTCCTCATCATCCTCTTCGGCGCCCTCGTCCTCATCAAGTGAGAATGGAGATGATGATGATGAGTACTATGGTGCAAGGATGCCCAAGAGAACACTCAAGCCCAAGACCAAGCCCAAGAAGAGCTATGGAAGTGTATCCTTTAACTATGATTGCTTGACTACTTCTAAAGATAATATGTCTATTCCCGTTGGCAAATTGCATCAATTTGATGGTACTAACTTTGCCAAATGGAAGCATCTAATGAAAGCCTACCTTACGGGCTTGCACTTGGATTTGTGGAACATTTGTGTGTGTAGGTTTTGAAGATCCCGAAGATGAAGGGAAGCTTACACAATAAGATTGTCGCAACATAAGAAGAAATGCCAAGCCACTTCAATTCTCCTTAGTGCTTTGAATGGGCAAGAGTACAATAGGGTGAATGGATTGGAGATTGCCAAGGAAATATGGGACACTCTCCATATTGCACATGAAGGGGTTGATAAAGTGAAGAAATCCAAGATAAACATCTTGATGTTCGAGCTTAATAGATTCTCTATATTGGAGGGTGAAGGGCCCCAAGATATGTTTGATAGGTTGATGGTCATAGTTGGCAAGATTAGAGGCTTGAGTGGTGATGAATTGGATGACCACTATGTTGTGAAGGTGATGTTGGAGGCCTTTGCTCCTAGAAACCCCACTCTAGTCACCTTGATTAGAGAGAAGAAAAGATTTGAAGAGTTCTCTCCAAATGATGTTCTTGGAAGAATTCTTACACATGAACTCATGGACATAGAGATACAACATAGAAAGAAGATTGGAGAGCTAGAGTCCAAGATGAACAACATGAAGGTCAAAGATGTGGCTCTCCAAGCTAGCAAGTCAAGCAAGCCCTCTACTTCATCAAGGCCGTCCAAGTCAAAGTCAAAGAAAGTTGAAGTAGAGAGCTCATCAAGTGAGTCAAATGAAGACGAAGATGAAAGTCCTCAAGTTGAGATTGGTGATATAGCCTTATTCATGAGAAGATACAAGAAGGGCTTAAAGAAGTAAGGCTACAAGTTCTCTAAGAGAAAGTATCCCAATCACAAGAGAAGGACTTGCTACAATTGTGGAAGTACGGAGCATTTCATTGCAGATTGTCCCAATGAGAAGAAGGATGGCAAGCATGACAAGAGCAATGACAAGTACAAGAAAGATCACAAGCCATATCATAAGAAGAAGAGCTATGGTGGAGAAGCCCACATTAGACATGAATGGAACTCCGGTGATGAGAGTTCTAGTGATGAAGAGGAGAAGAAGAAGGTTGCAACCGTGGCTATCAAGAACTCCTCTCTACATCAAAGCTCTTCAACAACCTAAGTGATGATGAAGAAAGCACCACCATTCATTGTCTCATGGCTAAAGGAGAAAAGGTAGAATCCTCCTCTAAGCCCTCTTCTCCATCTAGTGATAACTCGGACATAGAATCTAGTGATGAATCTAGTGATTAAGAAATAGAATAACTAGTTGGCAAAATTGACAAACAATCTAAAGACTTCATGGCTAAGCTAGTTGTTGAACTAGAAAAGCACCAAGGTCTTCTTGCTTCAGAGAGGAGTGAGGTTGAGGCTCTAAGATTGGAAGTTGATTATAACTTAGCCATCATCACTACTCTTAGGGAAGAACTTGTTGCCTCTCAAGCTCAAAACAATTCTCTTAAAACTAGGAATGAAGAGCTTGAGGAGCAATATAGTCTCCTTTGGAGTAGTACCTCACACCCCTCCAAAGCAAAGAGTGAATCTAGTTCTTCAACTAGCAAGGGCTGTGATAAATGTCAAAACATTAATATTGAATCTTATGCTACTAACCTTGCTAACATGGATGCTATTGTTGACGGCTATTAAGTACCTAATTTAGGGCCGTCAATCCCTGCATTTTATCATGAGAACTAAGCATCCACACTAGAATAGGGATTTAAACTGACAATTTCCACCAGTGGCTATGCTAAGTTGAATGCAGGTGTTTAGCATAAGAAATGAAGAGAAAAGACACCCTCATGATCCTAGCAAGTTAGGCTCAGCCAATGAGGGGCTGCATGCAAGCATCCCCTGGATCCATGACATCACCAATCCAAGGGAGGAAGCCTCGGCGAATCAGAAGCCGCCATGCAGGCTTCACATGGATCCTATGGCCCACCAGAGCGCCTAAACCGCCTCCAAACCACGTGGACACCAGGAACCGACCTTAGGACCCACAGGACAGCCACCACGCGAAAGCACACCCTGAGTGGGGCCCACAGGGGGTCGGCTGACCCCACAGGTCGGCCGAACCGACCTTGTGGCGCCCACTCAGTGGCTTCCACGTGGTGCTTACCCATTGGTTCTAAAGGCCATCCTCGGGGTGATTGGGTGCTCTCACGTAGGTTGCACAAGCCTATAAATAGGAGAAGAGGGGGTAAGAAGAGGGTGAAGCACTCTTGAAGCCATTTCTCACCTTTGTCTCTTTCTCCCTCTCTCATTCTCTCTTGGTGGAGGTGAAACCTCATCCCACCATGAGTGTGTGTGTGTGTGGAGGATCTAGACTAGGTGGTGCTAGGTAGAGAGGAGTGTGTGGATGAGTAGAGGTGAGATGGTGATGATCCATTCATCATCCATCGTCCCCTTGTACCTCGTGAGCGATGTTGTTCTTCATTTAGACTAAAGTGAGTATTTCATTATTTCCTATTTAGACTAAAGTGGCTCTCATTCATGAATGAGTTGTTCTTGAGTTCTTCGTTCGTTCATCATTTAGAGGCTCGCGTTCTTCATGAACGTGCCTCCTCGATCTAGTTGACGAGCAAGTAATTCATACTTTTGTGTTTGTTCATAAGTTAGAGGCTCGTGTTCTTCACGAACACGACCCTAGATCTTCTGTTATCATCGCATAAGTTTGCATCTCGTTTGTGTGATTGCCTGTCTATTAGAATATAGTGAGCTCATGCATATTTGATTTAGACCAAGTATCAATCATATCTCCTCACGCAAATCGATTCAGTGACGAGTAAGGTCTAGCTCAACCTCGCGGGTTCGTCACTTCATATTTATATGGAGTGCTATAGTGTTTCTACAGGACGTCAGACGTAGCCATGCTATAGTAGTAGTCGGCGGTGTAGACGTGGTGTCTAGACTACTGGTTATCCTTCGAATGCCTTGTATCCCACGGTTTGTCTTGGGGTAGGCCGCGGTAGTGACAGCCGTTGGACCCTCTGAAATCCCCCACGTTCGGATACAGCGTGTAGGCAACCCTTTGCCATGAACCAACTATTATAGTCAGGAGGGGCCGGTGTCCGAAGCGAGATCTTATCCGAGCTTGTTCCTCTCTAGAGTCGAGAACCTACAGGAGACTTCACATCACTCACCTACCTCAGCAGGGACTGTGTACCCTTGGATAGTCACTCGTAGAGTCCCCCATACCGTTCCTTGGATTCGACACCCTTGGGAATACTCCTGAGGTGAAGTGCTACAATGGTGTATCCGTGCGCTTGCGGATTCGTTCGCACCCGTCAGTATACCCGGGTGATTCTTACACGCTCACGCTATCCCGGCGCCATAGTGGTGACGTTAAGAAATACCAACAGCTATGAAGAAACAAATTGCTAGGCTCAACTCAATCATAGCTAATGGGTGCATGAAGGATGAAAGTAAGAGGAAGTTTGATGTCAAATATGAGAAGATGCTATACAAGAACTCAAGACATGACTTTGGGTATACTGAGAACAGTAAGGCCTCTAAAAGGAAGATCATCAATGGGAAGGAATGCCTCAACTTCAACAGCAAGGGCTTCCTGTTCACCCAGAGTCCGGAAGTTCCGGTAATTATGCCCGGAGGTTCCGGAGTCTGGAAGGCCAAAGCTGCATAGAATGCAGTTCCCGGAGGTTCCGAGAAAAATCTCGGAGGTTCTAGGGTCTGCAAGGACAGAAGCAAGAACAAGGCCAAGTCTCAGCCCAAGCATGTTCCCAAAGCATCTAACACTCTCTTGCAGGTCAAGAACAATCCCATCCTGCCCATAAGGAACAAGTTTGCACACAAGACCAAGGCTCATGCATCCATTGAAACTCAACCTAGCTATGTATTGAGACGTAACAACCTTGGTAAAGTTGTTGCCACGTATGTTGGAAATGAGTCCAACATATATGTGAAAAGGTCGTTGTGGGTTCCTAAGATTTTGGTTGCTAACGTGGAAGGCCCCAAGTCAAATTGGGGACCTAAAAGAAGGAACTAAATTGTTTTGTAGGCATACTCCTCCGGTGGATCAAGTTGGGTGCTTGATAGCGGATGTACACATCATATGACCGGAGAAAGGAGTATGTTCTCCACCTATCTCCACCTAGAAGGACCAAGAGAAAGAATTGCTTATGGTGGGGATGCTAGTGGAGAAGTCATTGGAGTTGGTGATATTCCTATCTCTTCTAAATATTCAATTACTAATGTGCTTCATGTTGATCCGTTGGGTTACAATCTTCTATCCGTTTCACAACTTAGTGAGATTGGATTTGATTGTCACTTTTCGGATAAGGGTGTGTCCATCATAAAGAGGGAGGATTCCTCTATTGTCCTTACGGGTCGCTTGAAGAGAAGGTTTTACCTAGTTGATCTCAACAAAAGTAAAGTTGTCCCTAAGACTTGTTTGGTGGCAAAATCTAGCATGGGTTGGTTATGGCATCGCCGATTAGCTCATGTCGGCATGAGGAACTTGGCCAAACTCTTGAAAGATGAACACATCCTTGGACTAACTAATGTTCATTTTGAGAAAGATAGGATATGTCAAGCATGCCAAGCCGGGAAACAAGTAGGTGCACCTCACCCACCAAGTAGCATCCTCACTACTACAAGCCCATTGGAGCTCATTCATATGGATCTATTTGGACCGGTGGCCTACATAAGCATTGGTGGTAATAAATATGGCTTGGTTATTATTGATGATTATTCTCGCTTCACGTGGGTGTTCTTTGTGTTTGAAAAGAGTGAAGTTCAAGGGAAGGTGAAAACCTTCATAAGAAGAGCACAAAGGGAATTCGATTTGCCCGTCAAGAAAGTGAGAAGTGATAATGGCTCCGAATTTCGTAACACCAACGTTGAAGAATTTATTGATGAAGAGGGCATCAATCATGAATTTTCAGCTCCTTATACCCCTCAACAAAATGGGGTGGTTGAGAGGAAGAATCGAACACTTATTGAGATGGCAAGAACCATGTTGGATGAGTACAGGACACAAGATATATTTTGGGCCGAAGCCATCAACACGGCTTGCCATGCCATCAACCGCCTCTATCTTCACGAGTTTCACAAGAACACTTCCTATGAGCTTATCACCGGTGTTGACGCTTTTCTGGTCAACACACACGAGCGTTAGATCACGCGGAAACGTCGAAATGCTGAACTCGCCGAGCTCCTGCCCAGACCGGTCTGACCGGTCAGGGGCACCGGTCTGACCGGTGTATGCAGAGGCACGGTGAAAACCTAAGATCACCGCCTCGGGAGGGACCCCGTCAGAGGTGGCGCGCCTAGGGTTGCTCTGAGGTCGGCAAGGCCACTCAGAACGTCCTTGATCGTCGTCGAGACAAACAAGGAAAGCACGAGGTTGGAAAAGCTAGAGTTTGAGAGATAAAAGTTGTAGAAAGTAATAATCGATTGGGTGATTCCCCCTCAAACGGCCGTGGCCCTTTATATTTATAGGGTGGGGAGGTCTTGCTCCGCAAGGAATCCTTTTATAACTCGAAATTCGCTAGGACTTCTCAATTCTACTCGGACTCGGGGTCCACCGGTCAGACCGGTCAGGCCCACCGGTCAGACCGGTGTGGCCATTGCCGGATCGGCTACAGGACGCTCGACCGGTCAGACCGTCGTGGGACACCGGTCTGACCGGTGGCGTCAGCCTGATCGGCTCTGTGCCAATTTTGGGTGCGAACATATGCCCCCCTTGTTTTTTAGTAAAGCTTGCTGTCTAAAAAATAATTCTAAGGTCGATGTGACATTTCACCGGCCATTTTTTTGGGTCTAAGGGGGATTTTTGCTTTAAATCGGCCATATCCTATCAAGTGTATTGCCAAACGCTTGGATGAAATTTCTTCAAGTACCTCCCGTTGAGAGCCCTCAGAAGCCGTTGTCCTTGCAAAGTCTCCACCATGTAAGAATTCCCGGAACAAACCTTGTCCACTTTGTACGGACCTTCCCAACTTGGAGACCACTTGCCGAACTTGTTACTCTTAGATCCAATAGGCAAAATTGTCTTCCAAACCAAATCGCCTACCTGAAAAGATTTGGCTTTTACCTTCTTGTTGTATGCTCTAGCAACTCTCCTTTTATCCTTTTCAATTTCCTCCAAAGCCTCCATACGCTTGTCGGTCACTTCATCAATATTGTCCATCATCAAAGCATAATATGACTCAATATCAAGATTATTCTGCTTTGCAAGTCTATATGCGCCTAGATTCACCTCAACGGGCAAAACGGTCTCTTGACCATACACAAGCTCAAAAGGAGTAACTTTAGTAGCACCATGTCTAGAAATACGATGAGCCCACAAAGCTTTAGATAATACCTCATGCCATCTTCTAGGATTGTCTTCTATCTTCTTCTTGATGAGCTTCACCAATGTCTTGTTGCTAGACTCGGCTTGACCATTTGCTTGAGCATAATATGGAGATGAATTGAGTAATTTAATACCATAAGAATCGACAAACTCACGCACCTCTTTAGACATGAACGAAGTTCCTTGATCCGTAGTCAAAGTCTGTGGAATGCCAAACCTATGTATGATATGTCCAGTAATAAACTCAATCACCTCTCTATGTGTCATATTCTTCAAAGGAATAGCTTCAGTCCACTTGGTAAAGTAATCAGTAGCCACGATCACAAAACAATGCCCCTTTGACGACGAAGGATGAATCTTGCCAATAAAATCCAAACCCCATCCTCTAAAAGGCCAAGGCTTGATAATCGGATGCATCAACGCAGCAAGCACCAACTGAACATCTCCATGCTTTTGACACTCTTCACACCCTTTTGTAGTACCTAAAACAATCAGCTATCATGGTAGGCTAATAAAAGCAAGCTCGCCTGAGGAGCTACTTCATCTTGGGAGCCGATTGATGAGTACCACAAATACCTTCATGAACCTCTGCCATAGCCAACCTAGCTTGATCAGGACTCAAACACTTTAAAAGCAAATCATCCGCGGTCCGACGATACAATTCACCATCATCAGGAACAAACTTAAGAGCCCATCGTCGAACTTTTCTATCAACTGAACTGCTAGGATTATGCAAATAACCAACCAGAGATTTTCTCCAATCCTCCACCTCATCTTTATCACGAAAAACCGAGGAGGAACTTTTACCAGGGGACCGGTCAGACCGGTCATGAGCATCGATCAGACCGGTGCCATTAGCCGACCCAGAACCAGGGGACCGATCAGACCGGTCGGTGACATCGGTCCGACCGGTGTCTCCGGTTAGACCGGTCGGCTGTGTCGGCCTGACCGGTGCCTCCAGAGCAAAACACTCGGCTGTAAGCAATGGTTTGTGTTCTTGAAAATTTCTTTTTCGAACATTATAACTAGATGCTTGCTGGGCCAGAGCATTAGCTCTAGGATTTTCCTCCCGTGGCACATGATAGATAACAAATTCATCCATACAAGATATGATGTCTAAACATTTATCAAGATAAGCATTTAAAAAGCCATTTAGACATTGACATACCTTGGATATTTGCTGCACCACTAATAAAGAATCTCCATATGCCTCCACATGTTTTACTCCCATGTCATGCAAAATCTCTAATCCAAATAGAAGAGCCTCATATTCGGTTTGGTTGTTTGTACAATCATGATCCAATCGGTTAAGAGCTTCAAAAACAGCCCCACTTGGCGAAATAATGACGATCCCAACACCACAACCATCTTTACAAACTGATCCATCAAAATGCAATTTCCATGGAGTAAAAGTAACATAACCGACATTCAAATCAAGTTGCTTATCTACTCTATGTCCAACAATAAAGTCGGCAACAATTTGACCTTTCATTGAACTTAATGGCTCACAATGCAAATCATACGCAACTAAAGCATAAGCCCATTTG
This sequence comes from Cenchrus fungigraminus, assembly GCA_036936925.1. Taxonomy (NCBI): domain Eukaryota; kingdom Viridiplantae; phylum Streptophyta; class Magnoliopsida; order Poales; family Poaceae; genus Cenchrus; species Cenchrus fungigraminus. Next base: position 133,493,442 of record CM072777.1, read on the forward strand.
CCGACTCTACCACTTAAAATTGGTTTATGCAGCATGTATTTGATTATGTGGGTTTGACATGCTACTATGCAAGTACTAGGTAATAGATAATGCCTCAACTTGGTACAAGTATGATATAGTGATAAACACAACTTTTCAATAAAAGTGTACCTTGTTTCAGCGTCCAGCAATCTTCTACTCTCATATGCAACAATGTACTCCTTGCCTTCGGTTTCTTGAGTCAAAACACCTCCAATGACATCCTTCTCAGCCGCTACATACAACTTGAAAGGAATACCACTCTTGGGCGCTTGAAGAACGGGTGGCAAAGTCAAATAGCTCTTAATCTCATCAAATGCCTCTTGTTGCTTTGCCCCCCAAGTGAAGTCAACTTCATTTTTCAACCGAAGTAAAGGAGTAAAAGCGTTCACTTTCCCGGACAAGTTACAAATGAACCTCCTCAAGTAATTTACCTTGCCCAAGAACTTTTGCAAATCCTTTTTACAAGTAGGTGCTTTAACATTCCGGATTGCCTCAATCTTTTTAGGATCTATCTCTATGCCTTTCTCATGCACAATGAAGCCTAAAAACTTCCCAGCCGATACACCAAAAGAACATTTGAGTGGGTTCATCTTTAATTTGTACCGACGCATTTTTCAATCCAAAAGTCATAACAACCCACTCAAATAAGCCAACAAAACCCGGACAAATGAAAGCCGTTTTGGATATATCCTCATCGGCCATAAAGATTTGATTGTAACCAGCATTACCATCAAGAAAGCTAAGAATTCTATGTCCGGATGCAGCATTAACAAGAAAATCGGCTATAGGCATAGGATATTCATCTTTAGGAGTAGCTCTATTAAGATCTCTAAAATCAATGCAAACACGAAACTTTTTTGTTCCTTTTTTCTCAACAGGCACAATGTTAGAGATCCAATCAGCATAACGACAAGGCCTAATAAACTTTGCATCAAGTAACCGATTGACTTCTTCTTTCACTCGGTCATAAATATCAGGATTAAAGTTTCTACGAGGTTGTTTATAAGGCCTAAAACCAGATTTAATAGGTAAACGATGTTCAACTAAATTACGACTTAAACCAGACATTTCGTTATAATTCCATGCAAAGCAATCAACATACTCCTTTAACAGCTTTATTAAATCAGATTTAAACAAAGGATCAAGATTTTTGTTTACAAATGTCGGCCTAGGAATAGTGTCATCACCAATATCAACCTCCTCTAAAGGATGAGCCGACGTAAACCGTTATCCTAACTTGCTCAAATCATCAAAGTCTTCAATGGCCTCACACATATCGTTCTTATGCACCTGATAGTGCTCTCGCCTTTGTTGCAACCACTCCAGATTTGCATCCATTAAATCAACAGAGAGGTTCTAGCCTAATCAACGATCGGCTTCATGACAACAGTAGCAAAGCCATCTTTGGTAGAATCAATAAGCCTTAAGTTAGATAAATCTAAACCAGTTAAGCACTTAAGATTCTCATGATTATCCATAGTTGAGCTATCGGCCACTGCAACACAAGCCGATGTATCACCATGAACAACCTCTACCTCGTCGCCTACCCATTGGATTAAGAATTGATGCAAAGTAGAAGGCACACATTGATTTGCATGAATCCAATCACGACCAAGGATAAGACTGAAGTTACCTTGTGTCTCAGCGACGAAGAATGCCGTAGCCAACGTCTTGCTCCCAATGGTGAGCTCCATAGAGACGACGCCTTTAGCTCCCATCGGCTCGCCTCCTCCCACACCGCTGACGGTCATGTTGGTCTTGATCAGCTCATCATCCGAACCTCCCAGCTTCTTGAACAAAGAATACGGCATCAAGTTGACGATCGCTCCTCCGTCCACCAGCATGCGAGAGATAGGCTTCCCATTGATGTGTCCCTTCATGTACAAAGCCTTCAGATGATTTTCAGTAGCTTTAGGCTTCTGGAAAATAGCTTCCTTTGGCCCAAAGTCGAGATGCGCGACGTCCTCCTCCGAGAGCAAATACCCATCCATAGACATATGGATCACGTTGATGTCCAAATTCATGCGCTTGGGCGAAGAACTGTAGTCAACAAGCTCCTCATCGTCTTCTGGTGTAGGATCCGATGCGGACTTGTCATCACAAACCATGGGAACCGAAGAAGAGAAACCGGGCGGCGTCTCTGGGTCATCGGTCTGACCGTCGACCTCCACCGGTCTGACCGGTGTGACCGGTCTGACCGACCCCTCCACCGGTCTGACCGGTGCTGGCTGGGAGCTGGTCTTGACTCTCCACTCTTTCCCCTGAGGTACCATGGGCCTGTACTGGTTGAAAGCTTCATCCCTCTGCTTCTCTAGCTCCTTCTCCCTCTTCTCTTGAAATCTCAGGCGTTGAAGCTTCCTCCTTTGTGTGCGAGTCAAACCGGGAGGACACCACCTTGGCAAGAAATATTTGGAGTTGGAACCACTTCCACTGGCCTCATGGTCATTAGCAGCAGCAAACACTCCTGGAGTTGATGTCACAACCTTATTGTTTGGAACAATCGGTCTTTTGCCATCTTCTCCAATAGGAACATCCATTGATCCAATCTGAATAATGTCTTGATTTGTAGTCCTCTCTGGATCAACTTCCATCTTCTGCACCTCCTCCTTCTGCTTTGGCTTGTAGACTTACTTTACGGGAGGTGGCACGGCTTTTCTAGCCGTACCGGTCTGACCGGTGCCAACCACCGGTCTGACCGGTAGGGTTTAGTGACCCTGACCAGAACGGTGAGTAGCCAATCGGTCTTGGACAGGCCTGGAGATTCTGTCAAAAGCTTATTTTGGTCCTCCCCATCCAGGATGAAAGGCTTGTTGATACGGCACCCACATCACTCCATTGCCATCATAGATCGGGCGTGGTGCATTTGAACTTGATGACACCCAAGGTGGAGTAAAGCGTTGCCCTTGCTGCGATGATTCACCCTTGAGTCTTGTAGCAGCCCTTGGAGGTGAAGATGACCCTCCTTGGTGTGTAGGTGACCTCATCCTTTTTTTTAACGGCCGATCACTTGTAACGGCCTTTTGCTTGGAATACTTGTCAAATAGCATGTCGAAAGTGACCTTTAGCTTAGGACTACTCCCCTGATTCTTTGCTACATTAAGCTTCCAATTTCCAATCTCCGGACGGCTTGGCTTGATCATCCTCGGACGGCCTGGGGGTGCACCGGTCTGACCGGTCACCTCCACCGGTCTGACCGGTCTGGCCAGAGACGGCTCAGACGGTCGCTGATCGGCGAGTGTGGACGACCCTTGCCCCCCATGTCCAGAGGCACTCACTGTAACCTTGAAGGTCTCTTTGCCATCAGGAGTCTTCTCATACTCAACTTTACGAACCAGCTCCTTTCCTCTTAAATCGGGCTTAGCCTCCCCGAGTACCACGTTCTTGCCTTTAGTTGCTTCAGCTTGATGTGGCCGAACCAGTACCTTAGGCTGCTGTAAATCCATGGTGTTGATTGGAAAAGGAGCCTTGTCCACTTGCATCTCATGAAAAGTCAAACGACCTTCATTTATGGCCGATTGAACCTGTCGACGAAATACATTACAATCATTAATAGCATGAGAAAATGAATTATGAAATTTGCAATATGCACGTCTTTTCAACTCTTCAAGTGGAGGAATAGTATGAGTTAACTTGATATTTCCAGATTTAAGCAATTCATCAAATATGCGATCCACATCAAAAGTAAATTTAATTTCTTCTCGCCGACCTTTACTAGCCGGCTTAAGAGATGAGCAAGAATAAGTTTTTCTTTAGAGGGCCAAACAAATTCAGCAGCATAAATTTCTTTATCACTATCGTCCGAACTATCAGAATCATAATCAATAACATGAACATTAGAACGACGTGATTTAAAATTATCTTTCTCTTTATTCATTCGTATTTCAACAACTAAAGCTCTTATTTGAACTTGTGCAACCGAAAGAAAATCAGAGCCCTCTATCTTATCCCTAATGGATGACCTTAAACCTTTCAGACAAATGTCTGCAAGGTCCATATCAGTGATTGACAAATTAAAGCACCGGTTTTTAGTTTCTTTAAACCTTTTAATGTAAGCAGAGACAGTCTCATCTCTTCCTTGCCTAACCGATGTTAAATCTGTCAATTTTAATTGTATGCTCCTACTATAAAAGTGATCATGAAACTTACGTTCTAACATATCCCAAGATATAATAGAACCGGGAGCAAGCGAAGAAAACCAAGCAAAAGCAGTGCCAGTCAAAGATAAAGAAAATAAGCGTACTTTCAAAGCATTATAGACACCAGCTTCACCTAGTTGTGCAGTGTATTGACTAATATGCTCCCATGTGGTCCGGTCATCATCACCACTAAATTTAATCAAGTCAGGCATACGCCAACCACGTGGGAGAGGAAATCTATCAAACTCGGGATCATATGGCTTTTGATATAGATTAGTATTACCAATGTCAACACCAAGTTTGGTCTTTACCACATTAGCCAAATCTTCTTTAAATCTATTAAATTCCGCCCAATTAGGATTATTTGGCTGTTGTGGTTGAGGATTCTCCAAATTTATCTTATTTAAATAGGGAGCTATCTTAGCTTGAGCTATCCTGTAACTTTCAAATACATCGTCCGGAATAATATTTTTGGAGGCCAATGTATTCATTATCGTACTATAATGAGGTCCAACATTACTGATTGTATTAGAAAAAGTAGGGACCATCTGATTTGGCACGACAGAAATTGGCAAAGGTTGGTCGGGCACCAACTCCATAGCACCGGTCTGACCGGTACCCTGCACCGGTTCAACCGGTGTGGCCATGTTTGGCCCGTGCGGTTGAAGCTGAGGGTACTGACCTGATGCTGGATTTGGTGTCAAACCATATGCATAATTTCCATTATTTACAGGCAAAGGTGCTAAGCTAGGATAGGACCCTTGAGGATTAGCTTTAGGAGTACTACTATTAGTTTCATTATTAGCATAACCTAAAGCCCTATCTTTTTCAAGATCCTCTAACCGTTCTAAACGAGCAATGTACGAAGCAAGTAATTCATCACTTTCCACTGTAGATTTCATAGGAGAAGGTTCAGACGGGGGTTTCTTACTTACAGTGGGAATTACCTCTACGTTGTTGTCGTTTAGCTTGATCGCCGGCAGCTCGAACTCTTTCAATCTTGCCACCTTGCCGGATCGATCCTTCTTGACGCCAGCTAGGAATTGTACTTGCAAGTACTCTTGTAGCGCCTTGAACTTCTGCTGCTCCTCCGGAGAGAGATCTTCCAGCGACGCGGTGACAATGTTGTTCATGTCGAGATCACACCGAGCACCCATCGGGCTGAGGTCAGATTGAACGGCTTCAGCAACCTGATCTTTCTTCCCCAGCGGAGTCGCCAAAAGTGTGTTGACGCTTTTCTAGTCAACACACACGAGCGCTAGATCGCGCGGAAACGTCGAAACGCTGAACTCGTCGAGCTCCTGTCCGGACCGGTCTGACCGGTCAGGGGCACCGGTCTGACCGGTGTATGCAGAGGCACGGTGAAAACCTAAGATCGCCACCTCGGGAGGGACCCCATTGGAGGTGGCGCGCCTAGGGTTACTCTGAGGTCGGCAAGGCCACTCAGAACGTCCCTGATCGTCATCGAGACAAACAAGGAAAGCACGAGGTTGGAAAAGAGCTAGGGTTTGAGAGATAAAAGTTGTAGAAAGTAATAATCGATTGGGTGATTCCCCCTCAAACGGCCGTGGCCCTTTATATTTATAGGGTGGGGAGGTCTTGCCCCGCAAGGAATCCTTTTACAACTCGAAATTCGCTAGGACTCCTCAATTCTACTCGGACTCGGGGTCCACCAGTCAGACCGGTCAGGCCCACCGGTCAGACCGGTGTGGCCATTGCCGGATCGGCTACAGGACGCTCGACCGGTCAGACCGTCGAGGGACACCGGTCTGACCGGTGGCGTCAGCCTGATCGGCTCTGTACCAATTTTGGGTGCGAACAACCGGTAAAAAGCCCAAGGTGTCCTACTTTAGAGTGTTTGGGTGCAAATGTTTCATTCTAAACAAGAAGCCCCGAAGCTCTAAGTTTGCACCAAAGGTTGAAGAAGGTTTTCTACTTGGCTATGGTCCTAATGAGCATGCCTACCGTGTCTTCAATCTAACCACCGGAAGGATTGATGTCACGGTGGACGTTACTTTTGATGAATCTAATAGCTCTCAAGTGGAGCAAGTTGATATGAATGTTGTAGGAAAAGAGAAGCCACCTTGTGAAGCAATCAAGTAATTGGCCACAGGTGATGTTAGACCAGTTGAAGCACAAGATGAAGATGATGAAATTGCACAAGCTTCAACATCATTCGAAGGGCCAGATGCTCCTGGTTCTGCAGAGGTGCAGACCTCGGAGGTTCCGGGAATCACCCGGAGGTTCCGGGAACTGGCACTGGAACTCAACCTCCGGGAATTACTCCGGAGGTTCCGGAGTCTGGGAACTCAGCACCCCAGAACCCTGAGAACCAGGCCACCATTCAGCAAGAAGATGGTCATGAAGATAATTCAGAGACTCAAGCTGATGGTGATGATGAAGACCAACCTCTACATCAACCTCTTGGACCATCACATCCTCGTGTACATCAAGCCCTAAGTGGGTTTTCGTGATGCTGACCACCCAATTAAAGGTCTAATGAGCTTCTAAGTGTATGTTTCAGGCTAATGGTTTTTGTAAGGTGCAAAGAGACAAAAGGAGACCCCTAATTTAAAAAGGAAGGCTTGCCCTTGTCCAAGTATGGTAGTTTAAATTTATTTTCATTTTGAAATTGAGTATAGGACAAGCCATACTATCAAGAGAGATACTAATAGTGGTTTTGGGATAGAGCCAAGTGCATTAAGCTCTTTACAAACCTATAAAACATCCCAGCCACAAATAATCTATCAGCAGCAGCTCTGTTTCTCTGTCTCCGGAACCTCCGAGTTTTTCCCGGAAGTTCCGGACTGTCTTGTGACTGCTAGCTGAAGATGCTCAAACCTCGGAAGTTCCGGGATTTCAAAAAGAGCCGTTACAGTTTCAGATCTGAGGGTATTTATACCCCTTTGACCCCCAACGGTTCTCTTCTTCCTCCCTACGCCAAAACAGTAACATTTGCCCCCTTCTCTCTCCGAGCATTGACTCCCACCTACTTGAATCCAAATCCCATCCTTAGCATTCAAGTCTTGGGTGATTCCTTGTGAGAAGAAGCAAATCCCTTTACTCTCTTGAAGATTTAGTGCACTTGGTGAAACCTTAGCCAACTTGGTGGATCTATTACTCTTGGAGTTTTACTCCTAGATGGCTAGAGGTTACTTGGGATCTTCCTAGCTTTGTGTGGCTGCCCCAAGTGGTTTGTATTACCCTTTGTGACTAGTGGAGCACTCCATCTATTACCTTGGTGATAGGTGTGAGAGGAGTGGATCTAGAGAGATCCCAAAGCCTTTGTGGCTTACCTCAACAACGTGGATGTAGGCTAACCTTTGTGATGAGCTGAACCACGGGTTAAATCTGTGTCCCTTGCGCCTTACTCTCTTTACATTCATTACTTGCTTGTTCTTGTTTGCTCTCAACTAGATCTATTAGGGTTTGCTCTAGATCTACAAGTTCTTGTTGCCCTAAGGTTGTTTTGTAGCTTATGCTTCAAATTCATAGTTTCAATTATCTGCATCTAGCCTGTGGAATCAGCTCTTAGCTCTCTAACTCGTGCAGGTTCGAAAAATCAGAAGCTCCAGGAAAATTCACTGTCTGTGAATTTTCCCAGAGGTTCCGGACAGTGACAGAAAACTGGCAGAAAACTTTGATTTTGTTTTGCAAGCCTATTCACCCCCCCTCTAGGCCACTTGCATTGATCCTTTCACAAACACGGGGTGCATGGTTGGTCACATTCACCTGGATAAACATACATTCAACATACTCTTCCAAAAAAAGGGAAAAGGCAACAACCCTTTATTAAACATTCTTCTTTTGATGGTGATTGTGTGCACATCTACACAAACAAAATAAAGTTACTTCACAACAGTAAATAAACTTTCACACATACACTGAAATTCATTAACAAGCCACTGAATTAAATATGCCAAGATCAACATGCACATAACACACATTATCAATCATTTTATAGCTATTCGAACTATTCTTAAGCATATAAAAATAAATATAGCTCCTCTAGTCCTGATTTTTCTCATACAGCAAGATGACCACAAAACATGCTCTCTCACCAAAAAATATGCATAGGAAAAATCTAGATTAAATCTAACAAAAATAACAAAACCAGCCTAGTAAATAAAACATAAATTAATCTAGGCAAAACTACTCACGCAAAGGATATCAACTTTTCACCAGAGGACAACATCACCAAAACAAGGGCTTATACCAAGATTCAAAACCTTATTCTACCCCCAACTTCACATATACACATAGATCCCTCTAGCATGCATAAATCAAAAACCTTTTTTAACATGGTCAACCAGAACAGAAAAATTTCCAGAGGCTCAACTCATGATAAACAGCTCGAGATGTAAAAAGTAGCCAGAGAGCAAACCTATACAGTGCTAGGAAAAAAGATGAAGATACTACTAGCATAAAGGCTAAATAAAGCCTAACTCAAAATCTGCTAAGTAACTTTGTGCAAAACTTTATCCAGAGCTCATGGACATCATGGTGCACAACATATGCAAATTTCAAGTCAAACTCACAACTAGAATTTAAACTACAGTAAAAACAGTTCAAACTGATTTTTCAAATTTATTCAAAAACTATTCAGAAAAACCCTATACATCCTTTCTAGGAATTACAGTACTACTCACAAGGATTCCAAAAAGTCATCATTTGCATTTTTTTCTGATTTTTCTGCTAAGAGATATGAATTTTGGAAGGTGCTGGACCTAGTTGAAAGGAAATTAAGATAAAGATCATTACAAATAGGTCCCTATTTCACAGATATGCCCCTAGACAGAAATTCGACCTTGCAAATTGGTCCTTGGCGCACCGGCCGGTGGGGATGGCCGGAATTCCGGTGAGGGGAGGCCGGGCTTGGCAGGGGAACGGCAGGGAAGTGACCTTCGACCGCTTGTGGTTTGATTCCGAGGGTTGGAGGAGTCAGAGCAAGCTCCGGCGAGGCGGCTCGGCGACACCCAGTGACGGCGGCTGCTGCGGGCGGGATTCCGGTGAGCTGAGGTTTGGCCAGGGCAAGGCGGCGGTCAGAGAAGCTTCAGGGGGTGCTTGTGGAGATAGAGACAGGCTTGAGCGGTGGGTTCCGGGAAAGGAAGGGGGAGCTCGCCGTGGGGCGCCAATGGCGGACGGCGGCGGCGTGCAGAGCGAGCGGCGGCGGTGCGACTCACGCGCGGCCCAGGCCGGGGTTTTATAGACGACGTGCACGATGACCTGGAGTCCACGGTCACGTCAACGAGTACGACGACATGGCGATGACGGCATGGCGCGCGTACGGCTCCAGCGGGGTTGGCTGGGCGGCGCTGGTTGGCGCGGCGTGGACGGTGGGCACGCGACACGTGGTGGCAAGGCAGTGGACGCGGGTGGCGGTGAAGTGCAGGGCGGGCCAACCGTGCGCACGTGGGGGAGCGCACCCCCCCTCGGCGTCCAGGCCCAGCCACGGCGCGGCGCGCTGGCGCCGACGCGGCTTGGCGCTATGGAGCGACGGGGTGCAGGAAAAAAATTAGAGTGGCACAATTTGACCGCCTGTTTCTCCAAAATTTGCATCTGAAGTGCACCGATCGACCTATACCAAAGCTGGAGATCTACTGACCCTCTACAACTTTCACATAGGCACTCAGGTGTTTTGATCAATGGATCGTGCACAAAAAGCATGCCAAGATGGCACTTTTCTCGGCGCCTGATAATTCTGGTTCCTGTCGTTGACCACAAATTTGACCAAGTTTCACTTAAAATTCGAAATGTCGCACAACATAAAAATTGTGTCCCATGACAAGATGCACAACTTTTATATTGGCAGATTTTGAAGTGTTTAGGTGAAATTTGTAGAACGCGACAAAAGTTCCAGAGTTGCCTATGTGATCTAAGGTTTATCTTGGGGTTTTGACCAAGGATTTGACTAGGGGTTGATCCTTAATGGGTGTTGACTTGCTTAAGATAGTGATTAGCACTAAATAAAACACAGGGTGTTACAGCCTACCTCCTTAAAAGGAATCTCATCTCGATATTTGAATTTAAAAGATAGATAGTGAAGGGTTACGTACGATGTTGGCTTTGAAGAAAACACGGATACTTGTTGTTGATAAACTGCTCAGTTTCCCATGTAGCTTCTTCTTCAATGTGGTGACTCCATTGTATCTTATACATCTTCACTGTTTGTCTTCTGGTTTGTCTGTCTTTTTGATCTAGCACTCTCATTAGGTATTTCACTAGTGATGGGTCAGGTTCTATCTCTGCATTGGTCTCGGTATTTGATCACATTTCTTCAACTGTGAGACATGAAACACGTCGTGTACTGCGGAGAGTCTGTCTGGGAGTCTAATACGATATGCAACCGTACCGAACTTCTCAGTGACTTCATAAGGGCTGATATAGCGTGGAGCTAACTTCTCTTTTACTCCGAATTTTTGTACACCTTTGGTTGGTGACACCTTTAAGTACACATAATCGCCAACTTCAAATTCTCTGGGTGCCTTAGTCTTGTCATGGTAGCTCTTTTGTCTCATTTGAGCGGCTCTCAAATTTTTCCTAATCACTTCCACTTTCTCTTCTGCTTCTTGCACTAGCTTAGGACCGAATAATGTTCTCTCACCCGCTTGCGACCAATTCAAGGGGGTGCGACATCTTCGTCCATACAAGACTTCGAAAGGAGCCATTTTCAAACTAACTTGGTAGCTATTGTTATAAGCAAACTCTGCCAAAGCTAAGCATTTGTCCCAAGTCTTGTCAAAGTGAATAACACAAGCTCTCAACATATCCTCCACTATTTGATCTACTCTTTCTGTCTGACCATCAGTCTGGAGATGATAGCTAGAGCTATGGATCAATTTGGTACCCAAGGATTCATGAACTTGCGCCCAAGGACCACGCAACTACAATGCCGCAAAGCTGGCCTTGCGTTCTTCTGAGCATGGTAAAGTGAACACCATGAACATGGTTTCAATGGCCTGGACCCAAGCATCCGCATCAAGGGGTTCTTCCACCTTAGTGAACTGCGGTGGCTTCATGGTCCGGAAGTGCTCATACGTTGCCACTTGATTTGGTGTATCATTTTGATTCACCTGGGGCTGCTGCTGCTGTAGATGTAGAAGAATTTGGTGCAACCACTCATCTTGAGTAGCAAAGAACGTCTCCGAAAGGTTTCTGTTCGGTGGTGGTGGAGGTTGATTACTGCCACAAGAATCACCGAAACCACCAGGAGTACTGCGTGTCGATCCCACCATCTGAAAAGGGTTGAGCTTCCATTAAATGCATATTCATAAGCTTGTTCATACGAAGGTAAACAAGTAGAACATGCACGACGAAAACTCAAACAACCGAATTTCAGAATATGATCACGACTCAAGAACCATAGTAATTTGGGTACTGGGTTTGGCTTTGACGGTTGCAAACAAAAATTTACAACTCAAAGAATAGAGCCCCAAAAATTCCCAAATTTTTACAGCAACTCAGTGAGATCATGAGACACATTTTTGGTATTCAAGGGTTAAGCTAGATCAGATAGGAACATGCTCGAAAAAATTCTACTTTCAGAGGAAGGTTACTAGGAAAAACAGCAGAATAGAGGTTCACTATTTTGATCATAACTCTAGTTTGAGAAATCCTAAAACCGTGAAAAATTCACAGTAGATGCTTGACTTGATGAGAAACAACTTTTGTAAAAGTTGACTAGTCATAATCATCCTAGATTTGGCTCTAAAAAAATTTATGAGCTGACTGCAGAAGATTTTTTGGCAGAAAACTACTTATGATCAAAGTGAGAGAAAACCCTTTCTAAGAGCAAGCAACATCTCTAGAAGCATAGCACAAAGAGTAGAACAACAAATTTTAGGTTCAACAAAATTTTATCATGATGCACACGTCTTAAACGACCTCACAAACCATGGATCTTAAAAGACGTAGTTAGTGTCGGTGGCAAGCTTATAAATGACTCTCCCTATAATAACTAGTTGGAACTACCCGTCGTTCATAACGATCGCACTAACGTAGTTAGTGTACCTGCAGGAAAAGAACCTTCCATGCCAGCACGTTACGAAAGCGTCCACAAATATTACCATTCACTGTAGAAATGACACCCATGCATTTTGCACTGCATGGACATCGCCCAACCTGAGACACACCCCGTTTGAATGGAGGGTGTCCCCCTTCACATGTTCGTAATGCGGAATCATGCACACGTCTAGCAAAATGGGGCGATATCACAACTCATGACATGTTCATCTTGAATAGAGCATGACATCCTTCGTATGACTTGCATACAGAAAGCACACGTATAAGACACGTGAGCATCCAACCGAGAAGATAGGATCCGTGGAATGGATTACCCTATCAACCGTCGCATACTCGTGATGCGGCACAACACACGTATGAAACACGTGGCTTAAGAAGTGCTGGGAGTTAGTATAAATAAACCATAGATACTTAGCCACCTTAAAGAATCCAAAATTCCCTCTAGGGCCTCTCGGTCTAAATCATTCCTTAACGATCCAACGTATTTTCAAAATCCAATCAATCTTAGCAAATTTTATTATAAATCATGTGATTAGTGTTAAACTAATTACTTTGGTGTATACGGATGCTCTGGTACCAACTGTGACAACCCCACCCGAGATAATTCCGTACTCTGGAACTTTTGCCGCGTTCTCCAAATTTCACCTAAACACGCGAAGGCTTCTCTCTCCCTCTCCGTCCCTCTGCTCCACCGGTCGTTGACAGGGAGCTCGGGGCGACCGACCTTGATCTGTGACCTCGATTTGCGACAACGGCCTCCGCGCGGCCAGGATGGAGCCCCCTGCGGCCGGGAGCTGGAGCTCCCCGGCGGCGCGGACCACCACTCCCCGCAGCCAGGCGCGCAGGCGTGCGCGCGGCCGTCTCTGCAAGGAGCTCGCCGACGGCCAGGGCGGAGCTCCCCGCGGCCGAGCGCAGGAGCTCACTAGTGGCGCGGGTCGCCGCTCCGCGCGGTCGGGCGAAGGAGGTCGGCGGCGGCACACGAGGGGGGCGGTCCTGTGGTTTTGCATCTCCTCGCGCACCCGTCTAAAATCTATTTGTTGCATGTTGCAAGTTTCATTGTTTCGGATGCTTCATGTGAATGTTGCAAATATTTCGTATGGATGTTTGTAATGATGTTGCAAAAAGAATCATGATGTGTGATGTTGCAAATATTTAATGCACATGTTGCAAGTGCTTTATTTGAATGTTGTATTTTTTAACCAGACATTGGAATGTTCAAATCAACACGCCGTTGGATGATTATCAACATTTTTAACATATTTTTGATGTTATAAACATTATTTTTCAATATTGCGGATGTTTGAGTTTCCATGTTGCAGACATGTGATGTTGGGTGTTGTGTCGAGAAGGAGGAGGGAGGAGAGCCCCTGATGTTGGATGTTGCAAATATTAATTTTAAATATTCCGGATGTTGAGTTTCGATGTTGCAGACATGTGATGTTGGGTGTTATGTCGAGAGGGGGAGGATGACTCCTGATGTTGGATGTTGCACGCAACATGGGTCGCAACATTAGTCGTTGGGGATATTGTGTCGGATGTTGGATGTTGCAAGCAACATAGCTCGCAACATGGCCCCAACACGCTGATGTTTGGATGTTGGTCGCAACATCCTCGTCACAAACTCGCAACATGCTCGCCACAATCTCGCAACATCACTGAATCGCTCGGGGGAGGAGGGAGGGGGCCGCCGAGGTTGAATGTTGGTCGCAACATGGTTCGCAACATTTCAAAATTGTTCGCAACATGCTTCGCAATATCAATACGCTTCACAACATGATCCGACGGTTGATACGTTTCCTGATTCGAATCGTATGGCCGGAGACCCGTCCGATACTAGCGCCCGGAACAGACGTCCGGACGCTAGCAGCTCGAAAAAAAAATATGTGCCTATGGTGCGTATGGAAATCATATGAAAATGAAAAAAAAGGAAAAAATGGAAATTGTAGTACATGGGCCGACTAGTGGACATGCCCATATTCTGTCCCGGCCCAACGCGCAGCCCCTCGTCGCTGCACAAGTTTCCTAGGGTTTTGAGGCGCCGCAGATAAGAGACCCCCTCTCCTCCCATTCTCCCCCTTCGCGCCGCCACTCTCAGACTCCTAGCCCGAGCCCTCTCCTCCTCCCCATCCAGACACCACCACACACCTGCATCCCCATCCACCATGGCGGCGGCGGGAGGCGGAGGCGCGCCGCGGGCGCTGTCCCAGAAGGAGCAGGACATCCAGATGATGCTCGCTGCCGACGTCCAGCTGGGCACCAAGAACTGCGACTTCCAGATGGAGCGCTACGTCTTCAAGCGCCGCACCGACGGTACGTGCCTGGCCCGGAGCATCCTTCCCTTGTCTCCTCAGCATGTAAATCCATGTGGGCAGATAGACAACCTTTGTTGATCCAGTGTTCCTGCTATGAAATCTCTTGGGTAGTTAGGCTGGAAACTTGTATCATCTGCGCTTGTATGGTAAGCTAGGATTTTTTTAGCATTTATCAGAGTTATGTTCTTTGGCTGGAACGTCGTGCTCGTATCGTAAGTTACGATTTTTAGCATTTAATCAGACTTAGATGTTCTTAGTCGTTCAACTTTTGGAAGGCTAATACTCTTGCGGCATGAGGCTTTCGATGGAAATATAGTATCAATTGTGATCTGCGTTGCTGTGTGCTATTTAGCACCTTATTTAACTGACAAGTAGTGCTTAGTTGTGATATATGCCTCCTTTCTGTTGCTGTTTTATCAGGCATCTACATCATCAACCTTGGCAAGACATGGGAGAAGCTCCAGCTCGCGGCGAGGGTGATCGTTGCCATCGAGAACCCTCAGGACATCATTGTCCAGTCCGCCCGCCCCTACGGCCAGCGTGCCGTCCTCAAGTTCGCACAGTACACTGGTGCTCACGCCATTGCTGGGAGGCACACCCCAGGTACCTTCACAAATCAGCTCCAGACATCCTTCAGTGAGCCCCGCCTGCTCATCCTTACCGACCCAAGGACTGACCACCAGGTGAGGAGAAATTTCCGTTTCAAAGTTCTGAGATATGCGTTGGCTGGAACCTACAGTAACATGTGATTGTGGACTAATTGTTATATGTAACTGTTTGCAGCCAATCAAGGAGTCTGCCCTGGGGAACATCCCTACCATTGCCTTTTGTGATACCGACTCTCCCATGCGGTATGTCGATATCGGCATCCCAGCCAACAACAAGGGAAGGAACAGCATTGGATGCTTGTTCTGGCTCCTGGCCAGGATGGTTCTGCAGATGAGGGGCACCATCCTCCCTGGGCACAAGTGGGAAGTCATGGTACGCAAGCTTAGAATGCTGTACAAAATTATATTGGAGATGCTAATGGAGATTTTTTTTTGTATCCTTTGCATTCTTATGTGACAATGTTCTTTGCAGGTCGACCTGTTCTTTTACAGAGATCCTGAAGAAGCAAAGGAGCAGGAGGAGGAAGCTGCTGCTGCCCCAGAATTCGCTGCTATCACTGATTACCAAGCACCTGAACAGTGGGGTGGCGACCAGTGGACCTCTGATGTGGCTCAGCCTGTTGCTATTGGTGGTGGTGAGTGGGGTGCTGCTCCAGGTATGTGATGATAACATTTTCATCATCTTTGGTATGAAACTTGTGCAGAAACCTATGCTGTGTCGAAATGGAAACTAGAGCCCACACCTTTCTATGCCCCTGGTAGCTCTTATAAGATTTTTGTGGTAACATGTTGGTCTCATTTTTCTTTGCAGCTCCGGTACCTACTGGTGATGGCTGGGATCCAGCTGGTGCCCCACCTCCTGCACCCTTGGATGGTGCTGTTCCTCCAGTTGCTGCTCCTACTGGATGGGACTCAGCAGCCCAACCTGCCGCTCAAGGCTGGGAATAGGCGATGCTCTCGCTTCGCGATGCGGCTTCTGCAGCTTGAATCAGTACTTTATGAAGCATGAATGTCCAAAATCAGACGGCATCTTCTATAGCTATGCATTGAACACTTATGTTTTAGGGCTTTCTAGCTGAACTTGTTGTGCCCCTGTTCTGTTTTCAACATTTCTGTGCCATGAGGGAGAGAGCTTGGGAGGAGGATGTGAAGTAGCTTTTCTATTCTGTTGCTTATATTCCATGGATCTGTGCGATGTGATGGTTCCATATGATATATTCAGTCCGTTGAGAAAATCTGGATGCCATAGATTTTGCCGTATAATTACCCCAGTTGCCCCAGTTATGTGGAAGTTTGATACAGTTGGACGGATTGTCATGTCATGTGCAATCCGAATGCTGCATCTGCGCCTTGAATTTGCATATGTTTTGAAAATTTGGCATTCCACGATTGATATGTTCTGGATCCAAATTAGGTGTCCTTTTGTAAATATTTACTGGAATAAATTTCATAAAACTCCCTAAATTGGATAGTCGCGATCCAAACTGGGGGTCATTTTGTAAATTTTGAGTCGAATAAATTTTATAAAGCCCCCTGGTTCGTTCGGCTCCGGCTTTCGCCCGCGCACACCAGCGGCGATCGCCGCCGCTGTTCTTCCACCCCATCGCCAGCCAGAATCACAAAGCCCCATCCTTCTCTCAGATCCATCCCTAGCACGAGATCTCCAATAATCTGCTCTGCTCCGGCAACAAGACTGCGGTTGAGCTCTGGCGGTCGGTCCAGTCGGCGGCGTCTCCTCTCCTCCCGGAACTGGACGCAACGTGCCGATCCTGGTGAGTTTGTCCCTGGACCAGATCTCCACGGGGCCGTTCCTGGATCCGCGCTGTCAACCAGCGACCGCGCCTCCATCGACGACGGCATCGACCCGACCAGCAGCAGGTTGTAGTTGGCGCAGTTCCACACCCGCGTGCCGCAGCAGCCGTCAGAAACCTGAAGATTGAGTTGATGCAAGCGCTTACTGTCACTGTTCAGTTCGTTTCAGAGCAATCCGTCAGTGTATCGCTGGACTGGGTCACGCCCAGGGTGCCACTCGCCAGATCGATTTACTGTCACCGTCGATCACATTCAGTCGATGCCATCATCCATGCCTTAGTAGCTTGGACTTGAACTGGATACGCTGCCTCTGAAGATTTCAGCAGCCATCAGATGCCTCACGCCAGAATCAACCGTTCATTCCCAGGGAAGCAGCATGCCCCGTTCCTTTCAAACAGGCAAGAGCTTAAGCATGCTGAGTATTCAGCAACCATCAGTCAGAATGGTCTCGAGGAACAGAAATTCATGGGCAAGTTGAGATTTCTGCGAAATACAACGTGAGGCGGCGTCGTAAAATTTGTACAAAATGTCGACTGATTCCCAGGTGTGGACGAATTAGAGTCACTAGAAACCACGCGCGACTTTGCCGCGCCCTCGTTTGAGCAGCCGGACAATCAACAACGGAAGTATGAAGATATTCTTTGATGTGGCTTGAAGATCAAGATCCGCACTTTGATATGCTTTAAGGTTACCATAGGTTAGACATATATGAGTACAACAACTAAATATGTGCATACTCAGCTCATACAGTAGCATACTTTTAGCAATTGGGAGGTTATATACAAATAAGATGTAAAGTCATGAATGATCGAATGCTCCAATGATTTACAAATTTTCAATCAATTGGAGTACAAATATATGTAGAATTAGCTACAATCTCCAGCACCAGATTTTGAATGTGAGGCTTTTGTCAAGTTGCTTGGCTAGACTGCTTTTTGTCTGCGATCCATTCATGTATGTATCATCAGTTTCAGGCTTTCAGAAGTGCTTTGAAGCTTTCAACTTGATGAAAATACAGTTCGATTAGATGTCAGCCGTGTAAAATGCTAAATCTCCCTAGGTACTGCGAGGATCTCTTAGGGAGCTTTGGATGCAGCTGAAGCTTGTTGCCAGGCCAATTATTTGTTTGCCCACGCGCCACAAGCACAGAAATCACAAACTTCATGTTCCTATATCCTCTTGGTTGTGAGATTCATGATGTCTAGTACATGCTAGATTGTTAGATTGAGTATGCCAAAAGTAAAAGCATGTCATTCTTAATCTCATCTAGTACTGTACGTATTTACTAACCTTCAGGTATGAGATGTCGAAGCTAGGTCCCGTTCATTATCGCTTGAGCTGCAGCCGGTTCCTAGCACGGCATTTCGTCGAACAGGTCTTGCGTAAGGCTAGGGTGCTCGCTGCTGCGGCCTGCATGTGGAACTTTACTTTCTCCGACTACTGCCCATAACTGACCATATCCGATGCCCGCAGCAGACGGACGCGAGGCCGCATTGAGTGGAGTGCTAGGCGGCGGCGAGGAGCCAATGGGAGGTGGTGCAGTGGAGGTTGCGAGAGGTGGGGGCGCGCGGGGCGAGGTGCTGGCCGACCTGCCGGCCGTCACTCTCGCGAAAGTACACGCTGCCGGATGTGCCGCGGTGGCGACGAGCGCACAGGCACCAGAGCAGCATAGTAACCGCCATGGATGGAAGGCAGCGAAGGAGGACGGTCGCCACACGCCGGTCGCCAGCAAGAAGAGAAGTGGCGAGGAGGAGGCGGAAGCATCCAGAAGATGGGCCGAGGGACGGCCCGTGCACACATATGCTCTCATTTGGACCATAGATATATGATCCGACGGCTGATGTTTGCACGTGACGTGGCCCAATCTCTGAGCCGAGCTTGGACCCAGGATTCGTTATGTAGAGATTTGTTCCAATCCGAAGCATAAACAAAGACAGAAGCACAATCAGGTTTCAAATGTATGTCGACAAAAATCTGAAGCGTGTCTAAAGAAGAAATCTTACAATGGGAGAACCTGCAACGCACGGACACTGGCAGTGACAACTCACAAGCACTGTACAGTATACGTGCGAAAAGCGATGGCACGACGCCCCCAGCTGATGTGTACCAGAACTATACAAACCAAAATAGACTAAACAGATGCCTCCGAAATTGAAGGGATATAAGCAGCAGATATTTCTATTTCTGTAACATATACTATTTACAACAGCAGTGTTCTTTATCGATAGTTCACCTTTTTTCTTTTTCTTTTTCCTTTTTTTTAAAAAAAATAATAAGTACTTTTTTCTTTTCATAATTTCTATGGAGAAAGGGGAAAATGTAAGCTAGGCTAAAAGAATCAGATATACTTTGGCCTATTTATTGTCTAAACTATGGTCAAATTCTTCACCATAGCAAATTGAATCATGTACCCAAACCAAGCCGTGGTCTCCTCTGATTTTCAACATCAAGCCTTCCAGTGATCACAACCATGATGGTGTGAATCTTCTCCCATGGCTGCCATCTCTTCAGTCTCGTCTCTTTTGGAGGCAGATGCGCCTAGCCATCAGCTCTTTGATCTGCTCTAGCCGTCAGCCATTTCCTGCTGCCTCAAAATTCCTACAGAGTTGTCACCGAGACAAAAAAAAGTTCGCCGCCTAGTAGCAGAGCATGCCTCCATTAGCGACCCATTGCGCAAAGCGGTCAGAATAGTCCCTAGTGTCTGAGAGCTGGCTGCTGGAGCGAGACAGATCCGTGTCATCCCTTCCCTGCAAAATCGAAAAAAAGTTCATGTCATGAAATTCAGATACAAGGGAACGCAGTGCAACAGTAAGCCCAGTTGCTTATAATTCTCATTGCCATGTTAGCTTGAGGAAAGGTTTAGTAACAAGGCTAACCTCATCGGCGTGTCCTTGTTCACTGTAGGATGTAGATGATTCTACACTAATCTCATCCATAGGCGAATTGATCAGTGATGACCTGCGAATCATGTTTTGTATAATTGAAACACCTTAACAATGCAAAGAGTGGTAGGATATGAAAACTAGTGGCAGCAAATGTTACCTCTCGAAAACTTCCTCATCGCAGGAATTCCCCGAAGATGACAACAAATCAAGATCAAGAAAGTTTGAGGAATGCAACTCAGGGTAACCTAATCTTTTTAGATAACTCTGCCGCTCTTCTGACATGGAGTGCCTTGCAGAAACTGTGCCATATTTCATACTGAATATATAGAAAACACAGTTAATATTAAATTCATGGAACAAACAAGTTTTCCAGTAGCCTCCAATTTCACGTAAGGATAGACACACCTGGAGCATGGGTTAGGTTCACATATGGAGATATCTGGTGCAGAATCAGAAGGCTCTCTAATATCATCCAGCTGTTGCATAGGAAGCAACACAGTGTTGTTTTCTCCACTATTGCAGTTAGATACAGGTAGGCTGTTGTCCAACAAAATGTTACCATCTGATAGCGACCTCTTTATGAATGATCTGATGTAGCGAGATGAGGATTGCAAAATCAGAACAGTCTGACAAACCAATACAAGAATAGTACAATTGATAGAACTACCGACCCAGTCTAGACTGCCAATATATCTAATTTTTGCCGTCCTAAGTTCTCGCTGCCCCAAATTTTGCAATTTCAGACAATGTCCATTGCTCCCCTATTAATACATCAGCTGTATAGTCATTTGTACCTTTTGTTGCTCTAATCCTATGAATTTGCACTTTACAATAAGGTGTGTATCGACAACCCTGCTACGTTTTCATGAGACAATCTGCTATTTTTACAGCTAGATAAAAGAATTTGCATTAAGTGATAAATCATCACATTGAACTGTAAAACGTATAAATAAAATCTGAGTATAAGATATCGCCATTTGGAAAAGTATTGGAAGCTTATAATCCGCACCTTGCTATCTCTTCTTTCAAAGTTCCTTGCCTCCCAATGTTGTAATGCTGATCGGAGTCCAACTTCCACAATGCAGGTTTTCCTTGTTGAGGTTGAAAATGACCTAAGAACCTGCATGTTTTAAGACAGGTAAACCATTTTGTGGTAAGCGCAAATATAACACATAAATGCTGATGCTTTCCATTGGTTCCATCATTCCTACATAATATTGTTTTGCAATATATTGAGAAGCTTACACGTTTATAGCATCCTGCTTGTCGTGATCAGTGTAGGCGTTATTGTAGTAGCGCTGCAGGGTTCGAAGGAACTCCTGAGATTGGGTTGCTGCCTTCCATTGGCCTCTTTGCTCACAGAAGATCTGTGGCACACATGAGTAACATGGAAATTTAGACTGATGTACTACCTCTGGACCTAAATATTTTTTATGTGCTGCTTAACTCATTCCTCTGGTCAGAAACTTCAAATATTCCACTGACTGTAGGGTGTAAGTCAAGCAAGCAATTTGGAACAGTTAGGGATCTTTTTATAACAAGTTGAGTATTTTATCAGATACAGAAGAATCACTTTGCAAGAAAGTATTCACGTAGTTCAGAGCATTTTACACATCTTTCCAAAGTGTTCAGATGTCATAAATTTAAGGTGCTTACAGTTAGAAAAAAAATAAGCACAACATTATGAGTTGGACTCTTCGGTAGTAAAATATTTTCAGAGTAAGCTAATATAATATGAGATACCTTGTTGTGAGCGGCAGAACCACCATATTGAATAGCTAATGTATCACCCATTCGTTCATAGAAATCCATCAGATCGTCGGCCAGAGGAGCATGCAATTCAATTTTAGGTGCTTCAGTAAGCCCCAGCGCATGAAGTTGACGCCCTAAAGCAGCTAAACCGTACGCAAATTGTGCAACATTTGTGCGGTCCAAGCAGTCTATACAATTTGTCCTGAGGACACCCTTCTGTAACAAAATAGGTACCAACTTAGCTACGCATTCGCTTTGCACGCTGCTACTTTTGTCATCATGTGGTTTGGTAACAATTCTTTCGCCACTGTAAATGAATAAAAGGTGTTAGATCTTACAAATAGACAAAAGACATGTGATTTCTAATATATTAATTTTTTAAAGACTTGGAAAAAATTATGATGTGAAATCAAATTTTGGTGAAGGTGCGTATTCTCTAAGAAATTAGTGAACTGTAAACCCTATGATTTGTCAGCCGCATCTTATGGTTTCCTAAGAAAAACTTCTCTTGGTAAACTTTAGAATGTTCCTAAGTAGACCAGAAGCTACCTTGTGGCATCCTCAGATTTAACTGATGTAGTTATTTCGCAGTGGAGGAATTCAGTTAGATCCAACACATCTGATGCCACCTTGTTTAACAGTGCAAGCACATTGGTACCTTTCCTGAAAGCAGCATTTACTAATTTGCATTAAGGTACTTACAAGACAATCCTCTTACATATCAAGAGCGATCTTACCACTTGGAATACAATACATTACCTTCGAGAAAGCTTACTCAGATCCATGTGTAAAAATTTTAGACGCTTGTCCTCTGTCAGTCCCTTATTAATATAATGGATAGCCTTAGCAAATTCTGCACGGAGCAAAGATTCACGAGGCCTCTTCTCACGGGTCTGAAAAGGGACAATTAACGGAACCAAAGGGAATATTCAGCTTTATAACAAAGAGCAAAGGGCTATCAAGTTGGTGAATAAACTCTTAGATGTAGAGTCAGTGACAATATAAGCTGAAGACAAGACACATCATTCATGTCAAAGTATGAACAACATTGATATTGCACTTGCCTTTATTAAGTTCAAGATGATTATTGGATTCCCATATCTAAGTGCAAGGTTCTCAAAATGAAGGCGAGTCGCCTTGTAGTCCACATCGGCTTTTACTGCAACAGCAAGGCAGTTAGAATATCAGGTGAGACAGTCCAAGATACAAACTCATAATGAATTTAGTGGTACTTACAAGTGATGTCTGGTCTAATATTAAGTCTTGAAGTTTCCTGAAACCAGACAAGAGGTATTGATCCTCTATGTTGTACAACAGAAGCCATGTGACTTGGGATTCCATCAGATGTGTCTTCAAAAACAATCTGTTCAGTCTCCACATCATTGGCGACCCTGCCCTTTTCATTCACACCCCGTTTCAAGAATCTAAAATTCAAAATGAACAAGGAAGTATGCAGAAAATGGTTAACACTGTTGAGATGAAATGAATGTGGAATTGGCTACTTATAAATGTAATTTTTATCTGAAGTACACTATAAATCTAAAGGCTTATAAGTTGTAACACAAACCTCGTTCCAGCAAAATGGCGCGAGCGCCTAGCTATAAGTGTCAACCAAAAATCCTTCCCGGATACTGAGATCTTCGACTGCCAAACCAAAACAAGTGTATTAGCATGTCTTCCTACAGCTCTTGGTTTGTAACGCCAATTTTACAATATGCTTTTGTGGTCCTTGAACTAGGATCAAGAGACAGTGCCCAAGACTTACTTGCTAAGGAACGTTATAACAGAAGAAATATAGCAATGAATTTCATAACTAAGCATTAGGAGAAAACAATTAAATTGTCCAGACTATATGATGTTAGTCTGTATCAGCAGCATACAAAAGATAAATTAGAAGAACTGAACAAAAACAATAACAGGCTGCTGAGACTTACGAGCAAATGTTCGACTCAGGAAAGCCTCAAGTAGCTCAAACTGAAAAAATGTCAGCAGGTTATACAAAGCCATGCCTTTGCAAACCCTTTATTCAAGCTTTCACTATATATCAGGTCATGAGACGTGGAGGGAAACGCCTAAGTTAGTTGGGTGGCATTGAGTTAGCAGCAGCCCTACTTGTGGTCTTCAAGATGATGAATAGACAGTACTGGTGATTCGGATAAGCTCATTAATCAGAATTTTAAAGGAGGGGTCAATTAACACACTAAAAAAAGAAATTTAAACTTAGTTGTCCCGAAAAGAGCATACCTGTTTAAAAAATCCATGGACTAAGGCAACAGTCCAACTGGTATTCTTGAGATGATTCCGAATCGCTCGTGTCAGAAATTCATTCCATACGAACATCGTTTCATAAACAACCTGTCCAGTATTCTTCTCAGTTATGTTCTTCTGAAGGCTGCGCATGATGTTGTAAGAGTAGCTGAAGAAGAAATCCTTTGAAAGATCAACCGAGCAAAGTAGGCGCTTATATCTACAGAAAATGAGAGATGAGAACATAAATCTCTTCAGAAAATTTGAAACTTGCAGTGTATATCTGAAAATGAATATTACAAGTAGAATGCTAATGGAGCAAGAAATTTTGAAACTTTTCTATGTACCTCCAACCACATGAACACCTTACACAAGGTTCAGAACTGCAAGAATTCCCATTATGTATACTGTCTATATGAGTTGGATGGATATTGTTTCTCAACAGGAAAATTTATACACATATGAGAGATGTGAACAAATATTACTATCACTGTAGTCGAACAAAATCATGCAAATTTGCCCATGCTACTGGAACATAAATAATGAAGAGAGCTTAGTATGCCATCATGCAATTTGATGCAAAACAGTACGACAACGGGGGGAAGATGCATCGATACCGAAATCGTGTCTCAACACAACATAGCAACCAAACAAGCTCAAAATTCAAAAATATGGAGAGAAAAAAGTGAACACTGATAAATCAATAAGAAAGCTAGAAAATGTACGCTAGAATGCAAGCTGGCATTTTTGTTAAGAACCACTGATGGAATTACAACAGGTAGTACACAATATTTACATGTTGAAAAAATAAAAGACCTGTTCTCATCCCTAGAATAAGCCACGTTGGGCCAGACTATAACACTTGGAATTGCGATCATTTCACTCTTGCCAATGGAATAGATTTCATGGCCGCATATTGTCCCAACTTTCCTTCTCCTGGTTATTACAACCATGTAATAAGGACCAAGAAACTTTACAAAACCTGAATAAGCAAAGAATTAAATGTTATAATTTGAAGCGATAAGCTAGAGAGTTGTAACTGATATGTCCAGGGACTGCCAGTATGTTGCATTACCAACTATTCCATAGCATTTTGTGACAAATTTCAGCCCACCAGTCAACCTATTCCCCTCATGAATCCGCCAAAGCAGTTCTTGGCATTCACTCTCCGTGTAAATAGTCGGATCCTCCTCGACACCCAGCTCAGCACACTCTGTCCGATCAATCTTCAGCACCCTCCAGTGAGCCCTGCTCTTGTCTCTTCCAATAAGGTAAAATTTCTACACCAAAAGGCACACACATGTTAACAACAACAATTGGACATTAGATAAAATGTTTGTGGGTTCCAACATCAAAACTATCTCCAGTAAATCAATGGAACAATACGCTAAGGACATATACTGAACAACGCCTATCGTCTAATGTACCAGTATCCAAATCTTCATGTCTGAATCGAGCTAGCTATTGTTGAAACTTGAGAGAAAAAACTTTTTTTGCGGGGTAAGAGAAAAAAACTTGTGCATACACAATCAGTAGCTGAAAGCTTATATTATAAGGAGAAGGCTGTTACGCATTAGGAGCCGTTGTACACAATAGTAAAATTGAAAAATCATTCCAGCAAACGATTTAATTTGCCTGAAACAACTGTGTAGAAATAACGGAAAAAAAATGAACAGCCTTTTTTATTTCATTCCCTTGCCTCTTTGCAAAAGAAACAAAAGGATATTCGTCTACTTTTTGCAGCCTTTTTTACCCTTTCCAGTAACCTAATTGAACCGAACCTATCATAAAGTACACCCTCACGCGGTCCAAGCATTAAATCGCACAAGAACTCAATGTAACAAAGTCAAATACGGGTGTTTACTTATATAGAGAGATCTCCAAACCTGCAATTGAAACCAAATCAAGCGACTAGTAAGAAACAAGATTTGCAGGAAATCCGTACCGATCTGGTTTCGTAGAGCCGAAACTTTTGGAGGAATTTGCCACCCGTCATAGCCTCCATCGGATCAGATCGACAAACGAACACTAGCCGAGAAATTGTGAGAAAGAAACAAAGACTCTCTGTAGTTGTTCAGCTCCTCGTCGGCTGCTTCAAGTAGAGCATCCTTGTCGCTTACAGACACAAATGCTCCAGGAGAGATAACCCAATCAAAGCTCACACCTTTGGGATCAAGAACGCCAACAAACGGATCGAAATCGATCCAATTCAACCCCCACGACGAGAGATTCCCCCACCGTTGGATCTGCGCAGGGCGCAGGACCCGTAAACCAAACAAATCGATGCAAAAACCGAACACAAAGAAGAGGAGATTTCCCTTTCCCTGAGCTCGGCAGCGAGAGATTTGTTGTGGGATGGAACGGAGGATTCCACGCAGACAACGCCCGCGGGAGAGCGGTGTCAGCAACAGGCGAGGCTAAATACTCGGGGTAAAGAATGGACTTTTCTGGAGGGGCGGGGAGGGAGGAAGGGGGGCAGCGCAGAGCCACATGAAGCTGGCTGGCGACGACGACGACGGCGTCGTCCACAAAAACACCACGCAACGGCGAGCGAGAGGGGCCGGGCAACCGGGGCAAAACCGTGTAATCATTGAAGGAACAGTATCTTTCTTGGTATCTTTTGGTGCTGGCTCGGCCCCGCGGTTGAGCAACTTCGGTTTCGTCTCGTCCAAGAGGAAACCGGTAAATGTCAGCTTTTTGCGGCATGACGGAGTAAAACGATGCCACTCCGTTATTAGCTGTAACATAACAAAGTAATAATTTAATAACCAAACACGAATTTTTCAATTTGATTCTTCGATTTTGAGGGGCCTTTGACTTTGTGGCTTATTTCTTGAACACGTCCAATGAGGCAATGACTAAACTATTCCTTTCGTCAAAAAACATAACATATCCGTTTTAAAATTATACTAAGTCAAGCCTTTTTATGTTTGAGCAAAATTATAGAAAAAACTACATGTATTTATGATATAAAATAAGTATTATTAAATTTATCATGAGATCTATTTTTATAGTATACTTATTTGATGTCATAAATATTGATATTTTTCTCATAATTTAGTTCAAGTTGAGAAAATTCGACTTATGAAAAACCTAAACGAAATATGTTTTGAGACGGATGGAGTACCAAATTACTCCTGTTGGAAACATGAATGGTTGAAACAATTTTCTTGAAAGAATTCTTAAACGAGGTGTATATCATTTTTTCTTTTTTTAAAAAAAAAGGGAATGCCTATGGCAAGCTTTAAACTTGAACAGTTATAAGCCTGCCAGGTCACTGTATTTAGGAAGTTGGTTCAGGTCCGTAGATGAGCAAACATCCCATATGGTACTATTAATGCAGTACGTCTGCCGGAGAAGAGAAGAGAAGCGTGCAAGCACCGAAGCAAGATGACACTTAGCTTTCCGATCCAAGAGGGAGGGACCAAGAAGAACTGGAAGCTACTTCATCTTAATTCCTCATGAAAAACTGATGAGATTACTGCAAGATTACACTAGTGTACGTTGATCAGTTATATATTACAACCCATCCATCGTTAGTTGTTACTGTTGAGTGCAGTTCACAATCAAAATCACCCAACTACTTGGATGGACAAGGAAGGTCTTGTGGCCTTTACATCTGTGGAGTGAACAGCACCACCTGTCTATTCGTTCCCCACAACCAGGGACCACATGAAATCATTTCCTCGCCCTCATCTATGATTTCAGAAAAGAAAAAAAAATGGCAGCAGGTCGATGGTGCATGCATGTGTGCTCTAGAGAAACCAGCATTTGCAGGTAATCTCAGCCATTCGATGGGGGGAAACCTGGCGATGATTCAGCAGGCGATGCGGATATCCTTTGCATTGGGACACCACCGTGCTTATCCGCAAGTCGGCACATCAACATCCAAAGACATCTTTTAATTTACACATGGTTACAGTTAAACCCCTCGTTTTGTCTCTGGTAGCAGATTCCAGACAGGTGTTGGGTTGCAGACAGAGACAGGGCTCCTCCAACACGAGCTCTGAATCTCGTGCATGCGTTGGCGAGCTTTTTTTTTTGGGTGCGCCGTACGTCGCCGTTTTGACCTGCTTTTTGTGTTCAGGATAAAAATAAAAAAGAAGAAGAAAGGAAGCAAGAGAAATGCTTTGGTTTGTTTCTCCTTGGCGGATTTGCTGTTGCGTCTGTGAACGCGCGCAGACACTGTGGAGTGCGAGACGTTTACATTTTGCTAGGTTTGGTGTGCGTCCGCGTTCCACTTTTTCCGAAACGGATTTGATTCGAAGGGGGCAAAGGAACAAGTGGCCGTGAGCATGGCCATGTAGCAGACAGACTCCTTTTCCGCATGTCCGTCCCTTTTTCGGTAGGTAGGTCTTTGATGCAGCAAGTCCACAAATTATTTTCACCTATTTTTCGCACTTCCTCTGTCCAAAAAGAATGTCATCCTAGAAATTTTAGGACAAATTATTAAGGAGGTGAAATGACCTCAATTATCCCTGTTTATTTGCCATATTTAGTATTAATTGATTGTTGCATATGCACATGCAGACCTGCCAAATTAAGTAAAACGACATACTTTTTGGGACAAATTTTGAATCCTAAAACGTCATTCTTTTTGGGACGGAGGGAGTACACTTGTCGCACAGTAAAATTCCGAGGTTGGAAAAGTGTTTTTTTCTTGCAAGCTTGCTGGCCCGTGAACTACTCCCTCCGTCCCAGAATATAAGCATTTGTTGACTTCTGGTGATCACATTTGACCACTCGTCTTATTCAAAAAATTTGTGAAATTATAAAAATAATTATGATGTACTTAAAATATATACGATGATAAAACATATTATAAAAAAATAAATAATATTTTCACAAATTTTTTGAATAAGACGAATGGTGAAACATGAGTCACGGAAATCGAAGAATGCTTATATTTTGGGACGGAGGGAGTACACTGACATATGCAGATTCTGGATGCTTGCAGGTCGAAAGGGGGATTTTGGTCTGTTGCCTGCTGATGCCTAGGGCCTGTTTAGTTAGCTGAAAATTTGCATTTTTAACGTTTCGAACTCCTGTAGCACATTGTAACATGTTTCGTTTGTTTGTGATAAATATTGTCCAATCATGGACTAACTAGGCTCAAAAGATTCGTCTCGTGATGTACAACAGAACTGTGTGATTAGTTAATTTTTTTACCTACATTTACTGCTCCGAACATATGTCTTTTGGTGTATTTAATGTGATGTGATGGAGAGAGAGTTGAAATTTTAGCAAAATTTTTGCTAAAAAACAGTCAACTAAACAGGCCCCTAGTTGCAACTTGCAATTGCCGTTTTTTGTAAGACTGTCGAAAAGGCTCTGCGGTCAGCAGGGTACCTCTTCATCGGCTGGTCCCAGGATCTATCTGCAGAAAGCTAGCTGATGCTAGTGCTAAAATCAGTATTTTTTTTGAAAGAACAACCCGGCAGACCGCCGGTTTTGTATTAATCAATAGAGAAGATGTAACAAAGGCTTAAGCCCAAAAAAAACAAAAAGAAACGAAAAACTCTCTTCCGGTTGGATTGAGATGTCAACACGGGTTACCACTCAACGACCGGTTGGATTGGGACCTCAACACGGTCGGATCGCTATACTCCACAGCACTATACACCACCGCCGCAGAGAAAAGGACACATCCGCAGCGCGCGCCCGCCAAAACACACACCAGAAAACAACGAGCCATCGAAGAGGCCCAGCACTGAAGAGAGACAGGTGGGGGTAGACGTCACCACACCGAAAAAGCCGCCGCCATGCAGGACCTTCCGCCGTGTTGTTGCCGCATCAAAGCAAACTTCCTGACGGAGTGAAACACCGAGTCCGAGCAACTCTCCACGCGTGGGGGCCAAGCCACATCCACCGCAGGACTCCTCTCTCGTGCGCGGGGTCTCGCCACACCCGCCACAAAACTCACGCTCCGGGCCCGTTTCAAAGATGCCGTCGAGGAAGAGAGCAGAAATGCTCCACCCCCAAAGCTCTGAATCAACGCTGAAAAAACCTCCACCGAGGTCCGAAATCCTCTCGTTGTTTCCCCTCGCATGAAGCAGCCGCCGTCGAGTCAGCACACCAAGGTAGTCGCTCGCGCCGTCGTCCGACGATGTAATGCACCAGGAGGATCCAACTAAGTTGGACCAACCCGCCACAATCTGCTGCGAGCCAAGTCGTCTCCCGTTGTCGTTGCCGTAAGCGCCGTCTCACGACGTTGTCCCGCACCGCACTGGCCATTGCATCAATGCCAGCCGCCGCGGTCCGCTGCAAGAAGCCGAACCAACAGCAGGAGAGACGACCCTTAGCCACCAACGAGAAGCCGCTGCCTCGGGCGTGAGGAAGGCAACCCCTTTTCCGCCCGCCGCACGACAGGGTTATCACAGCGACCGCAGCAGCCATGGCAGGGGGCCGGCAACCCCGCAACCGAGCGAGGTCTCAAGAGACGACGCCTCCAAGGAGGTAACGACGCCAGTGGCGCCGCCGTCGCTCGTCCATGGCGGACAGGGTTTTCACCCAGAGACCAAAAACGCAGCAGAGGTGTAGCTCCCAAATGACGCCCCCACCGGGGAGAGCGACGCCCGAGGACGCTGCCGTCACAAGGCTTACGCCCGGAGCATACGCCTCTGCTGCGCAGGCACGGCACGACGCACCGACCACCCGCCACAAACACCAGGCCGGAATGACACCCCTGTCGAAGACAACACGCCGCGCTGCCGAGACAACCCTCCTCTGCCGTCTCCACTGGCGTCGCCTGACGCGTCGCCCAAGCCGGGCCGGCCAGATCGCCGGACCTCGGTCGCCGCCGCCGTACACACGTAGCCTCCACACGGTCGTCGTTGGAGCTGCAGTCCCGAGCCACAGCAGGAGGCAGCAACATCCCTGGCACGCGAGCGCACCAAGGCCGCCATCACTGCCGCACTTCCCGCCGCCCGCCTCCTGCGCGATGGGCGAGCGCCACCGCGGCGCCGCACCACGCACGCTGGGGCCGGCGGCCGCCGCGCTACCACGGTGCCGCGCCGGGGCCGGTGCAGCGCCCCCACGGCTCCGCACCGCCCACCGGGGGCTCAGTAGGCGGCCCACGCCTCGGACCCATGCCTCCACACCGGTGCTAAAATCAGTATGACTTGATGAGGTTCCTCCATGCCTGTGCTGTAACCTTAAAACATTTTCTGTCTCGATAATTAGAAATATAATTCGATTCTATTGTGCATGGGTACGACCATCTCATGAGGTAGTTGTGACTAGGGTTCGCCGTACCGGTGCAAACCGGCCGGTATACCGCGGATTCCGGTGCTACCGGTGGTCGCCGGTACCGGTTTGCACCGGTGCGTACCGGCCGGGGTTCAAATATTTTGAATTTGAATTTGAAAAATTGAAAAATGAAACAAAAATACCTAAAAATACTTCAAGATTTATAGAATCTAATAGTGTCAAATTTTTTGCAAACTTAGTTCATTTAGTATTTTTTCGATCATTACAACGTCAGCCAAAATAGAAAAAGAAAAAAATCCCGCCGGCCTATAAGGCCCAAACGTCAGGGACCTAAATATCCTGCTGAAAAAGTTTATTTTACCTCTCTGGACATAGCGTGGAGTACACGATTCCTCCGTAGACATGAAAAATGGGTGAACTGCCACCCACAACTTTCAAAACCGTAAAATTTACCTCCCTACCTTGTTTTCAAAGGTGTTTTTGCCATTTTCAATTAAAATTAAATCTTGTAAATATTTAATGAGGTTATTAGACCACAAAAATATAAAATATTCTTAAACTTCTAGAAATTATGAGAAAAATCCTAGAGATTGATGGGGTGCAAAAAATCTAAATAAAACATTTAAAACTAGTGAAAATGTTTCTAAAATTTTCTAAATATTAGATTTAGCTCTACCAAAATGGAAAATATATCCAAAAATTTAAAAAGTGTATTAAAATGTTCAATCTATATATAGTTGGGTCTTGAATACTTTCTATAATAAAATGAATTGAAGCTAACATGAAAACATTCATCCAAAATGCATTCAACATTAATATATGTTACATTTACGATGGTTGACTACATTTACAATGAATGTATTCGTGTTAGATTTACGATGAATGCATCCAACGCCGTTGAACTTTTATTGATGTGTATGACTATGGTATTTCTATGTGTATGCGGTTTGTATGCACTATTATGAGTTTATGACTGGTATTTGTATGCACAATTATTCTTATGCTTTGGTGTGATATTTTTACATTATATGTGCATAGGTCATGCCAAAATTTACATTTATTCAACACTGATGAGCTGCGAAAAAAACACCGGTAAAATAGCCAATTACACCGGCAAGCCACTCTAACCGACCGGTATATCACTCATACCGACCGGTATACCGCTCGTACCGACCGGTATACCGCTCCGAACCGATTGTATAGGCGTTTCGTTTTGATTTTTTGAATTTGTGCGGTATTTGGCGGTATACCGACCGTACCGCTCGGTATACCGATACCGAGGGTCGGCGGTTCGAGCGATCGGTTCGGTAGGGTGAACCCTGGTTGTGACGACGAGAAAGAAAAGACGATTTAGATGGTTCACCAACGCTGCCAGTGCGTAGCTCCACCTGTCACAAGCCTTCCAGCTCACTTAGCTTGTTCACTCATAGGCCGCTGCCTCATAGGGCTCATCGCCAGTTTGAGCACGTGGAACATGCGTCTCTAGTGCATGCCGCCGCAACAAACCCTTGTTCAGACTTGCACGCATACGACATACTCCTACGGCGGAAATATTGTAGCATGTTACGTGTGCCGCGTGGTCTGCAGTTTTTCTCAGGGATGCGCGTGAGCCGGACAGTTTCAGGTGGGCAGCGTGAAAGGGTCCTTTTTGTTTTGCTCTTCTGATGAATGCGCTCTCCGCTGCTCATGAACAGTAGCGCCTGCGGAACGGCTTCTCGCTGTACTCGTCCTCTGATTTGTGAAAGGAAATACATGCAGCCACTGTTTATTACGTGGCTAATCTGGTAGAATGAATAGTAGTGCTCGGCTATTAGATCGAATAGTATTCTGTGAGAGGAAATAAGTCAAAACAAACCGAGAGAAGTCAATTTTATACCAGCCGAACACGCTCAACATGCATGGCTGAAGTAACCTATGTCATCATCCACATTGTTTTAGACTATTAGTATATATCATATCCAGATTTTTGAAGTAACCTATGAGCAGCGTGCACGAGAGATAAACGAGCGCCATTATGGCATGATCGTTGCGGAGAATTTTGCACCTAGTGACCTTGCTGATGATGACGTGTGTGATGGAAACGGTTTCAGAAGAAAAAAATGGTTAAGGGTCAACCGCTTTGATTATTCACGTACGACGTACTTCGTTAATATGAACACTAGCTGTATATATCACGAATTGAAATAGCACATTTGTTTGCTTAGCTACGAAGAATAATTAATGCACTGGAGTATTAGCTAGCTAGAAATTAAACAGAAACAATGTAGTGGCAGTAATGTGAACTCGCGCTGCTAATTTAAGAGCTGATCTGAGAGATCGAGTTGCATTGCAGTGATCGAGACCCAGACTAATCGAGAACAAAAACAAACATCCTGTACATTTTCATATCATGTGTTTGTGTGTCGTGATAGCTAGCCACTTCAACGGGTGACATTGGCCCACCCTAGCTAGTTGTCTGCTAAGGAGCTAGTAGTAGTCGCCTCGTCCCTTAATTTAACCGAGCAAATTAAATTAAAGTAAAATCTCTCATCAGCTAGCGTCGCTACCGACCGCCGGTTCAGCTAGCCCCCGCTCAACAACCACAACATGCTCCATCGACCTGTCCGTGTCACCCACGCTAATTAATTTTCATTTTTGTATGCTTCTTCTTGCGTCGACCCTTTCTCGGATGCAATTAATAATTGAATGGTCAAGTCAATACTGGTTGGCTAATATAATTCCATCTTTATTTCCTTTTCGCTACTATATTTAGAGGTTGTTGTTTAATTAGATGAGACTTCATCATCATCGGCCCTAACGTGATGCCGCGATGGTATATGCTTGGAATTAGTGAAGCATGCCCATCATCCACATTGTGAAAAGTGAAGCATGCCCATATGCATGCGTGTTCCGGCAAAGAAGCGAATTCACCAAACTTTTCGCTAGTAAACGAAAGTTTTGTGCTATTTCCTTTCTTATTTGCGGCGGGGGCGAGGGGCAATAAGTTTGTTGATAGGAGAACAAATTAAGGTCAGCTTCAATAGTTAGCAGAGGTGGTCGTATATATGATATATCTATCCCTCGAGAGATTACTCCAGGTTTGAAGATGCTCAATTGGCATGATCCATAATGTGACTATTTCTTTCAATAATATGATAGGTGACGGGTGACCATGGTCGACAAAGGCACTTGCGATGGTGACTTTATCAATATTGAGATATGACATTACAAATTTGATCTCTCGTATGGGTTCACAAAGATTATATATTTGATATGTACGTATGTATGCAGTTGTGTAGAGATGATTGTGTGTGCATGTGATCGAGGGTCTAATTATGTATGAGTATTGCACTCCAAGTGTTCATCGTAATGTATAAGTATTCCAAACATCTCCATCTTTCTTTTGAGAACACGTCAAACAGAAAAATCTGCATGACTCGGTGTCAAGGTGAGAAATACAACGCCAAATAATATACTGCTGGATGCAATAACGTGCCTCCACGGCCGCACCCCGAACGGCAAGCTCACCTAGCTAATCCTACCATTAATTAATCGTCAACGGGTAATTTACCATGTGATTTAATCTTGCAGTCTTTGATTACGGTTACCGAGCAGCAATCCAGGCACGCACCTATATTAATTTTGTAGGCCGGCCGCCAGTAGTTCCGACAAGCGTAACCGCCAAAAGCGCGGTAGTTATCGCCCTCTCGGCTCTCGCTACTGATTGGAGCAGCTTATTAATTTGTAGGTATAGGTATTCCCGTTCCAGAATCAGAGTAGCTCAAGTTGATCATGTGGTGGACAAAAAAAAATCAAAATAAAATCAGGAACAAGCTACTACTCCTACTGATTTCTGGGCGGATCCACATGACGCCGCGGATCGATCGGCGCCACCTCATCATCGCTTGCTGAATCGCGTGGTTAAATTAGTTCAGTACTAATCCTGATATTCTGATTCCTACGCAACGCAGAGGATGATGTGGATGGAAGCCAAATTAAATCCAGGCACAGCTATCTACTAGCTGAATTCAATGATGACCTGGTCGTTCATTCCTTGGACGGAACGAACCGGCAGCGGCGGCGTGCGTGCCGTGCTCCGACGAGCCTCTCCGATCTGCCGGCGATTAGCCGGACTGGCATGTGGTTAGTACTAATCCAACGCACGGACTAATTACATGACGCGGTGACGTGGCACTCTCTCTTAATTTTAACCATACCCCACTGCGCGGGGGACGACGGGGGACCAGCTGGACCAATCGGGTAGTGGAGATGGGTGGCGTCAACGTACGGACAGCTGGCCCAGCTCGATCGCGCATCATCAACAACTTGACAGGTTTTCCATCCTTCCATCGTGTCAACTTGTGCTGGAACTGAATATTGGCAAGGAGTACTATAGGTTCTGCTGCCATCCACATACAGTTAACATATATATTATATATATCATATATAGCTGCTGGGTCATGTGCTCTTGTAGCTGATGATGGACGAGCTTATTCATTCTGAGTTTTTTTTTTTGAGCCGGAAAACGCATCTTAATTATTAACACAACTGACACAAGATTGATTTCCATAATCATGACGCAGTCGACAAAAGCACGAAGACAGAAACAGAAGACGACCCTGTTAGCAGGTCGCTTGTGACTGCGAGTTGGACGTGATCGGTGGTGCATCGATTGGGCTTGCAGCAGTTTGCAACTGCATGCAATTGTTGCGACAGTTTTAGTTTCGAAAAAAATTATACATATTGTTGTGACAGTAGTTGCCTCCGTGACACACTGCTGTACTAAATCACAGTCATTACCGCGTCCATAAATCCCGAGCAGGCGGATGGCGGCGCTGCAGGGGCAGGGTGATGTCTGATGTGCCCGTGCCCCAGGGGAAAGATGTAGACGACGACGACGACGACGACGAAGGCATTCGAGAGCGGCTCGCCGGAGTACCGGCCGGTGGACCCAATCAAGAAGCTTGTTGGCCTCGTTGTTACCTGCAGGCTACGAAAGTGGGCGTGGCTGGTCGTGGCGGCCGCCGGCCGGGCCGTCACCTGTCGCCATGCCTTCGGTTGCATGCAGCGTTTCGTTACCTGAAGAAACAGACGCTCTCACGAGTCACGAGCAGGACTTTATCCACTTGCATTGCTCCAAGGAGGCAATGATAACGACGACGAAGTATATGAGTCGTCCTTATCGCCTTTTCTTGGACCGGGCCACCAATCTGCCGGTCTCCCCCCGGGCGGGGTGAAAAACGAACGAAAGAAAGAGTGTGCGTAGAGGCCTGCGGTGTGAGAGGAAGAAAGGCAGCCCATTTTCCATTGTGCTCGTGCTCGTGCTTGTACTACCCATATGTAAGGGGGCCTAGGAATTTTTTTTATATTTTTTTCTCTATTTTTCAAAAATAAATGACCCGTCAGAAATTTAGCAAAACTATACATCTGCCGCCGTGGCCCACGGCGGTAGGGGACCCCTACCGCCGTGCGGCACGGCGGCAGGGGCCGTGGCCCACTGGCAAGGGCACATACCGCCGTGCCACACGGCGGTAGGGGCCTACCGCCGTGCCGCACGGCGGTAGGAGCCTACCGCCAGGCGGCAGCGTGGCCTCCAGGTACCACCGTAGGCCACGGCGGTAGGTTTTTTTTTGGTAAATTTCAATTTTTTGAAGCATTGATACTTAACGACGAACCATTGATACTTAACGACGAATCACAGAAACAAGCAATGGCACGTACGACACAAATACCCTAACTTTGTGCCGCTACTAGTCCTAACGTGCCTCAGGGAAATTTAGATAAACGATTACAACATTTGTAGTCTAGTTGTACGAGTAGTACCCGGAGAACCCGGACATCATAGACCTGCCGGAGTGCTGGGAGGGCATGTAGTACCCGTACCCCGACGGGGGTGGAGTTGGATCAGACGGTGGCGGGGGTGGAGTTGCTGGTGGAGTGTTGTCCTTCTTCTCGTGGCACGGACAGCAGCAGAACTCGTCTTGTAACGCTTGTCTTGTTCGGACTGCTCACAATCTAGCCACTGCATAAAATCACAGAGAGGAGGTGGAGTCTTTTTTCAAAGACAAGTTAGCACATAATAAAATAGCAATGACATATTATTTATTTAGTAATGCAGTTTGTTCTTACTTTTGGTCTAACATTGCGACATGGTGGGAGGGGGTCATGCTCGTAGTTCACGCACATGAAGAACCTCATCCCGTAGCAGTACTCGAGAACGTTGCACTTGACAAGCTTACAATTGTCACCACAGTAGCACATAGGAGTGTGGATCCCCTTTGGCACCGCAACCTTGTCCTTCCTACTCGTGAGCAACTCCAAGTCCAACTCAGGACCCGAGGAAGCCATTGCAAGCCTACAAAAAAGATGAGAAATATGATAATTCATTACATGTTTCATTTGAAATTAGAGAACAATACATAACAGGATATGATAATAAATTTGACGGCAAGAAGAAAACAACAAGCAAATGAAAAGGTAGTTCAATTATTACAACACGATAACATGCATAAGTTCAAATATTACAAGACCTTGCCAAATGAAATGGTTCAAATATTACAACACGGTAGCACAAACAAGTACGATCACTGCATTCCTTCGGTGTAGCGACGGGAACGACATCCATGTGCACTAGCTGAAGGTGCTGGAGAAGTGGTAGTGGAAAAGTAAGATGGTTCGGTGCATTTCTTGTAGGAGTGTCCTGGATTGTTGCACTTAGAGCATATTTGCGCCGGAGGTCCAGCTTCAGCCTCGTCCATGTTGTTCCTAATCCTCTTCTTCTTGTGTCGACCGACACCTTGACACATGGTTGGATCTGGATTTGGTATGTACAACGCATTGTCTTTGGGGTCTTGAGTGAAAGTTCCAAGATGCAGGTAGCCCTCAATAGTGTGGTTCCAAGTGTCTAGAATGGTTTGCTTGAAAAAGTATTTAGGCACGTACCGACCCCAATGGTTATTCTTTGTTGCAAGGCATGCAACGATCACATGTGAGCAGGGGTAGTGTAGCAGCAGTGGCTTCAGGCAAGAGCATGAGCATGTCTGATTCTCAATAACTGTTTGTTGTATTGTTATTTCACCATTCGCTTTTTGTGATTTGGACTGGCAATTTATCTGATATTTTCACTGAACTTCCTCGCCGGGATCACGACGTAGAGGTTGTGGGTAAGCTCTGTGAGCAAGAGCAGCCTTCTGTTTTGTGGTCAAGTACTCAGTCATCCATGTTGAATACACCTTTTGACAGTCCTGCATAGCTGCATGTGCTGCAGTAGCACGCTCAAGAAAGTACTTCATTGTGCGGTACAAGAAGAACTCAATGATACCAACAAGAGGGAGAGCTCTGGCACCACACAAAACCGCGTTGTAGACCTCAGCAAAATTTGTTGTCATTATCCCATGCCTCACATCTCCCTTATCAAACAGGAGACACCATTTCTCCTTAGGCTCATTCTGAATCCACTGGCTGAAGGTCTTCACAGCACGTCCCCTTCTCCTTCTGACATTTGGAGCATCTAGCCCCACATCCTCCAGAGAAACTGGCTCTTCCCCGGGTTCAGTACTTATTGGCTTCTTAGCTATCTCTTCTGATACTTTTTTCGTCAGATCATCTAATTTTTGCCATAGCTCGTAGAACTTTTTCTCCTGATTCGTCGAACATAACCGCTTGAACAATTGTGTAAGTTCTTTGTTCTTGAACTGGCTATGAAAGTTTGCTCCCATATGCCTCATGCACCACCTGCTATGCACATCTGGCCATTGTGCTGCTATGTGACGTTCTTCACTACCTTCTTTGATGTCATTAATGGCCTGCAAAATACCTTTGTGTCTATCGTGTATCACACACACGTCTGACACATCTCCCACCACCATCTGCTTCAATCTCTCCAGAAACCAATACCAACTGTCACCATTCTCTCCCTCTGCAAAAGCAATTGCCAATGGCAACAACTAATTGTTGCCATCTGCAGCCACAGCTGTAAGGATTGTGCCCATGTATTTTCCTGTTAGGAATGTGCCATCTATGCAAATGACTGGTCGACACTGTTTGAAGGCAGCAATAGTTGGACCCAATGCTAAGAATGTCCGCTGCAAGACTTGCTTCCTTGGCTTTGATACAAGATTATAAGTCTTCATATCATAATAACTACCAGGATTGAGCGTGGCAATTGTGTTCAGCAATCGAAGCAGATTGTCGTAGGATGCTTCGTAAGTACCCCACCTCATCTCTAATACCTTCTTCTTCGCCATGTATGCCTTACCATACCTTATTAGGTACCTAAATTTCTCCTCAATTGCCAAGATAATGGACTTGGGCTCATAAGCAGGATTTTCCACAATCTTAGTAAACATCTGGCTGGCCACAAAATCGGCCGACAAATTACGATGGCTTCATCTAGCTGCTCAAGTACACAAGTGTGATCCACAACAGATCTGATCTCCCAGTAATTTTTCCACTTGCCCTTGGAAGCATACACTCGAAAAGGACAGTTGAGCTTCACACATTGTACAACATATATGTGTGAAGAACTCTTCACTACCCTGAACTCTCTCTGCAGAGTAAGGGTGGCCCACTTCTTCACTGCATCCTTCACCTCTACTGCACTCTTATACATGGCGCCAACAGAAATCTGATTGTCTCTATACTCCGAGGGCACATTCTCACCAGGATTGATAGATAGCTGTGAGAAATTGTAGCTGTCCCAGTCCCTTTGAACTAGCGGGTCATCCTCATCATCTGAGGAGTCCTCTTACAACCCACGTTCATCCTCATCGGCCTCCATTTTGTACTGCCTGAGTACTTCTTCATTAACTTCCCCCTCGTCAATTTCACCACGGGCCTCAAAGGGTGTGTCACCATCTCCTTCTTCTGCCTCAGTGGCAGCACCATCTCCTTCTTGTGGCTCAGTTGCAGGACCATCTCCTGCTTGTAGTTCAGCCTCACCCTGGTGAGCAGCACTACCCTCCTCATGCACTTGACTACTAGACCTAGCCTTATGAACAACTTGGATAAACAACATGACAGGCAAACCAATTTCACATGCTGTTTTGATATAACTCCTCCAATGTTCAGTGCCTTGAAGTGGCATAAGCTCCCAATATACTGCCTCACTCCTGTTGATTAGAGCCATAATGGACAAGTCATGTTGCTCTGCATCTACATGGAATGCCCTATAAAAAAAGTTGGTAATGGACCCCCAAGTTCTTTCGGCTGCTCTTCTAATCACATGGTCAACCGAATTAAATTCTGCCAAGTCAACTCTATGTTCACCATATCTAATCTGCCCATTACCGAAATACAACTTGACAGTAACTGCATCCGACATGTCTGACAGCATGAAAAAAAACGCTATTAACAAGTGGATCTGTAACTACAAAATATATCTACTCAGAGCTACACTACGACTATAATTTTACTAATCGATCTACACTAAAACTATAATTTTACTATGCAGATCTACACTAAAACTATATTTTTACTAAGCAGATCTACACTAAAACAGTACTTCAAAATATGAATTATCACAATTGAAAATATTAAGTACCAGAGTATTACCTCTAACGAGACGAAAAATCGGCAGAGCTTCGCACCTTCACCACCTCCTCCTCACTCCCTTCTCCTCTCCCCCCTCTCTTTCTTTTTTTCGAATTATTATGACATTTTCGGCTGAATTTTGACCTTATATAGGCAGCAGTTCCTAGCGCCGTGGGGCACGACGGTACCAGGCCTGCTGCCGCCGTGCCCCACGGCGCTAGGACCTGCCGCCGTAGCCCACAGCGGTATGTCCCTACCGCCGTGGGGTACAACGGTATGTCTGGCGCACGCTACGGGCCCACGCCTGGCCGTGGGCCACGGCCCCTGCCGCCGTGCCGCACGGTGGTAGGACCCATACCGTCGTGGACCACGACGGCAGATGTATAGTTTTGCTAAATTTCTGACGGACCATTTATTTTTGCAAAATAGAGAAAAAAATAGAAAAAAAAATTCGGGGCCTAGGCCCTTTTTGACCTTGACTACCATTCTGTTGGTCTCAATTTTTTGTGACTGGGTTTTAATAGTAAGCAAATGATCGACACCTTACAGTTGCAAATAACATCTAATGTCGATGCACATAATTTTAGCTAGATCGTCATTTTCTTTTGATACTGGGAGGAATGTTTGGTTGTTAGATCCCCAGCAGGAATTTGTAATCATGTACCACTGGTTTAGTTAATAAAGGTGGTGGTGTGCTAAAAAAAATGCAGTTGCAAATAACGTCCCTGGAGCGGTTTTGGTAGAGCTCTAGGAATGGTGCACTATGTCTATGAGGTTCCACTCCTATCAAAATGGCTATGAGGTCTCACTCCGATCAATATGTTTTCGTAGGGTTACGAATCCTTTTTTCTTTTTTCACATGTTTTAGTCTATTACTTTGTCTTAGCTATTACCGGTTGGTATACGTGTGTTCTTTATAAAATATTGAGCAAAGGTGGTAGAGGAGCTCTACTAATAAAATATAAAATGTATATATTTTGCAAATAAATAAATAATTCATCTGACAGTAATTAATTAGAATTGATTAATCATGATAAGCAACAATATATTGGTATGTACATAACTGTGGCGGCATGCGAATGGGCTTGTAGTCCAATGGTAGGACGGTCCAGTGGGACGCTACCCACCAGGGTTCAAATCCTGGTGCTCGCACCTTTTCCTGGATTTATTCCGGGAATTTCCGGCGTTATGCATTAAGTGGTAAGCGACGTTCCCGTCGACGACGAGACGCCAGTGGTGACTTCGAGAATCTCCAGATCTGCCGGTGCTCAGTCCTTCGGAGGTGCTCATAGAGGTAGGGTTTGCGTACGTGTGTTCATAGGGGTGAGTGTGCGTACGTGTTGTGAGCGTCTGCGTTGTACTGTGTAATCTAAAAAAAACTGTGGCGGCATGCCCTTTGCCATGATAACATGGTCAACGACTTTAATGTACCTTTGTATGTTATGGGGTAGCTTTTGTTGCCATCCTAACACTATCAGGAGCTATTATACTATACAGACAAGGCTAATGACAGAAAAAGATTCAGAGAACCTAAAACAAAAGGTAAACCACAGTGACAAGACTGGTCAGATGCATACTATTTAGCAGCATAAGACCACCCACACCGGTGTCCGGGATCCTCTCCTCCAGGAGAGGGATCCCGTTTTTTGAGCTGCAGCGGGGGACGGGAAACCCCCCGGCATTTTCCCGTCACCCCCCGCGTTCTTCAAATCCGGAGGGATCGAGAGGCTCCTCGATCCCTCTCGGGGCCCCACCACGTGCCCCGCTCCCAACGACCGCGTGCGCCATCCAATCACCGCCGAACCGGGCAGAAGGGGAAGAAGCAGAGCCGCCGCCGGTGATGGACGGGGACGCCGTGTTCCTGCTCCTGCGTCGCCGGTGATGGACGCCGCCGGCGATGGACGGGGCCGGGGACGGGGAAGATGACGCCAGGGGCCAGCGCCGCCGAGGGAGCCGCCTCCCTTCTTGCTCCTCTGCGCTGGAGGCCCTGCACCTCCTGCGCGGCGGAGGCCCTGCACCTACTGCGCCCGGCAAGACTGCGACGGAGCGGACGAGGTGGGCGGGCGGAGGAGACGAGGCCGAGGAGGACTGGAGCTCACCCCGCGCTCCTCGACGCCGAGGTCGCCATCACTCGCCTCCATGGGTGCGGCCTGCGCGAGCTCGATGGCGCGAGGCTCACCGCGTCAACCAGCAAGCAGGGGAGGAGCTCGCAGGGCGGGCCGGCGGGCCTCGTCGCGCCGTGCAGGTCGGAGCGGCCCGCCGCGGGAAGGAGCCTGGCAGGGCGGACCTCATCGCGCCGGCCCCGTCCTCTCTCTCTTCCTGCACGGCGGACCTCGTCGGGGCAGGGCGGACCTCGTCGGAGCAGGGCGCGGACGGCGCCAGAGCAGGGCGCAGACGGGGCGGAGATGCCGGCAAGGGAGGGAGAGTTGCCGCCAGCGCCATCGCCGGTGGCCTGGTGGGGCAGGAGCGGAGGGGACGAGGAGGCAGGGAGGGACTGCGGGCGGCGGTCCCGGGGGGATAGGGGTGGGTGGGTGGGTGGGGGAGAGAGAGG
This sequence comes from Cenchrus fungigraminus, assembly GCA_036936925.1. Lineage (NCBI taxonomy): Eukaryota > Viridiplantae > Streptophyta > Magnoliopsida > Poales > Poaceae > Cenchrus > Cenchrus fungigraminus. The sequence goes on from CM072777.1 coordinate 133,536,507, forward strand.
TGGGGAGAGGTGGGTCCCACTACTGATGAAGGAGAGATATGAAGGAATATGGATGCGGGAGAAGTGAATATGAAGGAGAGAATATTGATGACCGGGATGGAATATTCCGTTTTGAAGGAGGAAATGAAAGATGACGAGTGTGGATGGTCTAAGCAACTTCATATCTACAGTAGGGGGCCTAGGCCCCTTTTGACATCTGTAATCCGACTGTCAATTTTGTAACTGAGTTTTTTTATAGTAAACAAATGATCTTCACCTTAAAGTTGCAAATAGCGTAGCGGTTTTGGTAGAGCTCTTGATGGAGCCTGTTAGGGTTTGCTCCCGACCTTGGATGAGAGTTGGGGATAAATAGATTTGGGAGAGGACTGACGTTGGCTGTCTGACCACGACACCAACAGGGGTTGCGCTAATGTAACAGGTACCGTCTTTTTTGTTTTCTGACCCTTTTGTTGAAAGATTCTCACAACTACGCCCCTTTTGGAAAGATTTCAAAAAAATGAACCATGAGCTCGGCGCCGTGAACTGTGGCGCCGAGGTAACACGTCTCGGCGCCGTGGATCTTAGCGCCGAGGTTGAACGAGCTGGCAACAAATGGAGCTGATGTGGAGCTGACGTGGTGGCCGAGCTCAGCGCCGAGCTCAGCGCCGAGCTCAGCGCCAAGATCTGCGGCGCCGAGGCCACTGCGCTTCTGCCGTTCTGCCATCATGTGGCGTTGGAGCTTGTGGAGGTCACACACACGCACACGCACACGCCGTCGCATGCACACGTCCGTAAGCAGAGTATAACCGGCGGCCGACTGCATGCCATGCAAACGTCCGCACGTAAGCACATGCACATGCACGCCATGCACATACACACGTTACACGCACATGCAAGCCATACAGGCACTCACACGCCACGCGCGTACACACGTAACGGCTGGCCGCATGGACCGCTTGCCGCACGGAGACTAATGCCTCGGCGCCATGGATCAGGGCGCCGAGCTCGGCACCATGATCTGTGGCGTCGAGCCTGGTGCCACATCAGCTGCCACGTTTGCTCACGTCGGTCGCGAACCCTACACCCTTGGCGCCGAGATCCATGGCGCCGAGACGTGTCTCGGCGCCACGGTCCACGGCGCCGAGCTCGGGGTCCATTTTTTGAAATCTTTTCAAAAGGGGTGTATTTGTGAAATTCTTTCTCCAAAAGGGTCGAAAAGCAAAAAAGTCAGTAACAGGTACACCGTCTCCGATTGTGATGCTCTTGCTGTGCCAACACTACAAGAAAATGTGGATTAGTGACACAACCTAATTTTTGCGTCATTGATTTATGATGTTCTTGACTGATCTCGTTATAAAATTTCACTTCTGAGCAAATTTAGTGACAAAAAACTTTCGTCGTAAAGGTAATGTTGACGCGAAATCGGACGTGACCCCCGCACAGCAACACACGTGACACCCCGGTCGGTGCGAGGTGTGCCAATCAATCTGACTTGTTGATTGACAAGGAAGACATGGACAAATAGTTAAATTCGATTAGATCGGCTAGAGAACCGATGTGTCTTCAATATGCGTAACTGTCAGATCGGCCGATACAAGGCGGAGCAGGATCGGCGAGCTCGAGAGCAGCCGAAGTGCAAGTATGTTGAAATTGACTATTTCAGTCGATTCCGGAAGACGTAAGAAGATCGTAAGCTACGGAGGTAACCTAGCTACGTGGCAACGTTCAAAACCAATCTAGATCGGCTATTTCAGGTAAGAGCCGATAAAGCTTAACTTCGAACTGGATAGATTGATAAAAGCTAAAACTATAAGAATTAGTACAAAAACTTGTAGATCTAACATATACCAATGAGTTTTGAATAAAAGAACTAGACGAAAACCATAGCGATACGTCCGGAGGTTACAAGCTAGCCGGAGGTCGATCGATGCAGCTTGACGAACTTGAAGAATGACGCTTGAAAAGAGAAAATTGCAGGTGGTGAAGCCGCCGAATTTAAATCGCATAATGTAAAGTGCAGAAAATGTAAAAGAGGGTGCCCGGAGGCGAAAGTTTTGTTGATTATGGTGTGTAGAGACTTTTTTTCCGACCGCGCATAGTCGTTATTTATGTCCTAAGGACGACTTGACTCCTAGTCGATTACGACGATGCTTACTTGTATCTAAAGAAACCAAAACTACTATTTTTAAAATGACTCATGCAAGAGTCGGACTTCCTAAACTGACTTTGGCCCGTCGTCCACCAAATGTTGACCCGCCTCCGCTAAACCGCTCCTTGGAATATTCTTCACTTGCCGCTTTCCTCCTCCGATCGGCCGATTCCCTTCCTTGACCATCGGTTGATCGCTTTTGACCGTCGAATCGGCCCTATCGGCTGCTCTCCTATCGACTGGTAGTTAATCAGCTGATTTCGTGTTGAAACCTTGAGCACTGGATGCCTCTTCACTTCTTCTCTGACACGTGCCAAAAAACGGTGTCAACAGTGGTGATTTAGCTAAAAGATTCGAAGAGGCTGTTGGTTTACTCTATGATTATTGAGCTCTCTATACTTCTAGCATTAATATCTTTGTTTCTAGCGGATACATACATCAATTTACTAATGTGTTGATGTTTCATAGGCACAACACATCAATATCTGAGATAATTAAAAACAAAAGGCAAAAACTTCATCCTGTGGCAATTACTAATGTGTTGGTTGATCAGCATGCTAATTTTTCATGGCATTTTGCTGCTGGTTACCATCATCTCGAGGAGAAATATCAATTTCTAGCTTATCTTGTCAGCATTAACATGTTAGTTTTGTTTTGTCATTGTCACCTTATTTCTACTCTTCAGTATCCTCATACCATTGTCATGTACATAATGTGGACACTATTATTCATCAAATTTGATTATTCCTCTCCTGTGCATCTACAATATAGTAGTTTGGAACATCATGGCAATACCAGCATTAGTTTTGCACAAGGAGTATTCAACATGCATGGTTTGTTCAATTGAAACGGTTGTCCAATTTCATTTGGACATGACAGATTTGCTCATTTTCCCTTCAGATTCTATTGATTTATTCTATAAGTCGTTTTGAGTTTTATTAGATTCACAAATATTGTTATGCATCTAGACATAGTTTAAATGCATAACATTATCTATGAATATAATAAAATCAAAACGATCTATAATTTGAAACAGAAGCGGTATCAATCTAGCGTGTGCGACTGTGCATCGTCATTGCAAAATCGCATGCCAAAACACTTCGCATTTTCTTGCTAGAATGAGCTGTGCTAGTGCTAGTGCTACACTGCTACTCTGTCCGTGTCTGTCCGCGTATACTAGATCCTGTAATCACAAGGCAAGGGCAAAAAGTGCTATGTTCAAAAAAAAAGGGCAAAAAGTGCAATTATTTTTGGGTCCTTAATTTTTGGCCCCCTCTTCCAGGTAGGCCCCTCTCCCGTCGTGCTCGGTTTCCTCCCCTCCCTCCTCGACGCTACTCCTCCATCGCCTCGGATCTACCTCGCCGCGCCGGCGCGCGGGACACAGACACCACCCACCGACGCGAGGAGGCAATCGAGGCGGACGAAGGGCCGCGCCGGAATTTGACGGGCATCAACCACAAGGCGTAAAGCGAAATGTTCAAGTTCCTGAAGGAGGTGGTCGCGGGATCCGGATCGGGCCTCAAGGACTTCCCCTACACCATCGGCGAGCCCTACGCCTCCGCCTGGGGCTCATGGACGCACCACCGCGGCACCTCCAAGGTATGTCGTCCGCACCTTTCCCCTTCGCTCCCGATCGATCAGATCCCCTATGGGGGCTGGTTGGAGGTATTCGCTGCTGTGTGTTGGTCGACTTCGAGTTGGAACAATCATGTGCACTATGCTAGCGTGTATTTTGGTGTGCTTGGGAGAGTGTTCTGTGGCTTTGCGCTTTGTAGCAGGTCAAACTCTCGGTGATGCTTTGGTGTGGCTTCGACTGTGTTGGACTGTTGTTGCTAGATTTTTTTTTTGAAAGGCACCTCCACTGTGCGGCCTTCTTTGGAGGCCTGTTGTTGCTAGATTCAGTAGCTCCTAATGATCAAAATTGGTTGATTCACTGTAGAGTTGACTTGAGTTAGTTTGGTTTTAGTGAAGGTATTTGGTTGCATTTAGTTTCCATTTTGCGAGATAGTTTTGTGCGACTGTTCAAACCTGGGTACACTGGTTTGATTATGGAATTCAGGTGGAGCTTACGCCCCACAACATGCCATCGAACTTATCCTTGGTGAGGTTCAAGGATAATGAGGGTAATACTTCTACCAACACTTGCGCTGCATATGAGTTTTTGGTGTTATAGAGGTTTCTTCATGATATTTTTGTCATATGGACCTATGCTCTTGATTTCATCTAGTGCTATTGGAGTGTAGAGGTGGTTTCTGAGATGTGATGCCTGTGACTGCGATGTCAACTGCGAGTATTGCAATCACTGATTTTGGCCTGAAGGTCTCACTAAACTTGGCACTTGGTAGCAACTATTTACTCTTATATTCTTTGGTCCAACCCGGAGTTCTTTAGAAACTTTAAGCAAGTTTGAGCCTCCACAAAGGGTCTGGTGCACACAGCTTGTTTCACTATTAACATCACACCAGCAGAAGGTTGAGAAGATGATTAAGGCAAATAATTACCGAACCTAGGATGAATTGCAATCTTAGTAATGGTTTATATTGTCAAATATGCAGAAGTGTAGAGATCATGTGTCATACTATGATTCTGGTGATTATGAACAGTTGATAGATAGAGAGAGAGAGAGGGAGGGAGAGCGAGGGAGGGAGGGTTTTACTATTCATCCTAGGTCTACCATTATTATTGATTTTTTTGGCGCAGTTTTGATTTCTTATGCTGTTATTCTTTTTTTTCACCAAAGGGTTATTTTATCTTAATTTTTGTTAGATATGTATGCCCTTGCCAACACTATTTTTGCCTTGTCTTCTCCAGGATGATGGATCGCCTGTGTCAATTTTTTCTCTGTCAGGGAGCAACCCTCAGGACAGACACTTGGTTGCTGGTCGCAATGGTGTTAAGAGATTACGAACGGTTAGCTAATAACTTTAGTCATTGGGTTTTTAATGATCTATAATGCTGTAGATTTTAGAGTTGAGATTGAGACAAGGTGCAGTCTGTCGTGTGTTGTGGCAAAATGTCGAGGCTTAAAAAATCTCGGTGGCAATAAAACCTTTTTTTTAACTGAAAATCTGGACAATCCCTTGAATATTCTGGACCAAATAGAAGGTGGTAATTTGTGCCAAAAAAGAAGAAAAACATTCTCGTGATATTTTATCATCACTTCTATGTGCTGTTTTGTCCACAGCATATCGCATCATTTCTGTAGTCTTGCTTTCATCGGAAGGAACACCTCTGAAATATACAATTTTTTTCTTTGGAAAGTTTTCTGCTTTGTTTCCCAATATCTGCTAAGTCAGTTTACTGCTTTTGCGGTTACTGCAGGTGCGGCATCCAAATATCTTGTCCTTTTACACAGTACTGAAGCAGAAGTTCCTGATGGACCTTCCATGAAGCACACAATTTATATTGTAACAGAGCCTGTTATGCTACTTTCCGAAAAGCTCAAGGAACTGAATCTTGGTGGCACCCAGAGGTACCATGATCTTCTTGTACTTTTGTGTTCATCAAAATGTTCATTCACTAAGAAAAATCTTGTAGTTTCTGGCATTTTATCAATATATTTTGATTCACCCTGTGATTTGTTTATTTATTTTCATTGAACTACATGCCACGGTGGCTAATAAATAATGGTGCAGGGATGAGTACTTTGCATGGGGGCTTCACCAGATATCGAAAGCTGTGAGCTTTCTCAATAATGACTGCAAGCTTGTAAGTCCCTGCATTAAGATTTGAAAAAGATTGCAATCTGGCTATTATGTAATCTATCTTTAGTGCAAGCTAAAACCTTAACATAATGTGTTGCTTTGCGATATTCACTCAGATTTTGCACTGATGATTTCTCATCATCCATTCTTGCTTGTTGTAGGAAGATAATGTTTCCTTGTATTCTTCCAACCCTAGATGGGTGGGTATATAGACAGAGTTACATGGGCCTCTATATGGGCCATACACACACATACTCTAACACCCCCCGCAGTCTGGACTACCAGCGTAGCGGTGTACAAGACTGGCCAACAAAGAAAGAAACTCACACACACAGGGCCCCCCGCAGCCACAACTAGCCACTGACTACGTTGAGGCTGGACCGAAACTCCGAGAAGGTCGAGGAGGGAAGACCCTTGGTGAAGATGTCAGCGAACTGGGAGGTGGTCGGTATGTGGAGAACACGGACATCGCCGATAGCCACCCGGTCACGAACGAAGTGCAAGTCAATCTCCACATGCTTCGTCCGCTGGTGCTGAACCGGGTTGGTGGAGAGGTACACGGTGCTGACGTTGTCGCAGTAGACGAGCGTGCTCTTGGCGAGCGGACTGTGAAGCTCAGCCAAGAGCTGCCGGAGCCAGGACGCCTCAGCCACGCCGTTAGCAACAGCCCGGTACTCCGCCTCAGCACTCGAGCGGGAGACAACCGGCTGTCGCTTCGACGACCAGGAGATCAGGTTGCCGCCGAGGAAGACGGCGTAGCCTGAGGTAGAGCGGCGGGTGTCCGGACAACCCGCCCAGTCAGCATCAGTGTAGACAACCAGCTCGGCAGGAGAAGACGGGTGGAGGACCAAGCCGAAGCCAATCGTGCCTCGGATGTAGCGAAGAAGACGCTTCAGGGCAGCAAGATGGGACTCCCGAGGATCATGCATATGAAGGCAGATCTGCTGGACAGCGTAGGTGAGGTTCGACCTGGTAAAAGTGAGGTACTGTAAAGCTCCAGCAAGACTCCGATAGGCAGTCAGATCAGCAACCGGATCACCCAGAGTAGCAGACAGCTTCGCCTGAGTATCAACAGGAGTGGAGCAAGGTTTGCAGTCAGTCATCCCAGCACGCTCCAAGATATCAATAGCATACTGACGCTGGTGAAGGAGAAGACCATCCGGGCGGGGCTCAACTGTCACGCCCAAGAAGTGGTGAAGCTTGCCCAGATCCTTCATAGCAAACTCCTGCTGAAGAGAGGAGATAATCTGCTGGAGCAACTGTGGGCTGGAGGCAGTCAGGACAATATCATCAACGTAGAGAAGGAGATAGGCAATGCCATCAGCATGGTGATATATGAACAGTGAAGTGTCAAACTTGGCCTCAACAAAGCCCAGTGTCACCAGAAAAGCAGCAAACCGAGAGTACCATGCCAGAGCAGCCTGATCCCACCCCCCCGGCCACACCGAACTGGGCTGAGGAGGAGGTGGAGTCCAGGACGGCGCGTAGGAGGCAGCACCCGTGACCATGGCAGCCGGCTGGTGCGGGGGACGAGGTCTCCCCCTCCCCTGACCCTGGAAGGGCCACATGGAGATGCGCCCGGACCATGGGTTGGCGAAGGTCGGCCAGGGCGCTCAGCCGGCAGACCAAATCCGGACGACTGGAGTCCATAAAACCTGCTGGCTGACTGCAGTAGACTGTCTCTGTTAGAGTGCCATGGAGAAAAGCATTCTTGACATCGAGCTGGTGCACCGGCCAAGAGCGAGAGAGAGCCAACGAGAGGACAGTACGCACTGTAGCGGGCTTCACCACTGGACTGAAGGTCTCATCATAATCCACACTGGGCGCTGAGTGAACGCCCGAAGAACCCAACGCGCCTTATAGCGCTCCAGAGTACCATCTGCCCGACGCTTGATGGTCCAAATCCACTTGCCGGTCACCACATTGCAACCAGACGGACGTGGCACAAGATCCCAAGTCTGGTTGGCAAGAAGAGCTCCATATCCCTCTTCCATCGCACGACGCCAGTTCGGATCTGCCAGCGCCTCACGAATTGACGTCAGGATCGGAGAGAGCCATGGCTCTCCCTCTGTGGTGGAGAGAGCCGCAGGCTGAAGAACCCCGGCCGCCTGCCGAGTCACCATGGGATGGGTGTGACGAGGATCCCGATGGATGACCGGCGGGTGGTACACGGCCGGCTCCACCCGAGAACGGCGTGGTGGAGGCGGCGGTGGTGGCGGCGGAGGAGGCGGAGACGGTGTCGAAGACGGCGGTGGAGGAGGTGGGGACGGCTCCGGAGACGGTGGAGGAGGCGGAGCCGTCGAGCGGCGCTCGTAGACATAGCGCACAGGGGCGCATAGTCCACGGGCACCACCGGAACTGGAGCCAGAGGAGCAGGTAGCTGCGGATGACATTGGTACACCGGCACTGGCTCGGCGTAGCGTGCCGGTGCCGTCGGGGCCGCACGTGGCACGGGAGGAGGCACCGGGACGGAGCTGGGCGCAGCAGAAGGCGCCGGGGCCGCGCGTGGCCCGGCTGGAGGCTCCAAGGGCGCAAAAGGCGCCGATGCCACGCATGGCACGTCGGGAGGCTCCGGGGGTGCCGGGGCCGCGTGTGGTGCGACCAGAGGCACCAAGCCCGCGTCAGGTGCGACTAAGGGCACCGGCACAGCGGGTGGTGCAAGAAGAGGCTCCGGCGCCGCGCGTGGTGCAGCTAAAGGTGCCGGAGCCTGTAGGGGGTCAGAAGTACCTGCTGGAAAAGGAAAAACAGAAACAGGTGGCTGAACCACCGGGTCAGAAAACATAGACTCAATGTCAGGATCAGGAGAAGGTGTGGAGGTGGAGGAGTAGGGGAAGTCCGACTCGTCAAACACAACATGTCGGGAAATAAGAACCCGACGAGAAGAGAGGTCAAAGAAACGGTACCCCTTATGGTCAGGGGAGTAACCAAGGAACACACAACGTGTCGAGCGAGGTGCGAGCTTGTGAGGAGCAGTGGCAGCAAGGTTCGGGTAGCAAGCGCACCCGAAGACACGGAGGTGAGTGTAGGTGGGTGGGGTACCGAAGAGAGCGTGGTGAGGAGTCGGAGTAGGTGAAGCTATGGAAGGAAGACGGTTGAGAAGGTAGGTGGCGGTGTGAACGCTCTCTGCCCAGAAGCGCGGGGGCAGGGAGGCCTGGAGGAGAAGGGTGCGCATGACATCGTTCATGGTCCGAATCATGCGCTCAGCCTTGCCGTTCTGGGGAGAAGTGTACGGACAAGACATACGCAGCTGGACACCTCGGGAGAGAAAGAAGGAGCGAGAGGTGTTGTTATCGAACTCACGACCGTTGTCACACTGGACGGCCTTCACGGTGAGGCCGAACTGAGTGGACACCCAGGCAAAGAAGTGAAGGAGGGTGGGGAAAGTGTCGGACTTGGCAAGCAAAGGAAAAGTCCAGGAGTAGTGAGAAAAATCATCCACGATCACAAGATAGTACTTATAACCAGACATGTTGAGTACAGGAGATGTCCACAAATCACAGTGAATGAGATCAAAAGCATGCAAGGCATGCGAAGAAGAAGAAGAAAAAGGAAGCCGAACATGGCGACCAAACTGGCACGCATGGCAGAGGTGCTCAGCACTAGTCCTAGTACAAGAGACATATGCACTACGACTAATCTGAGCCAAAACATCTCGGCTAGGATGACCAAGACGGCGGTGCCAGGTGGTGGAGGACGGCGTCGCAGCAAGAGCAGCGGAGGTAGACGAAGAGGTCGAAGGTGAGGTAGCAGAGGCCGGAAGGCGGAGGGTGTAAAGGGGCCCGGAGCTATCACATCGGAGGAGTGGACGCCCGGTAGCCAAATCCATCACAGAAAGACCAGAAGTGTCAAACTCGACTGAACAAGAATTATCAGAAGTAAATTGACGAATGGAAAGAAGATTGTGGACCATCTGAGGAGCCACAAGAACATCAGAGAGACGAAAAGGACCGGGAGCAGACCCCACAGAGGTGACAGGGAGACAAGAGCCATCACCGACCATGATGGAAGAAGGACAAGAGGGGTGAGGAGGACGGACAGAAGAAAGGATACCCGCATCAGGAGTGGTGTGGTAGGAGGCACCCGAGTCGGCGATCCACTCCGTGCCGATAGGAGGTGTCAGGCCCACGGTGCTGAAGGACTGCGCCAGAGCAGCCTGATCCCACCCCCCTGGCCACACCGAACTGGGCTGACGAGGAGGTGGAGTCCAGGACGACGCGTAGGAGGCAGCACCCGTGACCATGGCAGCCGGCTGGTGCGGGGGACGAGGTCCCCCCTCCCTGACCCTGGAAGGGCCACATGGAGATGCGCCCGGACCATGGGTTGGCGAAGGTCGGCCAGGGCGCACCCCCGGGAGGAGGAGGAGTGAGAGCGGGGCTCGGAGCCTGGGTGGGCGTCCCACGACCCCCACCACCGCGTCCTCAGTGACCTCGGCGGCCCCCACAGCCCCCTCCACCCCCGCTCAGCCTGGGGGGAGGAGGACCAAGGAGAGAGGCGGGTGGTGGGGCGGAGGACGGTGGCGGGGCGGCGACGAGAGCACGGGAGGTGGTGGAAAACGACGACGTGGTCGAGGCAGGCGTGTGGAGGCCCCGGGTGAGCTCCTCCAGGGTGAGAGCATCACGAAGCTGGAGGAAGGTAGGAGTCGGCTTCTGGTGAGTGAACATCATCCGGAGGGCCTCGTAGCTGGCGGGAAGGCCCCGGACGACGTTGAGCACCAGCACGTGCTCCGGGTACCCAAGGTCCTGAAGTCCGTCGGCCGTGCTCTTCATCTTCCGGCAGAAGTCTCCCACAGACATGTCACCCAGCTCGAGGGTGCGGAGCTCAGTGTCGAGATGGAGGGCACGCGTCTGGGTGTTCCCGAGAAACTGGGTCTCGAGAGCCAACCAGGCCATGCGCGCGGTGCCGCCCTTCATCCTCACGATGTCCTGCAGGTCGTGGGAGATGGTCCCAAAGACCCAGGACGTCGCGATGCTATCGAGGCGCTGCCACCCCAGGTCATGAGCCGGGACCGGAGTGTCGGTGAGGACGTGGTCGTCGAGGGCGTAGCGGCGGAGCGCGAGGAGAATCTGGTCCCGCTAGCGAGCGTAGGAGGTGGAAGTGGAGTCGAGGAGGACGGTGACCAGGTTCTTGATGTGTGGGACCCCAGCAGCCTGAAGGTGGAGGTAGGCGGTCATGGGGTCGACCTGGCCGAGCTGGGCCTCGGTACTCTGCCGGACGGGAGTGACAGGAGTGGTGGGCGGTGCCTGGTGGGAGGAGGAGGCGACCAGGGGAGTAGTGGGCAGCGGCTGGTGCTCGGAGGAGCCGACGTGCTCTGCCTCGGAGGCGTAGAGGAAGTGCTCCGCCTCGGCGATCCGGCAAGCAAGGGCGTCAGCCGCGGCGCGCTCATGCTCCCAGGCGAGAGCGGCCTTGCGCATCCGCTCCTGAGCAGCAGCCGCCTCGGATCGAACAGCAGCAAGTGCCATGGCAAGAGCACTGTCAGCGGCGGCGGCGGTAGCGGGAAGTGGAGACTGTGCCCGGAGGAAGGCGGCGGCGGAGAAGGGCGCAGCTGAGGGAGGCATCCCGAGCCCAGGGAGGACAGGGAAGATGGAGCCCTGTACACCAGCAGCACCCCCATAGCCGCCCATGTCGAAGATGCCCGTGGGGATGCTGCCATGGGCAGTTGCAGCGCCCGCAGTGCCGCCCACCGCGAAGGGCGTGGCGGTCTGGTCGCCACGGGCACCAGTAGCCCCGTCCCCGCCCCCTCCAGCGGCCGGGGGTGGATCCCCCGCACGGGTCGAGGTCCCGGTGGTGAAATCCACCCCAACCGGCAGTGAATCGGAGCCAGAGGTGGGGGGAGGAGGCTGCTGCCCGTCATCTGGGGAGGTGGGCTGCGGTGGCGGAGTCCCGACCGGCGCGGATAGGGGCTGGGTCCCGGCCGGCGCGCCGAAAGCAGAGGAGGCGGCGGCAGCGCCAGCCAGGGCGCGCCATGAAGCAGAGGAGGCCGAGGCGTCGAGGATGAACAGCGACGGCGCGGAGAGGGGAGGAGGGGCACCCTGGAGCGGCGGCGGAGATGCGTCTGCCGGTGGATTGGCCGCCATGAAGGCCATAGCAGCGGACGTGGCTGCAGCGGCCTGGAGATCCGCCGCGCTGGGAACTCCAGGGCGTAGCCCGCGCACGGCGGCGGCATAGGAAGAGGAGTGCAGCGGAGGGTAGGTGGAGAGGGGAGGTGGCGGCTGCTGCTGCCGGCCGGCCATGGGAGGCAACGGCGGCGGCGGCTGCAAGGTGCAGCGGCGGCGGCAGCTGCTAGAGGAGGAAGGAGAGACAGGAAAACCTAGCTGATACCATGTAGGAAGATAATGTTTCCTTGTATTCTTCCAACCCTAGATGGGTGGGTATATAGACAGAGTTACATGGGCCTCTATATGGGCCATACACACACATACTCTAACACTTGTGGTTGTGTATTTGTGGCGTTTACTTGTGGTTTTATTTAGTTATAAATAATGGAACAAATATTTGGCTCAAGAAAAATGGAACAATAGTATGAAGGATGTGGGTCTGTATTCGTGCATGCTACTTGCAACAGAGGTGATTCTTAAAATGGTTAAATTTTTTACTGTTTAAGTCTCGACCTAGGACATTTCCTTTTTTTGATTATTTCATGTGGGTGCCTTGTACACATATCATTGGATTATATAGTGCGGTCAAATTAAAACGGTGCGGTCTTTAACATGTCATTGGAAACTACAAATGCTGGAAATGCTTTGTTTCGACCTGATTGCCATCTCTTGATCAATTCAGGTTCATGGGAATGTATGCTTGGCAAGTGTAGTTGTCACACAAACTCTGGATTGGAAGCTCCATGCTTTTGATGTTCTGTCAGAATTTGATGCTAACAATGAAGCCTCTGGTAGTCCCATGTTGGTAAGGGCTTATTCCTACTGTCCTACACCTTTATTTATGTTAGTTAGATATATATTGCATGTACGCTTCCCTGTTCTATATCATTTGGTGAATATTCAAATAGTGCTATACAAGACATTCAAGCTTGAAAACTTGTTTTATTTCCGCACTTGTTTTGTTAGGGTCTACTTAGGCTGTTCTTAGAAAGCAGGTTCAATATCTCTATTAGTATCATAAAAATTGATGAAAAAGATAGATTGTATATATAATTCCTTCATAAAATAACAAAATGTTTGAGTTTATCTAAAAATGGTTCTGATTTTGTGTTTTTTCTTGCAGCAATTTGAATGGTTAGTTGGAACGCAGTACAAGCCGATGGAGCTGACAAAGTCAGACTGGGCCTCAATTAGAAAATCACCTCCGTGGGCCATTGATTCTTGGGGACTGGGTGAGCATATATAACTCTTAATTGTTCCTTGTCCTGCTCCTGCATTGCATGCTTGCAGCGGTTAGGCCTATAGATTTGTTAGCTACTGTATGGGAGAAATTGTGTTCTAGCACTTACAATATGGGGGAAATTTGTTTGCACTAGTATCCATAGCTCCTAATCTTTTATGATAGATAGTACTGAGGTTTTGGATTATTTATAGATAAAGGCACAAGGGACGAAACAGAAACGTCAAAGTGTGAATTGATAAACTGATGCCATTCAGACTTATCCATTGTTTGCCTTCAGTGGTCTTCAATTCTTCATCGTTTGGTTGTTATTTCCTTGGAGCAGAAATAATCAGAACATGACACTTATCGCAGGGTGCATAATTTATGAACTCTTTTCTGGAGCAAAGTTGGCTAGAACAGAAGACCTTCGAAATACTGCTTCAATCCCAAAGGTTTACTAGCATAATTTCTCTTAGGAACTTATTTTGCAATGTGCTAACCTTTATTGGTTGGGAGTTTCCCACTTGTCTAACTGCAGAAGTTTCTATGCATTTTTAATTTTTATGAGTTATTAACCATTTCTTCCATGCAGTCTCTACTTCCAGACTACCAGAGGCTGTTGAATTCGACACCTTCTCGTAGACTAAATCCTTCAAAACTTATTGATAACAGTGGTAAGTTCAACACTTTTTTCTTGTCATTCAATCATTTTTGGGGGTTGCGATGGAATTTATGAATTAATACATTTCTTCAGTGCTCAATGCCTCAATCTTATTACAATATTGTGCCTTACAAGAGCGGTATTTGCATTAGTTTTTTTTGAAATAATAATGCTTTGGCTCTTTGTTTTCGGAGTTTTTCCAGAATAAGTTAGTTGAGACCATTCAGTTCATGGAAGTTCTTAAATTAAAAGACAGCGTTGAGAAAGACAGGTTTTTCCGGAAACTCCCAAATATAGCTGAACAGCTTCCTCGTGAGATAGTCCTAAAAAAGGTACTGCCAAAGTCTAGAGTTCCCTTGATTCATCCATACATGATTATTCTTTCTACCTTAGTTTATAGTTTTCCTAACCAGCTGGGTGATCATGTGCTTATTATCTGGACTACTTTGTGCATAGTTGCTCCCTGTATTGGCTTCTTCTCTTGAGTTTGGTTCAGCTGCTGCTCCAGCGTTAACTGTTCTGTTAAAAATGGGTTCCTGGCTTCCAGCTGACCAATTTAGTATCAAGGTGATATTTTGTTTTCACTTTTGAAAGATTTGTTATGGTCAGTGCTGTTTTATGTTACATCAAATAGTCTGATTAATAGATAATGCTGGTTCTTTCAGGTTTTGCCTACTATTGTCAAGCTTTTCGCCTCCAATGACAGAGCTATCCGAGCTTGTCTATTGCAGCACATAGATCAGTTTGGGGAATCATTGTCAGCTCAAACTGTTGATGAACAAGTATATAATCTCTTTTGTATGCAGACAAATGGACGATGTATTTGTGTTTCTGGAACATTATCTGCATAAATATATCTAATAATTTCTCTATTTTTTTAGGTTTTCCCTCATGTTGCCACTGGCTTCTCCGATACTACTGTTTCTATTCGTGAACTGACATTGAAGTCGATGCTTGTTTTGGCACCAAAAGTGAGTTGCTTTTTCTATCCTACTGAGCGTATAGGTCTATCATCGAGAGATGCTGTTATCATTCACCTGAGCTATGAATAAGTATTAACTATTCTGTCAAAATCTGATTTACATTCCAAAGAAATCAAAGACCTTACATGTATTCCTTTGGCAACCAATTTTGGCATGTGTTCAGTTTTGGTCCGGAAATGTGTTTTTCCCTGTTATCCAAAGTTAGGGTTAAAATCTGACTACTGATTTACTCCTATTTACTCTAGACGCATGAGCGTGTACATTACCAAATTGCCCTCCTGGAATTTTGGATCCTCAGGCAGTCCTTTTTATTTTCCGCCGGAAACTATGTTCCCTGATGACTAATTGTCTGGCCTGATACTGCAGTTATCTCAGTGAACAATCTCAGGATCCCTCTTGAAGTATCTCTCTAAGCTACAGGTGGGTGCTGTTCTCTTCTGATTGAGATGCCCTTTGACTCTGTTATACCCGGTTAGATTTGATGAGTTTTGTTATGCAGTTTTAGTAAGCACTGCTTGTCTGTTACAGGTGGACGAAGATCCAGGAATCAGGACAACAACTACAATTCTTCTTGGCAACATTGCAAGCCACATGAATGATGGGGTCTGTCTCAAAGATACTACTGTTGTCTTTCCTGTTTTTCATGTTGATTTGCCTGAATGTGTTTGTGCTAGTTAGACACGGAGGCATTATGGAATTAGTTATTTTTAACATGTTTCAGTTGTGCATAAAGGAAAGGTTTCTAGCATTTTTTTTACGCTGTAAATTCATATGTTATAATTCTTAATGTGTTTGTGCTAGTTAGACATGAAGGCATTATGAAATCAGTTATTTTTAACATGTTTCAGTTGTGCATAAAGGAAAGGTTTGTAGCATTTTTTTTACGCTGTAAATCCATATGTTATAATTCTGCTTTGAACGCAATATAGTAAAAGAAATGAATCTGTAGGTATTGTGTGTAGTTTTTGCTTCCACAGCTTTCACAGCTGGTTTATGTTAAAGATGCTGGTTTTCACAGCTGACCTGACTGTTGGCGTGAGGGTATTCAGCACTATTTTACTGCTGAGGATACATGATAAACAAAATTAAAAATATGATGAAAACTTGCTGTGTGCCTGTATCTATAATTCACTCCCAAGTGAAAAGCAGTACAATATCCATATTAACCTGGAGATGGATTTATGTGCCTCTTTGCTGACAAGGCTATGTTATCTGACAGACCAGGAAAAGAGTCTTGATCAATGCATTCACAGTCCGTGCATTACGAGATACCTTCCCTCCGGCCAGAGCAGCTGGTACATGCTTTTGCAGATGTGCTGCTTGAGTACTTCTAGATCTGTCCAGCACTAAGTATCAGTGAGCAAGTGTGCATGCTTTGTACCATAACTGACATTTGTTTACTCTTGCCTCATGGCAGGAATCATGGCACTGAGTGTTACTAGTTCATACTATGAAATGACAGAAATTGCAACTCGCATCCTGCCAAACATTGTTGTCCTCACATTTGACCCAGATAGGTACACAACCTCACCTCAGTCTCTAAATTCTCCTTGTTTCATGTTTCAAATCATATAACATGCTTCGTCCCTGTAATATTGCTGGGGGATATGTGAGATAATCGAGTGTGAGGTTTTATGGCCCTGTGAAGGGTATGTGTTTTGTTTAAGTTCTCACAATTGCAGTCGGCCCATTTCTCACGCATATGTTGTAGACAAAAGAAATGAAAGAAAGGACATGAGGTACTAGGCTTTGTCTCATTACCACACTTGAGCCCAACAGCTTCTCATCACCAATTCCACCGACCCTGTGCTACTGCCTACTAGTCTACTGCTACTAGCCCAATTCCTTCACCTTGCTGCTGCTGGTTTACCTAGGTTAATGAGCAATGTTGGGCAACACAATCATGCAAACATGAATGCATGGCACTATTCATTCCATGTTTGGATATATTACCATCTCCATCACAGTTTTTTTGGGCCCCTGTGAAGCAAGTTTTCCTTACAACTTTCTGTGATAAAACTGCGGGCCCATGATTCAGTAGCATACCAATACCACACAACGATCAATTTTGAGACATTGTTTGAACACTCTGCATAGTTGCTAAAATAAATTTGCTTGATGGGTTCGTTTCCACTTTGAATAGAAGTTGTAAAGTAAGAAATGAAGTTAAACAATGGCAGGCGGTTGATTCCAAAGTTGTTAATTCCATCCCATTTGTAACACTGCATTTCTAACTGTACTTTTTTGCATGATGCTTTGGTGACCTTTTCTCTTTAAAACAAATCATTTCTACAGTGATGTGCGAACTAAGGCTTTTCAGGCTACCGATCAATTCTTGCAAATAGCTAAGCAACACCATCAAAAGGTACCCATATCTAGTTTGTTTGTGATCTATCCACTTTGCTGGATCACTTTAGCCTACTAATATTTTGCAAGTCTTGTGGGTTACTAGCGACAGGAAGTATATATTGTATTTTTATATGTTCTGAAGCATCTCTTATCTTAAGACATGATTAAGGCAGAAGGTAAAAAATCAATAAAAATATACAACTGGATAATGCCAATTAAAACACATTCTAAAAGCATCATTGCAATTGGTTCTGGATCCTACCATAAATGGAAGGGATCCTCAGAAATCTCATTTGCATTTTGAGCTAGTTTTTCTAATTTTGTTCATTTTGATTCAAAGGCTTTCATGCTTTACTGTTTCTTAGAACTGCTCATTTTACATTATTTCTGGGATAAGGTCATCTTCTGTAATTTTTAAGTACTAGTAGATATTCTACTTTACCTTTATGTTCTGTCAAATTTGCTATTCCTATGTCGTTTGATGTTTTATTTCTGTGTACCATAGCTTACTACGGGAGAGACAATGGTCACTGAAAGTACTGGTGTTCAGTTAAAGACTGGAAATGCTGGTTTACTCGGGTAAGCTGTCTTGCCTCTATGTTGGCTGCCAAGATGAAAACAAATATATCATCTACACTAGTAACTAATTTGGGTGGGTGGCTTGGTTCTTAATCAAATCATCTACACTAGTAACTAGTTATTTTCTCGTTGAAAGCTTGGTCCAAATGCCTTCTAAACTTCTGAGTGCCAGTAATATATTTACATGTGTGTATCAAATGTGTGCTGTCCAAATTCTATGCATCAGTAGAAAAATGTATGCCTATTTTAAGAAGCCACCCCAACGCTAATTATTTATTATTTATTCTAATTTAATGTTCTACTGGATTTTTTATTCAAACTCGTCTGAATTCAGGTGGGCCATGAGCTCCATTACTCAAAAGGGTAAACCTTCTGATCATGGCTCAATATCTACTGCAAATGCCAGTAATTCACAAGTTTCAGCAACCTCCACTACCACTCCAGGTATTGGTAATTTTATTCTCCCAACTGCTTTAATCCCGAAGAATCACCACATTTCTCACTTGCATAAAGTATATCTGGAAAGAGGATTAAGAAATTACCCCCACCATACTTGTTTATTTGTCGTTATTGACTAGCGATTTTTGTTATGCATCTGACTACTTCTATTAAAGAAATCAATGGATGAATCTTCCAAAATTGTTTTTCATATAAATCAAACTTTAGAAGTTTGACCTATCAATGGTGGGAGTACTTTCTTATTCCTAACCTTGATAAATAAGAATTTATAGTGTTATGTTCTACATGAATCCTAACCTTGTGGTATACCTATAGTACCTTCTTGCCACATTCCTGACATCTTTCCTAGTATTTAGACCACAGGTCCCGGGTTGAGTCCGGGATTGTGACAATCCATAGACCAGATTGTTACAATCCAATCTACTTTCCCCCAGCGTGCAGATTGTAACAAATTTACATGCTACGATCCACGAGCTAAAACAAAGAGTGCCTTATTTTTGTTACTGTTTTGACTGTGAATACCTCTACTTAAACTTCACTTTGAAAGATCTACAATTGAGAATCAATTCTATTGCCACAGGTACTCAAGCTTCTACTGTAGGGCATGCACCATCCACATCCAGCACCCTTGATCATGCTGCACCGGCATCAGCAAGG
This sequence comes from Cenchrus fungigraminus, assembly GCA_036936925.1. Taxonomy (NCBI): domain Eukaryota; kingdom Viridiplantae; phylum Streptophyta; class Magnoliopsida; order Poales; family Poaceae; genus Cenchrus; species Cenchrus fungigraminus. The sequence continues at coordinate 133,555,344 of CM072777.1, forward strand.
TCTTCAGTAGATGGATGGGGTGAGCTCGATGATGGTAATATCCAAGAGGAGAATGGCAGCGATAAAGAAGGATGTGATGATGTAGACCCGTTTGACGATAAGCCATCACCATCTCTTCTATCCAGCATACAAGCTGCTCAGAAACGTCCAGTGGTGCAACCAAAGCAAACTGGTAAGTTTGCTTCTGTCAAGTGCATTGGTTGATTTCACTCAGCTGTGTCATGAACTTTCATTAAATACGGTAGTAAAAGGAGATATTACTTAGTATTGTTGCTAAGATCATAATGAGAAATTACCTCCCTGTGTGTCACATATAGCCCCTGACCCCCTTCTGAACATTGGATGACATTTCCAGTATACATCCTTCATCTTTGTGATGGTACTGAGCTAATTGGTTATTAAAATAACAATCTAATTCTTGTTTTTTCTTCTATTAATTTTGTCAAACACAGTTGCAACCTCAGCCAAATCACATCAACTAAAAGCACCAAAATCAGATGATGATCCTCTATGGGGTCCTATAGCTGCTGCACCACCCAAAAGTGCACCAAAGTCTGCAGACATCAAACCATCAACGGCACATAATGATGAGGATGATCTCTGGGGTACAATAGCGGCACCCGCCCCAAAATCATCTGGGAAGCCTTTGAAGGCAGCCGTAGCGAACAGTGACGACATATGGGGTTCGATTGCAGCACCTGCACCACCAACCAAAGCTAGACCCTTAGCTTCAGGTAGGGGTCGAGGGACAAAGCCAGCACAACCAAAGCTTGGTGCTCAGAGAATATGAAGGACATCCTCAACTGGGATGTGACATTTTACGATGCAAGTGTTGTACAAGAATGCAAAGTGGCCTCTTTTTTTCTCTCTCCCCCCTTCGCTGTCTGAGCCTGGTGCCCATGTCCAGGATAACATTCTTTGTAAACTAGCCAAAGCATTTATATGGACACCATTTTGACCAATGTACTGGTATTGTTTTACCTGTGTATTAAGTAGCTCCAGAAGATGTACATCACAGTTATCTTGAATCAATATTATTAATAGGCAAAATAGGCAAACTCATCCTCATACTTTCCACAAAAGGTCAAGTTTATCCTCGAACTTTCAAAAGGGTCAATATAGTCCCTCAACTCTCATTTTCAGGTCAAATATGTCCTTGTCGCTAATGTAGTGCTGCTCGGTGGTATGAGATGAGAGTGAAATGTCTATTGTGCCCTTGTGTCATGCATAATGACAAGAGGGATTTACATATTGTAAAAACTTTCAGGCCAGGCGGCCAGACTTGGACCATCCTATCGGTTTGAACTAGCATGCTGGTCTTCTTCATTTTTTTAAAAAAAAAGGCCGGCTTGAGCTAGCATGCATGCCTCTTCTTTTTTTAAAAGAAAAGGTTGAGATTATTCTCAATTTCTTTCGGTCTTTCGGGTCAGACGACCAGACTTGGACAATCTGATCGGTTCGAACTAGCATGCTGATCTTCTTTTTTTAAAAAAATCAGCTTGAGCTAGCATGCATGCTGCATTTTTTTTAAGAAAAGGTTGAGATTATTTTCAATTTCTTTCGGTGCGTGGCTTATGCATGAAACAAGAGTAAAATGGACATTTCACTCTCATCTCATACCACCATGCAGCACCACATCAGCAACAAGGACGTATTTGACCTAAAAATGAGAGTTGAGGGATTATATTGACCCTTTTGAAAGTTCGAGGACGAATTTGACCTTTTGTAAAAAGTTGGAGGATGAGTTTGGCTATTTTGCCTTATTAATATATTGGTCTCGCCTTATTTTTGGCTTGATTACTACTTTGACAATTCCCTTTTCGTGAAGATTAAGCGCATGCTTATGGTTGATATACGACAGTACTCGAAGCATCTACACAAAATCTGCATGCTTTGTGACGGGAATCGGAAGGTCGGCTCCCCAAATAACTTCCCTAATCAGTGTTGCACTCTTCCCCAAATAACTTCCCTAATCAGTGTTGCACTCTTCCCCAAATAACTTCCCTAATCAGTGTTGCACTCTTCCTTGGATTTTCGATTGCGTCAACAGAGATTGTAGCACATACCTGTATTGGCACATTCGTTACGGTGTAGCGCCTTGCGTTCGATTACGTCAACAGAGATTGTAGCACATACCTGTATTGGCACATTCGTTACGGTGTAGCACCTTGCGTTCGATTATGTCAACAGAGATTGTAGCACATACCTGTATTGGCACATTCGCTACGATGCAGCGCCTTGCGTTCGATTACGTCAACAGATATTGTAGCACATACCTGTATTGGCACATTCGCTACGATGTAGCGCCTTGTGTTGCTATTTAAGAACGGAGCAAGTACTTACGTCCCTCGTCGTACATCCCGGCGTGGCTGCACGTTGTTGGTATTTGTTAAGCCTACAGAAATATTATGATGGATAATCCGCAAGCGCACGGATACCGGTGAGCATTCCACCCGGGAGAGGGTTTTAAATATCGAATCCACAAGGAGAATGGTAAAGAGAGTATCTGAGGTATATAACTAATCACTGAGTAGCTATCAAGGACTTGACAGAAAGAGAGATAAGAAAAACTTAAGGATGTCTGGTTCTTATTCTCACAAGCTATGTCTATATTGTTCTTATGGGGTGATTGTCTGAAGGCACACTTAGGAAAGGGAACCTCCCAAGAATCTATGGGGGGAGTCCTACGGTTTCTATAGACGGGAGGTGGACTGCAAAGGACAGACGGGAACAAGGTCACTTCCCGCTTCTACCACACGATTCGGAATATAGAAGGCATTCATAAGCTAGCTAGTCTAAGCACCACGCTTACACTAAACATGCAACTTTAACTCAAGAGCGACAGGAATTAAAGTACTCAGAGAGTTATGAACCGTAAGAACAATAAAAACAATGTTACTCACTTGAATAAGAAGTCGATCTTTCCACAAGGTCTCAGGATCAGGCTCCAATGGAGTTGATCCCAGAGGTAGAAGATGAAGAGGAGACACCGACAGGTCCGGGCCTTCCTTCAGCTTCGCCTCTACCGCTCTCTAATCCTCTCGAACAAGATTAGCTAGATCTAAATAGATCGTGGCTCTAATCTCTCAACTTGATACTAACTCTCCAACTCTAATTCTAATCTAGAGCTCTAATCTCAGATAGGCATGGAGGATCTGATAGAATGAATTGTTGTCTGCCCTGGGGTCAGGGGGTCTGCTTATATAGCCCGGAGGAGACGACGTGCACCGTACGATCAAACCGACCTTAACTTGTGGTTTAGATTGATCCTCATAGGCGGTGGAAGAACATTCCGGAAGCTGGGCCCATTTGGTACCAGGGGGCCGACCGGCCCCACCACCAGGCCGATCGGGCTGGGGTGGGCCCCCCTCGGGGTCCACTTCGGCCAGGTGGGTCCTTGATCCTTCTAGATGCTTCTTTCTTAGGTGCTAAGTCACGTTGAGTTCCGGAGCCTTCTGGAGTCTTCTAGAGTGGTTTATTTGCATATTTTCTGAATAGTCCCTGTAAATTCATAGATTCACCAAAACTCGTGGAAATTGTCAATATAAACCCTAATAAGGTGATCTAATTATATTTTAGTCCTTTTTCCAGTAAATGTGAGGGGAAATATTTATAGATAAAATGTGCCAACAAACTCCCCCACACTTAGGCTTTTACTCGTCCTCGATAAAAGGATGGTTTACAACCGTAGAGACAAGAATCAACATAATTATACTCCTTAGTCATATCTGTACTTAGGGAATATCTGAGCATAGTTAGAAACAGATCACCTTTATTTCTCAAATCAAGTCAATGGAGAGATTTTGAATAAGTTTTGAAAAGAAAATGCAGTCTTGCTTACTCCTTTGTGATACTCTCAAATATATGTGAGGTTTTTAGAATGTAAAGATGTAGCAGACTTAGCTTGCATATATTGCTGGGTCAAAATCTGTATCCATGAAGAGGCCTGTCATAGGTTGTAGATCAAGATATGTGCGTGTGTCAAATTTTAAAAACCACTGCTCTGACTTTAGAATCTTCTATCTTTTCCCATTTTTTAGAACAAGGTATTCAGCTATTTTGTGGAGAGTTGGGTTCTACTCACCCTCGGACACGCGTCCATTATTACTCTCTCACTTATTATTTAGAGAAGTAGGCCCTATTCACCCTCAGACACATGTCCATTATTCTTCTCTTTTTTATGCCTTTTTTCTGAGAGGGGGGTTCTTCTGACCCGTAGAACACTTGTCCATTTTCTCCTCTCTCTCACTTTTCTCTCCACTCATAATAATTTTTTTTCTTTTCTTTCTTTGGCTTTTTCTCTCTTCTTCTTTTTTTTAGCTGTACCTTTTTTCATGATATAGGAGACAGAGATAAAAAATCTTAGAGCATAGATACTTTAGTGAAAGCAATGTACGTGATCTTGATCATAGACTTAGACAAAACTTCAACATAGCTCTAGATTTGACAAAGCTCAATACAAGTAAGCAGCATTTAATCAAATTTATTTTCAATGAAAGCTCTGTTGGCATATATTATTGATCACAAAGGAGAAACTTAGCTAATGATTTTGAAATAAAGCACTCTCCATAGACAAGATAAAAGAAAGATGGTTCTCATTATTCTAACCTCATTCTGATCATCCCAAAAGCAATAAATATTTCTAAGAGCATAAACATGTGAAACTTTATCTTTTAGGTTATCAGGACATTTTAGCAGGGCATCTTTATTTAAATTCGAAACGGGAAGCAAATTACAAAAATTTAAAAAAGTTCAGGAAGCAAACCGAGTGGTGGACGAGACGTGGCCGAACTGGGTTCTGCCGTGGTTCGTCGTGCGAGTCGTTTGTTCTGTGCTTTTCCCGTTTTTCTTGATTTTGGTCGTGGAAGATGCCGTTTGGTCGTCTGTTCTTCTCCCCCACACTTGTTTTCTGTTATCTTGCATGCACAGTATGGTGGAGACAAAAACATATCCAGAATATATATATATATAGGCAAAAATAGCTCAACTTGTGGAATACTTCTTTATTAAAGGAGAGAGCACTTTATTAAACAACTCTAACAACTAAAGCAAACTAACTAACTCGAACTAACTATCACTAATGTGCTCTCTAACTAAGGTGTTTACAAAGGGCGCTTGCCCTTCTTAAGGTCGCGGCTATGGTCTTCCTCATCGTCCCTTCGCTTCTTTGATTCTAACAGTTTGAGGACGGTCTTGGTGAGGGAAGTGTTGACGCGGTGGATCTCTTTGCAAGTTTCTGCCAGGCTTGCTACTTCCTGCGCTAGCTCAGCTACGGTCTTCCGGGTCTTCTGTTTCTGCGGCATCCGCTGGCTGGCTTCGATGACCGGAATTCTCTTGATTTGAGGTTCTTTGGCACGAACTCCGTCGATGGTAACACGGCTTGAGGAGGTGGTGTACTTATGCACCCTTGTGTTGCCATGCTTGTCCATGCGCACGTCAGCGAGTCGCTCACCATCCCTTGGTTTGTTCAGATCCATGTAGCTAGGAACACGGATCGGCTTCTTCTGAGCTGCTTCACGACGGCGATCGTACGGCTGAGCGTACAATGCCTGCCTGCTTTCTTTAGGCAGTGGCGGCGAATGTGGATGACTAGGCGGGAACAGCGAGAGAGGGATGTGATCAAGAGGCAAGGAGGCTAGCGGCTTTGCTTCCTTCTCGAAAGGAACAACCGCCTTGGCTTCAAAGCTAAAGGGGACAAGCTGCTTGTCGGCCATTGCTGCTACTTGGAGGCTTTGGGATGAGAAAAAGGTGGAGGTCTGCCCCTGCTTATATATCGGTCACGGACTTGCAGAGGGGGTTGACCTAGCTTGGAAAGGCTACGGGATATCTCGTAAAAGATCCCCGAACAAGTTTTTCCAAAACTGAGCACCTTAGAGATAGCGTGGGCGAAAGCTGGCGGCGCGAGGCGGCGGGCAGGGCCCGATCGGCCCAGTGAGGAGGCCGGTCGGCCCCTCACCACGTCGTCTCGCGACAATCTTCGGCGCGGGGTGCTCTAACCGTGTGCTGATCCTTAAAAACCCTAAGACGGCCCATTACGGCCTAAAATTAATATTCGTGGGAAAACAAAAGAAATCTATTTCATCTAAATCCTCAGACTCTTTATTGGGCTCTAAAAATATTTTAAGACGTTGACCATTTACCTTGAATAACGTACCTTCGTCGTCTTGAAGAGTGACGGCTCCGTGTGACGATGAATTCACCACCTTGTATGGTCCGTCCCACTTGCTTCGTAGCTTCCCGTGCCCAAAGAGTCGTACCCTGGAGTTAAAAAGTAATACCTGATCGCCTGGGTTGAATTCTTTCTTTATGATTCTCTTGTCGTGCCATCTCTTGGTTCTTTCCTTGTAGATCTTGGCACTGTGATACACCTTCTCTCTCCATTCTTCTAGCTCGGACAGTTGCATTTTCCGTTTTGTTCCGGCTGCTTCAAAGTCCATGTTCCATCTCTTTATTGCCCAATGAGCCTTGAATTCTAGCTCAACCGGCAAGTGACATGTCTTCCCGTAGACCAGTTGGTAGGGAGACATTCCAATGGGGGTTTTATAAGCTGTCCGATAAGCCCAAAGTGCTTCGGGTAGCTTGTCTTTCCATTTTATCCCCATTTGGTCCACCGTCTTCTGTAGAATGTTCTTGATCTGCTTATTGGACGTCTCTGCTTGACCACTTGTTTGCGGGTGGTAAGGAGTAGCGACATTGTGCTGGATCCCATGGTTCATGAGGTATTTCTCGAAGCGCCTGTCGATGAAATGGGATCCTCCATCACTTATCACTAACCTTGGCGTACCGAATCTCGGAAATATTGTCTCTTCAAACATTCTTATTGAGCTTTTGTGGTCAGCAGATCTGCATGGCAGGGCTTCAACCCATTTGGAGACATAGTCAACTGCCACTAAGATGTACTCGAATTTTCGGGATTTTGGGAATGGTCCCATGTAGTCAATTCCCCAGACATCAAAGAACTCGATCTGAAGGTTGGTTGTCAGTGGCATGGCATTTCTGGAATTGATGTTTCCGTGCCTCTGACAGGAGTTGCACCTTCGTATGAAATCTTTTGTGTCTTGATACATGGTTGGCCAGAAAAATCCGCTTTGCCAGATCTTTGCATGTGTGCGGAAAGCTCCATAATGACCTCCATATGGTGATGAGTGGCACTTCTCAATGATCTTCATTCCTTCTTCTGCCGGTACACACCTCCTGAGTAACCCGTCAGAGCATACTCGAAAAAGGTATGGTTCATCCCACAGGTGATGGCGACTCTCGTAAATAAGCTTTTTCTTGTCGGCTCCTGGTCGTACATACCCTGCAACCATAAAATTAACAATATCTGCGTACCAGGGGTCTGACCGGGCGATCCGATAGAGCATGTCGTCCCTCATTGCGTCATTGATGGGTAGTTCCTGTGGTTTCTCAAAATACATTCTAGACAAATGATCGGCAACAGAATTTTCTACTCCCTTCTTATCTTTTATTTCTAAGTCAAATTCTTGGAGAAGCAGAATCCATCTTATTAATCTAGGTTTAGCATCTTTCTTAGTGAGCAAATATTTTAAAGCAGCATGATCAGTGTAAACAATAACTTTTGCTCCTACTAAGTAAGATCTAAACTTGTCAATGGCATAAACAACAGCTAGCAGTTCTTTTTCAGTTGTGGCATAATTGAGTTGAGGTCCTGTCAAAGTTTTACTAGCATAAGCAATGGCATGATGTTTCTTGTCCTTTGTTTGCCCCAAAACAGCCCCCATAGCATAATCACTTGCATCACACATAATTTCAAAAGGTAAAGACCAATCAGGGGGTTGTATAATAGGTGCAGAAATAAGAGCATTTTTTAGAGTTTCAAAAGATTTAAGACAAACATCATCAAAGTCAAAAGGAACATCTTTGGCAAGCAAGTTTGTAAGAGGTCTAGCAATATGAGAAAAATCTTTTATAAACCTTCTATAGAAACCAGCATGGCCAAGAAAACTTCTGATTCCCTTGACATTAACAGGTGGAGGTAGTTGTTCAATTACTTCTATTTTAGCTCTATCTACCTCAATTCCTCTTTCAGAAATTAGATGGCCTAGCACTATTCCTTCTCTAACCATGAAATGACATTTTTCCCAATTAAGGACTAAGTGCTTTTCTTCACATCTTTGCAAAACCTTATCCAAGTTTTCTAGACAATCATCAAAGGTTTTTCCATAAACAGAAAAATCATCCATGAAAACTTCCATGATCTCTTCAATCATATCAGAGAATATAGACATCATACATCTTTGAAAAGAAGCTGGAGCATTACATAGCCCAAAAGACATTCTACGATAAGCATAGGTTCCATAAGGACATGTAAAAGTGGTTTTGCTCTGGTCACTGGGATGGATTGGGATTTGGTGATATCCAGAATATCCATCAAGGAAGCAAAAGAAAGAGTGATTTGCCAACCGCTCTAACATTTCATTAATGAAGGGCAGTGGAAAGTGATCTTTCCTTGTGGCTTTGTTGAGTTTTCTATAATCTATGCACATACGCCAACCAGTGACGGTTCTCTGAGGAATTAATTCATTCCTCTCATTTTTCACAACTGTCATGCCTCCCTTTTTAGGCACAACTTGCACGGGGCTCACCCACTCACTATGTGGCACAGGATATATAATCCCGGCGTGTAAGAGTTTCAGAACTTCTTTCTTCACTACCTCTCTCATCGCATTGTTGAGTCTTCGTTGTGGCTCTCTAGATGGTAGAACATCAGGGTTTGTAGGAATGCGATGAGTGCAAAGGGCAGGACTGATGCCCTTAAGGTCTTGGAGCGAGTAGCCAAAGGCTGAGCGATGTTGTTCTAAGATGGTTATCAGCCTATGAGTCTCTTCCTGAGTGAGTTGGTCATTAATGATCATAGGAGACTCAGAATCATTGTGCAAAAAGGCATATCTAAGACCAGGTGGTAAAGGTTTAAGCTCAATAGGAGGTCTCGAGGGTTCCTCGGTTTCATCGAGGGGCTTAGATTCTGTAGGATTTTCTTCTTCCTCCTCGATGAAGAATTTAGTGACATCTTCTTGGTTGGATTCTACGAAATGTTCTAGAGATGCTTCATTCACCTCTTCCATTGGGTCAGGTTCAGGACTGGGTTCGGTCTTAGTATGGATCGAATGTGAGAAGTGTAAGGGAACTTTAATGGTTTTGCCTAGGCAAACATCAAGTTTCCCTGTGTGTCCTTCCTTAAGGAGTTTTTCTAAAGGATAGCCTATTAAAAGATCAAACTCCTTAATATCACAAATGTGAAAGCTCAGGTGAATTGACATGTCGTAAACTGAAACAGGTAAGACATAGAGAATTCCCGAACTTTGAATAATTTGTCCTGAGGAGCACTTTAATAATTTCGTTGTGGGAGATAATGGCTTGTTTTTAATAAACTGATGGAAAAAGGATAAGGCCATTATATTGATTCCCACAACTGGATTATAAAGGGCATCAAAGGGGGTTCCATTGATTGTACATTGAATTGGTATAGAAGGTGAATCCAAATGGACTACATCAGAGGAAAGCTCTGACTCTTCTAACCATTCCCCACTCATGATGGATGCAAGCTCCACAGTGTGTTCTCTTGAGAAGGTTTGCTCAAAAGGGTCTATCTTCTCATGTGAAGAAGATGTGTGCTTTTGAGGCCTCTTCTCTTTATGATATTTCGAGATGTTTCCATAATCGGAAAATAAATCATCCTCGATATCATTTATAAAATCAGGTAGAGGAATTTCTTCCTGTGGTGATTCTATATGTTGGATAGCTATAGGTTGAGATGTTTCTGGCATAGGTTCTGGTGTAGCTATCTCTGGAATCTCTTCTTCTAAAGTTTTCTCTTCTAAAGGACCATCATTAGTGCTGGCTAGAATGTTGTCTAGGACGGTTCTAGCTTCACTAGATGTAAGGTGTATGAATGATCCATGAGAGGAGGTATTCAAATAGGCTCTAGATTCCTTATTAAGACCAATATAGAAATGTTGAAGGAGAATATGGTCTTGAAGGCTTAGATCTGGTCCGGATTTGCAAAGGAGTTCAAAACGTTCCCAGGATGAACTCATAGACTCATTATCCCCCTGTTTGAAGGATATGATCTTGATTCTGAGGTCGACTACTTTAGATAAGGGATAAAAATCCATGCAAAAATCTGCACGGAGAGTTCCCCAATCGCCTTTCATCTTCTCTTTGGTCCGGTCGTACCATTGGCGAGCTTTTCCTTTCAGAGTAAATGAGAAAAGCTTCCAACGGATAGTCTCGTCTGACATACCCTCAATGTGCAGGCAGTCACAAGTTTGCTCAAACTGCTGGAGATGATGATAAGGGTCTTCATCTTCTATTCCTAAGAAAGTGTTGGTTTGGACCATCTCTATTAACCGTGGGCGCAGCTCATAGGCATCAGATAGGATTGGTTTCGATGATGGCATAGGCCTAAGGCTGAGCTCTGAGGGTGCCGAAAAGTCTTAAATGAGGGTAGTGTCCATAAGGACAGTAGTTAATCTAAAACTAAAAAGAAAAAAGAAAGATACAAGATTAGTTATACTCGAAGAGTTTTCTCTTAACCGTTCTCCCCGGCAACGGCGTCAGAAATGCTTGTTGGTATTTGTTAAGTCTACAGAAATATTATGATGGATAATCCGCAAGCGCACGGATACTGATGAGCATTCCACCCGGGAGAGGGTTTTAAATATCGAATCCACAAGGAGAATGGTAAAGAGAGTATCTGAGGTATATAACTAATCACTGAGTAGCTATCAAGGACTTGACAGAAAGAGAGATAAGAAAAACTTAAGGATGTCTGGTTCTTATTCTCACAAGCTATGTCTATATTGTTCTTATGGGGTGATTGTCTGAAGGCACACTTAGGAAAGGGAACCTCCCGAGAATCTATGGGGGGAGTCCTACGGTTTCTATAGACGGGAGGTGGACTGCAAAGGACAGACGGGAACAAGGTCACTTCCCGCTTCTACCACACGATCCGGAATATAGAAGGCATTCATAAGCTAGCTAGTCTAAGCACCACGCTTACACTAAACATGCAACTTTAACTCAAGAGCGATAGGAATTAAAGTACTCAGAGAGTTATGAACCGTAAGAACAATAAAAACAATGTTACTCACTTGAATAAGAAGTCGATCTTTCCACAAGGTCTCAGGATCAGGCTCCAATGGAGTTGATCCCAGAGGTAGAAGATGAAGAGGAGACACCGACAGGTCCGGGCCTTCCTTCAGCTTCGCCTCTACCGCTCTCTAATCCTCTCGAACAAGATTAGCTAGATCTAAATAGATCGTGGCTCTAATCTCTCAACTTGATACTAACTCTCCAACTCTAATTCTAATCTAGAGCTCTAATCTCAGATAGGCATGGAGGATCTGATAGAATGAATTGTTGTCTGCCCTGGGGTCAGGGGGTCTGCTTATATAGCCCGGAGGAGACGACGTGCACCGTACGATCAAACCGACCTTAACTTGTGGTTTAGATTGATCCTCATAGGCGGTGGAAGAACATTCCGGAAGCTGGGCCCATTTGGCGCCAGGGGGGGCCGACCGGCCCCACCACCAGGCCGATCGGGCTGGGGTGGGCCCCCCTCGGGGTCCACTTCGGCCAGGTGGGTCCTTGATCCTTCTAGATGCTTCTTTCTTAGGTGCTAAGTCACGTTGAGTTCCGGAGCCTTCTGGAGTCTTCTAGAGTGGTTTATTTGCATATTTTCTGAATAGTCCCTGTAAATTCATAGATTCACCAAAACTCGTGGAAATTGTCAATATAAACCCTAATAAGGTGATCTAATTATATTTTAGTCCCTTTTCCAGTAAATGTGAGGGGAAATATTTATAGATAAAATGTGCCAACACACGTCGACAAGGAGCCTGTTTAGTTGGGAAAAAAAATTGAGGTCCTTTTGGAGGTCTATTATGAGGATTAAATATAGACTAATTACAAAACTAATTACATGAATGGACGGGAAATCGCGAGACGAATCCATTAAGCCTAATTAATCCGTCATTAGAGATTGTTTACTGTAGCACGGCGTTGTCTAATCATGGCATAATTAGGCTCGTTAGATTCGTATCGAAAAATTAGGTAGGGGTTATGGAATGGGTTTTGTCATTAATTCACATTTAATACTCCTAATCAGTGTCCGAAGATTGATATGACGGGTAGTTGAGAAAATTTTTGGGAAAACAGGGCGGGTCATGGTGACCATCACGACGTTGTCAGGGCGGATGCCCTCTGACACCATCTTTTCAAAGATGCTGACGGTGACGTCGCCATGTCCGTGCATACCGTAGCTAGTGTCAGGGGCGGACCTAGGTAGTGATTAGAGGGTGCAAATGCAACCCCTTTTGAAAAATAGTGTATTTGCTCAATTTTCACCATATTTGTACCTCTCATAACTCAATTCTATGCACCCACAAGGTAATTGCACCCCTCTCCAATTTGCACTAGCTTCGCCACTCCAGTGATCAGCGCTGTCCATTCCTCCTGAGCATTTCGTCGAACTGCGCTCGGGGCAGGCTGCCGCAGCGCGCGTGGAAGTTGATCAGCGCGTTGCACGTGCACCGAGAGCACGACGTTCCATGACACGAGGTCGCGGGTGGCCGTCGGCATCTCGTCGAAAACCCGTCGGGCAAGGGCGGCACCGGCCGCCCCACCGTGCGCGTACGTGGATATGAGGCAGCTGGCCACGGAAGTCCCGACGGCGATCCCGGCCCGTGCCGCGAGCGCAGACCTGCGGCACGGCGCTCAGAGGTGCGGCGGGGACAAGCGCGAGCAGGGTGACGGCTCTCTTCAAATTATCATAATTTGTTTATTTTTTTACTTCAAATTTGATACAAATTATAATTTGGAACAAGGAAGTACCAATTAGTACATGTGTGGCTCTGAACGATTGAGACAAGTGGTAAAGGAGCTCTATTAACAAAATATAAAATGTGTCCTTTTGCAAATAAAAAATACATCATATGGTACAATTAATTATAATTGATTAATCACGATAAGCAACAATATACCGATATGTATATAACTCTGGTGGCATGCTCTTTTCTTTCATTAGGATATGGGGAAAAGCATGCTGCAATGAGAGTTTATTAAATATTTGTGTTTCGTGTTTTTTCTTTTTGCATTTCATTTGCAAGGTTGATTCACAGTGCAGCAACATTTTCTTTCTTATTACAAGAGCCTTCATGATGTGTGCAGCAGTAGGGGGGCTTGAGCCCCCTCCTACCACTGTGGCAAAGATGGACAAGAGGCTCTAAGGGTAACTCCAACCAACCTCTTTTCTCCACTCTCATCTCATCTTTGAGAGCTCAAAGGTAAAAAAAAAACTCCCTCCAACCCACCTGTCATCCCGCCCTGACGGATGAGGGGGTCTCATTTTCTCCCTCCGGACTCTCACTTGTGGGAGGTCCTCACCCAACCCCTCATCCCCTGCTAGGCCAACCACCGGCACTCCCGCGCCTCCACGGACACCTCTGGCGCCTGCTCCCGTCGTGGAAGAGAGAGAGAGAGAGAGAGAGAGAGAGATGCGTCCGCAAATCGTACCAAATCGGGCGGACCGGCGTCGATGGAGGCGATCCGCGGTAGGCCGGCGCAGAGTGGGAGTAGAGGCCTGGGGGTGGCGGAGGGCGGCGCTCTGCTCCGGAGCTCGCACCCGTGGGGGCCGACGGCGCCACGCCCCAGTGGCCGCGCCCGTGGGAGCGGCCGGCGGCTTCTGCCTCACAGTCGCGCCGGGGGGCCGGCAGTGCCCCACCCCGGTGGCCGCGCCCGTGGGGAGTGGGCGGACGGCTCCCACCTCGCGGCCGCGCCCCGCCCCTGCGCCATTGTTGGAAGAAGAAGAGAGGGAGGAAGAGGACCCACGTGGAGGCGGGAGAGGAGGGTGGGGTGGGGGGGGGGTAAAAAAACTTGCTGACAGGTAGGCCCCACGGGTAGAAGGAGAATAAAAAAAGAAGTTGGTTGGAAGTAAGGGGATATATGAGAGTTGGGTTGGAGTTGGAAGCAAAATAAAACCCTGAAATGTAGATGAGAGGTCATATGGAAGAGTAGAGATTAAAATTTAAGAGGTGGGTTGGAGTTGCCCTAATGTTGTAGTTCCCGGTTTCCGTAATGGAAATACACTCCCATATAGCCATAAACAAGGAGATAAAATTCACTAACTCACCAATATATGGACTAATAGTCACAAATATTTTACCAGATTCAATGCTCATCTCACAAACCTACCAATATTTTGAGTTATCTTCTCACAAAATTACATCTTCATGATTATTCATATTTCGCCACAAATCAATGCGACTTGTACATTTGGGTTGTTGTCCCACTAAATTTTTGACGTTCACCGTGGAGCTCTGTTTGGATTGAAGCCAATTATGGTGTCAGATGATTTTCCCCAACTGTGAGAAAAATTAAGGGTAGCCAAATCAGGCAGCAGCTAACAATATTTTTCTCTCATAATAAATTAACACCAACAACCAGCCACCGGCTACCAGCCAACCGAACAAGATCCAAATCCTCTGCCAAAGATCAACCCGGGTTTGACAAGATGAGGGGGCAAAATCCAAACAGTCCCTACATGTAAGTTACAGTGGACTTTAAAAAGGATCGAGTAGTAGTTTTTGTGTTTATGTGATCCAAAATTGTGGTGGGTTCGTGAAAGGGGTACAAAATGGTGTTGGCTTGCGAATATTAGCTCAAAATGTTGATGGGTTAGTGAGATTTGCTCTATGCAAGCTGATGAATGAGCCGAGCATGTACGTACATTTTTAGCTGATTAAAATCCTATATACTAAGCTTAACTCAAACGATGAGTAAATTCCGATTGGCTATAGAGGAGACCCAGTGAGGATGAAAGAGAGGAGAGGCCGTTTTTCACAGCAGCAGCAGCAGCAGCGTGTGCGTTAGGGCCTGTTCTTTTGAGTGAAAAAAATAGTAAAATTGTAAATAAATAGTGTTGGAATAGTGTTTCTTGTGAGAGAAGATGTGATGGATATGATAAGTAATAGTACTTTTGCACTGTTCATTTCGAACCAAAAGAACATGCCCTTAGCAGGCCCGTGGTGGACTCGCAAGATGGCCCGCGCGTGCGTGGCGGCAAAATCCGGCGGCGGTCTCCGACGTTTGGTTGAGCGGCCCGAAGGCGTCAGTGGGCCAAGTCATCGCCCAACCAAGGCCGGCCAGTGTTGGTATCTTCTTCTTTACCTGGCACACGAGTCAATCAATCCGTCGTCATCTTCTCTATCGACGGCGACGGCCGACGGACGGCGTACGCATGGGCTGCCGGCAGTGCCGAGGCAGGAATGGATCGTCTCTGCTAGCTTCCCTTCTAGTAGCACGACGCGCGCAGCGATCAAGAGAAGGCGTACGTGCAGTGGTGAATCTAGAATTAGGTGGTAGGAGTTCTCCTTCCTCTTCTTCTTCTTTCCTCCTTTTTTCTCTTTCTCTTCAAAATTTTTATGAAAAATTTGAACGGATTATATGGGATCCAGAGTGGTAGTGGGACTAGAGGCCCCCTGACCCACCGCTGCGTACGTCGACGGCTTGGATCGGATCTTCCTCGGTGACGGCGACCGATGTGTGCGTGGAGACCTGAAACCTCACCGGCAGGCACATCTGCAGCCCAGCCGTGCCATGGGGTTTTGTTTTGCCGGTTCTCCCCAGCTCCGGCGTACGTGTTGAATCTATACGTACTCCGCGTGCATGACATTTAGGCACGTGCAGGTCTGCCACGCATGATGATACGCGCGCGCATTCAAAAATTAATGCAGACGTACGAGAGGCGAAAGCTAGTAGTAGTAGTAGAGCGTATCTGCATACGGGCATGCGCGTATATATTTGCGACGTATTATACGGTACGTAGTACGTACGTGATGATGAGTTAATACGCAGATCATCGCGTACGGACGAGAGGGACGGCCTCGGATTCAAAGTCGACACGACGACGTGCCTGACGAAATCAAATCAAACTACCTCGGTGTATCGTCCATATTCAGAGATATTCTTCTCTTTCTTGATGCATAATTGCCTAGTCATTAGGGTTTGAAAGCATGATCGTCACCACACTCACACAGGTCGATTAACCGTGTTCATTCCTCGATCCCCTGTTGAATCTTGACGTGCGTATTTGGAAGCAGGCAGACAATTTAAATTCCAAGATCATCAACCTGTTTTCTAATTTCGCGCGGCGGCGTTGCATTAGTTCCTGTTGCTATCTATCAGCTGGTCGATCGACGAAAAAATATAGAAAGTTCCCTTTGCTTTGAAATGCTAAATTATTTAACATTTCACTGTCGCGTTGGTTTAACTAACCTAGTTTATTACCAGACAATGCGTGGACAGTGAAATGTTAAATGGATGCGTTAGTTCCCATGGTTTAATTTGATGCACATTTATATATAGCTAGTCAAATGCATGGAACATTAATTAGGTTCATATTGCTTTCTCCTATTCCGAAATAATTAAAACTCCACTACTTGTGTCTAAATACGACCCAGCTACATGCATATGCTGTTAGAGGATAAACTAGATTAGTACATGTGGGGTTTTCAAGTTAAACTAAACTCTCACAAATAATAATCAAAGGATTTGTCCGATGCATTCTGACGACGCGTTTGCTTGCGAATTCGCACCTTTTGGGAGTCACAAGCTCAAAGCTCCCCAACTGCCAGAGGCAGCAGTCATCTGATAGCTATATGCTGCACAGTTGAATGGTCAAACCGACTCAAAACCATGCACGCTGCTGTATGCAACCCACGGATTTGACTAGCTCGTTGACAGTTGACACACCCCATTACCCCAACATGCAAGACCATGCAACTTGCGGACTAAATTTACTTGCCTGCTGACACCATCTATATATCTCAAGTTGTCTTAGTAAATTCATCAGAACTTTTGCAATGAAATATGTACATGAGCCTTAGTCAATCAGTGCTAATATATATAACCAAGCAGCTGACTTTTAAACTTCATGACGATCTAGCATTATATTCTAGCTATTTAGTTAGCTAGCTAGATAGTATTTGTTTATATTGCAATTTGTATATATGCTATATACACACTTGAAGTAAGAAGGTCAACTTCTAGTTAAGTACACTGTGGCCAACCGCTCTGCACTTAGTATATCAAATAATTTGACCGTTTTTTTTTTTTTTGCGTTTTGACTCGGTTTCTTTGTAGTTTAGGCAAGATTTTGTTTTTACCCATTGACTCTGGCTACCTTGTGGGAAACAATGTATTTGTTTGATCGGCTTTTCAGGGAACCAGCAAGACAGTATCGGTACGGTGTGTGCTATTTCAAAGCTTAGTATCCTCCTATAATAAATTAACCACTAGACATCAAAATAATTAACACAAGATAGCAGCACCACGATTATTATTGACGTACGTATAAATCACTCTGCCATCATTCTGTCTGTCCTAATTATGGAGCTTTTGTGTAGTCAACTGCATGGTACGTTGTAATCAATATGTTATGAGCTCTTTTATGGTGCACCATACGTCCATACCACCATGTAGTGGTATAGAGTATAATTCCTTTTTTGAAATGAGTAAATCTGTAATTACTATAAAGAATATGTTATATTGGGTGGCCATGTTTTTTCCTGAATATCAATTTTCCTCTCGATCTAGTTTGCCGCCGCCGTCATTTTCTGGCCGCCGCCGCCTCCCGTTCAAGAATGCCGCCGCCTCCTCTCAAAACCCTAGAGGCAATGTTAGCCACGAACGTGAGATAACAGATGGAAACCTAGAGGCAGCCCTGTACACATGGAAAATTCAATTTTTCAGATCGGCTACATCAACAAATCAAGAACCATCGATCTACAAAAAATAAATGAAATGAGTAATAATATATTTGTTAATGTCATTGAGATTATTTTTACAATAATACCCCTATACCACCTATACCATCTATGTATACCACCTATACCACATGTGCAAGTTTTAGCGGTATACAATTAATCTCAACCATTAGATCTTTTCATACCGGTCCTTTTCAAACAGTGGTATAGGGTGGTATGGTGCACCGTAAAAGAGCCCTGTGTTATTAGTTAGAGCGAGATGTCTCGAGTTCGACTTTGATTGTAGTAATTTAAAGAGAAAACTACAATTATTCATATTCCATATTTGAGTCCTAAGGGTTTGCTCAGTATGCATGTAATAATGATAACAAACAATCATACCGAATATTTGTATTCTAATTTGAAACAAGTATATGGAACCTCTAATAGGAGCAAAATAGTTGTGAATAACCAAATAAGAGATATACTATATTTTACAAAATTCATATGAACTTTTATATGCTCTAGACAACGTAGCTCATGTTTAGAAAGAAGTATGATCCACATGATTCGAAGAAGTCCACAAAATCTTTTCACTTCGACCAGGAATTGAGGATTCCGTCCTCATTTTTATAAAGAATTGACCTGGCAAAAAAAAACTTGTTGAGCTAGTTAAGTGGTTCATTTCAAAATTACTCCAATCACACTTGTTTTTCTTATGTACTGTAATCAAAATTGGTCGACTCTCACCAAGCCGGCTTCACTATGCTGTGACTTTTCAGTGACTATAATAAAAAAATAAACTAATTTTGAACAAAGCTAAACAAAGAAATGGCTCATTGCCCAATGCACACTCTCAGGGGCGGACCCAGCAGTGGGGTGGGAGGGGCTAAGCCCCTCCTACCGCCGGCAGCTCCATGGGAGCCCCTCCAAACCCCTCGTGCAAATTTGAGGGGAGAAGAAGAGGTAACCCACACACATGTACTCTACTCCTATTACATAGGAGTACTTAGAGATAGAGGGAGTAAGACATTGGACCCAGATGACAGAACGATCGAACTATAAAAATATTTATTGCCTGTTTATATTCCATATATTGTTACATATTACAAATAGAATGTATTACAGGGGCATGAATGAAAAAAATGTACTGGTGCTATCAGCACCTCGCTCCACATGGTCCTGGCTGCTGCTTCTCCCCAGGAGATCTCGCGGTCGTGGGCGAGACGAGACCTTATCAAAGTCCTCTACCAAACTCCTCCTGGGTTCACATGACACGACCATGACCTAATCTCCTCCTGATCATTCTTAGCTATTAGCTACTACAGTCCTTAATTTTTAATCATATCTTATACTAGTATAAATAAACAAATAACGAATCTTATTAAGCTATACTAATAAGCTCACACGTATATTAGGTATACAACAGCTTTAATTAAATCATATAAAACGAATAAGTATATGGTGTTGAATTGATTAATCCGTGGCAGGGGTCGTCGTCGTCGGAATAATGCATGGGTTCAGTTCATTCTTCCTTGTAGTCCTGGTTGTTGTAGGGCGCGAAGAGCTCGGCGAGCCAGTTGCCCTTGCGGAGCACCCTGGTGCCGAGGTCGGCGCACATGGCGTCGCTGTCGTGGATGCTGTAGGTCGATATGCAGTGGCGGCGGTAGAAGCGCGTGGTCCGGCGCATGGCCTCCGCCTCGCCGTCGACGTGCCGCACCATGTCCTCCACGCTCGGCAGCGCGAACCGCCCCCCGAGCAGGCCCGACAGCCACCGGCACCGGAGCTCCGACGTGTGCAGGTTGGACACGCTCTCCACGTACCCCACGAACGCCATGTTCGGTATCAGAGGGTGGATGGTGCCGCTGCATGCATGCAAGCAGTATCAGAAATTGTTCATCGATCGATCAAATAGTATAATGCGATGAAGAAACGCGCGCGCACGCACCGGTAGAGCGGCATCATGCCGGACTTGTCGACGACGAGGCCGCGGAAGGGCTGCGGCAGGACGGCGCGGAGCTTGTCCTTGCCCTCGAAGCCGGTGGCGAGGAAGACGAGGTCGGCCTTGAGCTCGGTGCCGTCGTCGAGGAGGATGCCGTCGCGGGAGAAGCACCAGCCGGCGGGAGCCCTCTTGAAGCGGATCATGTCGCGGTCGGCCATGTCGAAGAAGCCGTCAGGGAGGATGGCCATCTGGCAGGAGGCGTAGTCCTCCACGAAGGGGTGGTCCGGCCGGAGCCCGTACTTGTCCAGCGGGAGCTTCCACGCCAGGTAGGACTCGATGAACTTGGACACGCCGGATCTCTGCACACGTCAACATCGCAGCGCATGGAACAAGAGACAAATCGATCAGACAAGACATTCAAAGTTGATGCATATATATGCATGCTCCACGCCAGTTGCAATTCATGATGGTGACAAGCTATACGTGGCGATAGATGCCAGCAGCTAGCAAATACGACACTGAGCATCAGTGAACATAAGGTGTTTTTCACATGCGCTTTATCTTTTTGTCCTGATGTGTATGATGTGAATAATGGCGCCGCCGCACATGTAGAATACATACCAGCGGGGCCATGAGGCGGCAGAGCATGGAGCGGAGGATGCCCTGGCCGGGGCGCTCGTAGAGGAACTGGGACAGCCGGGTGGAGAAGAAGATGAAGAAGGGGAGGCCCCAGATGGAGTAGGACGGCACCACCCAGTGCAGGGTCCGCACCAGCATCGTGCACGCCTCGCCCCCCTCACCTGATGCAACGACACAAAACATTCTTAGTTACCTGGCAATCAAGATTATTTACCAATTGCTAGCTAGCACTATATATTTGGTCAGTAACAGTTGAATTAGACCATGATATTAAAGTGATGGACGTACATGATCGTGCAGTCAAAACGTTAAGAGTAGTGATGACGGACGCACGCTTTCGAGGAAACATGATGATTAATCAAAGATCAATTGGTACGTGCAGTGCAAGGGGGCAGGCTGCTGAAAAGTCAAAAGGTGCGTACGTGTTGCGTCCAGTGTACTTTGAACCTCCTGTAGAGGTAGCTGCAGCAGAGTCTAGATGGAGTGTACGACGGACCATGACAAGAGTGACCTTTTCTGGGACTGGGATCGGGCCGGGTCTCCCGAATCCCGATTCGATCGGGTGGCCACATGCAACCTCCTCATGCTGACATAACGGTCGTCTTACTTGTTCATCGAATGTTTCTTTATTTTTATTCTAAGGCCTTGTTTAGTTCCAAAATATTTTACCAACTACCCGTTACATCAATCCCCGGACACTAATTAGGAGTATTAAATGTGAATTAATGACAAAACTCATTCCACAACCCCTACCTTAATTTTCGAGACGAATCTAATAAGCCTAATTATGACATGATTAGACAACGTTGTGCTACAGTAACTAATCTCTAATGACGGATTAATTAGGTTTAATAGATTCATCTCGCGATTTGTAGTCCATTCGTGCAGTTAGTTTTGTAAGTAGTCTACATTTAATGCTCTTAATAGACCTTGGAAGGGAACCTCAAATTTTTTTTCCAAAACCTTCTAACGAACTGAACAGGGCCCAAATGATATGGGTTAGTTAAGTTGCTAGTTATACGTTATCAGTAGTTGATGGGAACTTGTGTGTGAACTTGCTTGGCATGTTCTTTTTCTATCGTTTAATTCCTAGCTTGATTGATAAATGCCGCGTACATATATATGCCACCTGATTATTATCTACTTGATTATTGTTGCATGCACTAATACTCTTAATTACTTTTATACTTATTCAAATAAATATATCATTGTAGAAATTCACTAGCAACTATGTAGCAATGTAGCATATGCTTGTTCGCTGAAACATACCTAGGTTGGCCTCAGCGCATTCAAGCGCTAGATCGATGGCGCTCTTCTTGTACCCGACGACGACCACCTTCTTCCCCCTCATCAGCTCCACGGTCTCCTCCTCGCTGAGCTTGCAGTAGTCGAGGGAGTGCATCACCTGCCCCCGGAACACCTCCGGCCCCTTGCCCGCCGGGAACACCGGCATCCGCGGCACGTCGCCGTACTTGCCGGCGCACATCACCACGAACTCGAACTGGTAGTACCGGACGTCGTCGTCGGAGCCGGCGGTGGCGACGCCGACCTCCCACATGGGCTTGCCCTGGAGCGGCTCCCCGGTGCCGCTCCACAGCTCGGTGAAGCCGGCGGCGCGGCCGCCGAGGAACTTGACGTCCACGACCTTGGCTCCCAGGGAGATGTAGCGCCAGAGGTCGAACTCGTCGGCGTAGCCCTCGAGGTAGTCGACGATCTCGGCGTGCGTCGGGAACGTGGGGTCCTCGCGGTTGCGCCACGGGTAGTCGGAGAACTCGTAGTCCGGGCGCGGCGTCTGCAGGCGGGTCGTCCGGTACGCGCAGTGCTTCCACACCCCGCCCACCGACGCCGTCGCCTCGAACACCACCGGGTCGTGCGCCGCCAGCTGCTTCGCCGCGGCGAGCCCGCTGATGCCGCCGCCGATGATCGCCACACGTGAAGACGCCGGAACGGCCTGCCTCGTCGTCCTCCGCGCCTCCTGCTGCTGCTGCTGCGCCGCCGCCGCCGCCATGAGGTGTGGTGAGCGCGACGTGTGGTGGCTGCTGAGTAGTAGCAGTTGGTGGGGTTGCGGCGAGAGCGGGCACAGCTGCGCGTGCAGATAGACGATGCTAGTGTGCGGCGTCGACGGTGATGGATCGGAGGAGGCTGAGGGATCAGAGAGCTATGTTGCAGTAGCTGCTAGGGCTCTGTGAGCTATGGCTGTGTAGGTGGCGGGGCATGCTGCCGCCCCCCCGTATTTATAGGCGTAGCGAGCTGAGGACGGAGGGTTTCAAGGTCTCAGCAGCATGTGAGTTATTGTGAGCTTCCACAACGTATCATAGAAAACGGAGGGAAACACTACAAGAGAAAAAAATCGCATAGAAAAGCTGAACAAGTAGGGGGCATGCATGTACTACATCACCAACATTTTTTTCGTAAGGACATCACCAACAATTAGACCCATGCATATGCATGCATGTACATGCACCGACTCCGTAAAACTGTAAATACTCTTGTTAATTTCACCTTAAACTTTTTTTTGTTTTGTTCATTGATGGTCCGTGGTTAATAAAATTAATCATAACAAAATAATCCATTAATACAAGGTGGTACAGTATATACATACGGCAGTAGACTGGTGGTCGAGTCGTTTTCATCCGGGCCGGGGGGCAGACCTAGTCATATTTTTACTGGTTTCGTTTAGAGCATGTTGGATTCATGAATCTGATCACACGGGAATTCGAACGATGACCTCGTCCTTGTTCAAGGCAGGGCCATTCCTGACCTCGATCGAGAGAACTTGAACGTAGCTTTGGACCGGAGAAAATAGGAGGCAGCAGTGTGTAAAACATACTGCATGCTTGGGCATTTTTGGATGCAAGCCTAATATCTTGTTTGTACCCTCGTGAAATAGACTGTCATGCATCACCGGCGATAGATGTGCATGCACGCGGACCACTCTATCATTGTCACCGCGCGCGGTATGTAAGCTACAAACCAAGAAATGTTGCCAGCTGCCTGATGAGAAACATTCCCATTACTTACTTCTAGAAAAGGAAACATTCCCACTGCTTCCATTTCGCTTTTGTACACAACTACTTCCGTTCCAAGGTGAGTAATTAAGCTGATGTAAATACATACACCAACATCAAATCCACCGTATGCAGTTCTTGGCAATGTGTTATTACTTGGTATTTGAAATAATGTTAGTATATATATTTTTTAGGAAAAAATAACTTCGATAAATAAGAAACACCATGATTAATTTTTGGAAAGGAGGGTACTACATACATCCTGCCTTTTGATGTTATTTAGGGTAGTGTTGTTTGTGACCACAAATAATTACTTCAATTTTTTGTGATGAAAAAACTAGCTTATAGTTTTCAGCAAGAAACAATGATAATGTGGTCCAATTATTTGAACCAATTTCTTATTATATTTTGGGATTCGTCCAAAAGAAGATATAGTTGGCTCTTTCACACTTTTTCAGACAAGGAAAGCAACAGTAGTCCCTGTCACGCATCTCCCAATTCTAAATAACGATGAACCTCGATTGCAAATTTCCGAGTTATTAAATTAACACTTAATATTTGTGTTTTATGATTGGGGCATCGATCATTGCTGGTCCGTCTACGTACGTACAGTGTGTATGTACGCGCACTTATGAACTCAAGAAACCAAGACTATAGCTTTAGCGCTGACCTTTGAACATGCACACCGTACCCAGCACAAAGAATATTAGTAGTAGGTTGATCAGCATTAGCAGCAAACACGTAGCGAAATGTATATTTCGTCTCAACTTCCGTTGAAGAGACCCTGATTCTACTCGAGAGATCTTTTTTTTTGGAGGTTTGACCTCTGCGTCGAGCCGTAGACCGTATAACCTATCTAATCATGCATCCGGGCTACATATATATATGTATGTATCTCTAATCTGCCTTTATTTGTATATCTACATATATGCATTGATCACATCAGTAGCTAGCATATGGTATCTTGGGCAACATGCGTGACTGACACAAAAAAAAAACACCCTCCACATGGCCCGTTTCCATTGGCCACATGCCTGCAGAATGCACGGATTATTATAGTAGAAAAACTAATAATCGAGCATATATTTGGTACAGTACTGATTGTACTTGCACACTGTACTCCGGGTTCCATACACTTGCCACGAAGTTTGAACCAATTTTCATGCCATTTTCTCAAGAAACGAGTTGATGTGTGTGCATACGCACGCAGAGATATGAGTTTATTTGTTCTATTCGTAGGTAGAGATTTTTTTTTATATAAAAGTAGTAGAAATCGAGGTCACGTACAGTTCCTGGATCGTTTGCTAGAAAATGAACAACCAAGCTACACTCCAAGAAATTCAGAGTACGTACTCTTAAGCAGTTCTAGAGAGAATGGGGTGCCATTAATATATGTTTCCTAGCTCTTGTTGAAATTCAATTCAAATTGACCATTGAATGAATTTCAAGTTTTCAACGGACGAGCGTACAGACGACATTGATTTTGATATAAACAATGCAGATCGCGCATGCGTGTGCGCTATGCAAGCTCTGCATGCACTCTTTGACTGCTCATATCAGCGAATTGATTGGTGGGCTTTGCACTAGTTAAATAATCTTGGTGAATTACCACTAAACTTGGTGCGAATTTTGCTTACATTTCTTCTACACATCAGCCTAATACAATTCTTTTTTTTCTTGTGACGCTTCTATGTAGTATCATCGTCCTGCACGCACAGGGACGGATTTGGCGGTGGGGCTCAAGCCCCCCTACCGCCAGAAACTCCATTGAAAGATGAAGGGAGGGGGGGGGGGCTGAAGAAAAAAGGAGAATGAGCTCCTCCATCCTCCCTTTCCTGCGTCCGTCCTTGTGCACGCAGAGAAAATATAGAGAGCTTTCTCCATTGAATTCTTCGGGCTGAAGAAAAAAGGAGAATGAGCTCCTCCATCCTCCCTTTCCTGCGTCCGTCCTTGTGCACGCAGAGAAAATATAGAGAGCTTTCTCCATTGAATTCTCCGGGCTGAAGAAAAAAGGAGAATGAGCTCCTCCATCCTCCCTTTCCTGGGTCCGTCCTTGTGCACGCAGAGAAAATATACAGAGCTTTCTCCATTGAATTCTCCGGTGCATGCAAATGCCATACTCGTCATTCGTTCGTCAAGATTCATTCAACTAGACATATATCTAAAATTCTAAAAAAGGTACAGATTGATGATCCAAAAGGCTAGGTAAGCAAGAAAAAACATACACCCATGGATAATAGTATATTTTATCTATAGCTTTAGCTTGTGAATTTCCAGCTTGGAACATTTGAACAATGACGACGTGCTGCATGAATTCGGTAGAAAACTTTGAAGTCTTACAGACCATACTACTGGACCCTTCTTGGACCGTAGAAAGGGAACACGAAAGACAGACAATGTGCTAAGACTCGACGTGGATCAAGTAAAAGTACTTGCAGCTGACTAATATAATACCACATGTGTACGCGCTGCCTTCTGTTTTTCTTCGACATTTCCTTGCACTTTTGCTCTTGTCTGAAGATGTGCACTCTAATCACTCAACTAATGACTATTTTGTTTATTCCATTTATTATTTGCCAGTCCAGGCCGACATTCTGCAGACCAAGTTTCAATTCAGAGTACGTACATGCTGACTGGGCGACTGGCCTTCATGTATACCATGATAGAAATAAGGTGATTACCATTTTGGCAATAAACTAGTACTACTCTACGCACAAGAAGTTTTTTCGAGAGTTTGAGGCCGTCAACTGGTCAAGTATCTCTGTGGTTGCCTCTGGTTGGTACTCCATGGTAGCCTAGCTTGACCAAGATATATTCAGCAGTCTGATCGATCTCCTTCAGCTTCAGTGTGTGTGGCAATAATGTCCATGGACCGAGCTAGGCAGCTGGTGGTTTATTAATTTGCGAATGCGAATTATTATTGTTCTGGTGGTACAGTACTTGCAAAGCCACTTGTATATCATATAGTTTGATAGGCCGTATACATGCTCGATCTCCATGATTGTTGCGTATCCATGGTACGTATAAACTTGCGTTGCCATGTGCTGTTGACTTGGTGTACGTAGACGACTTTGGATGCAGGTCAGACGTCAGAGCATGCCTGCCTCCATGCCATGTTATGCTCAGTTGGCGACAATGCTTGGCATTTCTTTTGGCATGGTTTGTAACTTTGTGCTTACTGCTTTAGTATCAAGTGGTATCTCTTGTTTTTTTCTTAAAGGAAAGGGAGTATGATGGTAAGAGTTCTAGTATTCTACGCCACTAGAGGAGGAAGAAATATACTGTTGGGCCGAGAGTGGAGAATACGTAATTTAGGCCGATAACCTTACCCGATTTAGGCCCATACGTACACGCCGCCGTGCAAAGTTATACACAAGTAAATGTTCAGTAAATGAAAAGAAGCGTACATGTACTGTCTATATACTCTTACATTTACTTGTACATGGCGTATACTACTCTCAGTATATATGAGGCCACGGGATCATCAAATCAAATATAGGAAAAGGACAAGTAGTCCCTGTGTCCTTGCATCTGCGAAGCTTCTCCCTCGATCAGTGCGGTCATCTGATCATCATTCCACATGAAAAAAGTGGTCGCGATGGATTCGGCAGTTCAGATTCGCGCGAGCGAACGAGCGGCGGCGCCCGTACGTCAATTCAATTCAACAAAAGATCACAATCTGGCGCACCGACTGCATGCGTACGCATCATTCATTCGGTCTCTGCGATGTGTGCGTCGCGATGTTTTGTAGCCGGATTCGGCTTCGGGGGCACGCGCGCGGCAATTGCTCGGCGGCGACCGGCCGGCCGGCCGGCATTTCAGTGCGCCACGAGATGTCGAGATCGATCTAGCAGTAGTCTCTGTCTGAGAACCGAGATACACAGGTCTTCGTTCCCGTGTGTCAGTCGCGATAGGCCCATGCATGTGCCAGGCCGCCAGCGCATCCACCAGCACCTGGGGCTAGCTGGATCTTGGCTGGCGGCGGCCCGACACGGCGGTGGTCCGGCGGGGTCGTCGCAGGGTTTTGGCCGGGCGGTGGTCGGTGGATATGTGCATGATGCACGACGCGCCAACATGGGAGTACACCGTCGAGTCCACGGGTTTGACCTGACCGGTTTTGATATGATTTGTCGTCATCGAGCTGTCGTCATCGGTCGCTGCGTCAACTGCCAGGGCGGCGGTTCGAAAGATTTCAGGATTCCCAGTTTGCCATGCCTGCCATGTGACCGGCGGCGGCCTACTCTTATTCCTTGTCTACGCGGCGCCGGCCGGCGGGGGACTTTGCTCTGGGCCGTTCACGTTGGGCCGGGCCCCTCCCCCCGCGCCGCCGAGCCTGCCTGCCGGCCCGTCGTGGTAGCCGCCCAAAAGAATTGGCAAACCCAAGTCACGATTTCGACAACCACCTTACTAGCTTGCAGACGCCCTCGACAGTGAGATGATTGCTTGTCTGTTGTCTCTGAATTTCATTCATCCAGGCGTGCACCGTAATGTTGCGTCTCGCAACCTACTGCGACAAACGCTGTCTGTTTCTACCTACTGCGACGTGGATACATTAGCTGACTGATTATGTTTTGCTGCGTCTAATAAACTCGACAAGCCTGCCATACCCGACTCGAAAATCGGCATAGCACCGACTGCAGGAAAAAACAACGGACATCAATCGACGCCAAATGAGTAAAGATTCAACCATTCGTGATGAACACAGTATGTCAAGATCCGAGACATCAGACATCAATCGCCATTTCACACGGACGCAAAAAAATGCCAGAAAAAAAAATTAATTCATAACTTAAACTCATCAACCCGGCTATTTACACCTCTCCATCATCTTCGGTTCTTCACCCGCCTACGTCATGTTGTACAACTGCAATAACTTAATCGCCCTTCTTAAATTCACTGGTCATTCCTCTCGAGTGGTTACCTTCCTTCCAGTGCTGATGCTGCGGTTGCAACTGTTCCGAGCAAGCACTTGTACACCTTCTGCTTCAGCTGCTCAATGGTTTCGACCAAACCATCCGCCTCGTCCTGCAGCTGATCGAGCCAGTTGCTTGTTTCCTTGAGCTGCGACAGCCGGACCGCGATCCTCCCATCTCCACCCTTGGATTGTCCCCGCAAGCGCTCCCTGGTGCCCTTCGTTTGATCCTCGAACTTGAATCCTGATTCAAGAGCATCCTCCAGGAAGCTCAGGAACCATGACTGTGATTCCTTTTTCAGAGCAATCCATGACCTGCGGATCTCCTTCAAGCCATCCTCCCGGGCCCATTCCAACTTTTCACTTGTCTGAGCATCTTCGGAATTCTTTGCTGTGTTGCATAGAGCAGCTTTATTCTGATGAGAGGCGGTAGCTTTTCTTAATGGTTTCTCCTTCTCTGGCCGAGATTCTTTGACAGGCTCTGGGGAGTAACCTTTCCAGACAGCACTTTGCTGAACGATAAGCCGGTGTAGCTGGAAAAACTTGGTAATTGCACCATGTGGATCCACTTCGGAAGATTCCCTTATCTCAGCAAAAATACTGTAAAAGCAAGCACAAGATTAGATTCATCCACAGGTTCATGATCCAAAGGAAAGCATGCAGGTCCCTCAAAGAAAAGGAAAAAGATTTGTAAACAAAAGAATAAACCATGTGCTTCACAGAAGGAATCAAGATCACTGCACGTTCCTATATTTTTGTACTATGCAGTTACTTTGTTCAGAGTACTCTAGTTTCTTCAGATTTCATTGAATCACAGTGGAAAGGTGCTTCTGGCATAACACACAAATATCTCAACGAAATGCAACTGATATGGTACTTTGTGCTAAACAACAAAATACAAAGTGGAGTTGCAACACACCGAGTTCATCAATTCAGAATGTCTTCCCCAACTTATGCAACTAAACTTACTATTATAGTCAATAAAACTACTTACCCAAGGCCTTTTACAAGATATGCAGCTGCAGCAGCCTCCCTTTGAGCCTCAGCTGCTACTATAAGGGCAATATTCTTCCTCTTGACAACAGCCTATTAAAAAAACACAAACAAGTGGTGTAAGACAATTTACTAAAGTTTAACTTATAACCAAGTATCTTTTTGCATATACAATGAATGGTTCAAGATAATGTCCTTCAATATGTATGTGTGCAAATTATGCAGAGCAGAGAACACATTTTCCAAGTCATAAAAAACTTCACACTCGATACAGGCATAAAACTACCCAATGACATGATGCATACCTTTCCTGGTTTGATTAGGCTTGTTGGGAGGGAGTCCCAGGAGATAGTTTCTGTAACTCTTCGTTTAACACTAGATACTGAAGGAACTGGACCAGAGTTTCCATTCTGCTTTGCTGGCGAACTGAGATTTGTTGGTGGAGTCCTTGCTGGCGTTGGTGAACTCCTACAAAGATTTGGCGGTGATTTTCTTTCGGTTGCAGATTCCTTTTTGCTCTCCATTGGCATTTGCTTCTTCATTACAGCAGAACCATTGGGACTAGGTGAAGTGCCTCTATTCTTGTGTGAGTCCTTGTTAACTTCTTGCTTTGTGGAAACTAACTTAGCATTGCTGGGAGATATGTTATTTGGCCGTTC
The DNA here is from genome assembly GCA_036936925.1 of Cenchrus fungigraminus. Taxonomy (NCBI): domain Eukaryota; kingdom Viridiplantae; phylum Streptophyta; class Magnoliopsida; order Poales; family Poaceae; genus Cenchrus; species Cenchrus fungigraminus. Next base: position 133,585,262 of record CM072777.1, read on the forward strand.
CTGCAAATAATCATCAACCATTAGTTTTTTACCCTTTTCAAAAGATAACAAGAGATGTTTCACTTCAAAGCTTTGTTTATCATATCTCTGTTACTTCTGAAAAACATATTAGACAGGATTTTTCGACTTGAATTACTGATGTTTGTAGGAATCTTCAAAACCAAGATATGAGGGTCATAATTTTGTAAACATCAAAATGCTTCAACAATTAAAGCTACGCTTAAGCATACCTTAGGTTTTGCCTCCTGCCTGACTTTCGGGGCAACTGACTTTTGATTTGATTCACATATGCTACTTCCTCCATTACTTTTGTCACTATCAATGCTAGAGTTCAGATTTGTAATTTTGCCGTTGTTGCTTGATACTCCAAGCATGTATCGGGAAGCAACAACTGACTTCTGCTCTTTGATAACTACCTTCCTCTGCAAATTTTCCTTTTCACTTTCAGACAGATCAGCTGACTTGGAAGTCTTCCGTTGATGATCCAGCGCTTCCATAACCCCAGAGGGAGTTGACATTTGCATCAGATCCTTTGGATTTCCAATGCAAGGGTTCCTTCCTGGAACTGGTCGGACCCCGACAAGAACTGGAACAGGGATACTTGACTGAACCTTTTCAACATATATAAACTGTCCAAGTTGTAGTTTGTTTGATAAGATGAGTTCATTGTCCTCCTTAGACAAAGAAACATACGTCGAGTGCGACGAATCTGAAACTTTGATGAAGAAACCATGGTCCGGCCAAAGTTCTGAACCAGTAATTGCAGGGACTATGCTAATAACTTGGAGAAGAATGGACCGGTATTCTCCACATACTTTCACATCAGAGTTAATATTTTTGAGAACCTTTAACAGTATCCCTGGAGTAAGAGACGCCATAACCTTTGATCCAGCTTATTCCTTTTCTCTGAAAATGAACAATAACAGAAGTTAATTGCACATGCATAATTCTCCATATTACTGAAAATGTTGTATCAACCATGTGGATTTGTAGTCACATTAGGGAAATGGCTTCATGGTGGTGAGTGGTTACCCAGTATAAAGAAATAATTGCTAGAGAATTTTTTTTGCGGGTAAATGATTGCTAGAGAATTGATGTTTAAGCTCCAGCAAAGTAATATCTTAAATTCTTAATAACACAAATCTGCAAGTTTTAAAGCACAAAAGGACAAAGATGGACTGGTTAAAACTTCAGAAATATATAAAGGAGCAATGTGGGCATGCAATTTAACCATGAAGCCATAACATCCAAAAGTCCAAATTTGGCCAGATGTCAAGATAATTGAAACACAAGGAAGCAACAGCCAAACAGACGAAAAGAACAAAACACTCGGTTACAACGATGTTCAGCACCAACCGATGTCCTTTTACATAGCAAGTAAAATTTGTTGACAATATAAGTTTACCTATACTAATAAAAAAGAATAGAACGATTTCCTGTTTACAGGAGGAAAGTATTTACCGAATAAGTGCAAGCATTAGGGAAAAGGAAAAGGGACTGTATCTATGTTCCTTAGCTTTCCAGCAAAGATTAGTGGTGTAGACCCCCTCTACCAAAAGTCCAAAAGACAACCTAATCATTCTTGCAAAACTATCTCGGTGGCCATGATATGGAGGACACACAAACAGCACCAACTTTCCCAATTCCTTCATGTCACAGCCCACAAACAAAGGGATTGTGAAGGAGTAACAACCTTCCAAAATCCAGCCGTGGTAAGCCATCCTTCATGGGTTTCTTGGCTTAGAATTCAGGAAATGAGAAACCAAGGTGATGTTGTATGGGATGATAATTGAGTAACAATCCTTAAAATTCTAGGTCAAAGTAATGTCAACTGGTGAGATGCGATTAATGCCGGCGCCATAAGAGTAACATAACCCATCCACGAGAGAAATATATTGGGTTAGTAAAACCACATAAAGTTAGTCCTGCTCACCTTTGCATAATTGCATCCGTCTGAATTTGAGGTTAGGTATCATGTTGCGGAAATGATGCAAATAAGGAAATCCTAGCTAACTAACACCACTCTCTTGACAGGTCCATCACTTGTAGACTACCAAGGTAATTGAAAAACTACTGGGCGAAGAAACTAAAATTAAGAAGGCGGAGGTAGCCAAGAAAACCATCGAATTAGTTGTGTGAACAAACTTACATGTGCAGCAAAGGCCCCTTGCTCATGAGCAAGGACCAGGAGGACGCCTAGAAGCTACGGCAGGAAGAAACGGCCTTGATTCCTCCGAACAAGCAGCCAGCACTCCAATCAAGCAAGAGCCCTGTTCTCTCCGTCACCGGACCGGAAGCGCCGCCTCGAATTATTAACCACACAACCGCGGAAGCAGAGCAGACAAGGAAGCAGCAAGCGAGTTTTGATTTTATTTTTCGCGGCTGCAGCGTTCCGCCGAACAGGTGGTGGGGAAGCAAAGCAAGGCAAGGAAAGGAATGGTGGGAGAGGATCGGAGAAGAAAGGAGCTGAGGAGGGGACGCGCGGTACCTTTCGAGGCGCGCGAAGAGGACGACGACGTGGAGGTGGAGGTGGAGGCGGAGGAGGAGCCCAGACAGCGGTTGGTCTCCTTCTCCCCAAGGCGGGGCGGCGGCATAATAAGCAGCCGAGGAAGCGGGCGCGGGGGCGCCCAACCGCCGCTAACCGCCCCTGACACGGCGGGCCCCACCCCCGCGGCCGAACCCAACCAGAAAGCGTTCTGACACACAGAACACGACGACGAGTTGGAGTTGGAGGGAGGGCGGCAGCGACGCCCGACGGCACGAGACGGGGGAACCGGTGCCCGGTCGGCGTCGCGGCCGATGGGCCGTCGGCTCGGTCTGACGCCGCCGCCGCGGCTTGCCTCGTTGCCTGGTTCAAGTCTCCAGTCTCCTACCTCCCTCCCCACTCCCCAGCGGCGAGCGGCGAGCGGCGTCCGCGCGCGCTCGTGCGGTCGTGTACGCACACGCTTCCGTCGGCGCACGCAGCACTATCCGCTTGGCCCCCCGGCACCCGCGCGTGCTCGGCGAACAGGTTGACCAGAGACCGGCCGGCCGGCCAGCCGGCAAAGTTCATCCGCGCATGTTTGCAACGTGGCGGGGTCACCACTTTTCAGCTGTTCGCTCGGCGATCTCGTTTCGCGCAGGGGAGTCTTCAGCTCTGGAATGTGAAAAAAAAAGGCGAAGATTCCTGTTCTGGATTGCTGATTGATCTGGTCCAGCACCAGCACTCCCGCTTTGGCTTTGGGGTTTGGTGGAGGCCACGCACGAGGTCAGGTCAGGACTCAGGATCATATCGCGAAAGCTTTTGGGTTTTTAATGTGGTGGTGGTGGTGGCGTGCAAGCTGTTCCAATTTCATAACAGCATTTCCGAGACTTGCTCGCGCAAGTATTCTCAATTTATCACAAGTTCTAATCCTGCAATAACAACCAAGTGATCTTACATCTGCTACAGTAAGTAGGAGAGTATTCTAGTTAGTTAGTTGCTCGCTCGTGCGTGAGGTCGTTGTGGCTACGAATAGTGTTGGCACGGGTCACTCCACTCAGGACCGAGGAGCATGCCAAGATATGGGCATGCATCAAGTAGCCCAACAATTAAGCGACAGGCTTCTACTAGGAGACATGGTGCACGTACGAGTTGTACTAATAATTCAGAGGATTATACGTTCAAGGAATCCGTGACTGTTTACAAGAAGGATCCGATCCCTGACGTCTGACCGCACGAAATCGAGTGGCCCGCGTCTTGAACTGGCAAGTGACGAAATGTCAACTTCGACCGGAAGGCGACCCTTCACTTCCTATCTGCTCGTGATGAGCAACACCTACACGGCTACACACAGGTCCGCCCGAACGAACATGACATGGATTCACCTTTTTTGTTTTGTTGGGTCGGGTTTGGGTATTACATTACCATAATGCACTGCTACTGATGGCTGCTCTATATCCTTATGATGACTGACACGACCCGTGTACTGAACCTCAACAACCACACTGACGGTCTGACGCGAACCTAACTTCACTGAACTCCATCATCTTCAACAAAAACACCATGCTAATGTAATTATGCAGAAGCAATAAGGCACTATATCCGTGGGGGCAGGTGTATAATTAAGGTATGTTTTTGTTTCCATCACGTAGTGCTCAGCATTACCATAATAAACAAAATTACTTGAGCATTAGAACAGTTCAGTTCAACCATCTAGGCTGCTCACACACACCACCAAATCCCCACCTCACCAAGTGGGAGGCGATAGCATGACCACGTCAATTCGCTTAAGAAATGCCATCAGAAGCAGCAGCTCGCCGGTCATGTCGAACAGGATATTTCATCTTTTTGATATTTCCTGCAACGTTTTCCCTCTCGATTTCTCATCTGTTTCTTCCCCTGTTGATTCGCCTGTATCGTTGTCAGGTGTCCGGAGCCCATGTAATGTCAACGTGGACGTTCCATCTGATTCATAATTCCATACGCTTCCGCGAGCATATTTTATTCGTGGCCTGTTCTGGGCAGCATTGCTGGAAAAGTTCAGACGGAAATGCATGCAACCACCAACATGATTCACCAGAATGTCTAAATTGCTGGAGATTGCTGCGACGTCGTAGCTGCCAAACTTGATGATCCTCTCTCCAAAGCTAATGACACCACCATCCAAAGTCTAGGATTCTGGAAATGGTGACAAGACACCAACATGTGACATCAAATACTCCATCACACCAATATTTCGAATTGGAAATGCTCACAAAGAAAGTAGAATATATTATACATGGCACATTTCTGCAGCTGAAGTGATTGTAGTTGTTCTTTCCTCTTAATCTTTTTTAGCAAATTATTTCCTCTTAATAACAAAGATACAACCCACACATGCTCATAACGCAGATCCTTTTTACCATCCAGAAGTCAATGGAACTATGGAAGTCTCATTCCTTAATCCTTACAACATCCGACAAACTTCCGACTGTAAGAACATACTGATACCAAAGTCCAACTAACACTAACAGCATCTGAAGATTCTAGAAACCTAGCTCGATTCTACATTTCTGATGCTACACAAACATACATTATATAATTTACAAGAGAAAAGATATTTAAAAACTGGACAATCAATGGCCTGCTTAATGTTTTTTGGACCAGCTGGGACAAAGCTCAGTTCCATTTTTGCATCAAAAACCTGCTCCATTGTTAAGGTGAAAATTCCTGATGAACTCTTGTGGCTGCATGTTATAACCCTGTCGAACAGCTGCAGGTCAGAAATGTGGAAGACAATAATATTTTTCATAACTTCGAAGCTGGTGTAGAGCAGCAATTTCAGAACTGCAGAATAATCTATATTGACTTAGTGACTATTCTTTTCAGATCCAATGGATGGTTCATGTTATTTTGTGAAAGCAGGTCAAAGATGGGTCTTATAAATTTTACTCTGTATAAATTTTATTGGATTATTGTAGGAAAAAAAACTATGAAAAAGCTCCACTGCTGAGTGACTGGGTAAGTGCATCAAACTAACAGTTCGATTGATGAGCCAAACCTGATTTCCTTGTGCATCTCCATGAAGACCTTGCTGGTGGAAGTTAGATACAGAGGAATCCTGTGGCTGGTAACATGTCAATCCCAGTTGGAAGTGAGAAAAAGAAGTTAGATACAGAGGAATCCTGTGGCGGGTAACATGTCAAACCCAGTTGGAAGTGAAATAAACAAGCTTCAAAATTAGAAGGTGTATTCATTTAACTTACATGGTTAGGCGGATTATCTGTTTGCATGTGTTGCTGATCTATGAATGGCCCTAGACCATTTAAAGAAGAGCTTGGAGTTTGTGAAGATCCATCATTAAGAAATTCTTGATTTCCTGTATTTGCAGATTTTGCGTCCTTCTTCCATCTTCCCAAGAAATATTTTTGTGGTAACTCTTTTATATTTCTGAAGTCAAGAACCTTCAACACATGACAGCACTGAATACCCATTGATTCAAACTTTTTACAGCTGCAGACAACAGAGAAATCATTGGATTCAAACTTGACATAGTGCTCCCCAGGTTTATCTGTTACTGCTACTCTATAGTCTGATGCAGTCCCAGCCTCGCCACAACTATAAATCACTGAATCCACAAACATCTCAAACTCTCTACGAAAAATTTCAAAGACCACTGGTGTGTACATGCTAGCAGCTTGCCTTAGCATTTTGGAAGGAGGTATTCTTGGAAAACTTTGGCTAGCATGAAAATCAGCTTGTAGCTCGGCATATCGATGCTCATCCAGTACTTTTTCAAAATGCTTGAAGAAAGATGACAAATCAAACTGTGGACTCAAGTACTTTTTCAAGACACTGCTTATACTTTCTGATTGTAAAGAGTTCTTTATATCTGCAGTGAACACGTGCTTATTGTACACTGAAGCCCATTTATCCCGATCTTGAAACAACTTGCGAACCCACTCATTGTTTCTTAGATTATAATCCTCAAGCATAGTACTCCATCCTAGCAAGAAGTCCTCTTCTTCCTCATATTCATACACACATTTGCTGAAATCCTTTGCAAATGTCTTAGAACCTTGGAAGATGTGATTGAGGTGCTTGACAGCATTTTGGTAAACTTGCCATGGACAATGACGATGAGTTGTACCAGGCCATGCTGCTGTTATGGCAGCCGTAGCTGCCATTGATTGATCAGTTAAGACTGTTTTTGGCTGCTTTCCATCAGTGGCAACCTTGAATGTGTCAAACAACCATTTGAAAGACTCCGTCGATTCGTCATAAAGCAAAGCTGCGCCAAAAATGGAAATTTGCTTATGGTGATTCACTCCAAGGAACAGCATTAATGGCCTTCCATGTGAATTTATCTTGTAAGTTGCGTCCAAACAAACTACGTCACCAAAGTAGCTGAAGTCAGTTCTAGATCTGGAATCAGCCCAGAAAATGTTGGTTAGTTTGTCATCTTCATCGAGCTGAAAAGCATAAAAGAATGAAGGATTGTTCATCTGCGTGCTCTGAAAGTACTTTACAGCAGCCCCAGCATCACCAGGTTGCATATTCTTCATACGCTTTGAATGAAGTGAACTCCTATAGTCAGCAGGGAGGAAGTTGACATCTGTAGTTGCCCCCGCCCGCCGGACTAAATAACCACTGGAAAACCTTGATGGTGTTGTTGAATCCTCGGAAGAATCTACTTCAGTGGTTTGCAGCTCGGTCAGTACTCTATGAGATCTGAGCATATGCATGGTCGATGGTGGTGCTGGTTGATGGTTATGGTCTGCTACAAATTCTGCGATACGATATTTCCCATCTGATGTAATCTTAATTGTCATCCGAGCAGGGCACCCTATTCTTGTTTCTGGTCGTGGCCTTTTAACTTCTTTAGCTCCCTTCTTCTCCTTTCGGAAACCTTCTCTCGAGCACACAAAAGTTCTTGACCTTGTGATATTTCCAGCTGATTTATCTGATGAACTCTTACGAACACTAAAGCCCACATGTCCAGCATACTTATTGTAGAACTCATATGCCTTATCTTCATTGTCAAACTCCATGCCGACTTCTGGCACCACTTTTGCAATTGTGGCATCGTCTATGTGGGCATCAGAATCAATAACTTTTCTCATTTTCCCCTGCTTGTATGAAATTCAAGTGACTAATAAGCTAGTATGTTAACTAAATAGGACTAAACTTACACTACAGAACGGTTAAAATTTAACACGATCTTTTTTGCACTAGTTTCCAGTCCAGAAAGAAGAAAGACTTTTAACAGTTCTGATTTTGTAGGGCGTCATCCATGCAGTGTTCACACAAATCTGTATGGTGGTATCTCAGTAGCAAGTCTGTCATAAGTATATGCAAGTTTAAAGAACAATTCGAGCTTGAGGATAGCAGTAGTCCACACAAACATTAGTGTTTTGTTATAGAGAAGCATAAACAAGTCCTCATGTCATTCATAACGAAAGTAAATGGCCATCCACTGGTCACATAAATCAAGGACATAAGAAAAATGGTCACAACCAAGAATGTGCCAACACTGCAGTACAAAAGGAAATATGATAAGGGGTGAAGAACAATTGCACCTACCTTTGCCCATGCTATGCCACATGCATTGCATAAAGTCCTCCTTCCCTCTGGTCCACGACGCATATGAGGCGTCGCGCTTGCACTGATGCCACAGCGTAGGCATCTGAACAGCTATAACACGGAGCTTAGAAATTATCTCACTGCCATGCAGTATTACTGCCCTTAATTAAAGACAATACAAAAACAGCATTACTTCTGGGCTCAGACGCTCAGGCGTACTGTTGAATAAAACTAGCAATCACTAACGTAGTGCTATACCTTTCTATTCATCTGTACGATAAGAGATAGCGCAATAGCCAAAACAGCAAGTCAAGTAATGTGTCATCTAGTGCATAAGAATAGGACAGTACTTAAGAATTTTAATTGTTTTTACATTCCTTTAGAGAAAATGCATAATATGGTATCAGCACTGGTTTATGGGAATGCAGGTCCTATTACTACATAATCCAAACCTTGGAAAAAGTCTGAATACATAATACACGAAAATTTGAGAACTTAGGATCTACACAGTTCCGCTAACCATAATACACGAAAAAACCAAAACAATCTTTGGCTGCAGAAATGTGCCTCAAGTTCTTCCATGATATTTCCTAGCTACATTTGCACTATGTAGTTATCTACCTTTGCACATAGATCAACAGAAAGCAATAGCTGGATTTGACTCTGTATCAAGTTAAGACTAATCCAGAATGGACGGATTCAATTGGAAATTTGGAAGAACTGTACAGGCTCCTGGAGGATTCCTAAGGTCCAAATTATTATCTACTCCAAAACCCGTCGCATAAATCAAATCGTGTCCTTGAATTTGAGTGCTCGACCTTTTTAACGGTAAAAGATAGTATCATTTCCTCACCTGGCAGGCTCATCCACTTTGTCATCAACTTCTCCACTGCCACCACCCGCGCCAAAGTCCCGGTCATCATCGAACTGCATGACTTGCAAATCAGGTAGAGGTAGATTTGCGCATGGGAGGGTTCAGTCGAACCCTGCTCTCAGCAGTCAACCAGAGCACCCGCAACGGTAACGAATCCGCAACGACCTGGAGGGAACGGAGGGTCCCTCCCCCGGAATGGAGAGCGATTTGGATTTAGGGGTGGGGGGGCAGTTTGGGGATCGGGGGCGGGCGGGAGGAGGATGATTTCTAGAGAGAAGTGACGGTGTTGCGCGCTTAGTGAGGAAGGGGTGCGCAGTTGGAGGCACGCTCGGCGGTGAGGGTACGGCGGCGGTGCGGGGAAAGAGCGGGGAGGCGTCAACTGACAGCTTCGCCGGCGCGACAAGATTGGGGGAGGGTCAAGCCTCGCCTGCTAGCTGCATAGCGCATGCGGGATCGTTCGGCAGGTCTTTCTGATTCGGCAAGCACAATTATTCTGAGAAGAAAAATAAAATGTGCTGATTGAGCCGATAGATTTGCTGTGAGAGAAAAAACTGTTAAAAGAGCAAACCGAACTGAGCCGAAAGGTCTTCTTCCGTGCGATTTTAGTTTCAAACTCGCCTTTTAGATTTCAAAAACTTGCTTCATTTCTATAGAAAAAGCGTAGCGTAAAAAGTCGGAGGCTCTTAATACTTTTTATGAATTTTATTAGTTTTGATCTTGATATTTCAAATTGCAGATATACTAGTATATCATTTTTTTTTAAAAAAAGTGTCTCGTTCTCGATGTCAAACAACCGTGAATGATGTCGAGACGCTGACGTGGCTTGCCATCGTCATTTTCGTGTGTAGATTTGCTCACAAGAATTGGTAATTTGTATCCGAAATTCATTTGTATCGCGACGAACTTCCGAGTCCTTCACCGTCTCCCTAAATCCTGCTGACGCTGGATAACACAGAGGAGTTGAGGATGGAACCGACCCTCCGCTTTCCGCGCACCACGACTTTCCTGGCGACTGCGAAGGCGATCGTGCACCTGTCCGGGATCTAGCCGCCGCCGGCGAGATCCCCCGCTCCGCCGAGGCCAGTAAGCCTACGGCGTCCCCGCTCATATCGTCGGTGACACTCCAGTCGCCGTCGAACACCGCAAATAGTTCCGGTTAGCTGGTTCCGCGCCGGAGGCCACCAAAACCCTAGCACTGCTGGGGCTAGAGCGCCGCTTAGGAATCCTTCTCTGCTTTGTGCCGCCGGAGATTGGTGGTCACACTCTTTTTTCCCCGGTTGTCTGCTTTGCAATCGCCATGACTTCGGCTGAGAGCAGTGCAACCCGTTCGGGATCGCGTCTATCGCCGGAGGACGAGGCGCACGTTGCGTCCCTCCTGGAAAGCCTGAACCTCACCACTGATGAGGGCCAATTCGCCGCCCTCAGTGACGATGAGGAAGAACCTGCTGGTGGAACCCATGAATGGGCGCTGATCGGCAAAGTCCTATCGCCGTCGGGCCTCCACATCAGCACCATCACCGGAGCGATGAGACCGGCCTGGGGCAACCCCTACGGACTCAAATTGCGCTCGGTGGGGAAGAAGGCGGAGAATTTATTCATCGCCGAGCTTGGTTGCGCTGAAGACAAGAGGAAGGCCCTTGACGGGTCGCCATGGATGGTTGGGAAACACGCGGTGATTCTGAGGGAATTTGATCCAACACTTAAACCCTCTGATGTCTGCTTCTCAAAGATGGAGATGTGGGTGCATATTCTGAACTTGCCGTTCGGTTGGATGGACATGAAACGAGGGACAAGAGCGGCATCTCTGATTGGTGATGTTGTTAAAGTGGATGCTGGCCCTGATGGCAAGGTCAGTGGCCCTTTTTTGCATGTGAGGGTTGCTGTGGAGGTACACAAGCCTTTGAGGCGAGGAGTGTTGCTAAAAACCAGTAAGGCTTCTCCCCCAGAATGGTTTGACATTGAGTTTGAGAAACTTCCCTTCTTCTGTTACTCGTGTGGTCTGATGGGGCACATGGACCTGGAGTGCCCGACACCGGCTCCAAGGAACGAGCTGGGAAAGCTCCCATATGATGTGAAGCTGCGGGCATTTGAAGAGAAGAAGAAGAAACCCCAAAGCTTCGGGGAGGCTGCTGCGGAGCTCTTTGGCTCATCTGGCCAACGGCCAAAGCCCGTGCACCGCAATGCTGGTCGACATGGTGGGGCTGATCAGCGTGGCCCGGCCACTGATAAATCAGATGGTCAGCGCTCGGATGCAGAAGGACAGCATGCTGCCAAAGCTCCAAGGGAGGAAGGGGAGCCTGCCAACAAGGCGCGGCAAGATAATGCAGTAAGGCAAGAGAAGGTGCCAGCCAACACCACTTCCCAGGAGGAGAAGAGGCCGGTAACCGACAATCCAAGGAAAAGAAAATCAAATGATAGCTCTCGGCCTGACCTGAACAAGCTGACACAGGAACATGGGCTGGTACCCACTGGGCTGGTTTATAACCGGCTCGCTCAGCTTGGCAACATCTCTGGCCGAACTGAGGAGAAGAGGGAGATTCCAAAGAAACAGAGAACTACATCCAACCAAAGTGCAAGATCGGCGGCGGCTGCGGGCGGCAGTCCCCGCCGGGCACAATGAATCTCATGTGCCTGAACTGCCGGGGCTGTGGGAGGCCCGAGGCAGTTCGTGAATTCCGCAACATTGCGGAGTTGTATCATCCCAAGGTTCTCTTCTTGTCGGAAACGAAGATGGGAGCCACCAAAGCTGAGACAGAACTTCGGTCCCGTCTTGGTTATCAGAATGTTTTTGGGGTTAATTGTGTTGGCCGCAGCGGAGGTCTAGCATTACTATGGACAAATGATGTTGTGGTGGACTTGAAGTCCTACTCCAGGAGCCATATAGATGTCTGGATCACTGAGACAGGGGATGGAAACAGACAGTGGCGTTTTACAGGCTTCTACGGTGACCCGTCGAGAAGTCGTAGGAAGGAGTCATGGAGGCTACTGAGGTTCCTTCGCAATGCTTCAAACCTGCCATGGCTTTGTGGAGGGGATTTTAACGAGATTCTGCATGATTACGAGCAGATTGGTGAACAGGACCGGGAAGAATGGAAAATGGAGGGCTTTCGTGAAGTTGTTGAGGCATGTGGCTTTACTGACCTGGGGTTCTCTGATCTGCCGTACACATGGGACAACAGGCGTGAGGGCCGGAGTAATATCAAGGTTCGCCTAGATAAATGTTTGGCGGATGAAGGAATGCTAGACCTCTTTGGCAACTCGTCAGTTTTACATGTTCAAACCATGGAGTCCGACCATTGTGCTTTACTCATAAAGCTTTGCCGCTCTGATGTTCTGGGTAATAGAGGGCGCGGTAAACCGTTTCGATATGAGAACATGTGGCAAAGGCATGAGTCTTATGAGGATACTGTGGTAGCGGCCTGGGCGGGGGGGAGGGGTGTCACTCGCTCGTTGATATACATTCAGCCCTGGCAGGGATGCAGAGCTCGCTGAAACTTGGGAGGGTGAGAGTTTTGGTTCAGTCAAAAAGGAACTTGTCTCACTCCGTCGACGCCTGGAATCGATACGTCGTCATAACCTGCAGGCAGGACCAACCAAAGAAGAGCGAGATATCTCAAGACGGTTAGTAGAAATTCTTGCTCGGGAGGAGATCATGGTCAGGCAGCACTCTAGAGTAGAGTGGCTATGCGAAGGCGATCGTAACACAGAGTACTTCCATGCCAAGATCAAGCAGCGATCCCGCGCCAATAAAATCACGACTCTAAAACGGCCGGATGGGTCCCTGTGCACGACACAAGCAGAATTAGAGGACTTGGCTATGAATTTCTATAAGAATCTGTTCACAGCACAAGATCAGACGTCCTCAGAGGAAATATTACATTTTGTGCCTACCAAAGTGACACCAGCTATGAATGACCTGCTGATTGCTCCGTTCACTGAAGGGGAAATCCATAAAGCTCTGTTCATGATGCACCCACACAAGGCGCCCGGCCCAAATGGGTTTACGGCCGGTTTTTTCCAGCGGCATTGGAACTTGGTTGGACCTGATGTCTGTTCGGCAGTGCTGACCTTTCTGAATGGGGGAGACATGCCTGACATTGTTAATAACACAGTCCTAGTGATGATCCCAAAGGTAAAGCACCCTCAAGAGCTCACCCAGTTCAGACCTATTGCGCTCTGCGATGTCCTTTATAAAATTTGCTCCAAGGTTATTGCTAATCGTTTGAGATTAGTTTTGGATGATATAATTTCGGAGGAACAATCAGCCTTCGTTCCAGGCCGCTTATGAGAGTATCCACTATCTAAAGAGGAAGAAAGGTGCTACTGGTGCATGTGCTCTGAAATTGGATATGGCTAAGGCATACGACAGAGTTGAATGGGTCTATCTACGCTCCATCATGCTTAAACTGGGGTTTAGTGATCTGATTGTGAACCTGATTATGAAATGTGTTGAATCTGTGAAATTCTCAGTGCGAGTGAATGGAAACTTCTCAGAGGTGTTCTCACCAACTCGAGGTATACGGCAGGGTGACCCCATGTCACCATATCTGTTCCTTTTATGTGCAGAGGGTTTATCTAGCATGCTGAAATTCTCAGGGCCAAGTTACCTAGCGAAGGGTGTTCGGGTGGGTATCCATGCACCATGGGTATCACACCTACTATTTGCAGATGATTGTATTCTCTTTACACAAGCGAGCACAAGGGCTGCCACACGATTGATGGACATTCTTCAAGCATATCAGCAAGGGTCGGGCCAGATGGTTAATACGCAGAAGTCAGCCATATTCTTTAGTGCCAACTGTGCCGATCCTAGTAAGGAGGAAGTGATGCAAATCACTGGCATTAACAATGAGGCTCTCTCAGAGAAATATTTAGGCCTCCCTACAGCAGTGGGTAGGAGCACAAAGGAAGTGTTTGAGCACATTCCTTCAAGAATAAAGAGCATTATGGGTGGATGGAGTGAAAAATTGCTTAGTGGTGTAGCAAAGGAAACTTTGATTAAATCAGTTATTCAGGCGATTCCAACCTATTCCATGAGCTGCTTCCTCTTGTCACCGGACACTTGTAAAAAGATCACTTCAGCAACGTCCAATTACTGGTGGAGCGGCGTGGCTGATAAGCGTAGCATACACTGGAGGAAATGGTCAGACCTCACCTTGCCAAAGACTCATGGAGGTCTGGGTTTCTGTGATGTTTCGAATTTTAACTTGGCAATGCTGGGGAAACAAGGTTGGAGGCTTATGACAAATCCGGATTCTCTTTGTGCCCGGGTCTTGAAAGGAAAGTATTTCCACCAAGGGAACTTCATGACTGCTAGGAGGAAGAAAAACGCCTCTCATACTTGGCGTGCTCTCCTCGCAGGTCGACAGGCGCTGGAACTAGGCCTGATAAGGAGAATAGGTGACGGTGTAAGGAATCGGATGCCCGTAGCCTAAGAGGGGGAGGGGGTGAATTAGGCAACTTAAAACCTTAACCTATGGCTTATCAGTATTTGCATCAAACATAAACTAGAACATACTATCTAGATGTGCAACTAGGTTGTTCTAGTGTGAAACTCCCATCCCAAAACAAGTTTTGCAACCTATAGCCAATCCTAGCAAGATACTACTCTAGGTAAGTAAAGGCAAGCAAGGATTGCAAGAATGTAAAGCGGAAACGTAAAGGGGATGAGAGGAAGCAAACTCTTGACACGCGATTTATCCTGTGGTATCGGTAGGTACTAAGCCACCCCTAGTCCACGTTGTTGAAGCACTCTACACAAGAGTATTGCTTCCCGGTCACCAAGTCTCTCCCAAGAGCACCACTTGACTTGCCACAAAGGCTCGCCACTAAGGCACTCGCCAAGCTCCCTTGGTCACCTTTATGCCGCCTCCACTAAGGAGCTTCTCCACCAAGGGAAGGGGGTCTCCACGTCCCCCGCACAAAGTGTCCTCGCCGCTCCACACCAAGCCGGAGGGTCGAAGACGTTTGCTGGAGAGCCACCTAGGCTCCAAGGCTTCCGACACACCTCGTACAACTTGATCCACTCGAGAATCACCTCACAAGGTAGGCACACCTTACACTCACTTAGCTCTAAGCTAAACCTAACACTAAGCACACACACAAAGCATGTGCAAGTCTATAAATGATCAATCTAGCACTTGGATGGATTGGATATGATCTTCAATGTGTCTTGAACTCCTCTGCACTTCCACACAATCCAGCAACTCCAAATGGTGGGGTGGAAGGGGTATAAATAGGCCAAGGCATCAAACTAGCTGTTGGGCCAAAGCTCCTGGAAATGGTACCATCAGATGATCCGACGCTGTCCTTTTTCCTGGCGTCGGTTCATCCGGTGCTACTGACCGTTGCCTTCCACCGCACTTAGCCGTTGAATCCTGCTGACGTCATTCAACCGACGCACCGTCGGTTCATCCGGTGCTGAAGGAAATCTTCTCCGGGCGTCTGCTAGCTAAAACGAGCCCGCCGGATGAACCGATGCTTGACTCCTTTTGACCGTCGGTTCATCCAGTGCTTAAGCCCTCGCAACTGGTAGCTCTCTGTTGGCTGCTTTCATACCGCCGGATGAACTATTGCTGACCCCATCGGTTCATCCGGTGCCACTGTCTTCTGCGAGCTGACGATGCTTCTCCTGTTAAGTTCATCCGGTGCATGTAGAGAACGGACCGTCGGTTCATCCGACGGTGCCAGTTGACTTGAGTACCAAGTACTCCGACGCATGCACCGATGCTAGCTTCTTGGATACCGTCGGTTCATCCGACGGTGACTTTTCTTTTCCTTTTCTTCTTGTCGGTTTTGCCTCAAAATATATACTATCTTCTCATTTTGGCATGTGGTATTTTTGCATCTATGGGACCTAGAAATGCCTACAAAGACATGCTCAACAATATGGTTAGTCCCATTGATCATGTTGTCATTAATCACCAAAATCAAACTTGAACAAATAACATATGAGGCCATGTTCGCTACAGACGGTACATCGACAAACATTTGGGAAGACAGATGGCTACCATCGGGTATTGGCAACAGACCTGTCTGTAGGAAGGAAGGAGCAATAGCGATTCAGGTGTCTGATCTTCTAACTGTGGATGGTAGATGTTGGGATGAAGGTGCGCTTCAACAGAACCTTTTACCGTTTGATGCTGAAGCTGCAAGACGCATCCCTCTTGGACGTGTGCAAGAAGATTTCTGGGCTTGGTCGGGTGAGAAACATGGTTTGTATTCGGTGAAGTCAGCATACAGGCTCCTTTCAGAAATAGCACAGCAAGCTAGAGCGCACACTGCTGGTACCTCCTCTCATTCAGCGGCTGCCAATGACCATAGGTGGGTGAAGCTCTGGAAACAAAAGGTGCCACCAAAAGTACGCGTGTTCTGGTGGAGAGTGATGAACGATTACATGCCGTGTAAAGCCAACCTATACTGACGGCATGTTGATCAAGTTCCGAACTGTGAGCTTTGTGGAGCATGTGAGGAGACGACATATCATGCATTGCTCCAGTGCTCTTTTGCTCAATCGTTCTGGAGGAAACTGAAGGATATGGAGGGGATCAAGCTTCCTAAACTGTGTTCCCGGACTTGGCCGGAAGATCTCCTGGATGATAGCTACTGTTGTGAGAAGGATAGAGTGATCATTCTCTGCGGCATGTGGTCTTTATGGAACTCTAGGAATGACCTTCATCATGCGAGGAAGCCAATTGAGCACACAAAGGCGAATGACTGGGCAGTAGATGCTTGCTTCTGCCTCCTCACTTCCCGGCCACCTCCCAACAAGACCCCTGGGTTCAGAGGTCAGCAATGGAGTTCTCCCCCGGAGGGAGTACTGAAAATAAATTGTGACAGTGGTTTCCAAGCTGAGGACATGTCGGGATCCGTAGGGGTTGTGATGCGCAACTCTGATGGCTCTTTCATTGGAGCTTCAGGACGGTGGTTGCCCTCTGTTTCCTCAGCCTTGGTGGCGGAGACAGAGGCTTGCAGAGATGGCCTCCGGTTGGCGATGAACAACTCAGGAATCAGAAGGGTGATCATGGAAACAGACTCGCTTCAATTGGTTTCGCTGTGGCACTCCCGCCGGCAGCAACGTTCGGAGATAGCTGTTACCTTAGACGAGATGGAGGTGATGGCTTCATCTCTAGTTTCTTTTTGCGTTGTTCATGTAAAGAGATCGGCCAACATGGTTGCCCATCTTTGTGCAAAACATGCATCTCAATCTAGGTCTAGTGCTTCTTGGCTTGATGAGCCACCTAGCTTCATTTTATCATCTCTTCAGAGTGATTGTAATCCTCTTATCAGATGAATGAAAGCTATGTTCCCAAAAAAAAAAGAATCCTGCTGACGCTGCAGGCTGACGAAACGAATGACAGAATGAATTGATAGAAGAGTTAACAGAATGACAGGTTTCTGGTTTTCTCTTACCAACGTGCCATTATCGAAGGTGAATCCACGACGACCGACCGACCGTGTGCAAGACGTTGACACCGCGGAGAGCGTCGTGCTTGGTGATCGGCGACGCACGCTGCTCGGTAGAAGGCCCTGATGGAGATCGGCGGTGTTGCACGTCGCCTGCCGGGAACTCCTGGAACACGCGGCACCATGAACAGAGTGGACAATCTTTGAAACAGAATTTGTAGTAGTCAATAGTAGTCCTCGAAATAAATGTTCCTCATCGCTGTCCTAACAGATCCAATTATCCGTGCGCACTACTAGTTTGTCCGAACAGCCGGCAGCGGCTGCAAACCAGCAAGTCTGATTCGGGGAGACTTTTCGTGCTTTTGGGCCCTACTAGTAAAATGCACGTGCGACACGCACGTATCTAAGAAATGATCGGGTGGCAGTCCCCTCTTTCGGAATTCACACCCTATTTAGTTCCCCAAAATTTCTCCAACCACATCCATCAGATCGAACTTCTGACAATAATTAGGAGTATTAAACATAGATTAATGACAACACTCATTCCATAATCCCCAGCTCAAATCGAGCCTGATTATGTAATGATTAGACACTATCATGCTACAGTAAATAATATCTAATGGTGGATTAATTACGCTTAGTGCATTTGTCTCATGATTTCTCGTCTATCCATGTAATTAGCTTCATAATTAGTCTACATTTATTACCTCTAATAGGTCTTTAAAGGGGCCTCCAAAATTTCCCCCTAAAATTTTAGGGGACTGAACGGGCCCTCGATCATGGAATACCCTCAGATCATCGTCTTCGTAATTTTCTAGGCAGCCCTCATTAGGCTGGTGGCAGTCTAGACCCTCCTCTACCATGGAAGACAAGCAGTACGGTATAATACCAATTGTTACAGTACCACTTTTTTCTCAAATTCGTAATAATGAAATAAAAGTTGAGCTAACCTTCTACAGCAATGTCGTCCTCATCTGGCTCCCAAATACCCTATTCACGTGCATCACAACGGTTAGCCCCGTTGTTCGTACATGTGGAAGTTACACTTCATTGGAAATTATTATTGTAGTACCAAATCTTCTTCTGCACAAAATAAAAGTTGCTGATCATACAAATATATATGATATGATATAAGCTCAATGCCCAAACATAGATTTTTACCATCTAGTACAAGCGTAATCTCTGACGATCGTGTATATATTGCCTGCCTTTGCTCAAGTGTTAATGTTGCATAACGAGCTCTCGCATGTGCATGTCTTACTTCAATTTGCTTGGGTGTGGATAGTAATTCTTCTTGCACAAATTGTCCAGACCCTATCTGACCATAGTGTGCAGCTATAACTTTCTTTTGTTGACGACCTTCACGACACTTTTTTAGCAACTCATCCTTTTGCTATTTAGACAGTTTTACATATCAGTTTCTTTCTCGCTGCCTCTTATGTTCTCTAGGATCTGTAAGTGGTGGCTGGTCACTTGATGCGGTACCGGTGGAACAATTTTCCTTAAGCTATGTAGTACCAGAAGCATTGAACATTTATAGATAATGATGGTTGATGAATAAAACATTACTTGTAATGGTGGTAGCTCTCAACCGAGTGTAGTTGTTGGATTGTTTCGAAGAAGCCACCTACAAAGTAGATAGCATTATTTGTACATGTAAAAAGAAGAAAGAAAACTGTCATATACATTATTAACATTGCATATGTATCCTTAATTTGATTGATCATTGGCCTCATTGTACCAATTGGCAATGCGGCGACATGGATGTTATTCGTTTAAAACAAGCTTTTGTTACACTACAGACATTGATTAACTAAGAGTGCCGTTCTATATGTATATATGCATGTGCATGCAGGTATAGTATATATATCCAATGATGATCTGACATGAAGGCCAACATCGATCTCTTATACGGCAATCCGGTGCACCTCTCTTGAGTATGATCAATCGTTTGTGCATAACAGACATAAAATCCAACCCTTATCTATTTCACTTTTTGTCTTGTAACCAACGAATCATCTGGAGAAAACAAGCAGTCACTCACTTACATGTGAACAACCTATTCAACTTGTGTATGCCTACAATGAGTAATGGAGTCGATATAAGAAGAGATAGTTCAACCAATTGAACTCAACAGATCAGGCCCAAGGCTCATGCACTCACTGCCTAGCATATATACATGCGCCGCAAGGCATCATCAAAACCTTAGGCTAGTTTGAATCATTATTTGTTTGCTCATCCACCATGGACTCCCATTCGAGTCTCCGACTACGCCTACGATACACACTTCCCATAAATCGACCTGAGCGGCTGCCTCAATGACCATCGGCATCGACAAGGTCGTCGTAGGCAACAGTACTGCTCGCGGTGAGACTTCAGCCAATCACGTCACCTACCATGCACGGGGACGCTTCAGTTCTGCCACACACAAGAAGCTCCTACGTGGTGCACCATATGATAGGAACCGGTGCAGGAGCATGTGGACAATTACATAGCTAGCGAGAAAATATATGCATGGGGGCTTTGTGGGGAAGCTACTTCACCTCAGTGCGTGCTCGACGTCGAGTACTCGAGTTGTTGAGGATGGAGATGGCGACATGGCGTAGACCGACGACGTGATGGCCGACGGCCGGCCGGTGATTTCATGATGCTAGCTAGGCACACAACACGGTGCGATTCCACGGAAAAGTTAAGCAAGCGACGACGTACTACGGAGTCCACCTTTTACTCTACTATATATATATATAATAATAACTTCCGGCATTTGAGTATGGCTTGGTTACGTACGTGCTAGCTGTTCGAGTTTAGCTCGGTTTCGTACATTGGTCGAGGGGTATAACCCGCGGACTCGATAGTTTAGCCAGCGGATGACGTGGGTACAACACGTGGGTAGACGCGAGGCGGGTGAGAAAAATAATTTGTTTTTGGCAGAAACGCTCTCCAAATTGCGATTTTTTGGTACTTCATAGTCCTTCCACCCTATCCACTCCTAAAAACATACGACGAGTGGGTCCATTGTGAGGGGTACGGCGGGCCCGATTTAGGTGAGAAAAATTTTCAATTGTCTTCGCTCCTTATGGTATGGATAATTGGTGATCAGGGGCGTGAGTACTTTAGCCCATGCTGACTGATTCGGCCTGCTAGGTGGATCCGTGGATGATGATGATATGAGACCACCAACCAGGTTGAATCAGACCCGACCTTTTTGCAAACTCGTCACAGCTAGGAGAATTGCAGAGAAGTATGAGAATATTAGGACAAACCCAACTTGGGAGCTTGATTGCATCAAGGCTACTGTCCAGGAAGAAATGTTTGCAGATGTTAGTATACCAAAACTAAAGAGAGCAAAGTCAATTGTCATGCAAAAGCTACTTGATGCCACAAAGGGACAATATCAGAGGCTTTTTGACTATCAACTTGAGTTTTTAAGGAGTAACCCTGGCAGCACGGTGATAGTGAAGCCTACTGATGCAATTTCCAATATATTTTTTTGAAAGGAACGGCAAGAGATTTGTCGTATTTTTTATTAGAAGAAGAGCATAAAGAAACGCAACGAACAAAAAGAGGAAAAAAGATCGAGGGGGGTGGTGGGAGAAACAACTCGGCTTCCGCCGCCAAGCCCACACCGGTCGCAACTAAAACAACTGAAAACAAACAAAAAGGTGCTAAAACTCAGAACAAGGAACCAAATTTTCCAATATTTTCAATAGGATGTATATCTGTCTAGATGCATGTAAGAAATGATTCCTAGCAAGATGTAGGAAAGTTGTTGGTCTGGATGGGTGTTTCTTCAAAGGTGCAACCAAGTTGCTTTGTGCTGTGGGAAGGGATGCTAACAATCAAATGTACCCCATTACTTGGGCAGTGGTAGAGAATGACAACAAAGAATTCTGGGACTGGTTCTGTGATATATTTTTCAAGGATCTATCAGTTGGTGATGGAGATGGCTGGGTAATCATATCTGATCAGCAAAAGGTATGTGAAGTGCATTAACTTGAACCATGAAAATAAAAATATGGCTCTTTTACGGTGGACCATACCACCCTATACCACTATTGGAAAAGGACTAGTATGAAAGGATCCAACGACTGAGATTAATTGTATACCACCACAACTTGCACTTTTGGTATAGGGTGGTATAGGGATATTATTGGAAGTTTTTATCTCCGTGGCATAAACGAAATATATGATTTCTTCATTTCAATTTTTTTTCCATTGGACATTTTTTCAAATTTCAAACAGATTTTTTTTCAAATTTCAAAAATGAAAATTTTCAATTTTTTTATTTCAAATTTTTCTTGGTGGCATAAACAAAATATTTCAATTTTTTTTCATTTCCCTCTGGTGGTATCACCAAATTTTTTCAAATTTCAAAAACAAAAACTTTCAATTCAAATTTTAAAATCGAATTATTTCATTCCCCTCTGGTGGTATGACCAAATTTGTTTCAAAATTTAAAAACAAAAATTTTCATTTCAAATTTTCCTTGTGGCATAAATGAATTTTTTTCTCAGCCTGAGGTTGCCAAATTTATTAAAAGATTGCAAAAATCACCTATTTACCCTTACCATAAATAGTCATATATTGCATACCACCTGGTGGTATGGTCCACCGTAAAAGAGCCCTAAAAATATACTAAATTTTGCATGAGCTGAAAGGATGCAATACCAAAATGATCTAACATCGTATTAAATGTAGGGAATACTTGCTGCTATGGGCAAGTGGGCTCCATTGGCGGAGCATAGAAATTGTGCTAGGCACATGGCCACATGGGCACATATACGCCAACTGGAAGAAGAAATTCAAGAAGAAAGTGTTAGAATGATCTCTCTGCTAATGGCCCAACGGCCCATTGGGCCCTGGATCTGCGCCCTGATCGGGGGCGCCCAACCCTACCCGGTTGGCGGGCTCCTGTCACACTGTGTATATAAAAGAGAGGTGGGGGCCGCAGGCACTAGTCACGAGGTTCGCCGCCAGTCGAGCCCCCACTGACAAACCCTAACCCGATCTCAAGAGGGTCGCAGTAGTGACGGGAAGCTCCGCCACCACCGACGCCCCGAGCCCCGACGACCACTGCACGGCCCGTCGCTGCCTTGAGCAGAGCTTCACCGATAGAACCTAAGATGGTCGCCGGCGAAGGTACTCCTCTCCCCTTGCCCTTCTCTGCATCCCCCCTCTCTCCCTCTCAGTTCCTCACGGAGGAATCGAATCATGTACACACACGGTTTATACCCGGCTAGATGTGCACCTAGATGATGTGTTGATTCTATCAATGGTACCAGCAGCCAGGTCTAGACGTAGATCTTGCACGGGTAGAATAAAAGGAGAAAGAAATCGATGCAAATCGAATCGATACAGAGAAAGGCAAGATAAAAATTGTAACCCTAGATGAAATATGCAAAGGGCGGGGGAAGGAGGACCTACCTGGGGACCTTACCTCGTCGCCACCGCCGCCGACGTCGTCCTTGGGCGCGCTGGGTGGACAGACAAGCCGGGCTCTGTCCTCGCCGGAGCTACGCCGAAAGGGACAGGGGCACGGGGCACCGTGGTGAAACCCACCGACGGCGGCGCGCTCTCCCTCGAGGGGAACGCGCTCGCCGGCGGTGGGACTCCTGGCGGCGCCGGCCACCATTCTCCACTGGCCACCATGGCCGGAACCTCTCCAGATCTCGTTCGCGGCTCTGGAGAAGAGAGGGAGGGGACAGGACAACAGAGATAGAGGAAAGGAGAAGGGGAGCCCGTCGCGGCCTTGCGCCGACGGGGCTCGACCTCACCGTTGCTGGTGTGCTCACTGGCCACGGGCAAGGTTTCACCCGCCGCCGTTGCTGTCAGCGCAGGACACGGGGGAGGAAACAAATGGTCTAGGGTTCCGGGGAGGCATCAGGGGTCGGGGGGGTTTTTTGTTCACGTGAAATCCTCGGATGGCCGTTGGATTGCTCATCCGCGCAGATGGACGGCTCCGGATGCTTGAGAGCCAACTGGGCTACTTACAGCGCAGGTAGGCGTGGCGCGTGGGCTGCTTTGGTGGCCCGCCCATTGGTTTGTGGGCCTAAGGCCCAGGCGGTGGCGCGGAGCAGGCCATGGGCCTGGTTTCGCTGCCGGGCCGAATACACAGTGGTGACACAGTGATGATTTCTTTTTTGTTTGACTTTTTCAGAAGCATTTATGTGATGGTTTTTTTGTATGTTTTTTTATCTATTCAAATTTGAACCAACGAGATAATTTGCTTAGATAAAAGTAAAGTAAACAGTGATATTGCTTATGAATAGTATAGTTTTTCATGAATTTTATTCATGCTTTTCCGCTGCGAATAGTTTAAAGTGATGCTTGTTGTTTAAATTTAATTGGAACCAACGGGAAAATTAATTTTAAAAGGAGCATGTTAAAGTAATTTTTCTGGTAATTATGATGTTGTTATTTACTGACCAATGTTGTTAATAATATCATCATGATTAAAAGGTTGTATATGTGCATTTATTTCTATTTTCTACCCAACGGTGATATAGATTTAATTGCATAAACAGTTGTATGTGTTAATTTTGACCAACGTTGGATTAATGCATGCAATTGTTGTTATGAATTTCTATTGATTGTGGTTTTCAGGAGGGTACCACTTGATGGAATGTATCAAGGCTGTACCAATCCTCAAAGGTTGTAACTACACTGAATGGAGAAGGATGATTGACTTGGCTTTTGTAAATGCCGAGGTTGAGTGGGTAATTGACACGATACAGCCATGAGTCCACCACAATTGGTGAGAAATGCTAAAGATGATGATGATGCATGGGCTAAAAAGGAGTATTATGCTTCTTTAGAGTTATCATATTCCATTGAGAATAAAAGGTGGGTTAATGCAAACAAAAAGTGCATGACTCTCATAAAGAACACGGTTGAGAACAAGGTCAACATTGCAAAAAGATGGGACATTTCAAGAGAGACTGCCCCATCTGGCTAAAGGAGCTCTTGGGAGCCAAAGGTAAAGAACATAGTTTCTTTTGTAAGTGAATCCTTGTATACGCAGTTTTTTTTTGAAATCTACTTGGTGGATTGACGGGTGCAACTGTTCATGTTGCAAAATTCTTTACAGGGATTCAGTTCGACCCAGACTTCGTTAAGAAGTGAAAGGAGTATTGAGGTGACAAACGGATTTCAAGCAGAAAGTTGAAGCTGTTGGCGACGTCTCCTTGGAGCTAGCTGATGGATTCGTCTTTCTACTTAGGGATGTTCTTCATGTTTCCTCTTTACATAGAAAATTTGATTAGCATGTCATTTTGGACAAAGACAGTTTTGGATGTCATTTTGGACATGGCAAATGTGCCATTTGGTGTAATAAAGCTTGTGTTGGTGTTGCATACCTTCATAATAAGTTTTAATTACTATCATTATGTGAAAAGTAAATTCCGTGTTTGTTTTGAATGAAAAGTATCTGAGTCGAACAATATGCAAAGAAAAGAAAGAGAACTCAAGGAGTCATCGAAATTATGGCACTATCGTTTAGGCCATATTTTGAGAGGGAGAAATAGAGCCTCGTTAAAAATAAAAGTCTTCCTCCATTTAGAGTTCTCTGACTTAGAGTAATACATTTAATGTGTTAAAGGAAAGTATGTAAACAAAATTAAAAGGAAGTTGCAAAACGAAGCACAGGAACTTTAGAGATAATTCACACTGACTTTTGTGGACTATTTCCTGTGAAAAGTGTGGATGGCTATGACTCGTTCATAACATTCACAGATGATTACTCCCGTTATGGTTAAATTTATCCAATTAATTAAAGAAAGATCGGAAGCAATGGATAAATTTAAGATACTCAAAGCTGAAGTTGTAAATCAACTTTAAAATAGTAAGATCTGACTGTGGTGGGAGTACTACGGTCGGCACACCCCATTTGGCCAAAATTCCTGGACCTTTTGCTAGGTTCTTACAGGAGAATGGCACAGTCGCCCAGTATTTGATGCCAAGCAAACCTTAGCAAAATGGAGTAGCTGAAAGGCGTAACCAGCAGTGACATATATGGTGCGCAGTATAATGAGTTACTTCACCTTGCCATTGGGATTGTGGATGGAGGCATCAAAAACCGCTATTCACATTATCAATAGAGTACCAAGCAAGTCGATGCCCAAAACACCGTACGTGCTGTGGATGGGAAGAGTACTCTCTCTACACCACTTGCGTGTGTGTGGGGGGAGCCCAGCTGAGGGCAAAGTAATTAACCCAAACATTGCAAAGTTAGATTCCAAAAGAGTCAGTTGTTATTTCATTTGAGTATACAGAAAAGTCAAAAAGTTTTCGTTTCTGCTGTCCAGACAGATATACAAAGTTTGTAGAAACGAGACATGTTGTTTTCTTAGAGGATGACATGATCAGGGGGAGCACGGTAGTGCCAAAAATTGATCTTGAGGAGAAGCGGGTGTATGCACCCAATCTGATGATCCAAGAGTTATTTTCCTCACTACCTTCCTACCTGTTATGTTTGCACCTACAGTTCCCGAGGTTGTGGTGCAAGCACCTATAGTGACTCCACCTGTGGCAATAAATGCAGGTGATTTCACCTCATTTGGAGAAGCCATGAAATGTGTTTATTCATCCTTCATGGAAGATGTCATGAGACCTAGAAGTTTCAAACTTATTTTGTAACATAGAATAAATTCCTAAAGGAACCAACATAGTAGGCTATAATAGGTCTACAAGATTAAACGTGACTCCAGAGGGAATATAAAAGCAATCAAACGTGTCTTGTGGCAAAGGGCTTTATGCAAAGAAATGACAGATTAAAATGAGATTTATTTTCCTGCAGTCTCATGAAAGGATTCTTTAGAATCATAATAATCTTGGTAGTATGCTACCAATATATATATATAATTGCATCATATGGATGTATAAGCAATAATCTCTTAATAGAGATTCGTGCAAGAAAGTATATACATGGCACAACCAAAGGTTTTTTGTTGTGAAAGAAATAGAACATATGGGATGTTGTCTAATGAAATCCATTTATGGATTAAAGCAAGCATCCAGATAGTGGAATCTAAAGTTTGGTGATACAATTAAAAGATTTGGGTTTTGAACCTAATGTAGAGGACAACTGTGTTTATGCAAAGTTTAAAAATGGGAAATATGTTTTCCTAATCTTGTATGTGGATGGTATCTTGCTCGCTAGCAATGATGTTACTCTACTACGGGAAACAAAGATGTTTCTGTCCTCAAACTTTGATATGAAAGATCTTGGTGAAGCCTCATGTGTCTTAGGCACAGAAATTCACCGAGATAGAAAGAATAGGGTTTTAAGATTATCGCAAAAGGCATATCTGGAAAAGATTTTAAGGAAGTACAGTATGCACGCGAGTAAAGCATCACCTGCTCCTATAGTAAAGGGTGATAGTTTTGGAGAATTTCAATGTCCCAAGAATAAGTATGAGCTCGATCAAATGAAAGCGGTACCATATGCTTCAGCTGTTGGAAGCTTACAGTATGCACAACTGTGCACTCGCCCTGACTTAGCGTTTATCACCGGAGTACTCGGTAGATATCAAGATAATCCAGGCATGGAGCACTGGAAGATGGTAA
This sequence comes from Cenchrus fungigraminus, assembly GCA_036936925.1. Classification (NCBI taxonomy): domain Eukaryota; kingdom Viridiplantae; phylum Streptophyta; class Magnoliopsida; order Poales; family Poaceae; genus Cenchrus; species Cenchrus fungigraminus. The sequence continues at coordinate 133,612,129 of CM072777.1, forward strand.
AGAAAGCATTGCGCTATGCGCAAGGCACAAAGCATTTCATGCTCACATACAGAAAGTCTAATTGCCTAGAGATAAAAGGGTATTCAGATGCAGACTATGCGGGAGATAGAGATGATAGAAAATCCATATCTGGATATTCACTCTCGCAAGGGGGAGCTATTTCGTGAAGAAGCTCCAAACAAAAGTTAGTTGCATCATCGACGATGTTTGCGGAGTTTTATAGCATGTCATGATGATATTGGACAGGTGATATGGTTAAAGAAATTAGTACCCGACTTGAAAGTGGTAGATCGCATTGATAAACCACTAAAGATGTACTGCAACGATCAGCCAGCAGTATGCTATGCTCACAACAACAAGTCGAGTAACGCTTCCAAACCAATTGTGGTAAAGTTTTATGTTGTGAAGGATAAAATCCGAGATATAACCATAAGTCTCGAGCATATAGGGACAAAGGACATGGTTGCGGATCCGCTCACGAAAGGCTTACGACCCAATGTGTTTATAGAGAACACATAGCCGGCATGGGTTTAAGGGAAAGCCTATAATTCCTGGATTATGAAGTGGCCCAAAAGGAACAGAATTTATTCCAAAATGGAGAAGTATGTTGTAGTTGTTTTTGTCTATCAGCAATCGAGTCGTGACGATGAAGCATGCTCTATGTATTAATCTGTGATGGAACGAATAAAGTGAAAATGATAAAGTTGAAAGTATGTGATGAGATCAAGGGGGAGAATGTTAGAATGATCTCTCTGCCAATGGGCCCAACGGCCCATTGGGCCCTGGATCTGCACCCGGATCGGGGGCGCCCAACCCTACCCGGTTGGCGGGTCCCTGTCACACTGCGTATATAAAAGAGAGGTGGGGGCCGCAGGCACTAGTCACGAGGTTCACCGCCAGTCGAGCCCCCACTGACAAACCCTAACCCGATCTCAAGAGGGTCGCAGTAGTGACGGGAAGCTCCGCCACCACCGACGCCCCGAGCCCCGACGACCACTGCACGTCCCGTCGCTGCCTTGAGCAGAGCTTCACCGACAGAACCTGAGATGGCCGCCGGCGAAGGTACTCCTCTCCCCTTGCCCTTCTCTGCATCTCTCTCTCTCTCTCTCAGTTCCTCATGGAGGAATCGAATCATGTACACACACAGTTTATACCCGGCTAGATGTGCACCTAGATGATGTGTTGATTCTATCAGAAAGAATAGCAAAAGAAATGGTGGACATGTGCCAAAGCACCATGTAAGGAGCACAAGCACTACTTAACACAGATGACAAATCCAAGTCACTGGAGTAGGGCGTGGTTCAGGTTAGGTTCTAACTGTGATTTAGTTGATAATAACTTGTGCGAGTCCTTCAATAAATGGATTGTTGAAGCTAAGATTCTTTCCAGTCATTACCATGCTTGAGACCATCAGGAGGAAGGTCATGGTTAGGATCCAAGAAAACAATACTAAGTCAGATAGGTGGCTTTCTAGGATCTGTCCCAACATTTCAAAGAAAAGCAATGCTTATATCTCTCGGTCCGGATATTGTCATGCAACTTGCAATGTGAATGAGTGTTTTGAGGTGGTGCATTGGAACCATAGGTTTACAATGAATCTTGTAGAGAAAACTTGTTCTTGTAGGTACCGGTAACTTTCAGGTTTGCCATGTCCTCATGCAATAAGTTGCGTATACTTCAAGACACATACACTTGATGACTACATTTGTCGGGGACGGTCATTAGGGCCCCCGTAACTAAGGGGATAATCACCCTTGTTGAACGCAACAGCGTACGGACCAAATCCCCCACAAACCACCTCAGGGTACGCGACGGGCCCACGGCCTGCCAAGGCCCAACAGCAGCCCAAGGCTCTTCGTCGAGGGGGTCCGCCGGCGCTCCCAACTTCCCGCCTCGCTCGAGGGTCTCGGCCCCTCGAGCAGGTTTCCGCCTCGCTCGAGGGTCTCGTCCCCTCGAGCGAGCGACCGGCTCCGTCTCGATCGGGGCCACCTCTCGATCTGTGGCGCCCCACTCCGCTTCTCCTCGAACAACGGCATTTAATGCCCGGATCCGCGGCGGGACACCCAAGTCAAAGGCGAATCCGCCTCCGTGCCGCGCAGCTGACACAACCTGGGCGACTGACACCGCCACAGTGCAACCTACCCCGCTGCTGTGCGGCCACTCCTGGCCCTGTGCGGGCATTGCGCGGCACTGTGCGGACAGGCTGGCGTCATTCTGCGACACTGTGCTACCGGCTTCCATCCTTCCCCTGCGGCAAGACCCTCGAACAGGCATAGGGGCACCCTCGAAAAGTGTACGAGCGGCGAGCGGATGCACACACAGACCGGCGCTGCCGTACGGGCGACGTGCGCCACGTCTCCTCCACCAACTCCGACACTGTGCGGCCATCCCCGGCGCTGTGCCGCCATCCTTGCCGCTATCCTTGCCGCTGTGCAACAGGTCGCGCAACGCTGTGCGGACAGGCCGATGACATCCAGCGGCCTTGTGCCGCCAACTCCCGTCCTCCCTCCAGCGACCGGGCCCTCGATTCAGCAGGGGCGACCCCTCGAAGCCGTGACTAGACAGGCGACAGGAGCCACCACGCCGCTCGCGGAAGCCGGAGATCACCACCAACTCGCGTCAGGAGCCGGGACGTGCGGGGACAAGACCGTCGGCGCCATACCTGCTAGTACACGGCCACTGTGCCGGCTGCTGTGCAGCACTACTGTAACTGCCCTCCCTTGGCCTATAAAAGGGAGAGGCAGACGCCCCTGCGCAGAGACGACAACAACGACGCCCATTCACACACACTCACTCGCAACACTCCACTCCATTTTCTGATATTGGCACTTGCCTCAATCACTTAGCTGGGACTTGGGGGAATTTCCTCCTCTCCAACGTTGCTTGTAGCCCCCCCCCTCTACAGGCACCACCGGTGCAAGTTAATACAGTGCGCAAGCACACCCTGCTGGACGTACGGCCGCGTGGCCGGAACCAGGATAATCCTCGTCTCCCATTAGCTTAGCACCGACCATCGAGAAGCCGATCTCAGCGCAAATTACTAGTTGGTGCCGGTGCTAATCCGGACACCGACAGTTGGCGCGCCAGGTAGGGGCTGCGCTGTGATCATCCACCCGTCTTCTCGATGGTGACCATCACCGAGCACACATCGGAGAGGCCCGCCTGGGGTGAATCTGACTCGTTCCCGGTCAGATTTGAGATCCGGATTGGGAGCATCCACTACAAGGCGACTGGCAATGGCTACCATATGTGTATCCTCAATAGGGACGCACTTAAGGCGGTGCCGCCCGGAACGGCGGCTGCGCCAATGCCTGCAGCGTTCCCGCCGCAACCCCGACGCCGCAAGTGTTTGGGAAGGCGCTCGCGACGAGCGCGCACGGAGCGACGCCAGGCGGCGAACGCTGGCTCCCCCCAGCGGGTTGAAGCCGACGAGCACTCACCTGTCGCCGGAGGACAAGGAGATGTGCCCCCACCAGCAGGCGCGACAACGCGCCCCGTCGGAGAGGCTACGGCCGCGCGGCCGCAGTTCCTCCACGGGCTGCAGAACGCGACCATGGCGTACTCTTCATCAGTCGGCACCAACCTAGCCGCGTACGAGGACCTCCCGGACCATCACTTCATGTCCATCCGGAACCTCATTGCCACCTCGCCTGACGAATCCTACCGCGACACCGACAGCGAGGAGCGCGACTATGGGCGCGGGGGGCCGGAGTGGGACTACTCCGGGCTACGGGACCCCGACACTCTCAGGCGGTTTCAGGCCGCGGCAGACTACTGCCTCACTTGCTCCGACGACTCTAGTGAGGGGGATTACGATCCCACCTGCGAATGCTTCGTCGTCGTCATCAGCGAGGGCGAAGACGCAGAAGGCGGAGCGGGTGACGCAGTGGTTTGCAACAACGTGGCGGTAGGCCTGCCCACGGGGACACCACCGCCACCCGACGCGCACCGCGTAGATGGCCCAGCTCCGAGAGTTGGAGGCGAAGCTGAACGCAGAGCGCGAGCAGCTGCAGTAGCTGAAGGCCACGCTCGAAAGAGACAGGGTCGGCCCCTCGTCGCAGGGGGAACGCGCCGCGTGATGCATAGCCCGGGAGCGCATCAACGCCGATGCTGACGTGGATGAAATATCGAACTTGGCGAGAGCCAGCCAGAAGCTCGTGGCCGTGACAACTTTGATTCAGGCCATGCCCGAGCCATCGACGCCCGAGGGACGTAATCTGCGCCGCGAGGCGCAGGCCCTCATCGAGCAGGCTGCGGTGTAGCAAGCCTAAAGCTCCGCGTCCCGCATACGCCATCAGTCTAGCGTAAAGGCTGGTGGTGGCGGCAGGGACCGAGAGGCATCGGTCCACACTCCGCACCGGGCACCCACCGTCCATGAAGGAAACCAGAGAACTCCCATCAAGGACCGGATTCGAGACACGCGTGGCGTGGCCGTGTAAGGAATCGGATGCCCGTAGCCTAAGAGGGGGAGGGGGTGAATTAGGCAACTTAAAAACTTAACCTGTGGCTTTCACTACTTTGCATAAACATAAACTAGAACATACTATCTAGATGTGCAACTATGGTTGTTCTAGTGTGAAACTCCAATCCCAAAACAAGTTTGGCAACCTATAGCCAATCCTAACAAGATACTACTCTAGGTAAGTAAAGGCAAACAAGGATTGCAAGAATGCAATGCGGAAACGTAAAGGGGATGAGAGGAAGCAAACTCTTGACACGCGATTTATCCCGTGGTATCAGTAGGCACTAAGCCACCCCTAGTCCACGTTGAAGAACTCTACACAAGAGTATTGCTTCTCGGTCACCAAGTCTCTCCCAAGAGTACCACTTGACTTGCCACAAAGGCTCGCCACGAAGGCACTCGCCAAGCTCCCTTGGTCACCTTGATGCCGCCTCCACTAAGGAGCTTCTCCACCAAGGGAAGGGGGTCTCCACGTCCCCCGCACAAAGTGTCCTCGCCGCTCCACACCAAGCCGGAGGGTCGAAGACGTTTGCCGGAGAGCCACCTAGGCTCCAAGGCTTCCGGCGCACCTCGTACAACTTGATCCACTCGAGAATCACCTCACAAGGTAGGCACACCTTGCACTCACTTAGCTCTAAGCTAAACCTAACACTAAGCACACACACAAAGCATGTGCAAGTCTATGGATGAGCAATTTAGCACTTGGATGGCTTGGATATGATCTTCTATGAGTCTTGAACTCCTCTGCACTTCCACACACTCCAGCAACTCCAAATGGGTGAGTGGAGGGGGTATAAATAGCCCAAGGCGACCAAAGAGCCGTTGGCTAAAAGCTACTGAAATTAGTACCGTCGGATGAACCGCCGCTATACTTTTCCAGGCGTCGGTTCATCCGGTGCCCTCCACGTCACATGACCGTTGCTTCCCTGCTGACACACTTCCTCCGATGCTTACACCGACGACTCTTTCCTCATGTCGTCGATTCATCCGGTGCTAGAGGATTTCTTCCCAAAACCTTACTGGTAGCTTCTTCGTAGTCGTCGGATGAACCGTTGCTTGTGTTCTAGTGACCATCGGTTCATCCGGTGCTTAAGGGTTTCGCTCCAGAACGTCTCTGTTAGCAAACACACGGCCGCCGGATGAAACGCTGCTACACTGTCAGTTCATCCGGTGGTGTTGATTCCTGCTTGCTTGATTTCTTGATTCATCTGGCGCATCTAGAAATGGGGGCGTCGGTTGATCCGGTGATCATCAAGTAAACTCTAGTCTTCACGCAGTGTACCACTTCATCCTGTGCTTGCACCGACGCTGCTTCCAAGATACCGTCGGTTCATCCGACGGTGCCTTTTCTTCTCTTTCTCTTTCTTGGTTTTGACCTTTGAAAAATATACTATCTTCTTATTTTGGCATGTGGTATTTTTGCATCCTTGGGACCTAGAAGTGTCTACAAAGACATGCTAGACAATATGGTTAGTCCCATTGATCATGTTGTTATTAATCACCAAAATTAAGCTTTGAACAAATGGCATATGAGGCCATGTTCGCTGCAGGCCGACGACGGTGACGCCCGCAACATCCTGAATAAGCAGAAGCAGGGCAAGAAGGGCAAGAAGAACTAGGGCAAGAAGCCCATGGAGCAGGACGAGGGCCCAGGGGAAGTCAACGCGGTCGACGCCGCCAACAAGGGGGCTCGAGACCCCCTCGAGGTGGAGTGTTCGACGACATGCTGAAGAAACCCTGCCCCCCGTACCACAAGACCCCTGTCGCTCACACCCTTGAGCAGTGCGACATGCTCAGGAAGTACTACAATCGAGTCGCCACGAAGGAGGACAACACCAAGAACGATGCGGGCGACGGGGGCAAGGACGGCTTCCCGGAGCTGGAGAACGTGTTCTTCATCTTTGGGGGGCCCGCGGTCGATATGACATCGTGGCAGCGCAGGCGTGAACATCGAGAGGTCTACTCCGTTCACCCGGCTGTGCCGTCATACCAAGCGCACAAGGTCCGGCCTCGAGACTTCAATGAGGGAGACTTGGTGCTCAGACTTCGACAGAAGAACGTGGGCCGTCACAAGCTAACACAGTCGTGGGAAGGGCCATGCATCATCGCCAAGGTCCTCAAGCCTGGCACGTACAAGCTTGCGAACGAGAAGGGTGAGATCTTCACCAACGCTTGGAACATCCAACAGCTACGTCGCTTTTACCACTAAAAAGTTCCAAGTTGTTTTGTACATATCTGGCGCCTATGTCAGTTGTATATCCACTAAGATTGTGAATAAAGACAAGGGAGACTCGGCTTTCCTCTGAAAACCAAGTCCCCCTCGAGGGCTACTATAGGGGGAACGCCCTGAACGGTCCCGTTTTTTCGCAAAAATGCCTTTTTCTAAAAAATGCTAAGTAAGGTCAGTCCTCGCACACTTAGAGAAACGAAAGCAGGGCGCGGGTAACCAAGGTTAGAGTCGGATGAGCTCGGGATCACCTACGCCTCCAGCAGGACACGGTATCCCCCTCTCACCACTTTATCCTTGAGTCACTCGCGAGAGCGATCAACCCCGGCCAAAGTTTCTCTGAGTCACGAGGAAGGCACGAACAGCATAGCAAAACAAGTCACGCACAAGTTTACATACTTAAAAGATGATTTGTTAATTTACATGAGCCACCTGGCTCGAATCCCAGTTACGACCTAAGGGCTTCTATGCCCGTCTACTTTAAGGGCTCAAGGGGGCCTGCGGCGGCAGCATCTGGGAAGAGGTCTTCCTCGAACATGTCGGCGAGGTCAGCGGCAGCATCGGCGGCAGCAGCATCAGCTTGGTCCATGGTAGCGTTCACCCCATCGTCGTCAAGGTCGTCCACGACGACGTACCCTGTGGCCAACACTGCGTGATCGACGATATAGTGTGTCGACACCACGCCGAGGGTCTTCTGGACGCCGAGACGGAGAGCGCCCTTCATGCGTTCGACGACACGACCGCTCAGAACCCTTAGGCGGCTCACCAGCGAGCTCCCCGACGAGCCAGCACCCCCTCGATGTCCCGGCACGCTTCGAGGGCTGCTCGCTCCAGGGCCTCGAACTCCTGCTGAGATGAGGTGTAGGCTGCTTGGAGCACCTCCACCTGCGTCACAGACTCCCCCAGAGCTTTCTGCAGCCCTAGGACAAGGAAAGGTGCGTCAAGAGCGGATCTTGACAAGCCCAAAACAACTAAGGACTCAGGGGCTACGACTTACCCTCGGTCTGCTTCTTCGCCGTCTCAAGCTCTGCACGCACGGCCCCGGCCTCTTGCTGCAGCTGCAGGATCGAGGCGTCCTTCTCCCCAACGGCAGCTTGCAGGGTCTCGACGGTAGCACCGTCCCGGACGGCCGGACTAGAGCTCTGGTGAGCAGCTCGGCCGCCACCTGCCGAAGCTGGACTTGGGTGTTCACCGCCGCCACCTCCGCATTCCGCTGCTGGAGCGTAGTCCTGACCTCCTCGAGAGCTGCGCGCTCTTGCTAAAGCTGGGACTGCGCCTCATCACGTGCCGTGCGCTCCTGCTGAAGAGCAGACCTAGCAACCTCGAGCGCCGCGCGCTCTCATTGAAGCTGGGTCCGCGCCTCCTCGCACACTGCACGCTCCTGTTGGAGCTAATCCTCGACCCCGGTAAGCACCTCGCTTCTCTCCTGCAGAGCAGCGCCCAGCTTCTCGACCTCCTGGGTCTTCTGCTCGGCTTGAGTCTGCCAGGACCTCGCTCCCTCGAGGGTTGCGCGATCCTACTGGAGTTGGGCATGCGCCTCGGTGAGGGCCGTCTCCTTCTGCGCTAGCAAGGATTGAACCTCGGTGTGCGCCGCGCGCACCTTCCGAAGCTCCTCGTTCACCGCCGTCAGCGCCTCCTCCTTCCTCTGGAGCGCGACTGACGAGGTCATAGACCAGGGCCCACCAGAATCTCTAAAAAACGTAGTACGGACCAACGAACAACGTACTCAGTGGCTGATACGGTGAGTATTATGCCCCCGAGTACCTGAAGGTCCGTACGACTTGTTTCCATCATGGGCCGAAAGACAGACGGCCCGCGGTCGCCGGGGCCCTTTCTCCGAGTACATGGCGGTCCACACGACAGGTCTTCGCCTCCTCCTCCGACTACTCGTTCGCACGAGTAGTTTCCGTCATCGACCAACGCAGGCATCGCGTGGAAGGCAAAGGAGGCGCGGGCTCCCTCCCGTTGAGATCCCGGGATCTCCGCGTGCGTTCTCCCACGCACCGCCACGCGCCTGCTCCACCACAGCGGTCCGCCCGGGCCTGGCTGATTCGGTGTCAGGGGGCGGATCCGTCCACCCTGCCACGAACAGCACAATGTCCGTCGTACCACAAACGGCGTAAGATATGCTGAGCCACGAACGGCATAGTACAAGCTACGCCCTAAGCATCAGAAGGCAGGACAACGAGACCCATGACGCAGCACAGTGAAATGGCTTCAAGTCCACATCAAACAGGACACTTGCATGCCAAAGGTGGGGCCCACGACATGCAACAAGGAGGCCACCTCTCACCACTTGAGTGCGCATGCGTGCATGCATGCAGGCGAGGGTGAGACTTTTTCTCCTCCCTCCCGGTGTCTCTCTCTCTATCTGAGTTTGCTTGGCTTGTACTCCATCTCTCTCTCTCTCTAAGTTCGCTTGGCTCGTACTCCACCACCTTTTCTCTCCCTCTTGACTGCCTTCACCTGTAAGCCTTCTCTTGACTGATAAAAGGGAAGGCACGGAGGGAGCAGAGGGGACTTCCCCCTTTTTTACTTCTTCCTTCTCCTCTCCGAAGCATTTCTCTCTCTGTTCTTCTTCTTCTTCCTCCAGCCAGACTTGGCTTCCACACACGTACGCAGACTCCTGCTAAATGAACCACGTACACACATCACAGAGACTTGGGACCGGGCTCCCTCTCTCGCTCATTTGTATCCCCCTACTACAAATCAGTGCAAATAACACGAGCCGCTCGAACTGGACGTAGGGTATTACTCTCCGGAGGCACGAACTAGTATAAATCCTTGTGTCTATTTTGCACACCATCCGAGGCCTGACACGCAGTCTTATAAATTTACTTACCGGCGGTAACAAACCCCGACAGTTGGCGCGCCAGGTAGGGGCCTTTTGTGTGTCTCGACGTTTTTGCAGGTCTCGGATGGCCAACCTCGACAACAACGGCGGCCGTGGCTCCACCGGCAACGACGGCGGCGGCCACGACACCAACGGCAACCGCGGCACCGCCGACAACGACGACGGCGGCCGCGACACTGACGGTCGCAGCGACGCCAACAGCGGCGGTCGCGACGATGACTGCAGCGACGCCAACAGCAACCGCGGCGCGACGCCGACGGCCGCAGCGACGCCAACGGCGGCGGCCGCGACGACGACAGCCGCAGCGACACCAACGGCAACCGCGGCTCTACCGGCAATGACGACAGCAGCCGCGACACCGACGGCCGCAGCAACACCAACGGCAACCGCGGCTCCGCCGGCAACGATGACGGCAGCCACGACGCCGACGGCCGCAGCGACGCCAACAGCAACCGCGGCTCCGCCGACCGACGTTCCTGCCTGGCGCCACATCCTCCCTAGCTGTCGCGCCCACCTCCTCAAGCAAGTCGAAGTTGCTACTCAGAGCCGGACAAGTACTCGTGCGAATCGGCTTCCTACTCGAAAAGCTACTACTCGGAGCTAACATGCGTGCATGCACCTGCAACAAACAAGTCGGAGGCACAACCAAAAAAAGGAATAGGCTTGCATGCACGCATGCAACCAACTTGTCGGAGACGGGAAACTAGTCCGCCGAAGCAGGCAAGTACTCGTGCGAATCGAAGCATGCAAATACTCGTGTGAATCAAAGCAGGCAAGTACTCGTGCATGTCAAGCCCTGGAAAGTTACTTGGAGACAAAAAAAAAAGGTCGTACGAATTGGGACGGCGCGGCTCTCCTCCGACCTTCACGGTACAACGGCGCCCCGTCTTCCACCATGGCCGGCGTGACAGCGTGGCGTCCGACTCCTCCATGACGCCCGGTGGCCCGCGCTCTGCTCCACCTCCTCCACGACCGGGCGACGCGGCGCCCGACGCCGAGTACCCTGACCGACGGCGCGGCGTCCGACTCCTCCGCAACAGCCAACGACACGCCCTGCTCCGCATCCTCCCACGTCGATCGACAGCGCACACACTCCTTCATCAACCGCGACTCTGCCGGCAACGACGGCAGCGGCCGCGGCGCCGACGGCTGCAGCGACGCCAAAGGCAACCGCGACTCCGCCGGCAACGACGACGGTGGCCGCGGCGCTGACTGCGGCAGCGACGACAACGACAACTGTGACTCCAGTAGCTACTCGAAGGCCAGGAAACAACTTGTGCTAGCGAGCTACTCGTGAAACTTTTTCTCCGACAAGCTTGCATGCTTGCATGCCGCATGCAACTAGTCGGAGGCAAAAAAAAAGAAGGATAGGCTTGCTTGCGTGCTTGCAACCAACAAGTCGGAGGCCAAAAAGCATGCATGCATGCAACAGGCACGACTAGTCGGAGCACACAAAAAAAAGAGAAGAAAGAAGCTTGCATGCAGCACAACACGCACGTTGACAACTCGTACGAGCAACAAGTCGAGGACGCACGGAAACAACTCGTGCGAACGCAACTAGCCGGAGACGGACGGAAACAGGTCGTGCGAGCGAGCCTACTCAAGGAAACCACTCGGGGACGGACAAAACAAGTCGTACGGATCCAACGACCACCCGGAGAGCCATTACTCGGCCAATACTGCAGCGCCCAGCTCCGCTTCCTCACGCGCGGCAGCCTGGTGGCGCCCGGCTCCGCTTCCTCGACGTACGGCGGCTCCGCGGCGCCCACCTCCGCTTCCTCGACGCACAGCGGCCCGGCGGCGCCCGACTCCGCTTCCTCGACGCACGGCAGCCCGGCGGCGCCCGGCTCCGCTTCCTCGATGCTCGGCAGCCCGGCGGCGCCCGGCTCCCTTTCCTCGACGCACGGCAGCCCGGCGGCGTCCGGCTCCACTTCCTCGACACGCGGCAGCCCGGCGGCGTCCGGCTCCGTTTCCTCGACGTACGGCAACCCCGCGGCGCCCAGCTCCGCTTCCTCGACGCGAGGCGGCCCAGCGGCGCCCAGCTCCGTTTCCTCGACGCACGGTGGCCCCGTGGCGCCCAGCTCCATTTCCTACGTACGGCGGCGCCGCGGCGCCCAGCTCTGCTTCCTCGATGCACAGCGGCCCCGCGGTGCCCAGCTCTGTTTCCTACGCACAGCGGGCCAGCGGCGCCCAGTTCCATCTCTTCGACGCATGACAGCCCGTCGGCCCCTCTGCTCCACCACCTCCAACTACCGCAACGGCCACTCAACAGTTGCCTCGATCGAGCCGAACGCCACCACTCGGGTATCTACGGACTCCGGCCCATCGACACAACGACGATCTCAACCGTTCGTCGATCTTGTCGGCAACCGCCGCTTGGCCACGACGGGCAGCACGAAGCTCGGGGGCTTATCAGCTCAGACCCGAGGGCAACACCTCGACTTCTCCAACGTGAACACGAATGGAGCTAAGTATTATTTTAATACTACCATTTTCCGATTACTGCATATCTCGGCATGCATCTCCGGATCACCGCCGACCACCCTAGGCCTGTCCCTGGCTACTAATATAGCCCGAGCGCTACACGAACAGCCGGACAATGGCCAACGGGTGTGCCACGCGCACCCTTCCTTCGCCATTTACTTTCTTGTTCCTCTCTTGCACAAGTCACTAAAGTACTCGGGTAGCACACGCCTTAAACTGTGAAACCGCGACCCTACGCCTACACTTCCTACGCGTGCACGCGGCCAGCTTCCTACGCTACGGATACGGCTGTCAGGGGTCAGGTGCATAAACGTAACAGGATAACTACCCGAGGAAATTAATAGACTTAAGGGAGTTGGAATTAGAATTTCTACCACACGTCGTCAAATGCTTTTTCTTCAGAGTTAGCATCTGTCGCACCACATACTACTATCCTCCGGTTTTCCTTTTTCAGGAACGGGTCTTGGATCCCTGAGCTTATCGCCTATGCTCAGAGGTTGCCCTCGCCACCGGCCGAGTACTTGCCAGTACTCGGACTGGCACGACGCTCCACAAAGATCACCGGCCGGGTACTTTTCTGTACTCAGACTGGCGCTTTGCTCCCCCGGAACAACAATGACAGCCCGGCCCTCACGCTCGGGGGCTGGACGACGACTACTCGGCCGTCACAACGACCACGTGGCATGTTTCCAATGGCCCCAACGACCCCCCGCGACTCTACGCTCGGGGGCTGGCACCACACACCGACGACCAGGAGTTCGAAGGCTGGCCCGTCGCAGGGTTCGACAGCCGCTCCTGGACACCCGAGCGAGGGGCGGCGAAGGATGGGCCCCAGCGGCCAGAACTCAGGCGCGCGAGCACTCTGGGCATCCTGAACTGCGTTCGAGTCTTGATGGAAAATGAGGTCATGGTTTTTCCCTGACGGAAAGGCGACGAGCCGCCGAGTCCAACCGAACGGGCTCGGTAACTAGATGATTTCACCATTAGGAGTCTGAGGTCGATCACCAGCTGATCCGTTCGGAACCCGGCGAACGGGATTCCGAGACTTCACTCGAGCTCACCCGCACGCAGCTCACCGGGTGCCGGGCTCGGCCAGCGAGGCAAGCCTTGACGTCACCCGACCCCTCCTTCCTAATGAAAATGATGCGCGAGGGAGACGCAACAAAAGGGGAAACCGACTCCCCGACTAGTGCCCTGCGCCATGTGGGGCCACCAAAATTCACCTTCCCTTCGCAAACCCAGGTGAAGGCACACAACGAGCAACAACACGATAACTTCCCCAAATTTAAGACTTCAACATTCAACCCCACGCACAAGTCTCTGACGAACAACGTACTCAGTGGCTGATACGGCGAGTATTAAGCCCCCGAGTACCTGAAGGTCCGTACGACTTGTTTCCGTCATGGGCCGAAAGACAGACGGCCTGCGGTCGCCGGGGCCCTTTCTCTGAGTACATGGCGGTCCACACGATAGGTCTTCGCCTCCTCCTCCGATTACTCGTTCGCACGAGTAGTTTCCGTCATCGACCAACGCAGGCATCGCGTGGAAGGCAAAGGAGGTGTGGGCCCCCTCCCGTTGAGATCCCGGGATCTTCACGTGCGTTCTCCCACGCACCGCCACGCGCCTGCTCCACCACAGCGGTCCACCCAGGCCTGACTGATTCGGTGTCAGGGGGCGGATCCGTCCACCCTGCCACGAACGGCACAGTGTCTGTCGTACCATGAACGGCGTAAGATGTGCTGAGCCACGAATGGCATAGTACACGCTACGCCCTAAGCATCAGAAGGCAGGACAACGAGACCCATGACGCAGGACAGCGAAATGGCTTCAAGTCCACATCAAACAGGACACTTGCATGCCAAAGGTGGGGTCCACGACATGCAACAAGGAGGCCACCTCTCACCACTTGAGTGCACATGCGTGCATGCATGCAGGCGAGGGTGAGACTTTTTCTCCTCCCTCCCGGTGTCCTCCCTCTCTCTCTCTGAGTTTGCTTGGCTTGTACTCCATCTCTCTCTCTCTCTCTGAGTTTGCTTGGCTCGTACTCCACCTCTTTTTCTCTCCCTCTTGACTGCCTTCACCTGTAAGCCTTCTCTTGACTGATAAAAGGGAAGGCACAGAGGGAGCAGAGGGGACTTCCTTCTTTTTTACTTCTTCCTTCTCCTCTCCGGAGCATTTCTCTCTCTGTTCTTCTTCTTCTTTCTCCAGCCAGACTTGGCTCCCACACATGTACGCAGACTCCTGCTACATGAACCACGTACACACATCACAGAGACTTGGGACCGGGCTCCCTCTCTCGCTCATTTGTATCCCCCTACTATGAATCAGTGCAAATAACACGAGCAGCTCAAACTGGACGTAGGGTATTACTCTCCGGTATAAATCCTTGTGTCTATTTCGCACACCATCCAAGGCCCGACACGCAGTCTTATAAATTTACTTGCCGACGGTAACAAACCCCGACAGCGGCCTTCAACCCCTCGGCCTCCTTGGCCCTCTGCACCACCACGGCCCGCTGGGAGTCACGTTCCTCCTCCACGCGGAGAAGGTTGTACTCAAGCCAGCCGTTGTCCGTCCGTAGAGCCTCCACCATCATGTCCAGACCGTCGCGCTGCGTTCTATACCAGTCGAGGTCGGAACACAACTGGGCAACGTGGGTGATCCTCTCACCCGCCTGTCTCTGCAGCTCCTGCAGATGGAGAAGGGGAGAAGAAAGAAAGTCAAACGAAAGACACACGAACAAGGAAAAGAGAACCAAGCGGCCCCCGAACGAGCGCACTTACCCGAAAGACTTGGAGCGACCTGCCCCCATGGAGCTGGAGGGCGTCGACAAGGGCATTCTGCAGGGAGGCACCGAGGCCGTTGAATTCCCACCACAGCTCTCTCTCGGCCTTCGCCTCTTCCACCAGGCTTGATGGGACCCTGGGGAGGCGAAGCCCCTGCTCTAATTATAAGTCAACTAAACATGAGAAAAGGGCATAAATGTTAATATCAACTTAGAATAGGGTGCCACTAACAGTTTTTCTGGAGATTTGGTAAATTATATAAATCCAGGAACCATTCGGGAAAAGTGCTAAAAGAATCAAATCTAGAAGACTCCAGAAGGCTCCGGAACTCAACGAGACTTGGCACCCAAGAAAGAAGCATCTAGAAGAAGCGACGGACCACCTGGCCGAAGTGGGCCCCGAGGGGGGCCCACCCCAGCCCGATCGGCCTGGTGGTGGGGCCGGTCGGCCTCCCCCGGGCGCCACCTCAGCCCTACTTCCAGAAGGTTCTTCCACTGCCTATGAGGATCAATCTAAACCACTCGTTAGGTCGGTTTGATCAAACGGCGCACGTCTACCCCTCAGGGCTATATAAGCAGCCCCCTACCCCCTGGCAGAGGCATCTGGAAACCTGAGTTTGCATACACCAGATCAAGTCATCAAGTCAGAGATACTACGCCCTAGAAACACCATATAGCAGAGTAGCTAGCTAGTCTAGATCTAGGAGGAGGCAAGGCGTCTACTTGGCTCCTGATCATCTAGAGGCTGATCGAGATACTGATCTAGCTTCGCTCTTGTAAGTTCTTATCTAGTTCCTTACATTTGTTATACAGACATATGTTCTTATCAATGATTATATTCGACATTATATGCTTTGGTGTTTATTATGATTACATGTTTAGCATAGTTGATTTGCCTTTATATTCATGTATGGAGTCGTATAGCCCTCACCTAGATCATTTGTTAACATGGGTGAACGGTAAAGACAGTGTAAGCGTGGTGCTTATATTGTATTTATCTGCGATTGCACCCTATATGCCGGGTCGTGTGGTAGATCGTGGTGGTGACAGCACTATTGAGTCCTTCGCAGTCCACCCCCCGTGTATAGGACTAGTGGAGCCTTATACTGTTTGGGTTGTTTCAAGTTTCGGCCTTGATCCTCCTGGATAGTCTCCCCATGCATTAATATAATAGTTCTTCTTCCATGATTGTTAAATGTTTGCACTAATCATAGTTTGCATTGACATATAGTTTAGAGTTACCGAGGAGTATTCTCTCTAACTAGACTTTGCTATGTTTCTCTTGCTATAATGACACTTTCTAGCTGCTCATGATGTTATGACTTGAATAATGCTATCAATATCTTTATCTTTATGTGACTTACCCCTGTTTATAGCAATTGATATATTTTGGCCACTCTACATTATAAAACTGAGAGATGAGCATGTATTAGCTATTATGGATTAGAAAGACTTCTTTCCCTGTGGTAGAATATAAATACGATACCTGGTTTTACTCCTGGTTAAAATGCTACAATGGTATATTCATATCTGTGTGCTTGCGGATTCCCTGCTTATATATATCTTCTTTTCTAGAGATCCAAGGCATATGTAAGAGTACCATATCCATGCGTTTTCTGGCACACCTGTCAGGGCTGACAACCTATATCGAGTTGTGCTATGAATCGTGTCGGAGTTCACCTTTTAGTTTAATCTGAAAGCAACATCTGATATACGCTTAGCATCATGTTAAGATATACCTTTGCATTTCTGGTGCCGTCGATAGAGATGGATCTTATATCTGTTTCTAGTCGATGACGTTAGCAACGTCAACAAGCATTTTTGGCGCCGTTGCCGGGGAAAGAAAGTCTATAGCCTAGATGAAAAAGTTTCAGTAATAGCATGCATGCATCTCTCACACATAATGTATCGAGAACCCAAATTATTATTGCGTAAACAGGCTTACCCTTGTTCTTTCCACTTTAGTCTATCTTATTTCAGGGTAATGTATGAATAAGAATCTTCCAGAAAACTTCGTTTCAGATCCAGAGAAAATCTTAAGGAAGGCAAGGTCAAAGCTCAGGTCTCCTGATTCTCGGCCCAGGACTTCTGCCTTGGGAGATTCAACAGCGCGAAGCTTAACACCCACGTTTGAAGTAATGGCAAACAAGTCCCTACGCGAATATTCCGCACCGACCCCGGACAACATTCGTACCGGTCCGACAGTCGCTGTAGGAAATGCTGCTTTTGAGCTCAAGCCTGCGCTGATCAACATGGTACAAGCTAGCCAATTTTGTGGAAAAGCTCATGAAGATGCCAACAAACACCTTCAACATTTCTTGGAGATATGTAGCACATTCACGATCAAAGATGTGCCAAGTGATGCAGTCCTACTTCGTTTATTCCCATTCTCACTATTGGGGTGAGCGAAGCAATGGTTTTACTCCAACAAAGACAAATTTACAACTTGGACATTGTGTTCTACTGCCTTTTTGGCAAAGTTCTTTCCTATAGGCAAAACCAATGCCTTACGGGGGAAAATTTCGAGTTTCCAGCAGCAACACGAGGAATCTGTTCCTGAAGCATGGGAGCGCTTTCAAGACTACATTTCAGAATGCCCACGTCATGGAATGGAAAACTGGTTGCTCTTGCAGACCTTCTACCACGGGCTCTCTACCAACACCCGTGAAACGATGGATGCTGCAGCTGGAGGTGCTTTCCTGTCCCTTACACTTACTCAAGCTACTAACCTTGTGGAAAAGATGGCGTCCAATCAAGCTTGGAACGAGAAACGTCAACCCCGCAAGAAAGAAAGAGGAATGCACCAGCTCAAGGAGGTAGACATGCTGTCTGCCAAAATGGATTTACTGATGAAGAGGCTTGAAGACAAAGCCCCTGAGAAGAAGGAAGTCATGCAACTCTTCGAATCCCGCATGACCTGTGAAGAGTGTGGAAACACTGGACACTCAGGGAGTCAATGCCCTCAGCTGGAGGAGGACGTGAACTACATCAACAATAACAACCAATATCGTCCCCAGCAGAATCAAGGATGGACTCAGCAGAGGACCAACTACCCAGGTAACTATTCAGGTAATTATCAAAGTAATAATTCTTCCAATAATTTCTCACTTTTAAGAGACTTAGTCCAAAACCAGGGTAGAATTATGGATAATATGTCTAAGAAGTTAGCTTCCAATGATAAAATGCTCGAAACTATTAGTAATAAAATGGAAAGCTTTTCTTCTGCCATCAAGAACCAACATAGCTTTAATAAAATGCTAGAATCTCAGATTTCTCAGCTGGCATCATCTGTTCCCACGGCTAACCCAGGTAAGATTCCGGGCCAGCCGGAAGAATTAGAATCTGCAAATCTTGTCGATATCTATTCTGCAGATCTGTGTTCGAGTAAGACAGAAGAAGGCCCAAGATGGACTGACTGGGGCATGCCCGCCAAAAGAGGAGATCCAGGAAGGCCCATCATCACCATCACTATTGGAGCCTACACCTTCAAGAATGCACTTTGTGACTTTGGGTCTAGCGTCAACATAATGCCTAAGGTAATATATAAGAAAATCAATGGTTCACCTTTATTGTATACAACCATGTGCTTGCAGCTTGCAGACCTGTCACTATGCTACCCCGAGGGCATCCTAGACGACATATGTCCGGGGGTAGGACGCTCCTACGTGGCTGCCGACTTCGCTGTGGTTGAGACTAGGGCAAGTGAGAACGCTCCAATCATTTTGGGTCGTCCTTTCCTTGCCACAGCCAAAGCCATCATCTACGCCGACGCCGCTAAGATCGTCTTCACCATCAATGGGAGAAAGGAGAGATTCAAGTTCAAGAACAAGATCCTAAAAGCTCCTGCACACCCCCGATATCCTTACCCCCAAGAACATGAGCAAGTTGTCGAGAAGAAGAGAAGAGATAGAAGGAGGAATAAGAAGAACAATCGACCTCAACCGCATGTGGAGGAAGTTTGGATAATCAACACGATTCAATCAGAGAATGAGAACCTGTTCCCTTCACCATTACTGCCAAAGCTTGAAGACCCTGGAGTTCCATCAATCCACTGCTCCATCAATCAATGGAACTTCCAGCGAGTTGTCTGCGACACGGGATCGGGCATCAACCTAATGTCTAAGGTAACCTACGAATTAATATATGGTGACCTGCCTTTGTATTCCACATATATAATGTTGCAGATGGCGGATCAATCACAACGGTTCCCGGAAGGAATTGCACGAGATGTACCCGTCAAGATAAAGGACCACTATGTCATGACTGACTTTTTAGTCATAGACATGGGAGATGAGCAAGATCCTCCCATCGTGCTTGGAAGACCGTTCCTGAACACAACAAGAGCAATCATCTACATCAGGACTGGCGAGATCCACTTCCAGTTCAGAACTGAAAAGGTACGCTGCTACTTCAATACTTATACTGATACTGAGCAGCCCAAAAAGAACAAGACGCGGAGACGCCTTCAGAAATTACAACGCAAGCTGAACACAAAGTTGACGGATGTCAAGAACATTGAAGAAGAGATTAAGGAGAAGTCCGCTCAGCTTCTACCAGCCCAGTATTCTGAACCTGTTACTCCAGAAAGGTCTTCACCGAAGAAACAAGTTTGGAGGAAGAAAGGTCAAAGTACACCTTCGGAAGACCAATCACTACCCGCGTCATCAACTGATCAATCAATGGCCACTACATCTACGACATGGGAGTAAGTACTCTAAACTCCCGCCGAGAGGTAACTCGGTATTTATCTTTATATTCTGCACTGCATATTTAGATTAGCATGTTTATTTCCCTATACCTACATTGAAAAAAATCATAAAAATATTTTCTGCTTTTGCATTCTTTAAGGCCCCATGTACTCCGTACCGTGGCGGCATAAAAATAATAATAATAAATATATTTTTGCATTCACATGTTTTTGTTTTAGCATCCCTTTTGCATATAAAAATTTAAAAAAATATGTGGGCACATGAAGGTCCACACATTTCAGAAAAACCCAAAAAGAAGTGGGCACATGAAGGCTCACAGCATAATCCTAGAATTTGTTCCTTCGGGTATGTGCGAGACTAATATTTACAGGGAGAATTTAATAAGGACCTGAAGGCAAACAAGTTCCGAGGATGAATCAAGAATCACTTCAAGATCCAGCTTGGGGGAGAGCACCCCCAGTTATCACGATAAGTATCACTATTCTAGGTGTTTAATATTAGCTAGTTATTTGAGTATTAGTTAAAAGTCTTAGTTTGAATAAAATGCTAGAGTCTGCTAGTTGGCTTTTCTCTTTAATAATGATCTTGATGATATATGCTTGGAGATGATGAATAGTTGCTCCGCCGTAATTCCTTTTAAAAGTGCTTAGTTTTCAGACCTAGATTCTCCTGAAGCTTAAATGCTTAATTTGCTCTAAACCCAAAACCTGTGCAAGTACATGCTTAATCTGAGTCTAGGCTTTGAAAGATGATTCACGAAAAGTTGAGTTGCTATTGATCATTTTCCTAGAGAAGCTTGATTCCTGGATTTATCTTAAAAATCATGAAATTTTATATGGTGAGTTCCTGTGTCTATGATCTGTAAAAGCTTGTCATACACATCAAGATCATTCCATTCCACCATTTATGCTGCTTCTGACATGGAAGTACGCATTTTCCATCAAGCCATATAGCTCATGCAACTCTAGGATATATCTCTCTCAATGTTAAAAAGGATTCTGGGGCTACATTCGAAAAAAAAGAGAGGAAAAAGTGAGAAGAGAGAGGGAGAGAAAAGGACAAGTGTCATACTAGGCGAGAAGGGCCTACCTCCCTAAAATAAATTTAGAGATGAATAATGGACACGTGTCCGAGGGCGAGTAGAGCCCACATCTCTAAGGAGAGAGAAAAATGGACAAAAGTCCGGGGTGAGTAGAGCCCACCTCTCCAAGAATGGAAAGCCCAGATCTTAAAAATCTTAGAAGGAGAGATATAGTCCAAGAGCTAGGCTAAAAGGCTTACCACCTTTCACCCTCATCCATCCAACACTATCATCCATACATATCTTGCAAAGTGTGACACCATGCTTGAGAAGGTCATACACAGGATCTCTGAGTTTTATCTGAAAAATGTGCAAAACCCCAGGATGATAGCTGATCAAAGAATTTGAGATATACTGCTTGACTTGATTGTTTTGTCTTTTATTTGCTCAAGATTTATGAAAAGGCTATGCTTAAAGGTTGAAGGTAAGAGAGAGCAATCTTGTTGAGGAGAATTGGTTTTTGAAAACCATAGTACTTTTGAGGTGTGAAAGCGTTGTAGCAACTCCAGATCCTGCTAAAGCATATCTTTGCTAGGGACTAGCAAAGGGTAAGCTTGGGGGAGTTTGTTGACACATCTTATCCTATATATTTATAAGTCAACTAAACATGAGAAAATGGCATAAATGTTAATATCAACTTAGAATAGGGTGCCACTAACAGTTTTTCTGGAGATTTGGTAAATTATATAAATCCAGGAACCATTCGGGAAAAGTGCTAAAAGAATCAAATCTAGAAGACTCCAGAAGGCTCCGGAACTCAACGAGACTTGGCACCCAAGAAAGAAGCATCTAGAAGAAGCGACGGACCACCTGGCTGAAGTGGGCCCCGAGGGGGGCCCACCCCAGCCCGATTGGCCTGGTGGTGGGGCCGGTCGGCCTCCCCCGGGCGCCACCTCAGCCCTACTTCCAGAAGGTTCTTCCACTGCCTATGAGGATCAATCTAAACCACTCGTTAGGTCGGTTTGATCAAACGGCGCACGTCTACCCCTCAGGGCTATATAAGCAGTCCCCTGCCCCCTGGCAGAGGCATCTGGAAACCTGAGTTTGCATACACCAGATCAAGTCATCAAGTCAGAGATACTACGCCCTAGAAACACCATATAGCAGAGTAGCTAGCTAGTCTAGATCTAGGAGGAGGCAAGGCGTCTACTTGGCTCCTGATCGTCTAGAGGCTGATCGAGATACTGATCTAGCTTCGCTCTTGTAAGTTCTTATCTAGTTCCTTACATTTGTTATACAGACATATGTTCTTATCAATGATTATATTCGACATTATATGCTTTGGTGTTTATTATGATTACATGTTTAGCATAGTTGATTTGCCTTTATATTCATGTATGGAGTCGTATAGCCCTCACCTAGATCATTTGTTAACATGGGTGAACGGTAAAGACAGTGTAAGCGTGGTGCTTATATTGTATTTATCTGCGATTGCACCCTATATGCCGGGTCGTGTGGTAGATCGTGGTGGTGACAGCACTATTGAGTCCTTCGCAGTCCACCCCCCGTGTATAGGACTAGTGGAGCCTTATACTGTTTGGGTTGTTTCAAGTTTCGGCCTTGATCCTCCTGGATAGTCTCCCCATGCATTAATATAATAGTTCTTCTTCCATGATTGTTAAATGTTTGCACTAATCATAGTTTGCATTGACATATAGTTTAGAGTTACCGAGGAGTATTCTCTCTAACTAGACTTTGCTATGTTTCTCTTGCTATAATGACACTTTCTAGCTGCTCATGATGTTATGACTTGAATAATGCTATCAATATCTTTATCTTTATGTGACTTACCCCTGTTTATAGCAATTGATATATTTTGGCCACTCTACATTATAAAACTGAGAGATGAGCATGTATTAGCTATTATGGATTAGAAAGACTTCTTTCCCTGTGGTAGAATATAAATACGATACCTGGTTTTACTCCTGGTTAAAATGCTACAATGGTATATTCATATCTGTGCGCTTGCGGATTCCCTGCTTATATATATCTTCTTTTCTAGAGATCCAAAGCATATGTAAGAGTACCATATCCATGCGTTTTCTGGCACACCTGTCAGGGCTGACAACCTATATCGAGTTGTGCTATGAATCGTGTCGGAGTTCACCTTTTAGTTTAATCTGAAAGCAACATCTGATATACGCTTAGCATCATGTTAAGATATACCTTTGCATTTCTGGTGCCGTCGATAGAGATGGATCTTATATCCGTTTCTAGTCGATGACGTTAGCAATGTCAACAGCTGGGACTTGGGGGAATTTCCTCCTCTCCCGCATTGCTTGTAGCCCCCCTCTACAGGCACCACCGGTGCAAGTTAATACAGTGCGCAAGCACACCCTGCTGGACGTACGGCCGCGTGGCCGGAACCAGGATAATCCCCGTCTCCCATTAGCTTAGCACCGACCATCGAGAAGCCGATCTCAGCGCAAATTACTAGTTGGTGTCGGTGCTAATCCGGACACCGACAACATTGCTCCATGCTATGGCGTGTGTGATTTCAAAAAAAACCTATAGTCACTACCTACAGACAGTTGAGGGCATGCATAGCTGGTCCATTTCAGAGAGGGCAAAGCCATTAGCTCCACTATATGTTAGGATGCCAGGAAGACCAAAAAAGGAGAGGAGAGACTCAACTAAGCAACCGAAGCCAACAAGGCAAAGCAAGGCAGGGACTGTGATTAGATGTAGGGTTTGCAAAGGTGTTGGGCACAATAGGACGACTTGTGAGAAGAGAAATGGTGTGCCTCCACCAACAATGTGATCTACAGGTGCTTCAGTACCACCAAAAAATACGGTGATTGTGTCTAGTATCCAACAAAGCTATTCCAGTGCAAATGTTAACACAAGCAAGAGGAAGAGAAGTTTGGACATCATCTCAGCCAGTCAAGCAAGAGGAAGATATAAGGTATGAATGTTGTAAGGTCCACTACTTACAATTTTGTCATGTTAGGTACTAACAATTTGTTCCAGTTTATAGAATCCTATTCAGAAATGTCACAAACACTACAGCTACGGCCAGAGTATCAACATCAACAGGTGGTACTGCTGCTTCTCTGAAACTTCATGCATAACACACCCCCTCCCCCCCCCCCCCTTTCAGTCACGAGCGTTCTCAAGTGTTACTGTTAGTATAACATTTGGATCAGCTTATGGCAAGGTCGTTGCACAAGAGCCAACCAAGAGGAAGAAAACAACACCTGCAAAGTACCAATAATTTCTTCTGCTACCTCCTGGTGGACCTGCTAAGATGTAAAATCTGTGTTGTTTATTATCTATGTAATGCCAAACTTTAGGCTTATCTACGTGTGTGTGTGTGTGTGTGTGTCAAGACTCAAGAACATGATGTATTGCCAAACTGATGGCTTATTTGTGTGTGTCAAGAACCTGATGAATGGCCAAACTGATGGCTTTATCTATGTATGTCATGAACCTTTAACGATGGTATGTGCAGACCTTCTGCATTATTTTTAGAAAACAAAGGTTTGTTGTGTCCATAGGCTTTCATTCAGAAAAAAAAACGTGTCCATACAGGTTGGCCCGGTGCTGACTGCGCAAGACGTGCCACGTTGGACGGGTGACGTGGCCCAAAACTGAGGTGGAATTGGCGCAGGGGTAATGTGTCCAGTTTTGACAGTTGAGGGGTGTGGTAGTGTATGTCTGGTTTTGTAGTTGGAGATCTAAAATCAGACGACCATGGCACATGAAGGTTGAAAAATATATTTTCCTTTTTTTTATCGCACTGTTAGCATGACTATTCATCATTCCCAGCTCACGTTTCATGATTGAGTAACCATTCATGATTCTCTGCTCAGATGTTTCGTAATTCAACCTATACCAAACGGCGGTGTGGGTTTTAATTTCACTGGCAATGCAATTTAGAAGAATATATCGTTAATTTCTCTCCATATTTACAGTAGTGTACGCGATAAAAAGGAACGAAATCATGGTTGCACAGCTAAGTTCTTAGCACAGGTCTCTGTGTATATTACTGTAGTTATTAGTATATAAGCCATCTGAATACACAGGTAACAGGCCACTGGACGATCACGCTCGCTCGCATTGCTTAGATTCAGAATGGACACGAGGAACACGATGATTGTTGTACTTGTACTCTGGTCGTTCCTCGTTGGGCTGCCTGTACTACAATGTAAGCGCACTTAGCATCCAAGTCTTTTAGCGGATATACATGTATGCATCGTGCTGATCGACTGCATGCGAAGCAGGTCGTCGTCGTCCTCACGATCAGGAGGAGCTTGCAAATGTAGGAACTGCGTCGAGCGACAGCCTCATGATCCCAGCATGCAACAACGCTGCGCACAAGGAAGTACTAGATGAGAGGAAGGTGGTGCTCAAATTCTGCAACAAGTTTCGGTGCGACTCCAAGCATGAGTGCTACTGCTGCATCAACGAAAGGCCGGAGCCCTACTGTTATGACACCTGGGATGAGTGTAAGGCCGCGTGCCCCACCTGCAATCCCAAGTGCCCTCCGTAGGTTTTTCTTTCCTTTTTTAAGTAGAATGCCCCGTCGTAATTTCGAGTGAGGAAAATTGGTTCCATATCGTTTCAGTAAATATTATCGAAAGATTTTCGTCACGTGAAATATCACAGAATGAATTCTGCACCGTTTGGCACCCAAAATAACATTCTGACACGCATGGCACCTAACGCTGTGAATTTCCCCCCATGAACTGCCCCTGCGTTTCTGCTCGCTGCTGAACTGATGCTCGCACGGGCCATCCAATCCTTTGTTAAAAATCGAACTCCAAAGCAAACTTCGGATGGACTTTTAAAATCGATAGGAAATAAGAAAGGTTAAAATTGATACCGTTATCAAGTCCGCACAAATCACATGCAAGACCCAGACCAAACCAATCTAATTGCCTGCTTTCTTTGCTCTATTCTTGCGCTGATCTGTAATCTCGGTAGACCCCCGCAGATGCTTGTTGCTTGGCCGATCGGCCGCGGATGGACTGGTTGCCGAGCTGGTGATTGTGTGTTTGTTATTACTAATATGTTGCCATAGCAGTCGGGTTCTGCTGTGTCGATGCATTCTGCACACTTTTTTTTTCTCAAATACACAGGAGAGTTGCGTATCATTATGTTAAGAGGAAGAAAATAGTAGTACAATACGTGACCAAAGCACGAACCCGGTTCGACACAAGATGTTACAATGACGCACGACCGAGAACAGATCGGGGTTGGTGAGCAGCTCCCGCACTAATCCAGTTGTCACCTTCCTTGATCGTGTGGAGCAGGAGGTGCGGCGGGGTTTCAGCCCCTCTGAAGATGCGCGCGTTCCGTTCCTTTCAGAGCTGCCAAGCGAGCAAGGCGAACAGCGAGTCGAATCCTTTCCGTTTGCTGCTCGGCAGTTGCCGTCTCAGGTGTTTCCACCAACACTGAATGCTCCACGACGGTTGCGCTTGCAGGCCGAAGTTGCTGAGGGGGTCGGAGGGTGAGCCGCCAGACCTGCCTGGAGTAGGAGCATAGGAAGATGATGTGTTCCATGGTCTCGTCCTCCTGTTCGCAGAGACGGCAGGTGGGGTTGGCCTGGAGGCCATGGCGGATGCGACGGTCCGCCATCCATTGTCGCTTGTGGAAGGAAAGCCAGAGAAATAGCTTGACTCTGAGTGGCGCCCGCATCCCCCATATGAGATGAGCTCCATGCATGGAGGTCTTTCCCTGATGGAGTGCATCGTACGCCGATCTTGCTGAATACCGACCGCTGGCGGTCCATTTCCAAGCGAATGAGTCAGGCACCTCGTCCGTGAGATGGACGTCTTGGAGGGTGTCACCAAGGAGGATCAGCTCGGCCACCGCCGATGCGGTGAAAGTGCCGGTGGCGTCTTGTGTCCATCGGTCGTCGGTAAGTGCTTGAGCCACTGTGCGGCGGTTCTGAATCCTCGATGGAACAAGCTTAGTCAAGTTGGGGGCGAGGAACAGGGGTGAGCGGCCGTCCAACCAGTTGTCGGTCCAGAACTTGATCTTCCGGTCGTCGCCTAGCACGGCATGAACGGACGCCTGGAAGAACGCATGAACGTCGGGGCTGACCTTGATTTGCAGAGCAAACCACGCGCGGTCTTCATCAGTTTTCTGGAGCCAGAGCCATCGTGTCAGTTTCAGGTCCGGCAGCCCCAGTCCCCCAGCCGGCTTTGGGCTGCAGACTATGGGCCACGCCACCATGCATTTCCCTCTAGCGGGCTCGTCACCCCCGCCCAGAGGAAATTGCGTCGTAGTGCGTCAATTTGTTGCAGTGCCCAGTCCGGCAGGTCGTCGGCCTGTTAAGATATAGTAGATATTGTTTGTAACACAAGTTGTATATCTCGTATATCCTGCAGGTTGTTTAGATAGAAGATCTCCTTAGAGATAGAGATAGTTTTCTTGTACTTGGAGATCAATCTACTAAACAACCGGCTCCCTGTAAATCTTCCTATATAATCAACACGGAACCGAGGGCAAGCCAAGATAGGCAGCCTCGTTACCTCAACTTACATGGTAATCAGAGCCAACCTTCCAAAACACATCTAATCCAACTTTTCATCCACAACCTTCCATCCATCCATGGCGTCTTCCTCCTATGCCCCCGGCGTTCTTCCCCCTCTCAGTGCAAAGGTGTCCGAGAAGCTTACAAGGGAGAACTATCTTCTCTAGAAGGCTCAGGTCATGTCGGCCATCCGCGGTGCTAGTCTTGTGCCGATCCTCTACAGGACGTCACAAGCGCCGGCACAAACCGTGGAGGTCACCGACAAGGATGACAAGAAGATTGTCGTCCCCAACCCGGAGTATGAGAAGTGGATGGCACAAGATCAACAACTCCTGTCCTACCTCCTCAACTCGCTCACCTCTGATGTGCTCACGCAAGTCGCGAGGCTCACGTCCTCGGCGCCCGTCTGGTCGGCGCTGGAGACCATGTATTCGGCGCAATCTCGCGCACGGATCACAAACCTCCGGATGCAGCTGGCAACTTGCAAGAAGGGTAGCATGACTGCCCTGGCGTACTTCTCCAAGATGAAGAAACTCGGTGATGAACTAGCTGCTGCCGGCAAGGTGATTGAAGATGACGAGATGGTGACCCTCATCCTGGCTGGGCTCGACTTCGACTACAACCCGCTTGTGTCCTCGGACATGGGGCGCACCACTCCCATCTCGGTGAGCGAATTATACTCTCAGCTCCTAGCTTTTGATTCAAGACTTGAGCTACTCCAGGAGAACAATGGTGGCGGCTACCAGTCCTCGGCCAATTCAGCAAGGAGAGGCCGGGGCAACAACTTCCGTGGCCGCGGTGGTGGCCGTGGTGGACGCGGCGGCCGTGGCAACTTCGGTGGCAGGGGCAACAAGCCCCCCAAGCAGGCGCATCAAGGAGGGTCAAGCACCAAGTTGGCGTGCCAGATTTGTGGCAAAGGAGGCCATGAAGTGGTGGACTGCTGGTACCGCTATGATGAGAGCTATCAAGGCCATGGCAACTCCAAGAGTGCAGGTTCGGCTACTACCAATTATGGAGTAGACACGAACTGGTACATGGACAGTGGAGCCACCGACCACATCACAAGCGAGCTTGAGAAGCTCACCGTTCGTGACAAGTATCATGGACAAGATCAGGTGCACACAGCGAGTGGTTCAGGTATGAAAATTAGTAACATTGGTCATACAGTTTTACATACCCAACAGAAAAAGTTGCATCTGCAAAATATTTTACATGTTCCTAAAGCCAATAAAAGCCTTGCTTCTGTTCACAAACTTGCATCTGATAATAATGCCCTCATTGAGTTTCATCCTAATCTTTTTCGTATAAAGGATCGGGCCACGAAGAGAATAATTCATCAAGGCAAGTGTGAGGGAGGATTGTATCCTCTTCGGCTTCCATCAAGAGAAGCCAAGTCTCGGAAGCAAGTCTTTGGTGCAATAAAGTCGTCTACATCAAGATGGCATAGTCGTTTAGGTCATCCCTCATTTTCTATTGTTGAGCGTGTGGTTAAAAACAATGATTTGGCTTGTGTTAGTGATGAGAGTTCTAGTTCTGTGTGTGACTCTTGTTTAAGAGCTAAAAGTCATCAGCTTCCGTATCCTAAGTCTACCAGTGTGTCTCATGCTCCACTAGATTTAATCTTTTCTGATGTGTGGGGACCGGCGCCAACCTCGGTTGGGAGACACACATACTATGTGAGCTTCATCGATGACTTCAAAAAATACACATGGATCTATCTTATTAAGAAAAAATCTGATGTTTTTCAGGTGTTCCATGACTTCCAGAATCTAGTTGAGAGGGGGTTCGATAGAAAAATTATTTCTGTTCAAAGTGATTGGGGAGGCGAGTATGAAAAACTCAACTCTTTCTTTAAACGAATAGGGATCTCTCATCACGTTTCCTGTCCACACGCACATCAACAAAATGGCTCCGCTGAAAGGAAGCATCGCCATATAATAGAAGTTGGTCTTGCTCTTCTAGCTAATGCTTCCATGCCATTAAAATTTTGGGATGAGGCCTTCCTCGCCGCAACATATCTTATCAACATGCTCCCTAGCAAAGTTATCAATTTTGAGACACCTGTTCAGCGTCTCCTTAAAGAAACACCTGATTATAATTCCCTTCGAGTGTTCAGATGTGCTTGTTGGTCTAATCTTAGACCCTACAACAATCATAAACTTTTCTTCCGTTTCTCTAAATGTGTGTTTCTTGGTTACAGCTCTCATCACAAAGGCTTTAAATGCCTTGAGCCAAATACTGGAAGATTTTATATCTCCAGAGATGTTATATTTGATGAAGCTGTCTTTCCTTTTGAACACCTTCATCCAAATGCAGGAGCACTATTGCGCAAAGAAACCCTTCTCCTTCCTGATCATCTCTGTAACTTAAATTGTGGGGATGTAACATATACTGATTCTAATGGTACTAGTGATCATACTAATCATTCACAAGATTCTGTTGAAGATGTTGATGAGATGCAGGAAGACACAGAAGATCCAGGCATTCTTTTCCAGGAAGATCTCCTGGCAGGATCAGGCGCTGGATCCCAGGCGGATCCGCCTGACGCAGGCGGCTCAGGCGCAGGTGCTTCCGCAACTGCGGGAGCCTCCCCGGTTTCGACGCGTGGGGGGACAGAGGTACAGGCGCCTGCGACGTCAGAAGCCGCGTCCGCGTCTCTGCCGACAGGCGCTCCCGGATCTTCTGCTGCTCCACCAACGCCACATGGATCGCCTACGGCGCCACACGGTTCGCCTACCGGATCTCCTGCGCCATCAGCTGCGCCGTCAGGTGCTGGATCCCCTACACCGGCTCATGGATCTCCTGCGCCGCAAGCTCCTGCATCACCTCCTGCACCTCGTCCGCATACACGCCTGCAAAGCGGTATTGTCAAACCTAAAGTAATTACTGATGGGCGCATTAGATGGTGTAATGTGTGTACAACAGGAGAACCTGAGACAGCACTAGAAGCCATGAAAGATCCCAGGTGGAAGAAGGCTATGCAGGAAGAGTTAGATGCACTGATCAGGAACAGGACTTGGAGGCTTGTACCTTCTAGCAAAGGTAAAAATATAATTGATTGTAAATGGGTGTTTAAGATCAAGAGGAAGTCTGATGGATCAGTTGAAAGATATAAAGCAAGACTTGTAGCAAAAGGCTTCAAACAACGGTATGATATTGATTATGAAGATACGTTTAGTCCAGTTGTTAAAATTGCTACTGTTAGATTGGTTTTATCAATTGCTGTATCTAGAGGATGGAGTTTGAGGCAATTAGATGTGCAGAATGTGTTTTTGCATGGCGTTCTGGAAGAAGAGGTCTATATGCGGCAACCACCAGGTTTTGAAAATATGTCTATGCCTAACTTTATATGTAAGCTGGACAAGGCAATTTATGGGCTCAAGCAAGCTCCAAGGGCCTGGTATTCGAGGTTGAGTGCTAAACTTCTTGCTCTTGCTTTTCGTGCATCTAAGTCAGATACCTCCTTATTCATATATTCCAAGAAAAATGTTATGTTATTTATGCTCATATATGTGGATGATATTATTGTCACTGGGAGTTCCCAAGAGGCTATTGATGCGTTGCTTTGCGATCTAAAGCAGGAGTTTGCTCTCAAGGACCTTGGTGACTTGCATTATTTTCTTGGGATTGAAGTGAGAAAGGACAAGGAAGGTATAGTATTGTCTCAAGAAAAATATGCTCATGACATTCTAGCTCGGGTCGGAATGATGAAATGTAAGCCTTCGGTCACACCTTTATCTACATCAGAGAAATTGTCTAAATATGAAGGTGATTTGTTGAATCCAAGTGATAGCACAAAGTATCGTAGTATAGTTGGGGCATTGCAATACCTTACTCTTACTAGACCAGATTTGGCTTTTTCGGTTAACAAGGTGTGTCAGTTTTTGCATTCTCCAACTACTGCTCATTGGTCAGCTGTCAAGAGAATTCTCAGATATATTATGTATACTCTCGATATTGGGCTAAGAATCAGGAAGTCTAATTCCATACTTGTCAGTGCATTCTCTGATGCTGATTGGGCAGGAAGCATTGATGATAGAAGACCAACAGGAGGATTTGCAATATACCTTGGAAGTAATCTGGTCTCATGGAGTGCAAGGAAACAGGCTATTGTATCTCGTTCTAGTACAGAAGCTGAATACAAAGCAATGGCCAATGCCACAGCCGAGGTAATTTGGGTAGAATCTCTTCTAGCTGAACTTGGGGTTAAATTTCGAAGACCTTCATGTTTATGGTGTGATAATCTTGGGGCAACATCTCTCTGCAAATCCTGTCTTTCATGCAAGAGCAAAGCATATAGAAATAGACTTTCATTTTGTACGAGAAAGAGTTGCCAAGAGACAATTGGAGGTACGGTTCATTTCATCAAATGATCAAGTTGCAGATGGATTTACAAAAGCCTTGCCGACACATAAGCTAGAAGTGTTCAAGAACAATCTGAATCTTGAGTCAAGACAAGCTTAGATTGAGAGGGAGTGTTAAGATATAGTAGATATTGTTTGTAACACAAGTTGTATATCTCATGTATATACTGCAGGTTGTTTAGATAGAAGATCTCCTTAGAGATAGAGATAATTTTCTTGTACTTAGAATCTACTAAACAACCGGCTCCCTGTAAATCTTCCTATATAATCAACACGGAACCGAGGGCAAGCCAAGATAGGCAGCCTCGTTACCTCAACTTACACGGCCATGAGAGGGTAGAAGGGAACGGAGACTGCACAACGATGAGCTTGCGCATACTTTGAGCTTGCGCATACCAGTAGTCATGCATTTAAGCTTGATCACACAATCACGGTTGATAGCACCAACACATCTACGAGTATTACCAACTTCGAGTCTTAAAACACATTAAAATTGCACGTACATAACAAGTTCACACGCATCCCAAACTTCCCCGGCGCGCACGCAGGCGCACCCATTATGGTACTACTAGTGTCTCTTCTCTCTCCCTTACTTAATAATAAACTGCTAAACAAGCAACACAAATCAAAGCTCAAACGTAACAAACACTTAGCCCAGCATACGTGCAGTTACACGCATGCAGAATTGCAGATCGATGGCGTCCATGGATCATTATAAGTGAAGGATCGGAGGCAGCGCACGCGACAGATGACTTACTAGGCGTCCATGCGCGCCGGGTACTGGTCGACGCAGTCGAGCCAGGGGCTGCGCGACGGGCGGCGCACGCGGCGGACGGCGCGCCACACGGCGCTGTTGCACTTGAACCCGGACCCGAAGGCGAGCTGCCACACGCGGTCGCCCCGCCGGACGCGGCCCTTGGCCTCCAGGTACGCCAGCTCGTACCAGATGCTGCTGCTCGAGGTGTTGCCGAAGCGGTGCAGCGCTGCGCGGGAGGCCTCCAGGTCGCCGTCGCGGAGGCCCAGGTTGCTCCGCAGGTGCTCCAGCACGTCCCGGCTCGCCGCGTGCATGCAGAAGTGCTCGAACGCGCGCTTGAAGTCCGGGATGTAGGGCGCCGCCGCGGAGGCGTCGCCCGGCGGCGGGGTGGAGGTCTTGGACGGGAACAGGTGGCGGAACAGCACCCCGGCGAAGAAGAGCAGCTGCTCCGAGAAGGGCAGCACCAGGGGACCCAGCGTGGTGATGTTGGTCTTGAGCGCGTGCCCGCCCACCTCCAGCAGATCGCGGCTGATGGACAGGCCCTTGATCCGCTGCTCGTCCTCCTCCTGGTACACGGACCGGAACGCGCGGTCGTCGGCGCCCTTGTGCGTGCGCACCACGTGCTCCAGCTGGTACTTGGCACGGTGGAAGTCGCGCCGCCGGTTCGAGAGCAGCACCGCCGCGCAACCCGCGCGGAAGAAGACGTTCGGGATCAGCATCGACCGCCGCTTCCCGGGGTACCAAGTGAAGGACACCGCCTCCGTGCTCACCACGACGGCGAGACCCGCGCCGCTCGCCTGCAGCATGTCGCGGGCGAGGTCGACGGCGATGACACCCGCGCTGCAGCCCATGCCGCCGAGGTTGTAGCTCAGGATGTTCCCGCGCATCTTGTAGTGGTTCACGATCATGGCCGACAGCGACGGGGTCGGGTTGAAGAGGCTGCAGTTGACGACCAGCACGCCCACGTCCTTGGGGCGGACGCGGCACTTGTCGAAGAGCTCGTCCAGGGCGGCGAACATGGCCGTGGAGGCCTCCGCACGGCCCTCCTTCATGGTGGCGCAGTTGACGTTGGGCTCGAAGACGCAGCGGGGCATGTAGGACTCGTCGCCGATGCCGGACTTGGCCAGCAGACGCGACTGGAACGCCAGGCTGTCCTCGT
This sequence comes from Cenchrus fungigraminus, assembly GCA_036936925.1. Taxonomy (NCBI): domain Eukaryota; kingdom Viridiplantae; phylum Streptophyta; class Magnoliopsida; order Poales; family Poaceae; genus Cenchrus; species Cenchrus fungigraminus. The sequence continues at coordinate 133,645,489 of CM072777.1, forward strand.
CGAACTTGCCTGACTTGCGAGCCAGGTCGATGAACTCCGCCTTGGATACCTGCGTGCACACACCAGCATCAACTATTATATTATTACCAGATGCTAATCCATTCTATTTGCAATTAGTACACGCGGATCAAACCAGCATGCTCTGCTAGCTCCTGTGTTGATAGTTCATTCAAGACGTGCTCATTGATTGTGGCTCGAGCGCCCAAGTGTGGTGAGTGGCCGATTGACCTCAACCTAACGGAAACCGTTCGATCCCCTACCTACCCACCCGTCTCTGGTCATAACTTCCTCTCCTGCCTCCGGCCGGCCCATTCATACCAGTGGGCCCCGAGGCCCAACGCACCCATTCATCATTCATGCATGCGAGCCACTGAGCCAGTATCTGAGGATCTGACAGAGGCGAACTTAGCGCTGACTACACGTTGATGATGGTTGATTACACATGCTGATGGAGGATTAGATTCAGATGACAGTTTGTAGGATTGCAGTTGTGTATGCGATCTGTCAGTGTAGGCGTATTTATGAATGCTACTGTCTGAAGTGTTTCTGCAATTGGTGGCAGCTGGCCGAGACTGTGACCGTATTAAAGGGCCGGCCCAGCACTGCTAAACCTCAAGGAGTATGTTTAGCAGTGCCATAACCTATAGTCTTGATCGATTCATGTTTTCTACACAAAATATATAGTAAGCACTAATAGAACAGTAGCAGACCGAAGCATGTTCGGTTTATCTAGATTGACTTATTTCCTCTTACACGATACTATTCAATCTATCAGCCAAGTATCAGATGCTCCGGGGATACAAGGTGCAACAACCTAATCAGATGAAACTTTTTTTTAGTAGGGCTGCATGAATCATATAGTACTTTGCAAGTAATTGAAGTGTAAAGTTACACGTGACATGATTTTTGGTTGCATCATCTCCTCCCAGTTTGGGTTCTGTCAACTATAAATAGCCTGATCCATTTTTCTCATAGTAGATCAGATGTGTATATCCCATTTGTTGTGTGTAAGGTGCGTATAACATGACTATAAAATGTGCACTACGAAAGCAAGGCAATTCAAATCAAGGAAGAAACAGCCGAAAAGCATGTTTCGTAGTGGAAGCGCAGCGAGTGCCTAATCTGTGCTACACCTGCAGATCGACGGGTGTGCTTTGCATGCAAATCATACATACATACCTTGAGCTCGTCGGCGGGCTTGTAGCACGCGAAGTCGATGAGGTAGACGGGCCTGGGCCTGGACATGATGTAGACGGAGATGGTGAAGGCGAGGACGGCGAGGAAGGCGAGCACGGTGGCGAGGTCGTAGGTGGCCTCCCCCCACACCTTGTTCCACAGCTCGTCGCGGGTGAGGCTGCCCAGCTCGGCGCCGCACACCAGGACGATGACCGGGATGGTGGCCAGGTACACGCCGTGGCTGATGAGGTAGTGGTACCCCAGCCGGACGTACTTGAGGTTCACCGACTGCAGGAAGTCCGGCAGACGGCGGCGCACGCGCACCGAGAACGTCGGCGACCCGGCGTCGGGACCCGACGGCTCCACGCCGCGGTTCACGATCTCCGTCGAGAGCAGCGCCTGCTCCCGCGCCATGGCCGACGACCCCCGGCCCTTGTGTGGATGGGAGCTCGGCTAGCTGCTGCTGGTGGTCTCGGGATCGAGCAGTGGCGAGGATGAGAGGGAGGGGCAAGGGTCCAGCTAGTACTGATATACTACTGGCAGCAGGAGGAGGAGGAGCAGCAGCAGCCGGGTTGGGGAGGAGATGGCGGGTGGGTGGGAGGTGGTGGCAGTTAATGCCATTAGAGGCGAGGCCAGGGACGGACGGAGGGGGAGATCACTTCACTAGTCGGCATGGTGTTCATGCCTGCCTCTCCATGCATGCGTCTTTGATGATGTGTGTGAGGCTGACATGTTGGCCCCATTGCCAGCTGAACCCGCACAGACAGCGGCGCAAAGAGCTTTTTGCATGTCCACTGCTGGGTATTGCAATTGCTGGTACAGTACTTGCGTGGCAATTTAATTATGCATTTTTTTTTGCAGAAAATGAAATGAAATGGCCATCCATTAGTACTACACGTTTATTAAAAGACTGAGTGTGCAATGGTGTGGAAAACACGAGGGCTTAATTAGGATTTAGATCCTTGACACCTTTGATTGTCTCTCCATCAAAAATTAAGGTGGTTTAATCGTCATTTACAGTACCTAAATGATGAGAACTACAGCGCTTTGTCTTTAATGTAACAATGTTGCGTGTGACCATACGCCATGTTTGCTACTTGGGGGGAGAAGATATGTACTGGTTTTGCCTGCGTGACATGTGCAGGCATGCCTGGTTTTCCTTTAAAACGGCCTGGAACGGACCGGACCAGAGCTAGCCGGATTCGCTCAAGAACATTGACGCACACTGCACCCTCATTGCAAACACGCACACAAATAAAAGGGGAGTTGGAAGACAAAGAAAGATATGGCTGCAACTGAAATCTGAAACGGTGGCCCAATCGGCTTGATTGATCAATCAGACCTGCATTATCCTTAATCAGGTCGATTGACACTCAATGAGACCTCAAAAGAAAATCAGGTCACTTGGCACTTGGCAGCCGAGGACGTGAGGTATCGCTGCACCGAAAGTGCCCTAGCAGTGGCAGCTGCGAACTGAATCTGGAGGCGGATGGGCCGGTGGAGGAGGGCTTTGCGATTGGCAATTTGGCATCACGCATGCAGGCCGGGCGCCCTGCACACCTAACCTCGCCGTGGCGACATGAATTGGACCTGCCGTGCTCGGCGATAGCTGGAGCTCATTCACTCCGATTCCCTGGGACGGGTCTGATGAGGCGCGGTCGATGGAAACGAGCACCATCTCATCTCATCACACGGACGACCTCTTTAATTTGCTGCTGGCTCCGCAGCTGGCTGGCTCATCACCCAAACCGGCTGGGGGACACTCGATCGTTCGTGGCATTGAAACCGCACGGGTACCACCCCAGCTGCCTCAAATCCGCTTTCTTGACAGGTAACACCACATCACACAAGCAGGAAAGCCAGGAATTTTGGAAGAATACCACAAGTTATAAATTTCGTTGACAAAATTACTGATTCCGAAACAGGAAAACAACGCGCTCTAATCCGCTTCCTCTTGTCTGAAGAAGTGAAGATGACAGCCAGTAGACCCAGTCAGTACACGGAGACCTGGGAATCAGACAGGCAGAGTGACAGCGCCAGGAGGCAAGAGCTACGCTGCTCATTCATGCCAAGAGCGACAGGTTGACCCCAGTCCGCAAGGGTTAACCACCCTGCTAGTGACATTTATCCTCCAGCACAGTACATCCATACGAGCAGAGCAACAGTTAGTTTGGGGTTCATCACTCGCCATCTTGGCCTCCCGTGGGTGCTCGTTGTCTCGGGATCTGACAGAAAAACTTCTAGTCACCATCAGGAGGATAACAATGCCTTAATGACACAAGCAAAAGAAAAGGGCAGTTGAATGCCCCTTGTTAGCCCGGTCAGATCGATGCGTAGATGTATATTTTTTTCATGTATCATGCACATTGCACAGTGATGGGGACATACAAAGATTAATGTGTGTATTGGATCCCAGCAACTACTTCCGGCTCCCTAAATTTGACACGGCACTTCACTGTACCTCTTAATGGTACTGCTCCAACAGTTTCAGCTGGAAAGAGGTATCCCGATTTCATTATGTGGTTGATGGTCCATGCGTCCAGCATGGCACACCTTCTGCACATCAAAACCATCTTTTAGCAAAGGTTGAAAATGTAAGCAACTCAAATCATCTAGAAATAGCTTGGAAAATTATGATTTGTTTGATGGGAAAAAGGAGTATACTCTGTTCCATCACATCCACCAGTATATCCATATATAAGAGATGATCGGTTCTCTGAGCGGCGCCCCAGCCATAACTCATAAATCCACGAAATCTGAACAACGAAGGAATGCCCATGCAAGAATGCAATTTTGTCAATCCAGTGAACTCCCTCCCAACAGCACCGCCATTGTTAGGTTCTTCAAGAAATCAGGACTTGTTGCCTTGTGAAGCCTTAAATGACGAACATGGCAGACCATCCAAACGAGGATGGACGGATGCCGACGGACGGGAGATCTGTAGAGCAGGAACAACATTCATGGTGGCAACGACCCAGGAGGAAGTAAATGGGGGGCGTCTTGCTCCCATGTGGTAGCATTAAGCCGCGCCTCTGATCGCCATGTGAGCATGTTTGCAGCAGAGGTGGTGGATCTTCTTCTCCACGGACCAGCCAGTGAACGCTGAAGTGAAGTATCTCCTGTTCAAAGACAAAAGGATAATTGCGAAGGAAATTGAATTTCACATTGGAAGATGGCAAACTATCGGTACAAGTCAGCAAAATACATATGGTACAGCAGTTTGTTGTTTTAAGCTAACATGGAATATGTAAACAATACCAACAATTTAAGATGGCTGCAAAGTGAATTGAGCTGAATAGTCGTCTCACTTGGAGACTAGAGGCTGGTTTCCCTTTCTGTAAAGCACACAATACAAAACAAAAAACAGCTTACTTTCACCGCACAAAATGGTTAGCTTGCTATATTCAGGAAGCGCCAAGAGATGCCTACTATACAGTATGACAGCATCTAGCACTGCTTTAAAGCCAGTCACAGAATTTGCTGTGCAATGCAAGAGATGGCACATTATCAAGGGGAGACAAATAGAAAGATGGCAGATTGTCAGTTAATATCATAACCCCACATATACATTATTTTTGCGCAAATTGATGAAGATGTACACCAGCTAGGAGAAAAGACATAAACTTATTTGTAATGTGAACCCCTTTCTCAAGGGAAAAACACACAGAGAGAGGATGTACTATGTATGCATGTTTGCGAACTTGGCTGCACTGGAATTGACCAGAGAAAGAGAGAGTAACCTTCCAAGCATATTTTGAAACATAAACGCCTATACGCATAAAAGGAGAATAATAAACAGGGAGGGGCTGAAAAGTTCTAGCAAAATTGACAATCACAATACGAGCACAAACCAAATAAAACATAGAAGCATTACACAGAAACAACTTCTGGAAAAGCTCTGCAGCAAGACCAGCAAATTTAATCAGCATATCATCAAGATAGAGCACACATTTGACATATTAATGTATAAATAAAATGTTGACATATTCCGTAGATATATTTTTACTATGTCACCCAATGTACACTTATTAGTCATTTAGGTACTAAGTTATGGGCCACTTTATTAACAAAAGGTGGTAGCAGAACAACTCAAATTGACATTCTTGCAAACGATTTGTTCATCCATTCTACAAAATTGCTTCTATATAAGGATTATCATTCATCAATGACACCGAAGGTAGTCATGCACAATTGCACATATCTAAACTTTTAATTCATCACCTCCTTCCTCCTGGAGTGCTGAAAGGAAAGGTAAGACTTTTTAATAATGAAGATGTCATGGACAAAACCATAACTTGAGTACCACAGCATGTTTTGTCTCATCCATTTTTTCCAAAGAAAAAATCATAGGCCACTGATCTGGTTTTATAATATGAATGGGACCTGGTATAAGCAATATTCAACCCTCCCATGTCCATCATTGCAATCTGTCTGAGCTTTTGACTCATATTTTTAATAGTCCAAATACGTCACTAGCAAGAGAATAGTACCCAATCTGCCTCAATCTGTTTAAGCTTGGCAAAATCTGGAACTCTGTAAATGGCAGCAGCTAGGAAATAGTTAACAATTATTCTTCTGTGCTACACATGCAGAAACACGAATTCAATCTCTGCAAAACTCATCTGTATCCCCTAAATCCATCTCAGAGTCATCTGAAATAGAACAGCCATCTAAGATGTCATCCGAATTTTCACTTTCAATGTCCAATATAGCATCACCACCACCACTTAATAAATAATCCTCCGAATCAGAAGACGTGTCAAATTTACCAAGATTCTTCAACCTCCCTCTATAACCAGTAAGTTGAAGGAGCTTTTCCCTCCACTGCACCAACAGGCACTTCTCTATCAATTCTGTCCCATCATATGCCTCTGTTAAGAACACGCTAAATCTCTTTCCCCTCTCGGAAACATAAAAGATGCCATAATGCTTCAAGAGTAACCTCATCAGCTTCTGTGGCATTACAAACTCACGGCGGAAATGCGTAAGGTGATCGGTCACCAGCCTCTTTTCCAACATGAAGCTCAGTATCTCGTGCATCACTGCAACAGCCCTCTTATCAAACTCAGGCGAGCCAGGGGTCAATCCCTTTGCCTCTGCATAAGGGGAGAGGTAGGTGATCTTCTGAAACTGCTCGGTATTGCCCGTCTTCACATAATGATGAGCTTTCCCTCGAAATCTGTAGTAACTTGTAAAATTTGGCGGGAATTTCATCGGGAACGGAAGCGAGAGCTCTCCTGGAGGACTGGCATTGGCATTGGCATCACCAGCTGATGCAGCAGCCTTCTTCTCAAGCTCAGTGACTGCCCAGTTTGGGTTCCAAGAGACGAGCTCCAAATACTCACCATCCTCCGATCTGACCAACGTGAACTGCTCCGGGAACATATGCACCCACCGTGTCCGAAAGTCATGAGGAAGCCCCATGTCGCGCCGGAAGTGGGCGATCTTGTCGACTGCCAGCCGCCGGTCGACGGACATCATGAGCATCCTAGTGACGTACTGCGCGGCCGTGGGGGAGTGCTCCTCCAGCAGGCGCGCCTCCTCCTCGACGAGCGCCTCCGCCTGCGGCGACAGGCCCGCCCACATGACGCCGCGGCTGTCTCGGCAGACCTCGAACAGCTGCGGCGAGCGGCGCACGAAGTGGGCTACCTTGTGCGGCTTGACGAGGCCGAGCTGGGGGCGCAGGATCTCCAGGCGCTTGAGTGGCGTGACGTGCTCCTCCTCCTTCTTGAGGGCCTCGACGACCGTGAGCACCTTGGAGAGGACCTTCCAGCGCTCGGTGGCCACCTCGAGCGCGTGCACGCGCTTCTTCTTGCTCCGGTCATGCACGCTGCGGCCACGCGTCATGCCTCTCGCTGGCGAAATCTGGTAGGGGCACTGGCATCGCCACTGCCCCTGGCCCCGGCAGCGAAGCAGCTCGCTCAGGTAATTGCGCGAACACGTTGCGTGCATGGCGTGTGTGTGGCGGTCAGGGAGCGCTCAAGCGGGAAAGATCGAACAGAAGCAGTGATAACTGTGTTGCGTGTGTAAGGAGGACGCCGACGACCAGGAAGCTAGCCGCGCCGCCGGACGGCGGCGAGAGGAGCAGGAGGACAGGGGCGGCGGCGGCGGCGGCGGCGGCGGCGGCGGCGGCGGCCTGAAGGGAGAGGACGAGGGAAGCAGAAATTGGAAAGGGCCGCGTGGTTTAGTCGTCGCATCTATCAAACCACCGATGATGATGTTGCAGAAACGATTTGCAGCCCATTTCAGTATTGGGCTGTATCGGGCTTGAGAGGCCATTTTTTGTTGTGCTTTTATCTTAAGCCCGTAATTATATAGCAAAGGAATTCAGGCCTTCAGCCCACCAGTTACGTTTGCACTCTTGAACTTCCCGATGAGGCCAATCTGATTTGGGCAGTTGGGGCGGATGTTTCTTTTCTGAAAAAAAGATAGAAGAGCAGAAGAAATCTCGGAGCACACGTCGTTGCCGTTAGGGCAGACAGAAAAAGAGGAGTGTGTTAATCTAAAAAGAAAAAGAGGAGCGTGATCGCCGCATTCCATATTCTAGTTGTTAGGAAATTTAAATCGTCCAATTAGAAAATCTTATCTCTCACAATACTGTCGTTAGCTGTGCGAATAACAGATGCTGTTATTTCTTTGTTTCGTAAGAAGATGGACATTGGACATCATATTTTAAAGACGATGCCATTCCATTCCATTGCTAATTTACCTGTATATAAGGTTCCTGCTTCCAAAATATTGGAACAATGAAACATAAGACTGAGTAGTACAATGATACATGATTATATATTAGCTAGATCATGATTATCGCAACCAAGATTTCAGGATTGTTTTTTTATACAGTATCCAATATCATCTAGCATTTAGTAATTGCAGAATTTCTTTACTGGTGTCAAATGCTTTCATACTCATTTGCAATGCATAAGTGTTTGTTCTTTTCCAAGTGGTATTGACAATTTAAGGATTGCATTTGCTTTTTCATATTTTGACTTCTACTGTGGAATAATCATTCAAACTGAAAGGCAAATTGTGATGCGGGGTAAATTACATTGTGGTTGGAAATATCCAAAAGAAAGACATTCACCAAGATGGTAAATGCTTAATCAGAGAAGAGATATTTAAGGACTGGCAAGTGGAAACAACAAGTGATAATGTGAGTTTCTTGCATTTGTTCCTCTATAATATAAGATTGTCTACGAGTTGATTGTCATCTATGAGAATCATGACTTTTTTTTCTTTTGTACACAGTAGAAAAAACTGAAACTGTTGTTTTCGAAATTATTTATTGCGAGTGTTTGCGAATTATTTTTCATGTTAGAAATTTTCATAGCCCGTACAAACACACGGACACCATCGTAGTGACACAACATTCCTTTAGAAGTGTACATGTGTCAACGACGGATACACGAGCAGCGGCGACGCGACCGGTGGCGGGCTGCCCGAGCAGAGGATCAAAAAGAACTTTACATTTATCGAAAATTGAATCCACAATTCAGTTCCATGACTACCCTCACAACCATACTACTCTCATTATACAAGCTTTGAATTTAAAACGAAACTACAATATAGTTGGACTCTTAAAAAAAAAGACGCCGTCACTGCCATTAGCGGCAACGCCACAACTCAGCCGACTACATTGCAACAGTACCTTTAAACAATTCGATTCCAAAGGAATCGAAGAAATTTCGACGATAGATTTCAGGCACCAAACAGAACACTAAAAATAAAGTAAACGATATACAAAATTCCACGAGATCTCAGGCACCGGACTGAACACTAAAAATAAAGTAAACGATATAGTTCCAGATATGAGCTTTGTTCCGGTACTTAGGTAGTACCAGATAGTACCAGCTAGTACCTTGTACTAATATTTTTTCACCAGCTAATTTAATTAGGTAGTACCATATAGTACCTAGTACCGGGTCCACCAAAATGGTACTACACGATACTATCCTATTGGTACTACCACCGTTAGATTTCACCGGATGGATGGCTCACATTAATTACAAGCACCCTAAAATTTCCTTCCAGATATATACATCAAGCTCAGTGCTCAGTAAACTTCACGGAGGCGCTCAACGTACCCCTTTGTTTCCAGCTCCGCCCGCAGCTGTTCCTTTTCAACCTTGAACGACTCGCGCGACTTGTACACGAACTCCGCCGCGTCGGCCAGACTCTCCCTAATCCTATCCCGCAAGTCCCTGTTCTTCACGCAGGCCAGCTGCTCTTCGGTGCACAGGGGCATGGCCACAGTGCTGATGGGAGCCGTCAGCGCAATGTCGATCTGCTCTTGAGTCAGCCTGACCATAACCTTGTTTGTTTCCTTCTTCCCGGGCTTCAAGTGGCCGGAGGAAGTTGACCCCTTCATCGTCTCCTCAGTCGATCCCTCCCTCGTCTGCTCGACTGCTCTGTCTCGAAAGCTAATCATCATCAAAACCTAGATCTGGGAACAGGCGGCGGCCGGGTTCGTGTTGTTGGACCGGATGGATGATATATGTATCCTCCAAAGGCACTATCGATCGGATCGGACGGAAACCCCTTCCTTCTCCGACTCGCTTTCACAGTTTCAGCGGAGGATGGATGCTCTCAGTTTCAGCGGAGGCATTTTTTTAAAAAAAAACAGTGGAGGTATTCTTTACTACTCCTCACAGTGAGTCAACGTCTTCAGCTTTTCAACGAAGGGAACACGCCTCGAACTGGAAGAGAGCGGAGGCGAGCTCGCGCGTGCAGTCCTGCTCCATTCGGAGTAGTACAACCGCTGGTCACAGCACAAGTCGCATTCGCAACTGACAACTTGCCAAAGCCCTGCCGCGCCTACTACCGTTGGTCTCCGAGGTGATCGCTCACCGCCGTGCACGCGCTGACGACACGCATGCCGCCTACGACCACGGCGCCCCCCGTCCCGCGTGCGCGCACGAGCCGGGGCTACCAGCTGTGCCAGGTCTCCGTTCTGTCTCCTTCATCAGTTCCCTCCCAGCAAATCTTCTCTCCTCCGACTCCGATGATCCGATCCTGCTTGCTGTGGAAGAAGCAGCCAGCGAGCCATAATTCTGCTGCATCAAAATCACACTCTACTTGGGTGTCACAAAAGCATGTTACCGTGTTTTTTAAAAAAAACACATAGTGGTGGCCAAGAGAGTAAAATTAAACCGCGGCGCCACTTTGACCCCGCTTGCGTTTTCACGTCGTGCCTAGTAGTAGTAGTAGTAAATTCAAAGCTTTTTCCGTCTACGGAACCTTAACCTTTTTTTTCTCGCAGATGTCAAAAACAAATTTAGAAAACCATTTCCTTTTCTTTTCTTTTTGAGGAGGAAAAAATCATTAACAGACAGCCTCAGGCTTTGAATTAGCGTGACGCTCACGACAGATTTCCCGATGTGAGGCGTCGTTGAGGAAGATATTTTACGCACCCACATGTCTCCCGCGCGCCGAGTTGCTGTCGGAAACGTGACGGAATCCGCGCCGCGCCGCGCCGCGCACCGCATCCTATCCTCGTCTCGGCACAGCCACATCCTGACCGTTCCGTGCCGAGGCGAGCGTGCCGGCCACGTCGCTCGCGTGGCTGGCAGCCGGGCGCGACAGGGAGTCGGCGTCGGGCCAGGCCGGCGCCCGTGCACAGGCTGACGACAGGCCCAGCCGCGTGCGCCACAGGAAAACCACCGCGGGAACGCGGGTGGTGGCGGTGGCGGTGGCGGGAGACTCGAACGGCGATTGGGAGGGGCCGAAAGCGACGCGACGGGCTCTCGGTTCGATTTGAATAGTAGCGGTGCCTGCAAGTTGCAGGCGGTTGGGGAGGGGAGGAAAGGGAAGGTTCCCGTCGCCTAGCTGCTTGCTCGGTCGGGTCGGCATGTGAATTCCACGGGCGCGCCCCACTTGGCCGGCGCGGCGATCTCCCATACTCGCTCCGTCCCAAAATCTCGCACTTTGTGGAGTCAATCATTTCAAAATTTGACCAAATATATATTAAAAAATACTAATGATTATGATACTAAATAAACATCATTAGTTTAATCATGTTATATATTTTTATCACAAACTTGTTTAGAGACACAAATGTTAATATTATTTTTCTATATATCTAGTCAAATTGAAAACTTGTTGACTTCTCAAAATGGGAGATGAGCACTTATTGTGGGACGGAGGGAGAAGACTATTGCCAGCGACGGCAATAGTATAATCCACGCTAGGGTAGTAGAGAGGGTGGTGGGTGCCGCTCCAAAAGAAAAGGGAAAAAGGTATACTAGTAGGCGCGTAGTACGCGGTTTTGTGGGCACGTTTTCGTGGTGGCCGTTTGGACCACTTTTGAAATTCCGGAGCAATAGAATACTGTTACGGGAGTACTGTACCGATTTGAGCCTGTGGTTGGAGTTCCATCAATTGGATTGTGAATTCTTCTTGTTTCTGCTTCGTCTTTCGGGTTAATTTGTTTCTTGATTCAACTGATGAGTTTTTCTCGTACAAGTTATATGCGTGGAGGACTCTTGCTTGTTGCATGCTGAGCAAGATTTGTGCTAAGGTTCTTGATACAAATCAGGGATGATTGATTTGTGCAGGAAAGTATGTGGAAGAATGAATGGAAGGCGCAAGTTTGTTCAATCTCCATCTTCTTTCTATCGAATCTTACAAGAGCAAAGCACTCTTGAAAAAAGGGTAACCAAGAATACATCTCTACAATTCTCTGTCTGTGTAAGAGCACGAGCAAATGCTCCTGCTCTGTTCGACCAAACCCAAATTCCATCCCCAAGAACCCGCCCAATTAAATCACTACTAATTCATCCCCAACATGTGCGGCGAGCTCCGAATCACAGCGCGATGGTGGTGAGGCGCTCGGCGTCCGTGCTCCCCAGCCCGAGCCATGCGGCCGGCTTCTTCGTCTTCTCGGCCTCCTCCTCCGCGGGGGACGGGCGGGTGTAGGGCGCGCGCTCCACGAGGCGGTCCTTGCGCTTGGCGAGGAACCGCTGCAGCGACGCCTTCCTGGCGATGGGCATGTCGTCGCGCGGGGCCGCCGGTGCCGGCACCGCCGCCCGCTCGGGGCCGGCACCTGCGGCGAGGCGCATGACCTCGGCCGCCTTCTCCGCCGGGAAGTCCTCGAACACGACCACCCTCCCGCCGTAGAAGATGGTGAGCGGCGCCGCCGGGGGCGGGGCGGACGACGCGGGCCCGGCCGCATCCTCCGCGCCCCTCGCGGCGGCGGCGACCGCCGGCTCCTGCTCGGAGCCGACGTCCGCGCCGGGCATGAGGCTCAGCGTCGTCGCCGGCGGGCGCGGTGCCACGGCCGCCATCTTCTGCTCCGCCTTCACGTACTGGCTGAGGACGCCGCAGGCCAGCGCGAACCTCCGGCTCTTGCCCTCCGCTGCCGCCATGGCCATGTCGATCTCTCTCTCTCTCTCTCTGATGCGCTTCTTCTTCTCTTCCTCTTGCTGGATGCGGTTGCGTTTGCTTGCCCTGAACCTGAGAATGCTTGCTTTGGTGGTGGGGAATTGATGGGCGGGGAGGGGGAAGCGCGGGGAGCCTTGTTTTATAGGAGTCGTGGCGTGGGTGGGGGCAAACGGGGCTTGATGGAGTGGTGGGAGATGTGGGAGGAATCGTTAGTTTTTTTTTTCCGGCGGGTGGGGGAGACGAGACGTGAGGCGCGGCGGTGGTGCGGGGCACGAAGAACACGTGATTCTTGTGGGGAGCAGGTTGGGTGTGGTGGGACGGTCGCGGGAGGCGCTCGGTGGCGGATGGAGACGTGAGGAGAGAGAATTGCCTGCCTTCGCCGGTTCTGGGGGAGAGAGGTGCGGCTCCTTTTCGTCTTGTCGACCATCGCGGTTTGGAGTCTGGGGATGCGTGAGCTTTTTTTTAAAAAAAACCAAAGCGGGGAGAGAGATGCGTGAGCTTTTTTTTAAAAAAAACATGTGTGCACACGATCAGCTTCTTTTCTGCCATCGAGATTATGGCATCGTCCACTATTAATTTCTTACTTTTATAATGTGAACTTTTTATGGTTGGGTTTGTGATTAAATATATTTTACCATGATTATAAATGTATAATCATAAAAGACATAATACATGAGAAATGAATGATTAAAGTGTTATATAAAAAATCACGTCAAGTTCTGCTATGCCTTGTGGAAATGGATGGAGGGAGTAATTTATTATCAATTATCATACCCTATGAAATTTATAAAAAAAATCCATGATTTATTTTTCTAACATGTGTTATGATGTCATTTATTATATTGCAAAATTTTAACATAAGACTCCAACAGTGAACTGTCAAATAAAAAATACAAATTATGTTAGGACTTAAATTGAGTCAAATAGCGTAATTTAAGGGGTAATCTAAACCTAGAAATACTCATTTATGAGGTTATACAAACCTGAGTTATACAATTATTACTTTGGACTTTTCCTTCCAAAATAACGAGTTTGTATAACTCAAGTTTGTACTTCCAAAATCAACATGGCGCACGGATTGGTTTTTTTTTTTTTTTTTGAGAACCGGACGGATTGGTTTATAGACGGTGCGTATGGAAACTAGGCTCAATTTTGTCCCAGTTCATGGGTTGAACGGGCCCTTGTACAAGGAGGTCCGATCCGGTCTCTTGGACAAGGCACTAGACACATCTAGTAGTAAAGCTGACATCAGAGCTCAGAGCTTTACATGACGGAGATTCTTAACATAATATATTGTGGATCAAATATTGTCAAATTTATAGTGCATACTCCCTCCATACTAAAATAAATGTTCCTTTGAAAACTTTTTAAACACATTTGTAGTTGTAACTTGTAAGAAGTGACCATATATTACTCAATAGTTGTGGTTCAAAGTTGTGCGATCTTTTTGATGTTATGGATCTTGAATACATACACATGTGTATCATAATATGAGGAAAATATCAATTGATCATTTCTCCGGGCCCGTGAACCGCACGACGAGGCTCTCCAGGTTTGAGAGACGGCTCGAAAAATGGAGACGGGAGCACTCCTCTCTTGGACCGTAAAAGGCAGCGTATCTCGGATCATCTGGCCCCGCGTTGGGATCGTCGTAGAAGCCGAGGTTGAGGTGCCTGAGGCGCGGCAGAGAGCCGACGACCAACTCCACAGGAGCTCCCGACCAAGCCAACCTCTCGAGCTTGGGCAGAGAACCAAGTGTCACCATTCGGAACGTGCAGGCGTCCATGACAATCTCTGCGATCCGCGAGTCAGGTGCGTCGAGCGAGATTTTCCCCCGGAACAGGCAGGACTTGAGGTGCATCACCTCTAGCATCGGGCACGCTCGGATGACGCGCTGGTAGATGCGCGGCCACTTGGGCATGCCTCGCAAGACGAGCACGGTGAGAGAGCTGAATGCCCGCGGTGCGCGCAGGCGGTCACGAGCGGTGAGCGGCACGCAGTTGTCCAAGCTTAGTCTCTTGATGAGGCTGCCGCCGGCGACGGGGGCATTGGGTTCCAGCTCCAAGCAATGGTGGGGGAATCTGTAGGTGATGTCGTCGTTGCTTGGAGTTGGAGTCGGCTTGACGACGACGATCTCCAGGTCTTGGATTCCCCAGTCACCGACGGCCTTGGCGATCAGGCGGTTGAACGGGCCAGAGTTGTGCGTGGGGAACATCTCCAGAATTAGAGATCGTGCGCTCCGGCGAGGCGGAGCCTCGCCGTCGCCGTCGTCGCTCGAGTCCGCGTCCAAGAAGCTGCTCACGGAGCTTGCCAAGGACCGCATGGCCCTGCGCTCGTACCGGCCGATGAACTCATCCAGCTTTCTTATCAGGCCGGAAGCAGCGCGCTGGTTCTGGCGGCCCAGGGCGTCGAGGCGGCGCCGGAGGTGCACGTGGTAACGCTCCGGGAGGACATCCCCGACCCTGAACTCGAGCACGGGGAGCTCGCGCGGGAGGCGTGCCCAGCGCCTGGAGAGCGCGGCGGTGGCGAGCGCTGTGCGGGTGTCGAGGCGGCGGATTATGAGGTGGAGCACGTCGTCCGGGAGCGCGCCGAGGCGGTCGTCGCCGCCTGCCGCGCAGAGGCGGGTGCGCGCCTCGCGGCGCGCGATCCAACGGTCGTACGCGGACAACGCCGCTGCGGCTGCGTCGGACATCACGATCCACCGCCCAAGAATCGTTTCGTGAAAACTGACCAGCGCTAGCGGATCGTAGTATATACATGCAACCGTACGTTGATGAAGAAGAGTACTAGTCGGAGTAAGAGTTGGGGTCGGATCGAAGTACCATTTGTTCGAGTGCAGTCATACAGTCTGTGGGCACGTGTACTAGAACAGAGTACTGAGAGATCGCTCCTGCTGGGTGTGCGCTACAGAGAGAGGGCGCATGTGTTTGTAGGCTAATCTGGTGATGTGTAACGTAAATTTTGGTAAAATCCTCTTCCGTATCTTATTTGCTTGCTCAATCAGTTGCTCTCTTGTGTGCTTGGGAGTTGGGCCTGTTGTGGGGAAAGGGAAAGCAAAATCCGCTGTCGTCCATCGATCACCGCAGTAACCGGTCCGGTCCGGTTCCGGTCCCGGTCGGTTAGCAACCGGTCTAAATACAATATTTGAATTTGTTCAAAAAATGAAAAATTCTAAAAAAATACTTCAAGGTGTGTAGAATCTAATGATGTAAAAAAATTTCAAATATTCGTTCATTTAGTATACTTTGCGGGCATTAGAAGTTGAACCAAAAATGAAAAAAATAAAAAAATGGCCGTTTGAACTTGTAATGCCCACAAAAATACTAAATCCACTAATATTTGAAAATTTTTGACACCATTAGATCCTACACATCTTGAAATATTTTTAGAAATTTTTCTTTTATTTTCTAATTTTTTAATTCAAATTTGAAAACACGTCAAATTCTCTACTGTGCCCTTTTTTTTTTCAAAACTCTGGTAACCAGAGCTAACCGTCCGGTAACCGTAGCTAACCGGTCCGAACTGTTTGAACTAACGTTTTTGTTTGAAATTCGAATTTGACCGGTTTTTTCGGTCGGTCAAACCGGTCCGGTTAGCTGGAACCGGAGGCCGACGGTTTTGTCCAACCGGTTGGGATAAAAAAAAAACCCTAGGCCGAGCACGGCGGCCTCACGTACGTACGTATAAAGTGATGAACGATTTGTCCAAGGAATCGTAAGTGAGGGAGTCCAAGAGGGTGTTTGATATCTTTTAGTCCCATGACTAAAACTAGTCAGGCTAAAAGTTGCTAGTCTCATCTATGTTTGAATCCAAATCATAAAGAGACTAAAATGTAGTAAATGAGCATTAATTAGCGTTGCTAGTCGATGGATTTGAATCACGAGGTTGGTGGTGGATGCATGATGGCGTGACCACGTGAGGTCCGTTTTCTTCCGGTATTTTCTCGTTTCACCCGTAGGCCGTAGAGTGCACGTCAAGAACAACTGCCTGCCCGGCCGCTTCACGGATGGACGAGAGAGAGGGCAAATCATGTGCGTGTGGTTCTGACGCTGTCAGTCTCTCCCTTGCCACAACCACAAATACTCTAGGTATGCCTAACCCACTTTTAGGTTACTACAGCAGAAACGTGAAACAAACACATTTGCATTGCATGCCAGTACAGTATAGCACCACGGCAAATCCCGTTGAAAAGGAAAGGCAACCGTACGACCACCAACCTCACCCGCAAGGGTGCCGTGCGTGCACGCATTTCCCCTTGTCGCACCCCCCGCCCCGCTCATGGTTCACGAGAAAGATCTCCATGGGCATCACGCCACATACCATACCACGGCAGCCATTATTATTCCCCCACCCCATCTTTTTCCGGCCAGCCGCGGGTGCCGCCGGTGCGTATGAATCACGAGGCGAGATCACGCTGCTAATTCTAATTGAGGCCGGCCGGGGAGCCAAATGATGGTTTCGAGCGCACGGTGGTCTTTGTTACTATCATCGAACTGTTAACACACAAACAAACTCCTGTGGCGGGTGGACTGGAGCCGAGATGATGCGTCATGTGCGCGCCAACGCGACACGTTTCGAGGTGGGCGACGGGGAGCAGGGACGGCGACGTGCGCACACCTGTCGCGCGCCCGCTTGGCTCCGGCCCTGGGAAGAGGGTTTAGTGCTTTATAATTAGAGCTCGCAAGAAAGGGAAAAAAACTATATATGATTCGGTCGCAGCCGTCTGCTACGCGCCTACTCCTACGCCTTCTGTGCAGTTGTGGTGTGTTGACATTTTCGCGATGATTCTGGGTTCTGCGGCGTTGCTGGGATCATCAAAGTTAAATAAAGGAGAGAGAGAGAGGAAAAAAAATGAGTGGGTGAGTTAAACAATTGAAAGTAAACGGGAAATGGAGTCAACTTCGTGTTTGGTCGTCAGTCACAAAAAGGCATGCTGGTTCATCGTCGTACTACTACCAGGAGCTAGCCCAAATGTGACCCAGTCGATATACTATGCATTTGCATTTAGATATATATAATTATGTCTATATACGTAACAAAAAAATAAATGAATCTAGAAAAGTAAAAAACGACAAGTAAAATGAAACAGAGGGAGTAGTACTCCTCTCAAAATAGTTCCATGTTTGGTCAATATTGTGGACTACGACTAGAGATGGTTGCAAATATACCATGGCTATATACGAGCTAGTATTCGTGTACGCAGGTACTCAAGGAAAAGTAAGGCACAGGATTGTTCTGGAATTCCGGACGCAATGCATACTGATTAAATTATGAGTTCATGACTCATGCATGTTCAACAGGCACGTGTGCTATATACTGACTGACGACGTAGCTTGTCAGATGGCGTATTTGATCCACGGGTCAACCATCTGAATGAGAGATGCTGGGAAGCCTGGATTCCTGGAACTATATATGCTGGCCGCTGGAAATGATAACCATACAGTGCAGAGCTAGAGGCTTAATCGATCAGTTCCTCATAAGCTAGCTATTGTTAATTACCTAGCACTACAAATTGATGTTTCTCTATTGCTTTCGAAAATTAATGGCGACTCTATCTACTGGTCCAAACAGATGGTTCATGGAGATCATCACACACAGCTGCTATAGCAACACCCATCAAGCATTTTATTTTCGCGACAGTATAGCAGGCTTTGGGAGTCAAGTTTTTAATTCGTCGGTCGTCACAAAGCACCTGACAAGTGGAATTGTCATCAGTTTCATCAGGCTCTGCCGCCAGGCAGCACACGTGGAGAGGAAGAACAAGAGAGAAGGCCGAAAGAACTTGCCATCCATCCTCTCTTCTAGGCTTCAAGCTAACCCTCCTCCAATTCGTCCTTCCGTTCAACCTCTGTGCTTTGACCACGTACACACACCCGACACGTGCCAGGACGCCGACCGATGTGTTTAGTATCCCAGCTAATGCGCCATGTTTCCAAGCTTTGTCGATCGGGGGGCGATCAAGAAGCGATCGAGCTTTGAAACGGTAAACATAGGCGTCGTCGTCCCAAAGTCTCGGTGAAGACGACGTGTAACGACTGCACTACACACACACCCATGCACGCACGTTTCTTCTTTCCTCCATCCGCCGTGTTCACGCGGATTCCTACTCCGGTTCCTACTTCTTCCTGCCGACGATCGAGGGCACGAACCGCACATGAAACTTTAGCTTTTTTGGTACTACTGTGTATAAACTAAATCGCCATGAGGCCCGTAGTTTAACACGTACAGTATGGACTTGCCATTAACAATGAAGGCAAGTGCTGTGGTTCATCAGTTGTTTCTTTATTTTGTTTGTTTCACTACTTGCTCAAAGCTTGTTCATACCAGCACTTTAAGGTTTCTTCTGAACATAGATGTCAGAGTAGAGATAAAGTTGCTTTTCACACCTTTTGCATCTCAGGAACATACATAGCTTGCTGTTTTAATTTTTATACTCTGTCTATACAAACCAATCCACAAATCGAATACTATGTCTACCTCAGACATTATATGCATGGCACAAGAGCTGAAACAATATTGTAATAAATAGCACATATCCTGTTATTTAAAATTTACAAACTGTATATGTATCATCAATCCGCTAGGTTTAGTTCATAATCCTTGCAGATGAATATCAGCATGGAAAAAAAGAATTCTTCTGTCACCAAAGAATTCTCAAACAGACAGACAAACTAATTAACCAATCATAATTACTACCAGCTAGCTAATTCCCCTGAAACCACCAGCAGTAACTGGTGTAAATAAATGTCAAGGGGTAAGAAAGCATGTTTCATAATCCAGAAGATATTGTTACGGAAAAATAGTGCTAGTAGGCAGTAATAATAATATGTAACAGTTTCCCCTTGCGTGGTTTCTCGATCAGGTTGTTCAGGTCAGGCTGAGCGCGGAGTTCACGCCGAGCCACGGCGCCCCCTCTTCTAATTTCACTGCGGCAGGCTTGGTGGCCTCAGTCGTTGCGGCCGCCGCCGGGTACGGATCTCCGGCGGTGATCCTGTTCTTCCTCTTCTCGAGGAACCTCTTGAGCGACGCCTTCCTGGCGATGGGCATGTCTGAACACAAACGCGCACAACAAATGCTGTCAGCTCGATCGCCGTATGAACAGAACCCAAGGGTTGGTATGTGCGCGTGTGAAGTGAACAACTGAACTCTGGGACTCTGGGTGTGTTATTACCTGTGAGGCTGCTGGGTTGTCCCAGCGCATTCGTGCCAGCCGCGGCGGCGTTGCCTGAGCCGGCGAGGTGCATCATGATCTCCTGGGCCTTCTCGGCGGGGAAGTCGTCGAACACCACCATCCTGCCGCCGTAGAAGATGGTCAGCGGCGCCGGCGCCGGCGCCCTCGTCTCCTCAGGCTCCTCCTCCTCCTTCTTCCTCTTCCTCCGCAGCTCGTCTTTGAGCGTGCCAGCCTGCTGCGGGAAGAGCTCCAGCACGGGCTTCTTCCTCTCCTCCTCCTCCTCCGCCGCCGCCAACGCCGCCGCGTCGGCTCCCGGGACGAGGCCCATGGCCACGGCCGGCGCGAGACGGCCTCCCTGCTCCTTCATGTACTGCCTCAGCAGGCCGCACGTCACCGCGAACCTGCTGCCGCCGCCGCCGCCGCCGGCCACGGCGGGCTGCTGCTGCTGGTGCTGGTGCTCCGCGGCCATGCCTCTCGAGTCTCGATCAGATCAGATCACCACCGGGCTTTGATCGAGGAAGAAGAACAAGTAGTGCACGGGACGAACCAGCTCACATGGACTGGAACTCTGACAGGTGAATTGAAGGTCGTCGGCCCGCCGCCTCTCTTCCTCCCTCGGACGGAAGCTGCTGCTGCTATAGAGAGACAGTAGAGGAGATGCGGGAGCAGGAGGGAATACTTGGAATGGATTTATAACAGCAGCACAGAGCTGGAAGAGGTGGTGACACTTGGGGTTGGGACAGGTAGACGGCCGGCCGGGCCTCCCCAAGTTTCGTGCCTTGGGCGGGGAAAGCTAGCAGCACGTGAAAGGCGAGCTCGGTGACGCGACGTATTGGCTAGCGCCTAGCGGAAAGGTTGGGTGGGGTGGGGTTGGGTCGCGCGCGCGCGGAGAAATGGCGGCCCCGCACGTCTCTGTTCCCGGCCGCGGTGGTCTCCATGGGTGGCTTCCTCTTCGTTTCTGCAATGGTACCAGGCAGGCACGCGGGCACGCGGACACGCGGTGGAGTGGGAGTCTCCTCGGCCCGGGTCTCATGTTGGACGGGGCGCGGTGGAGCGGATTGGCAGGCGGTGCGCGTACGTGGTGTGGACCGAGCCTGCGCCGAGGAGAAGGGGAAAGGAGCGCGCGCGTGGGGAGTTTCTGCTCGGTAATTCTAGCGCGCGCGCATGCTTGGAAGCGCGGCGCCGGCGCCGAAACAGCTGCTACTTGGCCGCTACTCCGTGCCAGTCTGCTCCTACGAGTACCAGTCGCGGCACAGACCGATTTGTGGTTGTGCAGACACCAAACATGCATGTGTTCAACACATGCGAAATGTGCGGGAGTCTACGATTAGGTTGGACGCTGGAAATATATAGTACTAGTACGTCTCTACCTGTGGCTACCGAGATGCAAGCGTTTCTAGTGGTAAACCTTTTTCTTTCTCTGGGCACATTTTCCGGCGACCTAATGACGTTTTATTTTGTACATGCTTCCGGAAAGAACAGTACAGTAGCGTGCGTGGGTATGAAGGCGCCCGCTGTGCTGCTTTAAGGTTAGGAAGCTACATTAATTAGATATACAGTACCATTGAGCACAACAAGTGAACAAAAGTTTCTATCTAGGACACGACACAATTTTTTTTTAGGAATCAACCGGCGGGGGGGGGGCGAGAAGCCCACCTGGAAATTTTTGTATTCCATCAAGTGAGTACATTGTTCGAGCAGGCACGACGCTCATCAGGGGGAAAACATTAGGGGGGAGGAGAGAGCGGGGGCATAGGCTAATTTACATCAATAACCGTTTGGCACCAGAGCTTGAGTGGTTCGACGTCGAGCTTGCTCAGCGCCCTACAGAACCAGAGGTGGAGGTGAGCTTGTAGCTGTCGAGCGATGGTCGCGGCATCCTGGTGGTCGGCATTGAAGACCATGGCGTTTCGGGCCTTCCAGATGACCCAGAGAACGGCGACGCTCGCGGTGTGGGCAGCCGTTCTGGGGAGAGCAGGGAACAACACCCCAAGCGCCTCGGCGGCGTGTCTCGCAGTGGTGGGCGGTGCCTGTCCTGGCAACAGACGCGCCCAGAGCTGCCCCAAACGTGGGCACGTCGCAAACATGTGGTCTTCGTCCTCGGGTGTGCCCGGGCAGAAGGGGCAGTCAGGGGTGTCGAGGACACCGTGGCGATGGAGCGAGGCTCGGGTGCGTGTTCGGTCGTGCCGAAGGACCCAGAAGAACACCTTTACCTTCTTTGGTGCAAAGCAATCCCAGTTCATCTCTGAGAGTGGCGGCGCCGCGACCAGTGTCCGAAGGACGGCATAGAGGTCGCCCGCCCGGACCTTGGTGGAGCGTTGCCCCTGTAGCCAGCGTTCGTCAGGACGTGGTTGCAGGGCCACAGTTGCGAGAGCGTCGTTGAGGAGGGCAAGGTCGGCGCTGGCCGCTGCCGTTAGCCGGGGCTGGAGGCCCCCGACAGTGATGCCGTCCGCAGCCATCACCTCGGCCACCATGACATTGGTGTCGAGGCAATGTGAGTACAGGGCCGGGAGGGCGTGCTGCAGGACCCCGGCCTCCGACCAAGTATCATGCCAGAAAGAGGTGGTTTCCCCATCCCCGAGAGCAACGACCGTCGGCTGTCGGTACTCTGGAATAAGCCTCTTAAAGTCACGCCAGCAAGGTGTGTCGTCGTCGGCTCGACCCTCATCATACCAGAAGTGGATCCAGTCCGTTCAAGGATTGCTTTCCCCGGTGAACAGTTTGTGAACATGCTTCATCATGAGGCTTTTGTTGAGGGTGGCAAGGTCCTTCAAGCTGAGGCCACCATCCTCCTTGGAGTGACAGGCGAGCTCCCATGCCACCTGACAGGCCCCCCGCTACATTTGGGGGCGCCGGCCCTGAACAGCCCCTTGCGTGGACGGTCTAGCTTGGCTAGCGCAGTGAGAGGGAAGGGGAGGACAGACATGGCGTAGATTGCTTGCGCTGTGAGCACAGATTCCACCAGAGTGAGGCGCCCAGCTTTGGAGAGGAGCGACGTGCGCCAGCCCGGCACCGCCTGCTCGGCTTTGATAGCGATGGCATCGAGCGTCGCGGCAGTGATTTTGGAGGTGGAGAGTGGGAGCCCCAGGTATGTTTGGGGGAGGGTGGAGATGGGACACTCCATGATCATGGCGAGTTCCCCTGCCCGGTCTGCGTCAACGCCGATGGGGACGAAAGTGCTCTTGTGGAAGTTGATGTGGGGGCCCGTCGCGGCGGCGAACCTGTCGAGGACACACTTGAGGCGACGCACTAGATCTTCTTCTGCGCGGAGGAGAAGAAGTGTGTCGTCTGCGTATTGCATAACAGGGCAAGGAAGGTCGTCGACAAGCGGGTGTCGGAGGCCGCTCCCGGGGTGGGCGACGAGGCGGTGGAGCAGGTCCGCGACAATGAGGAAGAGGTACGGGCTGAGAGGGTCTCCTTGGCAGAGCCCGCGCTTGCATTGAATCCCGAGCCCGGGCACACCGTTGAGGAGGACTGCGGTCTTGCCGGTGGTGAGGAGAGAGCGCACCATCGCACGCCATTGGTCACCGAATCCGCGCGTGGCGAGAATGTCATCGAGTGCACCCCAGGCGATCGAGTTAAAAGCTTTGCGGAAGTCGAGTTTGAGCACGATCGTGGACGCGCGACCCTTGTGGCAGCATTGGACGAGTTCAGTGGCGAAGAGAAAATTGTCGGAGATGCACCGGCCTTTGATGAACCTAGTCTGGAGCGGTGCGACAAGGTCAGTGATGTGTCATTGGAGCCGTGTTGTCATGATCTTGGATGCAATCTTGGGCGCACAATTTTGCAAGCTCACCGGCCGGAAATCAGTGGCTGCGGTGACGACATCCTTCTTGGAGAGGAGAACGAGGAACGCCCGGTTAAGCGCATCCATGTTCGCTGTGCCTGCCTAGAACGCGGCCAGGAAGGCGAGAACGTCATCCTTGACCACCGGCCAGAACGTCTTGAAGAAGGCCGGCCCAAAGCCGTCCGACCCTGGGCTGGAGTCAAAACGCATGCTCCATAACGCGTCCTGCGCCTCGTCGGCGGAGAAAGGCTCATCCAGGCCATGGAGATCGGCTACCAGGGGGAGCATGGAAGCTAAATCGAAGTCGCAGGATGTGTGTTGTTGCACCCCCAACAACTCGGAGTAGAAAGCATGGAGCAGGCGCTCTTTCCCTTGGTGTGTGTATACCGAAACATCACCGTCCCGAAGCATGGCGATGTGGTTTAGGCGCTGGTGATTGTGACCCTGGTGTCGTCCACCAAGAGAGCCAACTCGGTGGTGAGGGAGAAAGCACCGATGGAAGCAGAGATGAGGTTGAACACGCGGGGATTCCAGGCAGTGATGATGCCACCGGAGGCACCCACCGCCGGCTTGCACGAGAATTCCTGGACGCCGGGAGGAAGGAAGGAGCTTGCCTTAAAGGTGGAGATGGTTTCTAGCTTAGTTTCTTGGAGGCAAATAACGTCGAGGGACCGACCAGTGAGGTTGTTCTTGACGTCAACACACTTGCGGCGTCAGCCTAGGCCGCGCACGTTCCAGCTGCAAAGCTGGAGCGGTCTATCTCGGGTGCGCGACATGACAAGGGTCGAGCGCCGGGGAGACTGCAGCGGCGGGAGCCGCCAGCTTGTCGCTCGAGATCTGGCATTCCTTGGCTAAGACCTTGAGCTGCAACGCGGTCAGAGGGGGCGGAGCTTTGGAAGCCGTCGGGACATTCTCACCCATCTTGCGAGCCTTGAGCACCTCAGCCAAGTCGGCGATCTTGGCGAACTCGGCGGCCTCCCTGCCACGAAGGCGGGAGCTGCAGCGAGACGCCTTCGGGGGTGAGCGAAGGTGCTTGGCGCGCGCCGTGACGTCGCTAGGCTGCATCGGGGGGGCAGCGTCGTGCATGAGCGCGACCTGCGCAACCTCGTCCCCGCACGCGAGGGCGCCCCCGCCATCGCATGCGACCGACGGTGCGAACACCGGAATGACGGAGGGAGAGTGTAGCTCAGTTGTAGCTTGGAGAGGGCAGGTGGTCTCCCCAATGCTCCCAGCTGTCAATGACACACTCGCCGCGACAGCAGCCGCCGGGACCACCGCGGGGGTGGGTGATCTGCCGGGGAAGAGAGTTGTGGGGGAGGCCTCCGGGGTGCACCCAGAAGTGCGCTCCAAAAGGAGACCGGGCATTGAGCGTGAATGGAGGAGGCGACGCTCCGGACAGGAGTGTAGGCGGTGGCCGGAACCTCGGCAGCCCCGACAGCAAATGGGGTCCCGACACTCAGCAACACCGTGGTCCGAGGCCAGGCAGCGAAAGCAACAGCGCACGGGGGAGCTGACGGAAGGGGGCGGGAGCGGGTTGATTTTTGGGCGCTGTGGGGAGAAAGGGGCAGCGGGCACCGCAACTACTTGCGAGTAGGAGCGTGCGGGGCTGCCGTCGCCTCGGGTAGGAGAGGAGCAGGCTGCCATCACCTCAGCGGCGACAGGCAGCGAAGCCACGACTGACTCGTCCACCGCAAGCTGGTCGACAGGGATGGCAGTGGCGACAGGCGTTCCGGGAGAATCAGAGGCCGAAGAGGAGGGCGCCTCGGAGCGACCATCCCCTGGGGATGAGAAGGGGGGTGGCGGCCAGGCGAACCCCCCTGCCGAAGCGAAAGCTATGGCAGCGGCAGTGCCGAGCTCGTCGGACAGAGCCGAAGACGCGACAGGGCGGGGCCGGACGGCCGAGCGGCGCGAACGCTCGTTGGGGGGCACGACCAAAAGATCCGCCACCGGAGCCGGGGCCTCCCCGGTGACGCCAGAGGCGGAGCGGCGGGACCTGGCCACGTCGACAGCCGCCTGGGGACCATGCGAAGCGCCCGCGCGAGAAGTGGCGGCGGCAAGCCGGCTGTTGTCGACGGTCGCGGAAGCCCGAGGCAACACGGGATTTTCGAAAAACGCCCGCTGCCGCGCCACACCCTCAGAAGTGAAGACCCGGTAGCCGAGGCCGCGGTCCGTGATCGCGCCGACGCGGAGGATGGCGGACGCCACCGCCGGGGCAGGCCACGGTGAAGGAGAAGACGTCGTGGGCACGCTGCTTGACGGCAAAACGTTGCTCCGGCACGCTGAACCAGAAGGTGAGCACTGCAGCCATGGTACGCGACCGGATGACCCTGGGTGAGACGCCATGGACCACCCAGAGCTGGACCGGGTGCGCAAGGCGGGACGCCGGGGAGAGGGGCCTCACCACGGGAGAGGAAAAGTCCCGCAGACAGGAGTCGAGGAAGAGGCCTCCAGGACGACGTGGCGCGACCGGCCGGGAAGGAGCAGCCGACGAAGGGGGCGGGGCCGACGGAATTGGCAGAATCCCTGGAGAGACGAGGTCCCGAGGCAGCAGGCGACGGAAGCGCCGTCGGCCGTGGGGGCGCCTGGGCTGCCCGGCGGAAGCGGAGCGAGGCGCGGCCTTGGGGGCGTGGTGCAGAGCAGGAGAGGGGTCGCCGGGGACGTAGCGGCGAGGCCGGCGGGCAGGAGGTCAGGAACGGGAGGGTCGAGCCCCGAAGCCCCAACCGGCGCCGGTCGCATCGCGAGTGGGGGAGGTGAGGGAGCTGGGCGGGTTTTGGGGCGCCGGCCGGGGAGGAAGAGGCACCTTCCGCGGGCGCACAATTTGCGTTACCGATCGTACAACAATAATCGTACTTGCGGGAAAGTTGGGCCCTCTCTGATCGATCCGTCTCTCTTTATTAGAAAAAGCTAATCTGTCTTTGCTTCCGACGTCGTCGGTGATGAGTGAGTGACTTTTCAAACACCGGTACGTTTTCCTTCTCGCTATCACCGTAGAACGGGCCAGTGCCATGCTCCATACGTGCAGTACCACTACCAAACAATACTACAGCACACTTTTGGCGAAGAAGAAAACTGCAGCACGCACGTACGTACGTACTACGGTGCCAAGTCGACGTCTCGTACGGGCGGCAAGTTCCCAGGAAAAACCCGATGAATCATAAATCAACATCTCCCGGCTATCGGGGAGCAGCAGCTAGCTAGCGGCCGCAGCACTACGTACTGGTGGCGACGCTTGCGTGGCTGTCATGTGGGTCCACGCGGCGTGCCACGGGCACACGGCGTCAAGCTATACCATGAAGCAGGAGAGAGAGAGAGAGTTCCTGTTGACGCGATCGGTCAGTCTCGCTCGCTCTTCGATCGGTGGTTGGGATTTGGGAAGAAATATGCACAAGAGGACGAGAGGTAGCCAATCAAACAGCTCGATCGATTGACCACACACACCCGCGTGCACGCCTTGCACTGTCGTACTACTAGAGTATACCAATAACGCGCAACAGCAACTTGATCATCAGTTAGAGTAGTGTTAGACTAATAAGCGATAGCAGCTCACGTATATAAGTATGTAATGAAAGCAACACGCACGTAGCCGTCCTTCCATTGGTCTGCTGGCCCCCGTTATGTTAAGGTAACCATGGATCAGTTGGACAGATGGAGCAAGACGTGTCTCGATCGACGTTAAACAAAAGCTTGTCGTGTTACTAGCAGCTTTAATTTGCCTGCTGCCGCGTTGATCGATCACCTGTCCTGAATTCTGATTCTGTGTACTATACACAAGAGTATGTACTCGATCCCCACACGGAGGCGACGTCGTCGACGCGCAGCATCCATGGCGCTCGATCGCGCGCGCGTCCTCGATCGGCTCCTGGCCACAAAGCTGCTAGTAGGCCGGCCAGCGGCGGTTGCGTGTGTCGCCGTCGTCGCGTCTCTGCTGCTTTCCATTGCCGCCGGGCGGGCTGCTTGGCGCGGCGTGCTGTTCCGTGTATCTTCCGGCCGGGTCAGGTTGGGCAACGGGTGCATGCACGCCAGTGCTACCAGCGGCCTCTGGAGATGAGGCGGAAATGTGGCAGCTAGTTGCTTGCAGCGCGCTTATTTCCACCCCCCCTGGTCCGTGCCGGAAACCGCAACTCGCCGCGCCTTTGCGCGCCGGACGACGTATCTGAAACGGCCGGATTATTGCCCGGAGTGGGATGGTTAGGCCGCGTTCGGTTGCGGTTTAGGCCCCCTCTCCAGCTCTTGCAACATATACTACACATCGATAACAGAGTGCACGTTCATTCTCGTGACACGACTGGAATTGCACACCATGCACGAGATGAATTGAAGAAGAAGAAGAAGCAGTCAAAGCGGGCAGAGGTGTGGCGTGTCGACGGATCGGATCACATGTACGTGCCGGTACGTACTAAGTATGGTGACGAGACCGGTCGACCGAGCGATCGGTCGGTCGGTCGGTCTCCACGCGATCCTTGCCACAGGGGTGGTGGATCGGCTGCACGCTTTCCATTTGGTGCCATCCACTAGGCTGCCGATACGGCATTCCGAATTGACAGGGATCCGTCCGGTGGTACGACGCGATACGGCGAAAGAAAGAGAAACGGATACGAGGTGTGTGCAGCTGCGTCTGCCTGCCTTTCCAAGAACGACAAGGCAGTTGCTCCCGCAACCGTGAAGGACCTTTTCAAACCCACCTCTCCTCCTCTCGTCGTCCCCCCCAACTTGTGCGGCGGCCACACACGTTTTGCATCAGGGGTAGTATGGGCCACGGCCAGAGCCCCTCGCTGTCCTCCTGTCCTGCAAATCGCCATGTCCTGCGAGCCTCTCGTTCGTTCACGTCCCCCTCCTCCCGCTGGCTTTATATAAAAACCCGTCGTCTCCGCCACAAGCCAGGCACCACGGACCATTCATCGATTACTCACGTCCCGTGCGTGCGTGCGTGCGCAGCGCAGCCCAGGAACACACACACCGTCGATCGACGACACCACCCGCGCGCGGCGTCGCCTGGCCTGCTTCGTTTCCGTCCCGGCCGCCCCCCCCCCCCTCGACCCCCGCCGCCAGGCCGTCAGCGCACCGGCGCCCGATGGCGGCCGTACCGACGACGGACAGCGTCAGCCGCCGCTTCGCCGTCGCGTGCTGCGGCGTGCTCAGCCACTACGTCAGGGCCGGCGCGCCCGTGACGACGACGACGGCGGCGGCGGCCGCCACCGCAGCGCCCTTGTTCCTGGCGCCGCTGGCGGCCGGACCCGCCGCCTCCCTGCCGCAGCAGCAGCTTGAGGCGGCGGGCACCACCACCACCGCCGCCAACAACAACATGGCGCCGCAGCAGCTGACCATCTTCTACGGCGGCAGGGTGGTGGTGCTGGACGCCTGCCCGCCGGAGAAGGCGGCCGAGCTGATCCGCCTCGCCGCGGCCGCGCAGGCCGCGCCGGCGCCCGAGGCGCCGGCGCTGGTGGACATGCCCATCGCCAGGAAGGCATCGCTGCGGCGCTTCCTCGCCAAGCGCAAGGACAGGTCGTCCTCTTCCACCAGCTCCGTAGCGGCATACGACCGCCGCCAGGACGAGGAGGAGCCGGAGCAGCAGCAGCAGCCGGCCGCGAAGAAGGGCAAGGTGGTGGTGGCGACGCGCGACGAGGCTTCGGCTTCTCCTTCTTCTTGGCTTGCGCTGGGGCTGGGCGGCCTGCAGGGTGGCATGCTCGGGCGCTGATCACCACCGGCTCTCGTCGCCGTGAGTTCGATCGGTCGGTCCCCTCCACCGACCCGGCCATTTGGGGCGCGTTACGTTCGTAGCAATTTCATTAACTACTTACGGTTGTGCTATTAACAACTGCGCTAGCTAAGGATTGATCAATCAAACCAGATATATGATGGCATATGCGTGCTCCCTGCAAAGAGCATGCAGCAACGCCACCTATTCATTCGAATCGTTGGTCGTATAGAGGTGTATCATCTAATCGGATTAACCAGTTAATTAATGTGTGTGCACGCCTGAACATGATGTTCAGCAGCTAGTGTGAATCTGTTGTGTTCTCGTTCCTTTTATTTAATTGATTAATTGTGTGTTTGTATTGCTCTACGGTGTTATGTGTACTTATGTTACGCCCGTTTCCCATGCACATTCATATCGAATACAAATCATGTGCTATGAATAAAAATATATGGACGTGATTGAAGAAAAATTCCTTTTGTTGTGCACTGAGCGTGTCGAACAGTAGGATCTGTAGTACGGAAGGGATGGGATGAGTTTCGGATTAGTGTTTTGTGCCAACATTATTCGTTAACACATACGTCTGGATGGAGAAAAAAAATCAGACGTTTTGGCATATATTGCAATAGCTAAACATCAATGTTGCGACTATTGTTTTTACATATTTCACGATTAATGCTGCATTAAATATAATAGTTATGTTGCGACCAGAATTTACTATCCTAGAATCGAA
This sequence comes from Cenchrus fungigraminus, assembly GCA_036936925.1. Lineage (NCBI taxonomy): Eukaryota > Viridiplantae > Streptophyta > Magnoliopsida > Poales > Poaceae > Cenchrus > Cenchrus fungigraminus. Next base: position 133,675,430 of record CM072777.1, read on the forward strand.
TAATATTTTCTTAATGTCGCAACTATATATTTTTATGTTGCATATGTTGTATTTTTTTATGTTGCAACAGTACATCTGATGGGAAATTTCTGACCGGGCTAGCGGCGCAAGCAATGCCGTTTGTGTTTTCGTGCTGATCTGGTGACGGCAGAGCGCACGTTAACACATGTATGGAGAGATAATCGGCATGAATTGCCATGTATGACATGATACGACATTTAATTTCCTTTAGGAAAAGGCACTGTAACATTTGCATGGCAACAGTTGGGAACTTTCATGTGTTCACTGTACCATAGGCAGCCTTCAACCTCCAGCCACCTACAGTACACGCACATTAACCCCACATTCACTACGGGAGAATGGAAATTCCCCGAGTGCTCCGGGTTTCTCCGAGTGCCAAATATCGGGCACTCAGGGAAGAAATGCACTCGGGAAAGAGAGGCTTCCCCGAGTGCCGTAGAGTTCATGGCACTCGGGGAAGAGAGGCACTCGGAGAAGGCCCTCTTTCCCGAGTGCAACACTCGGAGAAGAGAGGCACTCGCAGACGCAAAGTAGTGGAAAAAAATGGAGATATTGTAAAAATACTTTTCCCCGAGTGCCGTCACCTAGCACTCGGGGAAGCAAGCCTCTTCCCTGAGTGACTTCCCCTAGCACTCGCGGAAGCAAGCATCTTCCCCGAGTGCCTTCCCCTAGCACTCGGGGAAGGGTCTCTTCCCCGAGTGCTAGTGCAAGACATTCGGGGAATTAATTTTTTTTAGTTTTTTGCCCCAATTTTTTAGGTCATATCACATTATTTGAAACTTCTTATTCAAATTTGGGGTAATTTTAAATTATTTTGGTATATTTCATTAGTTTTTTCTTTTCGTTGAATATTTTTACATACTTCGAATTTGAACTGCAGCTGCATGAAGTACTGAAATTTCTTAATTCAAAAAAATGATATTCATTATATTTGGTGTATGTTGAGACTGTATCTAGGACCTCACATGAAATTTCGAGCATTTTGTTGCCGTAACATGACGAACAACTTACAGGAAAAGTGTTTGTAAATTATATAAAATCCGAACGAAGTCCGAAAATCATGGAACTTGTCTGGGTGTCATGTTATGGCATGTAGAGGCTGTGTGACAAAATTGAGAAGATTTTGAGCAAGTTGCGACGTCGGATGTCTAAAACCGAGACATCTCCACGTGTGATCAAATGATAACACACGCGGAGATGTCTGGGTTTTAGGCATCCAACGTCCTAACTTGCTCGAAATCTTCTCAATTCTTCCATACAGCCTCTACATGCCATAACATGACACCCAAACAATTTTCATGATTTTCGGACTTCGTTCGGATTTTATATAATTTACAAACACTTTTCCTGCAAGTTGTTCATCATGTTACGGCAACAAGATGCTCGACATTTCATATGAGTTCCTGGATAAGGCCTCAATATACACCAAATATGCTAGATTTCATTTTTTGAATCATCAAATTATATTATTTCATGCACCTGCAGTTCAAATTTGAAGTATGCTAAAAAATTCAACAAAATGAAAAAAACTAATGAAATATACCAAAAAAATTCAAAATTACCCCAAATTTGAGCAAGGAGTTTCAAATAATGTGGGATGGCTTCACAAAAAAATGAGGCAAAAAAACTTTAAATTTTTTTTAATTCCCTTCCCCGAGTGCCAGGCACACGACACTCGGGAAAGGCCCACCGGCCGGCCCATATATTCCGGCCGCGGGCCATTTATTCCGGACGGCCAACCAAAAAACCCTAAGCGTATAAAAGACACCCCTCCCCCGCCCGGCACCCCCACCCCGACCGGCCCAACTAAAAAACCCTAAGCGTATAAAAGACCCCCCCGTGCCCTGCACAACCCACCCACCCCCACCCCCCTCTAATCCGCCGCCGCACCCCACCCCCCTCCTCAGATCCGCCGCCGCACTCCACCCCCCTCTCCTCAGATCCGCCGCCGCACCAATCCTCTCCCTCATCCGCCGCCGCACCAACCCTCTCCCTTAGATAGTTAGATCCGCCACGAACTCCTCCCCGGCGGCGGCCCAACGGTGGCGACCTCCACTCCCTTCCCGGCGGCGGCCCAAGGACGGCGACCTCCACTCCCTCCCCGGCGACCTCCACTCCCTCCCCGACGACGGCCTCCACTCCCTCCCCGACGGCGGGCGGCCTCCACTCCCTCCCCGACGGCGGCGGCCTCCACTCCCTCCTCTAGGCGGCGGCCTCCTTCTCCGGGCGTGGCGGGATCTACTAGGGCACGAGGCGACGGCGACGGTCAAACGCGGCGGCGACCTCCTACGACGGCGGAGGGGCGGACGGCGCAGAGGCGGGCGGCGGCGGAAGGGCGGGATCTACGACGACGACGGCGGAGGGGCGGACGGCGCAGAGGCGGCCGGCCGGCCGGAGGGGGCCACAGTGCCGGGTTTGGTGTTTTTTTAAAAAAAGAATAAAAAATCTTCCCCGAGTGCTTCCTCACCTCTCGGTGAAACCTTCCCTGAGTGTGCGATTTTCGGCTCTCGGGGAAGGCGGCTTCACCGTGAAGTGCTTCCCCGAACCCTCTTCCCCGAGAGTTGCACTTGGGGAAAGCTTCCCCGAGTGCAGCTGGTCCCTCCCCGAGTGCATCTGGCACCCGGGGAAGACCCTGGCTCCCGTAGTGATTGTACGTAAGAACTACTAGTACTTTGTTAAATGTCTCCTGGTTGAGAATCTGAGCGTAACTGCAGTGTTAATAATGCTCTGCTACCGCACTCCTCGAATCCTAATACTCCCTATTTTTTTTAATATATGACGTTAAGGCTTGTCTTAAACGTCGTATATTTAAGGATGGAGGTAACACTTGTTTTAGAAAAATGAATTTGTAATATTACAGCTGATTGATACATATTGTTGTTCATTATCACAAATAAGACCATGATCCAAAATGAAACGAACCAGATTATTAAGAAGACAAACATGACGTCCAGCATGCTTATGTCGAATACTAATACTAACGGCAAAGATCACACTACGTACAATATATATATGGCCCTTGAAAACTACATATACTCTCCTCGATCGGCATGTTACGGAAATGAGCGCGCCAACACAGTGCCGTACCGTAACGTCCTGGCGTTTATACGTAATATAAGTTGCCAGACGCGACGACGCACAACACAATGGTTATACCCCAAAAGCTAATTTCCCGTTGCCAACCTGACGTGAACGCCCAAATAATTAATTCAACCCGGGACAAGACGTGTAACTAATAACTGGTACGCACGATGCAGCTGGCCGGCAACGTACGTACGTGTTAAACGTGCACCGCGCGCGCGCGCGCGCCTGTCTCGTGGTGGCAAAAGGGATACTGGTAGCTCAACGTAGTATGGTGCGATTCCGTTACGCCTGACAATTATTGTTAGGCGGGCGCTGCTGCATCGGCGCGCGCGCAACGCGTGACGGTGAAGCAGGCGCCGGCCGGGCCAGCTCACCTCGGGCGGGGCGCCGCACCGCGCGCCTACACAAAGCCGGGCCGACGCGCGCCGTGTCTCGGCCACACGCGCGCTCATCGCCGCCATATCGCACTACCACACCGGCGGTGGTGGGGGGCAGCGAAAGCTTAAAGGATGGATCCGTGTAGCCCGCGCGGCGCGTTCCGCGTGACCACCGTGGGGCGGATCGCATCTACCCGCGCTCGCGACGCGGCACGGGCAGTGGCTGGCGGAAACCAATCGGAGGGGCGCCGCCGCGCACGCGAACGTGACGCGGGTAGTAAAGGGCGAGGCAGCTAGCTATCGGCCGGGGGGATATGGAAATCGGAAAGCAAAGGGAAATCGTCGTGGCCTGCATGCTTTTGGCTACGCTTTTTTGATGGCTCTTGGTTTGCCTCCTCGGAGGAGAAAGGAAATTAAAGCTAGCGTGCGCTCCCTAATGCGCGGGGGTTAGTTGCCAGGCGAGCTTCGTGTGAGCCCCTGCTAGCGAAAGGGAAGAAGCGAGCACGCGGCAGCGCAGCTGGTGCCCGGTGATCGATGAATCGGATCGTGCCGCAACGCGACTTGCGAGGCCGACGGACGACAGACAGTGTGCTAGTGCACGAGCTGATCATTGTCACGCGGAGTTCAGATCTGTACTGCTGCATCATGGGCTTTGCACTACGGGCAAGCTACTCCGATTTACCAGGAGCGTGCGTGATCGATCCATGGCGCATGCATTTTGCACGACACAGACACCGAGTGCGAGTGCTCACCACATGTCGCACTATAGAGTGAGAGAGAGAGAGAGAGAGAGAGAGAGAGAGAGAGAGAGAGAGGAAAACACACACAAATATTTCTGCAGCTCAAAAGATCGAGAGAGAGAGAGGGGGAAAACTTCTCGTGATTCATGAGTCATGACGCGGCGAGCTTCTTGTGATTCATGTAAAGCCATAAAATAGGTGCCGTGCTCCGTGTGAGTATGTGGCACACATCCAGCCCGAGAGGCCACCACCCCAGCTGTACGTCTCACCGAAACGTAGTACCGTCTCACGAGGTATGAAATGAAACCAGCTGCAATGCAAGTGTGCACATCAACCACACGCGTCGTATATGCGTCGTCGCCTCCAAAAGCTACATCATCCAGATAGTAGAAGAAAAACGCCGGACATATATTCTGACATCATATCCCGTCAAGACGGGCCGGCCGGGGGGTAAAGCGCGCGGGGACGGCGACGTTCATGTTCGTCTCCCGTTGATGAGACTCTGATGATCTCTGCTGGTTGGTGTGAACTCGTGACCCCGCGCGTAGCTCGCTCCGATCCAGCACTGCAACGCCGCGCGCAGCGGCGACGAGCCCCATGGTTCCCGTGGCGCGTTCCGACCGACCTCCCCCTCCGGCTGGCACACTGCCTGCATGCTAGGCTAGGCTGCTACCGAGACGGCGACATCAACGGAGGCTTTATTGCAAACAGATACAAAATGAAACATGAACTTTTGAGACAAGCTGTACCATGCATTCTCTACCCTTACAGTAGCACTTAATTTATGTTGGATTAAATACAAAACATATCAATATCTTTTTTATATAGCAAGAAACCAGGATATTTTCATATCTTTCTCTACCTTCATTGTAGTATATCTGTTCTTAATCTCTATAGTTTCTAAAGATCAGGTTATCAGTAAAAGTACCATTAAATGAATAGTAGGTTGTTGATTAATTGAAAACCGAATAGTTTATCGTCCAGGGAATCGAACAACAGTCACTAAAACGGAGCGAAGAGTACAGAGTTGAGGACTACATGTAAAAATTGGCAGTGATAGACGAAATGAACAATCATTTGTTTTTACCATCAATCTCCTTGTGTCACTCCACTACTCAGTTTACTAAAATGCCGCTATAAGGCCACTCCTACTCCAGACTCTACTCATAGAGTTTATACGTTGAAGACTCTATCACAAGAAATCATGGTCTCCAATGCAGATTTTGTATTATGGAGTCTATTTAATATTTCTCTATGATCGTCTACTCACATTTCATTAAATAAGCGGACACGTCGAGCATGTGGGTAACCACACGGAATCCGCATGGACCTCGTTTTGCGTGTAGACTTGGTGTCTAACTTAGACTTAGAGGGTGCTTGGATACCTTTTAGTCTCATGACTAAAACTAGTCCGACTAAAAGTTGCTAGTCTCACCTATGCTTGGATCAAAATCTTAAAGAGACTAAAATGTAGTAAATGAGCATTAATTATCTCTCTCTCCCTTTTCTCCCTCTCCCGCCAATAGATGGGGCATGCTACAGATTTTTATGAGATTAAATGAAGAGAGAGAGCTAAAACAAAGTTCAGTAGGGTTCCCCTTACTAAAACATTTTAGTCTCAAGACTAGTTTTAGTCTCTCTTTAGTCATGAGTGCTTGGAACTTTAGTCCCTCAAATAGACTAAAATAAGTCAGACTAAAATTAGTCCCATGGATCCAAACATGCTCTTAGGTTCTATATTTTCCCCTCTCTTTCATCATTAAATTGTTTACCACATCAGCAAATTACGTACATGATAGTGTAATTAATGACTATGAACTTTACCGTAGAGTATGAGTCGGGAGTACCCACTCCCAACCCAGACTCTACAGTCTAAGTCTATTTATTACCTTCATATTTATTATATTTTGCTGATGTGACGTTTATGTGGTACTATATTTATGGAGAGAGAAAAAACTAAGGCTTCAAGTCTTGTGTTATTTAGACTCCAAGTCTGTGATAGCTTCGACATAATAAATGTACTTAGACTCTACGTAGACTCGTGGGTACCCATTTGGATGGATACAATATCTGGCTAGTTGAACGATACGGCCCAGCCCGATCAGCAACCGCAGCCCGCAGGCCCGCAGCAACAGACCTCCCTGTGGGCCTCTGCACCCGACGCACTAGCGCCGCCTGCTGTGCCCACGCTAACGCTCTCCGGATCTCCGCCGCCGCAGGTGCGCTCCGCTGCTGTGCACCCTCCTGCAGCACGAGCACTGCAGCACGAGCATCGCCGCGGCGCCGCTAGTGCCCGCACCGCCTGTGCAGCCGTCCGCACGAGCTCCACCCCATGCCCGCGAGATATCACCCCGCGCCCATGACTGACCTTCGCCGGCGACAGACCTCCGGTGAGTTCTTCCCCTTCAGCTTGTCCGGCGAACGGCGGCCCTTACCTTTCTCGATCGACTGTCCGCCTCTCTTCAGTTATTGATTTCTTTCTGTTTGATTCTCCCGATCCCCTTCGTGATGTAGATAGATGGCTGCAACAAATTGCTTGACTGGTAGTTGTAGTGTCAATTCAATGGCGATGACCAACATCAAGGCCTAGTTTGCTAAAGTTTCCAACTTTTTCTCCACTTTCTCTCCATCACATCACATTAAATACGTCAAAAGACATATGTTCGGAGTATTAAATATAGTTAAAAAAATAACTAATTACACAGTTTTGATGTACTTCGCCACACGAATCTTTTGAGTCTAGTTAGGTCATGATAGGATAATATTTACCACAAACAAACGAAACGTGCTACAATGTGCTACAGGAGTTCGAAACGTTGAAAAGGTAAATTTTTTACCGAAGTAAACAAGACCCAAGGCTCCTCTATAGGAACATGTCATCATTTTAGAGAGACCCAAGAAAGGCTGAGGCAATACACTATGGGTCTATGGCAATGCAAGTACTGTCCAATAAACAAATGAAGTAGCTACACTAGAAAGAAGTTGAATGATACGGGAGGCAATATTTATCTTGCCTATGTCCAAATTCTGTTCTGTTATTGTTTGTGAACTATACTCAACCAATTTGTTGCACTGGTGCTTATTGTTTGAATCGTAGCAGAAACACGGATACTTCAGTTTGGTAGCGTACTGCATATCGGATACGTATCCGTACCAGATACTCCGCGGATACGCCTAGGATAGTATCCTGGATGTATCCGCGAGCTGGGCCATATTGGGCCTAGAAACCTCAGATTCGATACGTATTTGGTAGGATACGGCCCAGCTTACAGCCCACCTAAAGGAGCTCCTGCAGTCCTGCTGCCCTACCCCAACTCCACCACGCGCAGCTGCTCGTCCCGCTCCTCCACGCGCGACTCGCGCCGCCACTCGCCGCCGCCGCCCGCCGGAGCAGCCTCCACCCTCGCCGGCGACGACGAGCCACGACCGCAAGGACCCCAGGACCAGGAGCTCCCCACGCGGCAGGGACCAGAGAACCTCCGCCCGGCTGAAGGTGCAAAGGAGCTCCTCCCCTGTTCTTGTTCCCTACCTATCTTCCTGATTAGAGGTTAGAGCTTTCAATTTCAGCAGTATGTCATCTCCAAATCTGAGTGCTAACAGTGCTAATGCTAGTGCTGCTGCTCCGGCTAGTTGTAGTGTTGGATCTGAGGCTAGACAAATAACTGATTAGTGATATCAGCTCCATTGTGGGATCATGTCACCATTCTAGAGAAGCCTAAACCTGCATGTAATAGACCATTGATGTCTCTATGTTGAACTAGAATACCTATTTTGTAATTTACTATGCACTATTATTATTTATTAAAAATAGTTAAAATGTATCCGTGTATCGGATTGTTTGGGAAATTGCCGTATCCGCGTATCCGTATCCTTCTGATACCGATACACGTATCCGTATCCGTGCCGCTTACCGGCGTATCATTTCTTTTGGAATTGACATATTCACACATCTGTATCCGTGCAGCACAGCTCCCTGGGCTCGTCGCTGTCGAGTACAACTCCTCGTCAGCTTGATCTAGCCCTGCTCCAAGCCCTAACCGCATCCCCTGTACTAGGTCCACCGGTGGCGGGGGTGGCGTGGGCGTGGGACCCTTGGATCGGTGACAAGCCCTTTTCGGCTCCAATCGCAGTTCTGTAGCCCAACGAGGTACAGCAATGGCAGTGTCGGCGGTGGGGAGGAGGAAGCGCGCAGCAGTAGTGGTGCTGGGCGACATCGGCCGCAGCCCGCGCATGCAGTACCACTCCCTTTCACTCGCCAACCAGGTAAACCCTCCTAAATCCACCATCTTGTTTTAGTTCTATTCCCTTTGGAATTGTGTTAGACTGGTTGAGAGTGCTCTCTCCAGCTTCATACGTGAGGTTGTTTCTGTTTTGTAGACAAGTATCTTATGTATAATGTATTGGCCGTGAAAGATTTTGGATTGACGGGGAGGAATAAAGAGTAGTTATAGTTACCTATCCTTTGATGTTCAGATCACTAGTGCTTATAGCTTATGCTTTTGTTTCTCACTTTATCATCATTGATCCTTTGTTCATCTTCTTCAGGCTGGCATGGAAGTGGACATTGTTGCAAATGGAGGTACTTTGTTCTTCACAATTTCGTTTCACTTTGATGTGTCTATTCGATTTCTGTATTTGTAATCTATTTATGTTGGCCACTGTTGTAGAGATCTGACATTGTGTGAATGAACAGGAAGTGATCCTCACCTATCATTGAGAGAGAATCCATCAATTCACATCCATGAGATGGTATTGCTGTTGGAGAATACTCTGTAGTCCATTGTCTTTTTTTTATCACTACATTAATTTGATTTCCCCTCTCTTCAGAAAACAGTGAAGTTAACAGGAATTTCAAAGATATCTGGTGCCCTCGCACTTCTCATTAAAGCTGCTGCACAGTTCGTTTTGCTGGTTTGGTTCCTTTCTTTTAAGATTCCTCGGCCTGATGTCCTTCTTGTTCAGGTTATTTTCAAATGCCTTATCTATGTGTATGAAAATTCCATGGACACCATGCACAATCACCATCAATTTAAACATCACATCCATCCTCCATGCGAAGTAAACTCATGTCTTCATGCCTGTCTTAAGTTGTAGATCATGATATGCAGTTAATTGCTGTGCTCTATTTCTGACATCTTTCATGATATGCAGTTAATTTCTGTGCTCTATTTCTGACATCTTTTCGTTCTGGCCATGCTTTGTGTAGTACATTTGTGAAGTTTTTTTAATCCAGCTCATACCTCTGTAGTTGCAGAAGATGCTCCAGTCGCATCTTCTAGCAGATTATATTTTAGTTTTGTACCATGAGGGATAGAGTATTTTTTGTTTGATATTTACTTAAGTACCTTTTTGTTTGACATAGCCTCAAAGTTCTCAACTGCATGATTTGTGATACAATGAGATACCTTATTCAGTTACCTGTTTATCTTTTCTCCAATAGAATCCACCCTCTGTTCCAACTCTTGCTGCTGTAAAACTGGCAAGCTGGCTAAGAGGTGCTAAATTTATTGTGGATTGGCATAACTTCGGATATACATTGCTGGGATTATCTCATGGCCGAAGTCACATCATAGTCAAAATCTATTTCTGGTAATCCATCTTTCCCTGTTTGGTTGATCTGTTGTTAACATTAACATAGCAGATTGAGCTTGGTGTTCTAGAAATTTGTTCATGTACTTGAATATATGTGTTAATATAGTAATGTATTCTGTATTCTAGGTTTGAGAAGCACTTTGGGCAGATGGCTGATGGCGCTCTTTGTGTTACAAAAGCAATGCAGCATGAGCTTGCCCAAAATTGGGGAATCAGGTTTGATCAAACTTAACATAATTTTCCGTATATGTATGAAGGTTTTTTTGTAATTGTACTAACATAGTTTTCAATTCCAGAGCGACGGTTCTTTATGATCAATCTCCTGAATTTTTCCACCCTGCTTCAATGATGGAGAAACATGGGGTGAGCATCTAGTTTGAGTTTTTTCCTCCTTGCAGTACCACAGGTGACCTTAAGACACGCAATAGCTGTTTTGCAGGTTTGGGAATACCATTTGTAGTGCTATGGGCAATGCTGATTGCATATCTGTGGGTATGTTTTTCCTCAATCAATCAGAGCACTTTTGATGTTTTAAGCTTATTTTGCATTAGTTCATTTCATGTTGCCTGATTGTATATTACAGAGAAAGAAGTGGAAAACATCAACACTACTGCGTTTACCAGTAAGATTGATGGCGAAATTGTTTTGAAGCCTAACAGACCCGCACTTGTTGTGAGCAGCACAAGTTGGTCCGTTACTGTGCAGTCAATGCTAGTCTTCTTTATGTTCACTGCATGTGATTATCAAATGGATAGTTCAAATATGAAAAAGGAATTAAATCTTTATCACATTTGTTTGTAGGACACCGGACGAAGATTTCAGCATACTTCTGGAAGCAGCACTGATGTACGATAGACGTGTTGCTGCGACTTTAGGTGAAGATGATTCAATGGATGAGGGGCAACTTTGGACTGATATCAAGAATGGAAAGCAATCTGTCTACCCAAGATTACTGTTCATTATCACTGGTATAATCCATTCTACTATGAACTTGAATAACCAAAGTTTATGCATTGTTTAATTTTCCATGTTTTTCAATTTTCTAGGTAAAGGACCTGATAGGAAGAAATATGAGGATCAGATAAAAAGGTTGAAGTTGCGACGTGTTGCCTTCCGGACGATGTGGCTCGCATCAGAGGACTACCCTCTATTGCTTGGTATGCCAACAGCTTACCAAAAGTCCATAACCTGAAGGCATTCTAAACATTAAAGACTGATATTTATAATATGGCAGGGTCAGCTGATCTAGGAGTATCATTGCATACATCTTCGTCGGGGCTGGACCTACCTATGAAGGTTACTCTTAGATACTTAGTTTAGCTAAAAGGATGAAGAGTTTTTGTTAGCTTGATTATAACCCTGAGTGTTTTAGGTGGTTGATATGTTTGGATGTGGATTGCCAGTCTGTGCTGCTTCTTTCTCCTGGTAACCCAGTTTCTTAGTTAATTTGGTTTGCAAATTTTGCTTTGAATATTTTTCAGTTTTTCACTGAAGCATCCTGTTCTGTTTGCAGCATCGAGGAGCTTGTAAAAGTAAACAAAAATGGTCTTCTTTTCTCAACATCTTCAGAGCTTGCCGATGAACTTATGGTCAGGATCAGTTGCATGTATTAGTGTTCATGTCATTTCATTGAATGATTGCTTTAACTTAGTTGGACCATGAACTTATGACAACTTCCTTTTTTTCTTAAGAAAAAGTAAAGCATATTTGCATCATGACTTATTTTTATGCCATCAAAGCTGATGCTAATGTTTGCGGATTTGAAACAACACAGATGCTCTTTAAGGGGTTTCCAGATGAATGCATTGCCTTGAAATCCCTCAAAGAAGGTGCCATGGATACAGCAGCATCTTCAAAATGGTCAACAGAATGGGAAACTAACGCTCTAGCTTTGGTGAACCAGGCAAGTGCTCAAACATCATCACTTACTAGATTTGTGGTTAACACTCATCAACTTAAGCCTTATCTTATTTCATATCCAAATTTGCAGGTCTGTGGATGAGATGTGTGCTAACATAGTAAAAAACAGACAGGTGTTTTGTTCCGGAAAAAACAGATATAGGTGTACTAGTGTGACCAGATGCGCATTAAAACGGTACTATTTGCTTTCACCAGCTCCTGCCAGGATCAGTTGCTATGATGTGCATCCCCATAGCAAATCTAATTCAATGACCATGTATTTGGGCAATTTTAGAGCTACAAAGATCTTTCCTTTTTAGACTGGAAAATGTACTCTTTGCTGAGCACTTGTCTAAATTGTTTCAGGGTGTATATTACAATAGATTGTTTGATACTGTACCGTACTGGAATATCTCTAGCTTGTTACATGATATAATATAAGCAAAAAACATAGAAACAGTACCAAACAAAGTTGTACAAGAAACCAGTTCTCTCCTCAATGCTTCCATTCCATCATGGGAGTTCAGATTCAGATCTCTAACACGATGTCTGCACAATCGAAATGATATATGTCAGTGTTTCCTTGCAAACCCTGCTACAAACATTCTCTTTTTATATCAAAATGAACTTACACTCTGAATCTGTTCTGATCCATTTGCCTGCTTCGTCCTCGACCTCCGCCTCGCCTTTCTGGCCCATCTGGACTGCTTGATCATGCCTCATCACAGGATTGTTGAAGGGCGAGCTCTGAGGGTGCGCGTTCTTGAGGAGCAATCCCCAGATCATCTGTCAAACGTGAAAACCATACATGAGTAACTCTGAATCCTGAACCAGTTCGGTCGGTTTTGACTGCTCAGAGAATATGAACTCCATAGCACCTCGTTGAATTTCGTTTGTGGTGCAGCTTCCCTGAAGCTCGTCCTGGGCAGGAAACCGAGGGCTCTTCTTGTAAGTTTCCTCAAGGATCTCTGCCGAACAATGCCTCGATTCTTGGAACTGGAACTCGAAGAGCAGCTCAGGAGCCTCTCGAGTTGCAGGTGATGCGATTTCAGCTCCTCCTGCAGCTTGCTGAGCTCGTCAAAACGTCCACAGTTCTTGATCAGCCCGTGCCCTTCCTTCATCCCGAACGTTCCGATCGACAGCATCGCTGCGGTCCAGCCGTCGTTGACCTTCTCGGTCCGAGGAAGATCACTGGAGGTATCAACAGCTGCAAGCAAGAAGGGGGAGTGTGAGTGTGAGTCCCAGCTATGCTGAACATGCTGAAACTGAAGAACCTTTTGTTTTCCTCTTTTGGAAATTCTGAAACTACAGTGGTCAGTTCGTCGCTGCCATCGCAGCCTGTCACTTACGCCGAGCCGAGTCTACGCTGAACTCCGATTTCCTTGTGCCGCGATTCGTATGCGATCCATGAAGCTTGTTCTGCATCCAGTTGAGAACCTGCAACCGCAGCAGCAAGAATGATCACCCTTCGTTCAGCCATTACAAGTTCAGATGAAAAAGAGAATGCACGCGTACCCCCATGATCACCACTGCCCTCTACCCCTCTTGTATACGAAGCTTGGAGAAATCAGAGATATAGGTGAATGAGCTTGATAGCAGGCGCATGGATTATGCAGGTGTATATATAGGGGCACGAACTTTGGTCAGAGCTCAGGAAAATCTGGTTAAAGACTGCAACATCTGCACCTCAGCAGAAAGCTCATGGACAGTGATGTGTCCAGCAAACTGGGGAGCAATTTTGTAATCCCATCTGCACACATTCCCAACTTTGACTCCATTGGAAGCAAACGCTTGCATCGAGGAAGATCTATCCCGTTTGAAGGAAATAGGCGGAAAAAGTTGGACGGATGCGCCGAGAGTCGAGCAAAGAAAGATATTGATCACATGCGTTTTCCAAGCCTGCAATGCAAGGAACATTGGCGTGTGACAAACCTGGCCACAGGTTTTGTGAAGCTCCGTGCAGCTATATTTTGTGTTATCGATGCCGTTGATGGAGGCATGGAGCTCTCTCCAAGTGTCCCCCCGGTTGTCGGCAAGGAAGCAGGAGGTCAGCATGACTCACTGTCAAGTCCCAAGAACTGTAAATCCATCCTGTCACTGCATTCTGATTGTGCGTGTTGAAATATAAAACCGCTTTGTTCTGCTACTCAGAAATCGTCACTGGTAAGCTTCCAGGCACACCGCGCACTCTTTTCTCGCCCCGCTCACCGTCGTCTCCGGCCGGCAGAGAGAGCGGCGATGGCCCTGCCTCCTCGGAGGCGGCGAGATCGATCTCGATCTGGCTGGGTTGGCTCGATTCGAGCTCGGTTGGGCCTTGGCCTCGGCCTTGAGCCCTTGACAGCCCTGGGCCCATTTCAAGCAGAACGGGCTCGTGGGCCACTCTGTCGTCCGGGTTGGGTGTGGGTTTTGGACCCGAACGGGCTCTCTTCTTCTTGCGGAATAAGAAGAGCGAGCCGCCGGGCGGCGTAGTATAGTCGTGTTCCGAAAGAAGGTCCCAAGAGAGAGCGGCACATAAAAGCACACACCCTCACGGCGCACCACACCGAGCTCCGGTGAGATCTTCCGGCGACCTGCGAGATGAGCCGCGGCACGGGCGCGGGATACGACCGCCACATCACCATCTTCTCCCCCGAGGGGCGCCTCTACCAAGTCGGTGCGTGCCCCCCAAAACCCTAGCCCCTCTTTTTTTCCCCTCCCCCTTGTGCTTAGATCTGGGGGAACTCGTGAGAGTTCGATGGCGTCTGAGCTGTGTCTTTCGGTGTGCGCAGAGTACGCGTTCAAGGCGGTGAAGTCGTCGGGGGTCACGTCGATCGGCGTCCGCGGCAAGGACTCCGTCTGCGTCGTCACCCAGAAGAAAGTGCCGGTGAGTTGTTTGGCGACGCTAGCCTCAATTGATCGGGGCTTCGCGCCTGATCCTGTCCTCTCTCTACCCTGATGCGCGGTTATGCACTGGAACTCTCTGCCGGCTCGGTTGGATTTGATTGTTTTATGTGGCCTGACCTCACTAACTTCTTCTGCGTGTAGGATAAGTTGCTAGATCAGACGAGCGTGACACACCTGTTCCCAATCACCAAGTACATCGGATTGATTGCCACTGGCCTTACAGGTATGGTTATTGTGCTCTGGTGCGTCATTACTTGGCCAGTAGTGTTGTTATGTGTGGAATTTATTTCCGATGCCATCAGCAATGAAAAGTTGCCTTAGTGTTTTGAATCCTTGGGTCTAGATATCAATTTTGTGACAAGCAGTGGAACCTGACTGTTAATATTGCTGGATCTAAATAGATGATAGGTCAGCATAATTTTTCTGCTTCTTATCCATGATTTTTGCTTGCTTAAATTAAGCTGCATATCTTGTAGTTCATTGTGAAAATCACAGTTATTTTGAGCTGCGTCATGGTTGAAGCTCCAGCTTAGGAGTTTAAGGCTTTTTATTTGAATATACACAATTAATTTGGGATTTGAGGCTAGACTGAGTTATGATTCTGAGGTTCGGTCACTTGTAATAATTGTGCAAACAATTGACTTCATGCCACATCTGCTTATCCTTCCTTAGCAATTTGGTACAAAGCAATGGTCTTGTGCAAAACCCCAGTGAATCTCTTACTGTGTGTATCGTCTTTAAAAATAGATGATAGGTCAGCATAATTTTTCTGCTTCTTATCCATGATTTTTGCTTGCTTAAATTAAGCTGCATATCTTGTAGTTCATTGTGAAAATCACAGTTATTTTGAGCTGCATCATGGTTGAAGCTCCAGCTTAGGAGTTTAAGGCTTTTTATTTGAATATACACAATTAATTTGGGATTTGAGGCTAGACTGAGTTATGAATCTGAGGTTCGGTCACTTGTAATAATTGTGGAAACAATTGACTTCATGCCACATCTGCTTATCCTTCCTTAGCAATTTGGTACAAAGCAATGGTCTTGTGCAAAACCCCAGTGAATCTCTTACTGTGTGTATCGTCTTTAAGGATGCCTATCAAGTTACACAGAGCACTGGTTACCGCCTTGCTGTTTTCACATGTTTCGAATTAATAGTACCAGAACATTTTTTTATCTGACCGATAATGAAATTTGTTGTTTTATTCCCAGCTGACGCAAGGTCCTTGGTTTACCAAGCAAGGAACGAAGCAGCTGAGTTTCGTTTCAAATGGGGTTACGAGATGCCTGTAGATGTGTTAGCGAAATGGTACCGATCCTTTCCTTATTCGAGCTCTTGCTTTGTGCAGCAGTAGCTATAAGCCAACATTATTTATCTGATTTTTCAGGATTGCTGACAAAGCACAAGTTTACACGCAGCATGCCTACATGAGACCCCTTGGAGTAGGTTAGTATCATCACATATTCATGCTTGCTATTCCATCAAGCTTTTGTCATTTTACTATAGTGTTCTAGTGTTCAGTCAGCTTATGTCTTGCCCATCATGTTCATTTTCTTTTGCTACATTCTTCAGTTGCTATGGTCTTGGGCTATGACGAAGAGAAAAATGCTCAACTCTTCAAGTGCGACCCTGCTGGTCACTTTTTTGGGCACAAGGTATATGGCTTTTTTTTTCTAACACTATTTTTTATTTATTTATTATTAATGAATATTGCTGAATGTCAAGTTTCCTTGTCTCTACTGGATATTTATTAACAATTAATCAATATGCTGACATTTTCTTTCAGGCAACTAGTGCCGGCCTTAAGGAGCAGGAAGCAATTAATTTTCTGGAGAAGAAAATGAAAGATGATCCACAATTCACCTATGACGAGACTGTTCAGGTAATGTTGAACACAGCCATCTTTATTTCCTTATAAAATTATTATACATGCTGCAACCAACTGTCCAAACAACTAATTGTACGGACATTAGCATGCGCTTAAAAGTTTGTTAATATAGCCAATTGTTCCCCAGCATATGGTTGTATATTAAGCTGGTAATGCAGCTCATTGTTGTAGCTGTGCTATAGTTTCTGCAGCTACATGCATAGCATAGATACTTCATTCTTTCAGTTGCTTGTCAAATAATTCTTCCAGTTGCTCATTGGTGATTCTTTTCTAACTTATTTACAATGTTTTTTAGATCGCAATCTCTGCGTTGCAATCAGTTCTCCAGGAAGATTTCAAGGCCACTGAGATCGAGGTTGGTGTTGTGAGAAAAGAAGACCGTGTTTTCAGAGCGCTCACAACAGAGGAGATCGATCAGCACCTGACGGCCATTAGTGAACGGGACTGAGCTGCCATATGTTGGATGTGTATGTCAGTCACACCGTGATGTGCTATTGTGCTTCGGCACTGTCATTTCATTTCATAGCCAGGAAAGGAACACTGAGTGGACCATTTCATGTCTAACACTGAAAACAATCCCCTCCCAATGTACTTGTTACTTCATCTTTCTATGTGGTTGAATTTGCAATGGTTTGATTGTGCTTTGCTAATAGCGTGCCTGAAAGTTGATTATCTGCTTCCATATCAGGGGGAAAAACTCGTTTAGCTTATAGCCCTGATGGCGAAACAATTAGTGCTCTGCAATATTTGTTCTTAGGAATCATCTCCGGCCTTACTTTTCCGATCAGAACAAAACAGATCAGAACAAAACAGCACATGCTCGTTGCCTCATGAAGGCAGACTACCGCACTACCGCATTTCATTCAGATGATGACGGTTGCACCTCATGTTCAGACAGTCTATCGCATTGTATTCAGATTATGGTTGCTGACGATTTTTCTATCGCATTGTATTCAGCTTATGGTTGCTGACAATTTTTCAACATTGGAGGTTTAATGGAATTGTTTTTCAGTTTAAAAAGTAGCGAGACAACGGTAGATATGACCTCCCGATGAACATCACAGGCCAGACAGATCATTAGCATACTGCACGCTGTGCATCCAAGATTTTGGGGTTGAAACGATTGTGAAAGAACATATCCCCTACTCCGCAAATTTTACGATGTATACATTTGCTGACAAAAAGCCTGATATACGAATATTACAGGAGCTATCTTAACGCTTCTATTCTGCTAGCCACCTCTGCCATATACAAAAGTACAAGTCAAACTTTTTTTTTTCCTTTTCATCAGATCCTGTTCGCGAACATCACCTAGACTTTCCCGTCCCGTTTCATCACTGCAGCAGGACACGGAAGAGGCCTGGCTGTGCCTGCGTGTAGTGCAGGCCATGCTCCAGGAGGTACTGCTCCACGGCAGCGTTCAGCCTTGCTGGGGTGCGGGCGCTTGATATGATGATGACCTGGAGACGGCGGCCGGTGGACCGCACGATCTTCCTCCGGCTGTTGAGCTCATAGTTGAGGACGTGTAGCGCCTCGCTGACGTGAAGGCCACACAGGTCAATTGGGGGGTTTTGCTCCTGGATGAGGCCTTGCAGCTCTGGCATCTGGAACCTGGTGGGAACACAGAAAATTGATTACTATCCATGCAGCACTAAACATCTTGAGCTGATCGACTACAGATTCACTTGTGTTGAAGTCCTGTTGTAAGTTGAAGATAGCATGCTTGATCCATTTATACAACATAACGTAGAATGTCAATTAGTACAGACAGTTCAAAAGGAGGACACTATCCAATAATTGCAAAAAGGCTTGGCCAGTGAGCTCCCTCCGTTCCAAATTGTAAGTCGCTTTGGCTTTTTCTAGATCTATAGGTTTTGCTACGCATATATATTGTGTCTAGATACATAGGAACAACTATGTAAATGATTCACAATTTGAAACGGAGGGAATATTATATATGAAAGATGCAATGTCACACATTTCAACAAATTTAATAGTGAACAGGAAGCTACCCTTACCCTAATGACATGAAAATAAAAAACAGAGTGAAACTTGCATCCAAATAGATACTGTGCATATGGATCTTTTAACCATCACTGGTGATTTGGACTGAGAACTACATGCTCAGTTGTGTACCCAAGAATCCTACCTAATTCAGTTTTTGGAAGCC
This sequence comes from Cenchrus fungigraminus, assembly GCA_036936925.1. Taxonomy (NCBI): domain Eukaryota; kingdom Viridiplantae; phylum Streptophyta; class Magnoliopsida; order Poales; family Poaceae; genus Cenchrus; species Cenchrus fungigraminus. Next base: position 133,694,082 of record CM072777.1, read on the forward strand.
CAAAGAAAAGTATTATAGATGTGTTCAAAGCACATGCACTGCTTTCTTTTAAAGATATATGTGCCTACACCACATATCAAATTATATAGATGCCATCAAGTAAAATATTTATAGCTGACCTTTGTCGATATGTTGTTTCCCTAGCCTTCTCCTGAGCCATCCTGTTGTATAGCTCCTTCAACGTCAGATCCTTTGCCAATGGGTTGTTGCCAGTCAGAAAAGCCTGCCTATCCTGCTAAAATTTTAATCATATAGTAAAAAGTTCTCACTGGTCAGATAGATAATGCATTTAATTCAAGACATTTTTTAAAGGCATGCGGTTGACTGTGAAAAATATCAAAGCCACTAGATTGAACATCAGTCTACATATGTGATCCGAGAATTGTTCTACCTCCATGAAATGTAATGTCCATACCAAGTTAGTCCAAAAAAGTAGCTGCAAACCACATTACAAGGTAACCTTATACTGTTTAAAGTCAATGCAAGGTAACATTATTTATAATTGTTTTTTTTAAAATTGAACAATACTGGTAGTTGATTGTTCTACTTAGCACGGACAGATATTCAACTCTAGTTGTCCTGCAATTCCAAATTTTACTAGTTGCCCCGCAATTCCAAATTTTACTATTTGCAAAACATATCACCTTTTTCAGCAGTATAACCATTTTTAGGTGGAAAAGTGCGACTGCTCATAATTGAACTGAGAATTTGTGAAATACAAAGGCAATTAAATTTCAATGTTAAACACTATGCAGGACTGTTCCAGGTTTTCTTGGCGGAACTGTTCTGGATGATAGTATTGTTATGGTAGTGGGACCAGCCCAGGCCTAGGGCCGGCCCCACTACCATAACAAGTATGCATTCTCTTACAAGTCATACTAAAAATAGCATGCACAAAAAAAGGTTGAAATATTCTATTAGTGTAGCATGTCACAGTGGCTTATCTACCTGTTCAAGAAATGCATGCTGCAGGCTTGCGAGATCATGAACTTCATCCTTTGGTTCCAAATATGCACTTGCTGTCATAACAAACAAGTTTAAATCATAAGGGAAATATGCAAGCCATGTGATTTGGTAACAGTTCGTAAAAAGCATATTGTAATTCGAGAGCACTACCTGCAGCATCATTTTCAAGCCAAGCTGGTCCTGTCTGAATTCCAGCCATGTTTTGTAGGGTATTGGTTGAGATCATATCATGATGACTATTATACGAGCCACCCAACAACTGAGAACCTCTGCTTGAACCAAAACCAGAAATAGGCACATTAGCCGTCTTGTACCTTCCTCTAGGAGCATCCAGGGATACATGTTCACGTCCAGTTGAGGGTGAAACAACATCTTCTGCGAGTATAGCTGAATGAGATCTATATAGACTGTTTGGCAGACCAAAAGCTTCTTTATTGTAGTTCCCAAGACCATTTTGGCCATATGATGCTGGTGATGGAGGACTTGAATGTCCAAATGACAATGACCTGAGGTTCTGGCTGAGTCGTCCATCAGCTTTATTCTGCTATTAATGATACACCAATACTTAGTGAATATCTGATGGTGATTTCATGCAGTAATCACAGATAATAGCCATTTCCACGAAGCATGCTCAAAGGTAGAATAATATACATCAGCAAAAAGGGACATGCAATTCTTTTAGCAGAAGATCAAAACATAGATCTAATGACAGACATCTCTCGGGCCGGTTTGAGAAAAAGAAGAGAGAGGAGGGAGAAGATGTTCCGTTCCTCCTAGGATATAACCAACTTGCCACATTCAAACTACTAGCGCCACTACACCTAAACATAGATCTAACAACATGATACATGAGTTATCAGTCCATATCGATGATTGCTGCTCTAAAAAGAAGTTTATGTTGTTTTTCGAACACCAAATGAATCTTAAAGTGATGTTTCCAGAATTGAGATCTAATCAACCAAGATAGGTTACTGGACCCATAATGATACAATAGGTGCACTACTGGTATTATGCTGATTTTTTACATAGATAGTTAAGTTGTTGGCAATATGATGTTACTGAACAAGAGCTATGCAAGTATGCAACTTTTGAATAGAGCAGTCTGGGGCAAACAGTATAGTGGATAAATGAAGGCACTTAAGACAGAATGACTTGAGAATTGAGACAAACAGCATAGTGGATAAATGAAGACAGTTAAAGACAGAGCAACTGACCTCCAGGTGACTCATGATATCCATAGTTGAGCTTAAGCTGCGCCTGCTTCCATGATACGCATCAGTAATGTTGTGCAATGAAGCTCCTGATATTGCAAGTAAAAACCATAGGTTTAAAGGAGCACCTTCATGAAAGAGAAGTTCAGAAATCGTTACCATACCAATGCTAGAATCTCCATTGTAGTGACCAGCATCCCTTCTGCTTGAGTTATACTGTCCCCCATTCCTTACTGTCTTAACCCATGGAGCAGCAGTTGGACTCATGGAACCTGCAGTTGGACTCATAATTGTAGCCTGCGAACGCTCATCCATATAAGCTGGGCCAGAAAACTCAATCTTTGGACGTGTACCCAGTCTGTCCCTGATAAAAGGGGATGCACGGTGCTGCACGCTCATTGTCTGGTTTGGAGAAAACATTGACGCACCAATGCCGTCGTTTATAGACAGGCCTGTGAGTGTAAGACTGTCAGGTCCAGGAGTCTCATCTTGTCCCAGGACTTTGAAATCAGGGGTGATGTCATCAGGGAGCTGCTGTTGCCAATACTGATGTGCTTCTTCATCAGAATTACTCCGTATAATGGACTCTGGCTGGTCTGTGCTAGTTTCTTTAGATGACCCTGAGACAACCATAGCTGCATCTGATCTCTTGGAGGCATCATTGACAGTTCTAAGGGATGAAGGAACAAATTCCTCTGCATTTGGATTCAATGCAGTGCCCTTGTTTAGCATACTCAGTTTCTTATCTTCTGTAGACATGCTGCTGGAAAAGTGCCTATTAGATAAAATTATGCAAAGTAGGAAAAGTTAGATTTCTCCAAATAGAAAATTAACAGGAGCACAAGCTGTTTCAAAGAATAAAGGAAATGGCCTTGACCACAATACATTCAAGTGTAATTAACTAAAGAACTAGAAAGCTCAAAACCACAGCCTTCCTGAGGCCATTCTAGTATGCTACCATGGGTGCTACATCCTTCAGCATAACTGAACAGTAAAGTCAAAGGAAATAACTGTCAGATAAACCATAAACCCAAAATTTGAAAGAAGCAGGGATAGTAGGACTGTGAGGATAGGGTCCATGTCAAACAGGATTTGACTTTACGACACCATTGGAAAAAGACTGAGATTTCTGCATAAGAAATTGGACACAAGACGCCAGCCACACACAAAGCAAAGAAACTATGCTGCCAGGCTGAACATCCCTAATCGGTCCAGATGGATTCATTTTCAAACAAGCGCAAGCATGGTTCATACTTGGCATTTCTGTAAACAAAGAAAGTAGATCAAGAACTATTACTGCCTCAAGGATCCAATTATGAGCAGATGCGTTTCGTTCTACCACTAGTATATTGGATATCAAGAACAATCAAAAGGCTGCCCTATTTAATCATGAAATGTTTAGAAATGTAATATTCTGATAACAAAACAACCCTACAAAAGAAGAAAACATGTGCCGCCAAACTCCTCATTGTTGTCTTTGACTACACAGAAGGATCCAACAATCATCACCATGTATCAAACGATAATTTAACTATTGAAGTATATGCCCACCACTGCTCTAATCTAAAAGTATTTGGCACCAGCTACTACATCCATTAACCATCCATAAGCAAAATAACATGATGAATCGGAAATTTGAAAGACAACGGAACTTCCAAAACCAGCATCTTTTACTAAATATAAAAGTCAGCACAGATGTGACCCACAGGAACACCTCCCGAAGCAGGAGCAGACTTCAGGCCACCCCCTAAATTGTGGAAACCAAACTGCACCCACACCTCGATTCGGTACCAAGATAGCCAGTAGTCCCACAGTGATCTCGCCGCTCTAGGAGAAGAACGAGAATCTAGACAGACGACGGATTCATGGATTGGATTAGCAAGACACCACGCAGCACGCAAATCTACGGCAAACTGGATGGATGAACCGGAAGAAGGATTTTAGGGTTCGGTTTGCGAACAAAGCCCGCTCCCTGTGCTGGGGAATCCGTCCAAGCAAGCTCGGATATGATTGCTTACCAAGACGAAAGTGGGGTTAATCCGCACCCGGACAGATCTCCGCCCCCAGTAGGCCGAGAGAGGAGCGGCGCAGCAGTGGACTGAGGATCGGGCGGAGGGAGAGGGAGGGAGAAGGGGGCCGGCGGCGCTGCGCCTGCGCTGCGCTCGGCGGCGTCGCGTATAGCGGCGTCTGCGTGGAGTGAGTGCGGAGGCGGATTGCAGCCACACGTTGACACTTCACCTGTTGCCTTCGCCCTACGCCCTACGCCCACTTTGATTTTCTGTGGCACCTGTTTCTTCCGCACACTGTAATGTAATCACGGTGGGGTGCACATTTTTTAACATTTCAAACACTAAAGTTGCCAAACTGATTGGCAACCAAACTGGCATCACCCCAAGATTATGTCTGGCAACAAATTTCTAGCAAATTGAAATGTATATTTAAACATGTTTACGAAATTTACTTTGCAATTTGTGGCGATCACCCGTAAAAGGTTGTAACTATACTGTAAATTTGATAGGCAAGGTTTCTTATGGTAGATAATATTTTATCTTAGTTTGAGTTATCAACTCAACATGAGTGTTTGTTTTTAAATTTATTACTGTAATAAAGTCAATATTTATTGGTGCCAATATCATTTCATAGGGACAAGTGTGAGTTTTTGTATGAGTACCCGTGTCTCTATCGTGTTTTAAAAAAAAACATATAGGATCAGCGGCAGCGGCATCATACATAGGATCATAGGATCCTAACCAGCATCACCATATTAGCATGTTTGGATTATATTTCAATCAGCTATGTTTCATAATGTGGAACCTATGCATTTATGTTCGAGCGGCGGATCAACACATGTACTCATATTTAGCAGCGTTACACATAGGATCATACGATCTTAACTAGTATTACCTTATTAGCGTCTTTGGATTATATTTCAATTAGTTATGTTTCATAATGTGGAACTTGTGCATTTATATTCGAGTAACGGCTCAATACATGTGCTCATATTTTTGCTTGATAGATTGATGATGAGGTACCTAAAATGATCCGCCCACCTGCTTGACGATCCATCGAGGAGATGTTCATAGGGTTATATATGCCAACGCCTATGTTTCGTGTTTTGAAAGAAAAACAAACAGGGAAAATATTTGGTGAAAACCATCATCTCGGTGGAAACGTGAAAACCACTCTAAACAACACGTTTAGAAGTCTCTAAAAAATTTGAAACGATGCACATTTATAATTTATCTATATATGTACATTGTTGCAAAAGTTGAGATGCAAACTCGTTATATAAAAATCATATGAAAATGACAAAATTCAAGTGCATGTGCATTGGAATACATATGCCCAGAAATTTTGTCTTATAGTGCACTTGCACTCCAAATTTATCATTTTTGTATGAATTTTTCTACATTAAGTTTGTATCTCAACTTTTGCAACAAAGTAATTCTATAGATACACAATGGATGTGCATCGTTTCAATTTTTTTGAAAACTTCGAAATATGAATTTTAGAGTGGGTTTCACGTTTCCACCGAGACGGTGGTTTCCACCCAATATTTTCCCAAACAAATAACTATACATTATATATCATATATATTTTTTTTCAAAATATGCTAGAAACATGTTGTTGTTTTTTTTGCTAGAAACAGGATTTTCGAACCCGATCCTACCAACAAACAATTATCTTATCTATGAGCCCAATAATATATTTAAAAAGACCCTTCTTAACTGTTTAAGAGTATACAAAGCATGCCTACACAAAGAAGACTCGAATACAAATTGGAAAATGAATATAGTCTCCAAATCTTCTCTTTAAAAGTGATAAAGATGAGGTGCAGCAGCGTGGGCACTCAAAAATACCATCGCAAAAGATGCAGAGGTGTCCCCTGTAGTCCTGTTGGTCGTGCATTGTTTTGGACCCATCCTGTGAGGCGATGTACCTGTGGGGACCACCCAGCTCGGGTTGTTGAATCTCTGTAACTGACCCGTGGGTCCCACGTAGTGGTGCCGGGGCTGCGTCTCGCAGATGGACGAACCTTTTTTTCCCCTCGAGCAGCAGCGTCGCACGCAGAATTTTTTTTATATATATATTTTTTTTTCTATTTTGTAAAAATAAATGGTCCGTCCGAAATTTTGCAAAACTATACATCTGTCGCCGTGGCCCACGGCGGCAGGGACATACCGCCGTGCGGCACGGCGGTAGCGGCTGTGGCCCACGGCCAGACGTGGGCCCGTAGCATGCGACGGACATATCGCCGTAGCCCACGGCGGTAGGGACATACCGCTGTGGGCTACGACGGCAGGTCCTAGCGCCGTGGGCCACGGCGGCAGCAGGCCTGGTACCGCCGTGCCCCACGGCGCTAGGAACTACTGCCTATATAAGACCAAAATTCAGCCGAAAATGTCGTAATAATTCGAAAAAAAGAAAGAGAGGGGGAAGAGGAGAAGGGAGTGAGGAGGAGGTGGTGAAGGTGCGAAGCTCTGCCGGTTTTTCGTCTCGTTAAAGGTAATACTCTGGTACTTAATAGTTTGAACTATGATAATAGTAAAAATATAGTTTTAGTGTAGATCTGCTTAGTAAAAATATAGTTTTAGTGTAGCTCTGAGTAGATATATTTTGTAGTTGCAGATCCACTTGTTAATAGCGTTTTTTTTCATGCTGTCAGACATGTCGGATGCAGTCAGTGTCAAGTTGTATTTCGGTAATGGGCGGATTAGATATCGTGAACATGGAGTTGACTTGTTAGAATTTAATTCGGTTGACCATGTGATTAGAAGAGCAGCCGAAAGAACTTGGGGGTCCATTACCAACTTTTTTTATAGGGCATTCCATGTAGATGCAGAGCAACATGACTTGTCTATTATGGCTCTAATCAACAGGAGTGAGTCAGTATATTGGGAGCTTATGCCACTTCAAGGCACTGAACATTGGAGGAGTTATATCAAAATAGCATGTGAAATTGGTTTGCCTGTGATGTTGTTTATCCAAGTTGTTCATAAGGCTGGGTCTAGTAGTCAAGTGCATGAGGAGGGTAGTGCTACTCACCAGGGTGAGGCTGAACTACAAGCAGGATATGGTCCTGCAACTGAGCCACAAGAAGGAGATGGTGCTGCCACTGAGGCAGAAGAAGGAGATGGTGACACACCCTTTGAGGCCCGTGGTGAAATTGACGAGGGGGGAGTTAATGAAGAAGTACTCAGACAGTACGCAATGGAGGCTGATGAGGATGAACGTGGGTTGGAAGAGGACTCCTCAGATGATGAGGATGACTCGCTAGTTCCAAGGGACTGAGACAGTTACAATTTCTCACAGCTATCTGTCAATTCTGGTGAGAATGTGTCCTGAGAGTATAGAGACAATCAGGTTTCTGTTAGCGCCATGTATAAGAGTGCAGTAGAGGTGAAGGATGCAGTGAAGAGGTGGGCCCTTACTCTGCAGAGAGAGTTCAGGGTAGTGAAGAGTTCTCCACACATATATGATGTACAATGTGTGAAGTCCAACTGTCCTTTTCGAGTGTATGCTTCCAAGGGCAAGTGGAAAAATTACTGGGAGATCAGATCTGTTGTGGATCACACTTGTGTACTTGAGCAGCTAGATGCAAGCCATCGTAATTTGTCAGCCGGTTTTGTGGCCAGCCAGATGTTTGCTAAGATTGTGGAAAATCCTGCTTATGAGCCCAAGTCCATTATCTTGGCAATTGAGGAGAAATTTAGGTACCTAATAAGTTATGGTAAGGCATACATGGCGAAGAAGAAGGTATTGGAGATGAGGTGGGGTACTTACGAAGTATCCTACGACAATCTGCCTCGATTGCTGAACACAATTGCCACGCTCAATCCTGGTATTTATTACGATATTAAGACTTATAATCTTGTATCAAGGCCAGGGAAGCAAGTCTTGCAGCAGGCATTCTTAGCATTGGGTCAAACTACTGCTGCCTTCAAACAGTGTCGACCAGTCATTTGCATAGATGACACATTTCTAACAGGGAAATACAAGGGCACAATCCTTACAACTGTGGCTGCAGATGGCAACAATCAGTTGTTGTCATTGGCAATTGCTTTTGCAGAGGGAGAGAATGGTGACAGTTGGTATTGGTTTCTGGAGAGATTGAAGCAGATGGTGGTGGGAGATGTGTTAGACGTGTGTGTGATACACGATAGACACAAAGGTATTTTGCAGGCCATTAATGACATCAAAGAAGGTAGCCAAGAACGTCACAGAGCACCACAATGGTCAGATGTGCATAGCAGGTGGTGCATGAGGCATATGGCAGCAAACTTTCATAACCAGTTCAAGAACAAAGAACTTACACAATTGTTCAAGCGCTTATGTTCGACCAATCAGCAGAAAAAATTCTACGAGCTATGGCAAAAATTAGATGATCTGACGAAGAAAGCATCAGAAGAGATAGCTAAGAAGCCAATAAGTACTGAACCCGGGGAAGAGTCAGTTTCTCTGGAGGACGTGGGGCTAGATGCTCCAAATGTCAGAAGGAGAAGGGGACGTGCTGTAAAGACCTTCAGCCGGTGGATTCAGAATGGGCCTAAGGAGAAATGGTGTCTCCTGTTTGATAAGTGAGGTGTGAGACATGGGATAATGACAACAAATTTTGCTGAGGTCTTCAACACGGTTTTGCGTGGTGCCAGAGCTCTCCCTCTTGTTGGTATCATTGAGTTCTTCTTGTACCGCACAATGAAGTACTTTCTTGAGCGTGCTACTGCAGCACATGCAGCTATGCAGGACTGTCAAAGGTGTATTCAACATGGATGACTGAGTACTTGACCACAAAATAGAAGGCTGCTCTTGCTCACAGAGTTTACCCACAACCTCTACGTCGTGATCCCGGCGAGGAAGTTCAGTGGAAATATCGGATAAATTGCCAGTCCAAATCACAAAAAGCGAATGGTGAAATAACAATACAACAAACAGTTATTGGGAATCAGACATGCTCATGCTCTTGCCAGAAGTCACTGCTGCTACACTATCCCTGCTCACATGTGATCGCTGCATGCCTTGCAACAAAGAATAACCATTGAGGTCGCTACGTGCCTAAATACTTTTTGAAGCAAACCATTCTAGACACTTGGAACCACACTATTGAGGGTTACCTGCATCTTGGAATTTTCACTCAAGACCCCAAAGACAGCGCGTTGTACATACCAAATCCAGATCCAACCATGTGCCAAGGTGTCGGTCGACGCAAGAAGAAGAGGATTAGGAACAACATGGATGAGGCTGAAGCTGGACCTCCGGTGTAGATATGCTCTAAGTGCAACAATCCAGGACACTCCTACAAGAAATGCACCGAAGCATCTTACTTTTCCACTGTCACTTCTCCAGCACCTTCAGCTAGTGCACGTGGACGTCGTTCCCGTCGCTACAACGAAGGAATGCAGTGATCGTACTTGTTTGTGCTACCGTGTTGTAATATTTGAAATACTTATGCATGTTATCGTCTTATAATATTTGAACCATTTATTTGGCAATGTCTTGTACTAATTGAACTTATGCATGTTATCGTGTTGTAATAATTGAACTACCTTTTCATTTGCTTGTTGTTTTCTTCTTGCCGTCAAATTTATTATCATATCCTGTTATGTATTATTCTCTAATTTCAAATGAAACATGTAATGAATTATCATATTTCTCATCTTTTTTATAGGCTTTCAATGGCTTCCTCGGGTCCTGAGTTGGACTTGGAGTTGCTCACCAGTAGGAATGACAAGGTTGCGGTGCCAAATGGGATCCACACTCCTATATGCTACTGCGGTGACAACTGTAAGCTTGTCAAGTGCAACGTTCTCGGGTACTGCTACGGGATGAGGTTCTTCATGTGCGTGAACTACGAGCATGACCCCCTCCCACCATGTCGCAATGTTAGACCAAAAGTAAGAACAAACTGCATTACTAAATAAATAATATGTCATTGCTATTTTATTATGTGCTAACTTGTCTTTGAAAAAAGACTTCACCTCCTCTCTGTGATTTTATGCAGTGGCTAGATTGTGAGCAGTCCCAACAAGACAAGTGTTACGTCGAGGCGATGGGTCGTTCAGCACGTGAGAGGTGGCAAAAGATGGTTGAGGCAGAAAAATAAAAAGAAAAACGTAAGGAGCAGCAGGAGGAAGTTCGCATTCGTCGGGAGATCAAAGAACGTGAAGCGGCCGCGGTCCGTGAAGCAGATAGAGAGAGTAAGAGGGAGAGAGCTCGCCGGGCTAAGGAAGCTGGGCCGGATGCTATGAGGAAGGGGAAATACCCCCGTTGTACCCAGTAGACGTAGAGTACTAGACGTCGAGTGCTACTGTATCCATAAAAAATTATGATTTCATTTCATCATTCTCTAGAGTCGGGTTGTATCTTTAAGAACTTGATTTCAGATGCAATTCAGATGCAAACAGTAAAACTCGTACTAGGGTGTGTTTTCTGTGAGTCACTGCACCAAACAGTGTACCTAGTACTAGGGTGTGTTTCCTCCGAGTCACTGCCCGTTTTTCTTGCCCCGGATCGAATGGCCCACCGTCCAGTCTGCTTTATTGCCTACATATATGTGAGCACTCTTCTCCAGTGTCACTTCACAACACAACAAGCACCAATGAGTTCCTGGACTGGGGATGATGATGACTCCCTCGGTCTAGCACTGTGGAGCCAGCAAGATCCAGAGTTCAACAGCAATTTTTCAGTCTTAGATAAGAGAGATTTCAAATCCATGCGTGATGTTAGAAAGTACGCACCAAATCAAACGGTGAACTGGCCAAGGTGTGCACACGGTGAGTTCTGTGTGATGCAGGTTTACCAGGGATGGGACAACTCTGATCGACGCTTCTGGCATTGCTCACGAGCATGGATAAGCAAAACTCCTTGACCTCTGTCCTTCATCATTTTATGATTTACTAATGTAATCACGGTTTCTGCAGTACTCCGAACAACCAGATAACTGCGGTTTCGTGCAATGGGTGGATCCCCCAGCTATTGACTCGTATCAACAGTACATCAACTACCTCGAGGATGTTGTCATCTTCAACCTGAGGCAAGAACTCGCGTCGGCATTGGCTTCTCCAGATCCGACATCTACCAACGACGACGACAGACCGGTGACTGGACCAATGGTGGTGAAGACGAACACCGGGTGTGAGGACGAGTTCTGCTGTTGTCCGTGTCATGAGAAGAAGGACAACACTCCATCAGCAACTCCACCCCCGCCACCGTCTGATCCAACTCCACCCCCGTCGGGGTACTACATGCCCTCCCAGCACTCCGGCGGGTCTATGATGTCCGGGTTCTCCGGGTACTATTCGTACAACTAGACTACAAATGTTGTAATCGTTTATCTAAATTCCCTAAGGCACATTAGGACTAGCAGCGGCACAAAGTTAGGGTACTTGTGTCGTACGTGTCATTGCTTGTTTCTGTAATTCGTCGTTAAGTATTAATGGTTCGTCGTTAAGTATCAATGCTTCAAAAATTGAAATTTACAAAAAAAAAAATCCTACCGCCGTGCCATACTTACCGCTGTGACCTACGGCGCTACCTGGAGGCCACGCTGCCGCCTGGCGCTAGGCTCCTAGCGCCGTGCCGCACGGCGGTAGGCCCCTAACGTCGTGGCCCACGACGGTATGTGCCCTTGCCAGTGGGCCACGGCCCCTACCGCCGTGCCGCACGGCGGTAGGAACCCTGCCGCCGTGACCCACGGCGGCAGACGTATAGTTTTGCAAAATTTCTGACGGACCATTTATTTTTGCAAAATAGGGAAAAAAATATAAAAAAAATTCTCGCACGCACCATCTCTCCTTGTTCCGTGGGCCGAATAATTCATCCCAAATTCCCAATCCTCACCTGTTGTACCTTTGCACGCACAGCGAATGAATTATTCTTTGGTTGCTTGCACGGTATCGGTATGGTCCTCAACTCCTCGCTGCCACTGTGCCTGTGAGGACGAACAGGGGGGCTTCTGACCTTGCGTCCTTGCATTTGTGATACGTTTTTTTATCCCAATTCGCGGAAAAGGTCGTGCCTTGCTTGCATTTCTTGGAGCCTCTCATAAACGTAAATCAAATGGTTTAGTGTTGCTTTCCGCTCAAGAGATGAGTTGAGTTGACGGTTTTGTTTATTATTTTATATAGTGACAGTACCGCCACCTTGCAATTAGCTTAATCAAGCCATCACACTCGTCCTTAATTGATTGGAAATAGGGAGAATAGTGACACACTCAAAGGCGTTATTCTTTGTATGCCGTCATATGTGAAGAAAACATCTCTATTTGGTTCGCTTCCCAGGTGCGGGCGCGTTCTAGCGCGTGGTCTGCATGGATGCCTCACCGGCCTCCACTCTTCTCTCTTACCAAAACAGCAGAGTAGGTTCCTACTGAAATTTTTTATTTATAAGAGCATATATATGAACAGAGTTACAAGGTCATAGACCCAAAAGAAGACTCTAAAAAACGTTCATGTAAATGTGTTACAAAACCAAATGTCTAACTTCAGTTTTAACGATGGCTTAGCTCTGTGAAGAACCGGAGCAAATTCATCCCTAAAACACTATCTCCATCTCGCAAAGGAGAGAGAACCCCCCCTAAATGATGTTAGTTCCTGTGTAACCAGACGCACCAGCAGGCAACCATCGATATTTCTCCGAAGACAGTGTGCCTCATCTCCTCTTAAATGATGGATTAGTGTTCCTGGCAACTTTTACAAAAACAAATCATCTTTATTTGAAGTTGTAGTTATTCTAGTGTTGTTACATTAGAATGTAGAAAATTGTAAATATTTTGTCACCATAAAATAGTTATAAGTGTTTCTTTATTGAGGGCTCGACATGAAATTAAATTGTAAAACTAGTGCAAAGGAGGGATCAGATTCACATCCAACCCCACCCACACATTAGTTATTCCCTTGTTTATCTAATGACCTTGATTTACCTTATGGCTCAAAGGTATCATTACTGGTACAATTTCAAAGTCATCTCTACTCAAAATGGAGCACTAAAGGCATGTTTCTCAGCTCCTAGAGCAAATCATGGGGTGATTCTAGGGAAAGCTATACCAAATGAGTTTGCGGGGAATAAATTCTTGAAGCGATTCTCCGAATTGAACTAAGATGCTAAAAGTTTAAAACACTAGTTTTTTTATTGATTCAGTCTCCTTTCTAGGAAGTGGGAATCTGTTTATTTTTCGGCGCATAAATTAAAATCACCTGATGAGGGCATAAAAGAGCAAAGCAATTACAAGTAGGCCCGTGGCTGTCCAGATCGGCACCGGTACCACAGTGCTGTGGTGGAGCATATATCTGTCCAGTGCTGGCATCTAATGCCAGCTTATCCCCTGACGTGGCACCACCAGCTAGTGTTCCCCCCACACCGTAGGTCCTCGTCTAATTCTATGGTTCCCTGGTGAAAAGTGCAAGCTAAGTGTACACAACAACGTTCACCAAATAAATTGTGTATGACATGGTGTTGTGCCGGCAACCCACCATAATGTTGAAAGTCGACTTGTACACAAATCAGCATGAAGTCTTTTATATAGGGCTGCATGAAAATGTATTAACACAATTTGATTACAGGTGTGGCGTTATGCAAAAAAACCTTTTTGTGTTTTATATGTTATTCTAATACCTCTACATTTAAGCTTAAATACGAAAGTAAAATTAACACGACAGTAAATGAGCAAGTAAATCATTCTAATCCGGCAGTAAATGAGCAAGTAAACCATTCTACTAGAGGTTGGCTAGATGGACGAGAGCATTGTAGAAACTCAATGGATTTGCTCATTTGCATTGCATTTGCCTATGAACAATAGTAAGGTCCTAATCATCCGATATGCATTGCTGTCACTGCCAGCTCAGCAGCCACAGTTTCTAAACCAGCTCGTCAAACCCCCCAAGCAAAGCAAATCCCACCTCAATCATTGTCCGTGGGTCCCACTCCAACCCCTCGTCACACCATCCCGCCATTTTAAGTTTTTAACCGACGCTGCCCCGCCTCACTGACTCCATTCCATCTCGCCGAATACAAAAGCCGCACCCCCCACAGAGCAAAGCTGCTCCACCAATCGCAGCTCAAGCTGCCCTCCACCTCCTCCTCCATGGACGAACCACCGCTCCATCCACCACTCCTCCCCCACGCCCTCACCACCGGCGAGTAGCGCCTCCATGTTCCCTTGCCGGATTCAGATTTGAAGAGCAACAACTTCTGATCCCTCCTTCCCACCAAGCTGCTTCTTTTAATTCATTCATTTATCCACCGGATTCTTTGGGCTTCTCACTCATGTCCGCGGCGGCAGCCGGGCAAGAGGTGGCGCCGTCCATCGTGGCGGCGGCGGCCGAGGTGGAGGAGTGGGAGGTGTGCGCGTGCTGCGGTCTGAGGGAGGAGTGCACGCCGGCGTACGCCGCCGGGGTGCGCGCGCGGTACGGCGGGCGCTGGCTGTGCGGGCTCTGCGGCGACGCCGTGAGCGAGGAGGTCGCCTCCGGAGACGGGTCGTTTCTGGAGGTGGAGGCGGCGATCGCGAGGCACGCCGCCTTCTGCCGGGCGCTCGACGGGCGCCGGACACCGGCCGCGGCCGAGCGGCTCATCGCGGCGGTGCGGCGGCTGCTCCGCAACGCCGGCGGCAAGGAGGAGAAGGCCGTGGTGGTGGTGGAGATCCAGGAGGCCTCGTGACCGCCTGCCTGAGACGGATCGAAGATTTGTTCTTGCAGGCGGAGATAGCTAGCCAGCAACAGTGCTGGCCTTCTTTTGTTTTGATAATTTACATCTTAGTTCTGAATATTTTCATGCTTAATTCGCAACAAAAATGCTGCAATCTTTCCAGCCCTTGCACAAGTCCGAGGAGGTGGAAATTTTGGAAACACAAGGGCTGTGGGAGATTGCATATTTGCATACGAGTACATAAAAGCTACAGGATGGGAGAATTCCATCTTACATGTTATTTAGTCCAAATTCAGCCCAACTTGTACATTTCATATGCATTAGCACTGCTGAAGATTGAAGGTGAGAATCATTTTTTGGTTTCAGGTTAAGGATGGAACAAATCTGAGCACTTAGCGCATACATTTTGTTTGCTGAATATTTAGAGAAATGTAAGGTGCAGAGGAGAGGCACAGACATTCTTTTCTTTTTCAGACAAATCACGAGCTAGCTATTTTCAGATATATGCTACTGAGACTTCGTTAAATCTAGTAGGCTTATAGCACACGACAAACATTCGTGCAAGGGAGTACGAAGTATTATCTTAGGTTCCAGAATTAAGTAGTTATTGTAAGTGTTCGTTAGAAGCTGTGAATTGTTATTTTTAGTAACAGAGTATTGAGGATAATACAAAAATTTCAGATCACACGAGTGTTCGAGGATCACTTCGAACAATTGATATAGATATAGGATTGTAGCAGATAACAACTTTTTTACTCGTTAGGTAGCATCACGAAGTGCAACTTGCAGATGCCAGCAACTAATAAAGCGTAGTTCAAAGAAAGGATTGATACCTAAATTGCACATTGCAATAAAGCTAAGTTACTGAATACAAAATTGCCCATATTTCAAGGTAAGCTACGCAACACAAATTAAAACCATTGTTAGTGATATGCTTGGCCTTTTGAAGTAAGATTTGTTCTTATCTGCTGGCCTGCAAGGGAAACCATGTTGATGTTCCTTGCTACCACTTGCCACTGATTCTTTAGTCAGAAGAGAAGTAAGATTGATGAAGTCAACTTTGCTGAAGCATAAAATAAACTATGAGAATCACCTTTCTTATTTAAAATTTGGAGAGGCAAGCTTGCAACTGATCGGAAGCTACCAGGAAATAATTGCAAGTATTTTTAGGGGTGTCTGATGTTGAACCAATGGTTGTTGATTGTCTGAAGGAGATGCCAATCTTCCATGGTTTTGCTGGGCTGAATGGATCGGAGTGGGTACCAATCATGGCTGGGATGCTCATCTTCACGTGCGTCAAAATGAGCTGAAACCATCCCCAATCAAGGATCCTGGCTTCTTCAGCGAAATTTTCGTCGCAGCCGACATGAAGAATCCATTCCTGTGATTTTAGTGAGGATTCAGGGCTCCGGTCTGTCCATTGAGCAATCGGACAGCGGTCGTTATCACATACACATGCGATTGAGTGAGTGCTGATAAACTGCCGGATCCTATGCACTGATTTTGTCGGCGTGCTTTCAAGATCTACGAAATTTCCAGTTATTTTTTTTCCAGTTATATGGTTTTTACTGAAAAACAATCTCTTGCTACGGGAACGTATGAAGAAAATTTCTCAGAAGTTCAGATTCTTGCTGAGGAAACATATTTCTTCAGAAATTCAGATTCTATATAGGCTGTTCGATTTGAAATTTGGGTGAAATAATCCAGGGTTTCTTTGCTGTGTTTTCAGCTCAGAGTGTTGGTGGTCAGAGTTCATGAGAGCTTCGGTGAGGACGAATCTTCCATGCGCGACGTAATCATCGATCGCGTCTTTCTGGAGCACTAGACAAGTGCACTGAATTACGTGGAGATCATGATGTGGCCACCAATTACCATCTCCTTTCCCCGGATTTAAAACGCAATTTCGTACAAGTTTTTGTCTTGACCATGAAATTTTATAGGCCTATTACATCAGGAATCTGGACCACTGGATTATAGAACCAATATATGTGTAGCTTTCGATCCTATCATGCATAGATCTTTCCTGCCATAGTGTTCCTGGCATATTCGCATTCTCATGATAACCTGCCTCCAATTTTCAGAAAAGGAAAAATTATGATGACTTGGCGGCTCACTTGTCATTTTTTGTGCTCCAGATTATGCATCAAAAGCATCAGCTAATGCGTCGGTCGCAATGGACACTTTCTCCACTTAGCTGTTTCTTATGATGATCTTAGCTGTTGTTTAGCATCTTTCTCGAGATGATCTTAGCTGTTTGTTTGCTAGTGTCTTTGAGAGTGCTGCCTTGGTCATGGATGTATTCACTACTCAGACACTCAGTAGTAGTTTTTTTTTCAGGGAAAAGTACTCAGTAGTAGTGTTGTGAAATACTAGCAATCATCCATTATAGAGTGTTGTTGGAACTTGGAAGCCTGGAATGTTCTAAAATATTCCATGTCTGATTAATTATACAAAGGAAGCTATTGATCATTGGTCACAAGCGTTATTTTCCTGGCAAGGCGAAAGCAACCACTAGTAGCTTTTGATGTCTGAAGTTGCATCATAAATTTATGTTAACAAGGACGGCATTTACTGATACCCCCCCCCCCCCGGTTAACACACACACACACAATTAAGGACACTAGAACCATTTTTTTCTGACTAGGACTGGTTATAAATTAGTTTTGCATAGGTCGGGTTGCCTTGATTATGGTTATACTCATCAGCAATATTTTTTAAGGAAAAGATATTCAGTAGTAGTGTTATGAACTTGTGATATGACTGGCAAAAAATCATTAGTCTGAACTCTGCATGTATTTGAAATGTTCCAAAATATGCCATATATGATTAATTGCAGAATGAATCCAGTGATCATTGTTAACAAGTGTTCTTTTCCTGACAGGGAGAGAAAGGAGCCATCAATTTGTACATATAAGGTCGAGCAGCATTGACATATTAGCTGTGTCAACTTGCCTGATAAATTTAAGTTAACAAGGACGACCACTGATCTTTTCTCCATTGGGGAACAAGATCTGGGAATTAAGAAGGACATTCACTCCAAAATAGCTTTGATTAGGACAGGTTAGACAATAGTATTGCCATGGATGGAGCAGGGCACGCAGGTTCTCTTCCACGGATTTGCAAGTCTCCTGAGAAATATTTCACTGGTTCTCATAATATAAAGTCAGTAGAAACAGACTATGACAAGATACCACTAACAGCAGAGAGCATACACCCGAAAAATATCCGATCATTTTGAGAACCACATTAAGCTTTGGAAGGATATAAGAGTTACTGTACCCTTTAGTCGTTCTCTCTTGCAGGTGCCATTTTTCTCTGTTGGGAACGGACCAGAGCTCTTTTACAGTAGTAGTATATAGTATATATAAGATATAACTATTCATTATTATGAATAATTTAGTAATTATTATATTGTAAAAAATGATATTTCAGATGGAATGGTTTTTCCATAACTTTATCAGTGATTTCCCCAAACACCGGGTAGCAGCCATATTTAGTTCATTGCTCTTTGGGAGACTTGCAAGAATGATTTCTCTCATGATGTGCTGGATAATTTCAGCGGTGAGAGAAATTTTATTTGGCATTGGACTAAACCTCATGTGAGGTGGGGGGGGGGCATTTTATTAGGTGTGAACTTGGAGGGGTTGGACATTGGTAGCATTGAGGAAGGTGATTTCTTTGTAAAATTCAGATTGACGAATAGGAAGGATGATTTTAAATGTGTGTTAGTGGCTGTTTATGGGGCAGCCCAACCTGAATTTAAAGAGTCCTTCTTGACTGAGTTAGTGTGTAAGTAATCGGATGCTCGTAGCCTAAGAGGAGGAGGGGGTGAATTAGACAACTTAAAAACTTAACCTATGGCTTATCACTATTTGCATAAAACATAAACTAGAACATACTACCTAGATGTGCAACTAAGGTTGTTCTAGTGTGAAACTCCCATCCCAAAACAAGTTTTGCAACCTATAGTCAATCCAAGCAAGATACTACTCTAGGAAAGTAAAGGCGCAAGGATGCAAGAGAGTAATGCGGAAACGTAAAGGGGGATGAGAGGAAGCAAACTCTTGACACGCGATTTATCCCGTGGTATCGGTAGGCACTAAGCCACCCCTAGTCCACGTTGTTGAAGCACTCTACGCAAGAGTATTGCTTACCGGTCACCAAGTCTCTCCCAAGAGCACCACTTGACTTGCCACAAAGGCTCACCACGAAGGCACTTGCCAAGCTCCCTTGGTCACCTTGATGCCGCCTCCACTAAGGAGCTTCTCCACCAAGGGAATGGGGTCTCCACGTCCCCCGCACAAAGTGTCTTCGCCGCTCCACACCAAGCCGGAGGGTCGAAGACGTTTGCCGGAGAGCCACCTAGGCTCCAAGGCTTCCGGCGCACCTCGTACAACTTGATCCACTCGAGAATCACCTCACAAGGTAGGCACACCTTGCACTCACTCAGCTCTAAGCTAAGCCTAGCACTAAGCACACACACACAAAGCATATGCAAATCTATGGATGAGTAATTTAGCACTTGGATGGCACGGATATGATCTTCTATGAGTCTTGAGCTCCTCTGCACTTCCACACACTCCAGCTCCCTCAAATGACGGGGTGGAAGGGGTATAAATAGGCCAAGGCATCAAATTAGTCGTTGGGCCAAAGCTGCAGAAAATAGTACTATCGGATGATCTGACGCTATGCTTTTCCTGGGCGTCAGTTCATCTGGTGCTACTAGTCGTTGCCTTCCACCGCACTGGACCGTTGAATTCTGCTGATGTCATTCATCCGACGCTTCAACCGACGCACCGTCGTTTCATCCGGTGTTGAAGACTTCGTGACCATAACCTCTCTGTTAGCTTCTTCAAGGCCGTCGGATGAACCGATGCTATCGTCGTCGGTTCATCTGGTGCTGAAGCAACTTTTCTCTGAGCGTCTCTGTCTTGATTTCTCTGATCATCGGATAAACCGACGGTGCCTTCCAATGGAGCGGTTCATCCGGCGCTACTGACCCATCTGCTTCTCCTCTGATCAATCGTCCGGTGCAACTAAAAAACCCGCCGTCGGTTCATCCGGTGCTCTTCAAGGTAACTCCTGTCTTCACGTAGTGTACCATTTCATCCGTTGCTTGCACCGACGCTTGCTACAAGGCTACCGTCGGTTCATCCGACGGTGGCATTTCTTTTCTTCTTCTTCCACGGTTTTGACCCTTGAAATATACACTATCTTCTCATTTTGGCATGTGGTATTTTTGCATCCATGGGACCTAGAAATGTCTACAAGGACATGCTCAACAATATGGTTAGTCCCATTGATCATGTTGTCATTTAATCACCAAAATCAAACTTGAACAAATGGCATATGAGGCCATGTTCGCTACAATCTCCCCCTTTTTGGTGATTTATGACAACACAATCAAAGCAAGCATAAATTTGCAAAAATTGACAAAATAGAACTACTTACACTTGCTTGGATGCTTACCATCATCCAACTCCCCCTAGATGTGTTCTCCCTCTTTCATGATCTTCTCTTCACATATAGCTTGCTACTTCCCCCTTTGGAAACATTGGCTTGCTTTGGCTCCAAATTCTCCCCTTTTGGAATAAAATCTCCAAAAAGTGTCCAAAACAAAAGGGTCTCCAAAGGAAATTTAGCAAGTCCTAGCAATCATAGCTCAAAGAGAAATGTTAAATACAAGGGAGAAAGCCGCATGAATCATGATCCATATGTATGATATCAATGAAGATACCACATGTGTGAATAACTAACGTGGATCACAAACTCAAGAGACTAGCATGATATAAACTAAGCTCCCCCTAGGTGTGTGCACAAAATGATGGTGTGAAAAACAAGTGCACAACTACAAACATTTGTAAGATAAGGAAGTTTAGAGCATATCATGCAAGGAGGTAGCTTAAAAGACAAGAGATAAGACAAGAGAGTTCTTGTAACATTACCACTTGTAGATTTTGAGCATTGCATACCTCCGGGGAAGCTCTTCCTCTCTACCTTGTTGGCACCACATTGAGATAAGCCACTTGAAAAAGATATCACTTGGAGATGACACCACTTTGAAAGAAACTTTCAAAGAAGACACTTGGGGTACCACAAGGATTAGGAATGTATGAGTTCATTGCCTTTGAACTTATATAGAGACATAAGCTCACAAGGACATGACTCAATAGCATGAAGCTCATATTGCTATATTCACTCTCTTAGAGATGTTAGATCACATTTAGAGTGAAATAGCATTCTCTTAGAATGAAATACCGCACCGGAACACATCACCAAGGGACTACACAAGATAAGCTTAAAACAATGTTAGTCCCACAAACAAACCATAGGATGAGCTCTCCCTAAATGTGTGCATTTAGTGTTTGAATCACCAACCAAATGTATGCACATTATTTATGACAACAAAGAGGGAAGCTAACCCTATAGCTTGCTCATGATGCAAAAAGATAAATATGAAAACATGCATCATGAAAGAAACAAGTGTAGCTTTCCTACACACTAATCAAACCATGTAGGTTGCTCATGGGTTAGCACATGACACAAGCAACCTACCATATGTAAACAACTAGGCATAGCAACAAATGCAACCTAAACAAGGCAATGGAGCTACAATGATACATGAGATGAGTTCTAGTTTCCATTACCTTATCCGGGGATCTTGGGCAACACATGTCCAATCTTGCAAGCTTGGCTTCTTAGACTTGAGTCTTCACTTCTTCTTTGTGCCAAGCCTCCCAAGTCCCCGTTCTCAAGGCCTTCGCGTGGCCTTAGGAACCCAAACCATTTGAGGCCCCTTCATGTTGGTGATTACTTCCTTGGGCACCCAAATGGGTTGGTTCCAACCCCACTTCTTCATCTTCCCAACCTTGTGTGCAACCACCTTGCCATTAGCCTTCTTCTTGATGACATAGGAGTTGCTCTTGGTCTTGTTCTTGCGGTTGGGCTTGGTGTAGATGAGAGAGCTCTTGATGGTGGTGTTCATCTTCTTCTTCTCACCCTTGTCCATCTTCTTGACAAATTGAGGGCATTTGTAGAACTTGTGCCCTTCTTCATGACACTTGTAGCAAGTCATGGTTGATCCCTTCTCAAGCTTCTTCACCATGTCATCACGGTTATCTTGAGGAGGTTGGACGTTGCTTTTCATGTCTTGAGAGGCTTCTACTTTTTCTTCATTGTTCTTGCCCTTGCCCATCAAGCTAACCAACTTCTCTCGGAGCCATTTTACTTCTTACTTGAGCTCCTCATTCTTCATGCTTATAATCTTAACATTCTCATTGCAAAATGGTGAGCAAGATTCATCAATTAAATCAATGCAAGATGTTGAAGCATCTACCTTGGATATAGGAATTGCACAAGGGATAGATGATTCATTGAGCTCAAAGGAATCACTAGTTTTAATTTCAATGTTCTCAAGCTTAGATTTTAGCTCATCACACTCCTTGCTAAGCAAGTGGCATTTGCACAAAAAATGTTCATAATTTGTAGCAAGGGTGACACTAAGATCATTGAGAGTATTGAGTTCTTTAATTTCATTAGCTTGTTTTTCTAGCATCACTTTTTGCTCATTTACTAGCTCAACAAGATCATCAATTGAGGTGTCATCGGATTCATCATCACTTACATTGCTTTCCACACCTTGAGCTATAAGGCACATGTGTGATGATGATAGGGGACCTTACATGAAGCGGGTGGTGAAGTTCTTGCTTGATTCATCACTTGAGCTACAAGAACTTGATTCTCCACCACTTATCCATTCACAGATGGCGGTGAGTGCTTCTTGCTTTGGCTTCCTCTCCTTGACCACCTTCTTCTTGGGCTTGCGCTTGATCTTGGAAAACTTGATGTGTTGATGATGACGTCCTTCTCTCAAGTGGATGTTGTAGCTGTACATGTTGACTTTCTTCACATACTTGAAGATCTTTTTCACGTACATGCCAACTATTGACTCGACCTCTTCATCACTTGATGAGCTTTCATCGTCATCACCATCATCATCTTCACTTGAGCTTCCATGAATCGCCATTCTTCTCAACTCCTTCTCTTGTTGGCTTGAAAGAGCATGACTTGCGGTTGGAGAAGATGATTCTTGGGGTGTTGCCTTGAGCTCAACTTTTGGTTATTTCTTTGTCTTGAGCTCATCCTTGGAAGCTTTCTTGGACTTGGGCATGATTTGAAATTCATGTGCCATGATCTTGCTCAAGATTTGAGAAGGCTTCAACTATTCAAGCTTCTCATAATCGGGCTTTCACCAAGTCATAATCGGACTTCCGGAGACTTTGAAGGATCTTGCGGTTCATGTTCATGTCCGTGATGTTCTTCACACCTAAAGCATTAATCTCATTGACAAGAACATTTAGGCGTGAGTACATAGATTCGGCATTTTCATTCTCAAGTTGCTTAAAGCTATTGAATCCTCAAGGAGACAACCGTAGCGTTCATTAGCTACTTCTTTTGAATCCTCATTTTGTTTCTTGATGGTATTCCATAGCACATGAGCATTTTCACTAGTAAAAACTCTATTGAAAACACCTACATCTAAAGAGGATAAAATGATACTCTTTGTAATAATATCTAATTGCTTCTCCTTCCTAGTACCATTTCTAACACCCTCAATGGTGACCCTCCAAACATCAAGATCCTTAGCTTGTAAATAAGCTTCCATGAGGACCTTCCAACGAGAATAACCCGTGCCATCGAAATGTGGAGCCAAACCTAAGGTATCCACCCCTTTCATCCTCTAAAGAGCAACTAACTAGGCGGTGAAGCCTAACCGATCTAATGAATCGATTTTCACAAATTGCCAATCGAATTGGCGTATCCTTGTGAAGGAAGTGAGTCCCGGCTCTGATACCACTTGTAAGTAATCAGATGCTCGTAGCCTAAGAGGGGGAGGGGGTGAATTAAGCAACTTAAAAACTTAACCTATGACTTATCACTATTTGCATAAAACATAAACTAGAACATGCTACCTAGATGTGCAACTAAGGTTGTTCTAGTGCGAAACTCCCATCCCAAAACAAGTTTTGCAACCTATAGCCAATCCTAGCAAGATACTACTCTAGGAAAGTAAAGGCAAGTAAGGATGCAAGAGAGTAATGCGGAAACGTAAAGGGGGATGAGAGGAAGCAAACTCTTGACACACGATTTATCCCGTGGTATCGGTAGGCACTAAGCCACCCCTAGTCCACGTTGTTGAAGCACTCTACACAAGAGTATTGCTTCCCGGTCACCAAGTCTCTCCCAAGAGCACCACTTGACTTGCCACAAAGGCTCGCCACGAAGGCACTCGCCAAGCTCCCTTGGTCACCTTGATGCCGCCTCCACTAAGGAGCTTCTCCACCAAGGGAAGGGGGTCTCCACGTCCCCCGCACAAAGTGTCCTCGCCGCTCCACACCAAGCCGGAGGGTCGAAGACGTTTGCCGGAGACCTACCTAGGCTCCAAGGCTTCCGGCGTACCTCGTACAACTTGATCCACTCGAGAATCACCTCACAAGGTAGGCACACCTTGCACTCACTCAGCTCTAAGCTAATCCTAGCACTAAGCACACACAAAAAGCATGTGCAAGTCTATGGATGAGCAATTTAGCACTTGGATGGCATGGATATGATCTTCTATGAGTCTTGAGCTCCTCTACACTTCCACACACTCAAGCTCCCTCAAATGACGGGGTGGAAGGGGTATAAATAGGCCAAGGCATCAAATTAGCCGTTGGGCCAAAGCTGCAGAAAATAGTACCATCAGATGATCCGACGCTATGCTTTTCCTGGGCGTCGGTTCATCCGGTGTTACTAGTCGTTGCCTTCCACCGCACTGGACCGTTGAATTCTGCTGACGTCATTCATCCGATGCTTCGACCGACGCACCGTCGTTTCATCCGGTGCTGAAGACTTCGTGACCATAACCTCTCTGTTAGCTTCTTCAAGGCCGTCGGATGAACCGATGCTATCATCGTCGGTTCATCCGGTGCTGAAGCAACTTTTCTCCGAGCGTCTCTGTCTTGATTTCTCTGATCATCGGATAAACCGACGGTGCCTTCCAATGGACCGTCGGTTCATCTGGCGCTACTGACTTATCTGCTTCTCCTCTGATCAATCGTCCGGTGCAACTAAAAAACCCGCCGTCGGTTCATCCGGTGCTCTTCAAGGTAACTCATGTCTTCACGTAGTGTACCATTTCATCCGTTGCTTGCACCGACGCTTGCTACAAGGCTACCGTCGGTTCATCCGACGGTGGCATTTCTTTTCTTCTTCTTCCACGGTTTTGACCCTTGAAATATACACTATCTTCTCATTTTGGCATATGGTATTTTTGCATCCATGGGACCAAGAAATGTCTACAAGGACATGCTCAACAATATGGTTAGTCCCATTGATCATGTTGTCATTTAATCACCAAAATCAAACTTGAACAAATGGCATATGAGGTCATGTTCGCTACATAGTGCAATCTTGCAGCAAGGAGAAACTCCCTCTTTGTGTGGAGGTGATTTTAACATAATCTGTAACATGAGTGAAAAGAATAATAACAGGTTTGAAGAGAGATGGCCTTTCCTCTTTAATACAGTGATTGATAGTTTGGATTTGTGAGAGATTGAGATGTCGGGTTGTAAGTTTACTTGGGCTAATTCTCGAAGGATCCCAACCTATGAGAAGTTGGATAGGGTGTTGGTGAGTACTGGGTGGGAGCAAAAAATTCCTTTAGCTACAGTGGTTGCACTGAGTAGGGAAATTTCAGATCACGCGCCACTCTTGCTTGATACAAGAGAGAAGAGTGGGTGTAAAAACAAAAATTCTTTTAATTTGAATTGGCCTGGCTTCTGAAAGATGGCTTCTTTGAGCTAGTGTCTGATGTGTGACATAAAGAAAACAGAGGGAAGTCCCCTATGCAGAGGTAGCAAAACAAGATAAGGAGGCTAAGACAATTTTTGCGTGGATGGGCAAAAAACATGAGGGGGGCTTATAACAAGGAAAAGCAAGAATTACTAAGGAAAGCCAAAGAGCTCGATAAAAAACCTGAGACTCAGCTGCTAAGTTAGCATGAATGGGATCTAAAGCAGTGCGTTAAGGATAGGCTTGCACAACTTCTTAGGGAGGAGGAGTTGAAATGGTTTCAACAGGCTAAGACCACTAAAATTCTAAAAGGGGGTAATAATACAAAATATTTTCAAATGGTTGCTAATAGGAAAAAAAGGAAAACTATAATTTTCTTTTTCTGACGTGAGCAAGAGGAGGGTGTCGTAGAGGGGAATTATAAGTTACAGAATTATATAACAAATTACTACAAGGGGCTATTTGGGAAGCCAAAGAGAAATAATTTCTCGATGGTCGAATCCTTTAATGAGGGCATACCTCAAATTACTCCTGATGAGAATGAGGCACTAGTGGCGAAGTTCTCATAGAAGGAGGTGTGTGACGTCATTTTTCTAATGAAAAACAATAAAGCTCGAGGTCCAGATGGTTTCCCGACATAAATTTATCAGGTATTCTGGAGTCTTATTAAAGATGACCTAATTGCCATGTTTCGAGACTTTCATAGTGGCAATCTCCTGTTGTTTTGCCTCAACTTCGTAATTATAACTCTGTTACATAAGGAGAAAGAAGAAAAAAAATCCAGCAATACCGGCTGATCTGCATGCTCAATGTTAATTTTAAGATCTTTACAAAAGTGATTGCTAACAGGCTATCGTTGGTAGCGAGTAAGGTTATTGGTCCTTCGCAGTCGGCTTTCCCGGTCGGAATATTTTAGAGGGAGTGGCGGTCTTACATGAGGCTCTACATGAATTGCAAAGGAAGAAGCAAAAGGGGATCATTTTGAAATTAGATTTCAAGAAGGTGTATGATAAGGTGAATTGGGATTTTTTACAACATGTGTTAAGGATGAAAGGTTTTTCAGGTAAGTGGTGCCAATGGATAGAAAAGATAGTTACTGGTGGCAGTGTGAGCGTTAGGATTAATGATGAGACGAGTCCCTTTTTTCAGACTAGAAAGGGGCTGAGACAGGGCGATCCCCTTTCACCGGATCTTTTTAATGTGGTGGCAGACATGTTGGTTGTCTTAATAGAGAGGTCAAAAGATCAGGACATGTTTGATGGGCTGGTCTCTCACTTAGTTGGCGGGGGCCTATCCTGCAGTATGCAGAGGACACAATCCTTTTCCTGGATGATGACATAGTCAAAGCCAGGAACCTGAAACTTGTGTTATGTGCTTTCGAAAAGCTCTCAGGCCTAAAAATATATTTTCACAAGAGTTAGTTGTTTAGTACGTGGACCTGTTCGGTTGTAAGGAAGAAGAGCTGCCTTTTAGATACTTAGGAATACCGATGAGCAATCGCAAACTTTCAAATAAAGACAGGTGCGTTGGGGAGGAGAGATTTCAGAAAAAATTGAGTAGTTGGAAATGCAAGCTTCTTTCATCGGGAGGAAAGTTTGTTCTTATTAATTCAGTGCTTTCAAGTCTGCCTATGTTTATGATGTCGTTCTTCAGAATACCTAAAGGTGTTTTGAAGAAGTTGGACTATTATAGATCCCGTTTCTTTTTGGCAATGTGATGAACATAAGAAAAAGTATAGATTGTCCGAATGGAATGTTTTGCGGCTAGGCATAATCGATCTGGAAGTTCAAAATAAATGCCTACTAAGTAAGTGGTTGTTTAAGTTGATCAATGAGGAGGGTTTATGGCAGGAGATTCTCAAGAAAAAATACCTGAAAAATAAAACTCTTTCACAAGTTGAGAAAAAAAAGGGACTCACACTTTTGGTCGGGGTTGATGGATGCTAAGAATAGTTTTCTCGAAAGAGGCCGCTTTTCAGTCCAAGATGGTACTCAGACTAGATTCTAGAAAGATCTTTGGTTGGGCGATGAGCCTTTGATGATAAAGTATGTGTCATTGTAGAACATTACTAGAAAGACGAATGTTACAGTGGCTCAAGTACTAAGTACTAAGCAACTTAATATTTCTTTTAGGCGAGCGGTGGTAGGAGAGAATCGGGTCAAATGGCTTGAGTTAGTGGGGGGTCTCTTGGAGGTGAGACTTAACACGCAGAGTGACACTTTTATTTAGAATGGAAGCAAGACCTTCTCAGTAAGGTCTATGTATAATGATATCATGTCGAGGGTGGGAGTTCCTTTTGATGTATTGCCTTGGAAAGTTAAAATGTCTTTAAAAATCAAAATTTTCCTCTAGTTTTTGAGGTAATGTGTGATCCTTACTGAAGATAACCTGGACAAAAAGAAGTGGAAGGAAGTTCTAAATGTTGCTTCTGTAATGTGCAGGAGACAATTTAACACCTTTTCTTTAAATGCCCGATAGCGAGGCTGGTGTGGAGTACAGTATGTATTACCTTCGATATTAAGAAACCAATGAGTATAAATCACACTTTTTGAGGGATGGATGAAAGGTTTTCTTTGCAAGCAAAGGAAAAGTGTACTGCTTGGTGTAGCAAATGTGTGCTGGGCCATTTGGTTTGGCAGGAATAATATGGTGTTCCAAAGATCAAAACCTGATTCGTATTTGCAGGTAATCTTTAGGAGTGCATTCTGAATCAGGAGTTGGTCCATCCTGTCTAGGGAGGAGGATTGTTGATTGGAAGTCGAAGGTTGGAGATGACGACTTCAAAAATCTTCAACAATTATGGATGGAATGCTAAGAAGGATTGCTTACTAGTAGGATGTTTATTTCCGGTGTGTGTGTGTGTGCAACTGGAGCGTTGTAGGCCTTCTTTTATTTCGACGTGTGTTGTTGCTGTTGGTGTACTGTGTGAGTGTCTTGGATTGTGTTTGCAGTCTGAGTGTTGCGGTTGTACTGGATGATTTTTTTGACCGTAGACATTCTCCAGGGAATGTAGAGGCCGAGTTTTAATCTTTTTCTAAAAAAGATGGAATGGTTTTAAAATCTTTATGCTAGTGTCAAAAGTAAAATTATAGTGATTTCATTTGTGTTTTTTACAATGATACCTACTAAAGTATACTACCCATATTACAGGTGAGGGGTTTCTAAGTAGTATACAATTAGTTTTGACCGTCAAATTTTTTATACTAGTAATTTTCACATAATAGTATATCGTAGTATTGAATAGCATTAGCTCACGAGCAAAAAGCCTTGATCACTCTATCAACCATCCTGGCCATCAAGCCCAAGACGTAGCACATCGGGACAATCTAAAGGGTTTGTTTGTCTGGGCGGTAGCTTTTGAGCTTTTTGAGAAGTTGGTGCTAGCTTTTTTTTTGCATGAAAGTTTGTTTTTTTTCAGAATTACACAGTACAACGCAAACACACATGATTAAAATCCTGAGAAAATCGTAGAAAAAGATGCCAGCACCAGGATTTGAACCCTGGTGGGTAGCGTCCCACTGGACCGTCCTACCATTGGACTACAACTCAATTCGCCAATTCGTTATTTATTTGGACTTAGTTTTTCACGTTGGGAAGCTGTGAGAAAAAAAGCTCAAACTCACAAATATGCTCCAAGTTTCTCTTTGAAAAAAGTTCATTCCACAACCCTCATCTACAGACATAGTATGAGTTTCAACCTCCAAGCACAAAACCAGGTATTGGACACCCTTTAACTATCAAAGCCGTCTAATTTACCCTCTCGACGGTTTTTGAGGTGATTTTTGCTGACGTGGCGAGTTTTTGAGGTGGGTTTTGCTGACATGGCGCCACATCATCCATCTTTGCTGCCACAGTCTCAGACTATCCGCACTCCGGCGGTAACAGAGCTCCCTGACCATTGTAGGAGGGGCGCGGCGGCGGAGCTATCATCCCTCAACTCCGGCAGGCCGCTCCCTCCGCGACCAACCATCTCCCTCTGTGCCTCACCGCCGTCTCCCCTGCTCCCCTCCCCCTCTCTCTCATCGTGGACGACGGCGTCCCGTCCTCAGGCGAGCTGGAGCAGGGGTGGAGGCCTCCATTCGCAAGGAGCTCCAGCAGATCGACACCGGTGGGAGATGCAGGCTCCGGCACCACCTCCTCGCCATCCACCTCTACGCGGCCATCGAGGATCTTGGGCGACTCTGTCGACGGGACTTCTAGAAGGAGCTTCGTGCGCGCGGAGGAGAGGTCGGAGCAATTGGGGTCGTCGACGGCCCTCGATTCGGGTCGCGGCAGCGCTCGTTTCCTCGGTGTAGCTCTCCACTTCCCGGCTGCGGCGCCCTCTGCTCCTCCCCGGCAGCACCGCGGCTCGGCGGATCTCCCCTGTTGCACGTCCGCAGCTGCTCCACCGGCGCGAGAGCGAAGAAGGGCACGATCGTCGCGGTGGAGGAGGAGGACCGCCTCCTCGACGATGACAGAGCAGAGAGGGACGACACAGAGGCTGACTTCTCGTCTTCCTCACCACCGTGGCCGTGGGGCGGAGGCAGAGGGCGGGGCGGCAACACCAAGCGCGCGGCCGTGCGGGTGCCCTGCCTTTCCTCGTGCTGCCGGCAAGCACGGGGGTGCAGCGACGGATGGACAGTGCGCGCGAATCTACAAGGACCTGGCGGAGGAGGTGGAAGCGCAGCCATGGAGGTCCTCACAGAGGCGGCAGGAGCTTGGGCCATGGAGGTCTTGCCCGTGGCGGAGGGATGACGGCGCCCGTGGTCTCCGTCCTTCCTCTTCCTCCAGCTTTGGGACACGAGAGGAGCAAGAAGGGAGGAGAAGAAGAGAGAGACCTTTATGCGAGGAGAATAGATGTTTAGGAGGTTATGAGTAAATATTTGTACAAGGTGGCAGCAAATATCTATGATGTGGTGCCACGTCAGCCACCTCAAAAACCCGCCACGTCAGTAAAAACCACCTCAGAAACTGTCGAGGGGGTGCTCAATACCTGGTTTTGTGGTTGGGGGTTGAAACCCAGGTAACATTTATATAATTTTTTAGAATTACACAGTACAACGCAAACGTTCACAACACGCATGCACACTCACCTCTATGAACACACGTACGCAAACTCTACCCCTATGAGCACCTCCGAAGGACTGAGCACCAGCGGATCTGGAGATTCTCGAAGTTACCACTGACGCCTCGTTGTCGACAGGAACGTCGCTTACCACTTAATGCATAACGCCGGAAAATCCCGAAATAAATCCAGGAAAAGTTGCGAGCATCAGGATTTGAACCCTGGTGGATAGCGTCTCACCGGACCGTCCTACTATTGGACTAAAGCCCATTTGCAGTAACATTTATAAATGAGGGTTGTGGAATGAACTTTTTTCTTTCTCTTTTACATCGGCCCAGAAGTTCAAAGGCATCGCTGCTGACTCACTCTGTAAACAAAGCCCGGCCCATCTAACAACTACCGTTCCTTCGCGCGGCGTCCCCAACTCGGCAAGGCAAGCGACTGAACCGCGCGGTCGTCTCCTTCCTCTCGACGTCATCATCATCTCCCGATTCCCACAATTCCAAACCACGCCCCACCTCCGCAGCAAACCCTAACCCCGGCCGCAACCCCCCGAATCACTGCCGTACCCGCCAAATCCCCCAAATCCAACCGCCAATTCGGCATGCCCGTTCACGGGAACCCCTTCCCCTGACCTCGCCGGAGATGATCGCGTCGCAGCCGCGCCGGGTCCGGCCCCTCGCGGCCGTCTCCCTGGTGCTGTTCCTCCTCTTCCTGTACAGCCGCTCAGATGGGGGCTCGGCGCGCGCTCCACGGCTCCTGGGCTCCGGATTGGGCCCGGTGCACCGCAGGTTCCTCTCCGATGCCGATCCCGCTGGCCCCGCACCCAGCGGCGCGAACCTTTCGGAGGTCGCTACGCTGAACGGCGAGCAGCCGGAGGATCCTTCCGTAGCTTGCGCTGGCATCGCGCGGCACGAGGGGTTCCAGACGCAGTGCGAGTACCTCCGGGCCCACCCGCAGTGCAGCTCCGGCGGGTTCGTGGACTACCTAGGCTTCTTCTACTGCAGATGCGAGAGGTTCAGGCTGCTGGGCTACGCCGTGCTCGGGGCGTGCCTGGCGGCGCTGTTCTATATGCTGGGTAACACGGCGGCCGACTACTTCTGCTGCAGCCTCGAGAAGATGTCAGCACTGCTGCAGCTACCTCCGACTGTGGCCGGGGTGACTCTGCTCCCCTTTGGTAATGGTGCTCCTGACGTGTTTGCAAGCATTGCAGCGTTTATGGGGAGCGGCGCAGGTGATGTGGGGCTGAACAGCGTGTTGGGTGGAGCTGTATTTGTGACTTGTGTTGTGGTCGGGGCAGTGTCGCTGTGTGTTGCAGAGAAGAATGTGCAGATTGACAGCAGGTGCTTCATGAGGGATGTTGGGTTCTTTCTTGTGACTCTGTTTGCGCTGTCTGTAGTGTTGATCGTTGGGAAGGTGACTGTTTTGGGAGCTATGATGTTTGTGTCCATTTATGCAATCTATGCATTTGTGGTGGCTGCAAATGAGGTATTGAGGAAACATGCCCGGATGCTGAAGTTTGATGTGGTCACACCATTGCTGCCTGTGAGGGGAAGTATCTTTGAACAAGGAATAGAGGAGGATGAGTCGGTGTACAGTTCACTTCTCGAGGATGCAGATGGTGAAGCCGCCCAAATAAATACATCCTTGCCTCAGTGGATGTGGGCTTCTCATGTGGCCATCTACTCAAATCATGGGACTAGAGTGGGTTCCCCTGATAGCTCAAGACCACTGTGGGGTTGGAGTGAAGGAGAAGCGGATACCTCCACGCTTAACATCTCCAAGCTGTTTTTGTTAATGGAGCTTCCCTTGACTATACCAAGAAAGTTGACGATTCCAATTGTCGAGGAAGACCGCTGGTCGAAAGAATATGCTGTTGCAAGTGCTTGCTTGGCACCTGTTCTCTTGGCGTTTTTGTGGAGCAGTCAAGATGGAGTATCCACCAAAGCTAGAATAGCAGCATATGTAATTGCTAGCATTTTGGGGATTGGATTTGCTGCTCTGGCCTTTATGTTCACAAGTAGTGAACGTCCTCCGCGGAGATTTTTATTCCCTTGGGTTTTCGGAGGCTTTGTTATGAGCATCATTTGGTTCTACATCATTGCTAATGAACTGGTTGCACTTTTGGTTGCTTTGGGTGTGATATTGGGGATCAATCCTTCAATTCTTGGGTTAACAGTTCTAGCATGGGGGAATTCGATGGGTGACTTAATGTCAAATGTTGCTCTGGCAATGAATGGAGGTGATGGAGTGCAGATTGCTATGTCTGGATGTTATGCTGGACCTATGTTCAACACACTTGCTGGTTTGGGACTATCAATGCTGCTCGGGGCTTGGTCAACAGCACCCAATTCATATGTCCTTCCACAAGACCGCTCTCTTATTTACACAATGAGCTTTCTTGTTGCTGGATTGATCTGGGCTCTTGTTATGCTGCCGAGAGGGGACATGCGGCCTAACAAGATACTTGGAGTTGGCCTCATTGCTCTTTACTCAGTTTTTCTTTTTATTAGAGTAAGCAGTGCTATGGGGATATTGCCACTACCTGGCTTGAGTTAGTATATTTACTTGTACTGTAAAGATGAGATGCATATCAAACTACTTGCCCTTGATTGTCATTTATACAAATGAAATGGATTTATATGGTGCCTTTCTGTTTTGTCCTTGTGTATCAAGTTATGTGTATCTTCTTTGGTTTGGTCCTTCTGAACGCAAACCCGGCTGCAACTGGTGTATCTATTTGCTCTCCGCGTCGCAGCCTCCGGCGTCCGCGCACGCCACGGCGCTCCTCCCGGCGCAGTCCACGAACAAGATGTGCTCCCCAATGGTACGGTGCCCGTCTCCTCTCACCTCGTCGTCCCTCCCGCTGTGTCGAGCGCGTGCACGGACACCTTCGACACCCATCCGGGATGCCTCGTGTCGCCGCGCCTAGCCGGGTCCGTCCTGAGAAGCACCAGAAGCAGCTGGCGAATTGCCAGCTCTCGAACGTGGCGGGCAGCATAGCGGGAGGCCCTCGGCGTCGGTGAGGGCGTCGACGAGCACGATGGGGCCGCGGGGCCGGGCGAGGAAGGTGAAGGTGGCCGCGGGAGGATGAGAGGACGGTGGAAGGGAGGGCGGCGAGCGGGGAGGGTGATGGGCCGCCATTCCCGGCCATGTGAGCTCATTCATCTCTAAAAATTCGTCGAATTGGACGCGCCTCCATTGCTTCCGGATTCAGAGGGTGCTAGTGGCTGAGCGCGGGGTGGGTGGGTTCAGCCTTTGCTGCTGCTGCCGCTAGGAAGGACGGCGACGGCGCCGGAGGCGCGGGAGGACGAGCCCGTCCGGAACGAAACAAGGGGTCAATTTGCAAATATTCGGATCGCGATTAATAATCGCGATCCGATTTAGGGGTATATTTGATTTTTTTAAGATAATGGATAATTAAATCCGGCTTCTACATCCGAAGATGCACACAGCCAATTATTACAGAGTTCAAAAAAGAGTCAAAAAGAGCAGACAGGCAGTTACGGGCAACATGCCCCCACCTAAGGTAAACGATAAAAAACATTCTATCCTTCATTGGCAAACTGCAGAGTAATGACTTCTAATTTCCTGCTCATGGTGATGAGGATGTCCTTAGTCTGCTCTTACGCTGCAACTGGGCCCAGAAGCGTAACCAGTAAGCTCCCCTGAAAATAACCTGCAGAATCGAATTAAACTTCGACTTTTTGAAAATAATATCATTCCTGCATTTCCAAATAGCCCAGCAGATGGCCGCGACACCAACCCAAATCAGCTGCTTAAAATCTTTATTTTGATTATTAAGTCAATTACCAAACATATGGTTAATAGATCTAGGTTGGCTCAGATTAGTCGCATAGAAAATAAACCTCCAAATCATCTTTGCTAAGGGGCAATCTAAAAAGAGGTGCTGAATAGTTTCATTCATATTGCAGCAGACACACTTCTGACTCCCTTTCCAATTTTTCTTCGCAAGGTTGTCTTTTGTCAAGACGACGCCCCTCTGAAGAAACCAAAGAAAAATTTTGATTTTAAGAGGTAATTTCCACTTCCAGATCTTTCTAT
Source organism: Cenchrus fungigraminus (assembly GCA_036936925.1). Classification (NCBI taxonomy): domain Eukaryota; kingdom Viridiplantae; phylum Streptophyta; class Magnoliopsida; order Poales; family Poaceae; genus Cenchrus; species Cenchrus fungigraminus. The sequence continues at coordinate 133,728,840 of CM072777.1, forward strand.
GCTGAAACGGTGGATGAGTATCTAGAGCATCAAGATACATTGATCGGACAGTAAAAAGACCGTTTTTCGTTAGCGGCCATTTGAAATGATCTTTACCATCCACCAAATCAATATAAGAGACCCGAGCAACTAGGTGAAGCCAATGTCTTATTATTGTCCACCAGAGACCGCCTGAAGGAAATATTTAGAGGTACAGAGGACATGACCTTAGAAACCGTCACCTTCCTATCCCGCGCAATATGGTATAAGGAGGGGTAAGTATCCTTGAGCGGCTTATCACCTAACCAAGTGTCCTCCCAAAATCTTGTACTGGTTCCATCATTAATAATGAAAGAGCCTTTAGAAAGAACCTATAAGGGTTTATATGTAAGAATCCGGATCGTGACTATTAATCGCGAAGCGATTTAGGGATCTATGTGTAAAATGTAGGGCTAATATGTAAATGATCGGATCGCAACTATTAATTCGCGATCCAACTAAGGGGCTATATGAAAAAACATAGGATCAATATGCAAATATTCGGATCGCGACTATTCATCGCGATCCAAATCAGGGGTCTCTTTGCAAAAATCGGCTACAACGCACCCAGCGAGATCGCCGGCGGCCGCCGCCGCCTTCCATCCCTCCCTCAAACTCCGCAAATAGTGGCGGAGCTCCCCATACGGCAGGGTGGGGCAGCTGCCCCAGCTACCGGCGGAGCAGAACCTGATCCTCTATGGCGATCCTGGCGTCCGGAGTTGTGATTGGAGATGCGAATCAGCATTAGACAGCCGGAGGAGGAAGACAACCCCGTATTGGGCTGGAGGCCGGGCGCAATCCTTAGCCCAATTAGTTTATTTGGCCCAGCGTCAGTGCCGCACCCTAACGAATGGCAAGGACGAATAGCTCGTTGGCCACGCGCACTGCGCATGACAGATAGTGGTGGTGGACAACGGAGAGCAGTGGCACCATGTAGAAAGCCAGAAACGTAAGCTCGGTACTGTGATACGCACAGACATGGTTACGGCGGCGCTGCACATCAAACAGGGCGCTGCAATCAGGCACCGAGCAAAGCAAAGCACGGTCATCAATGACCAGGCCAAAAAAAAAGGTGCGCAAATCTGCTCCACCTAAAATTTTCGGCCAGCTCCGCCACTGTCCGCAAACTCCACAACCTGAGGAACAGTTCCGGGAGGTGTGGCGCTATGCGGCGGAGGACGTCGGTGAGCAACAAGCTCTGGGAGGTGCCGAGGTGGTCCCAGCCGGGAAGCTCCGGCGAGTTCACCGGCGCCTCGAATCACTGCGGCAGTTTCATGGCGATGGCCGATGGCGGCGTCGGATTGAGGGGGCTAGGAAACACAGGAGGGGTTAGCTTGCTTAGCTTTTTAATGGATTCAAGAGAGCTGAAGCCAGGGAGAAGCTGCCATGGTGGAACCGTGGAATTGCAGGCAGTAGGCAGCCTCGACTGGTGCTCATCCAAAAAGGTGACTTCAACTACCACTGTCTGACAACACGAATATATTTGAGATCTTGAGAGCATCTGAACACCAAGTTTCAGAATTATTTGATAGTAAACTCGAGATTCAACGATTTCATTCGACTCAAATGCTCAAGCACCGACTTGGAGGGCAACATTCAGTTTCAAACCTCATGCTTGGCGTATGGGCTGTTTCGGCGTTGTTGTTCTCTGTACTCTCCTGTCTGCCCGATCACTGACTCTCCAAAATGTGAAGATTCAGTGCGTTTCCTCATGATAATAATACTGAATTTACCCGTCGATAAATAAAAGCAAAAAAAATAAACTAAACATCAAGGGGTCTCTTCTTGTACGATGCATCATATGGAGATGCTGTTGGGCACGCCGCGGCACGTGACCCCCGGCGGCGAGCTGGGCGCAAGCAGCTCGTACGGCAGCACGCCGGCGCCGCACCGGTTCTTCCTTCCCTGGTCCGCGTTGCGCAGCTCGATGGTCTCCTCGGCGCGGCGCACGTCGGCCGCGAACATGGCGTGCGCCGCGACGGCGGCCGCGTCGCCCGTCCACGGCTCGTCGCGGCCCTCGCCGAGGTACTCCTCGTCGGGCGAGTGCGTCGACAGCGTGTCCACCACCGCCATGAACTTGGTGGCCTCCAGCACCCCGGGCATCGCGTTCAGGAAGAACCGGTGCGGGTCCGCCAGGAACGCCGCGTACTCGGCGGCGTCGCGCTCCGGGTCCGGCAGCAGCCGCCGCATCAGCGGCGGCCGGTTCGGGACATACCCGCCCAGCGGGTACTGCCCGAAGTTGAGCGCCGCGTGCTGCGCCGACGCCAGCCAGATCAGCGTCGTCAGGATGGACGCGAGGTCGCCCGGCGTCGAGAGCGCCGGCCACCACGGCGCGTCCCGGATGTCGGCGTGGCCGACGTGGACCGTCTCGTGGTACCACCCCTGGAGCTCGTCGTCGTTCTGCACCGTGCCGGCGTCCGGGTAGTAGAGCTGCACGTACGACTCGACCCAGTTGCGGATGGCCGACCACAGCAGAAGCCCGTCATTCGCGTACGGGTAGTCCTCGATGAGCAGCCTGATGCCGTGAGGCTGCGACACGTCCTCCACGGCCACTCCCCTGAGAACGATGGCCCGCGAAGCGGGGTGATGTCAGTGAACATGGTGGTGTGCAGCTTTGTGATTTGCAGAATCAAAAGCAATGGCCTGTGGTAATGGACGGGGCAATGTCATGCCTGCGGACGAGGTCGGAAGGGAGGCCCTCAAGGTCGAACCGCCAGTGGTTGCGGTAGTACGCGGCGCTGATCTCGCCTGAGACAGGGCCAGGGGTGAAACAGGACTCGATGACGCCGTCCGCGCTGATCAGGCTCTGCCGTGCAAGCGCATTGATCTCGAGCGTGTAACGCATGTGGGGGTGCAGGAGCTTGAAGATCGGGTGCATTGCGCTCATTCGCCGATGCGCTGCCAAGATGAATGGCTCCATTATAGCATGTGTCCTCAGCCTGAAAGAATTTTTCAGGTAAGCACAGGTTTCATATTGTTTCGTAAATTGTCTGAACTGGCATTTGAAATGTACTCAAATTTGTGTTCGCCATATCAACAGCTAATTACGGGATCCGTACCAGTGATTTACGAGCTGATGAACACCAGCGTCGTTGGAGCTGACATGAGCTTTGGCAAGCATCCAGAGCCAATTGGTGGTAGCATCAGAGGGAGGAGTGAGGACCTTGCTTGGCCGAGGCTCGCCTGGCTGGCTTGGAGGAAGACTAAGTTCAATAGCAATTGGTTTCAGTGTGCCAGCTTGGGTAAGGAATAAGATTGTCCGGGTTGCATATGCCTTCCGTCCCTCTATCGCATTAATTCGGTCCAAGAATGGCAGGTAGGCATCATGATAGTCCAATATGAACAGTTTTGCCTCGTCCATTGCCTTCACTCATGATATGTGATCAGAATCAGCAGAAGAAAAAACATTGTTACATAACTGAACATAATTTCAGACTTCTTCGTGTCGGCGGTACCTGTTGTACTGTGAGTCCATTGAGCTGAGAAGCAATGTCTGCTTCCGTAATTGATGATTCTGGCGAGCCATATATTGCAGGATCCAGCTTGCTCACTGGTGGGAAAACCTATTTCCAAATAATCGCTAGTAAAGTACTAATCCAGAAGAAGGCTACCCATTACTGATGTTATTGATAAACATTTAAATCATGTTTTCAGTTCATTACCGTGAGCCTCGCAATGTTAACTGGGTTTATTCCTGCCACAGTCTGCCGAGCAAACTCGTCATCACGGAGCCATGCAAATTTGTCCTCTGTAGAATTGATGTACGAGTATTAAAGCAGCCACTCTCTGGCATGAAGGTACTTGGACCGAAGAACATCTGGTGTTGGCACGCTAGAGAAAAGCAAAGGTCTAATAAATTTTACTTACTGGAAAGGATGCTAGGTGTATCGTAGCGAAGCATCCCCTCACTCGATTCCTGAATCTTCTGAACAAGGGGTATCTTCTGGAATAGGTGCTCTTGGAGACCCAACTTCAGCCTGAGGCCCTCCTTGTAGAGATTATCAACGTGGTGGAAGCCTTGGAAGTTGTGGGTATCAGCTGAGATGGTTGCAATCATCGATGGGATAAGGGTGTGGAGTACTGCCCGGAGCCTCCCAGCTGAGAAGGCTCCCTGCTTCAGCTCCTCGAATGCTTCATCCCGGGGCACATATATCCGATGCGGTTTCTCTACTCTACTCTCAGCCGTCATGTCTACAACACAGGGGAATGCGCAAATTAGCCATATTGTTTCTATGATGTGAAAGGCAGACATACTTAATCTTCAAAATTTTGTGCAGCCAATTTGTAGTAAACTGCTTGATAAATTTAGTGAAGTAATGGTTCACAAAATTCAGAAAAACCCTCCAGTGATAAATCCTATGGAAAGTCTAATAATTCCTAGGAAAAGAACCAAATTATGCAAACTAGTTGCACTTTTTTGTGGCATATATATCGACTCACATATGGTTATAGGAAAGCATGTGGTTGTGGGCACAATTACAAACTGGAAACTTGTCACGCGATGGATTACAGAAAATCAAGGGAGAGAAATGACGAGAGACACTTTTTCTGTACTTCATTGTCGACTTTGTAATCGATAGCATGGAGACAATCAGAGACAGTTTGCCTCAGAATGAAAAATACAAGAACCCGAGAGCAATAGCACACCGAAAGAACAAAACCAAAACGTTATGCCTACAATATGTAAGTGTTTCTGGCTGTTACTACCATTTGGTCATATGCACCCAACCTAGCAAACGGAAATGTTCAGTACTTTTCAAGACTATTGACCAAGAAGGAATTTCCATGATCCTGATCTGAGCGTGTTGAATTCTTCTTCTGCTGCAATGTAACAACTCAGTTTTTCTCTCCTCCACACACCGAATAGATTTTGCAAGCATCTAACCAGATCTAAATATAGTTCTTGCTCAAGTTAGGTGTCAAACAAAATTCAGAAGTCATATATTTTTTTGTTCAAAGTTTGGACACCATCAAGTCATCAACCCACGTGGTGAAGGTGGCCAGTGAGTAAAGCTGTCAAGTCTGAAAGTGACATGGCATTTGATCAAAGTAGAAACAGACAAGCACATATGTCATTGTGGCTACAGTTGGAAAATAACATGCACCGTTTTGCCTTTGGCCAAATTTTAATTTCCATTATCTGCCAACAACTTTGTAAATGTAACAGAACTTACTGGTATCAGTTGGTGGACGACCAGTTCGGCACCGCCGTGGGTAAGGGATCTTCTTGCCTCCAAGGATCGGCCTGATGAACTCTTTCCCCCGATCTGGATTGCCCAAATCATTGTATGTCGCATAATCATATATTCTGTCAGATAACTTTCGCGCTCCTGTGCCATCTCCTCTCAGGTCCTTTAGCTCCTTATCCCTTAGTTCTCGAAGCCCAGGTGGTGTTTCAGTTGGTAAATATGGCTGCATGAGATTATATCCAGCTCTTATGAGAGATCTGACGTAATTCCTAATGGATGGATCAATGTTTGGTATCAGTACTAATTCAAATATAAAAGGTAATCCGCTTGAGAATTAAAGCCAGCATATCGGGATTACAACCTAAGTCTGGCTTTATAATGGAACTACTTATATTTATGCATTTTCAATGGTTCTTGACTTATTATCTAGTAAACTGTTTCAGATCAGCAGAATACCAGACTTGGCAGTTCTGGTAAAATTTGGAAATTAACTGAAATGCACATGAACAAATACAAGGATTGATGTCCCACTAGGCTCAATTAATCAGTACCTTATTAGTTGCAAGAGCCCTTTTTTCCCCTGGAAAGGGCTACAGATATGTTCTACTGAGGTCTACTTAAAAAATGGACATCTAAACAGCTCATAGACAATGACACATCAATTATCATGCCTGTAGACTGGGTTCCTCGTTTTACAGTTAATGACCTCCTTCCGCTATCAACATCAAAGAAAAGGATGCCTGACCTGACCAGCCTGCGATTATTTAGCACAGGATTGATGTAGTAGGCACATACTTATGATGACAGTCGAGTACTAGAAAGTCCAGGTCTAGCCATAGGCCCACAACACGTTTTTCTTGAACTAGTAAAAGAATTAAATACATGCTGCGATTATTTAGCATGTTTACCTTGTTGCTGAAGAACACCCTCTTGGTCGGCAGTTCCCTGGTGGACTGCACCCAGGAGTTGCAGGCGAAGTGCACCTGTCCACACGGAAGCCCACCTTCGACGACGATGCTCTCGAGGAAGAACTCCCGGTGGTGCCGGTTGGCCACGGTGATCGCTCCCGGCTCGCCAAAGTCTGAATCCACCACGAACTCTGCTGTGTACACGACGTGTTCTCCCTTGATGCCCCTCTTCTGGCACCAGTCCTTGATCGATGCCTGGCCGCTCTGCATCGGCTTCTTGGTCCCTGGCAATGGTTTCACGTGGCACAATAAGCTGGAAAAGTTAGAACGGTCCTGAGAAGAAAAGTCAAATATGGAGACATGGAAAGCGACTGCATCATCTTTGGGTAGCGATCACATGGAGAGAATGGAGAGACGGGGAAAGTATGAACAGTAACTTGAAATATTGCATCGTAACTTATTTGAGCTTGAATTATTCTGCAGTGATTAGGATGGGACTACTGCTAACCAGGGGAGGCAGTAATGGTTTGCAGGCTTGTAGTGCTCTGAAGACTGGGAGGTAAGAACTAGGAAGTCCAGCAAAAACTCTGCTCCATTTGTTCACTTCTTGCAAAATATTTGAAGTCATGGTCTATTGAAAGATACCAGTGGTAAAAAAAAAAAAGAGTTGAACTACCCCAGTTCTTTAATTATTGTCTTTTTTTTCCGGTTAAACAATTTGTTGGGAAATGCTGAGCGAATATACTAATGCAGAGAATCACGCACACGGCGTTATCATGTCACCATTATTGAAGATCTCGTGATCATGTGCATCTAGTTAGCATCTTCCTGCGATTGCTGGTGCCACCTACCGATCAGGGCGGTCAAGAACAAACGGAGCTGCCCAAAAAGGCAACAACTTTGCATATCCAGCTCCATAGCATCCATATAGCTTTAGCAGCGATCGAAAGGGAGAGAAAAAAATCTAGCAGCTCCGAAAGGTTCAGGCTTGGGAGAGCAAAGTCAAACTCGGAGGAGCAAGCAAAGGGGGGGAATGGGGTGCGGTGCTTACTGGGGTGGATCTTGGTGCTGATGAGCTCGAGCGCGACGCTCCGGCCGACCATGTCCCAGAGCGCGTCGAGGTGGCCGGCCATGGCCTCCTTGAGGTCCTCCTTCTGCTTCCGGCGCACGGTCAGCGCCGCCCGCATCAGCACCTTCTCCGGCCGCCCTCCGCCCTCCGCTGCGCCTTTCTTCCCGGGCGCCGCGAGCCTTGGCAGGTCCTCGCTGATGGCCGCCACCACCCTGACGCCCCGCCGCTGCCGCTGCCGCGGCGCGGCGTGGTGGAACGGCGCGAGGCAGAGCTCGTTCGCGCCCCGGCGCCCCGGCACCTGCGGCCTCGCTGCTGCGGTTGCTGCCCGCCGGAGGCCGGTGAGCTCCCTGCATGGCGCGGGCGCGGCCATGCTGTGGCACGCTCTAGCTCGCTCGCTCTCGGCTCGGCGCCTGCCTGCTGCGCGGTCGGGGATCTTTGGTCTTGGCTCTGCGCGGGTGGGGGAGCTAGTGAGGTGAGGTGGTTGGCGTCGTTGTGATGGAGCGAGCAGTGAGTCGCCAGCGATGCACGCTGCTGCTGTAGGATTTCAGGGGAGGAGCCGTGTCATCCGAGGGTCCAGCCTCGTGCGCTCCTGCCATTTTATATTTGCGTTTTTGGCAGTCGGCAGGTCTGGATGAGTACGGTGAGCCGGTGACCATTGCACGGGATGACGGGAGCTGCTCGATTTCCTGTTGACCTGATGCCGGCAAGCAACTAGTCTCCTGTGCAATAGCAACAGCCGAGCTCTGAATTCCTTCTGAACCCGTGCTTGTTCCACGGCACATGACAGACATCTTCAAAGCAGAAGGAATAGTCATTTTCTCGCAAGGAGACAAAGGCCCTGAAAGCCCAACTTCCCAAAATACATTATGCAAAAAGAAGATTTTCCATCACATCAAACATCACATAAAAAATGCCGTACATGCTTGAAGTACTAAATGTAGATGAAATCAAAAACTAATTACACAGTTTGGATGTATTTTGCGAGACGAATCTTTTGAGCCTAGTTAGGTCATGGTAGGACAATATTTACCACAAACAAACGAAAAGTGCTACAGTGCTTTTCAGTTCGGAACAGTGCTTTTTAGCCCAAAATCTGTGCAAAATCTCAGAATTTTGCATCCCAATTTTGGGATCTAAACACACCCAAAGAGAATAGCTAACCATTTTGAATTCAAAATTGTTAATACCAGGAAAGAGCGCAATCGAGTCTGCTAGACGAGTTCCAATCAAAATTGCGACGATCCGTAGCAACTATCTAGTTGTGTGTTGGCAATATACCGCGTGCTCTTTGACCTTGGGACCGTGAACCTGCCCACGGTTTTCAGTCTGCCGAAAGCTACGAAATTCACACTGGGGATTTGAATTCTTGGCGCAGAAAAATCGTGTAAAACCCTTTTAAGAATAAAAAAAATGTTGCATCGTGTGTATTTCGGCACATTCCTTTTTCTTCTTTCGGTTCTTGTTTATTATTAGCTCAAAAAAGCCGGAGTTGACAGGAGGGCAGTGCTTGACTGATCATCATTGCGTGGTTAGTGGTATACTGGTAATCTTATTTTCCTTCGAATTTTGTAATTTTGCCCTCGAGGAGGCCTCGGCCGCTCACAGCCACCGGTACCGGAAGCAACCGCACGGCATGTGCGCACGTGGCTCCTGGGACAGCTGGTTGGCGCCATCTTGATCTCGTGTTGGCAGATTACGGTCGTGTTTGGTTGGCTGAAAAAAAATTTCGTGAAAAAGAATCTTGCATGCATGGAGTACCAAATGAAATTTATTTGCAAAATATTTTCACATATGAGTGCAACTTTGCGCGACAAATCGAATGAGCATAATTAATTAGTGATTTGCTACAGTAATGCTACAGCAACCATGTTCTAATCGTGCGGTCAAAGGCCTCATTAGGTTCGTCTCGCAATTTTGTTCGGGGTTGTGAAGGTAGTTTTGAAACTGACTTTATTTAATTCTCTTAATTAGTAGTCAAAGTTGCATTTAATAGGGGGTCAAAGATTGCACGTACGTACAAGATGTTTTTTCACAGCTCTCGTTGCGGTTTAAGATATCTGAGTTTTTGTCAGAGGAGTGTGAGGTGGTGGATGTGGCGAGACCCCCACGCAGAGTGATCAGGATCAGTGGTTGTTATGGTACTGAGATGGGAGTATGTGCTGAGGCTTCTCTGGATCTGAGGGACCGACGATCTTGTAGGTGCAGTTTGAGTGTGACAGTTCCATGGTGGAGGAGCTCAGGGGGTCGTTGTGTCTGCAGCGGGTTGCGTCTCGGCGTGGCACAGCGTTGGTGACGACGGCGCAGGTGTCGGCGGCTTGTTTCGGTCTCCTCTCCCATATGGTTGAGGATGGTGGTGTGTTGTGTACTTGTGTCGTGTGCGTTTGTTCCTGGGGTTTGTTCGTATGGTGGTGTCTGTTTCGACATGTTATGTACCAATACTGTTTTTTCTTATATGACATAGCAGTGCTCTTGCTTTAATTTCAGAAAAAAAAAGTGACTACCCTGTTAAGGGGGGTTCAGGAATCAGGACGGAACATGATTTTTCTGAGCTGATCATTGATCAGTGGTAGGCAGCTCCGGCCAGAAAAGCCACCCCTGCGGCGGTGCTCCGCTCCGTGCGAAGCATCTGGCTGACGGTCGACGGCGGCGCCGCCGGTCGTCTCGCCGGACGCACGACGTCGACAGTAGACAGTCTTCTCTGAGTAATGTGATGAAAGTGGTGAAATTTTTACATCGGGAAACGTGTTTTGTGAGAGGTGACACGGTCTGCGATGCGAAAGTTTTTGGGAACTAAACATGGCCTGGCGGCGGTGAAAAGGGAAGCTGCGGTGGGTTGGATGGCCAGCAGCCGCTGCCGGCGTGTCAGCATCTCAAAGACAAAGAGGGAGGCATGGCATCAAATCCAACCCGTTTCTCCTTTTTCTCGTGGAGCCGTGGGCGCCACACGAGCACTAGCGCCCGTGGTGCGTGGATCGCAGGGCACGCAAGCGCACGCACCACGGCTCGTTTGCCTTGGCGCTTGGGCTCAGGGTTGGCTTGCCGGAAAGTGTGGCATTGCGTTGCCAGTGCAGAAATGCATTAGAGTGGTGTGATTTTTTTTATAGATATGTTTTTTCTTTGATTTTTCAAAAATAAATGCATAATCAAATTTACCGAAAGTACGCACCTACCGCCGTAGGAGATGACGACAGGATTAAACGTCGTATCATACGGCGGTTAGAACGGCCAGCCGCCGTGCCACATAGCGTTTAGGTGTAGCGCCAACGGTCGGGGAGCGCGACTGCCCTGCCAGTGGGCCAGGGTCCCTACCACCATGTGGCACGGCGGTTGGGGCCCAAACACCGCGCGACACGACGGTTGTGATCCAACTGTCATATGGCACGACAGTAGGTCCTAGCGTCGTGCCACACGGCGATAGTCTCAGCCTTATATAAAGAGTCGGAGGCTACCGTCGTCGACCCTCCTCTCTCTCTTCTTGTCTTCCATCTGGAGCCGGCGGAGTGACGGAGCACTTCGAATCCAGGTATTTTTCTAACTGTAGCTACTTTAGTTTAGAAATATTAGAAATTACTTCAGAAATTGTAAAAATAGTTTAGAAATATTACAAATAAGTTTAGAAATACGATAATTACTTTAGCAGTAGTAGTAAGAATAGTTTAGAATTATTAGAAATTGCTGGAAATTCTTATAAATAGCTAGATTTTATTTTAGTAAAAATTACTATAATTCTTATACAATTGTTGAATACTATTGAAAATTCTTAGAAATTACTAGAAATTTCTAGTAGGTGCTGGAAATACCTAGAAATTATTAGAAGTTACTAAAAATGTTTAGGAATTATCATAAATTCTAAGGAATTTTTGTACATTCTTAAAAATTGTTAGAAATTCTTAGAAATTGTTAAAAATTACTGTAAATTCTTAGAAATTACTGCTAGAAATTGCCTTAAATTCTTAAATTTTTTTAAAATTGCTTTAAATTCTTAGAAATTGTTAAAAATTACTATAAATTTTTAGAAATTGCTAAGAATTACGTTAAATTCTTAGAAATTGCTGGAACTTGCCTTAAATTCTTAGAAATTGTTGAAAATTGTTGTATGTTCTTAAAAAATGTTGTAAATTCTTTAAAATTGCTGAAAATTACTTTAAATTCTTAGAAATTGTTGTAAGTTCTTACAAATTGTTGTAATTTCTTTGAAATTGCTGGATATTCTTAGATTTTGCTAGAAACATTAGAATTTTTCTTTGAAATTGTAAGAAAACATTACAATTTTATTTCTGCAGGTATGGCTCAGCCGCCGGTAGACTATGTGCACCCTGAGTTGTTCGAGGAGGCGGTGGAGCAGAAGCACCACTCCTAGCGGCCAGCCGTTCTCGGAGAGTCGCTTGGCACTATACGTGCTAGGACTTCCCGCGTGTTGATGCTCATACACCAGCTCTGGATCCCCAAGTACGTAAATCATTTTTTTTAATTACTTAACTTTGTTTACAATAGTATTTGTATTAAGTAAATTGTATTTTGTTGGATTTTGTGTCACAATTTTATGTTTTAAATGTCCTTGTGTGTTTCTTGCTTCGACATCACTGCTCAAGTGATTCCTGCTGAAGCTCTATTATCAAAAAGGTATGTAGATCTCACCCCATTGGTTTGCCTCTTAATTTCTCGATACTTAATTTCTCAGATACTTCATCGCAATGCTTCTCGATACCGTCAACAGGAAGCAACGCTTGAGCATTGGCTTCCTCAGGATGTCAAGCTTCCTCTGACGTCCTAGCTCAAGATGTTGTCTGCTGGAGTTATTATCAGTATCACACTGCTTCATGCTTATCTGAATGTCAAACACCTCATAAGGCGTTCCCAAGGCAAACCTGTGAAACTATGCTCCAACAACCCGTGAATTAGATGTCAAATAAACGTGCAGGCTCCGGTCATGTGAAGCTACATGCTACAAAGAACAGAAGAAATTAATATGCCAAACCCCACCAAGAATTGGGCTACAAGAGTTGGCTTCTCTTTTAAGATGTTTAAGAAACTTGGGCTGTCAAAATTTTCTAACCAGCATCCTAGGACTGAGTGCTATTGCAACCTGTGTCAGTTCAGGCTTCTGTGAATACTTGGCTGCATACTTCTCTACCAACATCCAATTTGTGTTGTAACAAAAAAAGTCACCTATGTATAACAAGGAGGAAGGAGGTATTGAATCCAACTACATATATCAAACTATAACCACAATCACAATCCAGATATTTGCCAAATCAACAGCAAAAAGACCAAACATGCAGTTCATAACATTAGATTCTGAAGCAACCTGCAGCATCAGGATAGGTTCATAACCTCATACAAAGATTATTCACGCCAAGCTGGCACAGCACTACTTGCTTCGATAGTTGGATCACACGACAGATCCTACATTATAAATAGACTTAACTTAAAAAGATAGTTACTAGATACTGTACAATTCTTGCACGATTCTCCTTTCCCTTTGCGCCAGCAGTTCCCCTCCGGTGTGCCCTCCTACGCCTCTTCATCATCGTCGTCGACCTCGATCTCCTGCTCCGCGTAGCCCAGGTCGTGGTACTGCTTGATGATGGCCTCGTCCCGGTCCTCGATCTTCTTGAGAAAGGCCATGGATGGGCCCAAAAGCTGGCGGAGCATCTCCCTTCTCACGGGATCCTTGACATTCTTTTCGAGCTCTCCAGGGTAAAATGGGAGGGGCTTCACAGGATACTGCTTCAGGAGACAGTCGATGTACCCCTGCTGCAGCCTGATCGTCACCGTCCTCTTCTTGCCCCCCTCCGGCTTGGTCGTGCCCGCCTCTGCCACCGCCTTAGTCGCTGCTCCGACCTCTGCCGCCGTCGCCGCCGCTGTCGAATCCATCACCGCCGCCGCTGCCGAATCCATTGCCGCCGTGGCAGCTCTTTCCCTTCGCCTCTCTCTCTCTCTCTCTCTCTGGAACCAGGGGAGCCCTGGGGTGTCGCTAGTCGCTAGATAAAGCCCCGCAAGGCCGCGCAACCCTAGGCGCTATATATCGGGTTCCTTCCCCAACTCGGACTCCGCATCCGCCACGTCCGCGCTCCTAGCCTCCTCCTCCTCTCGTCTCACACGGCAAACCATCGCATGCGGATCCATCCATCCAAATCCGCACCGGCACCTGCAACCTATTTGGGCCGGACCAACCAATTAGCCCAGTTCGGGTATTGGGCTTTTCTTTTTTTAGGCTCTCTCTGGTCCCTTTGGGAGGGAGGAAGAAGAGGAGAAGCGCTTCTGCCCCGATTTATTACGAAATAGTGAAATCGTAAATAAATTGTGTTAAAATAATATTTATTGTGAGAAGATATTCACTATTCTTTTTTCAAGGAAGAGAATAGGAGTTTGACGGTCGACGGCGGCGCCGCCGCCGGTCGTCGTCTCGCCGGACGCACGACGTCGACAGTCTTCTCTCGGTAATGACCGTGGTGAAAAGGGAAGCTAGGGTGGGTTGGTTGGCCGGCAGCCGCTGCCGGCGTGTCAGCATCTCAAAGACGAGAAGAGGCATCAAATCCAACCCGTTTCTCCTTTTTCTCGTGGAGCCGTGGGCGCCACACGAGCACTAGCGCGCGTGGTGCGTGGAGAGCTGATCAGAGTGGAGTTGCGTTGCCAGTGGAGGAGAAATCAGAGCGATCAGAGTGCAGCAATCTTTTAAAAGTACTAGCATGATGCACGGCCTTGGCACCCAAGCCCCACATGGGCCAATTCCGGTCCGGTCCGGTCCAGTTGGTGAAATCGCAACCGCCCTCCTCCTTCCTTGCTGAGAATTTGTCTCCGAGTCCGGATGTGAAACTGTAGGTGTGGTGCCATCTCACACTTCGATCGCCACCGGTGGCAACACCCATCACCCATGCACAGCAATCCTGGAGCTAATTTCTTTACTAGCACTCCTTCTGTACTAACATCATCTTCACTTGTCGCCGCCAGCCAAGCCCAAGACACGAGTGATTGGAAGCCCTCGGCTGAAGGCCTGATTGAATTGCAATCTCATCTGTAACTCCCAGACAGATGAACCACGCTAGCACCACGACCACCAGGATGGAGATCCGATCCCCAACAGAACCTTGACATGGCCCCACAGCCCAAATGCCTCGAGCCCTTGACCACCGGTTTACTTGCTTTTGATGTCTGCTGACTGCTGTAAAGATAACAGATGGAGCTTGTGAAATGTTTCTGTACCAATATTAACATTTTTACACGTTTCCCCAAAACAAAATATTAATAATTTTACACAAGAAATTGAATACTTGCAGAGGTACATTCCACGTGGCCCGATAGAGGCTGTTCGGCTTACCTTAGCTTGGCTTATTTCGGTTTATCTTCTCTCACACAATACTATTCAATCTACCAGCCGAGTACTATTCATTCTACCAGCCGAACAGCTAGTCCAAAAGCATTTTCATCTTACAATTTTCTTGGTTTGGTACCAGACCCTGTGGATGACATTTTATGGACTTGAGAAATGAAATTAGACTGGCAAAGCTGATGGACTGGTCAGCAGGGATGCTTGCGGATATGTCAGACTGTATCACTGTAAGATGCAGAAAGGTGTAAATAACTGTTAGCGTTCCAACAACAGATCCAGAACATAAGCTGCAAATCCGCACTAAATTTTATCCTTCCCATTGATACCACCTAAAGAGAGATCCTGATTTTTTTTCGGGAATACGCAGGAGAGCTGCGTATCTTTGTATTAAGAAGAAGAACACATTAGTTTGTTACAACGCGGGCCTTCCGGACACTCGCACACGGTTTGTTACACAAGGATGGACTTATACGGCTACAGAAAACAACTAGCGATAAAAGCTTTGGGGCGCTAAAAATCAAGCTGTGCCACAGACGCAGGCGTATAGGATGTTGGCCATCCCAGGGCCATCATCCACTTGGCACCGGCTCTCCCCCATAGTTCGCCTTCTGCCCAGATCGCGTGAATGATGTCGCTGGGTGTCCTTGCCGTTATCGTGTCGAATGTCAAGGCGTTTCGTTCCTTCCAGACGGTCCACACCACCAGCATCACTATGGAGTCAATGCCTCGCTGCTTGAGCCTGCTATGTTTCTTGCGCAGTAGCAACCACCAGTCGAGTAGGCTCTCTTGTTGGGATGGCAAGCTGATTCGCAACGCAGAGAAGATTGCATGCCATACCTGTTTGACAAGGCTGCAACCTATGAACAGGTGGTCGGCACTCTCTGGCTCCTGATCGCACAATCGGCAGTTGGACAGTTCCTGTAAGCCGTGACGATGGCGTCTGTCAGCAGTCCAAATGCGTCGTCTGACAGCTAGCCAGGTAAAAATTTTCACCTTAAGTGGTACCCAGGCGTGCCAGATGAGCTCAGCGCCCGCAAATCGGCTGGAGCCCTCGAAGAACATCCTGTACACTGAGCGCGCTGAGTACGTTGCAGCGGGCGACCACCTCCAGGCGATGACATCCTCCACGGATGGTTGTAGCTCAATAGTCTGCAATGCGCGCCACAGGACAACATACTGATGTAGTCCCTCGACCGTGAGTTGCCCGGTGATGTCCCTGATCCATTGTCTGTCGCTGAGGGCCTCCAACACAGTGCGTCGGCGCACGATCCTCGGTCGAACAATGGAGCATAGCGTTGGTGCTGCAACACAGGGTGAGAGCGCACCGTTCCCTCGGTCACACCAGAAAAGTGCCAACGTTCCTGCCCCCAGGTGGATGTCGAGTGATGCTTGGAACATCTGTTGCACCACATGGTCCTTGCCAAAGTTGAGGTCCAGACCTTTCCACGGCCTGTTGTTATCAGTTCGCTGGAACCACATCCAACGGATGCGCAGTGCGTATGCAGCAATCCGCAGGTCGGGGATGCCAAGCCCGCCGAATTCCGACGGTCTGCATACTGATGGCCAGGCCACCAGGCATTGACCGCCCAGGGCCTTTTCCTTGCCAGCCCAAAGAAAACCTCGGCGCTTCTTGTCGATCTCCTTGAAGACCCAATCCGGGATCTTGAGTGCGATCATGGCATGCGTGCATTTCGCGGAGAGGACCGCCTTGACCATTGTCAGCCTGCCTGCCTTGTTCATCAGTTTCGATTTCCAAGTGGGTATGGTAGCCCCGACTTTGTCCACGAGCGGTTGGAGATGGGCCTTGCGCAGCCGGGTCACAGATAGAGGCAGCCCCAGATAAGTGAGAACTCAGCGATTCGAGCCGGGAAGAGGTTCCTGACCAGATCGATGTCAGTCTGGCCGCAGGCGATCGGTGCAACCGTTGTCTTTTGCATGTTGATGAATAGACCGGAGCATTCCCCAAAGAACTTCAGAATTTCGGATGTCGCCACCAGGTCTTGCACAACCGACCTGATAAACAGCACCATGTCGTCAGCGTATAGTGAGCATTGGTGTAGGATAGCCGCGTCCGCCGGTGGCGCAAGGACGCCCTGTCGCGCTACGTGCAGCATCAGCCGGTGGAGGACCTCCATGCAAAGGATGAACAACATCGGGGAGAGGGGGTCTCCTGGGCGCAAACCACGTGCGTTCCTGATGTTCTTCCCCGGATCGCCATTCAGCAGCACCCTTGTGGACGCAGTGGAAACAAGGATGGAGATCCAGTCCCGCCATCGGCGGCCGAAGCCGAGCCCTTGCAGGACGTGCAGCAAGAACGGCCAGCTCACTGTATCGAACGCCTTGGATATGTCCAGCTTGACCAGCAGCGACGGCTTGTGCTTCCTGTGTAGCGTCTTGGCCGCGAGCTCGACGAATTTGAAGTTGTCGTGGATCGTGCGGTTCTTGATGAACGCGCTCTGGTTCACTGCTACGAGATGTTGCAGCTCAAGCGCAACCTGGTTTGCAAGCAACTTGGCCACCAATTTTGCGAAACTGTGGCATAAGCTGATGGGGCGATAATCTCCGGGCCTGCGTGGGTCTTCCTTCTTTGGCAACAAGGTAATCAAGGCGCCATTCAGCCGGTGGAACTGTCCTCGGTTCGTTCTGTAGAAGCTGTTGAACGCCATCATGATGTCGTTCTTGATGACCGGCCATGCAGACAAGTAAAACTCGACTGTGAAGCCGTCAGGCCCCGGCGCTTTCTCTCTGGGCAGTGATTTGATGGTCGCCCACACCTCCGTCTCTGAAAAAGGAACCTCGAGCCGTTCCAGCGCCACCGGTGCGACGCCGATAGCGCTCAGGTCAACCGCTTGTTGTCGAGGCACAGCAGTGCCCAGGACGCCGAGGAAGTGGCGGTACAACACGTCTTCTTTCGCGTCGTGTTCCGTTGCTGTGCCACGGTCATCTTCGAGCTGCAGGATGAATTTCTTCTTGGTTTTGAAGGATGCTTGGGAGTGGAAGAGCCTAGAGTTGGCATCGCCGTCGCGCAGGTACGTGACGCGCGATCGCATCCGCGCCATCGTGCGTTCCAGCGAGGCGAGCCCGAGAACCTTCATCTTGATCCTGATTAGCAACTTAACACCACAGCTCCATTTTGATGAACTTTTTTTTAAAAAAAAAGGAGATGCACATATATTTCAATTTGCATATACTCGAATTTTGAAAACAGCAGCTAATGAAAATTTACCTTTCGGACCATCACCACAGCAACAATAACCTCCCAAAAAAGACAGTAAACTTGAAGCCACTTATTATTATTGTTTTTAGTGAACAGCCACAATTGTCATGTTAGATAGTGCTTCTAAACAACAAAAATAATTATGTGAACAGTATTCAGGTGGTTTATCTTTATCCACCAAGCCTTGTTTTCTAAAGGTGTAAATAACTGTTAGCGTTCGAACAACAGATCCAGAACATAAGCTGCAAATCCGCACTAAATTTTATCCTTCCCATTGATACCACCTAAAGAGAGATCCTGATTAGCAACTTAACACCACAGCTCCATTTTGATGAACTTTTTTTTTAAAAAAGGAGATGCACATATATTTCAATTTGCATATACTCGAATTTTGAAAACAGCAGCTAATGAAAATTTACCTTTTGGACCATCACCACAGCAACAATAACCTCCCAAAAAAGACAGTAAAGTTGAAGCCACTTATTATTATTATTTTTAGTGAACAGCCACAATTGTCGCGTTAGATAGTGCTTCTAAACAACAAAAATAATTATGTGAACAGTATTCAGGTGGTTTATCTTTATCCACCAAGCCTTGTTTTCTATGAACTGTTTGAAGAAGGAATCTCGAATGGAATAAATAACTTACATAGATGCTTTTGTTGCCAGCAGAGATATTCAGGAGATACATGATACCGTATTCGAATATGAAGAATCTGAGAGAGTATGATCTCCCAGAAACAGCCAGGTAGACCTGTAGAATGTATATGTCCCTGCTATCCTTTCCACCAGGATTCCCAAGCTTTGTTAGCAGGCACTCTGATGCCACCTCGATTGCATGCTAATCCGCTTGGTCCAGTCATCTACTATTATCTGCCGCTCAAATCCTGATGAATTGAAGAGGAATGGAACGAATAGCCAAGTAATAACCAAGAACCAAATTGATGATGTCAAAAGTATACAAGCAGTTGAATCCGTACTTCCGTAGCAACATCATCATACAACCGAGAGATCACAAGCAGTCATGTCAGCTCAAGTCCTTCCACAAAATGGCTTCTGGGGTATAACTTGTAGTTCTCAGCAATTACATGGCAAATAGAACCTCTGCCAGTTGCTTTATATTTTGCACCACCATGAAGAGTTGTGCAGCTAAAATGTGTCTTGGTCCCAAACGAGAAAGTGAGCTGAAGCTGCATGAAATCCCCTAGGGTGCTTCTTAAACCTCTTTCTAGTCCAATCTCCATAAACATTGGCAAGGCCATCAAAAGACCTAGCTGCACAATAGACTGAGATCCCATGCGTGATTCCCTCTGATCCGTGCTTGCTTCATAATTGTAAACTCAAGTCCACTTAATGCTAAGTCTTCCATACAAGAAAACATACACTATTACGACAACCATCTGCACAACATTAAGACAAGAACATGAGAAAATATGCATGACGACCAGCTGCGCAGTTACAAATATAATGCATGCTTCTGCCCTATATACATTATTACCATTGAGAATATAAACCTAACTGTTGCAAAATAGCACAAAAGCATATGGAAGAAATCAAAGCGGTGACCGAGCCTGTAGATATATCTTCAGAGTACATGCACCCCATTTCCGCAAGCCACTTCATCTCAAAGAGAGAAATTTGATTAAGACCACCGTCATGCCCTTCTCCCACTTGGATGCACTCATGATGGGTGACGTTTCCATATCTTAGTGTTGAGTTGAAACCTGAAAAAAAATATTCAACTCGATTCCTACTGCATGGACCTGAAGAAGCTGCTGCACAAGGTGTGGGAGAAACTGCCGTGCCCACAAGCACAACGCCTCTGTCAGACTGTCCCTCCTCCGGTAAGCACTAAGCAGTACCTTCTTTACAAATGGTCTGCTATTTTCAACATCGAAATGACGTCTTCGTGCAATTTGCTTCACGATGGAAGTAAGGCAAAATTATTTCCACATGGAAGGTAACAGGAGTTATATTTAGCTGCTATAATCCTATATTATGCACTTTGATCGCTAGCGCTGTAGTGAATAATTTTTGTTCTCGAACTGTGCATCCTATATATTTCCGTATATGTTTTGTAGACAACAGACTGAATGCTAATTTGCATAACCTTCAAATACTTTTCAGCACTATTGTAGAATCAGAGCCTGTACGGCTGCACACCAAGGGTTTAGGTCAAGGTTCTCAAGCTGAGAAAGTGAGAATCAGAGTTGGGACACCAGTCTTATTTTGATAACCATTAACTACCAAAGGAACATATAATACACATGAGAAAATTGAGTTCCTTCCTTTTATCATTGACATCATGGCTGCAGTAAAGGAGTCTTGTAGGAACAAGATCAAGGAGCCATTTCATTGTGCACAACTGAGATTTTAAGATGGCCAATTCGAGTCCATGGAGGGCAGCACTTTCGGCCCTAAAAGAGAAGTTTGAAGATCTTAAATTGGAAAGAAGAGAAACAAAGCTAGTGACTCTATTCACAAGATAATCAGTGTTGCCCCACCATCTTGCAACTTGGTTACAGTGAGTTACATAGTCTTCCAGAAATTTTAATGAAACCAATCTTCAACAGAAAAAAAAAGATTATGTGATAACTATTTTACAGTGCACACCGGCTCAAGTTCGGTTTGGCCCTATACGGGCATGGACCAGGTTTGGGGGGATTTTATCCATCGGGGTCATACGGTCCCTTCTTAATTGCAATGATTCTTCCCCGACTGTCTGAGTTTTTTTTCACAGAAACCACTGAATACATGTGGCAGGTTAACCAAAATCAGCTTTATGCTCTAAGGTGGATCACAATGGAGTAGCACTTCGAAAGATGACAAAACGACGATCATATATATACAGTGATTTAAAAATACATGAAGTTGGAAAAGGTAAGCATAAAAACACATCCAGCAGTTTTTCTTCTAGAGTTTAATAAAGTTTGAGAAGCTGGAAGTCTGAAAAGCCTGTATGAATTGAAGCTTCAACAGAAAAAATAATAATTATATGCCATAAACCATCGTTACTACTAAGTACTATGAACCAATGGTTATCAGATATTAGGTTGCTAGACCTTGTGCCGAACATAACCTAACTAGTTTCCCTAATTCAGTCACCAACTGTTGACAGTTCAAAATTTCCCTATTTCTGTGCAGATAAGATCGAAATTAAATGATCTGGCGTCAATGAGTTAAATATTAGTCTCACACTGCTAAATAAGCAGCAATTGATTGCTCGAAGCCTCGAACTATGCCTGCCAACATCTAGGGGGTGAAAGATATTCCCGTGACAGAGCTCATCATTCTTTAAAAAGCGAATATCTGAGAAATTATTACCAACAAACACGTGCTTATGGTCAGGATATTCACTTCCTAACCCGTTTACTCCTGCTCAGCATCTATTTGCGACCGTGAAACGACAGTGCAACCAAACCAAATTCAGATACCCCCATCCATGACTGAACATGCGGAAAAAATCAAATAGACGCATGCATGTCAAGGGGAGGAAGCGGAAGTTACCAGATTGTATGCATCCTCTCCTCTTCGGATGCTGATTACCGCCATCGGGGACCAGACCATCCGGTCGCTGCCACCGGCTGCCACCCTCTGCCGAAGACGGGCAGACGGGGATGACCTGGAGCACCGAGCACCTTCGCGCCGAACGAGTTATTATCTAATCGCAACCGGAAGAGATACGGCCGAAGCCATTGCGGCTCCACGGGCTTGTTGTAGACGCCGGGCGTCCGCCGCCGGCGCCCGAAGGGGGAGCGAGGGAGATGGCATCGGCATCGCAGAGGAGACGGCGGTCACAAAATTTTCAAATTAACCCCTCAAATTGGATCGCGATTATTCTCCGCGATCCATTTATTTACACAAAACCCCCTAAATTGGATCGTGATTAATAGTCGTGATCCAATTATTTACAGAAAGCCTCCTAAATCGGATCGCGATTAATAGTCGCGATCCAATTATTTACAGAAACCCCCCTAAATCGAACCGATTATTTTTCATAAAACCCCCGATTTGTGGACATATATTTTACAACCTGGTCCCTTCTGCAGTTCTGTTCTCTTCCTCGCCGCGGCTCGCAGCGCTCGCTTTCCCGTCCGCCGCCGGCGGCTGGCAAGCTGCGCCCGGTGACACATTCGGAGTGTCCAGTCGCACCTTCTCTTTATCGTGGCCGTACTCATGCAACTCCCAACCTTCCTCCTCTCCGCCTACTCCATGCTCGGCAGTCGGCGCCGGCGGCGGCCAGGCACTGCGGTAACGCCGTATCGGATCTCTATGGAGAGTGATCCTCCAGGTGGCCGTACATCAGGATCTGGAGTTTAGTGGGTGAGCTCTGGAATGCCACGGTGGCCGTCGCTCTGCTCAACCGCACCATCATCGTGCGGCCCGTGCTCGGCCACCCCACCACCACGCTGGAGCTACTCCAAGTTCAGGGTCGACGACCCAGCTGCGCAGCTGCGCTCGAGGGCCCGCCGTCTGGACGATGCCGTGGAGATCCTTCGCAAGCTGAGGTAAACACTGCACATTTTGCATTCCCCAAATTGGTTTGGTCATTGGTAATAGTTGTTTGGAACAGTGTGGCTTGCTGAAACAGCATTCGGCTTGTTTCGTGTTTCCCATATGGAAGAGGAGTTTGCTTAGTGTGGAAGAGATCAATGTCCTATTTTGGAGGGAAGAAAGAATTGATGCTGTACATTCGATCTGTGCCGTGATTATATGGGAAGGATGGATAAGCATTGTTGGATCTCCTGAACCTGTCCATCACAAGGCATTTTGCATTGCCGTATAGCATTCAGTAAAGTAACATTGACACATGATTAGGCCCATGATTAGCCAAATTATCGGTCCTCAGGTAAACACAAACACTCCATCGAAAAGGTAAAGATAAAGTAGTTTGGTAGCCTAAAGTAATTGTTCAAAGATTCTTCTTGTGGGATCCAGCAGACCAGCATACTTAACGTTTCTGTGTGTAGTTGCTTAAAATGTCCATACTTCATCCAGTTGCTTGGTTCAAAATGATCAGCGAGTTCACAACCTCTGTGGCAATCCTTGTTAGGCAGTTTTTTTCCTTTGAGGGCTCCTGGTTAGGCAGTTAGATGTGTCATGACTCATGAGACACATCCATACTCAAACGACTCTATATATTCCTTGCTTCCATTGCAAAGCTACCGGTGCTACCTAGAAGCATAGCACATATATAGCTCTCCTATGACTCCGGAAAGGATTATATGTTACTTTCTCTCAACTGTAAGATAGAGCTACACACGTCGCATACCATGGGCGCATATACAACAATAGCTCCTGTTGTCAGCAAGATCTTCTGCAGTTCTTCGCACGCCATGCTGATGGTGCGCAGGCGCCCTCCCACTGTGAATGGTGGTGGCTTTATCGTCACGGACCAGGTTCAGAGGGCCGTTTTCAGTGTTGATGGATGTGGTATCATAGGTGCCAGTGGGCAGCTGATTGTCAGGGATGGTGATGGCAATGCAATCCTCTTCATTCACAAGAAGGTGAAAGAAATTCAAGAGCTAACCTGAAAGTTTTGTTTTCTCGTCAAAATGTTCAGTCGTACTTTCTGAATGCTTTCTCTTTCTAAAGCAAGATCTTTAGCTTTTCCAAGTTGCTGAAAACTGATCGAACTTTATCTCACAGGAAGGCGTTGTTCAGGCGTTGAGTGTTAACAACTGGTGGAGAGGATATCTGACAGACTATGGTGAACCAAGCAAACTGGTTTTCAGCTTGCAGGATCCTAAGCCTGTCCTCTGCATGAAGGGTGATATTCAGGTCACGGTGGAACCGAAGGGGAGAAACAGGCACTGGGACTACGAGGTGACTGGATCCTTTGTTGAGAGATCATGTGCCATAAAAAACCGAGCAGGGCATGTTGCAGCGCAGGTAAAAACTCCACAGCCAGGACAATGAAGTTTGGAAGAACTTAGGAGTAGAATTACATTGTGATCCAGCGGGTGATGAGTGATGAAAAATTTTGTTCTTTGTTGGCGTGCGTCACAGATTGGTGTGAAGGGGATGTTGGCGGGGAGGGACTTCTACCAAGTGGTGGTGCGACCAGGTTATGACCAGGCCTTTGTGGTCGGCGTGATTGCCATCCTTGACAACATTCACGGAGAGTCCACAAGGTGTTAATGTTAGCAGAGATGACAGCTGCTCACCGTATCCATCTGTCGATAAGATTCATTACATTAGCAATTTGGTTGAATACAGTTGTGTAGCTTGATTGTTTATTCAATAATATGACAATATTTCGTTGATAGGTTACCATGTACATCATGATATATATGATATGGAAATGTGTTCTGTTGTAAAGTGGTTTGTGGTAGTTTGCTTTTCAATGAAAGGACCTTTGGCCTTTGGGTTCTTGATAGTTGATACTAACACGTATCGACGTATCGTCCATACTGTTACTCCGAGAAGCACGTGATAAATGCCACCGAAGTCTAAGACTGCGGTGGAAATTATGTGAAGTACTCTAGATACAAAGTAAGAAAAAATATCTAGAACTTCTCCCCCTGCCCCTACTCCCCCAACCTAGAGTAGCCAAGTGGGAAGTAAAATTAACCGACTCCTGAGGAAGGCCACGCGCCCACGCCAGACATTTACAGTTTCTTATTTATTTGACTATTTTTATATTTCATTCATTCTCCCCAAAGAAACCTGGAAGTAGTAAACATGTGCGTGCTCAGGTAAGTGAGATATGCTCCCATGTACAGTACAGTACACACCCCTCAAAACATCTTTGCAGGAGAGTTAACTTGCAGAAGAGTACAGTGGCAGCCATAAGATGCAATGATCTGGACCTGTTTAGTTGGTGAAATTTTGCAGGAGAGTTAACTTGCAGAAGAGTACAGTGGCAGCCATAAGATGCAATGATCTGGACCTGTTTAGTTGGTGAAATTTTTTAGTGAAAATGATGAAAATTTTGTATTGGGAAACATGTTCTGTGAGAGGTGACACGGTCTACAATGCGAAAATTTTGAGAAATTTTGGGGAACTAAACATGGTTTGGCTTCCTTTCCAGGACAGAGAGTGGAGTTTCCAATATCATACCTTGGCATCCCCATTGTCCTCGGTCGGTTGCGTCTGGTGCACCTACAGAACATCAAGGACAAGGCCGTAGCGAAATTGGCTGGCTGGTAATGCAAACTTCTGAACCTTGGAGGACGACGAGTGCTGGTACGATCGGTACTGACTTCCCTCCCAGTATGTATGCTCACGGTCCTCAAACCTCCCAAGCAATTCATCAAGGATTTTGACAAAGTACGTCGGCGTTTTCTTTGGGCGGGCAACCAACAATTGCACGGAGGAAAATGCAAGGTCAGTTGGCCAAGGCTACTGAGGCCGATAGATAAGGAGGGCCTGGGAATTACGGACCTTGACGCCTTTGGAAGAGCTCTGAGATTAAGGTGGCTGTGGTTCCAGTGGAAGTGCCCAGATCGCCCTTGGGTGGGCACGGAGCTGCCGGTCGATCATCTTGACTTGGCGCTCTTTGCGGCTGCAACCAAAGTAACTGTTCACAGTGGTCAGACGGCTAGTTTCTGGTTGTCAAGCTGGTTGCCGGGAGGAGCGCCGGCTCTGTTGTTTCCCCTGCTATACAAACACAGCAAGAGAAAGAACAGGACGGTGGTGCAGGCTATGCACAATGACCAATGGATTTCTGACGTTATACATGACCTCACTGTCCCTCTTCTAGATGAATTCGTCCAACTTTGGGGGCTTGTGGATGAGGCAAATTTCCAACCACATGACTTGGAGCCGGACAGGGGCGGAGCCAGGAGGGGCGGGCAGGGGCCTGGCCCCCCTAATGCTCCCATAAACACTAAATTATCATTGTGAAAATAAAAAAATAGTGTAAAATCAGTAAAATTAGTCTATTTTGACTTAAAAATTGGTTATTTGGCCCCCTTTATGACTAATTGCCCCCCCCCCCCCAATATTTGAATCCTAGCTACGCCGCTGGAGCCGGACACCATACTTTGGACGAGAACATCCAACGGCGAGTACTCAGCAAGATCAGCCTGCAAGATGCAATTTGAGGGTGGCATTTTCTCTTCGTTCCCCAAGACAGTTTGGAAGGTTTGGGCTCCGTCTCGCTGCAAATTTTTCCTTTGGTTGCTGCTTCAGAACAGAGTATGGACGGCCGATAGGCTCTTGCTACAGGAATGGCCGAACTCGTATTTTTGCCAGTACTGCTTCCGGAACCTGGAAACTGCACAACACCTATTCATGCAGTGCCCGGTTGTGCATTCCATCTGGGCACACATCAGTACCTGGTGCGGCAGGCAGTCCCTACACCCAGTAACTTGGGACTGCGATTCTCCTCTGATGCTGTGGTTTGAAGCTCTGGCCGGGAATTACTCAGACGAAGCTACAAAAGGTACTCGATCAATGGCGATTTTGGTTGTCTGGAACATATGGTGCGAGAGGAACAGCATGATTTTCAAGGCTCAGGAGAAGTCAATGACAAGATTATTGCAAGAAATCAAAGATGAAGCTAGGATGTGGTGTGTAGCAGGGGCCAAGCATTTGGCTGCCATAGTTGTTCATTCAAGTAGTGAGTAATCTTTTTATTTTCTTTTGTGTTGCGGGTCTATTCTGATGCCCCGGCCTATCCTTGTGATGGGTTAACTTGGCACCTCTGGCGCCTGTATTTGCTTCCTTCTTATCAATTAATGCCGGAACCATTCCGGGTCTTTCGAAAAAAAAACATCTTTGCACGCATGCCAACCGCAACCTGCTCGATTAAGTGTTACTCCGATCATCCGATGGACTAGCTGCTTTTGATGGGTAGCTCAGCCAACTGCGACAGGCAGCAATAATCCGGATACCCAGAGGCTAGAGGCAGGGCAGGCAAGCAAAGCAAACCCAATTCATCTACAGTAGATGCACGACGAGTCCGGGAAGGAATCGAACAAGGCAGTTTCGTGCGGACGGCATAGGATGATCTTGTGGTGTATCTGAATCGTCTGTTGCAGCCCGTGTAGGGGTTTCCAGACTATATATAAAGCCGTCGCTGCCGAATTGATCGATCATCGATCGAGGGACGAGGGATACAGGGTATCCGAAATAGCGAGAAGACGCAGCGACGATGGCCGGGAAGGAAGAAGAGAAGTCGGCCCAGGAGTACGAGGAGGTGGGAAAGTTGTCGGCCGAACTGAAGGTGAAGCTGTCGCTCGAGGAGCAGGAGGAATTGGCGAACAAGGAAAAGGCCAAGCATCAACAGATGTTAGAGGAGGAGATCGAGTACTACAAGAATTTCATACTGACGAAGGTAGAGTCTCTCCTGATCCCTGAGGATCATGCCTCTTTCTACGCTGGAGGCATCGACGAGATCCGTAGGAGGAACGAGGGCATCCGGAAGCAAGACAAGATGACAAAGGATTTGGCCTTCAACCTCCTAAGGAACTTGCTCAAGAAGCACGGAATCAAGAGGGGCTACGTAGACTACAAGGAGGTAGGTGTTCCCCTGAGTTTTCTCAAGTTCCTCGCCGAACACTTGAAGTGAGAGGAATCGAAAAAGGAGAGGAATCGAAAAAGGCGGTTTCGTGCGGAAGGCCATGGGTACTAGCCTGATCCTACTTACCGCTAACCGCTCACAACCTTAATGTAAACCATCAATTTTCCCCTTATAATATGTTGTAATTGCCTGTGTGCAAGTGCGGAATTTCTATGTGCTTCAGGTTCGTACCTGTCAGTACTGAATACACCATTGTTGACGCAATATTTGAACTTCAGCTTGTAGTGTAAGATCTACTTATTTGGTGGACTCAACTCTACCCCTCGCTCCTGATCTTCTATCGGCTTCCAGGGAAATCTTTCTTCGGCTTCATCGGCTGTTATCTCATCGGTTGGCTCTGGTAAAAAAAAAATGGTGTCAACTATGAGGTTATTATGTCCCTAGCATGTGCTTTTATTAAATCCTTGATAATAACACTGTTGATCTGAGCTACTATACTAATTTTATACTCAATTTGCCCCCAAGCCCTGAAGAAATCAGACAAACATATGCACACTCATCGATTAGCTCGTGCAAGTGTGATGTACCCATATCCTATGTTTTTTCCAAAATGGGCAGCGCCCGAATTTCATTACTAAAGACAGCAACGAAATTACAGAATTCGACTGACAACCAACCCACACGAGCAACAGTTGTTACAAACCAAGAGGTCAATTCAGATACCAAGGATCTGAAAAGAGCTCAGAAGAGTCACAAGACCCAACACTCCTCAGGATTCAACAAGCAAAAGAAGACTACTTAAAGACCAGCTATGCTTAAAACGAGACCACACACTAGTGAAGCACAGCCACAATGGCTACTGGAGAAGGACAACTCCTGAGTCTTGAGGCCCCTCCGCTTGATGCTGATGGAAGTGAAGAGCCGCATCTTTCATGGCTTCAGCACCTGCTTCCAGAGCAGATCTCCTCTTGTTTGTGAAGATCTGCCCAATAAGTAACAAAAGATGAGGCTGAGCAAATAATCTCAGTAGGAGATTTTACAGATTTTTTTCAAAACAAATAGCATTTCTAGTTTTCCAAATGGCCCAGCAAATAGCTGCCAAACCTATGTAATGAATTTTTTTGTGCACTGGCATATAAAGATGAGCCCAATCCCAAAATTGCTCAAGAGAAGATGGTCTACAAGGAGCCCCAATGATTATATCTAATAAACTCCACACATATTTTGCTGTGGGGCATCCAAAAAATATATGGTGAAAAGTTTCATTTTCACAGCAGAAGTAACACCGAGGGTCACCCTGCCAATTCCTTTTGAGCATGTTGTCTTTTGTTAAGATTGCTGCATATTTCATCTGCCACATAAAAATTTTTATCTTCAAGGGTAACTTCGCTTTCCACAATCTATTATTAGAATCCTGTGTCTCATGCATGAAGAGGCTCGCATACAATGATTTAACAGAAAATTTTCCAGATTTTTCCCACAACCATTTGCTTCCATCTGTCCCTACTGTCAAAGCACAGGGAGTGATTAAATCTTTTAACTGTCTCAGCTGAGTTTGTGCATGCTCATCCAGCCATCTTCTGAAGTTTAAACGCCAACCTCTTGCAGCCATATAAGCCACATATTTGAATTGTTCTCTGCAAATTTCATAAAGATCAGGGAATTTGTCTTTCAAAGAAACCAAACCACACCAAGAATCATGCCAAAAATCTGAATTCTGACCATTTTGTATGCTTATGATTCTTCCTTTCACATAAATGTCCCTTACTTTGAATAAGTCATTCCACATAAGGGAATTACTTGCTTTGTGTTTAAGGAGACTAACACTTCCAGAAATTTTGTATTTTTTCTAACAATTTCCTGCCAAATCCCTTCTTCTGTCTCTAGCTTCCACCACCATTTTGCATAGAAGACTGAAATTCATCTTGCTCAAGTCCTTCACTCCTAATCCCCCTTTTCCTTTGGGTTTTGTAATTTTAGTCCATTTTATCAAATGGTACTTTCTTTTTGTACTTCCTCCTTGCCAGAAGAAATGTTTCCTTATGATATCCATCTTCTTCAGAATGGTTTTTGGCAAAAGGTACATAGACATAGCATAAGTAGGTACACTACTTAGACAAGAGTTAATAAGCGTCAGTCTTCCTCCAACAGACAGAGCACTGCCTTGCCATCCTTCAAGCCTTTTCTCCAATTTTTCTACTATCTTCACCCAGTCTTTGACATGTAATCTTGATCCAGAGACTGGAACTCCCAGATACTTGATTGGCCAAGAACCCGTACTACAGTTCAGCACATCAGCATAAATGATAGCTTTTTGATCATCATGTGAGATCATGAGGAGCTCACTTTTGTCAAAATTGATCTTCAGACCAGACATATTTTCAAATAAACATAGAAGAAGTTTCATATTCTGTACAGACTCCATATCATCTTGAAGGCCTAAGATTGTGTCATCTGCATATTGTAACACTGCAATTCCTTTATCTATGTAATTAGCTGCCAGACCTATAACCAGTCCATTTTCCTGTGCTTTGTGTATCATTTTAGCCAGACCATCAGCTGCTACATTGAACAGTAAAGGGGAGAGTGGGTCACCTTGTCTCACCCCCTTTCCTGTCTTAAAATATCCTCCCACCAAACCATTCACTTTCACACTTAAAGTCCCAGTTGTAACTACTGCCTTAATCCAATTGCACCATAAATAACAGAATCCTCTTTGTTGGAGAGATTCAAAGAGGAACTCCCAACTTATTTTGTCATAAGCCTTCTCAAAATCAAGCTTGATTACTATTCCATCTCTCTTTCTTATTTTTGCATCATGAATAACTTCATGTAATGTAAGCACCCCATCCATAATATTCCTTCCTTTCAGAAAGGCTGACTGACAATTATGAATTATCCTACTCAAACATGTTTCAACTCTCAGCATCAGGACTTTAGTTATTATTTTGAAGCTTACATTTAGCAAACAAATGGGCCTGTACTGCTGGATTCTAGAAGCATCTTTACTTTTTGGTATAAGGGTAATCACTCCATAATTCAATCTTCCAATATCTAACTCCAACTTACTAAAGTCTAAAAGCAACTGAAGCAAGTCCTCTTTGATAAAATTCCATCCTGATTGGTAAAACTCCACAGGCAAGTGATCAGGGCCTGGTGCTGTATTAGTTTCCATAGAAAACACAGTGTCCTATAACTCTTTCAAAGTGAAGGGTTCAGTTAATCTTTCATTTTCTTCTCTAGTTATCTTCTACTCTGGATCCCAACAATCAGGGTCCAAATTGAAGATAGGCCTGTCAGAGGGGCCAAACAGGTTTTTGTAGTAATTTGTGGCATGCTTAAGTATATCTTCTTCTCTTTCTAAGACCTCCCCATCCTTATCAAGATGGAAAATAGTATTCTTTCTTTTCTTCCCATTAGCAATTCTATGAAAAAAAGTTGTGTTGTTATCTCCTTTCAACAACCAGTTTAGGCTTGATCTTTTATGCCAATATAATTCTTCTTCATCCAAAAGCCTCATAAGATCAGTTTGAATAAAAGTCTTCCTCTCAAGCAGAAGTGGGTGGAGGGATCTAAGCTCCTCTTCCTTTTCTAAAGAGGCTAATTCACCTTGTAGCTTTGCTTATACTGCCTATTATGTCCTTTGATGCTTGCCCCCCAACCTTTGAGAAACTTTTTAACTCTGTTAATTTTGATGCACCAAATACCAACAACATTTCTGCCTAACACTTCTCTTTCCCAAATTTCTTTCACTTTTGGGAAGAAGTCAGGATGTTTAGTCCAAGCAGTTTCAAAGCTGAAAGGCCTGCTTGGTCTGTTTGTGTCATGTCCTGAGCACAATAACAAAGGATTGTGGTCTGACAAGAACCTTGGTATTTTCCTTAAATTTGTCAAGGGGAAGGCATCTTCCCAGTCAGCATTTATCAACACTCTATCTAATCTTTCCAAAGTTGGTATGGCCTGATTATTGCTCCAAGTGTATAAACCCCCATTCATATTGAGATCTCTAAGACCATAAGTATTGATAATCCAATTGAATAAATCAGAGTATCTGTTTCCAATGAAAGTTTTATTCTTTTCCTTACTGGATCTTAAAATATTGAAATCCCCCCAATTAGTGAGGGGAGTCTCATACTAGCACAAATACTTGAAAGTTCGGTTAGGAACTTATCCTTCTTGTCATCATAGGCAGGACCATATATGGTCACCAGAAGTAAATTCTGATTGGACATTTTGTCACAAACCTCTGCTACTACTGAGAATTCATTTTCTTCTATTTTCACAATGTCAAATCTTTCTTGCTTTAATCCACATAGAATCCCCCCAGACCTGCCAGAAGAGGGCAGCCAGTGCTAGGAAAAATTTCTTTGTGGATCTATGGTTCTAAAAAAACTGTCAGAGAAATCTTTCCTCATGGTTTCCTGAACCCCCATGAAGTCAACTTTGAACTCCATCAGTAACTCTTTTATTTTAGTCTTCATGCCTTTCTTAGACACCCCTCTGCAGTTCCACAAAAGACCTATCATTTTTTAATTCTTTGGTTTTGTGTTTTTCCCTTCCTGAGATAGTACCTAAAACTTTGTCTAGCACCATCCCCATCAAGAGAAGAGCTCCCTTCTTGAGGTAGGGGCCCTGTACTCTTGGACAATTTAGCCTTAGCAGACAAGTTTATCAAAGGAGATTTTTTTCTTTTTCTTCCTTGTCACCAGTTGGAAGCCCTCCTCATCCACCTGATCTGTGGAATCTGACTCCCATTCTATTTATTTCATCTCCTCAGAGGGGAGATTATCTAGTGCCTCTCCTTCATTACCCTTAGCTAGACTAGCAGCTCTATTATTGAGATTAGCTCTAGCCATTTCCATATCTTTAAGAATATCAAACTGTTCAAACTTAGAATTTCTAGTATTTCCACCCATTTTATTGAATTTCTCAGATAAAACATTATTACCTAGAACTGCAAAGGAGTTCTTAAGATTAGGATTCATACCTTCTAGATTCTTCTTCTTGGCTGCATTCTCAGCTCTGTCAGCAATTTTGACTGCAGACAGTCCTTGCTTCCTGATCCTCTCACTTTGTCTAGTAAAAGCTTCTTTTGAATTGTCTTCCAAAGCATCTGAACCAGCTCTTTTTTCTTCAAGTCTTTCTTTGCCTTTGTCTGCTCCAAGAGAATTCTTCCCCTCACCCTCCAGTCTGTGTCCCTGGGTTAAGCCCTCTTCCTCATTTGAAGTTTGTGAAGACTTTGTTCCTGTCAGCTTTTCTCCTTTTTCCTCTGTGGCAGAATTTCCCCCTACCACATTTGTCCAGGACAACTTCTCTCCCTCCACACTTTCCTTTTGCTGCTTGTCAGATTGGTGTTATCTTCCTGACTAGATAAATCCATCACTGGAGCTTCCTGAGTGCCAAGATCAGGGCTAGGGAAATTCAGCTGTGTATTCCCCACAACCCCATCCTCCTCAAGCATCTGATCAGTATCCAAGATTGTTACAGATTTTCCCCCAGAACTAGATGCCATTGCAAATTTTGCTTCTATCACAACGAAAGGATCATATTTACTTTTGTTCAAGTTTGACCCATATTCATTAAAAGTCACAGATCTATTCTCACTAACTTGCATTCCACAAATATTCTTGATATCCATTTGGTTAAGAGTGCCAAAGTTAAGATGCTCCCCCCTGGTGAATTGGTGATATCAGATCATCAAAGCATAGGCCATCACTGCTGCTGTCACTGTTAATCTCTTCATCTCCTTTCTCTCCATCCACTTGCATAGCTTGGTTTTGTCCCCCAACTTGCACAACTTTTGTTGGTTCAGAGCTCCTCATTACAGGTTCTTCTTGAAGTTGATCTTCTCCTTCAGCATTCACCATCCCCCTCGTATCAGAGAGATGAGCACCTTTGTTTTCCTCAGCCACTGTATCTTTTCCTCAGCCACTGTATCATCCATGGACCTCATTTGACCTCCTTCTGTAGAGCTAAAGTGTTGTCTGCCCACCTGCTGGTTTGAAGTCCCGGCTTCATCATTGTTTCTACCACCAAAGCCCCCTGAGTTATCTTTCCCATCCCCCCTTTTGTGCTTCTTGGGTGATGGGTTGTCTCCACCCCCATCATTAGCCCTAGTCCAAGTATTCCATCCAGGTTGATTTGGCCCCTCTGAATGAACCTCCCTCTGGAAGATGAAGTCATAGAAATGCATAGCAAGCAAACCTTCCACAACAGCTGGCACTTTTGTGATATCTTTGCAACCAATTCTAACTCTAACATAGTCCCATTTTTTAAGATTTGCTTTGTCCACTTCCAAAGGCAGGCCAACCAAAGAAGCAACCAGACAGGCTTTTCTGTTAGTTCTTTTTTCCATGGGTATACCAGCAATCCTGAACCATGCAGAGTCTAGTTTGGATTTAGCTCCAATATTGGGGTTCCAAGGTTCAACCTTAAAGGTCACACCAGGTACAGTGCCCATCATCATTCCATTAAAGAAAGCCAGTTCTTCTACTTTTTTAGCAGTGGGGAATTTCATTTGGAATTTTTTTCTGCCACCTTCTTGGCATACCATCTCCAAGTTGAGTTAGCACCCGCTTGTGCTTTGAATTCCCCCTCTACTTGTCTGGCTGTGGCCTCTCCCTCTTTGATTGTGATGAGAGCAAAGTTAGAGGTGTCCTTAGCAGACTCCCCTGACTCATCATCTTGAATAAAATGAAACCCAAGTTCTGGAGCAGCTAACCCACAAAAAGGTGCAATACAATCCCAAGGAGCAAACTCAGCACAGGCTCTTGGAACATGCCCCTCCTTCTTGCATCTGTTACATATCAGAGGTCTGAAACAGTCTTCAGACCTATGACCAATCTTGCCACATCTTCTACACACCTCTTGCATCTCCTTGCTCTCCTCAGGTTCCTTCACTGTCTCTTTTCTCTTGAGTGTATCATTTCTGTTCATGTTTACAGGATCTCCAGGGCCCTGCTCCTCTCTGCCAGTCTGAGATTTAGCATCCCCAGATTGTTGTTGAGGGGCTCTCTCTTCTCCCCTATGATGGTTTAGGTTCTGACGCAGATCAAACTGCTGTTCCTTGCCAACCTGTGGACCAGTCGGGCCGTCTTGATCTCGTTGCCTCCACTGCTGTTGATATCGACCTCCTCTGAAGTTCCCCCTCCTGTCTTCCCAAGGTCTGAATCCGGGTCTCTGCTCAAAGTTCTGACCATTTCCTCCGGGGCGGCCAACATTCTGATCATGGATTGGCCCATATCCTCTTTGCCCTCTCCCAGCTCTCCCATCCCCATGCGGATGCCTCGGATCTCCTTGGTATCCTCTGCCCTCCATCTCTTTTCGACGACAAGGCGGCGGGCTCTTTACTACTTTAGCAAAGGATCTGGAATCACCTCCAAGAGTTGACCACGTCGAGCTCGCGCCACCAAGGGGAGCGGCTCGATCCAGGCAACCGGCAGATCGAACAGCTTCAACTGGAACTTTGATTTCCTGACACTTCTCCGCTGCAAAACTCCTCTCCCACAGATGCGCAAGAACAAATCCCCCAAGGCTAGAAGGTCCAGGGGGGAAGCGGTGGTGGTCACCTTCGCCGACGAACTCAGAGGGTTCGCCGACTTGGGGCTAGGGTTACCTGATGGAGGATCAGGCGGCGGCGGCGGTGGATCTGGCGGATGCGCGGGAGGCCCTGGGGCGGGGTTAGCTTCGCACGGGGGAGTGAAGGCAGCGGTAGGGCACGCAGATTGTTGGCCCCTCCATGTCAGCCGCGGCCAAGCCTCTGACCTCCATGGCCCATCGGCCAGGCGCCCATGGCGATCCGATGCTTGACACGTGCCCTGCCCGTCCCCCCTACACCAAGTCCATCAGGCGCCACGCACCGGATAGGGATCGGTGGAGGGATGGCACGAGGCGAAGACGATCCGGTTTGTCTCTCCGGCGAGGGGCGACTTCTCGCCGGCGGCAGGTCGCACGGTGCGGGCGAGTCGAGGCTTGCAAGCGTCACCATCGCTCTGGCACAATCATCTTCGCCCCGTGCATGTACACAGTTTTTCATGCCACAACACATCGGTGAAACCGGAGAGAGCTGAAGAGAAGGGGAACCCCCAAACCTCTATCCTATGTACACAGTGCAGGCTTCAAAAACCTCTTGGACTAATTACTCCATCTTCAAGGCAAACGCAACCTTACAGAAACGTTACACCGACCTACTACTGTCTCTTCTTCTGCTTGATCGGTAGCTCAGCCAGATGCGACATGCAGCAACAATATAATCCAGAGATCGACAGGGCGGTCAAAACCCAAATCATCATCTACTTATTCCACGGATCATTACTAGCTTGCTACTGATCCGGCGCCCGCCGCCGCACCATCGCTGGACTTCCTCCGGCCTCCTCGTCTGCCGGAGCTCCCCTTGTCGTCGTTACTGTTATCCTCCGGCGGCGCGATGTAGACGAAGGGTCCGACGGGGCAGTCGTCGAGCGCGAGGAGCGGCTCGAGCGCGTCGACGACGGCGGACATGTGGGGCCTGGACTTTGGGTTGAGGCTGACGCACTGGTGCGCCACCGCGGCGGCCTTCTGCGCGGCGCGCGCCGAGTACTGGCCGGCCAGGTTGGGGTCCATGACGCGGTCCAGCCGGCGCGCGTCCGTCAGGTACGGCCGCGCCCACTCCACCAGGCTCTGCTCCCGCGGCGGCCGGCTCTTGTCCACCGACCGCCGCCCCGCCAGCAGCTCCAGCAGCACCACGCCGAAGCCGTACACGTCGCTCTTCGCCGTCAGGTGGCCCGTCATGATGTACTCCGGCGCGGCGTATCCCTGCGTGCCCATGACTCGCGTCGAGACGTGCGTCTCGTCGTCCTCCGGCCCGTCCTTGGCCAGACCGAAATCCGACAGCTTCGCCTTGTAATCCTGCACAAAACAAAGATGGGTAGCAGTCGATAAGTGATACAAGCGCTATTGTAGCAAATGGACGCAAACGCCAGCTGCCTGGCGTAGAGCAGTTAACCCCAACAACTCCGTTCATTCTAGCAGCAGCCAGCTGGAATTTAAAAATGAGTACTAATGCCTTTTCTTTTTCTTTCCCTACAAGAAAAAAAAAGTAAACTTTTTTCCTCCTGGCACGCATGCATGAGCATGACAGGGCAATGCAAATATGCAATACGGGAGCTAGCGGTGGCATTGCAATGGTTGACACTTGACCCGTTCTGGTTCACTAGCCTGAATGGACGATTTGAAGCCAGTACGGCTGCCATCGTCGTCGATCCCTAAGATAGTTCTAGTTTCTTGCGGATACTTCTTTCACTCGCCCCATCAGAGATCAGACCAAACCAAACCAAACAAACCCCGGCCAGGCGGCCACCACAGATCGATGACGAGATGACCGAGACTGATCTTTCGATGGAGGGGAGCGCGCGAGGGAATGAGACCCTCTGTAATTGTACTGGGTGACTGACATGTGGGCTCTACCGTTGTGGAGCTCACAGGTCAGCCACTCAATGCAGAGGAGCTTCTTCCTCGCGCGTGGTAGGTAAGTAGACGTGGATGGGATGGGTAGCGTGTGGTGTTGAACTCACCGAGTCGAGCAGGATGTTGGAGGTCTTGAAGTCCCGGTAGATGACCGGCTTCTCGGCTTCATGGAGGAAGGCCAACCCTTTGGCTGCGCCAATGGCGATCTTCAGCCGTGTTGACCATGGCAACGACGCCGCGTACTCTGCACGCACACATACACATCGAGTAATCAAGGTATTGTTATTGGGTTTTGATCGATCAGCTGAGGTAATCAAAGTTAGTGCAGCTAGATGAGATTATGTGCATCGAATTTGACGGAAGCTGCTGTCAAGACGTTCCATGATGAGATTTGAGTTAAAACACACAGCTGGCTGTGTGCCAAATGTTCGGAAGATGTCAATTTCCGATCGATCGACACCATCATCCTCTCTTGTTTAATTAGAATGGGTGAAATAATGAGCCTCACCTAATTCTTGACGTACTCATGTGCAGTATAGTATATGGTGGTGGTACAAATCTATTGTATATTTGTATGTATTTCAAACCACGTGCAGCTATTTTTCAGATCTATGCATGACTCGTGCCTCTTCCCACATACTACACAAAGCGAGAGAACACGCAATTCACTTGCCTACAGATTAGTGCTAGCGTCCACGTCGTAGGTGACTAACTGTTTACAGTGATGGTTTGCAATCTTTAAAAACCAAGCATTATTTCGAAGCATAAGACCAACTCCAACAGACTAGCTATCTCATTTTGCATCTGTAAAAAAAAAAAAATTCATCAGAAATCGCAATCCAACAGATTTGGTATCTCGATCGGCTCGGTATCCCACTTGTAATCCGTTGCTCCTTGCTAGCCATATTTGGCTAGGCCATCCCGCTCGCAATCGCCTCCTCCCCCGCGTGCGTGCTCCCTTCCGCGTGAACCTTCTCTCTCTGCAGCGGCAATGGGAGGACGCAGGCGGCGGAGGCCTCGGCTCCCTCGCCGCCGAGCGTCCCGACCGCGCTCACAGAAGGACGGCCATGCCCTGGTTCCGCCACGGCCCCGACACGGCGCGGGACGACAACCGGCGCTGCAGCCTCAGCATGGCGTGAGGTGAGTACCTCCCCCACTGGACTGGCCAACACTAGCATCAGTCCGTCTTGATTCAATTGCTTCGACGGTGAGCACTCCCACACCATCTTGACCTCTCCCAAGCCTCGCCCCTCGCTTTCCTTGCCCAAGCAGAGCTCCCCACGAGCTCGCCGGCCGCCACCCATGACCGCCCATGGCCCCCTCCTTTTTCCACAGCAGCCCCTGTCGGGAAGTCCCAAAATCGGATCCCCTCTCCCTCCTCTCTCTCTCTATAACCATGCCCTCGGATTTGAAAACGGTGGACTATAGCTCGATTCCGACGAAGCTTCGGCGAGTTGCCACCGTGGGCGCCGGCGGCAGTACACATAATAGCTAAATCTAGATTCTAGCTATTCATTTTTAGAGAGACTCTTGAAGATCCTCTAATTGAATTTCACAGGCACTCGCCTATTTTTTAAAAAAGAAGGATTAAAATTTGACCTCTATACATTCTCTGGAGAATGTATACGGCCAATACATGCACTCGTTTGTATAAAACCAAAACTAAGCCGGTGGGGGTAAGACCGCCCCCACGATTTTCATTAAGAGAAGAAAATCAACTCCCGGCTTCACCAGCGAGAGGATTTTTTTCGAGGAATAAATTCTTGGAGAGGAAACTAGAGCTCGGTGAGATTCGAACCCTGGCCGGCTGGAAGCTCACCTGCGTCCGCAACCACCCGAGCTACGCTCGGTCTCTACTCGCCTCTATGAAACCATGATGGAGAATCAACGGAAGTTCTACCATGTT
The DNA here is from genome assembly GCA_036936925.1 of Cenchrus fungigraminus. Classification (NCBI taxonomy): domain Eukaryota; kingdom Viridiplantae; phylum Streptophyta; class Magnoliopsida; order Poales; family Poaceae; genus Cenchrus; species Cenchrus fungigraminus. The sequence goes on from CM072777.1 coordinate 133,767,392, forward strand.
CTGTTAAAAGCAATTAATCACGTAGCATCTTGCTAATTGGGCACTTTGAGTGCCTGTAACGATCGCGAGATGAATCGCATGTAGTGGTAACACAAGCCACAAACCTTTTGACTTGCAATCCAGAACGGAAGATGCCTAGCTTACCGACTGATTCTAATCACATACAGTAAGCTAGCTAGCTAGGTTTTGCATTAAAAAAAATCGAACAAAGTTTTTCGTAAAGATTAAAGCAGGGAAAACAGCAAGTAACGGATACGCAGCAAGTGGCGCAGGTGTCCTACTCCTACAAACCTTGGAATCAAGCTTGACATTTGGAGGCATGAGATATGAGACCATCAAGATGGGTGTGAAAAATATCAAAGTGGTTAAGAGAAAATGACTGGGAGGAGAGGAGAGATGACCAAGTGAGAGATGATGTAACACGGCTGCAAATTAAATTGACGCGGCAACGACGACAGGTTCGAAAGGCAGTTTGAACCATCACGGAAAATGGGACAGAAGAGCCCAAAAAAAAAATCGAAGGATGTGGAGCACGGAACGGAAAGCTACTAGCTGCTCTCGATCGATCCCGTTCGATCGGCCACAAATTTTCTCCCCCAAAAGTTAAATTTTATATAATACGAGAAAATTAGAAGTTGGTGAGGCGAATCGAGCCGTCGGGTTTCCTTTCGAGAGTGATGTGCACCTCGAGATTCGGATCTTTTCCTAGCTTAGTGATGCAGCGAGGAGAAAAGGAGCCTGACAACAACGTGCAAGGGATATCCCTTTCTTGTTTGTCGCCTGCAAACTCGATGCTAATGATCTCGCTGGCTCCTGCCGCTACAGTATCTTTCTAGGCTCTACCGTATGTGTGTTTCACTCTCGCAGCAGGCATAGGAAAAGGACGTGGCATGTATGAAGTGAAGTGTCGCTGTAGGAAATTGACAATGGAGCAGTGAAAAGGTTTGAAAAATTGAAACGTTAACTGTAATAATTTGATTTGGAGTGCTAGCTTACTTTTGAATAGATGTTTCTCCAGGCTGCCCCTGGTCATGAACTCGTAGACGAGCAGCCTGTGCTCGTCCTCGTAGCAGTAGCCGATCAGTTTCACGAGGTGAGGGTGCCGCAGCTGCCCCAGGAAGATGACTTCGGTCTGCATATGGTGTCGGTATGTCAGTTAACTGTAACTCTGTAAGGGAGTATTACTCTCTGATGGCTGCTACATGCTTTGCTTCAGGCTGAGGAAGCCTTTGAACTAAGCAAACACTACTGTTCCATTGAACCTCGATCGATCTACATACTGTCCCATGCTGGCAACTGGCCGGCAAGCTTCCGGGAGCAACTTCAGTACGTGGAATAATACGTCAAGCCAGGAAACTTCTACTTGTAATGAAAGACATCTTATTGTTTGAATATTATTTGTCTTAGTGACAAATAATTTTGGAACTAAACACAAGTACACATGCTTATAATACTTCAACAGAAGAAAAGAAACGTGCATATGGAGACGATTGTGTCAAAGTGCACTTTTTATTGCTTCACCTTTTCTGTTGTGAAATCTATTACCAAGTATAGTATTCTACTTATTAGCTGTAAACATCTTGTGATATCACACCTAACAAGCACTGGATAATAATTTGGTTTGGGAATGTTTGCCTTTGGGGAAATTAAACTCTAAAGCAGCATCTTGAGTTTTTGCATCGGAGGGAATACAACATATAGTACAGCTTGCTAATGGCAATAATCTAGCATGAGCAAATTAATAGATTCCAAATTTCAACTTCAATGGTTTGAAGGGCCTTAAACTATATATAAGTCGATGATGAAAATTTCCGAGCTAACTGACTGACTCAAACTCAAATTAAACTTGAGGATGAGCGGAGCAGATCAACTAACTTGGAAGCAGCAGCAAATTAAAGTCTCATGAACTAATTAAAGCAGGAGAAAGCTAGCGCGGATAGGCGCTATCACGCTAAATAAACATGCGTGCACAACATGTATGGTTGACACTGTTCCATCAGCAAAATTCCTCCTCCTCAGTTAAACCTGCCGTGCTATTATCCTCCGGAGCAATTAATATGGCAGTACATGACTGTACAATCCGAAGAACTATTCGCAATCAGCCAATCACGATGCTAACAATGATGGTAGTGCTTGCAATCAAATGATCGAGCAAATTAATTACCAGCCATTCGGTGTGGCCCTGGCCGCCCTCGAGGTCGAGCAGCTTGACGGCGACGGGCTGCGCGCGGAGTCCCGGCTTGGTCTTGTCGTCGACGAAGCCCTTGTAGACGGGGCCGAACCCGCCCTCGCCGATGAAGTTGGTCATGGAGAAATCCCGCGTCACGGCGCGGAGCTCGGCGATGGTGAAGACGTGGAGGTTGGAGCCGACGAGCGACAGCGACAGGTCCTCCGGCGACACCATCCCGCTCAGCTCCGTGAACGACAGCCGGCTCTGCAGCGACCGCGGCTTCCCGCTCCCGCTGCCGCCCGCCGCCGACGCCGACGCCGACGACGCCACCTTGGGTTTCTTGCTCTTCTTCTTCTTCCTGCTGCTCTTCTTGCTCTTGTTATTATTGCTCGAGGAGGAGGAGGAGGAGAAGCAGCCGAAGAGCGAGCCCCAGCCCGCCCTCGCCATGGCGCGCTTATTCGTGTCCCGGCCGGTCGTGTTCTTCACGGCCGCTCACCAGCTGCTTTGGCTGGACGCATCGAGGTATATATACGGCCGCGCCGGGGGCGGCCGGCCGTCGTGGCGCTTGGTTGCTTGCGGGGTGGGTTAATCATCGCGTAATCCAGGAGGGGGAGTGGTTGCGGGTGAGAGAGATCAACTGGTGGTGGTGATTAACGGCGGACCGGGACCGGGGCCGTGGTTTGGTAGGGCGGAGACTGAAATGTGGGGTCTGGAGTCACGGACGGGTGGCTTCTGACTTCGTGGGTCTGGGTCACCAGTCACCAGGACAGGGAGTAGGGTCACCAGGCGCCTCGGATGCCCGACTTGGGAGGGATGGCGGCTGGGATGGAGCCACGCACGAACACGATCGAAGACTATGTGGATGCGAATATATGACCACCTTTTGGGGGTGTCCAGACGTGCTTTTTTGGGTTCATTTCAGATGGTGTGCAGACGTATGACGTACGACCTGGCACGTACAACGGTAACATCATCATCTCGAGCCAAAGGTGTGCGAAAATTAACCTTTTGTGTTCGAGTGTTGTACTCTTGTTAGTCGATCGGCTTAGCGAGTGTACTGCTTGTACATTGCAACTTGTGCTTGCGAGAACATGTAGTACTACTGCACCTAATTAACGTGCCAAGGAAGAAGCTCCTCAATAACCCTCATGCTCGATCGGGCCTAAAGCAACAAGCAACACGCTTCACAATACTCTGCAAGCTAACGCAAGCTGTCTAAATAACGTCGTCGTACCGGCCAGACCGACACCAGGGACACGTACATACGTGTGCAAAGGTGACCTTCAAACAGCAAACGAGATCTCGCAAAACCGGCGAACCGTGTGTTAATTACTCGCACACGCTAATTGGCGGGAGCTGGGCCACGTATCACTGGGCTTCTGTAGTTCTGTGTGATTATATTTATGCTCCAATTTTGATTTGGATAGTCTGGGATTCTGTGGGGTTGTCCGGTCCAGTTCATGTTGCTTCATTTGATAGTATATAGAGCTTGGACCATCAGTTGGTGGATCCCATTTCTTTAACTTCGTTCCTTTTGTTTTCTAATAACTCGAGAGAGTGGTGCACGCATCGATCCATCGCTAACGTGTTTATTTGATCCAACGTAACAGTTCCATGCGACATGCGTGCAAACCTCTTCCCTTAAGAAAACCACAGTAGGTCCAAAGCCCGGGGGAATGAAAGGTGATGTTTTGTTTTATTGCATTTTTTTTACTTAATACTACTTTGAAGCATGGCCGGATTTCATCTTGTAAGCAGGACAGTTCAACTAGATGGGTAGAACTGTATATGACCAACTCAAAGCCATGTTAAGGAGTCATTTTTATTGTTTGTTGTGCAGTGGCTCCTTAGTCCTTGTCCCCTTTCCTCTTGAATTGCATCCTGACGAGCTAACTGCGTGCTTTTGATCTTGTAATTTGAATTTGAAGCAATGGATATGTTCATGTGGCTGGCTCAGCCCCACTTTTGATTATTGAAAAAATAGTCGTTTTTACGAAAATTGACTCGCATGTGTTAATCTATAGCAGTGCATAAATTAGTGACAATAGGTGTGATAAAAAAAATACTATTGTAATTAGAAAAACTTTGAAGTGCTCGAAGAAAAAAGAGAGCCGTCCATCTGGCAAAATTTAACGGTAGAAACAAAGGAAATGTTGTGAAGTATCTAAAGAAAAGTACCAAGAAGCACAAATTCGGTGGGACCAAGTACCAAAATAGTGAGACATTAGGATGATGCCTGAATTTACCTAATTCTTTTTTGTAAGAACGATAGTTCATGTGCTATTTGCTTTTTTTTAAAATAGAACCGGTAATTCCACATCATATTAGAAACTAATGCACATGCTCATTGCCATAAAAGTGAGTAAAGTGCAAATGTCAAACATAGTCTTATATAAAATCAAGGCGGTATGTATGTATGTATACAACTTTGGAAGATACCAAAAAAATAATCCCTTACAAGCTCGATCATGCGGCAGTTCTGTACATTATAAAAACATCAAACAGAGAGTAAATTAAAAACAATTCAAATACGTGTACGTACACTCTATGCTTTCCTTGCTACAAAGTATATAATCATAAAGATGCACAAAGTGCGTGCTATTTAAATATTCCATCACATCATAATATAATAGGGTATTATCTAGAAGAAAGATACCTTCTCCCTCTAGCTATCTACCAAAAAAAAAATTACCATGTGATTCTTGCAATGTCCAACTCAAGAAGAGGACAGATAGATCACCAGATTTCAGAAAGTTATTTCCTCCAAAGCTGGCCATGAACGAAACACACAAGTGAAAAGATGATGATGAGCCTGCTGCTTAGGAAAGCAACACCGACCTCAGATAAATCAGCTGATGGTTTCCAAAGGGACGACGGTGGGTAGGTGGGCTACTATATAAATAAAAGCGCGCGCAGCGGGGGGGCACAGGATATACTACTCAACTCTCAATGATGCGGAGATTAATTAAACAAGTAAAAAAAAAAGCTATCAGCGGAGAGATTATCCTGCGTGGTGTTGGTGTTAGTTGCACTTGACATGGATGTGGTGGTGCTTCTAGAAACTTGATTGATGACCCTGTTGCGCCCTGGTGTGGCTGTTGTAGCGAGTGAAAGAGATGGAAATGTACGTGTACGCACGGTCAAGGTACGTATGCATGAATAGGGACGAAGATCGAGGCAGACGTATTGTGCGGGGAGTTTCTTTGTCTTTGCAAAGTATAAAAGGACAGGATCACAGGAGCTAGGGGGAAAAAACCCGGTCATTCGCAAAGAGAAAAAAAGAAAAAAGACAAATTAACCACCAGTTTATTACAGTTGGTAAACCAGAGACAGAGCTGCACTACTACTGGAAGGCTGTTGCGGCCGTACTCGCTCTGGCGTTTCATGCTTGACCCAGTTGGAGCCTGCCGGCCGGGCAGCGGGCACGGTCGGCCGGCCGAGTGTGAGCAAACCCCACCGTCCTCCGAGTTGCAGCGTCGACCCGACCGGACCGGACCGGACGACTTCACACGAGTACGTGACGCGACACGGACGCAGACACGCTGTTTCGCCGCTCATCCCGTCCCGTCGGGCTCGATGACACACTCCATCTTCCGGCGAACCAGCCAAGCCGATTAACCAGCCAAATCATCGATACAAAGACGACGAACGTACGTCTTGGTATGACATACTACTGCACGTCGCGGTGGATATTTATCTCGTATGGATCATCTGAAAGCAACAGTGGTCGGGCTTCGGACCAAAGGGTTAACAAAAATCTTGAATCGGGGTTGGTGCAGTGTGAGCTGGTGTTAAAAACATGCATGATGTGAGAATGTTGGTTGGCCTGCCAATTGCCAACTCTCTTGTTCCTAGTTCGATGCATGCACATGGACTGTAACATACGTAGTAGTATCAGTTTACCATCCCTAGTTTCGCCTAACAACACTTATTACTACTACTACGTGGAGTAGATTAGTAGGTAAATCATATTTCGATACGGAAGGAGTACTAGCTTAAGTACACGTGCTACATTAACGATTGGACCGCCGCCCAGTATATATGTTCACCAAACTAACGACGATGATCGTGTCGAAATCTATAAGACGGATCGGAGCGAGATTTTCACACACCTCCATGCTGCTGCTACTTGTCGTCGCCGTCATGATCCGGCCTTATCCATTCCATTGGGCCGGTGGTGTCCATCGTGTCGTGTGACCGCGGATGTTTAACATATCACATATCGACGTGTCTGTGTTGATCACGCAGCTTTATTAGCGACTGATGCACAGAGTTTTCCTGCTGCTGCTAGCTTAGCTTCGACCTGTTGCTGTATATCCGCCGTTCGACTCCCGTGATCAGACGGCCGGAGGGTACGTACACACACACACGATCCAGGCAGGTCCAGTGGCCTTTCGGCCTGAACGCAAAGGACGGGGATCGATCCAGCCTGTTTCGGTTTAGTTAGTAGCGGGTGGTGTAGGCGCAAGAGACAAGGGCGTCTCAATCAAGTGTATCAACGTCTTAACGATCCAGACACACTTGGACGCAGGTGCTTATCCTGATCCACACACACACACTAGGCAGACGGGGAATAATAAAAAGACGACGACGAAGAAGAAACTACTCTTTCAAAGCAACAGAGTATTTTACAAAGGACTACAGGAGCAACTTGGGATGAACAAATTGCTTGTATGCATGGTGTAACAAGTCAAGGAGCGACAGGAACATCTTGATCGAGATGGACATAGACCACCACCACCTAGAGAGAGTACCTATGACTATGAGCTATTCTCCCCTATTAACTCAGAGTTGGGTGCAACCACAGCTAATACTTCAGGTTTACTTTACTAGTATCGTCTCTTAGAGATGACCAATAACTGACTAGCATGATTGATAGTATATGCTGGAAACATGCCGACTAATAGTGCTGAAAGAAATGCTGAATTCGGTGAATCCACTAGAGCTGAATCCTTCATATCTCAACGAGACATGATTTTAACCGGATTGAAATTTGAAACACCCCTGATTCAGAGCAAATAGAGTAGTATTAGTCATCAACAACAACCGACAGTGAAAACTAGTCGTTTTCCACCAAGTTAATGATTCTAAGTTAACCTAGCCGGCCTACTGTCGAGTGTCAACGCCGGAAGAAGCAAGCAAAGCTAAACCAAGCCGCCTTTAGAATTGTTCGTGTACAGGGGATAGGTAAAGTCTACTGTCTTTCCAATTTTCTCTGGGAAAAGCTTTTCAATTCCTTTTTTAAAAAAGCTTTCAATTCAGAGGTAGCAGCCACCACTCTTTTAAACACTCTTTTGATTCCATCTCTGTCAGACCACCTATCAGTGTATAGTATGCCATGTCCATGTCAGGGATTAGGTGCAGGATTGAACACTTGGTATCAGCAGAAAGCGGATTGCGTCTGCAGAATGCAGAATGGTTTTTGAGACGCATCGATCATATCTGAATTTCAACAGGAGAACACATTTCCAGTCCTACATGACTTGAGACGAAGACAGGCTCTAGGAGGTAGACGAATCGGTCCTTACCTAGAACAACCGAAAACGATTGACAGGCCCCTTGGAATGGCTTGTACACTGCGGCGTGTGCGGCACATGTTTGAACAAGTGCCTGTGCGCTCTTTGGAAATATGAAGCTGGAAAAGGATGCATATACAAGAATCAGGATTGTTCTAGTTGAGGTTGCACTTCGTTTCAAAACCAGATGAATTGTATGTTGTCAGTCTAGTCTCCTCGAGTAGTTGTGCACGACTCGTGCTTTTCTGAATTCTGATTCGAACCATTGTGGTTGCTGACAGAGTCTTCAGAGATCAAATCATGCAGCATATATTCAGGTTTTGTTTTTCTACTACTTTGCTGCAGAATAGGGAATACCATGCTGTGCCGTTTGGAATTTAAACACCACACCTGCCGTGGTACTATGCTAGGCTATGACAGCTTATATGACTCAAATCCTGCCAAATTTCATTTTTTTAGATAAAGGATAAGAATCCGGTCTCCGCAATCAAAGTTTGATCACGTACAACCACGACAGCGACGACCTCGCAGCATATAAGCTGCACACTAACTTAGAGTAATACGATACAGGGAAAGAAACACACCCAGGACCAACAAACCAAAAGCCTAACAGACTCTAGTTTTCAATTCTCCTAAAGATGTTCCATCCCGCCTTGCTCACGACCTCCATCGCCGTGATCTCCAAACTCTTACATCCTTTTATGAGCCTGAGCTTCTCTTCCTCTTTAGATAGAAGCGCCCAGCACCGTATCCAGTGCGTTCCCCTGAAGATAACCTGCAAGCAAGAGTTAGTCTTTGATCTTTGAAAGACCACATCATTACGACACAGCCACAACACCCAACATAAGGCTGCTGCACCGATTAACACTTGTTTTCTCAGCTTAAAGGGAAAGCTCTTAAGCTAAGGTCCAAAGAGATTTGCAATACTACATGGTGTTCTTATACCAAAAGCCATACTGATTATGTTCCACATCAAATGTGCCAAATGACAATAAAAAAAAAGGTGTTGTATAGTTTCGTATGTGTTACAAAAACAGCAACGAGTGCACCCTTTCCATTTCCTCTTGGCAAGATTATCCTTAGTAAGAATGACTCCTTGATTTAGATACCAAAGAAAAACTTTAATCTTAAGTGGAAGCTTCACTTTCCAAGAAAAGCAGTCTGCTGGCAGCCCTGCCCCTTTCATCATATCCTGCCAAATTTCATGCCTGTCTTTGATCATGTATTCTTAGCAGTTATCAGGTTTGGACGTTTGGTATCAGGTAGCTTACCAGTTACAACGCAGTAAAAAAAAAACAAATGGGAGAGAAATCATGTGTTCATGACCTCATATCTTGTTAGAAAATAATGTACAGTAAGCCGCTTGTCGATCTGACGTGTTTTCACATGCGTTGAGCAAGTGGATCGCGTTTAGATTGTCTTGTTTGACGGTTCATCAACACTTCTGACAACCGCGTCGAGAATCGCACGAGCCGCAGTCGTCTTCTTCCAGAAATGGAGATGCTATGCTCGGCATGGCGGCTTCCGTCGCTATGTCTGTCGCCAGCACCCTTCGCCTTTACCGATCGATGTCGATGCTCCCCAAAAGACGGAATCGGAAAAGGCTCGACGACCGCTGGCGCAGAAAGCAGAGGTGCCTTGCCTCTCCTTTCAGATCGCATCCGGAGGTCGTCGGCGACGACGGAGCAAGGAAGAGCTCTCGCCAAGCCGCTCGCCAACCACCACGGATCTACACGTCAGGAGTAGACCGTGGACGTACGAGACGCAGAAGAGTACACTGCTTCTGCTCTGCCAAGGACAAACGATGGCCACACAAGAGATGGGAGGAGAGGCAAAAATGAGGTCATGTAAGCTTGCTTGTCAATGGAAGATTCACGTAGGAGACGACGGAGAAGATAAACATTGATAATAACCATGGCCGTGAGAATTCAGCGGTGTCCCCTAAAAGGAGAGTAGAAAGTGGTATCTGGGAGATCGATGTCTTCTTCCTTTACGTCAATGGGGGTTAGAAAAGAGATCGATCTCTTTCTCGCTTCGCTAAAGCAGAATGCTTTTAAATTTCTGCTGAGATTAGCCCGTGATCCTGTTCCTCCGTGCTGCCCGGCGTCCCCGCCACGTGCAGCGGGTCTCGCCGGTTTTTTCCAACGGACCATACGCACGCTAATTAACCGAACGGAAACTTGCGCCGGAATACCATCTAGAAACCTTCACACAAGTCAGATGTAGAGATCATCGACTCTTCCTTTTTGTATAGCCTTTTTTGTGCATCAGCTGATCAGCATGACATGAACCCAATTTTTTTTAGTCTTTTTCGGTACACAATACCACCATGTACCACCACTTTAAAAGGATTTATATGTAATAGGAAATGATCTATTTGTAAAGATCGGACGGTTGAGATTAATTATGTACCACCGGTTTTTTTAGTGTGGTACGGGTGGCATTCATAGGTGATATTGGTAGCATATGGGTATTAGTGGAAATGGAAAAATATTTTTGTTGTAATATATGACATTGGATATATGAAATGATTTAGGTATTGTACGCGGTATGTTTTTATTGTACTTTGTCGGCGGTATGTTTTTTCCAAATAATATTCATTCACCAAATTACCATTTTACTCACAGCAAAAAACCGACAATACCACCGTACTACCAAAGAGTGGTATTGTGTACCGAAAAAGATCTTTTTTTACGTGAGTCTACCTAGTGGTATACGACAATGTCCTGTTTTCATTTTCCTGAAACTTTTTCTTACCTGTTCTTATTTCTTCCTCTCTCAGGATATTCTATTGGGCCATTCAATTCGAGAGAAAAAAAAGGTATGGGTCATGGACATGTCAAAGACACACGAGTACTAATGGGCCCAAACTTTAGTTTCGGCCCGTTTCCGGTGTCATTTTGTTTTTCTAGACATCCCATTGTCAAATTTTTTCTTTCTCGAGTACGCAACATTGTATTATATGAGAAAAAAATTCCAGTTACAAGGTCTAAACACCACCTTGAATCAGAGTGGTGACTGCTGAGAGGCTAATGACCCATACCAAAACTGTTGTGGCCAAACTAAAAGGAAGGATCCGACCCTAGTAGAAAACAAAGAACAAAAACACTGCACCTCAAGACCGGCCTCTACAGGCTCCAAGGTCCGAGGCCAGCAAGGTGTTTAGCACCTGCAACTAGCCACAAATTGGCCTCATCCTTGAAAGTCTGGAGAACAGCCTGAATATTTGGCGCATACCGATCGAAGACACAAGAATTACAATGTTTTCAGAGGATCCATGCACCACGAATGACCAGCGAATTAAATCCCTTCCTAGAATTTTTATGCAACTTCTTCGAGGACTTCCTCCACCACTCTGCAAAAGATGTCGCCCGCTGGGTGGGAACCAGATCAACAATGTTAAGGGGCTGAAGAATATTAAACCAGAATTGTCGAGCGAAGACACAAGAAGTGAGAATATGCTGAATAGTTTCCTCTTCATGATCACAAAGGGGACATCGATTTGGATGTGGTAGCCCCCTATCTCTTTTGAAGGCGATCAGCTGTCCAGCAGCGGCTCTGGATTGCAAGACAGATCAAGGTCTTGCATTTGTTTGGCGCCCAAGTTTTCCACAAATGTTTCAAAGGTTCAAACTTAATTGCCCCAATGTAAGAAATCAGATGCTCGTAGCCTAAGAGGGGGAGGGGGTGAATTAGGCAACTTAAAAACTTATCCTATGACTTTCACTACTTGCATGAAACATAAACTAGAACATACTATCTAAATGTGCAACTAGGGTTGTTCTAGTGTGAAACTCCCATCCCAAAACAAGTTTTGCAACCTATAGCCAATCCTAACAAGATATTACTCTAGGAAAGTAAAGACACACAAGGATTGTAAGAATGTAATGCGGAAACGTAAAGGGGGATGAGAGGAAGCAAACTCTTGACACACGATTTATCCCGTGGTATCGGTAGGCACTAAGCCACCCCTAGTCCACGTTGAAGCACTCTACACAAGAGTATTGCTTCTCGGTCACCAAGTCTCTCCCAAGAGCACCACTTGACTTGCCACAAAGGCTCGTCACGAAGGCACTCGTCAAGCTCCCTTGGTCACCTTGATGCCGCCTCCACTAAGGAGCTTCTCCACCAAGGGAAGGGGGTCTCCACGTCCCCCGCACAAAGTGTCCCCGCCGCTCCACACCAAGCTGGAGGGTCGAAGACGTTTGCCGGAGAGCCACCTAGGCTCCAAGGCTTCCGGCGCACCTCGTACAACTTGATCCACTCGAGAATCACCTCACAAGGTAGGCACACCTTGCACTCACTTAGCTCTAAGCTAAACCTAACACTAAGCACACATACAAAGCATGTGCAAGTCTATAGATGAGCAATTTAGCACTTGGATGGCTTGGATATGATCTTCTATGAGTCTTGAACTCCTCTGCACTTCCACACACTCCAGCAACTCCAAATGGGTGAGTGGAGGGAGTATAAATAGCCCAAGGCGACCAAAGAGCCGTTGGCTAAAAGCTGCTGAAATTAGTACCGTCGGATGAACCGCCGCAATATCTTTTCCAGGCGTCGGTTCATCCGGTGCCCTCCACGTCACTTAGCCGTTGCATCTCCACTGACACATATCCTCCGACGCTTGCACCGATGGTCTCCTTCTCCTACCGTCGGTTCATCCGGTGCTAGAGGATTTCTTCCCAAAACCTTACTGGTAGCTTCTTCGTAGTCGCTGGATGAACCGTTGCTTGTTTCCTGGTGACCATCGGTTCATCCGGTGCTTAAGGGTTTCGCTCCAGAACGTCTCTGTTAGCAAAACACACGGCCGCCGGATGAACCGCTGCTACACCGTCGGTTCATCCGGTGGTGTTGATTCCTGTTTGCTTGATTTCTTGATTCATCCGGCGCATCTAGAAATGGGGGCGTCGGTTGATCCGGTGATCATCAAGTAAACTCCAGTCTTCACGCAGTGTACCGCTTCATCCTGTGCTTGCACCGACGCTGCTTCCAAGATACCGTCGGTTCATCCGACGGTGCCTTTTCTTCTCTTTTTCTTTCTTGGTTTTGACCTTTGAAAAATATACTATCTTCTCATTTTGGCATGTGGTATTTTTGCATCCTTGGGACCTAGAAGTGTCTACAAAGACATGCTAGACAATATGGTTAGTCCCATTGATCATGTTGTCATTAATCACCAAAATTAAGCTTTGAACAAATAGCATATGAGGCCATGTTCGCTACACCCAACAAAGAAAGTCTTGTATGCTGATTCTGCGGAGAATATGTCTGAGCTTTCGAACTGCCAAAGGTGAGTGTATTCAAGATCATTTAGATGATAATCTGAGAGTGCTGCCCAAAGGTCTAGGTATTCCATGAAACCACGCCAACTGAGAGTAGCCCTTATATCAGTAACCCAATTATTCCCATTCAAAGCTTCAGCCACCGTTCTTGAATTGCGAACATGAATTCAGACAGCCTTGTAAACCTCCGGGACAAGGTCTGCGATGCTTTTTCCAAACAGCCATCGATCAGACCAGAATAGGGTGATGGTACCATTGCCAACAGAAGTTGTCACATCAATTGCAAACATTGCTGCGGTGTTATGATGTACTGGTACCTCAAGTCCAGCCCATGGTCGATCTTGATTTGTTTTCTCAACCCACAACCAGCGTAGCTGAAGAGCCCAGCCCATGACCTCCAGGTTTGAGATTGCAAACATTATACGTATACCACCCGACCGAAATGATCAAGCACTCAAATGGTAAGATCGTATCCAAATTCGAACATTCAATATCCGTAATTATCTATACCCTATTAGTATTCGAATTTTCAAAGTTGAATTTCTAAGATCCAAATATGATGAATATCAATATTCGACACATCATACTGTCTATGTCCGAATTCGATCAGAGAATTCATTTCGAAAGAGAAAAACTATCTGTATTTGTATCGGCGGTATCCGTTCATATTTGATCTGTTTTCATTGCAACCTCCAGGTTTAAGATTCTTAGTCCTCCAATATCAATAGGCCTCATGACCTTTTCCCAAGCGACTAGGCAGCAACCACCATTTGCTTCCTTGCGCCCTTTCCATAGAAACCCTCGTCTGATTTTATCAAATTTCCGGATAAACCATTTGGGCACCTTTAGAGCCACCAAAAGGTAAATAGGAATGGCAGTGAGAACGAAGCAAACTAAAACTGCCCGACCAACAAGGTTCATGAGAGAGGCTTTCCAACCGGGGAGCTTGTTAGCAATTTTCCCGATCCAGACCAATAAATCTCCTCTTCTTAGTTTTTAATCAGAAATGGGCAACCCAAGGTATGTGACTGGAAAGGAAGAAGTAGAGCAATATAAGTTCTGAGAAACCACCTCCTCAACCATATTGTTGCATGTAGGTATTACACAACTTTATTGCAGATTGGTATGTAGACCTGAAGCTTCACCAAAAAATATGCAAGAGATCTTTAGTGAGTTGTAAACCATCAGGTTCAGACTGGATGAAAAGAGCCACATCGTCAGATATAAAGATAGTTGTTGCCCGGTAGGAAGAAGAGGATGCAGCAGTCCCTCTGAATCAGCCTTTTTGAATAAACCATTCAAGACATCCATCACCAAAATAAAGAGCATGGGGGAGAGAGGGTCCCCTATCTGAGGCCACGATGATGGTAAATGTAGTCACCAGGCTTACCATTAAGAATGACTTGAGTGAAGGCTGATCTAAGGAGGTTGTTAAGAAGAGAGCACCAGGAAGCACTGAAGCCCAAATAAGATAGAATTTCCAACACAAACTCCAAGACACTGAATCAAATGCTTTGGAAATGTCGAGCTTCAGGAAAAGACTAGCAATCTTCCACTGATGTAACCCCTTAATGGTCTGCTGCACCAACATAAAATTATCATGTATGCATCTTCCTCGGATGAAAGCACTTTTTTAAGACATGCATAGAATGTTTTTAATTAAGGGGAGAAGAATTACAACGACACAACTTTGGATGACATCTGAAAGTGTAAAGATACAAAGATCACGACCGAACACACATAACAAATAGGATAGAAGAAGAGAACCACCACACCACTAACACACATAGCACGAACTAAGATGATTGAAGCTTGTCAGAGATAAAGACACCATGAACACATGCACATCACCGACTGCCTAACAACCGACTGTCGGTAGAAGTAGAGTGTGAAGCTCTAGCAGAATGATGCCTCCAGCGAGGAAGCGATGCCGCCGCCGCCATCATCATCTGTCTGCTTCTGAGGACAGCGGACCAAGTCTTCACCTGGCAAGAACAATTGAATTCGGTGACCGTAACAACACCTCTAGCAAGGTGCGCTACATCCAAGGACGCAGCTGTTGTCGGCCCCAGCGAATGCTCGGCCAGGCTTTCGCCCAAGGCTACCGAAACCAGCTCTACACAAAATACCACCGAGGTCTGGAGGATAGCCAAATCGATGGGATGACAACGAGTAATCCACGGCGTAGACGAAGAAGCACATCCGCAGGCATAGCAGCAGAGATGGAGCACCATCTCCACGACCGAAAAAACAACCAAAGAATGACCAAGCAACCAAGGGGATAAACGGGTTTGCCAGAGGACCTTGCGGAAGCCCACCCTCTTCCCAGTAGCTCGAAGACGAGGTGACAACCCAAACAGTGACGGATCCAGGAAAATTTTTAGGAGGGGCTGAACTATAAAGCTATATCCACATAATACCACTATAATCCCTCACAATAGACAAATATAACAGTTTAAAGTAGTCTTATATAGTAATATATATTGAACCATCGAGGAATGATGAAAATCATAAAATACATCATGGAAAATAAAGGTTGCAATTTATTGATAACAAAAGGTAAAAGGCCAAATTACAAACCAAGGGACGACACGTGACAGTGACACCCATTATTCATCCGAGGAAGCAACTTGCACCTGCACATATTGGCATAAAGATAATTGATTGGTCAAATATACATGGATCTCGAAATTATTAATTTTCATTTTAATTTAGAAGAGAAATATTATTTTAGAGGAGAATAGAGCATACCATTACTTTTCTGGGCAACTGCATACGACGTGGTTTCATCTCTTGAAAGCGCTTTTTGATCTTTCATTCAAACATTCCATCATTCATTCATTCCATTATGGTTCACAAATTCAATTTTGCTAAAAAAATTCACCTGACGTTGTGTCGTGCCGCCTCCTGCCTGGGTGCCTCGGTCTGGCTGCTGCAGTGCCACTGTGCCAGTGCTACTGCCTGTGGCCAGTGGCCGCCTGACGCCGCTCGCGGCTTGCCCCAAACGCTGCATCGCCGTGGCCTGCGGCCTCCACGCTGCGGCCTGTGCGCTGCTCGCCGACGGGCGGCCGACCACCGCTAGGATTCGCCGAATGGCGGATGCCGGATGGGGTATTGGGGTTGGCCGGTTGCCGGGTTGGAGTACTGCCGGTCTGTGATCTGCCACCGCCGGCCCACCGCACCACTGTAGGAGACCGAGAGGGGCGAGAGACGGAGAGAGATTGGGGGAGGTGGGGAGCGACAAGACGGGAGAGGCTCGCTCGATGCGAAGCGAGCGACGGCGGCCAGGAGGAATTGCCGAATTGGATAGGGACATAGGGTTTCTATGCTTTGATGGGCTTTGGGCTGAGAAATGTGGCCCAATAAGTAAAATACATCTTTTTATTCACTATACTTTCAGCCCCTCCTACTATACGTAGATTGTAAAACTTTTACACAGAGACTACGGTGGGGCTCTGTATGCCCGCGAGCCGTAGGGGGAGGGGCTCGAGCCCTGCCCCCCCCCCCGCCCCACCGTTCCCTCCGTCACTGAACCCAAAGCACCATGAGGAAGACGAAGACCCATCCTCCCATCCCCACTAAAGAGGTAGACAACTAGAGGAGGCAAGCGATGACCCTCATTACGGGAGCGAGAAGCAAGACTCGCCGAAGTGATGCCAAGCGAATGCGGCGACAAAGAGGAATGACCGTAGCATGACCTGTGTGATGGGTGGGTGAAAAGAGGAGCATGACGGGAAAGGAAAACACCCCGAGAAGGGTAGTGACCAAGATGACATCCGGAGGACGACCAGAGGAACCCCAAGGATGCAGCTACATCCAACGTTGCTTCCAAGAAGTGACCTTGAGGCGGTAGCGACAAACGGAGCAGCCACCCCAACGCGAGCGTACTGCACTGCACCTCGCTTGTGCAGTGAAATGGGCACCCCCGAGCATGGCTAGGATGAGCGGCGACCACTCCAGACGCACCCAGACACGGGCAACAGCGACGGACGCCCCTGGGCGTGGCCCTGACAAGCGGCGGCAAGGTGGAGAGGACGATGACCGACCAGGGCGCCACCGGGTCAACGTGGACTGCCAACCCCGCATCACGCCAAATCCACCGCCGCTCTCACCAGATTATACCTGAGCAAAACTAACCCGGCCCGCAAGCCCGACCTGAGCCCGACGGGTTTTGGCCCGCCCACGAACCTTAATGGACAGGGCCTGGGCAGAGATCTCACAGCCTGATAAAATTATTTTTGACCCGAACCCAGCCCGATATACATTTTTAGCTATTTTGTAGTGTAAATTACGCGGGCGGTCAGCCCGAAAAAGCTAGGCCCAACTTGCACAGTGGGGCGTCATGGGCAAGATTTTTTCAGCCCGAAATAATCATAATTTTGTTGGCCCGACCTGAACCCGACCCGGCTCAAAAAATGCTCAGGTATAGGGGGGGCTGGGTCCGTGCTGTAGCGGGCTGGATCTGCCGTCGGGACTGAGCGCTGCCTTCAGGAAGAACACCGTTCGGGCTGGAGATGTCGGACGGGCCGTCGGGTGCCCATGAGCAGGGCAGAGCCACCGGGCCCCCGCCATGGGAGATCTAGAATAGGTGGAAGAGAAGGAGAGAAGGAGAAGTGACCAGGAGCTCCTCGCCGTCGCCGTCCCTGAGGTCGTCGGGCTTCCGGCCACGCTCTCAAGCGGCGACGAGGCTTGGGAGTGGCCCAGGCGGGGTCGGATATGTGGAGTCTGGGAGCCGCCCGTGCCGCCCACCTGGAGCGACGCAGGGGTGCTGGGTTAGTGGCGAATCCCAGATGGATGAAAGCACTTTGGTTGGTAGCAATCAGGTTGTTCAGATGTGGTGCTAGCCGATTAGCCATTCGAGAATAGGATGCAGCTCAGGAAATGAGGTAGCTGACACTAGCTGAGATAGAACTGTGAGGTGATTTTAAAATGGTCTACACACTCGATCTAGTGTTGATCGGTGTGGCTGCTTTTTGTTGAGCTTTATGGCTCAGTAGGAATGAGGTTGTGTTCCAAAGATCAAATCGAAATCAATTTTGCAGGTGATGTTTAGAGCATCATTCCGGATCCGGAGCTGGTCCGTCCTATCTAGAGAAGAGGACATGAGCACTTTGAAGGAAGGTTGCCGTTGCTTGAAGACAACAGCGTGGGAGTTCTTAACAAAAGTGGTTGGAATGTTTTGAAGCGAATCAAGAATTAGTGTTTAATTTGCTCTTAGGTGGCAGGGTGCTCTTCTTCTTTTCTTTTAATATTGTACGTCGAGGGTATACATTGTTCTGGGCGTATGTGGTCTATGTACTATTCATCCTCTGGGATGCTGTTTGGTTGTAGACAGCAATAATAGGCAAGACTTGATTCAGGACAGTCGGCCTCTGCTGTTTAGACCGGGTTCATTCCTTAATCGAAAAAAACACTCGATCTAGCGTCGCTTTCACGGTCCTCAACAGCGATCGAGAATTCGGCGCTTCAAATTAAAGTGGGAGACACCATACAAAACTTTTCCACTTATTACAAGCTTGTCATAATCGGAGCCAAAAAGTTTTACATCCCCAGTGAACTAGGAATGGATAATTTATATTTAAGAAACTTCAGTGTGGGACCATTATTGCATCATGGCTAGATCGGAGCGGTAGCAACAGCAACAAAATCAGCATGTAGAGCACCAGCATTGTAGCCATTTACATTCGCCGGAAGTGTTCTGGGGGCTTTCATCTAGGCATGTAGGCTCGCAACTGATATTAGTGCCCCAGCACAATCCATGATAATTGCCGCTCAGGTGCCAACAATCATCAGCTTGCACGTGTGCGGCCATTGAACATACTAGCACATGCAAGAACGTGGTTAATTGGCCGAAAGATTAATCAAAACAACATATATTATAAGTTGCATACACTAGCCAATTAAACGCAAAAATTTATGCTGTTAGGAGTGACACGTACTATTTTCAACACAGTTCATATATGTGCACATACATACCGGCGGCCACGATGACAATTATAAGCACGGCAGTAGAGAGATTCTTTACTGAAGGCGCCATTGCTTCTCGATCTTGTTTTGAGGATTTTTGCACGTCAAAGAAAAGAGGGTGTGAGCTATGACTATGTGTTGTGGATGATCGAGTGATGATGAGAAGTCCTTCAATATATATACACGTCACATGCTTAGTGTGCTTCGCCGTAGAAGCATATATAGGCACTAGCTAGGTATTATCGAGTCCATCATCGACCACATTATTATTGCCGGCATTAGCTGGATATTGAAAGACAGGTTAAGATACCTTTCTTTTTTCACATTTCAATTAAACAAAAGAATGAACAGTACACAGTGATTTAAAAAGCAGCTAGGCCCAACGGAAAAATGGGTGAAAATTACATATTTCAAGTTTGTGGTGCCTTGAAGGCTTGGCCTTGATACACGCATGACCAAATTCTTCTTTAAATCTTGTGTTCTACGCTGTGAAGCTAGCTAGCTTGTTCATTGTCAAAGATGATGCCATTCCTAGTTAGCCACATAGCCCAACACGAGCGATGTGAGGAATATCACTCTGAAGATTGTATCACCGAAATCTTTCGTGAACCATGTCCTTGCAGGTTTAAATTCCAAGCAATCAGTATTGAGCTCAAGCATTGTTAGCTGAAAGGACAATGGACGAAGAATAGGTGGTGCACACTGGTCTCTTCGAGTCATACTACCTCCGTCCTTAAATATATGTCGTTTAGGACAAATTAATTAGTTAAAAAATAAATTAATTTGCTTCTCTTAAACGTCATATATTTAAGAATGGAAGGAGTACATTGCAGAGAACACATAAATAGAACTAGGTGATACCCCGCGCGTTGCCGCGGAAATTTTTAAACAAAATTTTAAGGTGAAATATGAAAGTAGAAACACCAAAATGATTACATAACGATATTCATCTGTAAATAATATTATATATGAAAGTATGTTAATTTTGTTGAGAGAACCATTTTTAAATAATTGATCCTACATGTATTTCAACTGCGAGAATTTTATGGTATGCTACTCGCAAATACAACATTCTATTAGTCACAGAAAATCGACGAAGACATAAATATATAGTTTGGTGGATGTTGACATGACTTGATAGATGTTGACATGGCTTATAGTGGATAGTAACATGACATGTAGTGTGTTATGACGTGACGCGTTGAGAGGTAAGAGAAATCGTTAGTGGGTACTAATTATATAGTTTATATAGATAGTCGTCATGCATATGCTTTCTTCTGAGAAGATTCATGGTGGATAGCCGCCTGTCACGGAAATACAGCCAAATAAAAGTAAACATGACACCATGTTGCATTGGTACTAACTAACGTACGTTACCTTGTGTGCTGAACTGCTGATACACTCGAAGCTCGCCGGTGGTGGGTCAGCATCCGGCCGCTTGGTGAGCCACGAAGCTGGAAATTATAGTCATATGTCATTGGTCAGCATTGTTGTGTCGTGGCGTCGTCGCCTATTGCTGAGTACGTAAAAGGAAAATGGTGTTGGAGGGCCCCGCCGGATCCTTGCCTGCCGAGGGAATCGGTGCAGGAGGGGGTACGAATTTTGCAGGGAAGAACAGATCACCAGCACAACGGCGAATGCATCACTACCGAAAATCACACTTTGTCATGCGTCCAGATCAAACTGCTATGGTCTACCCAATAGTAAATGACAAACACTCATTGATGCAACATCACAGTCTACGGTACTCATATAATTTGAGATCTTTTACGCTACACAATACCACTAAGTGGTAGTACGGTGATATTATCGTTTTTTCGAATTTTTGCTATGGGTAAAATAGTAATTTGCTCAATGTGTATTATTTGAAAAAAAAATCTCCTCCCTCGCCTATAATACCTAAACCATTTCATATATTTCATTTCATATATTACAACAATATCATTTTGCATTTCTGATAATACCCGTATACTACCCATACCACCTATGAATACCACCCATATCACACAAAAAAACCGGTGGTACAAAATTAATCTCAACCATCAGATCCTTATATATAGATCCTTTTCTCTTACATACGAGTCCTTTTAACCGGTTGTACAGGATGGTATTGTGTACCGTAAAAAACTTTAATAATTTCCAACTGAAAATTTAACTCGAGTCTTATGAGTAATTTTTAGTGTACCACTTTGGTTCATCCACTAGATATAATGCGATGTTGGCAGCCTTCACGTAGACAAAGATAATGCATTTACCAAATCTGATATGACAACATTAGCAAAACTCCCCCCATCAATAATTAATTTGCATATCTTGACTTGAATTTGGCACTCGGACTTAAATATATTTGACCTTTGCCCCTTCACCATAACAACAATACCATCACTATGCACGTCGCGTGCCATCATAGATAAGTCATCTGAAGCATCAACAATCTGTGCTTCAGACTCAAGATCACAAGAAGAGACTGTAACATGCAGCCCTGCTCTTAAAGAAAAATCCACACTCTCATCAATAGAGATTTGACTCCAGCCTTTAGAAACAATGGAGAGTCTTCTTTGTGTATTTCTTTAGAACTATCAAGTAGTTTGGTAGAGAAAATGTTGTCAAAAATAGCATCAATAGATTTTGGTGATGGTTCATAAGAACACCCACTAATTGATAATATATTCTTCTCTGACTCAAGAGGAGCGAATTATCGACGTAAGACCTCCTTCATCTCATACCAAGAAGTACAATAGTCATTACCATGTTCCATCTGCATTCTTCGCCAACATGATGACACAGAAATAGAGAAGTTTCATTTTACCAAATTAGCACCAATAATATAACAATTAACTATAGAATCCTCCCACTCATAGTATTCTGATGGAGAGGTTGTTGAATACAACATCGGCACAAACTCAAAGGTATATGTCAAAATTGTAAGCCATAACCACAGATCAATGTAAAGCACCGTGAGCAACCTAGCAAATTGATACCACCTGATAAGGATACGGCTATGATGTCTGAGAATTATGTCCCAAATCTTTCACGGTACTAGAAGAAAATACTTTGATGAAGTATTTAATGTCAGAATATATTCACACCACAAGAACCAGATAATATAATAATATCATCCAGGAAATATGTTGACACAATAGCTATATAATAACCCAGCAAAAGAGCACTAACAACAGATGATTCTCACGGCTAATAAACTGAGAACAATGTATTTGCCAACCAATCACATCGAGGAAGCTTCACGCCAAGTGCAAATAGGTTACCAGTATAATCCAAAAGGAATAAAATAATTCCGTTTGATTAATCACCAACACAAGCAGTAGTAATAATGATAAATTGAGATCGGCTTACGGTTGCAATCCAAAACCCTAGAGGAATCTTCAACCCGCGACCACGACAAACCACGATCAGAAGATAGAGAACTCCGAGAATTCCAAACGACGCACCCGAGTTGTAGCAACTCGATCACGCACTTCACACAAATCTGACTAGAGGACCAGCTTCAATTGTTGATAAGATGGGATCAGCATCTACGGTTCTGGCCGAGGGCGATGGCACCCCCCCCCCCCCCGGTACACAGGTAAACCCCACGCCTTATGGCTCGCAGGCCGCCGGCCGGCCAGACTCTGACTAGGACTCGATGCCTTCCTACACAATTTAGAGCACTAATCTGGTCACACCAAGAGGGACAACACCAGGCCGATTCAACATTAAAAAAAAAGTACGACTGAAACTAACATGTTCATATACGTATATATGGATACGGAATAAAATAAAGTGAAATTACCGATGCTTCTCAGGGTATTTCTCTCCAAGGCAGTAGAAATATTTCAAGTAACATCAACTTGTATGGAGCCTATGAATATATATATTTTCTTGACTTTTTATTTTCTTCTTTCTTCACTGTTGCACTTGTAAAACTGATATGTGACGTCAATCCGGCGATAGTAAATTTGTCCATATTCTTGCTATACTTATCGTCAAAATTAATAGCTCCAAATTTCAGGCCAATTACCATATTTAAAATTGAAGAAGAATTTTCCATAGATATATTTTGAGGATCCATGGGCTCATCATATTTTATTTTATTAGAGTAGTTAGACTTAGTTGCATGCTTTGTCTTAATTGGAATCCCATGTTAGGGTTTACTAGATATTTCCAACACATTCCTTGAAATCCGAGGTTGGATGGTTATGGGTAGTTTATTGCTTAGCTTGCAGTCATGGTTGGGATGTGTGGTTATTGATAATAAATGTGATTAATGAAATACACAACCGGGATGGTAATTGTTGTAGCAACATGGAGAATAGGAAATCTGAGCAGGATGGATGGACCAGGTGGATGGTTCTGATTCAGTTGGATTTTATTTGGTTTGTGTCGTTGACACGTGGGTTGGTGTTGGTACCTTCTCGGATTGGAAGGACCGTTTCATGGAACAAGTAACTTGGCTTAACAGCGCAACCACGAGGGACACATGGCTCTAGACCGTGTCAATTAAGTAGTTGTCCCACATGTTTACATTGTTGGACGGTTGAGTGGCACAAGAGGGGGCTTCTGCAAGGAGGAAAAATAGACACCTTGTTAGCGGTGAATCCTTAGTGGGTGTTTACCGGTGGGAAGTCACGACTTCTGAAAGACCTTGTAGTGGACCTTAGCTGATCACCAGGCATAAAGGAAACACGAGTCGTGCATAAAGTGTGCAACCTCTGCAGAGTGTAAAACTGATATATTAGTCGTGCTCACGGTCAAGAGCGTTTTGGACTTCTACATGATTAGTGGAGATTGATGGATCCTTTGGAGGCCAGGAGGTGGTACCATGGTGTGGCTTGGATGCTGGATGGGATCTAGTGTTGGTTTTGGTACTCGGATGGAATCCGAGGGGTTGGCTTTGTGGTTTGGAGCTTATGGTGTTGGGATGATCACATCTAGTAAATAGGTGCTAAGGTAAGTAAGGTTTAAGATGACTTGCTTAGAAGCTATATAACCAGAGTAAGCCTTTCCTTATTTTGGTCTCATGTCATATAATTTTCCTACACTTGCAGAGTACATTTCGATGTACTCACCATTTTCTCTTTCAACCCTTGCTATGTTATACCGACCGCTGCTCAAAAGCTGTAGAAAGATATGGAGTACTAGGAAGACGATGGCTTCGACCCGGATGCTCCGTACTAGGCGGCGATCCCCGGAAGACTGCTTGTGGCTTGATGGAAGACCCGTTCCACTAGAAAACTCTGGAAGACCTTGTGTGTTTCTCTTTTAGACCTAAGGGTCATTTTGTATTAAAGTTACACTTATGTATGACATTGTAATGATATTCACATACGAAGTCGCTGCATGTATGAATAAAGTGATCCTGGCATACATGTGGTTTGCATTCGGTTTTGGCCTTGTAAAACTGGGTGTGACAAGTGCGAAGGCGCAGAGCGAGTTGGTCCCGAACACGAACACCCCACCGCCGATGCCACGGCGACGTGCAGCCTGGGCCGCTCGACGGCGTACCACAGCACGGTGAGGAAGGAGAGGCAGCAGTGCGATGGAGTAGAGCGAGGTGATTGGGTTTAGGGACATGCCCCTAGAGGTGAGGAGGATCTGGATGAGTACGAGGCACGTGTCCTTGGCGGCGACGGCGGCGAGCTGAAGCGTGACGCCTAACGCGTCGAAGCGGGCCTCCCCGTAGGCAGCGATGGTGACGCCCGTGGAGATGCCGAGCATGTTGGGCATGGAGGCACGGTGGAAGGATTCAGTGCGGAAGGCGACAACGAAGGAGTAGACGATGACTGGCATGGGCACCTTGAGCATCTGGATGGATGTAGGCGGAGCGAGAGCGTGTAGAGCGCGCCGATAGGGACGACGGAGGTGGCGTAGAGCTTGTGGGTTCCCATTGGAATAGTTCCCATCCATCCCTCATAGACTTTCCCGTGGCACCATCATGTATGGCAAAACATGACGAGACGCAGACGCGATGTGGGTTCTCATTGGAATAGGTCACATCCATCCCTCACGGACTTTCCCGTGGCACCATCACGTATGGCAAAACGTGACGAACTAGTATGGTTGTGCAAGAAAGTAAGTTTTGACAAGAATAAAATGTGCTGGAAGTCAGATTAAATACACCATAGAGTACTAGCCACCTGAAAGAACCCAAAAAATTCCCTCTAAGGCCTCTCGGACTAGTTTAAACCTTAACATCCTACGCACTTAGCAAAGATTCTTATTCTTGGCAAATTTTATTCCAAAAACAAGTTATTAAGGTATTTTTAATACTCAGGTGCATATCATCGCTCTGGTACCAGCTGTGACATAACCGCCCAAAATAATTCCGGATTATCACCTAAACCGGTCCACTTGGCTCATAAGCGATAACCAAGAGTTATTTTGTCGCTTCTGCCGGGTCAAGCCCGGTAAATCACTACAACAGGATCGCTGATATGCGCAAAGCTCACACGAAGGCGGGATCAGAGTACAAGTTCAACATTACATAAAAGATCACAGGTTCACATTTATTACAAACCAGGTTTTGATACATGAAAGTAAAGTATTTCAGAGATTAAACAACGGAAATAAAAACTAGCGGAAGATACACATGGGAGGGCATCCATGGAGTATCACTCATCATTGTCATTCTCCCACTCAAGCTCCCAACCATCTGGAATAGAACCAGGGCAGATGGGGTTACCTGAAAACCACAAATTAAGCAAGGTTGAGTATGCTAATACTCAGCAAGACTGACCCGACAAAAAGAAAAGTACAACTAGACATGCAAGACTTTTTGGCTGGTGGGTTTGTTTTGCCAAAAGCGACTAAGAGTTGATCCTTAATTTCAAATTTTAGCTCATATTCTAGTATGTTAACCATTCTAGGTAAGCACCTAACTAAACAAGTATGTTTGTGCAAACAATATTAATCAGGTAACAATATTAATCCAAATGTTCCATAAATAAGTATGGGGTAGCCAGTGGTCAAGCCGACTCAGATAACGGCGAGTGACCAACGATCGATCGATTTATATCCTTGTGAGGTCAACCCAAAATACACGGAAGAAGGTAGACCCCAAGAAATCAAATAAAAGCGAATGCGGGGTCTACCCCGACTAGACGGTTCCCGTCATTCCCCAGATTAGGGACAGGCGCCACAGTCCTAAGTACAAAGTTACTGGAACGCCCTCACACGGCACGTCCAGACTCACACTTGCACTACCAATAGCGAACCGGGAGACGCATCGCGAGAGTAGTAGCGATAAAGTCCCCGCACTGGTTCATTAGGTACTAGGCTTACCGGTCTCATTCCCGATAAGCACTTGGTACATTCAATAGCTTAGACCAGCACCATGCTACTCGGTCGAGACCGAACCCATTGCTCTTACCACATGAGCGAGTCAATTTATCCAACTTATGATGCCAACATAAGCATCTTATATCTCGCGAGCAATGAGTCATTACTCGACTTGTACCGTGTCCTTAAAGCATGACACTAGCGTCCTAACATACTAGTATAAGAGCATCGGAACCTAAGGATCATACATCTAGGTTTCAATTCAACTCCTGAAACTTAAATGCACAAAACATAAAATAAATACTGGAAAAGTAAAAGTTATGAGTTTATCCAAAAAGGTTATATGCACTCCGGTGCTTTCCTTCTTCTATGTTAGCAACAGCTTTTGACTCTTCTGGACTTTGGTCCAGGTTTTGATGCACGACAGTCTGGTTCACCTCTCCACTAACTGCTCTCTCCTCCTCCAGAGTGAGCGTATACGTACCGTCAAGTAAATCTACACGTACGCATGCATATGCATTAAATTATGGTGAAGGTGGGAAAAATTACCACAAAACCCAACTCTTGTTGGCCACATTCATCTAAACAACTATGAAGGCTCACAAAAGTATTGGGGTGTGATGAGGGTGAACTAACTACTACTTTGACGGTGATTGTGTGCACATTTAAACAAATTAACTTACTAAACTTCATTAAGAGTAGGGGTGAGTGATGATGGACTAGTTATGACTTTGATGGTGATTGTATGCATATTTAAGCAAATTAATTTAACAAACTTCACTAAATAGTAGGGGGTGTGTTTAAAATAATTTCAAACAGAAACTAAACATAAACACCTTCATTAAACTTAAATAATAAATATACATCTATTTATTCCATTTTTAACTAGCCATTCATCCATAATTCATATTAATTAAAATATAACTCTAACTGATCTCAAACTTTGCACATAACAGCATATGACTAAAACAAGCTTAAATACCAAATTTCAGCTCCAGATCACATATAAATTAATTTATATGAAAAAGACAAGATTCAGCCTAGCTTAACTTCAGTAAATCTTTTTGACCTCAAATTTTTCTTACAGATCATTCATATCATATTTAAGCTACTGACAAATTTACAAAAGTAGATCTATCATGTTTTCCAAGTTACCAATTTAACATCCTACACAAAGTTAAATACCAAACAACATTCAAACAAAGTCCTGAAATCATAATTATTTTTTCAGAAATGCTATTCATCATGATAAAGACCTAGGGTGCATTGGTGCTTAAAGAAATTAATTTTTGAGAGGACTATAAAAAGCATAAAGCTTAAACTAACATAAAGCTTACAAAAATCATAACTATAAATCTACACATCAAACATGTGTCAAACTTGGTCACAGATCTAAACATGGCACGAGGAATAACATATCCAAATTTTATCTCCATTGCATGAGTACATTTAGAATTACAATAAAAGTACATCAAACTAAGTTTGAATTTTCATTTCAAAACTATCTAGAGAAACCCTATATAACCTTTCTAGAAAAGGTAGATCTCCTCACAAAGAATCCAACACAGTTGGATTTACATTTGTCTGAATTTTCTACGATTTTTAATGCATTTTCAAAGTTTCAGCCAAAACCTAAAACAACTTTTGCAACCAGACCCTCGAACTAAGTTTTTGATATTATGAAGAAGTCCCTGGATTGCAGAAAAGACTATACACCTTTTCCAATCGGAGCAATTGGGTCCCTGGCAAATCTGGGCACCTCGCCGGCGGCGGCTTTTGGCCGGAGTTGGCCGGCGAATGGCCGGGGAGGTGCGCGCGGCTCTCCTTAGGTCGAACTGGGGTAGCTGGTTGGCCGGACGGGGCCCCGGCGAGCTCCTGCGGCAGCCGGCGCACACGGCCTGCTGTCCGGCGCGATAGCGGCGCAGCGGCGGCGACGGCTGGGCTTCGAGGAGGGTCGGGAGGACGTGTGGAAGAGGAGAGGGGACCACAAGGATTGCGGGACGGGGAGGTGCGGCGGCAGCGCCTATGGTGTGCGGCGGCGGAGCACAGGGGCCACGGCGGCCGGCGAAAACGTCGACGGGTCGCTGGTGGGTGGTTTTAAATGCGCGGTGCGAGTTCGCGACGATGACGAGGCGGAGACGAGCCTCTTGACGTGGCAGAGCGGCCAGCTAACTGAGCGCATGCGCGCGGCTGCTTGGCGCACATGCGCACGGGCGTGTGGCCCTGGACGGCGCGACGCGCTTGAATGAGCGCGGCTCACGGGGATGGTCGAGGGCGGAGGGTCCACGGTCCATAGCGAGGTCGTCGAGACAAGCCGTACGCCGGTGGGACGTGCGGATGCCACGTGGACGCGACGGCCGCAGACGTGCACGCGCCGGGCGCGGCGACAGCGACGTCGACGTCAGTTTCTATTTCCAGAGCCCACTTTCAAAATTGCATAACTCCCAAAAGTGGTAACTAAGTCAAAAAATCTCCAAAAATTAAAGTTGTAGAGGAGCTAAAGCACTACAACTTTCCCAAAGGGCGACCTATGTTTTGGTGAATAGATTGACAGGAAGAACGCGGCAAAGATTCAGATTTTCTCGGCCCCGAAACACTGTGCTCAGCAGCTTCAACTCAAATTTAAGCGACTTTCCACTCAAAATTTGAATGTCCGCCAATTATGAAAAATGTGTTCCCGGAAATAAGGAAAAACTTCTGTATTGACAGATTTTTAACTTTTATAGTGAAATTTGGAGAACGCGCAAGAAATCTATTTCAGCACTATGGAGTACTTAGGGGTTTGACCAAGATTTTGAGATTTTGACGAAGGTCCCTTTTGCAAAAGTGTTCAAAACCATACTAAACATGCTTAGGGACTAATTATACTTGATTATCATGATTAATTAGGGTATTTAGCTTAACTAAACACCTGGGGTGTTACACCGCCCGCCATGGCCGTGCGCCCCCGTGCTCTGCGGTGCCGCCATCATGGCCACTACCTGCTTGCCCCGCGCGACCTCGGAATGGCTGGCCGCCATGGCCGCTGCTTGCTTGCCCTGCGCGGCCTCGAGATGGTGCGCTGGCGAGCTCCGCCGCCGCGCCTCCTGCGCGCTCGTGGCCGCCTGCAGCCCCCCGCGCGCCATGGCCGCCGGTGTACCGTGGTCAGAGGTGGAAGAAAAGAATGTTGTCCAACATTTTCAAAAAATATTGCAACATTTTTGCAAAATGTTGATGAAAACATGTTGAAAAAACCAACATTTATGTAAAATATTGTACCATTTTTGAAAAATGTTGAAACATTTTTTAATGAATAGTGATGAGGTGGGCTGGTGAGAAAGTAATAGTTAGCAAGTTAGATGAGCTTTGGTGGGCTGAAAGTTTTAATGCTTATCCACCGTCCGGGAGCCATATAGGAGCCCTGTGCGGAGGAGATGAGCGACTGTATGAACATTCTCAATTGATTCATCTCCACGGTAAACAACCTTGCAATTGTAGTATCACCGGATGTAGACAAATTAGGTAGTGCTGATGCAGGAAGAAGCAAATCATGACACGAAGGCATCATTTGGATGATGCAGATCTTGAGCGTGGCATGCTGCTCTTTAACTTCAAAAATGGAGGAGACGTGACCTGAATAATTTGCAAGTGAGTAGCTCTTGGCTGTGTTGTTCCACTTGTCTTAGCAGGTGAGGCAGTGCAATGCATCTCATAGCTAGCCTGCAGATACATTGTGATTTTGTCTTTTCAACAAACTTTGGGAGAAATGTAGCTGAGGCAAATTTTATAAGATGAGGGCATGGTAAAATGTACATTCTTTGATGTGTATCAATTAACTTTGGGTAGTGTGTCAATTTCCTCACTGTTGTATTATTCCAATTAGCTTCCTGCTGTATTATTCCAACAGTTGGTGTCTTTTCCTATTCTAACAGATATGCTCTCTTGAATGATTATTCAGCACATCACTCATGACTTCATTTCTTCTATAGCTTATCCTATGTTTGGTGGCTTTGGTTTGCTAGGTCTGACGTAGGGAGCGGATCAGTGAGGTGGGTGTTGTCGTTCAAGGTGCTTCGATCGGAGACATTGCTCCAATGCAAAGTGGCTTTGGTTTGGTTGGTCTATAAGCAGGAGCGGGGAGCTGA
Source organism: Cenchrus fungigraminus (assembly GCA_036936925.1). NCBI lineage: Eukaryota > Viridiplantae > Streptophyta > Magnoliopsida > Poales > Poaceae > Cenchrus > Cenchrus fungigraminus. The sequence continues at coordinate 133,797,729 of CM072777.1, forward strand.
TGCTGTCCCTCGGGATGTCTGACACCCAATTGCACTGGTATTGCTATATTATTGGCCTTGTTCCTTCTTGATTATTTCTTCTTGTGTTGTAATGGGATTTAACTTCAGATGTCTAAAGGCATGGATGGTTTAAAACTTAGACCTGTATTGGTTCATATGTGTGAAACTCTAGATGGAGAGCAATTGTAATTGTTTGCTAAAAAACAGTTCAATACTATGCAACACATTGTTTAGCTTATTGTTACTACTTTTTGAGGATGAAAATGATAGTATTTTTTATATATCCAATAGTCAGGATCTTAGGGACTGTGAATTTTGAGGATGAAATCAGCCATTGCAAATTATGAGAGGCTAAATCCATGATTTATTTTGTTGCTTTTAAACTGATGGTGCTTATTATATCCAGCTTGATCAGTGTCGCCATTCTCGGTGGAGCCACTTCCTCTCCATTGAAGGGCTGTGATGGTACTTCATTTTCAGATGTTACTGGCAGATCTATTCAAAGATTCACATTGTAGCCAACAGACAACAGTAGTTTGCAGTCAAACCACAATGCATCCGCCTAATGAGAAGCTAAAGTATTTTTTTAATTATAGGAACATAAAGCTCCGTTTGTCATCCTGATCAGAAGCTTAACAAAAAAATCTACTAAAAACTCTTGTCATCCTGATCAGAAGCTTAACAAAAAAATCTACTAAATACTCTTGTCATCCTGATCAGAAGCTTAACAAAATAATAATCTACTAAATACTCCTTTTCTCTCCCTGTTCTGGTTCAGGTTGCTGACATTTTTTTAAAGACGTGCAAATCACGTTTTTCATTAAGAGAAGAGAAGAAACATCTGTTTTCGAATACAACAGGCACGGGGCCTAACAAAAAGAAGAGAGGACGAAAAACATTACACCGCCCGCACCGGGCGAACACCTAACAGCCTAGCGAGCGGGAGGAAGCCCGCACGCGCCCAAGCCCTAGCCTCCTCCAGGATTGCCGGAACGAGCGCCACCGGCATGAGAGCTTCCTTGTCGTGAACGCGCCGGTTCCGTTCCTTCCACAGCGACCAAGCGACCAACCAGACGAAGGAGTCGAAACCTTTCCTCCGTGCCTTAGCGACCTGTTTCCTGGCGGAGCACCACCACTCGGCGAACTTCACCGGGCGATCCGGAGCCAGGTCCTGAAGGAGAATATTTCTGAGGACCATATGCCAGGTCTCTCTAGAGAAGACACAGTCCACCGTCAGATGGTCCAGCGTTTCGGGTTCCTGGGCGCACAGCGCGCAAGTGTCCGAGTCCCTAAGCCCGTGACGGTGCAGCCGGTCCGACGTCCAGCAGCGGCCGTGCAAGGCCAGCCAAGCAAAGAACTTGCACTTCCCAGGCATGTGAACCTTCCAGATCTGGCGTGCCCCGAGGATGTCGACACGACCAAGAAATAGGGCGGAGTAGGCCGAAGCCGAGGAGTAGACTCCGCTAGGCGACCATTTGCAGATGAACCGGTCAGGCTCGGACGTGAGGCTGACCTCCTGCAGTAGGTCCCAGATGACAAGGTACTGCAAGACCACCTGCACAGTCCGGGCGTGGGTTACGTCAGCGACCCAACGGATCCCGGCCGCCCCGGTCTGGAAGGCCTCAGCGACAGTGCGGGCCCGACGCACCCTAGGTGAGACCGCGGCCCAGAGATTAGGTGCAAGGGATTTGATGGAGCACCCGGAGAGCCAGCTGTCTTCCCAGAAAAGCACCCGGGTACCGTCCCCCACCTCCACGGAAATGGAGGCGTTGAAGAAAGCCTGGGTGGCCTTGTCCACGGGGAAGCGGAACGCCGCCCAAGTCCTGTCCGGGTCAGTCCTCGCCAGCCACAACCAACGTAGGCGCAGTGCGGTGCCAAAGACACGAAGGTTGGGAAGGCCGAGTCCACCGCAGCGAGTGGGGCAGGTGACGTTCACCCAAGGGACCAGACAGCGACCGCCCGAGACCACCTCTGTGCCGGACCAGAGGAAGCCACGGATGAGGGTTTCGACCGCGCGCAGTGCCCAGGAGGAGATGGAAATCGCCATTGAAATGTGAACCGGGATGGCCGAGAGCGTGGATTTGGCAAGCACGAGGCGGCCACTGCGGCTCAACAGTCTGCCCTGCCAGGGGGGCAGGCGCCTAGCGACCTTATCGACCAATGGCTGCATCGCCGCTTTGGGTAGCCTCTTGATAGAAAGAGGGACCCCGAGGTAGGTGCAAGGGAAGTCGACGATCGTGTAGGAGAGAATGGATCGGACCAGAGACAGGTGCCCCTCAGAGCAGTTGATGGGGTAGACCTGGCTTTTGGTGTAGTTTGCCGCCAAGCCGGCCGCGCTTTCGAAAAGCGACAAGACCGCCTTGACAACCCGCAGATCTAGCTCGACCGGAGAGAAGAAAGCGACCACATCGTCAGCGTAGAGAGAGGCGCGAAAACAGATACTCCTCCCTAGATCTAGAAGGAGACCACGAGATTCTGCCTTGCGGAAGAGGGCATGGAAGCATTCCATGACCAGCACAAAGAGCATGGGGGAAAGGGGATCGCCCTGACGCAGGCCTCGCCCGTGGCAGATCCGCTGCCCAGGGGCACCGTTAAGCAAAACCCTGTTGCTGGCGGTGGACAGAATGACTGAGATCCAGTCAGTCCATCTGCGAGGGTAGCCGATAGCCGAGAGGAGCTCAAGGAGAAAAACCCAGCCGACCGAGTCGAAAGCTTTCGCTAGATCAATTTTGAACATGATCCTAGGAAGCTTTCGACTAGAAAGTGCTCTCGCCGTGCCAAGGACGTAGCGGAAGTTTTGTGGATGAGGCGACCTTTGATGAAAGTTTGGTGTTGGCGTCCCCCTCACGCAACCACCTGAGGCTGGACTGTTGCCGAGCGATCGTTCGCTGTAGCGAGGTCAGGCCTAGGTAGCGTAGTTTGAGGAACCGCCGCAAAGAGATCTCCTCGGGAGAGAGCGACAGCGAGTCCTGCGCGACCTCAAGGCGGAAGATGACCACCTTGGCAATCTGGATCTGCATGCGAATGCTGCCGACCGCCTTGGAACTCCACTTTACCAGGGCCTTCGCTGTCTCACGAAGGAGATGGTCTATCATACGGAGCGGGTCAGCATCAGGGCGCGGCCCCGACCAGACCGCCTTGACTGTGTCCAAGAAGCCTTCAACCTTAGGCCAAAAGGCCTGAAAGGTGAAGCATTTCTTAGAGTGCACCCCACAGTCGAGAAGGAGGAGGAGGGGAGCATGATCGGAACACCTCGATGAGACAGCATGTAGAGCGGAAGAGGGGAAAAGAAACTCCCAGTCCTGGGAGACAAAAACTATATCAATACGCTTCAAGGTAGGATGCGACCTCTCGTTGCTCCAAGTGAAGAGATGGCCTTGGAGATGCAGCTCAAGAAGCTCAAGGTCGTTAAGGAAACGACGGAAGCGACCCATCATTCTACGCGAGAGGCGGCCGTTATTCTTGTCGGCCGCCTGGTAGATGAGGTTGAAGTCCCCGCACAGAACCCAAGGTCCAGAGAGCATCAGACGGAGGGTACGGATCTCAGCGAGAAATGAGATTTTATCCGCATCGGACTGCGGATCGTAAACGCAGGAGAGCCACCAATACTGAGAGGGAGCGGAGAGCAGCGCGACCTTCACCGTAACATGGTGAGTGACAAAGGAGGGGGAGGAGATGAGCCAGGTGTCTTTGCGCCAAGCGACCAGAATTCCACCGTGGGAGCCCGCAGCCAGCAACGCAACATAATCAAAGTCGAGCCCTAACATATCAAGCATGAAGGAGGGGGGTACAACCGCGAGATTAGTCTCTTGCAGACAAAGAAGAGAGACACGCTCGGAAGCAACCAACTCGCGGACCGCCGAGCGTCTAGCATGCTGGTTAAGTCCACGGACATTCCAAACAGCAATGTTTACATCCATTTAAACACAAGAAGCGACCACCACTTGACTATCACAGACTCAGGCCTGCGCGTCGACGACCAGCTGCTCCTCGGGGAAGAGCTCACGAACCGCCACCTGGAACTTGTCATCTTCCAGCACGGAGCACTGGAAGGACCCCTCGACCTGGGCACCGAAGAGCTCTCGGATAGCTCTGCAGTGCTCCTCCGACAGGCCAACAGCGAAGAGCCTCGTGTAGCGCTGGAACGCGGCGGCGTCGGGTGCCTCGCGCGGTCCCACGACTCCCAGCTTCCGCATCAGCAGGTTCTGACCCGCGGTGACCGGGTTCGGACCCCGGGCCCTGGAAACCGCGGCGAGACGGCTGCTGCGGCGGAGCGTGGAGAGTGGCGGGCAAGCCTTCACCCGGCGACAGCGCGACGCCCCCAGAACTGGGGGAGGGGGTGGCCGCTGCAGAGAGGCGCAAAAGTCCACCACCAGCGACTCGAGGTCGCCCTGAGAAGGCCCCTCAGTCGCAGCAGAAGGTGGGGAGTGTGACCTGAGAGCCTGGGAGGGGGTAGACAGCTCCGCGGCCATCAGAGGGAGGTCCGACGAGTGCCGAGGGGTAGAGGGACACGACTCGGCGGGGGCTGGAGAGGCAGAAGGCGACCGGAACGGAGGCGGGGCGACCACGACGGAGGAGCCGGGCGAGGGGGCCGCGGGCAACGCCAGCTGGCTGGTCGCCGGGGGAGAGAGCAACCTGCGGAAGACGTCCGCCACCGGCACCACGCGAGGGGGGGCAGAGCTCTCCCCCCACGCGCGGAGGCAGTGTCAGGCACGACCGAGACGAGAGCAGCTGTCGTTGCGTGGAGCCCAGAGGGCGGCGGGCCACCAAGGCCAACCGCGGCCAGACCGGAGGCGGTGGCCGGGCCGCGGCTGGTAGAGGCCAAGCTACCCCGAGCAGCGGCCAGGCAGTGGCTGGTAGAGGCCAGGCTGCGGCCAGCCGCAGCCAGGCAATGGCCAGCAGCGGTCGGGTGATGTCCCGCGGCGACAGGGTGGCAGCCAGCCGCAACCAGGTTGCGGCGCGCCGCGGCCAGGCTGCTGCCGGCAGCAGCCAGGCTGCTGCCGGCAGCGGCCAGGCTGCTGCCGGCAGCGGCCAGGCGGCGGCCAGCCGCGGCAGAGCGGCGGCCGGCAGCTGTCGGGCAGCGGCCGGCAGCGGCCGTGTCCAGGCTGGCGAGCCCGGGGCTGGCAGCAGGCGGAGCCCGGCAGGCGACGGCCAGGTCGGCGCGAGCAGGCGAGGCAGAAGAGGCGACCAGAAGCTCCGCCTCAAGAAGCATCGGGTCGTCGGCAAGGCTCCTGGGCGGCATCGACTCACGAAGAGGAGGGAGGTGCTCCGGCGGCGCATACTCGTCACAACTGAAGTGCCGCGCGACCGGAGCCGAAGAGGTAGCAGAGGAAGCCCGAGCGAGTGGGGCTACCACCGGCGACGCGCGTACCTCGGCTGGCCGCGTAGAGGAGGGGGCAGCCGGGGCGCGAAACGGCGTAGCAGCGGTGGAGAGACGAGACGACCGAGGCGGGACGGCAGGTGGGCGGTGGATGCCCTACAGCGCCCAGTAGGGGAAAGAGGGAGCCTGAAGGACCGGCGGAGGTGCAGAAGTGGGGGTACCCCAGCAGGCGGCTCCCTGCCCACCCCCAGAGGCACGACCAGACCGCCCGCCAGAAGCGGGTGGATGCCCCCCTCGGGTCCCGCGACGGCGCGGCAGCAGCGCCCCCGACGGCCGAGGGCCCCGGCAGTGGAGGGGCAAAAGAGCGACTCGAAGAGCCAGAAGGGCCACCCTCCGACCCTGCCGACTGGGAAGCCCCATCAGCCGGAGGAGCCAGAGTGTCGATGATCTGGGCGATGTCGACTGTCGCCCGGTAGCGCAGGCAGGCCTGGCCGGCGCCCAATCCGGGGAACTCAATCGGTGCCAGCATGTCTATCTGCACCGAGATCAAGTCCGGGTGGAGCCATTGGGCTAGTTATGTTTAGTTGTTCTTGTTACAAACCATGAGATCAAAATGATCTCATCCATCCATACACAGATGGCAACTGCCATCACTGAATCACCGGCGGCGTACGGACGCGGCGGTTGCCACCACGTTCGTACGCCACACTACTCATCCCTATATATATATATATATATATATATATATATAGACACACACACATCACTGATGAATGAAATCTATCGAACACAGTTTTCTCTCCAATTGTCTCTCTCGTTTACAACTCACTCAAACACGTTATCAGCACTTGTTCCGGGAGAAGAAAGGAGAAGTTGCAGATTAGAGAACGAGAAGGAAGTGGAGGCATTGGCCTCCGGCGAGTAAAGGGACATGACAACTAATAAAGAGTTCGACGAACTCGCCATTGATGGGCACAATTACCCAACATGGGCTTCGGACATTGAAATCAACTTTGCTTCTAGAGGGATTGTTGAGGCAATACAAGATCCTGTTGCTGGGGCTCCCCCCATTCAGGATAAAAAGAAGTTTTCTGCTCTTTTTCTCCTGAGGCTCTACATCCATAAAGATCTAAAGCAGGAGTATCTGGTGGAAAGATGCCCACTTGCTTTATGGAAAGCCCTCAAAGAAAGGTATGAACAACAGAAGGAACTCATCTGGCCTTCAGCCAATCATGAGTGGAATCACCTTCGTCTGTAAGACTTTAAAACTGTTGCATAATACAATCATGTTGTTCACACCATTTGCTCAAAGTTGAAATTCTGCGAGAAAGAGCCAACGGATGTAGAGAAGATAGAGAAAACTCTATCTACCATGCTTCCAGAGGACAGGATATTGCATCAGCAATACCGCAAAAGCAATTCCCAGCTTATTCATACATTGTCCCAGGCAGAAAAACATCATGAGCTTCTTTTAAAGAATGCCCATCAGCACCCTCCGGGTTCTGCTCATTTGCCTGAGGTACACTACAATGAACATTCATCTGCTGGGAATAAGAAGAACTTTAAGGAGAATAATCCCTCCAAAAGTTCGGCTGGAAAACGCAAGTTCAACAACAGACGCAAATTCTTTAGGAGAGGAAAAGGGGGAAAAGGCAATGGCAAAGCATCATCACCTCGCGACAACAGTCGCAATGCTTGCTCCAGGTGTGGTTGCTATAACCATACCACTAAGGAATGCCGTTATCCAAAACATCTTGTTCTTCTATATCAAAATTCCCTCAAGAAGCCAAAGTTCAACAAGCCAAGATATGAAGCTCACTTCAATTCTACTGAGGCTACAAATGTGGTTCAAAGTTCTTCGCTGGCTCCTACAGAACCGCAGAACACTCTTGGTCAAGAGAATATTTAAGTGCCATTGGTGCACTTATGTATCTTGCTAATAGTACCCGGCCAGATATTGCCTTTGCAGTAAATCTGTTAGCAAGATACAGCACTGCTCCTACCAAACATCATTGGGTTGGAGTTAAGAATGTCTTCCGATATCTCAATGGCACAAGAGATCTTGGTCTCTTCTTTAAGAGAAATGATGATCAGACTCTGACAGGGTATGTTGATGCTGGCTATTTATCTGATCCCCACGAAGCCAAATCACAAACAGGATTCGTTATCATGCATGGTGGAACTGCTATTTCTTGGAAATCTTCCAAACAAACTATGGTAGCTACATCCACCAACCATTCTGAAATAATTGCATTATTTGAAGCATCACGTCAATGTGTATGGCTTCGCAGAATGGTACACCATATACTTACATCTTGTGGTATTGGTTCAATGGAATCACCAACCATTATCTATGAAGATAATGCTGCTTGTGTTATTCAGATGAAAACAGGTTATGTTAAGACTAATCTTAACAAACATATGACCCCCTAAATTATTTTTCCCTCATGATCTTCAGAAGAATGGGTTGGGAAGCTACGGCGGTGAAGAGGTTGCTGGCGACACCGACGAGGATGACGACGGCCACCACCCAGGAGCACATGCCACCCAGGGTAGGATCCCGAGCCTAGGACAACCCTACGTGCGCTTTCCCGACAGGATCCTACCCGGGCGACGTTCGTTGGTCTTACGCCGGATTTTCCCGGCGACACCGGTCTGAACGGTGACCCGCACCGGTCTGACCGGTGCTGCAAGGAGCTCCTCCGCGTGCTTGTTGGCTCCGAAAAGGCGTGAACAAATTGGTGACCCCGCTGGGGAAGAAATCAAGTACAAGCAATATGGTGTCGTATAAAGATCTACGCAAGTTGCACCAACCATGTACCTTCGACATAATGATAGAGATGTACTCCTCATGTAACTTATCTGATGCTATATCCGTCATTGAGAATTTTCGTCTCAAATCTTTGATTAATAAAAAGGATAGTGTAGATTCAATTCCTGTTGTTCAAAAGTTGGTTATTGAAAAGCCGGCTATTGATATTATTAATCATCGCAAACCTTTGCCAACTTGTGATGTTGTTGGTCAAGAAACAAGTCAGTCGTCTCTAGCCGAAATTGTTAACCTAAAATCCCCTAGCAAGAGCATAGAGGCTACATCTAGTACTTTTCGACGCTTGGGGGCAACAAAACAAAGGCAACGGTGCCGGTTGCGCTGTGACCAGTCTGACCAGTGCCCGAACCGGTCTGACCGGTGCCCAAACCGATCTAACCGCCTCATCTAGGGTTTCATAAAAATAAATCTAAACCAAAGATGGTTAAGCCTAAAAAAATCGAGATTGGTGTTTGGAAAACAATCAAATCTAAAGGCCGTAAGCATCAAAGAGAAAAGCCGAAGCTCAATGAAAAACTTCCGGCTAAGTCTCAAAGACAAAATAATGTCAATGGTGCTAATCAGTCTAAAAATTCTAAACGCCCAAAATCTTCTCCTAGAAAGAAGTTCCATAACGAGAATCGGTGATGCGGTAACTCTCACAAATCAACACCATTTCCTCCATATGGATCATTAATGCCTATGCCATGGGAACCTTACTTTAATATGCATTATTTTTTCCTTCATGGTATTATAATTCATATATGCCGTCTCCTAGTTATTTCTGTCTAAATTATATTACTTATAAGGAGTCGGTAATTAATGAGTCATCACCTATGCATAATGACCGTTTTGATCAAAAGAATCAGTCAACACAAAAAATAAGTGAAAGGAAACAAGTCTATCGTGTAAAAAAATGGTATATTAAATAAAAATTCAGATTTGACACTAGACATAGAAAAGTCGTATATTGAAAAAATATCGGCTAGTTCTACTGATCAAATTGTCCCCAATAATAAGCATGTCGCAAATAATATAGCTGAACAACAATCATGTTCGGCTGGGGGGCAACATGATCTCAAAGTGGCCGGTTCTCAAGGCACCGGTCTCACCGGTGTTCCAACCGGTCTGACCGGTCTTGCCAGAAAATTTGGTGGAGCTGCAAATTTCATGCCAAAGAGCAAGGTGATGAGGAAGAAGACAAGCTTTGATGAGTTGTTGCATAAGTATCAAAAGATAGCCGAGCAAAAGAAAAACAATCGGCAAGGAGATGATCAAAGTAGGAATTCTTCATCACCAAAAGCAAAGAAGCATCGGCGGTCATCACATTGGTCTTCATCATTTATCCCATCGATGCATGTGCCATGGAATGCTTATTCAGGTATAAACAATTTCAATCCATGATTTTGGTATAACCCTTGGTCTTTTTTTGCAACTATCAATATTATGCTTGTGATGCACCAAGGAACTACGGTTGGCCACCATGGGCGGACGGCACCAAGGAACATAATATAGTAGTCTATAATAGTATAATCAATAATGTAATAACACTTAAACTTATCAAATTTCAGGTAACTTCGGTAAATTCGGTAAGTTCGGTTCGGTTTCAGTATTTACCTCGGTACTTCGGTTCCTAAAAACTCAGAACCGAACATGGAACCGAATATTTCGATTTCGGTAAATTTTGGTTCGGTTCTCGGTAATTTCGGTTCGGTTCTCGGTATTTTTTGCCCAGGCTGAAGCGCCCATATGAGCAGGGTCAGAGCCACCAGGCCCCGCCATTGGAGGATGGCTGTAGGATGCCCACGCGAGGTCGGGCCGCCGGCCGCAGGACAATGCTGCTGTTGGGCTCCGAATCGCCAGGAAGAAGAGTCTCCGACCTAGATCTAGAATAGGTGAAAGAGAAGGAGAGAAGAAGTGACCAGGAGCTCCTCGCCGCTGTCCCTAAGGTCGTTAGGCATCCGGCCACGCTCTCAAGCGGTGACGAGGCTGGGGAGTGGCCGGGGCAGGGTCGACGGCGTGGAGTCTGGGAGCCGCCCGTGCCGCCCCCTGAGCAACGCGGGGGCGCTGGGTTAGTGGCGAATCCCAGATGGATGAAAGCACTTTGGTTGGTAGCAATCAGGTTGTTCAGACGTGGTGCTAGCCTATTAGCCATTCGAGAATAGGATGCAGCTCAGGAAATGAGGTACGCACTCGATCTAGCGTCACTTTCACGGTCCTCAACAACGATCAAGAATTCAGCGCTTCAAATTAAAGTGGGAGACACCATACAAAACTTTTCCATTTATTACAGGCTCGTCATAATCGGAGCCAAAAAGTTTTACTTCCCCCAGTGAACTAGGAATAGATAATTTGTACTCCTTCCGTCCATAAATATATCAAGTTTAGGACAAGTTAGTTAGTTCATTGTTGAACTAATTTGCTTTGTCTTAAACGTAATATATTTAAAAACGGAGGTAGTATTTAAGATATTTTAGGGTGGGACCATTGCATCATGGCTAGATCGGAGCGGTAGCAACAGCAAAAAAATCAGCATGTAGAGCACCAGCATTGTAACCATTTACATTCGCCGGAAGTGTTCTGGGGGCTTTCCTCTAGGCATGTAGGCTCGCAACTGATATTAGTGCCCCAGCACAATCCATGATAATTGCCGCTCAGGTGCCAACAATCATCAGCTTGCACGTGTACGGCCATTGAACATACTAGCACATGCAAGAACGTGGTTAATTGGCCGAAAGATTAATCAAAACAACATGTAGAGTATAAGTTGCATACACTAGCCAATTAATTAAACGCAAAAATTTAAGCTGTTAGGAGAGACACTATTTTAACAGTTGATATATGTGCACATACATACCGGCGGCCACGATGACAATTATAAGCACGGCTGTAGAGAGATTCTTTACTGAAGGCGCCATTGCTTCTCTTGTTTTGAGAATTTTTGTACGTCAAAGAAAAGAAGGTGTGATCTATGACTATTTGTAGATGATCAAGTGATGATGAGAAGTCCTTCAATATATATACACGTCACATGCTTAGTGTGCTTCGCCGTAGAAGCATATATAGGCACTAGCTAGGTATTATCGAGTCCATCATCGACCACATTATTATTGCCGGCATTAGCTGGATACTGAAAGACAGGTTAAGATACCTTTCTTTTTTTCACATTTCAATTAAACAAAAGAATGAACAGTACACAGCGATTTAAAAAGCAGCTAGGCCCAACGGAAAAATGGGTGAAAATTACATATTTCAAGTTTGTGGTGCCTTGAAGGCTTGGCCTTGGTACACACATGACCAAATTCTTCATTAAATCTTCTGTTCTACATACGCTGTGAAGCTAGCTAAGTTGTTCATTGTCAAAGATGATGCCATTCCTAGTTAGCCAAATAGCCCAACACGATGTGAGGAATATCTCTCTAAAGATTGTATCACCGAAGTCTTTCGTGAACCATGTCCAAGGGTTGCAGGTTTAAATTCCAAAGCAATCAGTATTGAGCTCAAGCATTGTTAGCTGAAAGGACAATGGACGAAGAATAGGTGGTGCACACTGGTCTCTTCGACTCCTACATTGCAGAGGACACATGATCGAATAGTCGTCTAATTGCATATGCTTTCTTCTGAGAAGATTCCTGGTGGATAGCCGCCTGTCACGGAAATACAGCCAAATAAAAGTGAACACGACACCATGTTGCATTGGTACTAACTAACGTACGTACGTACGTACGTACTTACTTTCGTACCTTGTGTGCTGATACACTCGAAGCTCGCCAGTGGTGGGTCAGCATCCGGCCGCTTGGTGAGCCACGGAGCTGGGAATTATTAGTCATATGTCATTGGTCAGCATTGTTGTTTCGTGGCGTCGTCGCCTGTTGCTGAGACTATCCGCACTCGTCATATTTCATATCATCCTTTAAAAGAGAATATTCTTGACTGATCATTGAGATTCTCCTCTTATATCTCGTTCACCCGCACTCGTCATTCTTTATATCTCTAGTTCTCTACACTCTACTCTACACCAACTACCATCGTGTGGGGTCCACTCGACAGATTTTTTACCCTTCTTCCACCCACTAACCACCCATCCGACTCGCATTCTCTCCCTCCCCATGTGCGCTGCCCCTCTCCCCTGCTTCCACCTCACTCCCTCCGCCCACCATCCCCTCCCCTACCGGCGCTGACGGCTCTTCGTCGGCTAGCTGCTGCGTCGCTCCTCCCCTCTCTCCCTCTCAACCTTGCGCCGTCCCTCCCTCCCTCTCACCTCGCGCATGCCGCCCTCGAAGACGACAAGGCCGGCGGAGCCCCTTCCCCTGCCCCTGCACGGCGTGCGACGCCGGGCTCCGGCGTGGCCTCCTCCGAGGTCGGCCGCCGCTGTGGGGGCTTGGCCCCTCTCCTTCGCATAGAGGAGCAGGGGAAGCCTGGATGTGCGGCCGCGCTCGCAGGAGTCGGGGACGGAGGAGGTGAGGCGGCGGATCCGAGGCGAGCTCGCCAGCGGAATATCGGAGGAGGCGAAGGCGAAGGCGGAGCTCAGAGGCGTCGTCCCTCCTCGCGGCCGCTGCGGAGCTCCGGCCTTCCTCCCACACCAGCTGGGCCTCCTCCCTCCGATCCCCATCTTTGCATCTCCTCTACGAGCTCCTTCCTGCGCCGGCCTCCTCCTTGCGTCGGCGCGCACCCTCCTCTCCGGCCCCACCGGCAGGTCGCGGCTCCTCCGCCGCCTCTCTCCTCTCTCTTCATCCTCTACTGCTCCCATCGACACTACGTGCTCTGGCCCCTCCCTCCCCGGCGTGGCATAGGTGACTGCGGAGGCTGGAGCTCGGCGCCCCTGCTCCCTTCGTGGCTTCGCCCAATCCCTGCACGGCCGGAGCCAGCGAGGCTGGACGACACCGACGCCGTGTACGGTGTGGGCCCCTTCCTTGCTACTCCTAGGTGGTCGTGGAGATCTCGGAGGAGGATCCGGCGACGAGGGGATGCAGCGAGGTGGGGCCGGCGCCTCCCCTGCTCCTCGTCAAGCTCTCCTCCTGCTCCTTCTCTCTCTGGCCGGCAGCGGGGACGGCGCGCCCCTCCTCCTACTCCGCCTCTCCGCGACGCGCCCCTTCTCCATGGGATGGCCACGCGCACGAGGAGGAGCAGGCTCCTGGTGGTCGAGCTCACGGTCGCCCTCCCTCCCCGGTGCCCGAGCTCGGGCACGCGGCGGAGATAGAAGACTTCAACGGCGATGAGCTGCGGCGGCTCCTCTTCTCTCTGCCCCTTCCTGCTGCCAGCGTGGACCAACCAATCCTCTCGCGTGGGCCCGCGCCACGTCGGATCCCAAAGGGTCGCTACCTCCGCTGGATGTGGGGGAAACGAGAGAATCTTTTTGCATTTAGGACAGTATGAAGTAATATACCGGTGCAGTGGTTTTTGCTGAAAAAGGGAAGCTGAAAAAGGGAATGGAAAAGGGATAGCGAAGCTATCCCGTTCCTCAGTGCAAACAGTCTGAAAATGGGGGTTGGAGGGCCCCGCTTGGTCCTTGCCTTCTTTTGCCGAGGGAATCAATTATTTCAGACTCGCAAAAAAAATATCAATTATTTCAGGCAGTAATATGAAAAATTCTATTGAGCAACGAGAAGGACTTAATTATTTCAGGCAGTAATATGAACAATTCTATGGCCATTAAGCTTGGTGAATTTAATATTCTAATGAAGCATGGAAAGAATGCCGAGGAGACAAGTCAGTCTATGTTAGCTAGTGTATTGCCGTGCAATATGAAGGGAATTGACTTTCTCAAGAAAGAAGGGAAGAAGGTAAAGAAATATATTAATACTAGCATCATGCTCGTGCGTTGCTACGGGCAACCGAATTTTCTTCCACAAACATAAAAATAGCATTATAGAAAATTGGAGAACCATTCAGCAGCAATTGTGGAGGACGGTAGGTGAGGACGGAGGGAGGCGGCAGGTGAGGACGGGCAACCGAATTTTCTTTCACAAGCATCAAAAATAGCATTATAGAAAATTGGAGAACCATTCAGCAGCAGTTGTGGAGGACGGCAGGTGAGGACGGAGGGAGGCGGCAGGTGAGGACGGAGGGAGGCCGCGACGGGAGTTGAGGACGAGCGACGGCGGCGTGAGGATGGAGGCCGCGGCGGGATTGGGGGAGGTCAAGCGGAGAGCCTCAAGCAAAAAGGGGATCTGTGGGTCGCGACGCGTTAGGGCATGTACAATCCTTAGACAGCAGGTCGTCTGCAGAACTTTGAACTGCGCATACAGACAGATGCACAGACAGTTCATACAGCTCATAGACAGAGAGACCGTATGTAAGCTGTTTAATACTTTGCATGAAGCTTAAGATCAACTACAAATGCAATTGTGTATACCACTGTGTGGCTATTTGATCGAATAATATCAAATATAAATAATAGAAACATGATTACAATATTTTTTAGAAATCATAAAAAAATAATTATATTATATATAGTTACCACACTTTTTGTCTAATTTTTTATTTCCATAGCGGTGTCATATGTGCCCGATTATATCTTCTTCAATTGTCTATGTGTTGGTCGAGCTTTGATAACCAAATTTCTACTAAGTACTTTTGCATAACTTAGATTAAGCTTCTCATTTGTATTTAATTTTTTACATGTGTCTAAAATCAACTACAAATAAACTTTTATATGCCATTATGTGGCTATTTACCTGTTAACAAATAATTTTTCTTGATAAAAGCTTTTCAACACGTTAACAACAAACTGAATAATTACATGTGTTACTGTTGTGTGGGACCCATGGTCCATGTGCTCCTCTGATATTCCATCCACACAAACACAATCACACAATCCATTCTTATCCACACAAGAGCGAGAGCCGTCACCTACCTCCAGACGTCGCGTCTCTCCTATTTGCTCAGCAACCTTGCTCCTTGCCACCGATTCGAGGTACCCGCCACCAAATCAACCATTGAATCATCCTCCAGGAGCAACAAATGAACCGGCCTCTAGAAGCAGCCACCGAATCAAGCTTCACACAATCGAATCGGCCTCCAAAGTACGCCCAGGCGAGGTCTCGGGAGGCCCCTGCACCAGTTCATCAGGCCACATTCTTCTTGTTCTCCCGACTGCAGGTTGCAGGCTAGCAGCAACCCAAGGCGCCGAGTGCCAGCGGAGGAGCTCGGGTCCACGACGTGCCTTGCCGCCGGCCATCCCGCCCCTCGCCGGCTCCTACCTCGACGCCAGCCCCGCGCCCTTGCCTGCTCCTACCTCGCCGCGCGGCCGTCCTGTCCCTCGCCCGCTCCCACCTCGCTGTCGGCTCCTGCCTTGCCATCGGTCCTGCCTCTCGCCGGATCCTGCCTCACCGCCGGCAGATCCAGGTGAGCTGCTCGCCGGCTTATCCGTTCCTTTCCCAGATAGTTGGATCCGGCCACCCTTTCCTCCCCGCATCGTCGGTGTCCCCTGCCTCTCTTCTCTGTGTCGCGCCCCTCTCCCTTTCAGATCCCTCACCGTCGATCCTCCCTTTCTTCTCACTTCGCCGGCGTGTGAGGGAAGGTGTATCCGGCGATGGTGAAGGGTGGTTTTGGCGGGAGAAGCGCGCCGGCACGCGGGATCCGTCGCCCCGTCGTTTGGGGAAGACGACGTCGTACAGCCCGCGGGCGGGCGTCGGCTCCGCCTAGGAGAACGGGAGGACCCGTCGCCTCGCGAGGCGACGCTGGCCCCGTCGGTACGCTCAAGCGGGGGTGTTTTTGCAAAAAAAATTATCATATAGACGGGGTCAAAACGACGGGCTGTACATGACGTTAGGGCATGTACGGAGTCGTCTGCAGAATCTCGATTTTAGCATATTGACAGATGCACAGACAACTTATAGAACCCTTAGACAGAGAAGTTGTCTGTAACCTATTTAATACTTTGCATGAAGCTTACGATCAAGTACAAATGTATTTGTGTATGTCATTGTGTGGTTAGTGACTGAAAATACAGCGGCGTAAATCATAGAAATTAACGAATGTTTTTGCACCTTGTTTACTATAGAAATATATCAGAAATACACTATAGCAATCATGGAAATCCAGAACTCGTGACGTGGCCCAAACTGGTCCAAGTTTTCTCGGTGAAGTCCACCCCACACCGTCCACACATCCATCATTCTATCCTGCGCAGCATCGTTCTCATCTCCATTTTTCCTCTCTCAAGCTCCAGGCGTGCGTGTGGGGGGCGGCAGCGGGAGTGCTCGAGCGGCCGGCGGAGGCTCCTGCCTCCCGTGCTCGAGGTCCTGCTCCCGTGCCGCAGCTCCGCTTCCCGGACAAGAAGGTCACGACGACGGAAAAGCGCGTGACTGGCGGCCATGGCTCCGAACGGCGGCCATGGCGGAGGTGGCGATGCCGAGCTCGCGACGGGGCTTGCCCGAGGCCAGAGGCACGCGCAGCTGGCCTCTCGCGCTCGCGGTAGAGCACCGACGCGGCGGCGGAGCTGGCGCGCAGGCGGGGCTCGCGGCGGAGCACCCGCCCGCGGATCCCCAGCACGGCGCCGCCGTCTTCCCCAGCCTCGTGGCGGAGCTCCGGCACGGCGCTGCGACGGCGAGCCATGGGACCCGGTGAGCTGTGGGGGCGCGCGCGGCCCTTCCTCTGCTGCTCCTCTGGCGGCGAGCTGGCGGGGTCGTCGTGGCGGGGGCGGAGGACGGGAGGGTGAGCTCCTCCGCCGGGGAGTGGCGGCGCGGCCGACCGGATCTGCGGGCGGGTGAGCTCCTCCGCCGGGGCTCGTCGGCGCCGCCCCTCGCTGTCGCTGTTCCACCCCCGCCAACCGTTGCAGCTCGTCGTCCTCCCTGCCTCCGCCCTCTCTCGCCGCTTCTGTGGATTTGGCGGGGGAAGTAGCGCGCGTGGAGGTTTTGGCGGGGGAGAGGGGATCCAGCCGCGGGATCCCGGCCGCCGTCGCTTGGTGGAGACGAGCTCCACAGTCCGGCGCCGCGCGACTACAGAGCTTCGGGGAACGGGACAAGGCCGTCGGCAGACCTAGCGACGCAGAGGCCGTCGGTAGCGACGCGCGGGGTTTTATTTGCAAAAATGCCGCTCAGGAGGGCTGACCCACGGGAGGTGCGTGACGTTTCCGACGTGCGGGCGGCGAGGCATCGGGAGGAGGGCTGACCCGCGGTAGTAGAAAAAGATGACGAAAATTTATTCTTACTTTTATTCTTTTTATTAGTAGTACTGGGTGCATACTCGTGCGTTGCTACAGACACATAAGTTTTAAAAAGAAAAATATTATTTCAAAAACATAATAAGAAAAATATATAAATTATTTAAGTCATAAACTTTAGTAGCAAATTGCATGTTAATGATGATGGAAGAAAATCTAATGTGCTAATACAATTTTTCTTTACAATCATCAAGATCGAGAATGCTATAATAACTCATGCTTTTCTAGTTGTGAGGCCAATGTAGCATCCAAGATGATCTCGTAGAACTTCAGGTATGTTGCATGCATATTGGTTCCCCTTGAACGTAAGTAGGTGTATTAAAAAGTGTTTTCTCAGTTCATATGCATCTTGCACATACATTATACAGAAGTTATATAAAAAATAATTAGGGCTCATGTTTTGTCATGTAGAATACCCACCAGAAAAGTTAGTGCTTGTAACCTTTCACCATCCCATGCGCGCATGAAAAGTAGAACATAATATGCAGATAATTCACTGTGTGGAAGAATAAATTGTTAGGTTTGTGCTATATAAAGAAGATCCTCGTCAGTATGAGAAAATTACCTATCTATGTTTATTTGAACACCATTTAGAAATGTATGATCCCATAGATAAATATTCTCATTCCACTGGCCTTCAATATTCATGATAGTTCCAAGGATTGTGGAAGCATGTTGAATTTTGTTTAAATATTTTCGTGAATCTATAGGAATTGGGTCTAGTAAATAGACAACTCGGGCCTTTAGGTCTAGCACAAACAGCATGAATGCTCCATTAATGGAATTTGAGCATGGAATAAGAATCTGCAATCAAAACATAGACATTGGGATAGAGGGTAATATTCTCTAAAACAGTGGCGGAGCTCCCCATACGGCAGGGTGGGGCAGCTGCCCCAGCTACCGGCGGAGCAGAACCTGATCCTCTATCTCTATGGCGATCCTGGCGTCCGGAGTTGTGATTGGAGATGCGAATCAGCATTAGACAGCCGGAGGAGGAAGACAACCCCGTATTGGGCTGGAGGCCGGGCGCAGTCCTTAGCCCAATTAGTTTATTTGGCCCAGCGCCAGTGCCGCACCCTAACGAATGGCAAGGACGAATAGCTCGTTGGCCACGCGCACTGCGCATGACAGATAGTGGTGGTGGACAACGGAGAGCAGTGGCACCATGTAGAAAGCCAGAAACGTAAGCTCGGTGCTGTGATACGCACAGACATGGTTACGGCGGCGCTGCACATCAAACAGGGCGCTGCAATCAGGCACCGAGCAAAGCAAAGCACGGTCATCAATGACCAGGCCAAAAAAAAGGTGCGCAAATCTGCTCCACCTAAAATTTTCGGCCAGCTCCGCCACTGCTCTAAAAGTATACAAAGGTAAGGATTATTACCGATCTGCACTCTGAGACATGTAGTTTCTCCAAGGCCAGCTAAGAACCAATTTTGCTAACTGTTTACTATTGAACTTCACACGAAACTGATAACCCCTTGTGAATTGACAAGCATCCTAAAATAAACGTTTATTAAAGCATATAAACATGATGACAAGAGTGACTACATGCTGATAATTGAAAATACTCACACAAAACTTCAAGTCCATGTAGTGCTTCGACACAATTCTGTTAGTTCCTTTCAACATCTCGAGTTCTTCGTAAGCAAGTTTACGTACAGCTAAGTTGAAACAATCTACATCCATTTTATGGCAAGACTTCAATGTTTCTTGTATCTTCTTCAGAGTTAAGGCAATCGGGTAAGGTTTGCTGCTTAATGCATATTAAAGGGAATTTAGGACCAGCTGAAGTTGCAGTTTCTGTCTCTCCTAATTAAGAAGCTAATCAAAAACTTTGATGTTAGTTACCAACCAACAAGGCAAGTAGAAAATCCACCTAGGCAAACCATGATTCCTCATAGGGCATCACCAGGGATAAGCTAAGGTCGTTAACAATTAACATCCAATGGAAAGAGACAGCAACTGACCTACGCAAGCAGTGGTGTATGCAGAAATCACTTTGCGTGCCACAGATTCTCTCCAATCTTCATCCGTGATCTGTCCAATAGCATTGCTATGTGAATAAACGATAAACAACAATAATAACAATTAAAGGGGAGAGAGAGGAGGTAGGAAGCAGCAAACGACGGTTCAACCAAATCAGCAATGGCATCACTTAGCCGGCTACCTGGTCGGCTGTATCCATGACCTTGGTGGCTTCGGATGGCCTTGAGGGACCAAGCGCTGCCGCCCGGAAGTGTGCTGCTTCAGGCCTGGTCGGCGTTGGACGGCGAACACCGAACGACTCGGTGTCGCCGCCGCCAGCCGCCATGCGTTCCTTTGTCGCGCGCCGCCAATCGCCCTGGTGCCCAAAACCTAGTCGGATTGGTTGCTGGTTGCCTTCTCGCGGGGAGACAGACCCAGACGAGGCGAGAGAAACCGGCTAGGGGGGCGGACGGAACGGATGGCGCCGACGGAGTCCCCGCCGTCGGGGCCGCGCGGCCCGCCGCTAGGGTTTGGAGTTGGCGCGGCGCAGGGGAGGAGGAGGAGGACGACAACCGGAGCTCGGAGGGGTGGCGGCGCCTGGTGCAGAGAGAAGGGGATGGCGACGGCGGGGAGGGAGCGTGGGACAGGCGGCGGCGTCGCGATGGGGTGAGGCGGCGACGATGCGGGGAGAGAGGGTAGGACCGGAGGGAGGAGCGCGGGTGGGATGCGATTCTGCGGCAGCGGCGACGGGATGGTGCGCAGGGAGATTACAGAGACGGCAGTCGGCAGACGGAAGAAAATTTTTCGCGACGGGATGGTGCGGACGCGCGGGTGGAAGGGGCGGACGCGCGGGGCATCCTGAGGCGATGCGGACGACGACCGTGGGGCGGCGGCGCGATGCGGGCGACGCGACCCTGAGGGCATGTACAGCCCACAGACAGCAGGTCGTCTGCAGAACCTCGAATTTAGCATACAGACAGATGTACAGATAACTCATACAACCCACAGACAGAGAGATCGACTGTAATCTGTTTAATGCTCTGCATGTAGCTTGAGATCAACTACAAATGCATATGTGTATACCATGACATGGCTATTTAAATCAATTATAGAAAGGTAATCAAATGTACATTTGATATTTGTATACTATTTTGTGATCTGTTCCAAAAAATGTATCGTGCATACAATACAAGATTATTGAAGGTCTAAACTGTATTTTTTTTATTTATTACGTGTCAAGTTTGCTTATTTAAAGGATCTCTATGCGAAAATCATACTTAAAAAGAGCTAAAATGTAAAAGCTCAACAAAAATATCTACATCTGCATCTCGATCTGCTTTCTCTTTCTCCCTGTCTGCCTTCTCGATCTCTCTCTGGTCTCTGCCATTCCTGTATTCTCCCAGCCCCATCGCCATCGTTGCCGTCCGGTGACCCCAGCTCCCGCATCGTCTCTGCCGTCCTCCGGCCCCCCACCTCCAGCTCTCGCGCCGCCCATCGTTGACCGGACCCAGCACCATCCCGAGCCTCTTCCTCCCCGCGGCCAGCGCCCCTGCTCTTTGCCAACAAGCTTGCTTCTTTAGTTCTTTGCCACCGATTCGAGCTCCCCGCCACCAAATCAACCATCATAGGCATCAAACCGAGCTTCAGAACCATCGAATCGAGCTTCACAGCCACCGAATCGAGCTTCGCAGCTGCCAAATCGGCCTCCGCCGCCGTTGATTTGAACTGCCACCGGATCGAGCTGTGAGGCGATGCAAGAAGAGAGCGTGGAGAGGACGAAGAAGACTGTCGCGGAGCTAGAGGCGACGGCGACTGCCGGCCATGGTCCTCAACGCCACTCGCCACCATCCTCGATCTGCGCGAGTCCCGTCTCTCCTTCCCCTGCGGCCCTGCGGAGCTTCAGCCATGTGGCTGGGAGCTCGAGCTGCGGCGGCGGAGCTCCAGGCAGGGGGTGGGGGAGCGGCGGCGCGGCCGGCCTCGGGGTCGATTTGGCCGCCTCCGTCCTGCCTCCACCCTCTCCCGCCGAGCTCGTCGTCCTCCCCTGCCTCCGCGATTTGGCGCGTAGAACTCCCCCGCGCGGGATCCCAGCCCGCCGTCGCCTCATGTAGACGACGCCGTACAACGCATGGGGGCTCGTCGGCTTGGCCTCGGGCAACGAGACGGAGGCGTCGCCTCGCCAGGCGACGCGAAGCCCGTCGATGGGCGGACACAGGGGCTTTTTTGCGATGCGCGATGCAGGGGGGCGACGCGACCCTGACCCGCGGGGGAGGGGCGGGGGGCCGCGACGGAGAGGGCTGACCCGCGGGAGGCTGACCCGCGCGAGCAGAAAAAAGTAGAACGAAAATTTAGTCTTAGTTTCATTCTTTTTAGTATAAAATATATATATATATATTAGGAAAGTGTCCGTGCGTTGCTACGGATATTTAAATATCTACAATACAAAACCACTATATATAAGAAAATAACAACATGAACATGAGCATAAAATTAACATCGTAATGTAATCATGTAGGGATAAAAACTTTTAACCCGTTTGTTATTGTACAACAACAGATGGAGACAATGCTTAACATAATCCAAATAGAATACTCATGTATATAACAAATAATATTGATATATTAGCAAGTTACAACAACAAGACAACATTTGCTCACAGTTTACGTAAGTCAAACCAACAAACTGTCTCGAACACAAAGTATCACATTTCATGAACTTTCCATTGCATTTTCTATTTTCAAACTAAAGCTAACTCTTTTATCAAATAAATAGTGAGAGATGCCTGATCTCCAATGGGCTATTGAACTTCTCCCCGGAACTCCGGCAAGCGGATAGATTCTAACTCTAATAAGAAATAATTTGAATACCCCAAATTTCTTAATAGAGTTCATAATCCTTTTGCAAGCTGCAATGTAGATACGATTGACTCGGTAGAAATAAAAATCACACATGTACAAAAGTGATGGATGCCGGTGCTCCTCTTTTGAAAGAGAAAAATAAACTTTTCTCCGTAATGTGAAAATCGAACAAAATAAACATTTTTACTTCCACCTGCAGTGTTCGGCTCTCCAATGATTGACATATACAAGCTTGTAAGAAGTTAAAGGGAAGCTTACTGATGAATCAATACAAGAGAAAGATAGAGTGAGAAATAGCAGAACAGCTCACCCCACATGCTATTTTCATCAAAAATTAATGGACTGGTGCAAAAAAACAGCGTCCTCCTTTCTCACCCCATTCAACAAACAGAACTGCTTCTGTAATGTCACTTAGTTGTCCAGGTGACTGTCATCTGCAATAATAATTACATCACCATTCTTCTGTTTGTGACTGCAGTTGATTTTCAGGGTCTAATTTAACTGTGAAGTTAGAGCAGAGCTGAGAGCCAAATGTTACACTAACTCATTGTAAAAGCGCACACATTGCACACATTCATTCTTAAAAATAATTATAGCAGTAATGAGATGACAAGAAAGCTTACTTCCTTCCAAGACTGCCCTTGCAGAGACTGCTACTGAAACTTGCCAGAACAGAGGAACATAGCTCCCACAATACACTAATAATTTGTGTGAATGCACCAGACATGTCAGGAGCACGAAATGGTTAACCTAATGTTCATGCAAATTAGATCATCAAAGGCATTGATGCAAACGATGTGCCTATAAATATGTAACGGCTGCCTACTGATTGTTCACAGATTAACATTAATACTCAACACACTGCATGCCTTGTGATGAGGAAAATACACTACCGCAGGCAACCAGGGCAGGCACATGACAGAACTCAGAATTTATGCCTGATTTGTGCTCTTGTGCTCTTGAAAACACAAAAGCATGTGATGTAGCTATCAGGCAGGCTCACAACCTCTAGCTCTAGTCAAAGTAGCTAGTACCTCTTTCATTTGTACTCTAAATATCTATATTTAGCTTGATACTAAATTAGGATGACAAGGGGAAAGAAAAGGTGCAGGTCGATGGTTACCCCTTGAGCTCAGTGGTTGCAACAATCTCACTCTCCTGTTAACTTATTTCTTCTCCATCCCAAATAAATTTCTACAAAAAGAATTTGCAAATGAAGTATGGGCCCAAAAATACTACTTCTCACTTTCTCAGCCCGGTTAGGGAGCAGCTCAGGAACAAATGTGATGTACTCCGGCATATATTATTGTGTAGGCATAGCACCAAGCTTATACCAAGCATTCTTGGCACATTGGGATCACAAATACACGCATGTTAAACTAAATTGACTTTTCAAGATTAATAAGAACATGCAGAAACTAAAGCAAAACAATATCATGATGTATAAGAGTAAATATATCAGTTCAAGACTTCAAGTGCTTGCTGTTATTTGGGAACACAAAGAACTGAAGGGACACCTTTCACACTGAAAAATTAAGCACTGCAGAAGAGCTATGCATTGTGAATTGTGATGGACCATATATGCTCTAGATTCAGAGCAAAGACACTGAATGACAGTAAATCCATGCGCTGGTGATATTCCATACAAATTTCATCTTTCAGAACCTGAATCGTTGATTACGTTAATGCAGGGCACGCACCTCGTTGCCAGTAGTAGGAGGAGCTTGAGACCGTGCTCGGGGTACCTGGCATCAGTATTCGAGTAAAGTTTGTAAACACTGAATAAAAGATTAATTAGATATTCATGCCTCTACGATTGATGTAGGTCGGCCTTTTCATTACTCACAGGCCAAAGAGCAATGGCTGCCACGAGCTTCCTCGCATCAGCTCCCTCGCACGATGCAAGGCACGGCGGCTGCTCCTGGTCCGGCGTCCACGCGTCCCCAGATAGGTGCGCAGTGGTCAGGTCGCCAACCACGACACCCGATGACTTGAGGCCGCGCAGGTAGAGGGTCGCGCGGGTGGAGATCGGAGTAGTTTGGCACGCCGCAGGGTACGAATCAACATCGACGGCGGCGCCCGGGATCGACGTTGACGGTGGCGTCGTTAGGGGTTTCGTGTTCGACGATGACGGCGGATGACGTCTACGGCGTTATGGATCGACGACGACTGCAGCGTCGTGGATCGACGACGACGATGGTGCCCTGGATCGACGTTGATGGCGTCGTCGTCCTGGATTGATGTCAACGGCGGTGCGTCCTGGAACGACGTGCGCCCTTGGAAGACGACGACGGGGCTGCGTCGCCTTGGATCGATGGTAACGGCGGCGGTGTTAGGGACTCGATGATGGCGGCTCCGATCGATGCAGAGGAAAAAACTCAATGGCGGGGTTTAGGCGTCCTGGATCGACGTGCGCCCTCGGACGATGATGATGACCTGGCGGTGACACCCTGGATCGACGTCGACGGTGGCGGCATTAGGGACTCGATGATGGTGGCTCCGATCACTGCAGATAAAAACTCAATTGCGGGGTTTAGGGCTGCAAGGCCGTAACGTGAGGGTCGCGAGGGGAGGAGGACTTGGGGAACCAATCGCGAGGGGGCGAGCGTCGTTGTGCGAGCGGAGGATGCCGTTCACGTTGTTTTCACCAGAGACCGACGGAGGGAACCAATCGCGAGGGAGACGGCGGCATGCGGAGAGGAGAGATCGCGATGGACTGCAGGACGGGGTGTTGGTGGGCAGTGTACGGTGGACGGTGGTAGATCGAGGTGAGAGATCGGACCACGGGAATCATTTGCGGGGGTTGGGGTGCGCGGGCGGAGTGTGGGGCGACGGGCTGAGGCGTGGGGGTTGAGGCGTGGAAAGTGAAGAGATTTTTTGTCTCCACTTCATTCTTTTTAGAAGTATAAGTAGAGATAGATTGGTTCTATGGCTGTGGAAATTGGTTGACTCCGTCCAGAAATAGCTTGAGTATATTAGTGGTGCAACATCTATGTTCTTTTAATCACGGGAGTCATAGAAGTATTAGCAAGCTGGCCGCATTATTTAACTATTGTTGCTTAGCAATATTTTGCCTAGTTGTTTTGTTTAGAGTGCTGGGTTGAGTCACTTAGTTAATGGGCTAGTTATGTTTAGTTGGTCTTTGGCCCAGTCGGAGTGAGGGCAGGCCGGCCCAGGGTTTTAAATTCCGGGAGGAAAAAAATTTCGGACCCCAGCGAGAAACAAGGAATTTCGGGAATTTCTGAATTTTTTATTATTATTTTCTGCTTTTTGTATTATTTAAATATTTATTTTTGCGCAGAAAATATTAAAATATTAATTTCGGTCGGGAAAATAAAATTTCGGACCCCGTCGGGAAAGAGGGGGATTCCGGCCGGGAATGTTTTCCCTGGGCCGGCCTGCGAGCCGCATATATGCCCAGACTTATTATTCCTTATAATGCAGATTGAATTTTATTTGTAGAGTTATTCCTCATCGAGCCGCGGCCCTAGAAACTCTAGGTGGTGTATCCATCAGGTTCTTCATCTTGAAGATTATCATCCGGATTCTTGCGGATCTGTGTGGAGTGTGTGATCGAGTTGCTACAACTCGAGTGCATCGCTTGGAATCTTGGAGTTTCCTCATCTTCTGATCATCGTGGTTCATCGTGATCGCGAGTGGAAAAATTATTTATGACTTAGATTGCATCTACTGTAAGCCAATCCCTCTATTATTGATACTGCTGGTACTTGGTTGATCAAACTGATTGATTTCACTCATCTGAATTATATTGTTTGGTCATTACTTGTCGTGAGAATTTATTAAATCTGTTTGGAGATTATTCCCTATCTGGTTTGGAACAAAATCTGGTGCCGTGGAATTCATATTTAATTATTCAGTGAGCTTGACGTGAATTGCTAGTGGAAGTTGTGATCGGTCAGATTTCTTTACTCTGAATATTGTGGTAACGAGTTGCTGTTAGTATTCTTCTCTTTAAGTTAGAATATCAAGAGATACTATCTTTCTCGTGGGTTGAGATTGCCGACGCATACACAGTACATATATATCCTATCGCAGTTTGCTTGATAAAGATTTTATTGCTGAAATTTAGTACCGTGAAAGATTATGACAAATATTTCGGGTATCGTAGGCGTGTCCTTATCACCACCCAAGGGGAGGAAGTCTTGAGTATAGCAGATCGGTGGAAGATGAGATGGTAGCACCAATAAGGAGCGCGTCGACGGACCAGAAGTGCCAATGGGAGGGCACTCGCAAGTCCCGGAAGAGGCCAGGATGACAAAAAAATTTTATATATTTTTTCATTGATTTCCGAAAAATAAATGACGCGAACCAAAATTAGCAGAAATATACATCTGCCGCCGTACCACACGGCAGCAGGGGCCTGGCGCCGTGCCACACGGCGGTAACAAACTTTTTAATTTTTTGAGATTTTTTCATTTTGTAAAACACTTTTTTCATTTGTTTAAAAAAACAAGAAAATGATAAATTTAGACATAATTACAAGATCATAATCAACGAGTAGATGCAAAATAGTTTATACAAGATCATGGTAAAAGTACTGCTATGACAGAAAACACTAATACATCTAAATCCGTCGGCTCCTCTTCGGCGTAACAGCTCTAGCACCAGCCCAGGTGTGGTCCCGGGTGTACGTCAAGGGGTCAGGTGGCCTGATGACCCGGGATCCGAGCTGGTCGGGAGGCGGTGTGACGAGGGCCTGGATTACGGCCCCCTAAGCAACAAGATAATCAACCTGGAAGTGGAGTCCTCTGACACCATTGACAATGTGAAGGTTAAGATCCAGGATAGGGAGGGATGCAGATCTTTGTCAAGACCCTCACTGACAAGACTTCCCCACTTCCGAGTATCTTCCGCCTCGCCCGAGTACGCCTTGTCTTCAAGTGCTCTCCGCTTCGCACGAGTACTCTCCGCCTCGCACGAGAACGCTTCGTCTCCGAGTACGATCCGCCTCGCCTCCGACTACCCGCTCGCACGAGTAACCTCCGTCTCCGACTAAGACGAGGTCCACGTGGGGGAGCCGGAGCGTGGGTCTGGGGTCCCACACGAACGTGGCGCCACCCCAGCCCCCAAGCTTCTTCGCAACGACACGCGTGACGCCGGATTTCACGCCATGCAAAGACTGCAGCTGGCGCAACGGGAGGACGGCTGGGTCTGACAAGGGCCGTAATGGCACACAGTGCACCCCTACGACGTCCGACACGCCGTCACATCCAACGCCAGCTGCACGCCACCCCCGTCAGAGCGTGCACTCGATTACCACCTACAGGCACTTAGGCCATAACGTGGCGGGCCTAAGTCACTCTCAAGAAGGCTGAGTCACCACATGAACTACTCGGAGGAGATGCCAAGTGCCCGGAACAAACAGTGGCAGCAGCACACGCGGCAGCCTCCATCAACACCACAGCTCAGCGCCCTCCCACGCCATCTGATAGACATCAATGACGGAAAGGACTTCACAACGCCGTAGCACTGCAGCTTATTTTCTTTTTTCCCTCCTTGCCCCTCGCCCTTATGTCTATAAAAGGGAAGGAGTGCAACGTACATAGGGACTGACTGATCACAAAGTTTGTAACCCCTACTACAGACATCCCTGGCATAGGAACACGAGTACTCGAAATTGGACGTAGGGTATTACTCCTCGGAGGCCCGAACCAGTATAAATCCCTTGTGTCTCCCGTGTCAACCATCCGGATCCGACACACGATTCGATACAAATCTACTGCCGGCGGTTGAGAACCCCGACAGTTGGCGCGCCAGGTAAGGGCACATCGTGTGTCTCGCCGGACCACACCAGCGATCTGGATGGAGGGCCACGGAGTTTCACTGACTCCCGGCACCACCGTGCATTTCGGCTCCCTCGGCTTCGTCTACACCGGGCCGACGGAGTCCGTCGTCGGGAGGACTTTCTCCCGACCCGCGCGCCCCACCGCCACGACGGCGGCGGCAGCGCGTGTGGCATTTGTCCGTGGCTTCACAGACGAGTCGATCATGGCCATGCTGGGACCTAACCCGACGCAGGAGCGCTTCAGGCTCGCTATCTTCCACCTCACCGACCTCGCCTTCCAGGCCAGCAGGTCCAAGCCGCTAGCCTGGGGGGAATTCGCGGAGCGGTACGAAGCACTGTACCCCCGAGGGCAGCCAGGCCTCCCGGACGACCCGGTTACGGCCTACGTAAACGAACTGAGGGCTTCGTACGTTTCCCCTGGCTCCGCGGCCCCACGACGGGGGCCGCCGGCACCCCTCCCGGACTTCATGCGGGTGTGCAACGTCCTGGAGGCCCGTACCGCCACAAGCTCGACCGATGGGGAGGAAAACCCTCGTCACCACAACGGGGACGCCCAGCGCCGGGTGCACCTCGACAAGATCACTGAGGCCAAGCGCCAGCTCGACGAAGAGCTGGCGAACCTCCACCAAGAGCTCGGCGTGGAGGACGAGCCCCAACAAAGCCACCGGCGCGAACAGCACTTCAAGCAGGAGGCAGAACAGTCAGTGTCGCAAGCTCTCGCGCGAGCGCGTGATGTGAACCGGCACATCAACGAGGATGCCGCTGTCGACGATGACGGCACGCCGCGCTTCAGACGCGCATCGCAGAACCTCGTGGCAGCGGCCATGCTCTTGCGTGGTTGCCCCGAGCCGGCCACGCCAGAGGAGAAGAGGGTTCATTAGCAGCTCAAAACCCTCCTCGAGACAGCGGCCGCACAGCAGGCCGAGAGCTCGGCATCGCGCGCGCGAGAGGCGCGAGGTGCACCGTCCGTACGACGGCAAGATCAATCCCCGTCAAGACACCGACGCACTAGCGAACCGTCAGTCAAGTCGCGACTGGGGCACAACCGCGACGCTCGCGACATGCTCGAGGCTCGTCATCGGGCTGCTGGCGACGACAACTATGACTACGGCTACGGCAACAATGACGATGACCGCAGCAGGCGTGACGAGCACCGCTCGCGCCGACGGCATAGTCGGAGGCATGATGGACGCTATGACAGCGACGGAGAACGTGACCGTAGCTGGTCGCTCGACCCAAAGGGTCCTCGCGCCTTCGGTCGGAAGGTGCAGGATGCAAAGTTCCCTTCGCGGTTCCGGGCTCCGATAGCAGTACCAAGGTACGACGGAGAGACCAACCCTAGCGTGTGGTTGGAGGACTACAGGCTCGCGTGTCGGGCAGGCGGAGCGACGGATGACCTGTTCATCATCAAGAACCTGCCGCTCCACCTCGCCGACTCTGCGCGGACTTGGCTCGAACACCTGCCGTGTGGCAGGATCAACAGCTGGACGGACCTACGGGAGACCTTCATCGGCAGCTTCCAAGGCACGTACGCCCGGCTCGGCAAGCAGTGGGAGCTGCGCAACTGCAAGCAGCAGCCGGGGAAAGCTTGCGTGACTACATCAGGCGTTTCTCAAGACGCTGCACCGAGCTCCCCACCGCAATGGACAATTACGCCATCTCGGCGTTCCGGAATGGCACTACCTGCACCACCCTCATCCATCGGCTAGGGCGAAGGACCCCGAGGACTACTCGGGAGCTCCTCGACATCGCAACCAACCACGCCGACGGGGAGAAGGCAGTAGCGGCAACGTTGATTCCCCCTCCGGGTAAGGGGAACCAAGTCGTGGATGCCGGTGAAGGACCCTCCTCACGGTCCAAGAAGAAGAAGAAGGACGGCAAGCGAGGTCGTGACGACAACACCGTTGCGGCAGTCGAGCGCAAGGCAACTCGCCCCAAGAACAATCAGAACGGCCTCCCGAGGGGTCATTTTGAGAGGCTCTTGGAGGCGTCGTGCACCATCACGAGACGCCTATCAAGCAAGCGCTTAAAGACTGCCGTTTGATGAAGAACTACGTCAATGGCACGCTCAAGCCCAAGACAGCAGATCCCCCGAAGAAGGATGCGCCACCCTTGCTCGACAACGACGACGATGACGAGGAAGTGGTTTTCCCTCGTGAGGGTGGCGCGGTCCACATGATCTTTGGCGGAGCACCAGCGCGACCGTCGAGGCGCAAGGAGAAGCTGATCCGGCGTGAGATCTACAACACCGAGCCTGCGACGCCGGCGTACCTCAAGTGGTCAGACACCCCGATCACCTTCGACCGAACGGACCACCCTGACCATGTACCGCAACCAGGATGTTACCCACTCGTGGTGGCTCCGCTGATCGGGACCAAGCGGGTCCACAAGGTGCTGATGGACGGAGGGAGCGAGCTCAATATTCTGTACATGACGACGCTCGACAGCATGGGCATCTCGCGGTCCCGACTGCGCCCATCGCCGACTCCTTTCCACGGGGTCATCCCCGAGAAAGATGCGCTCCTGATAGGGCAGATCGATCTGCCTGTCACGCTTGGGACATCGCGAAACTTCCGCACATAAACCCTCACCTTCGAAGTAGTGGGGTTCTCGGGGGCGTACCACGCCATCCTCGTGAGGCCGGCCTACACGAAGTTTATGGCCGTGCCCAACTACACGTATCTCAAGTTGAAGATCCCTGGTCCGAAGGGGGACATCACAGAGGGGACTACGTTTCAGTACGCATACGAATGCGATACTGAGTGCTTTCAATTCGCTGAAACACTCATCCGGTCCGAGAAGCTCCACGCCGAGCCTCCCTCCGAGGACCAAGACATCCCCGAGTCATCCAAGCGAGTGGCCTGCTCTTTCGAGCCCGCCAAGGATGTCAAGGATGTGGCTGTCACCGATGATGGCCGCATGCTTCGTATTGGGACGGCGCTCGATCCTAAATAGGAAAGCGCGCTCGTCGACTTCCTCAAAGCGAACCTCGACGTGTTCGCATGGAAACCCTCCGACATGAAGGGGATCCCGAGAGAAGTTGCCGAGCACAAATTGAACATCAAGCCGGGATCGAAACCGGTCAAGCAGCGCCTGCGCCGCTTCAACGACGACAAGTGCAAGGCCATAGGCGAGGAGATCAAGAAGCTCCTTAGTGCAGGGTTCATCCAAGAAGTGTTCCACCCTGAGTGGCTAGCTAACCCTGTACTTGTAAAGGAGAAAAATGGAGGATGTGTGTTGACTACACGAGCCTTAACAAGGCATGTCCCAAGGATCCGGTTCCTTTGCCTCGCATAGATCAGGTAGTCGATTCAACGGCAGGGTGCGAAACCCTCTGTTTTCTCGATGCGTACTCCGGGTACCACCAGATCGCGATGTGCATAGCGGACCAACTCGCAACGTCCTTCATCACTCCCTTTGGCGCTTACTGTTACAACTCGATGCCATTCGGGCTCAAGAATGCGGGCGCTACGTTTCAAAGATGCATGCGACGCGTTTTTGGCGATCTCATAGGACGAATAATCGAAGCATACGTCGATGACATCGTGGTTAAGTCAAAGAAGACGGGCGATCTAATCCCCGATCTTACGGAAGTTTTTGGGGTTCCAAGGGGCATGCTCCTTGGCTTTGTCGTGTCCGAGCGCGGCATAGAGGCTAATCCCGAGAAGATCTCAGCCATCACTAACATGGGGCTGATCCAGAACCTGAAGGGTGTGCAGCGTGTCACGGGCTGCCTCGCGGCTCTCAGTCGGTTCATCACCCGACTCGTAGTGCGCTGCTTGCCACTATACCGCCTAATGAAGAAGTCCGACCACTTTGCGTGGACACTCGAGGCTCAAGAGGCGCTTGACAAACTCAAGAATCTTCTGAAAAGTCCACCCGTGCTCACGGCACCGATGCCAGAAGAACCAATGCTCCTGTACGTGGCTGCAACAACGCAGGTCGTGAGCGCTGCACTTGTCGTAGAACGAGATGAGCCTGGGAAAACACTCAAGGTGCAGCGGCCAATTTATTTCATAAGTGAGGTTCTCTCCGACTCGAAGACCCTCTACTCTTAGATTCAGAAGCTCGTGTATGCTGTCTTGATTACCAAGCACAAGCTTCGGCATTACTTCGACTCGCACCCCATCACGGTGGTGTCCAAGTACCCCCTTGGGGAGGTGATCCAGAATCCAGAAGCCGAGGGGAGGATAGCAAAGTGGGCCCTCGAGTTAATGGGACAGCATGTGACATACGCACCGCGCAGTGCCATTAAATCACAAGTGCTAGCGGATTTTGTTGCTGAGTGGACAGAGATTCAGACTCCGCCGGCGCCAATCGAGCACGAGACATGCACAATGTATTTCGACGGCTCCGTCATGAAGGAGGGAGCAGGGGCAGGCCTTGTCTTCATCTCGCCTCTAGGCGTGCGTATGGAGTACATGGTCCGACTGCATTTTCCCGCCTCCAACAATGTGGCCGAGTACGAGGCGCTCGTCAACGGCCTTCGGATCGCGATCGAGCTCGGGATTCGCTACCTCGAGATACGCGGGGACTCTGAGCTTGTGGTGGACCAAGTTATGAAAGAGAAAAATTGTGTCGACCCCAAGATGGCGGCCTATTGTCGAACTGTGCGTCAACTAGAAGACAAGTTCCATGGGCTCGAGCTCCATCATGTGCTTCGTGACAACAACAAAGCGGCGGACATCCTCGCCAAAGCAACGTCAAGCCGAAAACTTGTGCTGCACGGTGTGTTTGCCAGTGATCAGCACGTACCATCTGTCCGAGTCGACGGGGAGCAACAACCAGAGACAGAGGAGCCGGAAGTCATGGAGATCGATCAACCGCAAGAGCCAAACTTAGAAGATCCTGATTGGCGGTTTCCAATCCTTGAATGGTTAGTCGAGGGAAAGTTGCCCTCCGACCAGACGGAGGCACGTCGCATCTCGAGGCGAGCCAAATCCTACGTCCTCATCGACGGCGAGCTCCACAAGCGAGGAGCAGCAGATATATTCATGCGCTGCATTCAGAGGGATCAAGGCCGAGACCTACTTCAGGAGATCCATGCCGGCACGTGCGGACATCATGCTGCTGCAAGGACCTTAGTCGGAAAAGCATTCCGACAAGGATTCTATTGGCCCACGGCGCTCGCAGACGCCAAGGACATCGTGCGACGTTGTGCGGGCTGTCAGTTCTACGCTCAACAGACTCATCTCCTGGCGCAAGCGCTTTAGAACATCCCCATCACGTGGTTGTTCACCGTATGGGGGCTGGACATAGTCGGGCCGTTTAGACAAGCGCCCGGGGGCTTCACGCACTTACTCGTGGTAGTCGACAAATTCTCCAAGTGGATCGAAGCCTGACCCGTGGTCAAGGTTCGCTCCAAGGAAGACGTTGCGTTCTTCACCGACATTATCTACCGCTTCGGGATTCCGAACTCGATCATCACAGACAACGGCACACAGTTCACGGGAAAAAAGTTCCTCAATTTCTGCGATGACAACAACATTCGTGTGGACTGGGCTGTAGTTGCACATCCGAGGACCAACGGCCAGGCTGAGAGGGCCAATGGCATGATCCTACAAGGATTGAAGCCCCGGATCTTCAGACGACTTGAGAAGTTTCGGACAAGATGGGTTGCAGAGCTGCCATCCGTCCTCTGGAGCCTGCGCACCATGCTGAGTCGTGCAACCGGCTCTACACCATTCTTCATGGTGCACGGATCAGAGGCGGTACTCCCGACGGATATTGATTATGGGAGCCCGAGAGTCCAGGCTTACACTGAAGAAAGGAACCAGATCGCTCTTGAGGATGCAATCGACCAGCTCGACGAAGCGCGCGATGTGGCGCTCCTACATTCAGCCCGGTACCAGCAAGCTCTGCGGTGCTACTACGAGCGCAACATCCACGAGCATCAATTCCAAGTCGGAGATCTAGTACTTCGACGGGTCATGAGCAACAAGGACCGACACAGGCTCGCGCCCCCATGGGAGGGGCCGTACATCGTCGACCAAGTCCTCCGACCAGGAACATTCAAGCTGCGGCATGAGGACGGCACGATCATCTCCAACGTGTGGAACATAGAACACCTACATTGTTTTTACCCTTGAGTAACGTTCCCCATTTTAAACTTATGATCAGTGAATAATGCAATATATCTTTGTTCTCGCTTCATAAGTTCTCAATCTCCCTATGTTGGCATCTTTTATGTATGTTTCAACGCTATCTAAAGGTTGAGTGGCAAGTGTCCTTGCGCTCATGCAAAAACACTTGCCGCTCGGGGGGCTACCCAGGGCACGATGCCCCCCTTTCGTTTTTCTGTTTTCAAAACAAAAACTCTCCGACAACTTTGTCGTGACCAATCGCAAGAGCGAGCGGTTCTTTTTGACGGAACACCCTTATCTCGCGAAAGGAAAGAATGTCGATCTGTGAGCGTTTTAATGTTGTGGCTTGTCCGACCTTCTTAGCACTTACGTCCCAGCGGCTACAGTGCGAAGACTCGCGAGCACAGCTTGGACCCGCAGGTCGACGTCCGACTACTTTCAAAAAGAACTTGGGCAACCGCTTGGGCTCTGGCTCAAAACGTTTTCTACGAAAAACATGCGAGTCACGTTCTGGACGTCCCTAAGTACTCGGGGGCTACGAACGCGTGGCATTACTTCGCGTCTCAGGTCGAGCTTTCTGACTCTTACGCCCCCGCGGCTACAGAGAAAAGTTCGATCGGCCTGAGTGCCTAAGTACTGCTACGTCGTTCCACGGTCGATCGAGAGTACTCGGGGAATGCGTCAGCAGGTGACGGTTTCAAAACAAAATAAAAAGCTATTCAGTACGGCATGCATACAAATTTTGTTTGACTGTTATACAATTTAATACATCTAATGGGAGGGCCTGGAGCCGTCTTTTGGTGTGTCTCTTGGGATCAGGTCCAGGTCCTTCATCACGGTGTCCGCCATGGCATGAGCAAGGGCGGCGCAATCCTCCTGAATCTTGTCGAGCTCCTCGTTCGAGTATCCAGGGGCCCAACCACCACTCAGCGCCTCAAGGTCCAACCCTTGGTAATGGGAGCAGAACATGGAGAGGACCCGGTGCACCACCTGCCGAGAGGTCGACAGCTCTTTCTCCTTAACGACGCCCAGGAGAAGGTTGATCCGATCGCCGAGCACCTGGGGAGGTATTTTCACGGGCAGAGTGCCGACTTCCATCAAAATCTTGTCAATATGTCGGCCGAGCCTGGCGCGGTGCAGGATGTCCTTCTTGTGCGCCTCCTCCGTCTCGTGTTGTGCCTTTCGAGAATCCTCGAGTTCAGCCCTGACCTCTGGAGACAGGGAACGAGTCGGGTTTGAGCCACAAGGAACACAATCATAAGAAAGAAAGGGTCGAGGCAAGAAGAGCGTACTCGAGAGTTGATCCGCCAAGTTCTTGGTCGTCTCAGACATCTGGTGGATCTTGAGTTCGGCGGCGATGACCTCTTGAGCCTTCTCTGCTAGCTTGACAGCCTGCGCAGCGCGAGCTGTGCGGAGCCCTGTCGAAGCCAAAGAACAAGGCGGCATCAACAACGGTTAACACAGAAAAAGAAACATCACGAAAGTTGGGAACGCAAGGCTGCTCACCCTGAAGATCTCGTGCCAACTTGCTGTTCTCTTCGCGAAGCCAGGTCCCCTCGTCGGTGGCCTCCTGTAGCTTGGTGGAGAGAGTGCCGACCTGTTTATTCGCCGTCCTCAGATCCACCTCGGCATGCACCAGGTCCTGCTGCAAATCCGCCACCTTTTTCTCCAGCGTCGTCTTTCTCCTCAGCGACCGCTTGGGACGCAGCCTCGGCAGCAGCAGCGGCAGCAGCTACGTTCGGAGCTGTCTCAGCAGCAGTTGCGGTAGTGGCGCGCAGCTCCGTGGTGATGGTTTCCGCCTGGGCGAGCTTGGCCTCAAGGGCGGTCTTCTCCAACATGGCGGCATCCGCAGCAGATTGCGCAGCCACCGCACGGTCCTCTACTGACTTCGCCGCAGCCTCAAGAGCGGTCCTCACCGACGCATCGCCTGCCACCGCTCCGACGGCTGCCAGTCGGGCGGCAACCAGCTGCATCTCCAGCTGGGCCTTCTCGGCCTGGAGCTCTTCAATGGTGCGCGCCTTCCTGGCACTACAGCTGGTGAGTAACTGGGTCGGGAGGAAGGTCAATTACAGAAACAGCCCAGAAATAATAACTTCAAGTCAAGGATTGAGGTCAACTAACTCACCGACGAGGCGGGAACGACAAGCTCGTTGATCGCCTGCTCCGCCCATCGAAGGCCCCACTTGAGGCGGTGACGGGCCGTGGCCTCCTCGTCCTCGTCATCCCACGCCTCGACTTCGTGGGCTCCGGTCCATGAGGCGCGCCCAAGGCCCAGACCATGCTCTCCCCCCTCGGTGGCCGAGAAGAAGCGGGCCCCCGAGCTTTCTCTGACCTCTCGGACGGTGATCTGGGAAGCATCGCCCACCACGTCCTTGAGGGAAGCGGTCGCCTGCGCGTCAGGAAGCGGCATGTCTGCGATCACGACCACCTCTGCATCATCGGCGGCAGGCTGGCGCGACGACTGCGGCGACACGACGGGGTCCGGCCCCACTGCTGCCGTCTGGGCCCTGGACTCCTCAGGGCTCACCACGGTCTCCTCAACCGCCACAACGACCTCCTGGGCGGGCGAGATGGGTGCCTCGGTCGGCGGCTCCTCTGGTGCCAACAGGCACCGTTCCAGCTCGGCCGCGTAAGCAGCCGCATTACCACTTTGGAGGTTTGCCCCCCCTGACTCGATGGCCTCCAGGAGCTACGTGGATGATGAGGGAGCTGCCACTTCCTCAGTCTCGCTGCCACCAGCGCCTGACGATGAGGGCGCGCCCGCCTCTGGAGCTGCCTGCGCGCCGACGCTTTGGTCAACGATAGGCGCCGTCGGGGGCTCGATCTGCTCGGGGGCTGCTTGTCCCCCGACCACGTCTCCATCCCCGGACGGAGGAGGAGGAGCTGCCGTCTCTCGGGTCTCGGCCGCCATGCCGACCCGCTCCTCGACTTGCGCTGTCGCTGGCGCGGGTGGAGGAGTTGATGAGTGGGGAGCAGACGGGGCCGTGCGCGCACTCAGGGCCGCGCGCTTACGCGGCACAAGGCTAAGCGCGCCGATATCAGAACGACTAACACAAGGAGAACGAGTCAAGAAGAGCAAGCAAAAAACTCAAGAACAAGATGGCGCGAAACGACACTTATGTGGAGGAGGTGATGCGGGCCTGCTTGACAGGTCTGGAGGTTGCGCCTAACGACTCAAGGGCTGGTCTCTTACCCCCCCCCCCCGTCACGACGGAGGGCGGACTCCGACTATCACCCCGGGTGAGGGGAACCTGCACTGGCGGGGCCCCACCACCGCGGATGACCAGCGACTGAAGACGCCGCTGGGGTGCGTCCACGTTTTCCCCACGTGGCGCGGTCGGAACGGGCGCCGGTGACGCCGATCTTGCTATCGGGGGCGACTGCCTCCTCAGAGAACGCGATCCTCGCCGAGACGTGTCGCCAGAAGGACGGCGGGCGGAAGAATCGTGATCCTCCGGCCACCTGGACGAGTCATCTCGTCGCAGAGACCTCCTCCTCTCCCTCTGCTACTCTTGGCCGCCGGGGCCCAATCGGGAGCGAGTCGCCCTCCGATCCTCTTGATCCGGGTGCGGTGGCGGGCGCGAGCTGGAGCTCATTCCTTGTTCGTGGGCAGCAGGCTCCGGCCGCTACCTCGAGCTGGACACCGCGGCCTGCCGCTGAGGAGGAGGCGACGGAGATGACAGCGCGCTCTGTTGGCGTTTCTCAACATCACCACTAGTTGTACACCTAGAGGGAGCGTATAAGAACAACTGGGTATACCGTAAGCGCACGGAAAACCGCTGTAGCACTTCCCCAAGGAAGGAGAGTATTCCAAGGGTATCAAATCCAAGGAACGGAGTGTACTATCTCCTACTCTAGTATAGATGATCCAAGGACACAACACTGATTGATAGGATAGGTAGAAAGGATCTGCCTCGACCGAGCGCAGAGTCTAGTTACGGTCTCTCAGGTATAGCACTCACTTCGGGCACCAAGCACAAGGCCAATGTGTTGGCTCGAGCCCAACTCGGTACGGGACGTAGAGGGTTGACAAAGGGTCCAACAGGCTGTCACCACTGCGGCCTACCTCTACGCTATGATTGTACGTGGTCTTCGAAGGATAGCTTATGGTCCAGACACCTCGTCTACACCACTTACTATTCCTATGAATCCGCGAGGGAGATACTAGCACTAGCTCAAGGTATGCTCTATCACTCATGCAAGATCACGAATGCACTTTGATCTAACTAGAGACATGCAGGAGCTTCACTTTACTCTAATAGACAAGCTGGCCAACTAGATGCAAACTTATAATCTAAGTCTACTGGATCGAAAGGGTTGTGTTTGAAGAACACAAGCCTCTAAACCAAGAACAAACGAAGAACACAAGAACACAGCAACTAAGCATGCAAACGACTTTAGTCAAAATAGGAAATATCGAAATACTCACTTTAGTCTAGTTGAAGAACAAAGGCACTGCTGAGGATCGTTCTTGAGGAAGATGTCATGAATCATGACATGGCCTCAAGCCTCCCGCCTCACTTCCTAGCACTAATCCTATACAAAGAGCTCTCCTCTCCTAAAGAGAGAGGCTCCAAGCCATAATGACAAGGAGGAGGAGAAGTGTGTGTTCCAAAAGTGAACCCCTCCCCTCCTATTTATAGAGGAGAGAGAGGCTTGCTTCGGGGCTTCAAGTGCTCCTAAATGCCCGGAACTGCAACCAGGGACCAATCAGGGACTAACACATGGAGGGTCGAGATCAGCCGAACCAGAGTCGGTTCGGCCGATCTAGGGTTCGGCCGAAACCCTAGGGCCACGTTGCACCTTGTGCTTTCTCCTGGTGGCTGACTGGTGGGCCCTGAGGTCACTCCCCCGTGCATGCCAAGTTTTCTGACGGTTTTGGGGGATAAGTGGGCCCTTGAATCCATGTGATGTCCATGTGGCGCGTCGTGATTCGTCGGGCTTGCCTCTCTTGGATTGATGACGTCAGTGATCCAGGGGAATCCTAGGTGGCATCCCCTCATTGGCTGGTCTTGAAGTACTTGGATCAAAGACTTGTGCTTTTACTCCTCTTTCTAGTGCTAATCACCTGTATTTGCATAATCACCAATACTTGTGGAAATGATTAGTTTAAGCCCTATTCTAGTGTTGAGGGTCATTTTCCATGCCAAAAGGTACATGTTTGACGGGTAAGAAGTGAGTGAAAATCATCCGTCAACAAATACCCCCACACTCGACCTTTGCTCGTCCCAAGTGAAGGGAAGAACAAGATCAAAGTGAGATATGAAATCCATAGGTATGAAGCAAGCATAAGAGATATTCCAGACCATACCTTGCACTTATGAACTTTGTGAAGTGTCTATCATGCTATCTTGGGTAGTTGAAGAATGGAACAGTCATGAATCAAGTCACTCCTGCTCATCATGTCAAGCACTTGGGGTTTTGCAATAAATTTTCAAAACAAACCTTGCTTAGCTCCTCATTTGATTCTCTCGGGTCACTCAATGTATATATGTCCTCACCAAGGCATTGGATTGCCTTTCTTCACCCTACTTCTAATGATGGCTATATGTAGAGCTCAGGGTAGGATAAAGGATAAGGCATACTTGTATCACATATATTGCAAAGTCAAAGACTGGATCCACAGAGAAAATCAAATCATACAATCAGATCAAGATGTGCATGTATATGGATATGGTGAGTATGGTAAGGTGGATACTAGGCCCGGAATGGGTGCTAGATATTACCATACGTATATGATGAAAGCTGAGGTTGATGGTAAGGTGGACACTAGCCCCAGAATAGACACTAATTATTACCATCTAAGTTATGGAACTCTTTTTTGCATGACCATCTCTCTCCTATTTCTCCATTATTTGGACATGGGCTATCCTTTCCTTTTTTTTCTTTTTTTCATCATGCCTTGAGCATGTGTCTCTTTCTCTTTTTTTTCCTTTTTTTTCATAGCCCATGTCTCTTTTTTGGAGGATACTTTTGGAGAGAGATGTCACACCACATATGGAGCTTTATTTTTATGGAATGGATGAATGATACAATGCTAACTTCTAGTATAGAAGCATAGCAAGGGGAAATAGGTGGTATGCACATGAATCTTGATCATGAAAGTAATGAAAAGAATTCTCACAAGGGTCACAGAATTTGACAAAGCTCAATGCAATAACAAGCAGCATATGAGTAGAAGGTTTTCAACTATATCGAATGGCTCTGGTAGGACGGTGGCATATCAAAGAGGAGCTTTGCAAAGGGTTTTCAAGTTTTCAAATAAAATTCCCAAGCACTCAAACATTCAGAGCGAAGGTCATATCATCAAACCATATCACAAATGTCAACTACTTAGATAAGCATGAGTTCCCTATAATGATATTTGTTCACAAGCATCAAGATGATAGGTAAGGAATAAAACATATGCAAGCCAACCACAGGAATCATGTAGAGCAAGCATAGCACAAATTGCTGAGTTTGATTTCAAATGATAGGAATTGAGATTCAATCAAATTCATGGATAAAGGAGAGTGAGGTAGAGGGTGCACATACCATCGCTTCGGAAGGGTAAGAGATCAAGGGAGACTAGTGGTGATTCGACTGACCATAAGGCAGCTGACTCACTCTAGTTTACCTTGCTCTTGTCATGAAGGCGTAGTCGATGTTGTGCAGCGCCTGTGTGTGGAGTTCTCGAGTGGATATGTCGATGACGAGCTCGAGAGAACTCCCCCACACTGGTGGTTGATCCTGGTGCTATTCTTCAAATAAAAAGTGGAAACAAAAGAGGGACTCTACTGGTTCAAGAACCATAGAGCCTTTATTCAAATTCAAATATTTTTGTTATTTTTTTATTTTCTTGTCACCATATCATTTGCTCGAAAGGGTCAGACCAAGGCTACACATTATACACAAAGGGAAATATACTTACCTTGGACCTTTGAGAGGTCATATGTACCACCTTTGCATGATGTGCAACATGAATCTGGCACCTCAACTTACCTTCCCAGTTGAATTTAGCTCAATGACTTACCCATTCAAATTTGACAATTTTCTGCAGGGGTTAGTCAGCGTATATGCAACTGAGATCTATGAATATATAACTCTAAGGTTCATCAATCAAAACTCGACACCATGTCTTGTTTTGACTGAAGAAGACAATTTTAACCTAAGCACCATGCTTAATTTAAACCAATCTATGAATGCGTGTATACTCAAACATTCAAACCAGAGCATATGAACCTAAATGAAGGAAGCATAAAAGCATGATCAAGCCATCATCAACAAGGGACATAAGTATGAACATAAGACGGTGAACCTCGGGCAACCTCCCGGAAGGGCTTTGTTTAATGTCAAAAGCAAGACTTACCTAGCTAGTGGGCAAGATGCAAGAGCTGACATCACCGCCACACCAGGATAAGATTTGGTAGAGGAGGAACTTTACTCAGGATGCTCACATATCTCCCCCACACTTGAAGTTTGCATTGCTAGGCAACAAAACTCAAGTGTGTGGTGATCAAGCTTCCTTTTGTAAATGTTCCCTCACCTAAGTTTATCTAGGTGTTGCAGCTGATGTGGCTCACATGTACGTAGGCATCACCAGTCCATCTTTCTTCTCAATCTTCACCTGAAAGGTTAGTGACCAAAAATATCTGAAGGACAACTTATCCTGAAAACATGTTCTTACTTTTATTCGAAAAGGGAAATAAAACCTATGCTAATCCAGGCTATCTCCTGGTAGTGCTTTGTTTATTTAAGGTCATAAGCTCGACCATGGGAACTTCATCTTGCAGCTATTGTTGGTGGTGTCATTCCCGTCTCACCACCAATCCTTGATGTATTAGTGAAGCTTCAGCTACAAGGTTAGTGTCACAGCGCACACACAAAATCTGCAATGCTTATGGTAAACATATGCATCTACAATCAACCTTCCAAACGTTTTGCAAATGAGGACCAGAAGGTGGTTGTAGCCCTCATATGTGCTTAGCGCACTAAGCATAACTGACTCTAGAGAGGCATGATGCGAGCATGGTTTATGTGGTAGATCAAGGATGAAACTACCATGCTCGTATGTGGAATCCTTTCCTCCAGACTCCAGAGTCAGTGCCTCGAACGGTTCCATGGCCCATGAATTCTCCATCTCAAGAGAGTCATCGTGGACGATCAATGTTGACTCTCGATCATAATCGAAAGCAACATGGTACGGGCCAGCGGGAAGAGGCTGAAACTCGGTCGAGAATGGTGACAGTCGTTCGTCTTCACAAAGGTGAAGAGGGTCTTCCGAGTCGTACTCATGAGGAGTAGAGGATTCTACACCCTCAATGAGAACGAGATTGGATGACGTGAATGGAGATGAACGTGTCGTTTTCTCGAGCGGGTTTCGCTGGGGAAGAGGCTTCACCATGGGGTGTCCCAAATAGGGGGTAGTAGTGGCGGAAGTGGCTTCCCCAAGATTACCATCTAGGCTCCCTATGGATTTCTCAAAGAATTTATCTAGCGGGGAGCCTAGGAGTAGATCAGGATCGAGGACATCGAAGATGTGAAAGTCTAAGCCAGCCTCAATCCTGTTATGATGAGTGGCACGGCACTTGCGAGCCCCCGACATTCAAGAACGTGCCCAAAGGGACAAGTCTCGAGGAGCATGTCGGATGGTGCTAGCGGGACTCAGCCCAAAAGAGTTTCCGCTAAGTGCCATGGCAAAATGTTAACCTTCATGATGGGGTTACAATGGGCCTCTACGGCAATGCCTCTAATAGAGCAAGGGACAACCAGAGAAGGTGAACTATTCCAAATTACTTCGGAAAATCGTGTCACTCCCTCTGACCATTCCTCCCTCATGGCCTCCTCAGGATATGCTTCATCAGGAGGATCAGGATGCAAAGGAGATACCGTAGTTCTAGGGAAAGGTTCTGTCAGAGGATGTCTAGATGGTTCAGCATGGACAGAAACGGTTTCCCTAAGTTCTTCTTCTTCTGGGTTTCCTTGAGATTTAGCAAGAAGTTTTTCTAAGGGGAAACCTAGAAGAAGATCAAAATCCACGATGTCATAGATGTGGAAATCTAATCGCACCTCTATGTCATCAATGGTGATCGGCACGTCCCTAGCAATCCCTCGACATGGAAAAACACAGCACCACCTGGGACTATGGAAAAGTCTATCAGTCGGGATCAAGGGCACGTCACCCACCAGAGTATCCAAAAGGGTCTCTGGTATGATGCAAGCCCCAACAGTAGGGTCATGGACAGCATCTACGATGTTTCCTCTCATGGAACAGTGGATGATCGTGGAAGTTGAGCCAACCCGAATTGCTTCGGATGTACGCTTCTGAGGTGACCAATCCACTATCGTCCCATGATTCCAAACTTCATTGAGGACTTCATAAAGGTCCAACGATGTCGTAGGCTTCTCGTGCCAAGAGTGATCTGAGGTATTTCTGATGTTTCGAGAAGGATCATCCTCAAATCGGGAAGAGAACTCCGAAAGTTGAATTTCTTCTTCCTTCCATGTTCGTGGTTCGGGAGGGGGCTCAACAGAGGAATCAAGGAAGTCAGAGAATGAAAGCTCAGATTCGGCTATTGAGAGACTCTCATGGACCAACTCAGACTCCAGATGGGGTTCATTGTAAACGATACGGGAAGAAGAGGTTTCTAAGAAGAATTCTAGGATCTCTCTTCTTTCCACTAGAGTTTGGTTTTTGAACGAACCTCTAGCTAAGAGGTTGAGCTCTCGTGCAGATTCCATGTCTATACGAGTATAAAAGGTATACGTCGCTATATCATCAGGTATAGACATGTCTGGGCTAGATGTCGTAAGACGTACGAACCTAGCCCAAGCTGCACCTATGGACTCACCCTCTAATTGCTCAAAGTCAAGGAGTTCACATGGCAAGAGCTCTATGCGTTCATAAAGGGAGAACGAGTCACAAAAGTTTTCTCGTAGTTCTCCCCAATTATTCACATGCTCAGTTGTGTGGGTGTACCATTGCTCCGCTCTATCTATGAGAGAGAATGGGAACAATTTCCACCTCAAAGTTTCTTGTGTCATGCCTGGAATTACCAAGCACGAACACAAGTCCTCGAACTCCTTTAAATGAACATTAGGATCGTCACTAATAGCTCCAGAGAAAGGTTGATTCCGAACCATGGCTATAAAGCCGGGACGAAGCTCGCAGCAAGAAGAGGAAGTTGATGGTTGCTCTAAGACGAACTCGCCCCTAGGGGTAGAGAGGTTTTGACAGAAAGGCATCTCAAAGGGTAGCGGGGGTAAAGGTAGAAGAAAAGAAACAAAAAGGATAACTCGATGGGTAACGGGGGTGAAGGTAGAAGAAAACGAAAAAGATAAATACGAGGACCACTAGGTTCGAAGATAGATACAGCAACCGTTCCCCGGCAATGGCGCCAGAAATGCTTGTTGGTGTTTCTCACTGTCACCACTAGTTGTACACCTAGAGGGAGCGTATAAGAACAACCGGGTATACCGCAAGCGCACGGAAATACCGCTGTAGCACTTCCCCAAGGAAGGAGAGTATTCCAAGGGTATCAAATCCAAGGAACGGGGTGTACTATCTCCTACTCTAGTATAGATGATCCAAGGACACAACACTGATTGACAGGATAGGTAGAAAGGATCTGCCTCGACCGAGCGTAGAGTCTAGTTACGGTCTCTGAGGTATAGCACTCACTTCGGGCACCAAGCAC
The DNA here is from genome assembly GCA_036936925.1 of Cenchrus fungigraminus. Classification (NCBI taxonomy): domain Eukaryota; kingdom Viridiplantae; phylum Streptophyta; class Magnoliopsida; order Poales; family Poaceae; genus Cenchrus; species Cenchrus fungigraminus. The sequence goes on from CM072777.1 coordinate 133,842,412, forward strand.
AAGGCCAATGTGTTGGCTCGAGCCCAACTCGGTACGCGACGTAGAGGGTTGACAAAGGGTCCAACAGGCTGTCACCACTGCGGCCTACCTCTACGCTACGATCGTACGTGGTCTTCGAAGGATAGCTTATGGTCCAGACACCTCGTCTACACCACTTACTATTCCTACGAATCCGTGAGGGAGATACTGGCACTAGCTCAAGGTATGCTCTATCACTCATGCAAGATCACGAATGCACTTTGATCTAACTAGAGACATGCAGGAGCTTGACTTTACTCTAATAGACAAGCTGGCAAACTAGATGCAAACTTATGATCTAAGTCTACTGGATCGAAAGGGTTGTGTTCGAAGAACACGAGCCTCTAAACCAAGAACAAATGAAGAACACAAGAACACAGCAACTAAGCATGCATACGACTTTAGTCTAAATAGGAAATATCGAAATACTCACTTTAGTCTAGTTGAAGAACAAAGGCACCGCTGAGGATCATTCTTGAGGAAGATGTCATGAATCATGACATGGCCTCAAGCCTCCCACCTCACTTCCTAGCACTAATCCTATACAAAGAGCTCTCCTCTCCTAAAGAGAGAGGCTCCAAGCCAAAATGACAAGGAGGAGGAGAAGTGTGTGTCCCAAAAGTGAACCCCTCCCCTCCTATTTATAGAAGAGGGAGAGGCTTGCTTCGGGGCTTCAAGTGCTCCTAAATGCCCGGAACTGCAACCAGGGACCAATCAGGGACTGACACGTGGAGGGCCAAGATCAGCCGAACTAGAGTCGGTTCGGTCGATCTAGGGTTCGGCCGAAACCCTAGGGCCACGTGGCACCGTTGTGCTTTCTCCTGGTGGCTGACTGGTGGGCCCTGAGGTCACTCCCCCGTGCATGCTAAGTTTTCCGACGATTTTGGGGATAAGTGGGCCCTTCAATCCATGTGATGTCCATGTGGTGCTTCGTGATTCGTCGGGCTTGCCTCTCTTGGATTGATGACGTCAGTGATCCAGGGGAATCCTAGGTGGCATCTGTAACATCCCTGGAATTTAAATTATGAAAATGTGAGGAAATTTGAACTTTTCTTTATTGATGATGTGTCACCTTAATTTAAACCCTTTCTAGCCTCTTCCCTTAATCCTATTTAAATAAAACTGTGATGTTTAGTGGGTAAAGTATAAAAATATAAATTCAAATTATGGTAAAGTGGGTGATTTGGATCTTATGGATTTTATTTGGATTTATTGAGTGTGTTTAGAATTTGAATGAAATTCAAATTCAAATCTATTGTTTAAACCTAATTCAATACTAATTTCAAAACCCTATACTAACTTGGGCCAGCTAACCTTCTCTGAGTCTGTTTGTGCACCCCTAACTCCCAGCCCGTGATCACCTTAACCCCCGGAGCTTCGATCGGCCCGTCAACCGGCCCAACCCAACCTAGCCTCGCATCGCACCCCGGCGCCCTGTTCTTCTTCCACCCTTCGCCGCCCTGCACCCCTTCGCCGCGCCGCGCCGCGCCGCACCACCCCGCGCCTAGTCGCCAGACCGCACCGCCCTGCTGCACTAGCACGCACGCCGAGGGCCCGCACGCACGCCCATGCGGACCCCACACTCCCAGCGCCCTCTAACCACTCCTTTGCCATCGCCTTTCCCCCGCTCCAAGCTTTGCAGCGCTGTGCCATGGCACGCCTTTGCTGCCAAGCTAGAGAGGGGACATCCCTGCCCCACGCGGTCTCCCGGTCCCCTCAACCTCCGCGCGCATCAAAACCCCCGTGGCCAAGTCCCTCTTGGCCCCGTCGCCACTTGGGGATTTTCCCCCCAATTCTCTGTTCCGTCGCCGTGTGAGGAGAGGAGGGAAAGGAGGAGGAGAAGGGGGAAGAGGAGAAGTGGGAGGCACTTCTCCGCCGCGACGTGAAGACGAAGCCGAGGATCGAGAAGCCGGAGCCGTCCGTGGTCCGGAGAAGGCTGTCCGCGTGCGAGCAGAAGCCGGAGCAGAGGAAGAAGTCGCACCGCCGCATCACCTCACCGTCGCCGCCGTGATCTTCACCGATGCGGTCGACACTGCTACGCCTACACCTTCGCCTCACGGTGAGCCAGCGATCCGCCCTTTGCTTCTTCCCTCCGCCTTGAATGGGAGTGTGCCCCTGCGCCACACCGCGCCGGCCGCCGTGCCGTGCGCCGAGCTCCGAGCTCGTTGAGTCAGCCCCTGTCCGGCCTTCGCGCCGCTGTCTTTTCTGCAGGATCCCCTACCTATGTCGCCGCCGTGCACCCCAGCGCGTGCAGGCAGGCCTCCGGCCACTAACTCGCCATCGCTTCCTCCACCGCGCCGCGCCAGAGCACCGTCGTGCTGTGCATGTCCGCGAGAGAGAGCCGTGAACTGTTGCCGCCTTCGGTGCATACGTGTGCGCAGGTGCACCTGACCCCGGCGCACTCCAGCGCAGCGCAGTGTTGTCGCCGCCATGTCAACGCCGGTCGCCTCCACGCCGTGCGCGTGTACGTGCGTGTGCACTAACCCTACTGCCGCGCTCGTGTATGTGTGTGCGCGTGTGTCGAATCGCTCACCCCCATGAGCATCGCCACCGCGCCGTGTGGGATCGTTGCCGCTGTCATCGCAGCGCTGCAGCCTCGGCTCGCCGGGACTCGATCGCGCGTCAACCAGCGGTGCCGCATCCAGGTCTTGCCTGTGCTCATACACGTGTCTCGCCAAGCGCACCCAGGCGCTGGCCGAGCCGCGCGGATGTATCCGCTGAAGCGCGTACCGGTTTGCTTTTGCGCTTCGCCCTTGTTGCCGTGCCAACCGTCGCGTCGTCTCTGTGTCGCGCCGAGAGCGCCGCCGCGCTGCGCCGCGCCGGCCAAGGAGCTCCACCCCAGAGCCAAGGCTGTGCCGGAGTAGCTGCTTAACCCTAGGGAGCACTAACTTTTGCTTGCTTGGTCTCCGGAGCCACCGGCACCGACGAACGCCACTCGATGTCGCCGCCGCACCGACGCACGTCGAGGCATGCGTACATGGCGAGGGGATGCCCTGCACCCCAGTAAACTCCAAGGGCCTGTACCAGACTATTCCAGTGCATACTCTTGGAGGTAATGGGCCAACCAGGCCGCTGAAGCCCAAACGGCCCCCTTTCTTTTATTTCTGTGAACTCGGAAATTAGCTTCACGGAGGTCCAGTGGACTAAGCTTTTTGGGCTCTTTGGGCCGAGTCCACTGGGCCGAATCCGGCCCACTAACACTTTTGGCCCACTAAGGCCCAATGACCTGTGATGATGATGTCACGATGACATCATGCTGACGTCATCAGCTATTTTCAAAATAAAAACCCTTTTCTGTTTTATAAATGAATTTGGAAATTATTTTATAAATCCTTTAACCTTTGAAAATTCATAACTAATTATTTATAACTCCGAAAAATATGAAACCAGTTTCATTATTTTTCTAAAAATGAGACGGTGCTGTTTGAGGGTAGTTTGGTTCTGTTTGGATCTTTTAAAATTGGGTTTCTTTGGATTTATGCTTAGTTGTTTGCCGGTAATTTAGTGTCTCGTATCTCGTGCTGCACAGACCCGAGCTACGACCAGGAGGAGGCCTACGACCCAGACTAGGACTACGGACACCAGCCAGGTGTCATGTCACTCCCAACTATTTAGATCCTATGCATGCTTTAGTTGCTAGTGCTTAATTACTTTTGATGCATGATTTTAAATTGCATAGACAATTGATTAGCCATGCCTTGTAATTGTTTATCTTGTCCTTGGAATACCTACTTTTGGAACTAGCTACAGACCCCTAGCTAGTTTCCCGACTTTATTCATCCATATATTTTATCCTTAGTTATGAATGGATCTCAGGTTTGGACCGAGGTTGGGATACCTCGGAACTCTTGCGTGTGTTTTGGGTGAGTGTGTATCCTTGATGTGTTACCGCAGGAGCGAGCCGCTTTGGTTTCTTGTGAATGCCTGTCTAGGGGAGATGTGACCTAGCCTCTCGCCCTAGTGGTGTGTCGGACGATTGGAGTTGGTGAGTGCTCGCTCTAGCAATTAAGGACCGATCAACAGTTTAACCGTGATCTTTGGGCTATTTACGTGCAAACCGTTTGCCTTGTTATGGGCGGGGTTCGGTCCGAGAACTAGTATGTGGATGGCATCCAGCCTGTAGGCGGACCGGTGTGGTCGTGTGAGGGGGACGGGTATTACCCCCTGAGTAGACGTCGCCCCGGCTTCTCCGGGGATGGTTTCACAGCTTCGAGGCCCTACTGGCAAGTTTCGCGCCCCAGTCAGGATGAGTCAGGCTCGAAGAGGCAGGAGAGTGCCATCTACTGCTAGGTCTCCGGCCGTTAGGTAGAGAGGTGGATCAGGGGCACTCGATTCTGCTCTACTCGGCGGGTCCAGTTGTACAACCTCTGCAGAGTGTTAAACCTATAGCTATAGTCCGTGTCCACTGGTATGGACAGCCCACGGGTCTGTTACTCTAGCTAGTCTCCTCTTGTGCTGCTTTCTCCCCCCTGTGTGTGTGTGAGCCCGGCTTTGTGCTGTTGAGACATGGGAATAGGAGTTGGTGACCCCACGTCGCAGATGAGAGTGGGATGTTGTATCTTGGTTGAGATCCAGTACTTGGTGTTCTTTCCTTGTTGGGGTGTTGACCCCGGAGGCATTGTCCTCGGAGGTGTGGATCTCCTCAGAGATGGAGACCTCTTAGCTTTTCTGCTTACCTTGATGTAGCTACTGCTGCTTGCATAACCTTCTACAGCCATAAATAGGTTTACTCATGTATATTAGAATTATTCTCTCTTGCTTTTGCTCTTTGTTGGGAAGCTGACATGACCAACTCGCTTATCGAGTAGATGACGGGTTTTCAGACCAGGAGCCGGACTACGACTTTGAGCACGATGGATGGGAGGATTGAGGCTCGCTCTACACTCGAGTTGCCTGCGAATATGGAGTCTACTTCGCCACATGAGAGCCGTTGCGTAGATATTTACTCTGTTTGATTCAGTCCTGTTGGACTTGTACCCGGCATGTGCCGAAATGATGTACTCAGATGCTTAATTATAATATTATTATGTGGACCTTCATGTATTTCCTTCTGTTGTACGGTTTTTCTTTAATTTCTGAGACAGGGATTTGCACATGATAGCCTCCTGGGACTATCACAGAGGTACAGGGATAGGGTTCCCTTCTTTGGAAACCCGGTTCGTTTCAGCATCCCCTCAGTGGCTGGTCTTGTAGTACTTGGATCAAAGACTTGTGCTTTTACTCCTTTTTCTAGTGCTAATCACCTGTATTTGCATAATCACCAACACTTGTGGAAATAATTAGTTTAAGTCCTATTCTAGTGTTGAGGATCATTTTCCATGCCAAAAGGTACATGTTTGACGGGTAAGAAGTGAGTGAAAATCAGTCGTTAACACGCTCCAGTCAACACTGGCGCCACCATCATCACCAGACCACGGCGGCGACGACGAAGGGTCCTCGTCCGAGGAGACGGTGCCCTCCTTCATCCTCCTACGCTTAGCGCGGCGGTCGTTCCGCTCGCGCTTCGCAATCTCCTTATCCTTGTGCTGGGCCTTGCGATCGGCCCTCCTCTTGTCTGCGGTAGCCTGGGCGCGATTCAGCATCTCATCCTGAGGGAGAGGCGGCCTCGCGGGGAGAGGGGCCGCAGGCCTCAACTAAAGGCAAGGGAGAAAACAAGAAATCAACACGAAGAACGCAAGATAGTCGAAGTATCGAGCGGAAGGAAGAAGAACTTACATATTTTTTGGTCCCCTCTCGAGGGAGCATGGGAAGAAGTCGGGGCGGCGGCCACGAGTAGGTGGCCTTCCCGATTACCTGCCCCACGCGTCGTTGGACCTCGTCCAACGAGGGAAGCCGGGGCGTCGACACAGTCCCAATGAAGGGAGCCCTGTCCGGCGTCATCTGGCAGATGCGCAGGCGACGTCGCTGGAGCAGGATGACCCCCAGCGCGTGGTACTGGCCGATGACGGCCGCCAAGTCAACCCCGGCATCACGCAGCTTGGTCAGCACCACCCAGCAATCCCCGAGCAGCTTCTCCTGCTCCGCCTCCGGGGGCCCGTAGTTCCAGTTTGCCAGCGCCTCGGCGATTGAGGTGCCGATATACTTCAGCAGTGGATGGTCGGGGTCGTCCTTGAGGTAGAACCACCCTTTGTGCCAGCTGCTATTGGAGCTTGTCAGCGTGCCGGAGATGTACTCGTCGCTCCTCTTCGTCTTCATCCGAAGATTGGCGCACCCGATTATGGCCGGGAGAGGCCTGTCCTTCAGGCACACGAACTTGAAGAAGTACCGGAAGAGGTGCCAGTGTGCCCCCACTCCCAGGTACCCCTGGCACAAGGCCTCGAACGCTGCCATCTGTTGGATGCTGTTTGAGTTGAGGTAGTGGAGCTGCAGCCGGTACTCCGCGAGGACGGCGCGGATGAATCGACCCGCGGGAACGGAGAAGCCCCGCTCGTGAAACGTCACGAACGAGACAACGTAGTCGTCCGGCGGGTGCGGCACCGACTCGTTGCCCAGAACTTTCCACTCCTCAGCGGCAGTGAGGACCGGCAGCTGACCAGCGGTGACGAGTCACTGGAGGATTGAGCGAGAGACATTGGAGCGCGTCCAGTTCGACATGGTGTCTGTCGAGCTCGGGGGCGAGAAGCAGATTGAGGAAGCAGCGGCGGCAGCCCAAGGGTTAAGAGCGGACGGTTGAACGGCGCCGGCAAAGGCAAGGAACCGAGGGAGGAAAGTACGGAACTCAACCGGCACGCGGTTTATAAGGGGCAGGCGTGGATGCTGGCATTTAATGCTGGTCCCACCACGCCGTAAAACCGCCCGCTCGGTGGGCTCGTCCCCCGAGGTGACAGGGGCACGCCCGCGTGACGGTTCGATACCAGGTGGGCCTGCAGGTCTGAACCTGCAGTGTACCATCCTCTCCAACTGTCACCGTTGCCACGTCAGCCACGACCGGCAAACACAGACACAACTACCGATACGCCCATGATCGCCACGACCGAAGTCCTCCAAGACAACAACAACATTTCAAGATTCAAAACCCCATAAACGAGTCTACAACTCCTTCATGGGCTCGGGGGCTACATCCGGCGGATGCGCTCATGCGCACCCGCCGAATAAATCAAAGAACAAAAACCACAATATTTCCCCGATGTTGAGCCTGCAAACAAGTCTACAACTCCTTCGCATGCTCGGGGGCTACTGACGAGGGCCTGAATTAGGGCCCCCTAAGCAACAAGATAATCAACCTGGAAGTGGAGTCCTCTGACACCATTGACAATGTGAAGGCTAAGATCCAGGACAGAGAGGGATGCAGATCTTTGTCAAGACCCTCACTGACAAGACTTCCCCACTTCTGAGTATCTTCCGCCTCGCCCGAGTACGCCTTGTCTTCAAGCGCTCTCCGCTTCGCACGAGTACTCTCCGCTTCGCACGAGTACTCTCCGCCTCGCACGAGAACGCTTCGTCTCCGAGTACGATCCGCCTCGCCTCCGACTACCCGCTCGCACAAGTAACCTCCGTCTCCGACTAAGACGAGGTCCACGTGGGGGAGCCGAAGTGTGGGTCCGGGGTCCCACACGAACGTGGCGCCGCCCCAGCCCCCAAGCTTCTTCGCAATGACATGCGTGACGCCGGATTCCACACCATGCAAAGACCGCAGCTGGCGCAACGGGAGGACGGCTGGGTCTGACAAGGGTCGTAATGGCGTACAGTGCACCCCCACAACCTCCGACACGCCATCACATCCAACGCCAGCTGCACGCCACCCCCGTCAGAGCGTGCACTCGATTACCACCTACAGGCACTTAGGCCATAATGTGGCGGGCCTAAGTCACTCTCAAGAAGGTTGAGTCACCACATGAACTACTCGGAGGAGATGCCAAGTGTCCGGAACAAACAGTGGCAGCAGCACACGCGGCAGCCTCCATCAACACCACAGCTCAGCGCCCTCCCACGCCATCTGATGGACATCAATGACGGAAAGGACTTCACAACACCGTAGCACTGTAGCTTATTTTCTTTTTTCCCTCTTTGCCCCTTGCCCTTATGTCTATAAAAGGGGGAGGAGTGCAACGTACATAGGGACTGACCGATCACAAAGTTTGTAACCCCTACTACAGACATCCCTGGCATAGGAACATGAGTACTCAGAACTGGACGTAGGGTATTACTCCTCGGAGGCCCGAACCAGTATAAATCCCTTGTGTCTCTCGTGTCAACCATCCGGATCCGACACATGATTCGATACAAATCTACTGCCGGCGGTTGAGAACCCCGACACGGTGTCGCCATGGCCGCCTGCGACGAGCCTGCAACAGCCGGTGTCGCTCCGCCCGCCGGCGACGACCCTGCACCAGCCGGTGTCATTCTGCCCGCCACCGGTGTCGCTCCGCCCGCCGCCGGTGTCGCTCCGCCCACCAACTGTGTCTCCTGCGTCCCAAGAGGCGGCGCCTGTGTGAACTGTGACGCGCCAAGCTCCTAGCCGTCTGTCGCACCCATGGGCGCAAGAAAGTCGTGGAACCCAAACTCGTCCCACGCCAGCTGGTCGTCAGGGGACTCCATCGAGGCCGCGGTCAGGTTGAAACCTGCAACGAATAGTATTATTTTTGCACGTATCGTACTTATCGAATTTTACTGTAATAGTTAACGTCGTTACCATGCTGGAAGACAGGTGCAGTGGACGAGGAAGGAATATATGCCGCCGGAAAGACCGGCGGTCTAGGTGTTGTCGTCTCTGGCTGTGAAGCCCCGGTGAAACCTCCTAGTCCCATCGGAAAGACCGGCGGTCTAGGTGTTGTCGTCTCCGGCTGTCGAGCCCCGGTGAAACCTCCTAGTCCCGTCGGAAAGACTGGCAGTCGCCCTGTATGATTAAAATATAGTATAACAAAAACACACAACAACTTCGTGCATTAGTTGAAAAGAAGGTCCAGTGAAAGTACCTGAGCCGGGGAAAACAAACGGTCGCTGCACGTAGGTGTGCGCACCCTGCGGCTATGGCTGCTGTTGTGCCGTCAGAGCCGAGAAAGTAGCACGTGCAAAGGTGGAAGGCGCCTGGTACGAACGAGCTGTCGAGGCGGAGCTCGAGGACGACGCTGGGTGGTGCGGAAGAAGAGGAATGTCTGCGGCCCAGGCGTAGTTCACGACGGCGGTGTACCTCGTGGCAAATCGAGGATCCTGTTGTACGTGTGGCGGTGCTGTTGAGTCCCCAGGTAAAACATGCCTCCCTCGCAGCCGCTGCGATCTGCACGATCTCAGCAAGCGCGTCGTGCTGCTCACGAAATTAGTAGCACATGTTATAATGGATAGATACATGAATTAAATATGATTGCAGTATCGTAGCTTACCGCTGTGTCTGTGGTCTGGTCTCGTCGCACCGGGTACATGGCGTCCGGCAGTAGCCTGTCGTGGTCCGGGATCGGTGGCGGTGGCGGGGCAGCAGGGACGTACGTCACCCGCGTCCGTGTCCTCGGGAGGTACCACTTAAGGTACGCTACCCAGGCCGCGCCGTCGTGAAGGCGGTGCTCGGTGACAACGGCATCCTCGTCTACCGCGGATGCCCACTCGTCCACGTACGACTGCAACCTGTCGACGAATGACATCACCGCTGACACGCCCTTACGCGTCCAACTAGCATAGATGAAACAAAAAATTATTTTCAACTTACTACTTGTAACAGAAAAAAAATTATAACTGGCTCATGGTAACTCACCTATGCGTTGTGGGCGGTAGACGTGGCGCAACAGGTACAGGCAACTCCTGGTAGAGGCCAAACTGCCTCATCACCCGATGGACCGCGTACTCCTCGACGTAGACGTCGAACACCAATCATCGCCACGTCATCCAGTACGCCTGGTCTCGCAAGCACAGCGACGAGAGGCCCTGTGGTGCGCGGGCAGCGACCATGGCAGGAGTGTACGGCGTCCACCGAACCTGGGCATCGAGCATCCGGTCGATCTGACCCACGAAGTCCTTGTACGCCTTCTTCGCCTGCTTCCCAGCCCAAACGTGCTGCACAGAACATGAAAAGTTAATTAAATCGAACTAAGGAGCTCATTAAGCGAAGAAAACGATAAGGGAGGTCATTACCTTCCGGAGGCACCACAGAGAACCCATGGTGGGGAGGTCCGCTGGGTCGGTGTCAGCTGGCAGCGGCTCGTACTCCGAGAGGTCGGCCTTGGGCCGACCGATGTCGAACCGCTCATGGATCCACATCTGCAGCAGGAGAGGACAACCCAGGAGGATCCCCTCCCTACTCGCTGGCTTCGCCACGCCCGAACACAACCCCCAGTAGGTAGCGGCCAGAACAGCGCTGCCCCAGCTGATCTGGGGCACCTCATCGAGGGGGGAGTCGGCGATCCTCTGAGCCCAGGGGAGCAGGTACCTCGACACCGAGTCTCCCGCTGACTCGCAGAACATCACCCACCCGAACAGCCAGAGCAGGTACACCTCCAGAAACCTGTCCGACGTCTGGTCCTCGGCCTCGTCCGCCATGTAGTCAGCCTGCACACAAAGGTCCATCGTCACATTCATTTAAAATGCATACAAACATTGAAAATAAGAGTTAGAAACACGTACGCTGAACTGCTGGATCCACGTCCAGGTAGGACCGTGGGAGTTGGCGAAAGGCACGTACGGCTGAGGTGCGCGATCATTCCGAGGAACGTTCGCGAACCGAGCAAGGAAGTCGGCCTGCCACATCGCGGGGATGTCGATAGGCCCCATCGCCTCGCCAGCACACGGGAGTCCTCCCAAAAACGCGGCGTTCTCCAGACTGAGCGTCATCTCGCCGACGGGGAAGTGGAAAGTGTGCGTCTCTGGTCGCCACCGGTCCATAAACGCGGCGATCAGAGGGGCGTCATAGCTGAACCGCGTCAACCGCTCTGCCCGGGGAACCTCAGCTCGTAGCTTGTCCCCCTCGACCAATCGCGCGAAAGGAAGAAGTCCTCAAGCATGTAGCTTGTAACAAAAAAACAAAAATAATTTACTTAACGCAATTACTAATGTAAAGAAAAAGAAATAAATATAACAAATGAATTACGTACTTCGGAATCCAGTACTGGTGTATCAGCATCAACGTGCGGGTGGTCCGGCAACGTATACTGCCGGGCGTCTATCCAAGAACGACCGAGACGTACGAGCGGTGGTCCTCCGCCTCCTCGAACAACTCCGGCCGTACGTACTCTAACAGTGCCTGAGCCATAGCTGCAAAAAAATAAATTTTAATCAATTAGTTGAATTATATCAATTTAAATGAATTATGTGAATTAAAACTATTTTCTTAGAATTTTAAATCAATTTAATCCAATTATTTGAATTATAACCATTTTCTTGGAATTTTATATCAATTTAAACGAATTTTTTGAATTATAACTATTTTCTACGAATTTTATATCAGTTTAAACGAATTATGTGAATTAAAACTATTTTCTATGAATTTTAAATCAATTTAATCTAATTATTTAAATTATAACCATTTTCTAGGAATTTTATATCAATTTAAACGAATTTTTTGAATTATAACTACTTTCTACGAATTTTATATCAATTTAAACGAATTATGTGAATTAAAACTATTTTCTAAGAATTTTATATCAATTCAAACGAATTATGTGAATTAAAACTATTTTCTACGAATTTTATATCAATTCAAACGAATTATTTGAATTACAACTATTTTCTAAGAATATTATGTCAATTTAATCTAATTATTTGAAATATAACCATTTTAGGAATTTTATATCAATTTCAATGAACTATTTGAATTATAACAATTTTCTAAGAATTTTATATCAAGTTAATCAAATTATTTGAATTATAATTATTTTCTACGAATTTTATGTCAATTTAATCTAATTATTCGAATTAAAACTATTTTCTACAAAATTTATATGCATTTAAACGAATTTTGATAATTATAACCATTTTCTACGAATTTTATATCAATTTAAACAAATTTTATGAATTATAACTATTTTCTACTAATTTTATTTGAATTATAACTATTTCTAAAATTTCTAAACTAAGTTAACTAAACTAACTAAACTACACTAACTAACTACACTAACTAAACTACACTAACTAAACTACACTAACTAACTAAACTACACTAAAGTTAGAAACATACCTGAGTCAAAAGTGCTCCGAAGGTTGAAAGCCGAAGGTTTAGGAGGAGAGAGGGAGGGAGGGAGGAGGGGGTGGCGGCAGCCGTCGGCCCCTTATATAGGGGTGAGGCTGCCGCCGTCAGGGTGTTTTTTACCGACCGATTAATTTAAACCGCCGGCGCCCGGTAGCGGCTAACCGGAGTGGTTTGAGCGGTTTTCGCAACAAAAACATATCAATCCCACAAATAAAATCTGTGTAAATAAAACCTCCCTAAAATACAATGTCCCATAATACACCTAACTCATATATACACTACACCTAAGTCAAAGTACCTACCTAAGTCATATAATCACCTAAATCAAACCTACCTAAGTCATATAATCACCTATATCAAATCTACAAGAACCATTTATACATATGAACAATATTTTACCTAAATACTACATCCAATCATTCATATCTACATTAAAAGACACCTAAAAGAGGGATTAGGAGCTTACCCTGGAAACCGGGGAAACCGGCCGGCTAGCCGCTGCTACCGCGCGGTCGCCGGCGCTAACCGCGCGGCGAACCGCGTGGGAACGGTAGATCCACGGACCCGGTTGCGCGGTCGGCGGCGGATCCGCCTGAGCGAGCTGCAGACAGGGACGAGAGAGAGGAGAGAGTGACTGCGGTGAGGGAGATTTTTTACCCTGCGCCGTATTTTGACCCCCCAGCCTTTGGGCCGAACTGGGCCTTAATGGGCCGGCAGGTTTTTTTCCTTTTTTTTCTTTCCTCATTTAACTTCTAATGCTCGTAAAATATGCTAAATCAACGAAATTTGGAATAATTTTGACACCATTAGAATCCACGCAACTCGAAGTATTTTTAGGAATATTTTGGGATTTTTTTTTCAAATTTGAAATTTGAACGGTTTGAAACCGGTCCAAACCGAAACCGCACTGCGGCGGTTTCACCGGTAACCGCGGTATAAATTGCAGTTTCGGTTGGTAAAAAAACCCTGGCCGTCGTACCCCACGCGTGGCAGGTAGGGTTCCTGCCGCCGTGTGATACGGCGATAGGAACCTGGCCCCACAAGCCAGTACCCCCGACCGTTGGTGACACCCCTGACGCCGTGCCACACGGCGGTAGGAGTCCCTGCCGCCGTGTGGTACGGCGGCAGACGTATATTTCTCGTAATTTTTGTTTTCATCATTTATTTTTCGGAAATCAACGAAAAAATATATTAAAAAAGTCCAGGATGACCGAGGGTACAGCAAGCCAAGCCCAAGAACAATGACCATTGGGAGAGAAAACAGGGCACTCACAAAACACATGGAGCTGCGGAAGACGAAGGTCCTGCAGGTTGGCTCGGCAGTGGATTGATGCAGAGGCAAGAGCCCCCCTCCCACCCGCGCACTGGGCGCGACGCTTTCGCTGCAAATCCACCACCAACACAGAAGCTGCAAGGCGGCGAGCGAGCCCAAAAACACAAGAGAGTGAGAATGTGCAGAAGTAGGGCACCTCCCCAAGCGGAGGTGGGGCACCTCCCACGCGCCGGGTGTGGTACTTTCGTCGCACATCTCTGGCGGTCTTCATGGCAAAGCTCAGCAAGTGGCACCAGACAGGAAGGCGAAGCACCCCGAGGAGAGGGGTACCCGCGCCGCCACCGCGGTCATCCACAATGGTGGCACAACATAAGCCTTGGTGTGCCAACACGAATGGCGAGCGCGCCGCCGCGGGCACCTCACATTGCCACCAGACGGCAGCCACCACACGTTGTGTGCCCACAGCCGCGGCCGCCGAGAAGAACAGTGGCAGCCGCCAGGTGAACACAGCAGAGCCGACCGCGAGCGGAGTCCACAGGACCCTTGCTCCCGACGCCTCGGCGACCATGGACTACTCACCCCATGGGCAGCCGCGGGAAGATGAAGGGCAGCAGCAGAGCCTCGCCGACGAGGTAGGGGCGCACCCGGCGAACCAACGAGAGGCAGCAACAACTAGCGTAGGTTGACCAGCCGACACGAGTGTCGCCCCCCAGAAGCACCCGACCAGGCGCCGCCAGGGGAGGGCCCAATGGCTCGGGTGGTGCCGGGTTCGTGGGGGTCAGAGTTGGATCTGAGCCGCGCAGGCCCGAAGCCGACGATCACCGTCAGCAGCATCCATGGGGGAGGCAGAGGAAGGGAGCAGGGAGGGTGCGAATAGAGCAAGAACCTCGCGTGGGGGGTGGTTGTGCAGTAGATCCGGACCCCATGCTCGGAATCTGGTGAAGGAGGGGGCAGCACCGCCGATAGCGGTCGGAGCCGCGCCGGAGGGGCATTGGGGCTACCACGAGATACCCTCCACGCCAGGACACACGCGAGCGAGCCATGCAGAGATGCCCCGCCTCCGCCATCCCGGGGGACGCACAGGTTTTCCCGGCTGCTCCCCTCCAGCGGAGGCGAGGTGGGGAGAGGCGAGGGAAGGGGCGGCGGCGTCGCAGTCGCTGTTGCCCGAGCAGGGAGCGACGCGAGGGTAGGCCACCTACAGGTCCAGATGGCAGCCTCGGAAATCATGTCTTCATGACCTCATATCTTGTAAGAAAATAATGCAGTTAGCCGCTTGCCGATCTAACATGTTTTCACAGCAACACGATCGTGTTTAGATTTTTTTTGACACCTGCATTATAGTATATTAAGCAGCTAGTTTTACAGAAAAGTCCTCCGAAGAAGACTGAATTACAACTTGGTCCATTGACCGGATAAGAAGAGCACCAACTACAGAGACGCGAATGACGACAAGCTCATCGACGGACGGTAGTAGAGGCGACCATGGCGCATACAGCCAAATCGAAGGCCGTGCAAAGCAACGGTTGTAGATGGATCGACAGAGCCATTGAGGAGGCACACACCGGGCGACCGAATGATGTGCTGATTGTCATCGCTGGAGGTTGAAGGAGGAACTTCAAGTCGAAATCCAAGGGGGACGAGGTCGTCGAGGCACCATCTGATGCAGAGTTGCTTGGTGGTAGTCTTGGTCAACTAGATCTGAGGCTGCATAGTAGAGGTGGAGGCGGCAGGAGGAACCAAGTTGAGGAGGAGGAGAAGGCCAGCACCTGGGACCAGATCCACCCAACCAGGAGACAGATCTAAAGGTACAGCCCCCAAATCGACCTCAAACCCAAGCGGATCTGGGGTGGTGGCATGGAACCTCAAGCACCAGAGGAGGAGGGGGAGGGCGGAGGTGGAGGCGGAGATGCTTGAGGGGGTGAGTTTATTTTATTGAAGCATACCTTATGGGAAGCTACGGCGGCGAAGAGGTTGCTGGCGACAGCGACGAGGATGACGACGGCCACAACCCAGGAGCACATGCCACCCAGGGTAGGATCCCGAACCTAGGACAATCCTACGTGCGTCGTCCCGACAGGATCCTACCCGGGCGACGTTCGTTGGTCTTTCGTCGGATTTTCCCGGCGACACCGGTCTGACCGGTGACCCGCACCGGTCTGACCGGTGCCTGCGTGGAGGTGCTGCAAGGAGCTCCTCCGCGTGCTTGTTGGCTCCGAAAAGGCGTGAACAAATTGGCGACCCCGCTGGGGAAGAAATCAGGTACAAGCAATATGGTGTCGTATAAAGATCTACGCAAGTTGCACCAACCATGTACCTTCGACATAATGATAGAGATGTACTCCTCAGGTCACTTATCTGGTGCTATATCCGTCATTGAGAATTTTCGTCTCAAATCTTTGATTAATAAAAAGGATAGTGTAGATTCAATTCCTGTTGTTCAAAAGTTGGTTATTGAAAAGCCGGCTATTGATATTATTAATCATCGCAAACCTTTGCCAACTTGTGATGTTGTTGGTCAAGAAACAAGTCGGTCGTCTCTAGCCGAAATTGTTAACCTAAAATCCCCTAGCAAGAGCATAGATGCTACATCTAGTACTTTTCGACGCTTGGGGGGCAACAAAACAAAGGCAACGGTACCGGTTGCGCTGTGACCAGTCTGACCAGTGCCCGAACTGGTCTGACCGGTGCCCAAACCGATCTAACCGCCTCATCTAGGGTTTCGCAAAAATAAATCTAAACCAAAGATGGTTAAGCCTGAAAAAATCGAGATTGGTGTTTAGAAAACAATCAAATCTAAAGGTCGTAAGCATCAAAGAGAAAAGCCGAAGCTCAATGAAAAACTTCCGGCTAAATCTCAAAGACAAAATAATGTCAATGGTGCTAATCGGTTTAAAAAATTCTAAACGCCCAAAATCTTCTCCTAGAAAGAAGTTCCATAACGAGAATCGGTGATGCGGTAACTCTCACAAATCAACGCCATTTCCTCCATATGGATCATCAATGCCTATGCCATGGGAACCTTACTTTAATATGCATTATTTTTTCCTTCATGGTATTATAATTCATATATGCCGTCTCCTAGTTATTTCTGTCTAAATTATATTACCTATAAGGAGTCGGTAATTAATGAGTCATCACCTATGCATAATGACCGTTTTGATCAAAAGAATCGGTCAACACAGAAAAATAAGTGAAAGGTGATCAAACAAGTCTATCGTGTCAAAAAAACGGTAGATTAAATAAAAATTCAGATTTGACACTAGACATAGAAAAGTCGTATATTGAAAAAATATCGGCTAGTTCTACTGATCAAATTGTCCCCAATAATAAACATGTCGCAAATAATATAGCTGAACAACAATCATGTTCGGCTGGGGGGCAACATGATCTCAAAGTGTCCGGTTCTCAAGGCACCGGTCTCACCGGTGTTCCAACCGGTCTGACCGGTCTTGCCAGAAAATTTGGTGGAGCTGCAAATTTCATGCCAAAGAGCAAGGTGATGAGGAAGAAGCCAAGCTTTGATGAGTTGTTGCATAAGTATCAAAAGATAGCCGAGCAAAAGAAAAACAACCGGCAAGGAGATGATCAAAGTAGGAATTCTTCATCACCAAAAGCAAAGAAGCATCGGCGGTCATCACATTGGTCTTCATCATTTATCCCATCGATGCATGTGCCATGGAATGCTTATTCAGGTATAAACAATTTCAATCCATGATTTTGGTATAACCCTTGGTCTTTTTTTGCAACTATCAATATTATGCTTGTGATGCACCAAGGAACTACGGTTGGCCACCATGGGCGGACGGCACCAAGGAACATAATATAGTAGTCTATAATAGTATAATCAATAATGTAATAACACTTAAACTTATCAAATTTCAGGTAACTTTGGTAAATTATGTAAGTTCGGTTCGGTTTCAGTATTTACCTCGGTACTTCGATTCCTAAAAACTCAGAACCGAACATGGAACCGAATATTTCGGTTTCGGTAAATTTTGGTTCGGTTCTCGGTAATTTCGGTTCGGTTCTCGGTATTTTTTGCCCAGACTGAAGCGCCCATATGAGCAGGGTCAGAGCCACCAGGCCCCGCCATGGGAGGATGGCTGTAGGATGCCCACGCGAGGTCGGGCCGCCGGCCCCAGGACAATGCTGCTGCTGGGCTCCGAATCGCCAGGAAGAAGAGTCTCTGACCTAGATCTAGAATAGGTGAAAGAGAAGGAGAGAAGAAGTAACCAGGAGATCCTCGCCGCTGTCCCTAAGGTCATTAGGCATCCGGCCACGCTCTCAAGCGGTGACGAGGCTGGGGAGTGGCCGGGGCGGGGTCGACGGCGTGGAGTGTGGGAGCCGCCCGTGCCGCCCCCTGGAGCAACGCGGGGGCGCTGGGTTAGTGGCGAATCCCAGATGGATGAAAGCACTTTGGTTGTAGCAATCAGGTTGTTCAGATGTGCTGCCAGCTTATTAGCCATTCGAGAATAGGATGCAGCTCAGGAAATAAGGTACGCACTCGATCTAGCGTCACTTTCACGGTCCTCAACAGCGATCAAGAATTCGGCGCTTCAAATTAAAGTGGGAGACACCATACAAAACTTTTCCACTTATTACAGGCTCGTCATAATCGGAGCCAAAAAGTTTTACATCCCCCAGTCAACTAGGAATAGATAATTTATACTCCCTCCGTCCATAAATATATGAAGTTTAGGACAAGCTAGTTAGCTCATTGTTGAACTAATTTACTTATCCTAAACATAATATATTTGAGAACAGAGGTAGTATTTAAGATACTTTAGGGTGGGAGCATTGCATCATGGCTAGATCGGAGCGCGGTAGCAACATCAACAAAATCAGCATGTAGAGCACCAGCATTGTAACCATTTACATTCGCCGGAAGTGTTCTGGGGGCTTTCATCTAGGCATGTAGGCTCGCAACTGATATTAGTGCCCCAGCACAATCCATGATAATTGCCGCTCAAGTGCCAACAATCATCAGCTTGCACGTGTGCGACCATTGAACATACTAGCACATGCAAGAACGTGGTTAATTGGCGGAAAGATTAATCAAAACAACATATATTATAAGTTGCATACACTAGCCAATTAAACGCAGAAATTTAAGCTATTAGGAGAGACACTATTTTCAACAGTTGATATATGTGCACATACATACCGGCGGCCACGATGACAATTATAAGCACGGCTGTAGAGAGATTCTTTACTGAAGGCGCCATTGCTTCTCTTGCTTTGAGAACTTTTGTATGTCAAAGAAAAGAAGGTGTGGGCTATGACTATGTGTTGTGGATGATCGAGTGATGATGAAGTCCTTCAATATATATACACGTCACATGCTTAGTGTGCTCCGCAGTACTAGGTATTATCGAGTCCATCACGGAAATACAGCCAAATAAAAGTAAACATGGCACCATCATGTTGCATTGGTACTAACTAATTAACCAACGTACGTACCTTGTGTGCTGATACACTCGAAGCTCGCCAGTGGTGGGTCAGCATCCGGCCGCTTGATGAGCCACGGAGCTGGAAATTATTAGTCATATGTCATTGTTCAGTATTGTTGTGTCGTGGCCTATTGCTGAGTACGTAAAAGGAAAATGGGGTTGGAGGGCCCCGCCGGATCCTTTCCTGATTCAGTAACGTTTCCTTGAGCAAGGCACGACGTTACTGAATTTTGCAGGGAAGAACAGATCACGAGCACAGCGGCAAATGCTTTTTTTTTTTGATAAAGACAGCGGCGAATGCATTGCATGCGACATGCGAGCAAACAGTCCAAGAGTTCATTAACTGATTAACCAAACCAGCTCAAGGCGGCTGCGCATATCTCACGGGAGCGCAAAGACAACGTCATTCCCAGGCGGAGTAATAGGTCTCTCTCTCGACGGCTATAGGTACCTGGACTACCTGCCGTGGGCATTGAGGAACCAGAGCGCGTGGACGCCGTTGCCATCGGTGATCCGGCGCCAGGCGGTAGTAGTTGATGGATTCGGTTTTTTTTTTAATGGAAAGAGCTTCCATTAAACTAAAGAGCTAGATAAGTCACTAGCTACAAGATCCTCAACACCAGTAGGTGTACCGTTTCAGCTAAGAGCAGTATCGTGAGGACACATACAACCCGCCACCCTATTACATTCTCTAGGACAAAAGCTAGAAAGCCACAGAGAGAATGAGCCACTTAATAGGCATTTAATCTCATGAAGGATACCTCCTGTTTGTGCAGGTGCAAACGAATTTGAATCCAGGGCAAGCTTCAGCAGCATCGAATCCGTTTCAACAATAATTCTGAACATCCCCAGCTCTTCAGCTGCCTGTATACCAGCCTTACATGCCAACACTTCTGAATGGAAAGCGTCAAGCAGATGAGCACAACGTCCAGCGCCTGCTTTGAGTACTTGGCCCTCATGATCCCTGATTACATAGCCCCAGTCACCATCATTCGAATTTGGTGCGAAAGAACCATTTGAATTGATCTTATAGACTGCAACAGGCGGTCTGCTCCATCTCTTTTGACACCTTAATGCCAAACCTTGCTCCTGCTTTCCTATTGTCAGATATTCGACAGACAACTTCAAGATTACCGCAGCCAAGCTTGCCGCCATTCTAGGCCTTTCCCCCTTCCAGACACGGTTTCTTTCAAGCCACCACTGCCATAGCAAGTTGATCACCTGTAGTTGGATGAATTCCTCCGGGCCCAAAACGTGTCGAAGCATCTCTTTTGGTGACTGCTTGTTTGCTAATAGACAACGAAGTTCCTCAAGATTCAGCTCTTGCCGGACTCTTTTCACATACTTGCACTGAAAGAACAGATGGCCACCATGTTCATTGAGCCTTTCACACATAACACATTTTGTGTCAAGCTCAATTCCCCTTCTACCCAGCCCCATCCTAACTGCGATGGAATTGTGTGCCATGCACCATAAGAACACCCTGGTCTTCCCCGGGCATTTCAGTTTCCACAACCCTTTCCAAAATTTATCATCCACCATCTCTCCTTGTGCCGATGATTGGGCCATCCTTCTATGTCTCTGCTTTGATCTTTCTTTGTACTTTATAGGCTGATCTAACAGAGAACACCCCTCTACTGTCATAATGTCAGGCGATCACATCCTCCATGTCAACATGCACAGGCAGGGTCAAGATCAATTTGGCATCCTCCTCTACAAAGGTTTCTATTACCATTTGATTATCCCACTGGCATGTTGCCTATCTTAGCCCCCTAAGTGGGTTTTGCTGATTTAATGACACACTAATAAGCTACTAATGATATGTTGAGTATATGAGCAAGTATTAAAATCTTATGATGGTATCAAAGCGTTTCATTGCTATACAAAAAGAAAGTGATGCTAAAAGAAGGATTCCATGAAAGCTTAATTATTTTATATTTTGAATTTCAGTCCTAGGAATACCGTACTATAAAAAGGGACAGGAAATGTATCTTCCAAGAATTGAAAAGGTGCTCTAGATGACTAACCAAAAACCTATGAGAGACACCTTGCACCACATGTTCACTGGGTTAACTTTTGGGTGCTGACTTTGGAAGGCCGGATACTCCGGGTTTTATCCCGGACAGTCCATACTTCCCGGAGTCTCCGGGCCTAGTCCGGATACTCCGGGTCTTAGAGCTATAACGGCTCTTTTTCTGGGTGAGGAGGTATTTATACCCCCCTCAACCCTATCCTCTCTCTCTCTCTTGCCCATTTCGACCTGCAACACTCAGAACTCATTCACTCCTCCTCTTTACTCCCCTTAGTCTTGGTTTGGTGAGATTTGTTGGGGATTAAAGGAGGGATTGAGAGCAAGAGCTTGGAGAGTGCTAATGAGCTGATTTCTCATCTCTAGAGCACTTCGTTCTTCGCTTGGTTGGTAACTTTCGTGTTTGTTACTCTTGGAGCTTTGAGCTCCTAGCCGGCTAGGCGTTGCCTTGGAGCATCCATCAGTTTGTGGCTACCCAAGGAAGTTTGTATTACCCTGTGATTAAGTAACTCTAGCTTGATCTTTGTGGTCGCTAGGGGAGGAAAGTGACCTAGGTGTAAAGGTCCACCCTTTGTGGGTTCCTCAACGGAGACCTAGACCTCAAGGTGTGAGCTTGAACTCCGGTAACAAATCCTTGTGTCTCCTTGTGCTTGTTGCTCTTGTTGTATACTTGATATTCCTTTGAGCACATTTCTAGGGTTTGTGGCCGATCTACTCCGTGGTGAGGTTCCTGCAGGTTCTAGGTGGTGAAACAGGCTTGTCTCATCTTAGTGCACAACCTATATTCACATATTTACTTTTGAGCAAGTTTCAATTATGTTGATTTAGTCGTCTCTCACAAAGCCCGGAGAATCCGAACATTTTCTCGGATACTCCGGAAAGCCCGGAGTATCCGGAAAAATATCCGGAGAGTCCGGACTTTGAACTGACAGCTGTTTAAAGTTTGTGATTTTCAGTTTTGACTATTCACCCCCCTCTAGTCGACATCTAGATCCTTTCACCGGGTCTATTAATTCATCCACAGTTCCAAGTAGGTTCCTACCTCGAGGAGTGACTAGACGCCTGGTCCAGCTTCTTGGTAACCAAGGATCCGTCCAGATTTTGATGCTTCTACCATTTCCTACTCTCCATATCACACCCTCTTTTAGCACTTGTATTCCCTTCAAAATGCTTCTCCACGTATAGGAGATTCCAATAGTGTTTCTTGCATCCCACAAACTACCCGATGGGATATATTTTGCTCGTAGCACACGTTCACACAGGGAATCCGGGTTTTGGATGAGCCTCCATCCTTGTTTTGCTAACATAACCAGATTAAAAATATGTATATCTCCGAAACCCAAACCTCCCTGCCCCTTCGGCTTAATCATTTTATCCCAGCTGATCCAGTGCATCTTGTTCTCCTTGTCTTGGTTACTCCACCAATACCGACTAATCATCGTGCTAATCTAGTCACACAGTTCTTTTGTAAGATCAAAGCAGCCCATAGCAAAGGTAGGAATGGCCTGTGCCACAGCCTTTATGAGTACTTCCTTGCCTGCAGTAGACAACATTTTTTCCTTCCGCCCTTGTATCCGCTGCCATATTCTTTCCTTCAAATATGCAAAGGTGTTTGTTCTGGATTTTCCAATATACACAGGCAGCCCTAGGTACTTCTCGCTCATTGTTTCCTTTTGGATCTGTAGTACATGCATTACTTCTTGCTTCTTCTGTGTACCCGTGTTTGCACTGAACATGATCGCTGACTTGTCTTTGTTTATCATCTGATCCAAGCACTCATCATAAAGCTGTAAGATGCTTTGTAGCTGCTGCGCATCCCCCCTATCTGCACGAAACAAGATCAAAGAGTCGTCGGCAAATAGCAGATGGGACACGCTGGGAGCACCATGGTAAACTTTAATCCCCTTCAACCTTCCTTCTCTCTCTGCCTTCTCCAAAAGTGTTGAAAAACCCTCAGCACATAACAGGAATAGATACGGTGACAGAGGGTCACCTTGTCTGAGGCCTTGTTCTGGTGTAAAGGGTTCTGAGAGCTCTCCATTTACCTTGATCCTGTACGACACAGACGAAACACATTTCATGATTGAATTTATCCATTGCAGACAGAATCCCAATTTAACCTTCATATCATGCAAGAAGGCCCACTCCACCCTATCATACGCCTTGCTCATGTCCAATTTGACTGCTGCAAATCCTCCCTTCCCCTTCCTCTTATTCCTCATATAGTGTGTTACTTCATCTGCAACTAGGATATTATCTGAAATTAGCCTACCAGGAACAAAGATGCTTTGTGATGGAGATATTATATCAGGGAGTACCTTTTTCAATCGGTTTGCAAGAACCTTTGATACAATCTTATATACGACATTGCACAAACTAATAGGGCGTAGATCTTTAATCTTGTCTGGCTTTGGCACTTTTGGTATGAGCACAACAATCGTCTCATTCCACCCTTCGGGAAATTGCCTGTTGTTCAGTACTTACAGCACTTTTTCTGTCATCTTTTCCCCCACAACATCCCAAACCTTTTTGTAGAAGATAGAGGGCATACCATATGGTCCAGGGGCTTTCAAGTCGCTGATGGAATTAAGTGCACACTTGACCTCTTCAGCGTTGAAAACACATGTTAGGCTGGCATTCATTTCACCTGTGACTTTACGCTCGACAACCTGCAAAAGTTGTTTGGTGTCAACATGACCATTAGACCTGAAAAGGTTGTAAAAATAGTTAGTGATAAAACTTTTCTTCTCCTCCTCTCCTTCCACCCAACCCCCATCATCTTTTTTCAACCTTCCTATCCTGTTGCTTCTTTTCCTCTCCTTACACGCCGTGTGGAAGAAAGAGGTATTACGGTCTCCTTTCTTCAACCATCTAACATGGACGTGTTGTCTCCAGTACATATCCACATGCTCCTCCAACTTCTCTAACCTAATATCTCAAGATATCCTCCCTAACAATGTTTTCACTGCACAACCCTCCTCTCCTGCACCTCTCCAGGTCCTGTTTAATCTTCTTTCTTCTCTTCTCTAGGTCTCCTAGCACATTCTTACTCCAATCCATCAGACTCCCCACGATCACTCCCAAGGCTGCATGGACAGTGGTCATGTTCCCCTCAAGTGCACTTCTCCATGCGTCCGCCACAACCTCAGCACACTTCTCCTCCTCTCAACCAGTTGGCTTCAAAATGAAAATGTGTGCATGTTTCTCATCTCCTTTCTCTTGACATCATTGTGTTTGTTGTGACAATTACTGGGTGATGATCAGAGTGGCGGGGGTCCCCATTCACCACACATACCCTCGGGAAATGCATGCGCCAGAGATCATTTGCCACTGCTCTATCCAGTCGCTCTCTAATATAATCATCAACTCTATGGTTGTGGTTTCGCCAGGTAAATATATCTCCTTCAAACCCCAGATCATGCAGCTCACATACTTCAAGTGTCTCCCTGAACCGGTCCATACATACTTGGCTTCGACTCCTACCCCCTCCTTCTCATGAGAGAACAGGATCTCATTAAAATCCCCAACACACATCCAAGGCTTGTTCGGTTCTGTATTGAGATCTCGCATATCACTCCATGTTTTGTGCTTTTGGTCAGATTGCGCTTCTCCATACATCCCCATGAACCTCCATACAAAGCCATCGTCATCCTTTATCTCTGTATCAATATGGTACTTCGACATGTTACGAAGTGTCACATCGATTCCTCTCCGCCAAAATACTACCACACCCCCCCTTCCTACTGCATCCTTTACCACCATATTTGTCAGCCCAAGCATCCACCGAAACTTCTCTATTCTACGCCTGTCCAATTTTGTCTCCGACAAGAATAGAACATCTGCCTTCTCGAACTTCTGGAGATCCAGAAGTCCCTGAACTGCCGGGCAGTTGCCCAGACCCCGGCAGTTCCAACTCACAATCTTCATTGGTTCTGGCAGGGCTGGTCCGCCAGCCCCGATGTCTTTTGTTTTTTGGGTATCCCTTCCACAACATCCTCCTTCGCTGCCAGATCTCCCATGTCCATCGCCACATCCCTCGGCCTCTTCTTTCCTGACAAAGGTTCCTCCCCAACCTTCTCCTTACTCCCTCCCTGCTTGC
Organism: Cenchrus fungigraminus; assembly: GCA_036936925.1. Classification (NCBI taxonomy): domain Eukaryota; kingdom Viridiplantae; phylum Streptophyta; class Magnoliopsida; order Poales; family Poaceae; genus Cenchrus; species Cenchrus fungigraminus. The sequence continues at coordinate 133,867,393 of CM072777.1, forward strand.
TCCTAGCCAATTTCCTATATGTTCCCTTCTTAGCTTTTTCAGAGGTAACTACCTTCTCCACCTCCTTACTACTGTCCAACAGCATTGCCTGCTCGTCACCTCCCCCTACTGCTAGAGTTAAGCTACTCACATTTTCTTGCGGGCTCCCCTCCTTCTGCCCCTCATCTCCCATAATCAGTGACCGACCAGGCATTACATGCTTGTGTGCCGGAGCTGGCGCTTTGATTGGACTTGTCACCTCCTCCCCATCAGAGTTTGTTGTTGTCTGCTTCTCCTTGTTCTTTTTTTCATCCTCTTTCCTCCATGACGGTCCATCACTCCCTGACCTGCCAGCCTAGAACCTTGACCCTGTCCCCCACTGCTGGCTCCTGCTCCCTTCAGTCCCAGATCGCCAAGATGGCATAAGCCTCCCACCTCCACTCCTGTCCAGACTACCCTCCTCACTCCTCCTCTTCTCTGGTAGGTACCTCAGTTTCTTACTGTACTGCTGCACTTCTCCTTCCTTCAGCACCTGGTTGCAAGCTTTGTCGATATGGCCAATGATTCCACAAGTATAGCAAAAGTCTGGTAGAAATTCATATACTACCGGACACCACACCAGTTTCTCCTCCTTCCCCATGCACAGAGTGACTCCTCTCATGAGAGGTTTACAGATATCAATCTTTACCTTGGTCCGGAGGTATTGCCCCACTGTTGTATTGTCTTCCTCTTTATCCATCATAAGAAACTCCCCCATCTCCTTGCCAATCGCCTCTCCCGTGGCCTTGTTCATCATCCCAAACGGCATCTTCGACACCCTGACCCAAGTTGGTGTGTATGCGAAGGTGATTTCCTCCAACGTTTTCTCCTCTTCATACTCCACCATGATCACCAAGTCCTTCCCAAACATCCAGGGTCCCTCATCTAGGGCACGTCTCTTCCCTGACGCCTGCATGAACGTGAACAGAAAGTGGTTTTCCCCCAGATCCTTGCAAATGACACCCTTGATAGGGCACCAAATCTTCCCCAGTGTCTGCGCCAACCCATCGGCTCTCACCAACCTCTCAGCGAACACCTTCCCAATTGCCTGGGTCAGGGACGAACCAGGCAGCGACTAATTACCGGTGGCAACTTTGATGCCCTTCTTCTCCGCCGCTGACAATTGCATCTTCTCCCTCATCCCTTGGACGGCCTCCATCTTCACTTTCTCTGGCTCCTTGACCGTCCCTGAGCGGCGGCGGCGCCAGGAACCGACTCCACGAACTGGGGCTAGCATATTTTGGCTGGGCTCCGGACCGGAGAATTTGACTTGGACACGATCGTGGGAAGGGACGTGGACTCGAGAACCAGATTGCAAGAAGCGATCAGATCAGGAACAAGGAAGAAGATCGGGAGAGACACGAGGAACCCTAACCGCCGCACCAAAACCCCGAGTCGCCTAAGCGTCGGGGACCGAGCGAGCGAGTTTGTTTGACCTGGGAGTTGATGGATTCGTTCTGCTATATCTCTTTCTTAGTTTTTTTATGTTCCATCACTAGGAGTGGTAAAGGGTCCTCTAATTTAGCCTAGCAAATTTAAGGATCAGCCCAAATAAGGGTTGGGTCATATTAGTATACAATTTTGAGCTAGAAAGTAGTAGGTCTTTTTTAGATTGTGAAGAATACATTAGGATCGTGACCCATTACCACCCCTTATCCATCACATGACATTTCATTAATTTGTAAATCCGGCTGTTTGGTAATGAAAACAAATTACTCACACATTTGTTCCTATCCAATTCTCAAAACATGAAATCAAAACTTCTGTAAGAAATTAATTTCAACCCGCCCCACTGAGTGACCGAGAAGTAAACAACAGAGTGATTGAAGAACACGCTACTGGGAAATAGAAATTCCCTGATGGTGTGGTAATCATCAGAGAAATTAGAAAACTCGTCAGGAAAATTAAAATGGCATTTCCCTGATGGAGCACCGCCATGGAATAGCCGTCAGGGCTAACTCGATAGGGAAGTTGCATATTGCCTGATGGTTTATCGTCAAGGAAAGTAGTTTTTTCTTTGTCGGTGGAAACCGTTAAAAAAGGGGATAACCGCAGATAATATAATTCTGTTGCTGGTGTAAAACCAACAGGATATAACCACATTTAACCTGTTGGTTATTAAACCGTCAAAAAAATATATATTGGCCTTGTTTGTCTGGCTGGTACTGATTTGTTCAGTACCGCTGGCTCGTAGCTGATTTGTTTTGAGAAAAAAAGTAATAGTAACTGGTGGTTGATTTTTCTTTGACGACTAAAGGTTTAAACTTTATTAATCCACGGAATGGCCTGGCCTTATGCAAAATCAGATAAATGTTAGTTTTCTTCCTTCTTATGACTGCTATATAAGACTATCCGCCGAGGTTTCTTTGGATCCTGTGTACGTCCTGGCCGTTGATCTTGAACGCCTTCTCGAGGATCTCCTCCGGCATCCGGGGCTCCGTCAGGAACGCCGAGAGCGGCACGAGCTGCGCGCCGGGGCTCTGGCTGTTGAGCCCCGACAGCACCACGGCCGGCGCCGCCACGTCCGCGTTGTACATGAAGTGCACCATCCCCCTCGGGAACACGAACGCCTCCCCGGCGCGCAGCAGCTGCGTGTACAGCCGGTACGACGTGTCCGCGAACCCGACGAGGACGCTGCCCGCGAGCACCAGCGCCACCTCCGACGCGCGCGGGTGGGAGTGCGGCGGCGCCACGCCGCCCGGGGCCAGGTCCACGCGCGCCATGGCGAGACCCTGCGCGTTCGCGCCGGGGAGGGACGACGCGGGGCTCGTCACCGTCGCGTTGAACCCGAACGGCGTGGACGGGTTCGTCGCACGGGAGAGCGCGGCGGTGGCGAAGTGCTCCGCGCGGGCGCGCGCCGGGTCGATGCAGGGCAGGCCGTTGAGGTGGAGCGACGCGGCCGCCGCCGTGTCCGCGACGCAGTAGTCGAGGAGGAGATCGGGGTCGGACTCGCAGAGGGCGGCGAAGAGGAAGAAAGGGAGGAGGATTCGATGGGTGATGCTTGCGGCTGCTGCTCTCATGGCTGCTCCACGATTCGTTTGCTCGGAATTTTGGCGGGAAAAAGAGCGAGCTAGCATGTCTTTGTTCAGATTCAGTGATCCGTGTTCCTGCGTATAAATAGCAGTATAGATGAAGCGAGATGATGACAAGCGAGCATGGAAAATTTGTATAGTGATGATGACAAATGAATTCCTAGCACACTCCATAATTCTTGCAATCACTCATCTAATCAAAGTTTGTTTTGCCTGATTTCTTTGTCAACGGACAATAGTTGTATTAAGGAGATATACAATTTATCTCTGTATGCCACTGCCAATTTATCTCTGTATGCCACGAGATTTGTTATGGTGCTTGAGGGGAACCTGGGGAACCGGAGCTTCCTCTGTTTTTTGGACGGAACCCGCACTAGGGTAGTTTTGGAAAATGGCAACCAAGCAGGAAGACGAAGCATGGACAGGCGGCAGCACCCGGCGTCAAGGTCACCCACACCGTATGCCGCCGGCTTCAAGGACCTGGTGCAGCGCCTCACCGGCAAATTCCTTACCGCCGGCGCGGCGGCGGATCCGGCGGCACCGCCGCACGCGTGCCGCAGCGCAGCTGCAGCGGCGGGCATGACGACCGAATCCACCTGATCAGTGCTTGTGGAACACTTGAGGGGCTCTGCCGGGGGATCCCCTCTGCCGGAGGTGGGGTGATGCATCGGCAGGGGTGGAGGCGCCGGTGGCGACGCGACGGGTCAATGTCTACGGCGACGAACTTGCCGGCATTTTGGACCGATCGAACATATGGGCCGGTGATAATGGGCCAGCACCCAGCTATATGGGCTGACGAGTGAAAATACAAATATACAATTTCTTTCATTTTCAGAATTAGTTCCTGACCCACAAAAGTTAGTTCCTTCCTGGTCCACAAATATTTGATTTCGGTTCATAAGTTTGGTTTCTTGTAACAGATTCCTCCTATTTTTAAATCATCCGATTTGAACCGATGGACGGTTCCTAAAATCCTCAAGCATAGGAGAATCTGTCGTATGCCACTATCAAAGGACAATAGTTATCACTGTACACCACTACCAATTTATGTAGCATGTGAACTCAGGCAATGTATTTGATCGCCATAGCGAGAAAAGAGCATAATTAAGTAGTCCGTCCATGTTCAATGTCCTTCGCTGCTAAATCTGCCATGTCAAATCGAAGATAGAGACAGGTAGCATCAAAGATTCAACTGTGTACTGACAATTGTTGAGATGAATACAATAACTCAAGAATTATTATCGGTGCTTACCAAAATCTTTGTAGACCTGAACCAAAGCTGCAGCCTTGTATGGAGGAAACCCCATCATCCTTGGAAGAACCTGCATAAAGAGAGAGAGTCATTCAGGATATGTTCGCGGCAAAATATGATATGGAGAAGGTATTGATGATAACAGACGTTATTATATGGTGAATGCAATTATTAATGGGAGGAATGAGTATTAGGCATGCAGTATTCGACCAGATGCTCTCACCTCAAAACTGGAAAAGCTATTTTGGATGTATATCTCACGGATGAGATCGCAATCCCGCAGCTCAGCAATGTTACATTACAATGGCAAATTCGCGCAGTCAACAGTATAGTAGCATGAGTAAAGACAGATTTTAATTACTAACTAAGCAAAGTTTGTTTAATACATAGCATGGAGGTGGATAGATAAAACTTATGTACCAGATGAGATCATAATTGCGATAAAAGAGATGTGTATGAAAACTTTACAGATATATCTTGCGAATCACCAAAGATGATATAAGATAAGCAGTGTGGTTTCAACAGAAAATTACTTTATTACATATTGTAGGGTACAAGGCAGTTGAGTATGTATCAATGTACCAGAGGTACAATTTTTTGATAAAGTATGCATATATTAGAAGATAAGTAATAACAACTACAACAAGTTTTAGTGAAGTGAGATCTAGCTATCATGGCATTCTAGAATTGTAGGAGTACCTTGGGCTATTAAGCAGGACCAGATAGTATGTGTGCTTTCAGAACAGGCAACAGTGAAGTAGCAGTCAATTTTGGCTGTCATCAAACAAAAATGACGAGTGAATGAACTCGAACAGGGAAAAAAATAAGATTAGGGAAGAATAGTGCATTTGCATTGCAAATTTGCACATCTAAACAGCCCCTAAAGTATGAATACCATATCACTATTTGTAAGCTTATGGTGGTGTTGTATTCTTACAGCTATTTCCATTCGGGGCGATATGCAAGGACAGATGAGATTGATGTACCTTTTGCTGTAACAGTTGATTCTCCAACAAACGTTACGATCAGAGAGAGGCCTGACTTGATATCTACAAAAATAAAGCAGGCAAGAATATCCACCAACACACTGCTCTTTTTTCTGATGGGCCCTCAACATAAAACGCATGGCCCTATCTTCAGATGTTGGAAATGTCATTTACAGTACAGCTATATGCGACTCAAGCACAACCTTATCTGTCTTCACAACTCTGGCCTCTGGAGGCATCCCTGATGCAAGAACCAACCATATGAAGTCCATTGTTCAAATTATAATTTTTTTTCTCTGAGACACAAAATTTATCAGAAACGTAACAGTCTCCTAGATTACCCAGGTCAAGGTGAATATATAGCATGACACGTGAACTGAGCCAAATCTTGGTGGCTAACATTGACTATCTTGCTTGTTAAAGAACCTGGCAAGGAAGTTTTATATTCTAGCACTATAAATTTTATTTTGGATATTATAGTTTACTAAAAACAATTCTAATCCAAGCTATGCTCGTTATTTTTAATTTCCTTGCAGTAATATCCAGGCTTAAAAGAAAGTGTCTTAGGAATAGTAATATTTTTATAATGGTTGCTGTCATATGAAAAAAGGGGCAGGGAATGGTAATAAATTGTTTGTACTTACCATTATCATCTAGCTCTTGGTCTTGGAGCTTGTATGCTGCATTCATCAGCCACAGCTATGACCATGAATATGCTGGTATACACTTGTGCATTTCACCAAATACATATAGATATAGATCATATACATTCAGCTTGCCTTAGTTGTGGTCTTGTGGATGTGAGCTTTGATGGGAGCAACAGAGCAAGAGCTTGCAAAATTAGTGAGTGCAGTGATTCACAAACACACAAAGCAGGATGTCATGATGCTTCCCGATGAGGAGCTTGCCTTGAGGAATTTCATCGAGCAGCTAATGGGCGTCCACCATATCAACAACCGGCTGCTGGCCTTGGCCGGTAATCTCTGCTGAGCAGGACTGGTGCTGCTTGCCTGCTTCATCTCGTGTGCAGCACCGAAGAGGTGGACAACGCAAGTGACCAGTCCGGAGGTAGGCGACGAAGAAGGTAAGCGTGCACTTCCTCCGACCATGTGCACACTCTATCCGGCCCACGGGGACGGGGCTCTCGGGCGTCCGGCCACCAGGTGCCTCCTCATGCGCGCTCGTGCACGCCTCTTGCCACTTCCGCCGCCAGCGGGTTCACGCCTTGTCCAAGCGGCTCGCGCAACCTTCGTTCTCGGAGCTCACGGTGGAGGAGGAACGATGTTGTAGGCGTTTGGGCTCCTCGCCTGGACGAGCGTCGCCGGTGAGCTGTTAGTTCGATCTCATCCCGCAACGGCCCAAAGTCCGCTGCGGACTCGGTCTCGTGCTCTAGTCGGGGGCGCCCAACCAATCGATGGTTGGTGGGCCCCCGCACGCACAGCGCTATATTAAGGGGGTGGGGGCCACGGGCGCTACTCACGAGGTTCGACTGCGCCACCGCCACCCACCTCTAAAACCCTACCGACTGAGGGAGCGCTGCAGCGGCAGGATTGCTCACCGATGCACCGCCCTCTTCTCCGACACGACGCCGCCGTCACCACCGAGCCGGCGGATCTCTTTCCTCTGCTCCGACCAGTACCCGCCGCCCCAGTGACGAGCAACGACGTGATGGCCAGCGACGGCGCACCACAGGCTTCAATGGATGGTCTGGATCCCCTTGACCCTCTGTTTCTTTGTGCATTAGTGTAGTTGTTCTAGATGTAGGTGTAACCCGTATGTATTTGTCTAAGTTATGTTAGCACCCGATCTACTGCTAGTACTTGTGCATGTATAGCTCCTTAAGTTCTAACAATGGTATCAGTTTAGCTGGTCTAGTTAGTAGATCCTAGATTGCGGGTTAAGTGCATGTGTCAGTGTAGAATGTTGAAGGAGGTGACCCGAATCGGGGAAGAGATGCACTGACAGATAGAAACTGAAAAAGGTGCAACCCTAACCCAAATTTTTCCCCCAAATGTTGCTTACCTGTGGATCTTGCATACCGCCGTCGTGCAGGTATGAGTCGCCGCCTTCGTGCGGGACTGGTCAGCGCCTACCGCCGTCGTGCGGGAAGACCGCCAGCGCGCGGGTATGACCCCGCCGCCGCATTTTCGGTGCGCGGCGCAGCAAGACATGGCGCCACCCGTGAGCCGCTCGACGGCGACGCGCTCACCCTAGGGGTTGACGCGTGCGCCGGCGAGGGGGCCAGGGGCGGCGCCGCTACCCTCCACGGCACTGTTTTGGGACTCTCTCCGCATCTCACTATGCTGGGTGAGGGGAGGTAGGGAGGGGATAGAAGAGGGGGAGGAGGAGCTCGTCGCGGTTGAGTCCGGGCGGCGGCGCCTCCCACCGCCGCCGGCGAGATTGCCGGCTGCGGGGAAGATGTCCGCCGCCGCGCTGCGGATGTGCTGGAGACGGGGGGAAGTGGGAAATGAAACCTAGGGTTTCAGGGATGCAGCACACGTTTTATACCGCCGGGGTTTTCGCCGCGGGCGCACAGGCACCGTCGATCTGGAGATCGACGGCTGCGGCTGATCGAACGTCTCGCGGGCCAAATCAGGCCCAGGCGGGTTGCGCCGCTGGGCTGCTTCGCCAGCCCACCCATTGGCTGTCGGGCCGGGAGCCCATGCGAGTGAAGTTAAGATGGCCGCGGGCCAAAATCGCTGTTGGGCTATTTTCGTTGGCCATGAACAGTAGTCTGTTACTTTTAAGTTTCGAATTTCAGGAGCATTATTTGCATTGTTTTTTATATTTTTGATTGGTTTTTTAATTATGTTTATATCTCTGTTAAATTTTGTGTAAATTTCACAGAGAGTAAGATGCTTCTGAAATTAAGTTTTTTCCTGTTGTTTGTCCTGTTTTTCCGTTGCGTTTAAATTCTCTAGTTAAATTGAACCAAAGGGATATTTAATTAGAGAAGAATTTTTTTATGGATAATTTATGATATTGTTATTTTTCTGGCCAAAGCTGATAATTACAATATTATGAACTGTTATACTAAAGTTTTATGCATTGGTTCTATTTTTGTGCCCAAAGGTGATATAGAATTAATGTAGAAGTATGTTGTATGTATTAATTTTGACCAAAGTTAAATTGATGCATGTGATATTTATTGTTAAATGTTCTCACTTTTTTCTGAATTTTAATTTTCAGCACAAGCTGGTTACGTTGGCCAAATCCCTGAGTTGACTGGCAACAACTACACGGCTTGGCGCAAGTTGCTGAAACTGGCATTTCTGATGCTGGGTATGGACTATGTGATCACCACAAAGCGTCCTGAAGCTCCTGAGGCACCAATCAGAGGTGCAGATGAGGCTGATGCTGCTTGGCAAGCAAGGGAAAACACCCACATTAAGGCGGAAAGTGAGCATCAACTCGCCAAAGCGAGGTGGGATCTAGACAACAAAAGATGTCTAGCGATTACACAAACTAAGATGACTGAGGCTATTAAGGCGTCTATTCCTGAAAAGGATAAAGATGGAGTTTTACACACTGCTTCCGAATATTTGGAAATAGTGGACAGACAGCACTCTCACCATACTAAGACATATGCCAGTACTACTATTGGCAGTTTGGTTGCAATGAAGTACACTGGTGGTGGTATAAGGGACCACATTCTTAAGATGAGCAACATGAATGGCAAGCTTGCTGAGATGGGCATGGTCCTTCCCACTGAGTTTGTCATTCACTTGATATTTAAGTCCCTGCCTCCTGAGTTCTCAGCTTTTGAGGTTAACTACAACACCATTCCAGATAAGTGGGATGTGCATAAGCTAATTGCTATGTCTGTCCAAGAGGAGGAGAGGCTTAAGGCTCAAGGTGGTGGTTTCGTTAACTATGTGAATCATGGTAAGAAGCCACAGAAAAGAAGCTTTCCGAGTAAGAATTTTCAACCTAAGAATCAAGCGGAGAGTGGACCTTCTAATGCACCAAGCAAGCCTCATGGTAAAGCCCCAGTCCAGAATGATCAGTCTCAGAAAACTCAAAAAGCTCCACCACAGACAGAGTTTGCTCCAAACCAGTGTCACTGGTGCAAGCAGACAGGGCACTGGAGGAGGCAATGCCCTAAATGGCTGAATCACATGTGGTCTAAAGGGGAGGACATTATTACGTTTGTAGATGAATCCCTGTACTTAAGTTATGATAAATCTACTTGGTGGATTGATTCAGGAGCTACTCATGTTGCTAATTCTATGCAGGGTATGAGTACAAGGAGGATCCTAGCAAAAGGAGAAAGAAGAATTAAAGTTGCGAACGGCGTCGAGGCAGAAGTGGAGGCGGTTGGTGATCTCCCCATTAAGTTGAAGGATGGCTTCACACTTCGCCTACATGATGTTCTTTACGTTCCTTCTTTAAGTCGAAATTTAATTTCAGTGTCATGTTTAGCAGACTATGGATTTGAGTGCCAGTTCAGTGCACAACAATGTTTGATTAAGTTAAATAATATTTCTTTGGGTCTTGCCATCCGACAAGACAAACTTTACATGTTGGCTATTCATGATGTTTCCACTGAATGTGTTGAGAATGTATGCGAAATTGAGAATGTCTCATCATCTACAGATGTAAGTAAGAAGCGGAAGCGAATTGATAGTGTATCTTCGAAATTATGGCACTATCGTTTAGGTCATATTTCGAGGGGAAGGATGGAACGCTTAGTGAAGGAATCAATTCTTCCACCTTTAGAATTTAATGACTTAGAACAATGTATCGATTGCATTAAAGGCAAGTTTGTTAAGCAAATAAAGAAAGGCGCAAAGTGAAGTACAGGAGTGTTGGAGATAATCCACACGGGCATTTGTGGTCCTTTTCCTGTGGTATCTGTGGATGGTTTTGATTCGTTCATTACATTCACAGATGATTATTCTCGATATGGGTATATTTATCCAATCAAAGAGAAGTCAGAAGCGTTAGATAAGTTTAAGATTTTTAAGGCTGAAGTTGAAAATCAGCACAACCTAAAGATTAAGGTGGTGAGGTCGGACTGAGGTGGGGAGTACTACGGTCGACACACCCCGTACGGCCAAGTTCCTGGACCTTTTGCAAGGTTCTTAAAGGAAAATGACATAATTGCCCAGTATAGTACACCGGGTGAACCTCAGCAGAATGGAGTAGCTGAAAGAAGGAATCGTACCTTGATGGATATGGTCAGGAGCATGTTAAGCTACTCAACTTTACCAGTTAGTCTGTGGATGGAGGCGCTAAAAACCGCCACTCACATTCTAAATAAAGTACCTAGTAAGTCAGTATCTACAACGCCGTATGAGTTGTGGACGGGTAGGGAACCCTCCATGAGATATATGCGCGTGTGGGGTTGTCCAGCAGAGGCTAAAGTTTTCAACCCAAATATTGGGAAGTTAGACCCCAAAACAGTAAGTTGCCATTTCATTGGCTATACAGAAAAGTCTAAAGGTTATCGTTTCTACTGTCCTAACAGACATACTAAGTTTGTGGAAACGAGACATGCTATCTTTCTAGAGAATGAAATGATCAGAGGGAGCAAGGCAGTTCGAAAGATTGATCTTGAAGAAAAGCGGGTGTGTGCACCCACTCCTATGGTTGAAGAACCGTATTTTGAACTGCCTAATGTTCCGACAGCTACAGTGCAACCCACTGTGGTGCCGGAACCTATTGTTAGTACTCCTATGCCATCAATGGAAGAAAATGAGGAAACTGTTCATCAGGATCCTACAGGAACAACTGATGCACAGAAAGAACCACAACAGCCCCAAGTACAGGAGGAGCTAGCCATAGAGGTCCCAAGGAGGTCTCTAAGGGTTAGAAAGCCAGCTATCCCTGATGACTATGAAGTTTATGAATGTGAAGAAATTCACATAGAAGGTGATCCTACTTCTTTCGAAGAAGCTGTAAGTCGTCCTGATGCATCTAAGTGGTTGGAAGCCATGGAAGACGAAATGAAGTCAATGAGTACCAACAGAGTTTGGGACTTAGAAGAAATTCCTAAAGGAGCTAAGACAGTAGGCTGTAAATGGGTCTACAAAATTAAGTATGACTCCATAGAGAATATTGAAAAGTATAAGGGACGGCTTGTGGCTAAGGGTTACACACAAAGAGAAGAGATAGATTATAATGAGACATTTTCTCCAGTCTCGTGCAAGGATTCTTTTAGGATCATAATGGCTTTAGTGGCTCACTTTGATTTAGAATTACATTAGATGGATGTAAAGACCGCATTCCTGAATGGAGATTTATATGAAGATGTATACATGACTCAACCCAAAGGTTTTGTTGTGAAAGGAAAAGAGCATTTGGGATGTCGTTTAAGAAAGTTCATTTATGGATTAAAGCAAGCCTCTAGACAATGGAACTTAAAGTTTGATGAAACCATTACGAAGTTCGGTTTTAAAGCAAATGTTGAGGACAACTGCGTTTACGCAAAGTTTAAGGATGGGAAATTTATTTTCCTGATACTGTATGTGGATGATATCCTGCTTGCTAGTAGTGATGTCAGATTGCTGCAGGAAACGAAAAAGTTTTTGTCCTCCAAATTTAATATGAAAGATCTTGGTGAAGCCTCGTATGTTTTAGACATTGAGATTCATCGAGACAGAAAGAATGGGGTCTTAGGTTTATCACAAAAGGTAATATGCATGTGAGTAAGGCCACACATGCTCCCATAATAAAGGGCGATAAGTTTGGACTTTATCAATGTCCAAGGAACCAATATGAGATCGATCAAATGAAGATGGTTCCATATGCTTCAGCAGTTGGTAGCTTACAGTATGCACAAGTGTGCACTCGCCCTGATTTGGCATTTGTTACAGGAGTACTTGGAAGATATCAGTCTAATCCAGGCAAAGAGCATTGGATGATGGTAAAGAAAGCTTTTCGATATCTCCAAGGTACGAAAGAAATGATGCTTACATATAGAAGGTCTGATTCCCTAGAAATAGTAGGGTATTCAGACGCTGATTATGCGGGAGATAGAGATGATAGAAAATCCACATCAGGATATGTCTTCACTCTAGCAGGGGGAGCTATCTCATGGAGAAGCTCTAAGCAAGAATTGGTTGCAACATCTACGATGTATGCAGAGTTTATAGCCTGTTATGAGGCAACAGGACAGGTGATGTGGCTAAAGAAGTTTATACCCGACTTGAGAGTGGTGGATTGTATTCACAGACCACTAAAGTTGTACTGGGATAATACTCCAGCAGTATTTTACACTCACAACAACAAGTCGACAAATGCTACCAAACCGATAGAAATAAAGTTCTATGCGGTGAAAGATAGAGTCCGGGATGAAACTATAAGTCTGAAGCATTTAAGTACTAAAGAGATGATCGCGGATCCGCTTACAAAAGGCTTACCACCCAATGTGTTTAAGGAACACGTTACCGATATGGGTTTAAGGGAAAACCTATGATTCCTGGACTGGGCCCAAGTTAAGATCCTATCAGAATAGATGAGTGTATTGTGGCTGGTTAATCTGATTGTGATTACGATCAAGATGACCCATGCCCGATATGTTCTATTCATGATGAAGGGGATATCAATTAAGAAACTCGAGATTAAGTGAAAGTGTTAAGTGAGATCGAGAGAGAGAATGTTAGTTCGATCTCATCCCGCAACGGCCCAAAGGCCGCTGCGGACTCGGTCTCGCGCCCTAGTCGGGGGCGCCCAACCAATCGATGGTTGGTGGGCCCCCGCACGCACAGCGCTACATTAAGGGGGGTAGGGGCCACAGGCGCTACTCACGAGGTTCGACTGCGTCACCGCCACCCACCCCTAAAACCCTACCGACTGAGGAAGCGCTGCAGCGGCGGGATTGCTCACCGACGCGCCGCCCTCTTCTCCGACACGCCACCGCCGTCACCACCGAGCCGGCGGATCTCTTTCCTCTGCTCCGACCAGTACCCGTCGCCCCAGTGACGAGCAACGACGTGATGGCCAGCGACGGCGCACCACAGGCTTCAATGGATGGTCTGGATCCCCTTCACCCTCTGTTTCTTTGTGCATTAGTGTAGTTGTTCTAGATGTAGGTGTAACCCGTATGTATCTGTCTAAGTTATGTTAGCACCCGACTAGATCTACTGCTAGTACTTGTGCATGTGTAGCTCCTTAAGTTCTAACATGAGCCCCCTGCGCGTCGCAGCAGCTAAGATGCAACGCTCGGGAAGTCTCTAGAATCGCTAGACGCAACGCTTTATTTGACGGCTCGATCAACATCCTACGGCGTGGTAAAAAAGTTGACATGGCCCAATGAGCTGGTGGAGCTTGGCTCCGATTTCGTGGTAAAGAGAAGAGGTTGGAGAGTGTCTTCCAATGGTTCTTGAACCTCAGACGAAATAGAAAAAACATTTGGTCGTAGAATGCCATCTGAGTGGTCCAGAAGTCAGAACACTCGATCGATATGTGCAAGGAGCGCCGACGAGCTAGTGGTTCACAGGCAAGCGCATCAGCGCCTACCGCCGCCACACATGGTGGCGCTGGCGTAGCCAGGAATTGATTTTTAATAGTGCTAATTTATCTAAAATTTTTGATCAAAATCAAATTTTCAATGGAGATTTGCAAGCCATAGGGGGGCCGTGGCCCCTGCCAGCCCCCCTTGGCTACGCCAGGCGCGGCGCGGGCACCATCAGTACAGTCGGAAATGGCCGTGCGCGCTCAGGGAGTCGCCGTCGTTGCGCCCCGTAGGTACATTGGCGCGTGGTGAGCGGCGTACAGCCGCCTGCTTGCAGGAGGATGCCGTGCCGATGCTCGCCGGTCAAGCGGCACTGGCTCTGGCGACATGGGATCGGATCGGATCGTCCCCTCAGACTTTCAGGGCGCGTTGTTCACGGCTCGCCTGCATCGTAGGACTGCTAATTCAGAACATCGTTGTAAAACTACGCCAGTTCGTCATGGTCCCCGACGGTCCCGGCGACGGCCGACGCTGATGCCATGCCATATGCCGGTATGGCGGTATGAGGCAAGAACGTGCAGCCGGGGCCAGGTACGGTGGCGTGCGTGGGGTTGCTCGGAGCATGGGCGGTTCCCGCAGATCCATACTTTCGACTCTCGACACACGATCAGTCCCTTTCTCCCACCATCTTTCGCCCGTATGTTCCAGTCCATGTTCCAATCAACCAGTACACTACAGTGGTGACGCAGTGGTAGAATCTAGGAGTGTCCGTCCATTTGGCCGGGCTGGCATGGCAAAGCGGCGGGGCATGCTCCAGCCAACTGACTTCGTTGATTATGAGCACGCCGGGCACCCTATTTATACACACGCTGCGCTGCGCCTCTGCTCCGATCCTCTGATCTGGGAAGAAGGCAGGCATCTTGTAGTTTCCGTCACTGCCCTGCCCTTACTCTTACTCGCATCGCATCGCATCTCCCTCCGCGCGACACGGCGGCGGGGGTGACCATGAACATGAAGCCGCCGTCGTCGCACGGCGCCGCCTCGACAGTGCTCGGGCTGCTCTCCCTCTCGCTGCTCCTGCTGCGCCTTCTCCTCCGCCTCCGCCTGGCCGCCTTCCGCGACGCCGCGCTGTCGCTCCACCTCCTCGCGCGCCTCCGCCTCCGCCCCGTCCACCTCCGCCTCCCCGGCGGCGACACCACGCTCCGCGTCTGGTGCCCGTCCTCGCCGTCCTCCAAGCCGCCGCTGCTCCTGCTCCACGGCTTCGGCGGGGACGCCAAGTGGACGTGGGCGCGCAACCTCCCGCGCCTGTGCCGCCACTTCCACGTCTACGCCCCGGACCTCGTCTTCTTCGGCGCGCACTCCCGCTCCGCCTCGCCGCTCCGCTCCGTCGCGTTCCAGGCCCGCTGCGCCGCCGACGCCATGCGCCTCCTCGGCGTGCGCCGCTACGACGTCGCCGGGATCAGCTACGGCGGCTTCGTCGCGTACCGGATGGCCGCCGCCGAGGCCAGGGGCGCCGTCGGGAGGGTCGTGGTCATGACCAGCGGCGTCGCGGCCGCGCCGGGGGAGATGCGGGAGATGGCGGCGCGGGAGGAGCGGACCGTCGAGGAGGCGCTGCTCCCCAAGACCGCCGAAGGGCTGCGCTTCCTCGTGCGCCGCTCCATGCACCGCCCGCCGCCGTGGATGCCGGACTTCGTGCTTGACGACTTCATCCAGGTTAGCGAATTGCTCCTGTTTTTTTGTCTGCTTCTTCATATTGTTTCCATGTTTAATTGTTTTTTCAGGTGCATGTTAGCTAGCTTTCGATGCATGTGTGGTGGTGGTGTGTTGATGTGCATGCGTGTCTACTTCATGAGTTCATCATTTCGTTGCTGGTTCGCGTATCGATCGCCGGCCTTTACTTGAGAGAATTGAGATTATGTGTTTAGCTAAGCTAGGTTAGTGATACACGTCAATATATACACGAAACTAGCTAGATGGCGTACCAAATTGTACATGCATTTAACTCATTAGCCACGTCTTGCCAACCGTTCCGAAACACACAACAAATTCCGATCGAACTATATATAACCAAAGTTTAATCCCTCCGTTGTATGTCATGCATGCATGAGTTCAAGTTATTTTTGTTACAAGTTATAACTGTTGACCATGCTTACGGTGGATTAAATGAAATTAGTCGATGTGGTACAAATATTCGGGACTTTTTTATGTAAAAAATTGGTGTGAAGTTACTAAGTTAGAAGAGTTTAGCTTAGGAAAAATAGGCTAAATTGAACTTATAGATTGGAACAATAGCAGTTGCGATAGATCAGTTATTATTCAATTAAGTGCGCATCATTGTATATGTGTTGGTGTTTTTGTCATTTATACGACTGTGTTTGTTTTATCGAATACAACTAGTGCGTGTAGCACGTCATCATTTGCTCGTACGTTACTCGCAAGACTATAGCTAGCTAGGACGCTCGAAGTTATCTTCAAAAAATAGTGCCGTCCTCGAATCGAAAAAAGGAAAAGATTGAAACTTTCAGTTTCGTTCAACTGTTACGAGTACTGGCCTTTTCTCTTGAAATCCTCCACGTGTTTATGTGGAGGGCTACGATATGATTTTGCGTCCGTGCATTTCCCCATCTTGAGAGCGATTTTTGTCAACCGCGTGCTCCCGTAAACCTCGTAATCAATTAGGGCTCGGAGTTAGTATCAGAATTGGCTTATGGTTAACCGTTAGGTACGACTCGTACGAGTAGGCACCGAAGGTTTTTTCACCTTTTTGAACGGGCCGGGGAAAGTCCCCACTCTTGGACCGTGCATCTGTGTACGTGTACACATGCTTAAGCAACGTGGCAGTAGTGTCGGGTAGAAGGCCGCCGGGCATGGGACGTGGTGGTAGATCTGGTCCGACGTGCCTCCGGTGCGCGGTCGGATCTTGTCGATTCCTTTGGCCTCTTGGGTCACAACGTGGCCCCGCCAGTAGTAGTTAAAAAAAACCCTAGCCTGCAAAAGATTCCCTTATACCAAAACACTGTCAGGACAGACACAGTAGTACCACGTTCCTCGGTGTCCCGCTCATCCAAATTGCTGGCAGGAGTCGCCGCTCGACACGTTTCTTCGTGGAGCCCTTGGTCGATCCAGCACGCACGGCTCGATCGATCGACGGCGCGCGCTGCTCTCACTTCCGGCCATTCCATTCCCCACACCCCTCTGCTCGGCGAGTTGCGAGGAGCCGAGGACAGGACGGAATGGGACCGATGCAGCGCATGGATGGAGCGACCACGGCACAGTACGCCGCCGCGACGCAATCACGGGGCAGGCCGGGTGCGTCGGCGTCACGTGCCGGCTTTCACGGTAGCTGGCTCGCGTCGTCCTGCTACCTTCTCGGTTAGCGTTTGTGTTTCTTTCTCGGTGCCTTTTCCGCCCGGTTCTTGTCTCCTTTGCACGCTCGGTCCGATGAATACATACATTGGAGTACGGCAGGCGGACGCCCGCGTGGAAGGATTCCCGAGCACGCACGTAGTAATCGCCGCGGGGAGGATTAATTAGGACGCGCGCACGCCACGTGTGCCGTGCTAACGTGCTAGCTTAGGGCAGTCCCAACCCAAAACAATAGATATAGTTTTCATAAGCTACACATCATCAAGAAATTAGTACGAGACACTATCCTTCTAATGCAAACACTACTACTTCATACTTGAATTAAATGCTACTCATCTCTCATTATGTCTTGGATGGTGTGTAGAAACTGGGTCTCATGCAAGACCCAGTTTCCTTCTCTTTCTTCATTTACTCTCTTGCCACATCATATTTTATCTTATGTGCCAGCTCATTTAATTCTATGGACATCATCCTAGTCATTGGGTTGGGACTGCCCTTAGACCGTCCACAGCAGTCGTTGCATCCCGCCGCGCATCTGCAAAATGCAGCACGGGGGCGCACTGTAGCAGCTCTAGCGGCTACTGGAATGGTTGCTGCATTTTGCGGTCGGTGCCTTCCCCACACGCATTTTCGGAGGATTCTACCGTCATCTGCATCCCAACCGCCCCTCCGCTCTCCCTCTCATCCACCTTCCATGCGAGTCTCCACCTTCCACGCAAGCTCCGATGGCTCCCGGCGGCGGCAGGCCTTCCCCGTCCCTGTGCCCTCTCCGAGACCCCCGCCTCCACCGCCAAGCCCTCGATTCGGAGCAGCACAGCGCGGAGGAGGAGCCCTCGATTCGGAGCAACCGGCGCGGGGAGAGAAGGCGTCGCCGCGGATCCGCTGAGCACTCCTCCTGGAGCTCCGCCTGCGACCCCTCCGTCTCATCCTCCGCCCGCGGCCTCCTCCGGCCTTGAGGTTGCCGCGCGGACGCGAGGCGGCGGCGGCTCCTATCGGCGCAGCGGGATACAGG
Source organism: Cenchrus fungigraminus (assembly GCA_036936925.1). Lineage (NCBI taxonomy): Eukaryota > Viridiplantae > Streptophyta > Magnoliopsida > Poales > Poaceae > Cenchrus > Cenchrus fungigraminus. Next base: position 133,885,457 of record CM072777.1, read on the forward strand.
GCTCGGGGCGGCCACGAAGCTCCGCGGGCGGCGCGACGACCTCCCCAAGCCCGAATCCGGCAAGGCTTCATTCGGTCCTGCGCATCGGTTTCTCCGGTCCGCCGTGACGCGAATCCGGCCGCCGGGAGCAGCAGGTAGCGCCTCTAGAGAGATGCGCGCGGACGGCGAGGCGGGACCGGCGGAGCTGCAGGCGCGGACGGCGAGGCGGGAACGGTGGAGCTCAGGCGCGGACGGCGAGGCGGGAGGCGAAGCTGCAAGCAGCAAGCTTTCCTCCTCTTCTCCAGTTCTCCACGGCGGCGGGAGGCAACTGCCGAAGCAGTTTGCGCACGGGAAGCGGCTGCACTGCTGGAGTTCTCACCCTTTTGAGCGACGGATTCCTTCTCCCTCCTTCTCTCAAAACGGCTGTTTACGGATGCAGATGGGCACCATTACTGTTGGAGACAGTCTTAGCCACTAGCTCGAAGCCGGAAATATTCTTGAATGGAATCGCTAGTTTCGTGCCCCGTGCCCCGGCCCATTTCGGGCAGCTATGCATGCTGTGCCGTGAAACTAGCACGGTACGGTGCCCATCTCCATCAGCAAACTCGGCGGCCAATTCCGATTCGATCTCGTCGAGGCTTTTGCTTCAGTTTCTGGCGCTCTGCCCCTAGCAGAATCGACAGACTGATCGATCGAGATCGTTATGCGTACGGCAGGAGTATCTGACACGTTTTGCACGCGGTTGGCTCTCTGCACCTGCAGCTCATGTGCGTGGATCAAAGGAAGGAGAGGGCGGAGTTGCTGCAAGAATTGCTCAAGAACGGAGCTGGATTCGATCCCCTCCCGGTTCTAACCCAGGTACTATTACCACGTCATAGTTACGTACTCCTTCCGTCTCAAAATATAAGAACTTGTTGATTTTTACTAATCATATTTAACCACTAATTTTATTCAAAAAATTTATAAAAATGTATAAATAATTATGATGTACTTAAAATATACACGATGATGAAACATGCCATCACAAAATAAATAATTTTTTTATAATTTTTTTTTAAAAAAGATGAGTGGTCAAATGTGATCAGTAAAAATTAACAAAGTCCTTGTGTTCTGGGACTCAGGGAGTAGGCACACATCACAGTTACTTCCGTTGCCTTCTGGTTAACAAGCTTCAGCTCCCACTCTTCAGGAAACACTCATCATCTGGGGAGACAAGGACCGGGTGTTCCCCGTCGATCTTGGCCACCGGCTGCACAGGTATTTATAGACGGCTAAACGCGCAACACTGTATACTGAATCATTTCTTCTGATCGCTGAGCATTTTTAAAAAAAAAATCGTGGGTGAACAACGCAGGCATCTGGGAGAGAGATCCAGGCTAGAGATCGTCAAGGACGCAGGGCACGCGCTGCAGCTGGAGGGCGCCGACCACGTCAACAAATTCATCAAGTCCTTCCTCCTGGACGACGATGAACGACGAATTGGGCCGGGCGTCGCCGTGGCCCAGAAGTAAGGCCTTTTTCTTTCGGGGAGGCTTCCTGTTTCTTTCTTCCAACGCCAACCAACACGAATTTGTCTGTCTCTCTCTCTACTACTACATGCCAGAAAATAGGGCTTCTATGATCCGAAGGGATGTAACTGTGTAATTAAAAGTAGCAGAGCGGCTATGATCTGGTTCGAAAAGCCCGCGATCATGCAATGCGAAAGAATTATTGCTCTGAAGTCTGAACATCTTGTGTACTATAATGTCTGAACTTTCGCAGATGAAATTCAGAGACCTCGGTCTGCTGGTTGTCCTGACGCTCAGAGTCTGTATTCACAAGGTTCTTTTTATGTTCCAGATGTATAATAGTGATGCTGAGTGGACTACTAATTGTTGCTGACAGCCCACTTGTGAAGCATATAGAAACCTAGTAATTGCAATCCGATTCTGATTGCGATATCATGCTGTCGTCCCTTTACATATCAGTCATCGTTTTGGTGAGCAATCCTCTCTTTCAGAGAAGAAAACAAAGGGAAGTGGAGTAATATGTGGGGAGCTGAGAGTGCCGGCCGACCAAGCGAACGAATTTGACCAATCCCTTTCCTCCTGCTGCATGAACGAAATGGGCTGGGCCTCGGCGTAGCCAGGAAGTTAGCAGTAAAAGCCCCTCCTGCGTCTGCATCTACATCGCCGCTAACTTCAACCAAGCCCGTGTTTGGATGGAGAAAATTTTTTTCCACCGAAAAGGGAATCTTGCACACATGTAGTACCAAATGAAGTTTATTTGCAAAACTTTTTCACATATGAGTGCGACTTTACGCGACGAATCTAATGAGCATAATTAATTAGCGATTGCTACAGTAATGCTACAGTAATCATGCTCTACTCATGCGGTCAAAAACCTCATTAGGTTGGTCTCGCGATTTTGCTGGGGTTGTGAAGGTAGTTTTGAAACTGACTTTATTTAATACTCTTAATTAATAGTCAAAGTAACATTTAACATTTAATAGGGGTGAAAAAATTTTCACCCCCTACCAAACACGGGCCAACGGACGGAGGCTGCACTCTCTACGCAGGAAGACAGCCTTCTGCGATCCGAAACAGGAGGCACAACGACAGGGAGCTACAATACATATGAGTGTCAGATCACTAACAACTTTTCTGCAGTAGTAGCTGAAGTTCAGATTTCAGAGGGCTCCGCATCTCAGGTGCCCTTCACTTCTTTCGATTGCAAGCCGCAAACATGCAACACGAGGGCATGAAATTAGAAATGGTGCTCACAGATTGTTTCTCATTCTTCTTCTGGCATGCAAAACCGTATGATTAATGCCACTTAATTATTCTTTTGAGGGTTTTTACAGAGCAAATTTATTCTCGTGAAGTTGGTGGGCCATTCATTGCTGTCTTCCCAATATTGCAGTATACACAGTGCAACTTAGTATTCCACTAATCCGGTTTTGATAGCATCAGCATACTGCCCTCCCTTTTTTGCATGCTGAAAAACACTCGACCAAAGGGATAGATGCCCCTGATTTCGTCTAAACGAAGTGCACAAAGGCTCCGAACCCGCCATATCGTTGCGCTGCGCCGTGATCAGAAGCTTTGATCTCTCGTTGTATATTTATTCTTTCTGTTCTTTCTGCTAAACAATCCCCGCTTTCGGGGACAGAAAAAAAAAAGCGCATGAGCCTTCCCTTGATCGCTACGCTCTTGTAGTATCACATCGGTGAGACGGTGACACACCTACAAAAAGGTTAAAAGCTGGGGCTAAAACTTTAACAGACGCTTCTCCTAATCTCTCCTTGATGCCTGTCAACATCATCACCGTCCGTCCCGGCATCCCCAATCAAAGCCCCCTCCCAACTGACTGTTCATCCTTTACGATTTCACTTGCAGCTTAACAAAATGTCTGGTCCACTCACTCACAACCACTGAACCCGGCAATGGCCTGCGAGCCCTCCGTTACGTTTGCCCCACCACCAACCTGGCTCTATTTAAGCCCTAGCGCCTGCCAACGCATCGCCTCCACTCGGCCATCACTCTCTTGGCATGCACAAACTTGCACACTGCCTGCTGGTGCTGCTCGTAGCCTAGTGCTAGGCTGCTAGCTGCTGGTACCTTTCGCTTGGTAGCTCAGACTGCTCGGCGCCACCAACCATGGGGGCCAGCCTGAGCCTCAGCCTCGTGCCGGTGCTCGACTACTTCGCCCGGCGCGAGTTCCTCGCCGCCGGCCTCCGCCCCAACACCGTCACGCTCCCGTACCCGGACGGCGGCGCCGAGGCGATGTGCACGGTCCGCTACTGGGCGCCGCCGGGTGAGCCGCGTCTCCCGCCGCTCCTGCTCGTCCACGGCTTCGGCCCTCGGGCCACCTGGCAGTGGCGCTGCCAGGTGGGCCCCCTCTCGCGCCACTTCCACGTCATCGTGCCCGACCTCCTGGGCTTCGGCGGCAGCGCGTACCCGTTCGAGACGGCGCCGCCGCCGTCGGAGGCCACGCAGGCCGCGACGCTCGCGGCGCTGCTGGACGCGCTGCCCGGGCTGGAGGGGAGGCGCGTGGCCGCGGCGGGCACGAGCTACGGCGGGTTCGTCACCTACTGGCTGGCGCGCGCGGCGGGGGACCGCCGGGTCGGCCCCGTGGTGATCGCGAGCTCCGACCTGCTCAAGACCGCCGCCGACGACAGGGGGTTCCTGAAGCGCGCCGGCGAAGGGTGGGGCGGCGTCGACGAGATCCTCCTCCCCGCCGAGCCCGCCGCGATGCGGAAGCTCATCGAGCTGGCGTCATACCGCCCGCCGCCGCGGGTGATGATGCCGGACTTCATGCTCCGGGACTTCATCCAGGTGCAATCTTTTCGCTCCGACCTTTTGCTTTGGCCCGGAACTCAACAACGCATATGGTATACGGATCCTACTAGTAGATTAGAGTTTTTTTTTTCTTTCGACATGATCCTAGATTGGAGTTCTTTTTTTAAAGATCCTAGATTGGAGTTGCTCGTCTTTTTCAATGGCATCGCATTATAAAACAAAAGTCAAAATAATTACGGGTCATTCCCGTCACTGATGCATTCCAGAGAGCAACTGCTGCTGCAGTCTGCAACTGCGCATTGCCAACAACAACCTGCCAAGTGCCAACCCTTGGCCGTGTTTAAATGAATTCCAAAAAAATTTCAGAAAAGAAAATCTCGCATGCATGGAGTACTAAATGAAGTCTATTTGCAAAACCTTTTCACACATAGGTGTAACTTTACGTGATGAATCTAATGAGCATAAGTAATTTAATAATTTACTACAGTAATGCTACAGTAACCATTTTTTAATCATGTGGTCGAAGCCCTCGTTAGACTCCTCTCGGAAATTTACCTAGGGGTGCGAAGATAGTTTTGTAAACTGCATTTATTTAACACCCTTAATTATTGGTCAAAGTTGCATATTGCATTCATACTTGGGGCAGAGACAAACCGCGACAACGATGCCCAACCCAATAGTCTGTCTGTGCTGTGCAGTGCAGTTCCTGGGATTGATTGATCTTGATTTCACTTTTCACCTCTCCTTCTAGAAACTCTTCACGGACAACAGAGAGCGCCTTGTTCATCTCCTCAAGGGGATCACGGTCGGCACGGACAAATTCCAAGTGACACCAATATCTCAGGTACGGTACTGCTCGTTCATGTTCATTCATGCGTTCGCTGCTACTGTTAGTTGCCCTACCAGATGGTCCAACGATGTGCTGTGCTGTGCAGGACGTGTTGATTGTCTGGGGAGACCACGATCAGCTGTTCCCGCTGGAGAAGGGGTTCGCGGTTCAGAGGTACAGTACTCTGACGATCTCCAACTTTTGCAAACTGGTTTTGTGTGGGTGGGTGTGCATCAGCAATTCAGCATCACGTACTGATTGGCTGTTGTCCCGTGCAAAACATTGCCGTTGTGTTCTTCAGGTCTCTGAACGGGAGCGCTAGAATGGAGGTGATCAAGAACACCGGCCACGCTCCGCAGCTGGAGGACCCGGCTCGGTTCAACAAGATCATGCTCGACTTCTTGCTGGCCGCTCACAAGCCTGATCCCTCGGTTAATGGCGGCGCGCATTAAGATGCTTTGGTGTCTTTTGGGTGACCTCGATTGCTTGTGATAAGATGCTTAGACGGTTCAGTCCATTCAGTGTTAGAGATTTTTACCTTATTCGAGAACATATCATGTAAATTCTCAATTTCTTGATTTCTTCAGCCATCGTGTAAAAAAACTTCAGCCATGTGTTGTGCCCTCTGTAGTTTATGCAGAACTGCAAAGTGAACAAAGCTTTTCTTTGGGTGACGAAGCTGCGAAGACGTTTGTGAATTGTGATTGCACTTGCACACGCATGCATCCAGACAGATAGGTGGTTGCTTCGACGAAAGGCACTCGACGTCGTTGAGACCGTGACTTTCCTGCACCGCTCTTGCTGCTGCATCAGCATCTACCCGGCTACCTGCCGCTCCGCTTCGCTTCGCTTCACTTCCACGTGCCCCGATTCAGCAAGCCGTGACGCGACCGTCCCCGAGACACCACCGCTCTCGCGCCGCCATGGGCTTCAGCATCCTCCCGCTGATGGAATTCATCGCGCGCCGCGCGTTCCTCGGCGCCGGCCTCCAGCCCCACACCGCCGCTCTCCCGTCTGACGACGACGGCAGCGATGGCGGCGGGCAGCCGCGCACCGTCATCCACTACTGGGCGCCCCCGGGGGAGCCGCGCCTCCCGCCGCTGCTGCTCATCCACGGCTTCGGGCCCATGGCCACATGGCAGTGGCGCCTGCAGGTGGGCCCTCTGTCCCGCCACTTCCACGTCATCGTCCCGGACCTCCTGGGTTTCGGCGCCTCCTCGCGCGGCGGGTCCCCGGCGGCGGCGCCCTCCGAGTCCGCGCAGGCCGCCACGCTCGCCACGCTGCTGGACGCGCTCCCGGGCCTCGGGTCGGACGCGCGTGTCGCCGTGGTCGGCACCAGCTACGGCGGGTTCGTGGCCTACGCCCTGGCGCGCGCGGCGGGGCCCGGCAGGGTCGGCCCCGTGGTGATATCCAACTCCGACCTGCTCAAGACCGCCGAGGACGACAGGGCGCTCCTCGAGCGCGCCGGCGGCGGGATCGCGCGCACGGCCGACCTGCTCATGCCGCTCGACGCACGCGGCGCGCGGCGGCTCATGGAGCTCTCCTTCTACCGCAAGCAGGCCATCACCATGCTGCCGGACTTCGTGCTCCGACAGGCCGTGCAGGTAACGGAACGGATTCCTCATGCTCGACCCACTACAACACTGCATCTCTGGATCGCAGTGCCCACGAGTGTATTACTCAATTTTTTTTTGGGATAATTGAAGTTGAAAGAATTCCTATCAATGCAACAATTTCGCAGCAACTTTTTAGGGAGAAAAGGGAGGAGAAGATTGAGCTGATGAAGGCTATAACTGTTGGTACAGACGAGTTCAAGTTGACACCCTTGCCTCAGGTATCTCTCGCAGTTCTCTAAGTTGGATATATTCTGAACAGGAGAGCAGATTCATCCTTGCTTGAACAATATGAACAGAGAATTAATTCAAGCCAGCTACACTGAATTTTGCTTCTATCCAAGTGCGTTTGAGCTCTAATTCTAATTCTGCAACTATTTGATGTTATTTATGGCAGGACATTTTGCTCATCTGGGGTGACCATGATCAGATATTTCCCTTGGAAAAGGCCTTTGCTGTCAAGAGGTACCTCACTATACTATACCTTTTTTTAGAGCTACAAGTAGGATCTCATATCCATCTTGATGCATTCACGCTGGTGGCAGGTGCTTGGGAGAGAATGTTAGAATGGAAATCTTGGAGAAAACAGGCCATGTGCCTCAGATGGAGGATCCGACCCGGTTCAACAACCTTGTCTTGGATTTCTTACTCTCATCACAAAAGCTTACTTCGATTCAACAGTAGAGGTTCAAACGGACAAATCGGTTCAGCTGAGCGAGTATGAAACGGTGGTGTGGAGCAAGTTGAAAATTTTCAGCATGCTGCATGCATATGAAGTTGTCCTCACCACTCCATGCAAACAATTGAAGTCATTGCTTGGTCCTGTGATCCTGTCAAGTGTAAATATGTTCTTGTCAAGTGTAAATCTGTTACTCTATGGTAGTTCCAGAAAAGTGCTTTAGTGTAAACATGTATTCCATCCATTTCAAATTGTAAGTCATTTTAGTTTTTAGGAGATGTTTGTAAACATAAATATAGTATATGTCTAGATGCATACAAACATCTATGAACTTAGAAAAGTCAAAAAAATCTAAAATTTGAAACAAAGGGAGTTGTTATGACCGTAAATTAATTGTGTTGTACTTGTATAGTTGTATAAAACCTCATAAAATATGTGATGTGGAGAAAGGTGGAAGTATCTCCTGCCAGTTCATTCGGCCAAACACAATTACACAAGGCATCTTATTATCTTATTACCCAAAAGTAAACAAAGGGCATCTGTCATTCGATATTGGCAAAAAAAAAGTGGTTACAGAACACCATTCAAAAGTCATTTTTGCTGTAGACTATCAATTTTTTTTACTGCTGGATGGCACATTCCGCGACATTGTGAATTGTAATAGATAAATCATACGTTTTTTCACCTTTTTTTTTAATTTCTTCAATTTTTGTTCTTATTTTTTCCTTCTCCTTCCGTAGCCATTTGGCTCTTTGTCATAAACAATGCTAGCCACAGATAATGCAAAGGCAGAGCCAGTGAGCACCCCTGCTTCGTTTGCTCAAAAAAAACTGTTGGACACTGCGTCTACTTTTATTGTACTAGTTTTAATGAAAATGTACTCAAACTAGATGAAAGTCCGTGGGTTGCTATGGACACAAAAGTTTTGAATAAAATAATCATTACTTAAAAAACATTGTAAAAACATAGATACATTGTACTTGAGCTGTGCATATAATGGTTGTACGTGAACCATTTCTAATTTTGTTCAGCACTGTAAAGGAATGGTAGAAGCTGATACTTTACATGTGGAGAAGCCCAGCAACACGAGACTAATACGAGCGATGTCCTACAAAACTTACAAGTGGAGATGCCCAGCAACACAAGACAGATACGAGCGATATCCTACAAAACAGGTTTGATGCACATGGTACCACATCACCAGCATCTCAAGCCTCCTTTTTTCAGTGAATTAACTAATTCATTTCCTTTTTAGTTTTGGATTTTTGGATATTTTTTTATTTGATTTGGCATTATTCAACAAAAGTCATGTGCTATGTGTTTACCGTGAGTCGAGCTTGAGCAGCAGCTCACATCTGTCACAATGTCCCACGATTGCACATCGATCAAGGAGCCACAGATACCAACTTGCCCCATCTCATTGGTGCATAGCAAATGTTGAATTTGTACCAGAGACTTCCCAAAGCATTATGCTTTTGTCATCTGAAAGTTTGTTGCTCTTTGATTCTCTCTGAGATATATACTCTTGAAGATTTCAGTTCATCCTAGAATTTCTGGCACTATGGAACTATGGATGAACATTGTGAATGGGATGATGGGAACAGAATATTCAGGCCCAAAAATCACTCATCTGCTTCTTATCTTTTATCCCTTAACCTTCTTCCCTTGTTCTTTTGTTTGAAATCTTCAGGGCCTAATAAATCTGATGCACTCGAATTCATCTCTTCAGAGAGCTTTTGGGCTAGTTCAAACTGTCCAGCCTTTTTCACATCACTGATCAGTGCACGATAGACATAAACTGAAGGTTTGTGGGACACCTTCATCCTGTCAAGCATTTCCAGGGCTTCAGTAATATGACCAGCCCGTCCAAAACTATCAATGAGTGCTGTGTATGTTATAAGATCTGGATTGATGCCTCTCTCAAGCATTTCCCCTGCAAATCTTTTGCACAGACCGAATCTCCCAAGCCTTCGCAAGCAGTTTATTATGGTATTGTAAGTCACAATGTCAGGATAACGGCCAAGTTCTTCCATTAGCTTCATTTCATGAAGCATTTGATCCACTCGACCAGCTTTACCCAGCATGTCCAAGATAGTGTTGAACGTGACAACATCCAAGCTGGTTCGATCTTTCTTCAACTCTTCAAAGATGATCAAACTTTTCTCGATGTCTCCATATTTACCCGTGGCAAAAATAATGCAATTCATTACTGTAGGATCTCTATCCTGTGTTATTTCCAAAATTTGTCTTACAAACTTGAGTATCAATTCACATTCATCCAACTTATGGAGGGCCTTGGCGACATTCATATATGAAGTTGAATCAGGAGCAAGTTTCGAAAGCAGCAAGTACCTGAATACCTTGGCAAAAAGATAAAAGCCGTTTTCTTCAGCTGCTTGCTGCAGTAGCGTATTGAACGTGGGTAGGCCGACATGGATCTGCTCATCACGCAGATGCCGCAGAACATGTACAGCATCAACAAGGTTGCCAGATGTGCCAAGCTTCTCGATATAGGCAGTAGATGCTGAGGCATCTGAAGCACTACTACTTGCAGTCGTCAAGCAGTCATGCTTAAATGCCTCAATGGCCTCGTCATTGTCATCATCATCTGAACTACAACATTGGAGGTAACGCACGGTCATGTGTGAATTAGCCCGTGCAGTATGCTGCTCCTCGTGGATCAAGGCCCGCACCAAACACTCCTGGAGGTAAAATGAAAGAAACTTATGATATCGTTTCACCAGTTCGAGTACCAGATACACAATTCCAACAACACAGGTAAAAAGGAGGGGGGACAAGCTCAAATGTGCAACCAAACCTAGGATTAGGTCCTGACTATACCAACAAAAGGCTCAGGTGAAATATGACCGGCAATTAACGATCTACTGTATAAGATAATCCGTCAATCAAACCCCTCAAATGCTCACCGGAAGCAATCTAGCAAAGTAGCAAGACTGTGTTTGATCCTCAAATTCGTGCTTGGATGAAACCCCGAGCACCACGAAGAAATTTATTATTTATTTTGCGGAAATCAACAAACATTAGGAGAAGCTGGGAATGGCAGTACCGGAGCGGAGAGGCGTGCGGTGGCGCCGAGAGAGCGTCGGAGGAGTCGGAGCGCCGCTGCCGGGGGGAGCCGCCACATCTGAACGGGAAGAGAAGCCGCCATTCAGCATGGGCAGCTGGAGGGAGGGATTGAGCTCGATTGAAGATGAGCAGCTGGAGGGAGGAAGCGGCGGCGGCGGAGAGGGGTCATCGGCGCCCGACTACGACGCAAGGAGGTAGAGGCAGCGGCGGCGCGGCGGCGGCGCAGGGAGGTAGCGGCGGGGGCCCGGCGGCGATGCAGAGAGGGAGTGAGGAAGAGACGGCGGCGCGGCGTGGTCCGGTGGCGGCGCAGAGGGAGATAGCGGAATTAGATCCTCTGCGGTCGGGGTGCTTGACCTGCGTCTACGGTCGAGCTCATCCAGCCATCCATCAGCAATCGTGCGGCACTGGCTCCTTTCCTGCCCGAGACGCTCCTTTCCTACCGAGACGCTCGGCTTGGCTCGCTACAAGCAGGACAGCTCGCTTCCCCTTTGCCTATCCTCTTCTCCTCCTCCGCCACCTCTCCATCCCCATCGCCGGATTCGGCTGCCCCGAGGCGCGCAGCGGCGGCGGTGGCCATGCCCTCAGGGACTCGCGCCCAAGAGCTGCGTCCGCGACTCGCACCCAAGCGCAGCGACGGCAGCGCCCATGCCCGCCGGGACTCGCCCCGAGACGCCCAAGAGCTGCGGCCGCGACGGCGTAGGAGGCGGCGGGGAGACGCGACGCCGAGGCGTTCGACGGGGTGGCCGACATGCTCGCCAATCTCAGGACGCCGAGCTCTTGCCCTGTGTACAAGGATTCCTCTGCTCAGCCTACCTGAAGTCTCCAAAATGATTTTTTTGCCGTTGATTGCTTGTGTGTACAGCCGTACAGGTCAGGAGCTTCTGTGTTCAAGATTTTCGCACCCTGGGCCAGGATCTGGTGAAGATCAGGAAGGCAAACGTGATGGTTTGAAAATGATTTTGGTTTCGCACCCTCGGCCAGGAGCTTAAAGCAGGAGGGGCAGTTGACTTCAGAAATTGTAGAAATCAAGTGATATGAGTACTTCAGACATTGTAAAAATCAAGTTGTATTAGTACTTCAATTGAATAAAAATATAATGCTGATTGTTGCAAGTTTTTGAAATTGAACAAAATGATCTGATGAGCATATCAGAGATGTAATTTCCATGTTGTTCAGAGATGAGCATATCAGTTTCCACAGTTTCCATGAACTGATTGAACCCAACAAACACACCAAAAGGCCTACTTTCCTTGTTTGTTCCAAAAGTAGTGTCAAAACTGACAACATCACCAAAATGTGCATAGTCAATGATCATTTTGACATCAACCCAAAATATGTTTGCTATTTGCTCCTCACTATCCATCTGCAATGCATATTGGAATGATGGGTTATTGGCAATTCTGTCTTGAAAATACATGAGCATGCTTCCTGCTTGACCATATGCCATCTCTTGTTGGCACTTGCCCCGTAAATAATTCTTGTGATCACGGAGAGTGTAACTGAGATTAAGTGAACCACCAACTTGGATACTAGCCAACGCATGTGCTGCTTTGGGCCTAATTCCCGCATCGTCGGCTGTCTCAATTTCAAAACCTTGTAACTCTGAAATTTTTCTTTGAGACACCATCAAATGCGACGTTTCTAGATCAACAACTTTATATTTCTCCTTCTCTTGATCTAGTACAACACCCATGCGAACTTGACAATCGGTTCTAGTTTCAGCTCTTGGACACTTTGTTAGATGATCCCTTTTATCTTTCTTTCTGTGACCCTCTTTTGCACAAACATATCTGCAGGACCTTATCTTCCCATCAGATTTTCTTTTGTTTGTGTAGTTTTTTCTAACCTCAAACCCTTTTTGACCTCCATAGGCAATCCAAAACATCCGAGCCTCATCAATAGTATTGAACTCCATGCCAACTTCAGGTATGAAACTAGGCAGCACACCCACTCTACAGGAACAAAAAAATAATTTGGTGGTCATTGAACAAATAAAACCTATCTAATCTAGTGAAAAAGTAACAACCATGACTTCATATACCTATTTTCTTCCATCTCAAATCTGCAGATTTTACTTTGCTCCAGGTTTCTTTGATGAATTCCAACATAGCCTAATGAGGTGAGGTGGAAGACAATCAAATCAGAGCACACAAGTGAGGTGGAACCGTGGAAGACAATCAAATTAGCACACATAGCAGAGTTGCTGAAAACAATCGAGTGGTGAACAAGAAAAATGAGATTAACTCACATGTGCTTGATGAATCGCCGCCGCCCACAGCTTGTACTCGAGGTACGCCGCCTCCCACAGCTGCCGCTGCCCACGGCAGTCCTCGCGCCAAACGCGATGTGCGTGTCGCCAAAAGGCGTTGTTTCGCGGTAAAAATGAGGAGAACTCCAGGCGCTGTTGGGCCGAGGCCCAGTGTCGGGCGCGGCTCTCGCCCGTCGTGCGGGGAATTTTTTTATATATTTTTTTTCTTTGATTTTCGAAAAATAAATGGACGAATCAAAAAATTTGAGAAGTGTACATCTGCCGCCGTACCCCACCGTGGGGCACGGCGGTAGGGGTGCCGCCAACGGTTGGCTGACCTGCCAGGTGGGGCCAGCTTCCTACCGCCGTACCCCACGGCGGCAGGAACCCTACCGCCGTGGGGCACGGCGGTAGGAGCCTGCCGCCGTGGGGTACGGCGGCAACGTCACCCCTATATAAGGGGGCGACGGCTGCCGCCACCCCCTCCTCCCTCCCTCACTCTCTCCTCTAAATCTTCGGCTTTCAACCCTTCGGAGCACTTTTGACTAAGGTATGTTTTTAAATTTAGTGTAGTTTAGTTAGTGTAGTTAGTTAGTTTAGTTAACTTAGTTTAGAAATTTCAAAAATTTTAAAAATAGTTATAATTCAAATAATTCGTTTAAATTGATTTAAAATGCGTAGAAATAGTTATAATTCTAATAATTAGATTAAATTAATATAAAATTATTAAAAATAGTTTTAATTCACATAATTCGTTTAAATTGGTTTTAAACTCCTAGAAAATAGTTATAATTCAAAAAATTTGTTTAAATTAATATAAAATTTATTTAAAACTCCTACAAAATGGTTATAATTCACAAAATTAGACTAAATTGATATAAAATTCGTAAAAAATAGTATTAACTCACATAAATTGTTTTAATTCATTTAAAATTACTAGAAAATGGTTATAATTCACAAAATTAGATTAAATTGATATAAAAATCGTAGAAAATATTTTTAATTCACATAATTCGTTTTAATTCATTTAAAATTCCTACAAAATGGTAATAATTCACATAATTAGATTAAATTGATACTTTCAGTGGATCTTATTTTCAACTAATGCACGGAGTTGTTGTGTATTTTTGTTATACTATATTCTAATCGTACAGGGCGATCGCCGGTTTGTCCGACGGGACGAGGAGGAGGTTTCACCGGGCCTCGACAGCCGGAGACGACGGCACCTAGAGCGCTGATCTTTCCGCTAGGAGGTTTCAGACCGCCGGTCTTTCAGTTTCCGGCGGCAGATATTCCTTCCTCGTCCACTCCGCCTCTCTTCCAGCCTGGTAACGACCTTAACTTTACAGTAAAATTCGTTAAGTACGATACGTTTTTGAGAACTAATACTATTTGTTGCAGCCGGTTTCGACGCGACCACCGTCGAGACTCCTGACGAGCACCTGGGCTGGGATGAGTTTGGGTACGGCGACATTCTCGCGGCCATGGATGCCCCGCAGGGCGAGGAGCTTGGCCCGTCACAGTTCACACAGGCACCGCCTGTTGGGACTCAGGAGACACAGCCAGTGGGCGGAGCGACCCCGGCGGCCGGCGGAGCGACACCGGCTAGTGCAGGGTCGTCGTTGGCGGGCGGAGGGACACCGGCGGGCGGAGCGACACCGGCCGGCGGAGGGACACCGGTGGGCGGAGCGACACCGGCCGGTGGAGTGACACCGGATGCTGCAGGCTCGTCGCAGGCGGCCATGGCGACACCGTCTCCCGACCAGCTCGGACCGCGGGTGGTCAGGCCACCTGACCCCTGGACGTACGCCCGGGACCACACCTGGGCTGGCGCTAGAGCTGTTAGGCCGAAGAGGCACCGGCGCATTTAGATGTAGTAGTACTTTAACCATGATTTTGTATAAACTATTTGCATCTACTCATTGATTATGATATGATCTTGTGATTATGCTTACATTTATCAGTTTGTTGTTTTTTAAAAATGTTAAAAGTGTTTTAAAAATGAAAATTTTAAAAAATAAAATAAAATATGGCCTTACCACCATGTGGCACGGCGGCAGGGGTCTGCCGCCGTGCCACGCGGACCTGCCGCCAGAGGTTCTCTCCTGCCGTCGTACCCCACGGCGGCAGGGACTTAACCCCACGGCGGTAGGGACTTAACACCGTGGGCCACGGCGGCCGCCGTGCCATGCCGCCGTGGGGTACGGCGGCAGATGTATATTTCTCGAAATTTTTGTTCGTCCATTTATTTTTCGAAAATCTTACCTATTATTAAAGTGAGAAGCGCTTCTGCCTACTTTTTGGTTTGGTCCAACTTAATCTCGTTGACGGGTGGGTCCGAAAGACTTTTTCCCTTGACTGCCCGCAACGCAGCGTCCGCACTCCTCTCCGTATCCTTTTCTGTCCCGTCTCTCCCGTTCGTATGCAGCACACACGCATGCAGGATCACCGGATTAAAGTTTGATTAGAACATACTAAATATATATTGGAACCGTAGATCGGAAAAGGAAAACGTGCCCAACTCACCCTAGGCCATGGGACATCGATGTGTTTCCCTCAATCTTGTGCTGTACCATATGCTGTCAGCCCTTCTCCTCCTCTGATCCTTTATGCATTTCGGTCGTACTCCGTACTTGCTACGGCAATGCGGTGGCCACTGCCAAGCTCATGAACTTGGGGCAGCTGCTTCAGCGACGGCCGACGGTGGGAAGGCGCAGTCCATGCGCTTGGTCTTGGTCAACTGCTTCCACGTCGGCGGCACCGCGGCAACCACGATGGTTCGGACCTCGATGGACTCTCTACTAGAGGTGGAGGTGACCTGAGACGTCTACAGTCGCTGCAGCATGTCGGCCCGCTCGCAAGTCGCAACCATAAGGCAGCGACGGCAGCACCACCCCGACGCAGAGCTACCCCAGGCCAATAGTACTTCGTCGGCGGCGCCCCGAGCAGCTACCGCGCGCCTACCAGAAGGGCGAGTGCCTCCTCCTTGTCATCATATGCTGAGAAGCATGGCGTTGGCAGCCTGGCACATGCAAGGCCTCACGCCAGCACCGGCTAGGCACCGGACCGAGGCTGAGTTCCCTCTAGACACCAATTTTGTCGAGGCTATGCTGCGGCACCAGCGTCGGCCACCGAGGCGGCGGCTCGTTACTCAGATGCTTCTGGCACCGCTACCGCTGTTGTGCAAGGCCGGTGTGAGTGGATGAGTACGCCGCTAGCTTGTCCGTGGTCAGCCTGCTGCCGCTCCCCCTCCATATGTTCGTCTTGGAGGAGGACATAAGGTTGAGCTGAAGCACATTCGAAGAGCTCGATAATGATGTGGAAGGCGAGGTGGGGAGAGGTCAAGACAGGAGTGGAGAGGGTAATGCCCAATCCTACAATGGAGAGTTGGAGATGGGTGACTGTTTGCTGACGAACAAAGAAAATCTCTTGAGGCCGAGGGAGGTGCAAAGAAGCTTTGCGAAGTTCTCACGACATCGTCTCCACCGGCGTACGTGCCTCTTGCACTTGCAGTCAGTGGTGTAGCCAAGGGGGAGGTGGCAGAGGCCATGGCCCTCCTATGGTTTGCAAATGTTCACTAAAAATTCGATTTCGATCAAATTTTAGGTAAATTAGCACTATATTGCCCCCTTCAACAATGAAAAAAAAACAATTCAGGCTACGCCAATGCTTGCAGTTAACATGCTGGTGATTAGGCACTTGCTGCCCGCGTTCCAGCTATCGAGTCATCCCCACAATTTCAAGCTGATTAGATTCGCAAGTCACGGTATCCTACCAGACCTCGTGGCACCGAAATGTACTTTGACTTTTTTTTCCTTCAAGAAGATAAGATTTTGTGGCTAACGGGCTGAGAATAGTGCAGTAGTTTTTTTTATACCAGTTCTTTTTCTCAAAGTTTTAATAATATTA
This sequence comes from Cenchrus fungigraminus, assembly GCA_036936925.1. NCBI lineage: Eukaryota > Viridiplantae > Streptophyta > Magnoliopsida > Poales > Poaceae > Cenchrus > Cenchrus fungigraminus. The sequence goes on from CM072777.1 coordinate 133,902,081, forward strand.
TTATTATGATAATTAAGAAGATTGGCTAAAATATTTCACTCATATTCCTATACATAGATCAGTAAAGACTAAATTTGTATTAACTGATTAACTGTGAATGTGTTGCAAACAACATTTTTATTTTGTTGCTCACTTTTTTTTCTCCCGTTGCAACGCACGGGCATATTTGCTAGTCAAAGAAAAAAATATAAAAAAAAATTCCCGAGGAGTACGTGATCGAGCCGAGCGTCGTGCAGAGCCGTGCGTCGTGCAGAGCCGAGCCAATATTGGGCAGGAGAGGAGCCATCTGGAGGATGCCGCAGGATTGGCTGGAGAGCTCGACCGTAGAGGCAGGTCAAGGACCCGACCGCAGAGGATCTAATTTCAACATGGGGTGACTGTACTCTCCAGTCACATGATCTGAGCCATCCCTCTGCGATCCGACGACGATCACCTTCCCAGGTGCTCCATTCCTTCACGCACTGGGCCTCAGCCCAACAAGACCGGCCTGTTCGGCTTTGCCTCCTGCTCCTTTTTAGCGCGAAGGGCTTCCCTTTTTTTTTGGCACGACGACTCATGTTTTTGGCGCCAGGGCGAGCCAGACGGCGATCGTCTGCTGCTCCTGGTCTTCACCGTGGATCAACGAACAGGTTTGCTAATCTTTACTCCCGTCTTTTCCTGAGTACTCATATTGCAGTGGTGTTTCAATTTGGCTGTTTTCCAGCTCGATCTCTGAATAGATTGTATGGGAACTGATTGAAGGGGATTTGGCTGTTTTCCAGCTCGATCTCTGAATAGATTGTATGGGATTGAGGCCTCATTCGTTTTCACCGAATTGGATTCCAACCGGAATTGATAAATATAACAAGAAAATCATGATAACTACTATAAGAAATTCGGATTTATTCCGAGTCGAAAATTAATTTACTCATGATAGGTACACCAAGAGACTCGGAATCAATCCACTAGTCGAGAGGTGTAGAATCAATCTGGATCTTCAGTCTATTGTTCTACCTATCATTATGAGTAAATTAGTTCTCCCGGAATGAATCCGAGTCTCTATCATGATTTTCTTGGTACATCTATTATTTCCGACCGGATTAAATCTCATGAAAACGGACAAGCCCTGAAGGGGAACATCAACTTGCCGGTCACAAAAACGAAATCTGTGTACCTGATATGGAAGCAAATAGGCGTGTCACGCATCACGCTTGGTTTCGTAGCAAAGCTTTTGGTTCAGTATATCATATGCACTTGAGTATTTGAGCTCTGCAACCTTTTTTTTTTTTGTCTAAGGGTGTGTTTAGAAGCCCAACTTCTCTCAAAATTCACTATGCAAAAAGAGATTCCTCATCACATCAAACATCACATCAAAAATGCCGACACATGCATGGAGTACTAAATGTAGATGAAATCAAAAACTAATTACACAATTTAGATGTACTTTGCGAGACGAATCTTTTGAGCCTAGTTAGGCCATGGTAGGATAATATTTACCACAAACAAACGAAAAGTGCTACAGCGATTTTTAGTTCGGAACAGTGCTTTTCAGCCCAAAATTCGTGCAAAATCCAGAATTTTGCATCCCAATTCAGGGAACTAAACACACCCTAAGTATGACACAGAATAATACATCATTTTGAGCTCTGCGACTTTCTGATCATACAAGTGCTAGCATAATTTAGGGCCTGTTCTGTTCGGTGAAAAGGAATAGTGAAATTACAAATGAATAGCGATGAAATAGTATTTTTTGTGAGAGAAGATGTGATATGTGAATAGTGCTATTCATTGTTCCTTTTGAAAGAAAAGAATACAATTCGCCATCTATATAATGTGTAGATTCCTTGCTGCTTCCTATACAATCACAACATGTCAACATGCCCAACATTTATTGATCTTTTTGTTCTTCCACAAGCAAGTAAAGATACACCTGTTGCGCATTGTGGCCTGTGGAAAATTTGGCTCCTCTCTATCATGTCGCACTCAAGTTCATTAGCGCGGAGGGCCCCGCAGAAGCTGCGGCCGCCCGTGTCCGTGGCAGGCGTGGTGCTCACCACCGTCGCCATTGTCGTCGCCCTGATAAGGGAGTTCTTCTGGATCGGGCCCGACCGAATCTGAGGTGCCCTTGAGGTACGCCATACTCGACGGGAAGGTCCTAGGCAGTTGCTAATTTGTGCAGAGTTTGCTATGATTGTGGCGAAAATGCCAGCGATTTCGTTGCACAAGCCGCGTGATTTGCTGCAACAAATGTCTCGCCGCAGACTGAATGCATCACGCTGCTGCCTCTGCCTGCAAGGCTGCAACATAGCTACTGCTTATTTGGTGTCTGCTAGAATCTGTTTCGAGACTGCAGCTTATTTATGGAGGCATGCGGCATTGCTGAGAACCTGCGCAGGATGATGCTGGATCAGGAAGCACAGGGATCTCGGCAGCTCCATCAAACGCCCAGAGGCCTATTTATGCATGCCTGGCGTTACCAGAGCCCCACGGACACGGACCACCACCAGCAAACCAATCTAGGGACAAGAAGATCGGCAGTAGCGTATCGCTGAGGCATTCTGTGTTGCTCATGTATCACGAGGCCTCCCTTCTTCAGCATTTGGCCTGCGATCGCTGAGGCATTCTGTGTTGCTCATGTATCACGAGGCATTCTGCCGATCTTTGGTGCATCTGCAGAACCGTTGCCTGCACAGAGAGTCGGGTTTTTTTTACTTTTGGTGAAGAATGTTTCTGGCTCAATGTCACAGTGGATGTTTTTCTGTTTTCTGACAAAACAATAGTTATTCTGCACCTGTTTTGAGAATGTTCATGGGAAGCTCTGTCATGGGATGCACGACTGATTGTCTGCCCACATGCTGATACATGTTATATATATGCTGGTGATCTGAATAATCTTTATAAGAGATAATTGTAGGATTGGGTTTTATATCCATTTCGAATCTGAGCTAAATACAAGACACTATATACATTTCAGCAAAATAGCACACAACAAAACAGCCCCCACCTAGTATAGTATGGAAAACTATAAGTTAGCCATTGTTACAACCAGGACGCTGGAAACGGTTCTGGCGTTCTGTAAACGGTTTCAGTTAGGATGCAGCAGAGGTTGCCAGCACTTCTTCTCTGGTATTGAGAATGATGAACATGTAGTATAATTTTCCAGGTAATATAAGTGTCACTGTCTTCGTCTCGTTGTATGGCTGCGCTTCGCCTGGGCTGGTCTTGTGAAGCTTTCGGCCTCGGTGACGAGCCCGAGAATGGGGGAGTCCACCTTGTTGGCCGACCCGCTGCCGCTGCCGCTGGACGGCCCGGAGAAGTTGGAGGTTGACCCTCCCGACGCCGACGCCGACGCCGAGCACGACGCCGAGTACTCCAGCTCCCCAATCCCATCCTGCGAACCCCACACGATGCAAATTGCAATCACAGAATCAGAATCGGCATCACAAGATCATGTGAAATTAAAGTGTCACACTTGGTTGTTCTAGAAGAGGGGAAAAGGCCACATACTTGGTACTAGTAGAATTGTAGAAAAGATTGTATGCAGTTGGTGGATAAGGGCGCTGGGAATTTAATTTGCTACAGGAAATGATGATCAGTACCCTGCCGCCATATTTATCAATCAGGCGTACAGTAGTAGCGGGCCATCACCGAAAAAATGGCTGGATCTGGGAGTACTTACTGGTACCAACGATCGTAAACATGGCTGGATTTGAAACAAGATGCTGAATCGGATCATGGTTTATGGCGGCATTGCAAATCTTTTATTGCCTCGCTGCTGTACAAGGTAGGCAGGCAGGCTAGCTGCTCCAGTACGGTGGAGGGTAGGTGGCGCAGCCAATCGGAGCAGCGGGAAATCGAATCTCAAAACCGGAACGAATCGAATCGCGTACCGGAGGTTGGTGGTCGTCGTCCTCGGATTGGCACGGGGTGACGGGCGCCGCCGGATCGTCGTCGTCCTCGTCGCCGTGCGAGGGGTGCTCGGGCTGGACGACGACGCTGTAGAGCTCGACGATGCGGTCGCAGTTGTCCGCCCACCAGCTCTGCGCCGCCCACGCGTCGCCGAAGTACTCCTCGCTGAAGCGGATCCGGCGGAGGTGGTTGGTGCCGTCGCCGCGCGACACCAGCGTCATGAGCACCCCGGGCTCCGGCTCCGCCGCCCACTCCCGGTCGCTGTCCGCCGCGGCCTCGTCGTCCCCAGCGCCGCCGTCCTCCTCCTCTAAGGGAGAGGAGCACTTGTCGCAGCGCCCGTGCTTCGCTCCTCCTTGCTCCTGCTCCTCGCGCGGGCGAAGGGGATCCTCGCGATCGCCGTCGGCCTCGTGCGGCGCGATCTTGGCGGACGATGACGCGGACGACGACGCCGACGCCGACGCCGCCGCGACGTCCTTGTCCTGCGGCTCCTCGACCTTCGGGGAACGGTTCGGATGCCGCGGCCGTCGTCGCGACGGTTGGTCCCCGCCGCCGGCACCGCCCGCCGCCCTCACCTTGATGAACGACAAGGCCTTCATCTGCGCACGCGAAGGACACAGAGCATTGGATTACCATCGCACAAGGCGCCATTGAAGGAAAGTGCAAACAGCGAGCGGACGGCGTGGCGTACGCTCTTAGCGATGATGCCGACGGACTTGGTGACCCTGCTGGTGCCGCCACCGCCATGGAAGCACGCGTGCATCGGCCGTGGGGGTCTTGGTACCTCCTCCTCTCGATCTTTCTCCACCCCGCCGCGCCGCGCCGCCCTCTTCCTCCTTCGGCCGCCCCCTGTACCACCCACTCTGCTCCCCGGCGCTGCTGCTGGAGATGGAAGATGGAACGAACGAAGACGACGAGAGGGAATGGATGGAATTTGAAAGAGGGCGAAGGGCGGCACGGAATTAACGGGTGGGCGTGTCCGTCGCGCAATCAATGCCGCGGGATCCCCTTCCTTCCTTCCAGGTTCCAGCTCGCCAGCAGCCATGGGCAGAGCTGCCTTAACTTATGCGCACGTACGCGGCGCACGGGGGGCTTCGAGTCGGCGCACGTACACGCCAAGAGATCTTGCACGAAATTACCGTTACATGACGAGGATGGCGTGACGTGGCATGCGGTGGTGGTCTTCTCGATCGTACTTCCGGCAGGGCCCAGAAAAAAAAACTGTAATACGAACAGTCAAGCAGGTTCCTCTACATACATGATGCAGAAAGCACAGCCTCAAGGAAGGAGTTCCTCAACGCATTACAACACAAAAAAACATTTGAAGCGACATGATCTACCAAAATAATTCTGATGCTACATTGCCAGAACTGCTTTTGATGCTCAAGTTGAACTGTTATATCCTGTCTCCTCCAGCCGGTAACAACAAGGCACTGACGAACACAAATCCTAGTGATCACCATCTTCTCCCTGTGATTTCCGGGACTGCATTCTCTGCATCCATTTCCTCTGGTTGGCCGTCAGGTCAAGGGGTGCGGAGCAGCTGGATGTAGCAGCGCCGCTCCGGTGATGATGCTCCGGAGCTGCCGCAGAGCCGAGGAGCTCTGCCGGAAGCGCGGCGGCTGTGCTGGTGAAGGCGTTGAGGACCAGGAAGGCGAGGATGGGTGACAGGTCCAGCGTTCCCCCGATCGGCGGGATGATGCCCCGGAAGATGTTCAGGTACGGATCACAGACCGTGCTGCATTGCATTAGTATCATGGTCACACACACTAACATACATCAGGAAAACTTTGTGCCTCATTGCATTAGCATCCAAATCCAGCTAGCCCAACCTCTTCTTTTTATCTGAAGAAACGTGCAAGGCAGACGCTTTGCTGCTCTTGCAGTATTGGTTATCACTGGTCCTTACAGGAGAAAGCGAAATTGCGTGTAATTGCTGAGCAGAAATCACTGCAGTAATGACCTTATTTTGAATCTTTTGATGGGGAATGGCACATCCTAGTCTCAAATGTGGTAGAGCTACTAGCTAGTTTGGTTGCTGCCAAATCATATCGTTTTCTAGCGATCTAGCCATGTAGGAGCATTTTTTAAATTTTGCACCACATCGATAAGAATTGTAGTGTGCACGCAGCTGCAGAGGTGCTTGTTACCTGAGAGGCGCGACGATGGCGGGCGGCGTGCTGGGGAACCAGGTGAGCACGAGCCTGACGACGAGCACCGTGTTGTAGAGGCTGAGGAAGTTGTTGATGCCATTGGACACCACCATGCCGGCCACCGAGTCCCCCAGCACCGCCGCGAAGCAGTGCTCCCCGGACAGCAGCGCGTCCCGCCGCGCCGCCACCAGCCGCCTCCTGCTCTGCTCATTCCATCAGACCACAACGGGATTAGCTTTCGTCTACCATGTGTCGCGATCGAGCTGAACAAAGACGGCGTGCGTGTGTTTGTACTTACCTGAGAGAAGGAAGAGAGGTGGGAGTGCACGGCGAAGAGCGGCTTCAGGAGCGGGTGCGCGGCGGCCGCGGACGCGAGCTCCTCGAGGCGGCGGGCGATAGGGGTGAGGACGTCGGGGGCGGGGAGCGCGCGCGGCCGGTGGACGCCGGGGAAGGGGATGTGGCTTACGGCGAGGAGGAGTGGCGGCGTCGAGGCGTGGTGTTGAGGCGGGTCGGCGGCGGTAGGGGAGGCCATTGGTGCGGCGCTCAAGCGGGTCGACGCGGATGGCACACGAGAGAGAGGTTTCAGATTTCAGATAACGTTTCGAGACAGATCAGATGGCATGTTGCTATTTTTTAGATTGGTCCTTCGAGTATTTAGAAATTAGCACAAACTATCAAGCAATTGTTGGTTGTTGATAGGATCTGGACCGAAGTCAGACTTCTAGCTGTTAGAAGCTAGAAAACTGAAACAAACAGTTCAGCTGTTGGGCTGACTTTCGAAAAGCTGAAAATCTAACTTATGAGGAAATAAATTGAAAGTTGCAAAGTTGGTTGAGAGGAGTTTTTTTTTTCTGAATTTTAGTGTGCTGAGAAGATAAAAATTTGTTACAATAGTTAAGATCCTGTTTAGTTCCCAAAAATTTTCCTAACTACCCGTCACATCAATTTTCAGACACTGATTAGGAGTATTAAATGTGAATTAATAACAAAACCTATTCCATAACCCCTACCTATTTTTTCGATACGAATCTAACGAGCCTAATTATGCCATGATTAGACAATGTCATGCTACAGTAAACAATCTCTAATGATGGATTAATTAGGCTTAATAGATTCGTCTCGCGATTTCCCGTCCATTTGTGTAATTAGTTTTGTAATTAGTCTACATTTTTTACCTCTAATAGACCTTCGAAGGGGCTGCCAAAATTTTTTGCCAAAAATTTTGGCAACTAAACAGGCTCTAATAGCAAAATACCAGTAGCGAAAAAGCCAAAAGTTCGAAAGCAGAAGCTTAAATAATTAGAGGCTAAAGCAAGCCCTAAGCATGATGACACCAATACAACTAACATAACTATATGTTGTATTGGCACAACTAATATAAGCAAAAGATATTGTCTATGCAACAATTGAGTAAAAAGAAAAAAAAACTAATGTCACAACTAGGCTCCTGGTGGACCCAACAAAACTCAAAAGGATAGTACAAGGAAATAATACAACAAGCATAAACTTATAGATAAATACTACATCCGTATCAAAAATATTTGTTTCTGCTAACTTTTGATCATGATGTTTGACCATTTATCTCATTTAAGAAATTATGAAAGTATAATTTATTTTGTTTACAAGTAACTTAGTCATCAAAGGTATTTGAAGGATGACTTATGTTTTCATATATTTGCCACAAAATTTTAAATAAGACGAATGATCAAACGTTACATGAAAAAGTCAACAACGTTAAATATTTTGACATAGAGGAAGTAATATGATGCTCAAAAGACAACACGCATGATGTAGAAAGACATCTTTCACATTAGAATTTGTGAACTAACATGGCAGGATAGATTGATTCGCTCGGGGGCACGAGTATGTTGATGGCTGGGAAATTTGGTGCATTTTCAGATGATTGATTATGTTGTCTGCAAATACTAACAGAATTAGGACCAAATATTGTTTCCATCAAAAAATGACAAAGAACTTTAGTTTCATTTGAATGATGCTAATTAATTATGGAGCATAGCTGATACATACAGTTTAAAATCTTTTTTTATTTTCATTGCAATCTCATTACCAATGTCTTTATGCTGCAGACACCCATAGCAATGGATATGCATATGCAACCTATAACGTATTTTCCTTTCTCCTTTTTAACCAATTACTAAACAATTATGAAGTGAACCCCTATTTTGCTTGGTACAGCCTTCTACTAATCTGGTGTTACTCTATCACCTGAAGGACAGAAACTGAGTATCCAACGTGTGTTGGGGATGAGGCTGAAGATAATGAATGATTGCTAAATGTGTTATTCTTCCTCTGTTTTTCCTTACGTGGTATAAAACTCTCTTAGCGGTAAGATAAGTCTGCTTGGAAGCTTTTGTAACTGCAAAACAAGGATTACTGCCTATAGTGTTTGAATATGAATATGGGTGTTTAATAACCTAGTGGTTAAAGTTATGGTCTCCTTTTCATTTATGTTGGTCATATGAATATGAGCGGGCATGTATGCTGTTGCTAACCTGTTTCTCAGATTTTTTTTCCAGATCATACTAATGGTGCCTTTTCCCAAGCACAACATGTTTATTTATTTACAAGTTCAAGAACATTTTCTAGGAGGTGTATGAAGCTGGATGGGAATCCAAATTTGAGGCCGCCAGCGTATGGTATAATTCCAACTTCCATCTTTTGTTCAGCATGGTCTGAACCCCAAGACCTTTATATCTCATTTTTTTTCTTTGACGTTGTTAGGTATGAGCACCGCATTATTCATGACATGGTCACTACGCAACTAAGAGTGAAGGAGGGTATGTCTAGGTATGCAAGAACTATAATGGAGATGTGCAGAGTTTTTAAGCTCATGGTTATTGTTTCCCTGCTGCCAGCTTTTACAATTTGGACCCAAGTTATGCTTTTGATTACTACTTGCTTGCTCTTGGTTAAGAAGTGTTGCATTAACTCTATGATCTTTTTCTTGGCTGCAGGTTTTGGCTCATTGGGTTTGATGACATCAGTATTGTAGGTCGCTAAATTTGCTTTTAGTTCATTGTTTCTGCTAAATTAAAATGAGTGTTTTAGTTGGATGCTTCTAGACTTCGCAACTGTTTAGAGGTTTCAGAAGAGCACTGTAAGTATAGGCAGAATGACAGTGAAAAAAGGAATGAACTAAACCTATGCATTACTTCAAACTCTATTTACATATTTGTCTGCTGATACCTTGATTTTCTCTCAGCTCAAGGATGAACTGTTGCTCATGGCTGCATGAATTGGAACCATAGCTAACAGTACATGACAGCCCAGCGTTTGGTGACTGGTAGCTGGGACCAATGGGATGACATGTGTGTTGCCCTTCGAGATAGGAACCTTTTACTTCACCATACTTCCAGGCAGGAACCTTCTACTTGACAGCACGATCGGACAAAGATCGAACCTTCTACTTGTCATTGTACGCTTATTTGCCTTTTTTTCTAAAACGTTTATGAAGCTTGCAATTTGTATCTATGTTTTTGATGGTTGTAATTCTCCAGTTACCATGAAATCTCATTCCAACCACCCGTAATATGATAGGGCGTGCCTCTAATCTCATGTTCTCAGTGTTCTGATGGCTGTCATTTTGAGGATGGACGTATTTTGGTTTATTTCAGTATCAATATGGTTGTGTTTTAGTTTATTTCAGTATCAACATATATACAAAACAGTCATTTTGAATTAATTGTGACTGATTGCATTGTGACTAAATGGTTGTTGATCGTTTAAGTATTTGTATTTCTTCATTCGCATATCGGTAGGGCGTGCAACGCGCGTTGAATTGTCTAGTATTGTTTACATGACCTCTTCTATGTCAAAATTCTGACTACGTTACTGACAGTAATCATTATCGGCTGTTGATCATACTGCGTGATTCCGTGTATGATAAGCCTAGAAATCTATCTTGTGCCAGGGGTACTGAAATGAGACGTGAAATCTACGTACGTGTTTGATATTGGTAGGAGGCCGATTGATTGGGATTGTGGGAATGCCTACCGAAATTGACTTTGTTACGGACGATGCCAATCGGCAGCGTACAGTGGGCACGTTAACTGCAGTGTACGTCGTGTGTGAGTGTGTCACGAACCCTTGATCCGCTAGCTCTCTCCGAGTCCCAATCCACGGCAACAACTGGCTGAAATGCTGCTGTCCAGACGAAATCCGACCCGTCCAGAATGGAACTCCACCCTCTCTTCTCCTCATCTCGTCCGACGCGTCGCCATCGTCCTCCCTCTTCGAGGGAAAATCCCGGCGCGCAGCAACCACCAGTTCACCACCTCTCTCTCTTCCGGCTTCCACCACCACGACGACCCCTCCTCATCTCGCGTCACCACAGCTGGCCGCGCCCCACCCATGGCAGCCTCCTCCCTTCCCCCACACGGAGCCAGACCATAAGCTAAGCGGTGGATCACTTCCTGCTCCGCTTCCGGCCTCTCCATGGCCACCGCGGCCACCTACTCTCTCCTACACATGCGGCCTCCGGCTTCGGGCTGTAGGCCTCTACCCCTACAGCGTCTCCGCCCGATTCACTTCCGCCGCGCGGCACCAACCTCCCACTCCCAGCGCCGTCTCCACCTCCTCCTCCCCACGCGCGGCCCAGCTGCGGGCCTCACCCGCGCCACAGCCGACCCGTCGTCCGCCTCGAGCCGCGCGGTCGACGCTGCGGCGGAGGAGGGAGCCGGTGCCGGCGCGGGCGCGGGCTCCACCGTGCTGCTCGACGTGAGCGGCATGATGTGCGGCGGCTGCGCGGCGCGGGTGCGGGCCATCCTGGCGGCGGACGCGCGGGTGGAGACGGCGGCCGTCAACCTCCTCGCCGAGTCCGCGGCGGTGCGGCTGCGTGCGCCGGCGCCGCCCGGCGCGGGGGACGCGCTCGCGGCGAGGCTCACCGAGTGCGGGTTCCCGGCCGCGGCGCGCCGAGGGGGCGCGGCAGCGGGGGCCGGGGAGAGCGCGCGCAAGTGGAGGGAGATGGCGGCCAGGAAGGAGGAGCTCCTGGCGCGGAGCCGGGGGCGCGTGGCCTTCGCGTGGACGCTCGTCGCGCTCTGCTGCGGCTCGCACGCCACCCACATCCTCCACTCGCTCGGTATCCATGCCGCCCATGGTGAGTTGGAATTGGAAACTGTGAGAGATCAGAGGCGTTATCTGATTCTGCGGTAATTCCAATTCAAGCTTAATCTAATTTTGGCGTGAAGCGTCTTATGATCGGTCTGTGCATGTGCAGGGACGTTTTTGGATTTGTTGCATAATTCATATATAAAATGTGTCGTTGCTACCACGGCTTTGTTTGGGCCTGGAAGAGGTATAATTGGCTCGACACATTTCCTCATTTGTTTTGTTTAATTGTGTACCAACCGTATGACCACTGCTACTTTTTCTATTTTTTCTACATGCAATCAATTTCTCGGAATTAAGAACGCTAGGAATCTCAACAGGGCTGATTTCTAAGAATTAAGAATCAAAACTGAAGTTGAATGAAACTTCATCACATTTTCAACACCTTTGCTTCTCCAGTTATCCCATTCTCCCTTCCTCACATCATTTCAATGTGCCTCCAGATATACTGTTTGACGGTTTTAGAGCATTCAAGCAAGGTTCCCCCAACATGAACTCTCTTGTAGGATTCGGCTCTGCAGCTGCATTTGCCATAAGTGCAGTAAGTGGGCCTACAGTGCTCAACTTTTCTGTCCAGACATATAGGTATATACTAATGTAGCTTTTCATTTCTTAAGGTATCCTTGTTCAACCCTGAGTTGGAGTGGAATTCAACCTTTTTTGATGAACCGGTGAGTCGAATATTTTTGTGGATGTCCTATTAATTGAATTGCCATTTTTATCTTTGGCTCTTGTTTTGTTATGATTACTTTTGCTTTACTCTTCAATCTTGGAATACTTAGAAACTTAATTTACATTTCACACATTACCAAACCAATTTGACAGTTGATTGAATAACAGTTGAATTGTGAGTTCTGTTTTGCATGGCAAAAAATTGTTAAACAAAGTTTTCTTGTAGCATGCAGGTCATGCTTCTTGGATTTGTACTTCTTGGACGATCTCTTGAAGAAAGTGCAAGGCTTAAGGCATCCAGCGATATGAATGAGCTCATTGTAAGTATTGATATACCTAACTAATGAGAAGCATTTTTCTTTTTACCTTACATTGCTGGAGGCAGAGGATAACACCAGTTATCTTTAATTCCATTTTCCACGAACCCTATACATTTCATGCAAGATAATTGTTTATTGAAAACTAATGATGTCTGGTGTTCCATGGCAGTCACTGTTATCACCTCAGTCGAGGTTAATTGTTACTTCATCAAGTGATGACCCTTCTTCGGACACTATTTTGAATTCTGATGCAATCACAGTTGAAGTTCCAGTTGATGATGTCCGTGTTGGAGACTCAATACTGGTCCTACCAGGAGAAACTATACCTGTAGATGTATGGAGCCATTCCATAGTTTCATTTTTCTTATTTGCTAGTATTATCCGACGAATCCATTGAACCATCTGGCACCCATTCCTGAAGGGCAATGTTATTGGTGGATCAAGTTTTGTTGACGAATCAATGCTTACCGGAGAATCCTTGCCTGTAGCCAAGGAGACAGGGCTTCCTGTATTTGCAGGAACTGTGAACTGGGTATGCATATAACTTATTGCCTGAAAGTTTGGTCAATTTTAATGCTATGTAATTAAACAAGATGTTTCTATTCAGCTTTGTTTTGAGTGCTTCAAAAAATAAATGTAACATTACTTTAAATTGTTGCCTTCTAAGTCATGTAATTTCCTGATCCGAATTTGTTTCATCATAAATTCTTCACTCATTCCGTCGTGTCTTGATTGATGTCCAAAAGATGCTTTAATTAGATAAACTTCACAAAATTTTCTACAGTGCATTATCTCCCTTCAACCTTCATAAGTTCCAATGCCTTTCAGATTTCTTAGCTGGATAATCTAACAACCCATTATCTGACCTGTTTTGAAGGATGGGCCGCTAAAGATCAGAGCAACATGTACTGGACCGTCATCAACAATTGCTAAGATAGTCCGCATGGTTGGGAAACACACGCTTTTCCCTTTGCTATTGCCAGTAAAACAAATGGGGGAAAGGATGTTTGACTGTATACGTTTTATCCTGGAGCAGGTTGAGGATGCCCAAGCACGTGAAGCTCCAGTTCAAAGACTCGCAGATTCCATTGCAGGACCATTTGTGTATACTGTTATGACATTGGCTGCGGCAACCTTTTCCTTCTGGTGCACACTTATTTTTTTTCTTCTATTCAATGAAATGTGCATAAAAGCTTGTTGTGACTAGTAAATACCTCTTTTCTAACCCTCTCCCTCCCTTAGGTATTACATTGGCACACACTTATTTCCGGAGGTTCTTCTGAATGATATTGCTGGTCCGGACGGGGATTCATTACTTTTGAGTATAAAGCTTGCTGTGGATGTACTAGTAAGTGATCCTGCTATAGTTATTATTTATTAAAAGAAAAAAAAATAGTGTTTCATTCTACTGCTGGGAAATTTATCGCATTGATTAATTATGGTGTGGCCATTGCACATGCAAGACCCAAAATTTCATTGCAAAGCTGTTGCAGTTTTTTTCATAAAACAACTCCATAAGTGTTTATTTTGGCTAATTTTGTGAACTTACACCTGCAGGTTGTTTCCTGCCCTTGTGCACTTGGATTAGCTACACCTACAGCTATCTTAATAGGCACTTCCCTGGGTAACTTTCTATACCATCTGTTTCCATCCATTGTTCTGATGTTTCATCAAATAATAGGAATTTAGCTACATTTTTAGACTCTTTGATGAGCAAATTTGATTCGCTATTCTAAAAAACAGTTGCTCACTATACTTCTGTAAAGCAACATTTCCTGATTGTATATTTTTGTTAGTCCTAAGTCCTAACTTCCTGTTACTTCCTTTTTCTTTTACTAGGTGCTAAAAGAGGATTACTTATTAGAGGAGGTGATGTTTTAGAGCGTTTGGCTGGAATAGATGCTCTTGTGCTTGATAAGGTATGTGTGTCTTCATTTGTCATTTTTATTTTTCATGGTAAAATATTATTTCTTAAAGTTGTGCTTGTTTTATTATAAACAATGACAGTATTCCAATTCCAGACAGGGACACTTACAGAAGGAAAACCAGTAGTTACTTCTATTGCTTCTCTGGCGTATGAGGAGGCAGAGGTTCTTCGTCTCGCTGCTGCAGTGGAGAAAACAGCATTGCATCCAATTGCAAATGCTATAGTGAACAAGGCTGAGCTGCTCAAGTTGGATATTCCAATCACAAGTAGTCAGCTTACAGAGCCTGGATTTGGATGTTTGGCAGAAGTAGATGGGTGTTTAGTTGCAGTAGGCACTTTGGATTGGGTACACAACCGTTTTGAAACTAAAGCATCACCAACTGAACTGAGAGACCTTAGAAACCGTCTGGAGTTTATGCTGTCCAGTGAAGCATCATCATCAAATCAATCGAAGTCAATTGCTTATGTTGGTCGTGAGGGAGAAGGAATTATAGGTGCTATTGCTATATCAGATATTTTACGAGAAGATGCAAAATTAACTGTGGACAGGTACTTTCTTTTCATTTTAACTGTGTTTCCATGGTATACAGATATACTTCTCTTATCAAATAGGATTATCCTCAGAAATGCCAGAAATGCTGCTGCTAGATCATTGGATATTGCTAGTGCTATTTTTGAAGTATCATACAAGTTTTGCAACTATTGCTGCCTTATCTTTATAGTTCAAGCAGTGCAGCATATTAAATTTTGTCTTCTCTTGTTAATCACCAGGTTGCAGCAGCAAAGCATTACAGCATTTCTACTATCAGGGGATAGGGAAGAAGCAGTGTCAAGCATTGGGAGAACTGTAGGAATCAGGAATGAAAACACAAAATCTTCCCTAAGTCCGCAGGACAAAGCAAGCATTATATCAACTTTGCAAGGGGAAGGGCACAGAGTTGCAATGGTAATGTATGTCGATGCTTTATTGATGTATGATGCATAGTGCAAATATCTAGTCATTTGTGATTCATAGACCTCCAAAATGGGCACCATAAAATTGTTCTATCTAGTAGTCCCTCTTGTTTTGAATTATTGTAAAATAAGTGTTGTGGGCTCCAAAAATAGAAGCCTAACAAACTCATCATTTGTGACAACTTAATGTTGTTTCAAGTTGCTTAGTAACACTATTGAGATAATAGAAAGTATCTGTTAATGTATTTTTTAACCTGCATTGGTCCCTAACAGCATTGACTTGTATTTGTCCAGGTTGGTGATGGAATAAATGATGCGCCGTCTTTGGCAGCTGCAGATGTTGGAATAGCCATGCGAACTCATTCAAAAGAGAATGCTGCCTCTGATGCAGCTTCAGTTGTTCTGTTAGGCAACAGACTTTCTCAGGTAAGGTTCCACCCTTTATGATTGTTTTATCAGGGAACTCAGATGTCAGATGGTAGGGATTGTGATCAGGAACATTCTCTTTGTTCAGGTTGTAGATGCACTATCCCTGTCGAAAGCAACAATGGCAAAAGTTCACCAAAATTTGGCCTGGGCAGTGGCATATAACATAGTAGCCATTCCCATTGCCGCTGGAGTGTTATTGCCTCAATTTGATTTTGCCATGACGCCATCTCTCTCAGGTAATGTTGATCCAGGACTACCATACTCCCAAATATTTGTGGGTTTAGCTTTGATAATGACACTATCTTGGTGGTGTATGGTGCACAGGGGGGTTGATGGCCCTGAGCTCCATCTTTGTTGTCAGCAATTCTTTGCTTCTGCAGCTGCATGGGTCGTCCCAGAACTCGGAGAGCCGGCCGAGTGATTTGAGCTCAAGATTAAATTGAATTGTTCGGTTCAGTTTTTCCCCCAGCCATAGTATACTACCACATGATGGTACAGCTGGATGATAGAGGACGCTGATACTGGTTTTCCAGGTCCGGCTCAACCGCTCAAGACAGACGAGCTGAAAGCCTGAAACTAGTCGAACTAAAACTAGCAACCAATTCTTGCCGGTTATAGCATGTTGGTGCGTGTACAGTTTATATAGCCAACTAGAGTAGCAAGTATACTAGTCGCCCAGAAGGGCTATAAGGTTAGCCTGCCTTTGCCATAACCCTCCAATATATCACTGTGAATTTGTAATTAACTGTAAACAAAGTGGATCGTTGTTCATTGACTGAGATCACTGGGGCCTATGAATATATTTTTAGATAAAGGAAATAGTTCCGGTCTCTGCAACGGCACACAGACAGAGTTTATGAATGTATGATTATTGTGTGCAAAAGATCCGTGTTTGGTAAAAGGGGTGAATTTTTTTTCCAAGAGAATCTAAATGAAGTTCGTTTGCAAAATCTTTTCAAAGATGAGTACAACTTTATGCGATCATAATTAATTCATAATTTGCTACAATAACACAGAGACAGAAGAATAAACATCTTAGCAATCCCCAGCGAAACCCTGACGAAGGACTAGGCGGCTTCTCCCTCCGGGAGACGAGACAACCTCTTCCTGCCATTGTCAAGGCGCTCGACCCGCACCAAAGCGTACCCCTTGTCGAACTGCCTCAAGATGTCCTCCTCCAGGGCCATGGTCTTGTTGACGACGGCAGCAGCGGCTGGGTAACGCTCTGCATACCAGGGGCGGGCCCAGGATTTTGGGAATGGGTATTCAAGATTTTAAAGGTTGAAGAAAAAATTTTTGGTAGCCTACCTTATGATTCATAAGACATAGAGATATATGTACTCAAATGGTCAACAAGGTAGCAAGGGGCAATATCTCGAATATATAGAGTGTAAAATCGTCAAAAAGCAAATAGCATTGATAAAAAAACTTACAAATTACATGATAACTCTCCTGTCCTTCTTGATGTCCTCATCCTTGGCTTGTAAAAAGATTTCTTTTTCAATTAATGTAACCAAGCAACCATTCAAATATTTTTACTGCTACTGCCTACAGCTATCATATATTCACATTGTCCTAAATTCATAAACATGCAAACTGATGTTTTAATTTCACAAACAATTGGAAATGTTGAAGAGGGCCAAAGTGGGCTTGTGAGAAATAGCCAAGCAGAAGAGGGAAGAGCCAGATAGAAGTAGGTGCCGATGGGCCTTTTTCTTTGGATTGACTGCTAGCTTATGTTTTTTCCACCCATATAACTAGAATACACTATATGTATGAATTTTTCTTTGCAAAAATAATGGGTATTCAACTGAATACCCATGAATACATACTGGGCCCGCCCCTGCTGCATACCCGGGGATGGATTCGAGGCTGCGCATGCGATGCGTCCGCACGTACTCGATCTCGTCATCCCCCAGCCTCTCGATCCCGACGGAGATCACAGCTGGCATCGGCACGACGGGCACCTTCACCACCCACCTGGTCTTGCCACTCACCTCCGGCGCCATCGTCTCCGCCAGGCAGGGCCCCTCTCCTCTCGCTCTCCGCGAAGTCGCGGCGGCTGCGGTTGTGTTGATGACTTGATGCGGTGAAGGAGGACCGGGGGACCCTGGATATATAATTCCGCTACCCTTGGAGATACCGGGTCCCTTAGCGGCTCGGACTCTCCCTCCAACCGACTCCGACTCCACCGATCCATCTAGAGGCTCCCACCGTCCCACGAGAGCCGTTGATCGATGCGGATGCGGGTGCGGATCCACCGTCCAGGAACCGTGTCGGCAACCGACATCCCCCGTTGGGAGAGGAAATCTAGTTGGGCCAATTGGGCCGGACGAGCCCGTCAGCCCAACTCGGTCGGTGCGGCGGACCCGGCGGCCCCCCGGCGGCAGATGTGTGAGCATCTTGTTTCAGTCTTCGGGCACATAATATATACTAGCTATATGCCCGTGCGTTGCTACGGGCATAAAAAACTGATATTATTTTGATACAAGATACACAACGACCAACTAAATATTTGATAAAAAATCCATTATACTATTATATATAAAAAACTATTAATATTGAAACTTATATCCATACTGTGTTGATAAAAGAAATAAGTGCGAGCGAGTGTTCAGTTTGAATATATGTTTGCACCACTGTTTGTAAACTTCAGTTGTTAATATTACAAACAATACTACCTTGCAACTAAATTGCACTGTGGAGCAATGCTGCCTATCTTCGTGAGTAGTCACTCCAGATGCTATGCTTTACCTAGTCATGGTTCCAACATCATAAATTATTTTTAGATACCAATCTCTACTTCAGTGTCTAAACCTCAGCACTGAACTCAAAAGATGCCCCATGGATAACCCTGGAGTAGTGATAGCATAGCGATGCCTTCCTGTTGCATTCAAACTTTCAGAACTTTGGTCATCCACGGAGCTGGAGATGAACACACATATGAAACCCATGCTGATCAGGTCTTGATGCTCATGTACAAGAAACAATAGCTTAAGAGAATAAATCTTGAGAAAAGGAGGTTTAACTTACAGGTCAAATAACCGGACACCAGAAAACTCAGGCATATCTGCATGTAACACCCTAATTTCCATCATTAAAATAATGTAGCAACATGGTGTTTTAGTTTTTGTTTCTAAGGTTTTAAATAATTTATCAAATAAATTTGGCCTTTTAAATATTTAAATATCATTTTGAATAATTTTAGAGGCAACAAGTGCTTGTGCATCATATTCGGTTGCATGTTTTTTCTTGTTTGATTTGTGTGGTTTTCAAAAGAAAAAATCCTGAAGTCTAAAACCCCACCCTCATCTTTTTCCCTCTCCCTTCTACCTAGGCCCAGCCGGCCTTTTCTTTTTCTTCAGCCCGGGCAGCTAAGCAGGCCGCCGGCCTCCTTTCTCCCCTTCCCTGCTCGCGGCCCAGCGCGCCCGCGCAGCCCAACCAGGCCGCCGGCCCATCCTTCTCTTCCGGCCCATCTTCTCCCTGCCGGCCTGCTTCCCCTTCCGGCCCATCTCCCCGTGCCAGCCCACTTCTCTCCTCCCCTCTCTTCTCCCACTGCCAACCCGGCCCCACTTGTCGGGTCCTCCCCCTTCCTCCAGCCTCTCTCCCCTCCTCTGCCTCGCGTCAGGCCGTGGCCGCCGGCCGAATCCCGGCGCCCCTCAGTCTCCCCCTCCTTCGAACCTTGCCATCAAGGGGCAATCAAAGCACCAGTGTCACTCCCTTCTTAACTCCCGACCGTTTCCCCCCCCATCAAGACCATCCCCTGCAGTTACCTTCATCAAGACCGGCCGCCGTGGCCATTGATGGCCAATTGGCCCCGGACACCGCTCCCTCTCCCTCCTTCTGCCTTATAAACTCGTGATCGAGCCCCTGCGCGCACTCTTTGCTCACCCGCTCACGCCCTGCATCTCTCTCCCTCACACGCGCGCCGCCGCCGTAAAGTCCCTTGCCGCCGGGCCATTGCCGGCCGTGCAAGCTCCTCGTCGCCGGTGAATGTGCCCCTGACTCTCTCTCTCCCTCTCTCTTCTTCGCATATATCGCTCACTCCAGTCCTCTCTTGTCCCAGGTGGCCTTCTCCCCACCGGACCGAGCCGCGTCTCCCTCCTTCCGCCGGGATCCCGCCGCCGCAGTTCGTCGTCGTCCGGCCCCCTTCACCCAGCTCTCCCTTCGTTTGATGCGCAGGTGCACCGAGGAAAAACACCCAGGCGCCCAGAAGCAGCAAGCCGAGGCCGCAACCTCCTCCCCGGCAAGCGCCCGCGATCCCGTCCGCCCCTCATCGGCGCACGTCCTCTCCGGAGCCCCACCGTCGCCCACAACCCCCGGGTGAGCTCCGCGCCGTTCTCCTCTTCCTCCCGGTCCAAACCTCACACGAAACGGTGCACCGTAGCACCCAAACCGCCATCTCCGGCGAGGTCTCCGGCGAGCCGCCGCCGCCCTCTGTTTTGCTCCGGCGACCAAAGCCGAGCGGCGCATCCGCAGCCGTTCGATTCCCCACGAGTGGTCCAGATTAGATCGGGGTGTAACCCCTTCGGCCGGTCTACCGTGGACCCGTGGACCGTGGTCCACGGCGCGGTTCATGGCCGCGTCAGCGCCACGTCAGCCGCCCCGGCCAGTCACAGCGTGCCACGTAGCGCCACGTCAGCTGATCCACCGCCGTCAGCCGCAGTGTTGCACAAAAACCCCTGTACTTCCTATAATCACAACCATGCCCTTCCACCTATATAAACCCTTTTAAACAGGCCCCTGTTTCTTCTGTTTAAGCCCCTAGACTTCTTAGTTTTTCCCACCAGAGGTCCAATCTTGTCTTTTTGTGCTATAGACCTTCGGTTTATACGCATAAACATGTTTTAGTCCCTGGTTTCTTGCAGATAAGCCCCTGGAAGTCCTGTTTCTTCACAGAAAAGCCCCTGAACCTTGTTTTAGCTATATCTTTTCCGTCTTTTATCCGTTTTAAGCGTTCTTGGTGTCCACGCGACCGTCTCTTCAAGCCCGTCAGTTTTAGAACCTTGTTTTGGCTGTATCTTTTACGTTTTAGCTCCATTTCCACCGTTTCAAGTTGCGTTAGGTTCATATCAACTCAAACTACGTGTTAGTGCCAATGATGAACATGTTCTTTGTTTTATAATTTATTTAAATGTTAAATATGATTAAATCCTTATACACATGCTTTTCTAATTAAAATCTAATTAGAGTTAAACACGTGTTTTCATAAGAAAGTTAATATGATTAATACTAGTTAAATATTTCTTATAATTAAAAGCTAATTAGATGTATACCTTGGTTTTCATAATCAAACTTAAATTGATTAATGATTATGCAATTTGCTTTCTAAATAAAAGAAACATAGGTCTATCCCGAGTTTTCTCAATTAAATGTTAATTTGATTAATATGAACATAAATGTGTTTTTGAATTATAATTTGATTAGTATAACTTGAAATATAAAGATAAACGTTTAGATGTTTTACATGTTTCTTTTAAATTAAATGTTTAATTTGCATAAATCAAACTTGAATATTTACAAATAAAAAATTGGACTAAGTTTACATCGTCTTTTAATACAAATATAACTTGCTTAATTATAAATAGGGTATTTCTCTGAAATAACCTATGCACATGATTTTACTTAATTAAAAGATACCTAGCACATAGCTAGCTCTTGTTTGTGATCATCCAAATCTCCCGATAGTTCCGAGTGCTTTTGTGTTCGCGTTCCTAGAGCCAACCCTTGTTCTCTCTTTAAGCTTTTCATGCCTGGTGTATTGTTTTGTTTATTGTATGCTCTCTTGTGTGCTCGTAGACATCGTGCCAGTTTCAAGTGAGCAGCCAGTTGAAGTGGATCAAGAGCAAGTTTTTGAAGAAGAAGAACCCCAGTGTTTAAGCAAGGAAGGCAAGTGGACTTCTCCCTTTGCATATTCCTCTTTGTCCTGAATAATTGCATGTTAACTAAAATTTACATTTAAATGTTGTATTGCATAAATTTGATGGGAAATCACCTTTTTAAGGACATGATTAGATTTTTATCCCTATACCTTGAACAACCCTTTTTAATAAATGTTTTGGGTAGAAATGCTTAGTTGCTATACTTTGGGTTGGTTCAAATGAATCCTTTGCAATATGATGAATGTTGATCATGATAACTTTGGTGATATATATATATATATATATATGTGTGTGTGTGTGTGGTTAATAACAAGATCATATGAATTAATTGGAACATGGAGAACCACCCAGGAAAACAGTGCAACCACAGTCCATATGGCTCTGGCTTAGCCAATTAATTAGGTGTGTGATTGTACTGGTGACCTTATCCGAAAGGAACACAGGGGGCTCGGGGTTGCAGGGGTATAGCCCGGTCCTCTTGGCCGCAGCCTTTGCTAAGGTGCTGTCCACTAGGGAGGGTTATGATCCGCCCTGAGCTGTAACTGTCGTGGGTTGTTGGTGCTTTTGCATATCTTTGTAAAGGCTTCGTAGCGTCCCTATGCAATCACACCTCGGAAGTGTGGTATTGTGCCTGATCAGCACATGCGTGGTTGGGTTCAAAGTTCTTCGGAACTTTTACGCGAGCTATGGTGAAAGTGTACAACCTCTGCAGAGTTAAAACTGATCGATCAGCCGTGCTCACGGTCAAGAGCGGCCTGGACCCTCACATGATAATCAAACTTAAAGATGGAATTAAATCGTGGTTTTCATGTGGTTTTGAGATGAGATGCTTTCCTAAATGCTTAAGTGGGTTGGTATAAACTTACACCTAGTAAATAGGTGCTTGCTAATAAAATTTGACCAACTTAAAATGCTAACCGCTGCAAAACCTTAGCCTGTCCTTGATAGCCTTGCATCTTCCCCCACTTGCTGAGCTCCAACCATAAGTGTGCTCACCCTTGCTTACCCGCTGTTCAGAGGAGAACACTGGAGAAGAGTACTTCAGCGACTACGATGAGTTCTGAGGCTTGCGTGCCCCCAGTCATGTGCCTGTGGAAGCTGAAGACGGAGTTGCTTCGTCTAGTTATCGTTTGTTCGTTTTAAAGACCTTCGAGTCTAACGTCTGAGTGTAATAAAGAGATAATGTAATGGTTTAACTCTTGTACGTTTTTATTGCTGTTTACTGATATTTCACTCATGACGTCTATCATATGTGTGTAAACTTGATCCTGGCGCACATATGAGATGCATTTGGTTTTCTTCGGAAAATCAGGTGTGACACTGCAGAAGAAAGACACAGACGATTAATGAATGAACTGCAACACAAGTGTTAAAGTTACTATTCCAAAGTCAGGAATCGACAACCTTAACAAATTGGCAGTAAAAGAATCATGCACAACCTGAGAATAAGGTAATTAGCTACAAAGGTTCAGAGCAACATTTGATTTCACAATGAATTGTATGTTTAAAATGTCAAACAATTCTGAGTTTGCAGTACCTTCAAGGCTTCAACCCCATCAACAACCACCACCATAAACTGTTGCTATCTGTTGACGCAAAAATAGGACGTCACCCTTGCGCGCGACACACGTGACTCCCCGGTCTGTAGCGAGGCGTGCCAGCCAATCTGACCTGTTGATTGACAATGCAAAATCGGCTAGAGAGCCGATGTGTCTTTTGATAAAATCGTAACAGCTAGGTAGCCGATACGGGGCAGAACAGATCAGCTAGATCAGCCGATATGATGACGTAGGCAAAGCGTAAGCTACTAGAGATAACTTAAACAGAGCTACGTGAGCAACACTTGAAACAGATCTAGCCGGCTGTTAATGATTAAAAGATAGTAGTAATAATGCGATAAAAGCTGACAGGAAGCAGTCTCAAGCTGGATAATTGGTGATAAAAACTAGAACAGCAAGGATTAAGATAAAACTTGCTAATCTAGCTGATATCGATAACTGGTGAATAAATCTAGACGAAACCACAGTGATGCGCCCGGAGGTTAAAGCCTAGATATTATTCGGTAAAGCGGAACTCACCAGCAAGCCGGAGATCGAAGTGATGCAGCCCGACGAGTTTGCGAGAACTCGTGAAAGAAAAAAGGTACGAAGGCGAAGTCGCCGAAAAGTAGATGCGATAAAGTAGATGCAGTAAAGTAGATGCAGTAATTGGTAAAGGGGTGCCCAGAGGCGGTTTTGATATTGATCGTGTGATGATCCTATTACAAAGGCCGGGGGTTTGTATTTATACCCTGGGCTTCTCTAGACTCCTACAGCCGAAAGGGCTCAAAACTTCCTAATTAAAGACTCCTGACGGATTACACACCCAAACGACACAAACTCTCCTAATTAAATGCCTAAACTAAAGGAAATACTAAGATACATGGACTCTATTTCCCTTTAGTAGAATCCTTCTCATGAAACTTCCGTGTCCATCTTGACGCACACGTGATGGTCCCTTCCTTGCTAATCTTTCCTTCTTTTGAATATTCTTTTCTTGCCAGCCAATCAAACGAAGTCCACCCCTCCATGATACGTGCCATTGGCAATAATCGGCTGACCACAAATCGGCCACCAACCCATCGGCTGCACTGCACATCCATGTGCTGCACTCCACACTCATGATCGGCTGGGTATTAGTCTCCTTGCACTCCTATAGGCCGACGTCTTGTTGTATTTCCATTGCATTTGCATGCACCATCCTCTTTATTTACTGTGCCTATGTCTTGACGACACCTTCCGCCAGCACCTCTGTCATGCAACTTCGTGCATCATTGCTTGCAAAACCATCGGCTTCCGTCAATCACGACTCCTTTCGTGCTTCCATCAAGCTGGTATCCTTTTGACTCTGGATTCGGTCAAAATCCGGTGTCAACACAAGCCCCCCAGTTTCGGAGTATGAAGGATTCATGCTTCGAAATTCTGCAAATCCAGAACCTCCATCTTCTGATTGATACAAACTGCTCCATAAATTTATTACTTCAACCTTTTTGGAGTTGCTTTCTCATAGCCGATATATATACAATATCTTGGCCAATATGAATGATTAAGGTTACTCTACTCCTCCTGGTCGGCATAACATCTCAGATAGGCTCCTTGTGTATTCGAGCTGATCTTTAAACACTGATCTCCACACTTTGTATTTGCAAGGCTGGCTGATGTCGAATCTGGAATTCCTCAGAACAATGCTCCTTGTAAGCCGAAACGCTAAAGTCTCTTCTAGGATTGAAGCCTGGTACAACCCCCTCATTCCCGTGGGCTTACTGTGGCATCAGCAATACATGAGTTTCTCCTGCATTATTGACTATTTTGCTTCTTTCACATCTTCATGATGAAGATCAGGTTCTTGACAAATCCTCCCGTAGTATGTTATGAGTTGCCAACAATAAGTGCTGAACCAATTCCTCATTATTCTTGTCGGTTTCCTCCTTTGCGTCTCTGATACACCAGATAAGAGTTGAGAGGTTTATGATACTGCCCAGCTTTTGTAACATTTCTGTTGGCTGCCTTCGACACTGTCATTAGTTGAGTTAGCTGTTCGCCATCAACGATTCAAGCTCTGTCGATACCACTGGTGTCTTCAATGACTCTCGTTGCCGATCTTCCAAATATTTCCCAGCCGATATGCCATCAGCTCATCAGTAACCGAAACATAATTCGGCTATCTCTCTATCAATATTTTCGCAGCGTCGCGTTTGTTGTTAATGTTGTCCTGCTGCCTTTGTGTAGATGGCTTCTGTCTTCAAATATGATTCCCATGCATCATGCATAACCTTGTATCCACTGGTATGCATTCAGAAAGGCATTGATCTTCTAGAACGTGCACAGGTTTAACTGTCGGGTTCATCGCCGATGCTGGAACTCTCTGAACGCTTGCCTCTGACATCCTTTGTAATATTTGAAGCAATCATCCCAGATCGTCAGCCAATAATAACTGTTATTTCTTGAACGCCGATTGATTAGCCTTTAGCCGCTTATCAACTTTCTTGGACGGATCTTCCAAATAGCCAACTATCTCTTTTCTCCAATCATCGGCAGGTATCTCCCAAGCAAGAATCGGCCGATAGCCTGATGCATCTTGAGCTAATCGACTAACCTTTCTGTTGTGGTACTTGGGGATACGCTCGAATCTCACCATCTTGAACCTTTGAGTAATTGGAGGCACTCTTCCTGATAAACCCCTTTTAGTGCTGCCTGGTACTCAACTTGATTATTCTTTGAAGTCTTCTCAATTGGAATAGGGAACTCATAACTTTCCTCCCGAGGCAAGATGAGGACATTCCCAATTCCAGCTCCTACTCCATATGATGATCTGTCAAAGTATATGGTCCATGGGACAGGTTCAATGACTGCAATCTCGAGCCCGCAATACTGAGTTACCAGATCGGCCATTACTTGTCCTTTGATTGCTTTGGCCGATTGAGAAGTTAAATCAAATTCTGATAGAGCCAAGCTCTACTTTCCGGTACTACCCTCAAAATAGGCAACGACAGTATGTGCTTGACCACGTCATCTTTGCAAACCACGATGCACTCGACAGCTAATAAGTAGGCCCTTAACTTCGTGCATGAAAAGTATAAGCATAAGCATAACCTTTCTACTGTCGAATATCTCGTTTCTGCATCCAGGAGTCTCCTACTCACAAAGTATATGACTCGCTCTTTTCCTTCAAACTTTTGTACAAGGGCCGATTCAATAGCTCACTCATTAGCCGGTAAATATAATTTGAATGGCTTCTTGTCTTGAGGAGGCACTAGGACAGGAGGAGATTTTAGATACTGTTTGATGCTGCTCCAAAGCCTTTTGCTGCTCTTCTCCCCATATAAATTTCTGATCGGCCTTGAGCTTCAACAAAGGTGTGGACGGCTGAGTTTTCTCTCAGACAGATTAGATATGAATCTTCTGATAAAATTAATCTTGCCGATCAATGATTGAAGCTCTTTCCTGTTTGATGGTGCTTCTATTTTGTCAATTGCACTGATTGACTTCTGATCAACTTCAATTCCCCTTTCATGTATCAAGAAACCCAAGGATTGATCAGCTGAAACACCAAAAGCACACTTGTTGGGGTTCATCTTTAAACCATGCTTCCTTGTGCATTCTAATGTTCTCCGTAGATCGGCGAGATGTTCTTTGTAGCCTTTTGACTTGACGACCACATCATCAATATAGATTTCAACTACCTTGCTGTCGAGCTCGTGGAATATACAATTCGTGGCCCTTTGATATAGAAGCTGATGACTTTGTGTCCTACAACAACCTTTACCAATCCATCGGCTACTAGCATTGGATAGCCATCCATCGGCGTCGTCTTGTTCAAATTCCTTCTCCAAGATTTATTTTTCTAGCTCATCAGCCGTCGTGAACTCATGCCCGAGCTCTCCTTCATCTTCTATGAATTGATCCATTAAGCCTTGTCATTTGAGTCGACTGTTTTAAACCGGCTGTAGCCCGAAATCGGACACTTTGAGGTTATCAGTGTCCCAAGCTTTCCTCGATATGCAGCTCACTTGATTGTAGCTCCATCCTTGTGCTTCCGTAGCTGCCACTGTCAAGGAGGTTTCTCCTTTGACCATTTCTACTGAATCTCCGATTCATTGGATGATGCAATGTAGATGGTATGCAGCAATTTGCGTGTATCCAATCCCGTCCCAGCAGTATAAGATCCCCTCCCCTTAATGACAAAGAAGGTGGTTGGAAGGGTCTTACTGCCGATGGTGAGCTCCACGCAGATTGCACCTAGAGCTGGAGAAACATTACCTTCAAAGTCTACCAGCATCACGTCGGTTTGGGTCAATTAAACTTCCCAATCTTGCGCAGCAGAGTGTAGGACATGAGATTGACTGCTGCTCTTTCATCTACTAGCATCCTGGTGACTGGCTTCCCATTGAAAAAACCTTTGAGAAACAATGCCTTCAAGTGTTGCCTTTTCTCATCTTCTGGTTTCTCAAAGATCACTAGTGTAGGTTCCAATGTTAACTGAACCATCCCAAGTTCTTCATCGGACACATTTGAATCAACTGGAGCCATAAATTCTTTTGGTAGGAGGACAACCATGTTATATTTGGTTTATCATCCTTCCCATCATCAGCCTTAGGCTTGGGACGTCATACTTTAGACCGAACCTTCTTCTTGTCCAGCATACATCTTTCTTCTTCTTGTTGTTGCTCTAGCTGGCGTAGGCGCTGGACTCTCCTTTTTTGGGATTTGGTCAAGCCATCTGAACACCATTGTGGATTAGACTTCTTGTATAATCGGCTTGACTCTTCATCATCAGTTGTAGCGTGCGTCGACGTTCATGGGCTCGACACATAATATCCTCATCAGGGGCCAGGGAATCGGCCATCTTTTCCAGCCGATCATTTGACTTTTCATTGACTCGGCCTCCCAGCCGATCACGAACACTGACCTTGCCCCCTAGCCGATCGTGGACGCTGGCCTTGCCCCCCAGCCGATCGTGGACACTGACCTTGTCCCCCAGCCGATCATGAACTGAGACCCGTTGATTGTTGAATTCACGGTGATCTCCGGTCGAAGGTCTTCTGTCATTAAAGCAAACCCTCTTAGATGAGCTGTTATTGTTGTAAGCCCCGTTGCATTCTGGACAATTCTCCGCTGTTGGTAGCTTGATCCCTTCTTCCCAGCAATACTTGAAGAACGGACATCTCTAATGTCCCTCATTGCGCCGTGCCCACTCTTCTCTTCCCCTTGCTTTCTCCTGTCGGCGTTGGAATTTGTTGATCAGCATCTGGGACGTGACAGGCTGGCGTGGCTTCAAGTCTCCTTCTTCAAGCAGCAACCCTTTTCCCTTGACATCGGCAGCGGTTGCTTGCACCTTGGGATCGGCAGCTCTATTATTTTGAGCCGATTCAGACTTCAGCAGCTTAACACGTGACATGTCTTTGCTAGACACCTCAACTGTATTAGTTGGGAAGGGGTGCTGATCAATCTTCATTGGCTTTTCAACTTCGGTAGTGGTTTAGAACTTGAGTTTCCCTTGCTCAATAGCTGATTGGATCTGCTGTCTGAAGATCTTGCAATCGTTGGCGTCGTGAGACGTTGCATTGTGTCACTCGCAATACTTCATTCTCTTGAGCTCTTCTGCAGATGGTATGGTATGGAATTGCGAGAGCTTCATCTATCTTCTTGCCTTTAACTGATTCCGCAAGTCCTACCATGTTATCTTCATCTTCTGAATCAGAGTAATCTACATATGACACTTTCTTTTGGAAACTCCTCCCGCTTGTGCAAATTTTCCAACTATGTCTTTTTTCATCATTGCGGGTCAATTATGGCATCCCATTCATTTTAATAGTGAGTAGCCGATTGATGGACACATTTCATCGGCTCTCTTTTACCATCGGCCAGAAGACGTGAAAAGATACTTGGCCGATTGGTTTTCTCTTTCTCTGGAGCTTTCATGGATTGTACCAAAATCTTCTAGACTTCCTGACGCATATGGTTCCTTCCATTTACATGCGTACTCGACTTTGGTCTTTTAATTATGCTGATGAACCATGATGTAGACTCCTGCTGCTTGCTAGCAGACCTTGAGGTGGCATCTTGAATAACATGTAGCCGATATATTTCTCGTCGGCTTTTCAATTTCACGCCACACGGTATGTTCCTCCTGGCCCCAAGCAAGAACTTAAAACAATCCAGGGGATTATGCCCTCAGTGTGTAGTTACCTTGCATTTGTTTTGGTGCCAATTGATCTACTACACTTGCCGCGTAGGGCAGTTATCAGTAGATACATACCGCATAGGGCGTTAGGCATTGTCGTAGACATGCCTGCTTGATGACGAGTCAATGCAGATTCGTTCGCTTAACAACTTTGATGTAGTCGTCGTTGTCG
This sequence comes from Cenchrus fungigraminus, assembly GCA_036936925.1. Taxonomy (NCBI): domain Eukaryota; kingdom Viridiplantae; phylum Streptophyta; class Magnoliopsida; order Poales; family Poaceae; genus Cenchrus; species Cenchrus fungigraminus. Next base: position 133,931,324 of record CM072777.1, read on the forward strand.
AGGTAGTCGTTGATGAAGTCGTCGGCGAGATCGTTGTCGTCGAGCTTGATGGCGAGGTCAACGAAGGGAGGTAGTGCTGCATTGGCTGACTCCGTTGCTCTCCTATCAGCTAGCTTCCATCGGCCATATTTTAAATAAAGCAGCCGATATATTTTATCTTTTGCAATGCCGGGTTTATCAATAAATAATCTGAAATAATATGATAGAATAATATTTAGCCAAAACATATATCTTTTTGGCTTTCCGTCATGAGGCAACATAATGATAGGATCAAATGACATGTGCCCCATCATCTAGCCGATTGGAGACATCAACTTTAAAGTTTCGTACACAATTCTTGTCCTCCTGGATCCCATGGAAAATAAGTTCCAAGTGACCAATGCTTTAGGGCAATATATCTGTGTTTTTGATCGCCCGGCTCCCATGCAACGTGTACTCCAATTAGCCAATACTTTTGCATAGTGATTTTTGGCTCTTGATCACCTGGCTCCCATAGAAAATATACTCCAAGCAGCCGATCTTCTAGTGTAATATTTTTCTGTTCTTGATTGCCTGGTTCCCATGGAAAACGAACGCTAAGCAGCCGATCTTTCGAGGCAATATTTCTGAATGGTGGGCAATAAATAATCCGAAAGATCGCCTCTTGCCCTCCTTTTGCTATCCATCCATCAGCCGCTTCATCTTTCTTTGATGGCTCACCAGTTTGTTTTTCTCTATCCTTGTAGTTGGCTAGGACTTCTTCCGTGTGAGTTTCTACAGAGCTATTTTCTCTTGCATACTGACTTCCATCCTTAATCAAACGTGCAAAGCTCTTTTTCTTTCTCTTGCTCGATAGCCGAATGTATTTTACCAGCTTTATTGATATCAAATACAGACTCCTTAATTTCTTCTCGAATGCATGAGGTCGGCCTTTTATTCCATTCAGTCAAGCCGATTTCAGTCTCCGTTCTTAGAGCTTCCTCTAGATATCTTCTGGAATTATTTCTTTCATAATGCCCTTCATCCGTGAAATCATCAGCTGTTATTTGTACTTCATGATCCATGATCTCTGATCCATTAGCCAACTGTGAACTTGACCATTTTAACTCAACCTCTTCATCTTGGTTGCTCATCTTGACTATATTAGTTGGACACAGATCTTCGTCAGTCTTTATCAGATGCACAAACTCTTCTGATTTTGCTATAACAGACTGTCTGACCACTGATTTAGGAATTATTGGTCGATGTGATTGGTGAGCAATCGGCTGTGGGCTCAATGCCTCTTGCTGTAAAGCTGATTCTTGCGACCAATGACTTCCTGTCAGTTGTGACTGGACTGATAGCTGAGAAAATTGTAGCCTCCCGGTCCAAGATTGTTGAGCTATCGGTTGTTGAACCGATACTTGTGGTTGGCATGCCATCGGCTGTACAGCCGACACTGGCAACTGATAATTTTCCGTTTGTTGTGATTGGACCGATGGTTGGACAGACTGCAGCCCCCAGGCCAAGATTGCAGAACTATTGGTCACGACTGTTGATCCATCGACTGCTCATCCATGGTTGGCGGCTGATAAATTTCTGGCTCATGCAGTTGATAATCCTTCGACTGATGTGGTTGATAAGCCATCTCCTGCTGAACCAATACCTGCGGCTGATGCGCTATCGGCTGTATAACTGATTCTTGCGACCAATGTCTTCCTGGTTGCTGTGGTCGAGCCAATAGCTGTGATGATTGCAGCCCCCCAGACCAAAATAGTTGAGCACTTGGAGCAATCTGCTGTGAACTGTGGGAAATAAATTGCAATTCTTGGGCAACACCTTGAATGCATGTTGACTCTTGAATTTGAGTAGTGTCCGCAGGCGTATATCCAAGGGTACTGAACGAATCCTCCTGTGCCAACGGCTGTGGCGTGTATCCAAGAGCACGGATGAAATCCACTTGTGGCAGCGGTAATGAGCTGGAGGGAACTGGTGCAGTCTGAGGAACTGTCATCGGCTGTTAGAAATTATCCTGACGTGAGCATGTCGAAATTAAATAATCACCATAAGCCGATTCATCAGTTGTACTCATGCTCATCGTTGCATAATTTAACGCTCCAGGATACATGCATGCTGATTCTTCATAGCTTTGCTGTTGAATGGGGCCGTAAGAAAAAGCAGTATTAGCCGATGTCATCGGCTGTTGATAATATGTTCTCTCATACCTTTGTTGTTGAGCAAACTCAGAGAACACGCTCTTTACGGCATTGCTTATAATATCCGCCAATATTCCAGATTGACTGCCCATGGCGATGTACTCCTCGAGCCACTCTAGATTCGTTGCGGATATTATCTTCAGGTCTCACCAGACGATATAATAGGGATTAATCTTCGTGTCCCACCGAGCATGCCAAAAGTGTGTTGACGCAAAAATAGGACGTCACCCTTGCGCGCGACACACGTGACTCCCCGGTCTGTAGCGAGGCGTGCCAGCCAATCTGACCTGTTGATTGACAATGGAAAATCGGCTAGAGAGCCGATGTGTCTTTTGATAAAATCGTAACAGCTAGGTAGCCGATACGGGGCAGAACAGATCGGCTAGATCAGCCGATATGATGACGTAGGCAAAGCGTAAGCTACCAGAGATAACTTAAACAGAGCTACGTGAGCAACACTTGGAACAGATCTAGCCGGCTGTTAATGATTAAAAGATAGTAGTAATAATGCGATAAAAGCCGACAGGAAGCAGTCTCAAGCTGGATAATTGGTGATAAAAACTAGAACAACAAAGATTAAGATAAAACTTGCTAATCTAGCTGATATCGATAACTGGTGAATAAATCTAGACGAAACCACAGCGATGCGCCCGGAGGTTAAAGCCTAGATATTATTCGGTAAAGCGGAACTCACCAGCAAGCCGGAGATCGAAGCGATGCAGCCCGACGAGTTTGCGAGAACTCGTGAAAGAAAAAAGGTACGAAGGCGAAGTCGCCGAAAAGTAGATGCGATAAAGTAGATGCAGTAAAGTAGATGCAGTAATTGGTAAAGGGGTGCCCGGAGGCGGTTTTGATATTGATCGTGTGATAATCCTATTACAAAGGCCGGGGGTTTGTATTTATACCCTGGGCTTCTCTAGACTCCTACAGCCGAAAGGGCTCAAAACTTCCTAATTAAAGACTCCTGACGGATTACACACCCAAATGACACAAACTCTCCTAATTAAATGCCTAAACTAAAGGAAATACTAAGATACATGGACTCTATTTCCCTTTAGTAGAATCCTTCTCGTGAAACTTCTGTGTCCATCTTGACGCACACGTGATGGTCCCTTCCTTGCTAATCTTTCCTTCTTTTGAATATTCTTTTCTTGCCAGCCAATCAAACGAAGTCCACCCCTCCATGATACGTGCCATTGGCAATAATCGGCTGACCACAAATCGGCCACCAACCCATCGGCTGCACTGCACATCCATGTGCTGCACTCCACACTTATGATCGGCTGGGTATTAGTCTCCTTGCACTCCTATAGGCCGACGTCTTGTTGTATTTCCATTGCATTTGCATGCACCGTCCTCTTTATTTACTGTGCCTATGTCTTGACGACACCTTCCGCCGGCACCTCTGTCATGCAACTTCGTGCATCATTGCTTGCAAAACCATCGGCTTCCGTCAATCACGACTCCTTTCGTGCTTCCATCAAGCTGGTATCCTTTTGACTCTGGATTCGGTCAAAATCCGGTGTCAACACTATCAGTTTATAACAGATAGGGAATATTGTCTTCACTTTAATTTCCAGAGATATCCATGAAGCTGAACTTCAAAGCACACAATGTTGAATCTCACAAAAATAGGCATAACCAACATCATCATGACTCACTGGTGACGCAAAATACAATTATAAGAAACACTATTCCTAATTTTACAAAAAAAGCCAATAGATTAGCAAACAGTATTCCTAGGCAGTACCTCAGTTGCCAGACTAACATCAGTCCTTTTTTTATTCGGTAGAATTCTTTCTGAATATTATCTTAGAAAATAGTATATTTTTTCACAAATAAATTACCTGCTGCATTAAATTAAATAACAATTGTGTAGGCTTATCAGCTACTTCCTCAGTGGGCGGCTATTTTGTGATGATGGTGCTACGATATGAAGGTGAGTCATGGGGGGAGAGCGCTGAGATTTCGCAGTCATGTGCGGCACTTAACCTTCCTCCAACCTGTCACCCGCACGCCCTGCCCCCAAACTTAAAAGGCAAATGTAAGAATAAATTATAGGGCACATGCCTGGCGAGCGGGGCGTTGGCGGCGGCGCGATGAGGGATGAGAGGTATCGACGGATCTGGATTTGAGGAGTCCGACGCGTTCTCCGACGGCGCCCGGGCCGGTGGGCCACCTGGACAGCGGCGCGACAGGACGGCCTGCTTTTGCTGCTCGCAGAGCCGGCAGTTGAGCATGCCCAAATCGGCCACGCTGCCGTCGGCGTTGACCTCGGGTAGCCCAGTAGACACCCTGCGTGGCGGGGAGAAGAGAGGAGAAGGGGCAGCGGCGGGCGCGCTGGAGGCCTGGAGGAGAGGGAGGGGGTGGTGCAGCCGATCGAAGGCGAGGTGAAGCGGCGGCGAGGATGGGGCCGAAGAAGGGCCCAGCTGTCGGCGCTCGGGACGATGGTTCCGCCGGCAGAACCGTCCTACGGCGACGGATTATGGGAGGGGGTGAACGACATCACCGTAAATAATAGATTGGTATAGATTTTCACAAATAAATTACCTGCTGCATTAAATTAAATAACAATTGTGTAGGCTTATCAGCTACATCCTCAGTGGGCGGCTATTTTGTGATGATGGTGCTACGATATGAAGGTGAGTCATGGGGGGAGAGCGCTGAGATTTCGCAGTCATGTGCGGCACTTAACCTTCCTCCAACCTGTCACCCGCACGCCCCGCCCCCAAACTTAAAAGGCAAATGTAAGAATAAATTATAGGGCACATCTCATTAATACAGTAAGAAATTCAGAGTCATATACAAAGAGGGGGCAATTGAGAGCACTGAACTAATGAATGAACAAATTAAGAGGGATAATACTACAGTGTAGGCATAGCAAGCTGATTAGAGACCTTGTGGTAGCTAACTATAATAAATTCGACATCTGATTAATGATCTCTTGAAGGAAAAACACCAGAGATTGATGAAAAAGAAAAGAAATGTTAAGGCCATCCAACTTTAAGGTTTACTGCTGCCAAATATTCTTTATAGTAAAATGGCACATGTCCTTACAGTAAGTCCTTAGAGACCGGAACATTACCAAATATTCACATTGATTCTTTCTGAAGACATAATATGACTATGAATGCCTCTATGCTTCTCAAGATTACTTCTGATCACATCAGAGGGATCAACCAAAAAGAACAAGGTCCACTGGTCACATACGTACTGAGCAAGTTCAAATTGTGAGGTGTTCATGTCGAAAGAAAAAAAAGAATGAAAGTTACCAAAGCTTCGTGCTTTTCCCAGAATGTCCAAACGATAAGCTCTAAAATTTTCCACCACCCCTCTTCCCAACATCCCAGAATGTCCAAGCTAGCTCACATCTGCTGAATGCAATGATTTTCCATACAGAAATTATTTTGTGAGCTAACATTCTACATATTCGGTTCTTATGTATAAATATACTTCAAAAAAATAAACTCTGCATAATGTTCCATATTATCACAACACAGCTACTTCAACAAAGAACATCCACATAGCAGCAACCTCGCCTCACTCATGAACTTGTGCAGAATGCAGAAGGGGATATTACAAAACATAATTATTGAAACAAGTTAAAATCACATGCTTAAATAACAACTGGACAGGGCTATTCGAATACAGGATGAGTGTTGCTGTTAAATATATTCCATTTCATGTGTTCATTGTTGCATTATGTGCTAGCCTAAGAAATGGTTGTCTGGTCTTTTAATTATAGATCTACAGATCAATTTTTAGTATTGATAATCTAAATAGAGGTATACTGAAATACCAACTGTATTGAGATCTAATCAGTTATCAGTTCCGAGTGGAGCAATATGTTTTAACACAAAGTAATAATTTAGACCTGACTATTATTACCATCCACATGCACAACAAATGAGAATCTTGTAGTTCAAAAGATGAATATGAACAACAGTACGCATTATTGACCCTAGCCCATGAAAGCACCAACGTTAAAATCACATGCTTAAATAGCAACTGGACAGGGCTATTCGAATACAGGATGAGTGTTGCTGTTAAATATATCCCATTTCATGTGTTCATTGTTGCATTATGTGCTAGCCTAAGAAATGTCTGGTCTTTTAATTATTGACACATTTACGTTTGGGACCTCACCTCAGGCCAGGGGATCAGAGCCTACGCACGGTCTTTGGTTCACTTGAATAGCCGGCGCGGACGGTCCGCAGGTAGGATCTCTGCTCTGCGGCGAGGCAGTTAGGCTTCCTCCGTCCGCGGGGCGAGGATGAAGACGCGGACGACGACATGGCCGCGGTGGTGAAGATGTGGAGAGACTAACATCCAAATCGTACCGCAACGGCAGCAGGAAAAGGGCGACGGGGGAGGTGTCAGCCGCCGAGCGATGGAACAGGACGACGTGCCTGGCGAGCGGGGTGTTGGCGGCGGCACGATGAGGGATGAGAGGTATTGACAGATCTGGATTTGAGGAGTCCGACGCGTTCTCCGACGGCGCCCGGGCCGGTGGGCCACTTGGACAGCGGCGCGACAGGACGGCCTGCTTTTGCTGCTCGCAGAGCCGGCAGTTGAGCACGCCCAAATCGGCCACGCTGCCGCCGGCGTTGACCTCGGGTAGCCCAGTAGACACCCTGCGTGGCGGGGAGAAGAGAGGAGAAGGGGCAGCGGCGGGCGCGCTGGAGGCCTGGAGGAGAGGGAGGGGGTGGTGCAGCCGATCGAAGGCGAGGCGAAGCGGCGGCGAGGATGGGGCCAAAGAAGGGTCCAGCTGTCGGCGCTCGGGACGATGGTTCCGCCGGCAGAACCGTCCTACGGCGACGGATTAAGCGAGGGGGTGAACGACATCACCGTAAATAATAGATTGGTATAGATAGTGTAGACGGGTATGTCTACTCCCCAAAGATAGTTTATATACTCCTAGTAGTTTGTCTATACGCAGTTTGGATGCTATTTAATTCATTTATGCATCAATAAATCATGACAATCAAGTCTAAACATGATCTTTAATTTTTTTATTCTACAGAAAAAATGTTGTACACCGTTTGAGGAAGTACCATGCAATTATTGAGGACCGTAATGCATTGATTAAGATTTTATATACTTTTAGTATTTTGTGAACTTACACCTGCAGGTTGTTTCCTTCCCTTGTGCATTTGGATTAGCTACACCTACAGCTATCTTAATAGGAACTTCCCTGGGTAACTTTCTATACCATCTGCTTCCGTCCATTATTGTTCTGATGTTTGATCAAACAATGAGGAATTTAGCTACATTTTTAGACTCTTTGATGAGCAAATTTAGCTCACTATTCTAAAATTCAGTTGCTCACTATACTTATGTAAAGCAACTTTTCCTGATTGTATATTTTTGTTAGTCCTAAGTCCTAACTTCCTGTTACTTCCTTTTTCCTTTTACTAGGTGCTAAAAATGGATTACTTATTAGAGGAGGTGATGTTTTAGAGTGTTTGGCTGGAATAGATGCTCTTGTGCTTGATAAGGTATGTGTGTCTTCATTTATCCTTTTTATTTTTCATGGTAAAATATTATTTCTTAAAGTTGTGCTTTTTTTATTACAAACAGTGACAGTTTTCCAATTCTAGACAGGAACACTGACAGAAGGAAAACCAGTAGTTACTTCTATTGCTTCTCTGGCATAGTGGCATGTGAGGAGGCAGAGGTTCTTCGTCTCGCTGCTGCAGTGGAGAAAACAGCATTGCACATTTGAACCCAATTGCAAATGCTATAGTGAACAAGGCTGAGCTGCTCAAGTTGGATATTCCAATCACAAGTGGTCAGCTTACAGAGCCTGGATTTGGATGTTTGGCAGAAGTAGATGGGTGTTTAGTTGCAGTAGGCACTTTGGATTGGGTACACAACCGTTTTGAAACTAAAGCATCACCAACTAAACTGACAGACCTTAGAAACCATCTGGAGTTTATGTTGGTCCAGTGAAACATCATCATCAAATCAATCGAAGTCAATTGCTTATGTTGGTCGTGAAGGAGAAGGAATTATAGGTGCTATTGCTATACCAGATATTTTACGAGAAGATGCAAAATTAACTGTAGACAGGTACTTTCTTTTCATTTTAACTGTGTTTTCATGGTATACAGATATACTTCTCTTATCAAATAGGATTATCCTCAGAGATGCCAGAAATGCTGCTGCTAAATCCTTGGATATTGCTAATGCTATTTTTGAAGTATCATACAAGTTTTGCAATCATTGCTGCCTTATCTTTATAGTTCAAGCAGCGCAGCATATGAAAATAGTTCTCAGGTAATGTTCCACCCTTTATGATTGTTTTATCAGAGGAACTCAAATGGTATGGATTGTGATCAGGAACATTCTATTTGCTCAGGTTGTAGATGCACTATCCCTGTTGAAAGCAACTATGGCAAAAGTTCGACAAAATCTTGCCTGGGCAGAGGCATATAACATCGTAGCCATTCCCATTGCCGCTGGAGTGTTGTTGCCTCAATTTGATTTCGCCATGACACCATCTCTCTCAGGTAATGTTGATCCAGGACTACCATACTCTCCCAAATATTTTGTGCGTTTAGCTTTGATAATGACACTATCTTGGTGGTGTATGGTGCACAGGGGGGTTGATGGCCCTGAGCTCCATCTTTGTTGTCACTTGTCAGCAATTCTTTGCTTCTGCAGCTGCATGGGTCGTCCCAGAACACAGAGAAACGGCAGAGTGATTTGATCTCAAGATTAAATTGAATTGTTCGGTTCAGTTTTACCCCCCAGCCATAGGATACTACCACATGGTGGTAAACGCTGGATGATAGAGGACGCTGATACTGGTTTTCCAGCTCCGGCTCAAGACAGACTGGTTTTAAGCCTGAAACTAGCCGAACTAAAACTAGCAAGCAATTCTTGCCAATTTAGCATGTTGGTGCGTGTACAGTTTATATAGCAAAATAGAATAGCAAGTATACTAGTCGACCAGAAGGGCTATAAGGTTAGGCTGTGCCTTTGCCATTAGCCCATAACCCTCGAACATGTCACTGTAAATTTGTAATTGACTGTAAGCAAAGTGGATCATTGTTCATTGACTGAGATCACTGGGTCCTATGAATGTATGATTATTGTTTATGGTCTAGCAGCGTGCAACAAGATCAGCTTTTATTTCACACAGATGGAAGAAAAAGTTCAGTAAACAGAACTACACTCTCATACTATAGTACATATATTAAACCCTATTTTTAACCCCAAAGAGCAAATAGCAACTCTAGTTGACTCTGGCCACACTATAATGGCCATCATATCTCTGAGCAGCCCAGGAGATATTATCTCTAGCACTCTTCGAATCCGTCGTCGTTGGCCCAATGCACCTTCTTGCCGCTGCTGCTCCTCATCACCTTCTCGTCGACGGCCTTGACGCCAGGCTCCGCAGCTGCCGCCGACTCCGCCTGCACCCTCGCCATCTTCTTCCCCCTCTTCCTCGCGACGGCCGCCTTCTCCGTCTCGGCCGCCTGGTACTCCCGCTTCCACCGCCGGCTCACCACGCACGCGGCCGCCAGCGCCACGGCCTGCGCCAGGAACATGCCCAGCAGCAGCACCTCCTCCAGGAACGCCAGGACGAGCTGCTCCCGGCGGTCCCTGGCGGACCCGAGGAGCGCGAGGGTGCCATCGCGGCGGAGGACGAAGGCGGCGGACGCCAGCGCGTGGCCGGACAGCGCGGCGAGCGCGAGCGCCGCGTGGGCGGTGCAGAGGCGGGTGGTGAGGTGGGCGCCGAGCGCGGCGAGCGCCGAGAGCGCGGTGGCGGCGTGCACGGAGACGAGCGCCCAGCCCAAGGGCGTCGGGCGCGGGCGGAGGAGGAGCACCGGGCCGAGCCCGGCCGCGGCGAGGGCGAGGAGGGAGAGGTTGAGGAGCCAGACGAGGAGGTTGGGGAGGGAGCAGCCGCTCCTCAGGCTCGAGTCGCCGGTGGCCGACGCCATTCGCCTCGTGTCGCGCGGTGTGCTTGCTCTCGGGGTCGGGGGTGCGTGCGGCAGTGATCAGAGTGAGCGAGTGAGGTGGTGTTGAGCTGAGCAGAGTTTGGGGGAGGGCGTGGCGCGTGGTGGAGGCTTAAATACAGAGCGGGAGGAGTGACCGTTTGAGCTCCGACCTCCGAGCCAAAGGACGGGAGCAACGGCTAAGTTGGCGCCGGGAGTGGAGCCGATGATTACTGTCTCTGCTCTGCACTTCCCCGTGGTGGAGAGACGAGAGAGCTTCTGCCTGGACGCTAGCAGCTAGCTTTGGCTTCTCTTTGGGCTCACTGGCGTTCAAATTTTAAAGGAGACCACGCAGCTAACGACTCAAAAAAGGAAGTTTGTGACTTGTAGATGACGTCTGCAGCTTTGCCTGAACCTGCAAAAGGATGGTTTCTGCGCTGCGTGAGCCTGCTCACCTAAACGAGATAACAGTATTGGAGTTTGAATGTATTGACATCTAATAATTTTTAGGTATGTTTTAAGTTTCAGAGTTTAGAATACTCCAGCTTGTAAATTGAAAGCATGGAATCTTTAGCAAAGGCTCCACACATTTTCGGTTTCAAATTCATGCTCCAGACGAAAAAATTCAAACAGTAATTAGGGATCTTTTGAGTTGAACTAACCGTGTGGACAAAGACAGCTAGACAGGTCTGGCAATGTTATCGGCGGCAAGCGGCTCCGGCGGACCTGTTGGTGATGAGCCGCCGCAGCCATTCGGTGCAACATTACAATAGAGCTGAGAACGAATCGTGATCAATAAAGTATTGCTATCATCCAGGACGATTTTTTTTTTTTGGCAACCACATTTCACACTAGACATGAAAGATCACAGGACAACAAATAGCCAAATCTTTAGACTCTACTACAGCCAACGAAATGCTTACATTAAGGGCAAACATATGTGCAGTGCTGCAGTGCTAACAAAAATAGTTCGACTAAGCTAGAGTCCCAAGCGACCAAGAGCATAATTTGGAAGGGTTAAGACATTATATATTCACAAATCCATGGTAGCCAGTTAGCTAGTCTAGACGGGAAATGCCATGGAGGATAAGCAGTGTTAGAGATTATATCAGCAAGGGGCCTACAATTATAAGAACAATCCAATCAGCTCCCAAAGTTCTAACTACAATATTTGTTGCAGATGTTACTCCGATGTTTATTTATTGATTTTCGTAAATCAACCAAATTGGGTAGGAATATGTACTCCATCCGCGAAGAGATGACTCAAGGGTAATCCATAGTACAAGCACCGCAAAGGCAGCCATCGGACAAATATATAGTTATACAACAAATGGACATACACATGGAACAAATTATATAAAGTAACTGAATAAATATTTACATAGAAGAAACAAATATCTACAAAAAGGGAATAAATATTTATAAAGAGTGAACTAATATTAAAAAAATGAACCATGACAAGCCAGATGGATTTAATGATAAAGAAAGAATAGAAAAAAAAGGACCAAGTCTTTAAATGGGGAGGGAGACAAATATTTACACAGAGATAGTAAAAGGAAAAAGGGAATGGAAGGGGAAAACAATAAAGAAGGAGTAACAAAACAAAGAAGAAAAATAAACATCATGAATATGGAACAAGATAATATGGAAGAATTTAGGACAACACGAGAAAGAAAAAGAAAGAAAAAATGGAAGAAAAAAAAAGAAAAGGACATGGAAGAAAATAATGGAAGTGAAAATATGAAAATTGAGTGAAATGAACAAATGGAAAAAATAAGGAAAATGAAACATAATATGACATGAGAAAATAACAGAAGGGAACACAAGATGAAAAAAATAGAAGGAAAAACATATAAAAGAAAAAAAAATTAAAAGGAAAGAAAAAATCCAAAGAAAAAACAAAAAACTCCCTCTATGACCCTATATGCATGGGCTAGCTCAAAACGGACAGTTGCACCGCGTGCGTCACACGAAAAAAATAACATCGAGTCATTTCCGTCCTAGGGGGGTAGCGTGATGGTTTGCAAACTATCGCCGAAGCGATGTATAGTCACGACGCATAAGGAATGGCCGCAGAGCCTGAGCACGCAAATCAGGATTCTTCGCGGTGATCTGCTGGGATCCAGACGACTACGGTGGAAAGGAGGAAATCGGAGGGCTCCGAATTCAGCTTAGTGTCGTGGCGGCGGTCACGATTACTCCGGCTGGCCTTGGCCTCCTTGCCAGCGGTAGGAACGCCGTATTCCATTACGTTGGATCTTGGATGGGACGGGACAAATCACCTATTAGGCCCATCTGTAAGCATTCTCCTCTAAAGTGGGTCCAACCCAATCCCATTCTAACTCAATTTTTTCGATTGCTATTTGTAAACAAGTCCTTATGCTAACTTCGTGGTGTGAGCTCTAGCTTTAACTTATTTACCGGCTTAAGATGATGAAAATCAAAATGTTTTTTTCCAAATATCTACATAGAAGAAACAAACAAATATCTACAAAGAGGGAATACATATCTACAAAGAGGGAACAAATATCTACAAAGAAGAAACAAATATCTACAAAAAACGGATAAATATTTATTTAACTGAATAAATATTTACAGAGAAGAAACAAATATCTACAAAGAGGGAACAAATATTTATAAAGGGTGAACTAATATTAAAAAATAAACCATGACAAACCAGATAGATTTAATAATAAAGAAAGAATAGAAAGGAAAAATGAGTTGAGAAATATGTCTTTGCGTCTAGCTGTTGTCATGGTAGAGTTGCAGATCACTTTGCTCAATTTATTGTCTGCCATTGATTTGACATTGAATATGTAGTATGAACTTCTAGAAGACATCTCGGATACTCCTTTTACACTGTTCATGCCATTGATCTTGTCTGCAGATCACATAAGCTTGATTTCTTGCTTGCGTATCACTTTGTTCGATTTCCTGTAGAAGGCATGCCATTGATCTTACACTGAATCTATCTGTAGTATGATCCTCTCATTGTTTGCACTGTTTGGGATGGTCAGCTTGAATGCGAATGTGCGGAACAATTATTTTATTATGTCTTAGTTTATAGCTTTTTTCCCCTTTATTAAATATCCTGTCAATGTGTAGTCACGAGGTATGAGTGGACGCTAGGATACGAATCAAAATGAAGAACTTGCTTTCAATGTTTAAAGATTGGTGGGAAATGTCTTTGCATCCTAGATGCTGTCATTGTAGAGCTGCAGTGCAAATATCACTTTCCTGCAAATCGGAGGAAGAGGCTGCTCCGCCAGAGGAGGAGGAGGACTGGTGATATTTGAGTACTTAGTCTTATTTTAAGCAAAGTGTCCACCGTCGTTACCAGTTACTGTGTTTTTGGTAGTTCGATGCAGTTCCAGAACCTAATCGTATACTTGGTATTATATGCTGAAGTTTTGGAACTTACTTTATGCTATCTACTATAGATATGGGGTTGGTGATTCTAACTATACTCTAAACTGAATTTGTATTGGAAGTACCTTTCGCCCCCATTTTGGTTGCCTGTTATACGAATGAAATAAAATCAGCACAACAATCAAGCCCACGCGCGGTTGGGTTAGTCTGATGTCTGTCTGCCTGAAGTATCAGCACAACAATCAAGCCCACGCGCGGCTGGGTTAGTCTGATGTCTGCCTGCCTGAAGTATCATCTGGTTTATTTGTGTAGTTTTGCAAACAATTCCTGAGAATCTTATCTGGTAATGCTAGTGAGCGTCGTTGTCCTGCACAAGCCTGGCACTCTTGGCCTAATCTAGAAGACCAAGCACGAATGAGGCCCCGCAGCTAACGAAAGGTTGTGAATGTTGTATAAGTCTAAGCTATGTTTGTGTTTTTATTTACGAAATGTTGTGATTGTTGTTTAAGTCTAAGCTATGTTTGTATTTTTATTAAACTAGGATCATGCCCGTTGCTACACGTAACAAGCCTTGTGTGTTGTAAGACTGACTCCAGCAATGTGCTGGATCTGCATGCGCAAAAAGAACGATTTGCAGCAGGCGAGAAGAGGATCTCGTGCTGCAAAAGAGAAGGCTCTCCAGCAGCGTTCCTCAACCCTTCGCGCAACGAGCAGTCGGTTGTCCTCCCGCGAGCATTGCGATCGAGCGGGCGGTTGGCCGGGGGCGGAGCAGCGAGGCGAAGATGGGGAGGACGCCGCCGGCTTGGAGCGGACGCCTTGTCGGGAGGGCCCGCCGCCGCTCGGCCTGGCAGGAATCCGCCGGGAGGGCCCGCCGCCGCCGGCTCCGCCCCTGCTCCGCTTGGAGCCGGCCGTGTCCCTGCAGCGCCCCTGCTCGACGCCGCGCTCCCTCCCGCTCTTCTCCCTGCACATCGACACGCCGCAGGATTTCGTCGTCGCCGTCCTCGGCTCCTCCGCCTCGCGCGCGTACCCTGTGTGGGTGAGCAAGGGATCCAACCCCGGCGAACTTCGAGGAGGCCGCGACTTCGAGGAGCGGACGCGCGGAGTCGGGAGGGTCTACCGCCGCCGGAGGTCAACGCACGCGCAGAAGGGAGCCCGTCGTCGCCGCGGCCGCCGCTCCTCCTCCGCCTCCGGCGCGGCGGCGTGGATCTCCCTGCCCCGAGCTCGACCATCATCGGTGCCGGAGGGGATCTCGCTGCCTCGAGCTCGGCCGTCCCCGTCGTCGGATCCCGCTCACCTCCGCCGCAGGGGCCCGAGGTCGTCGCGGGCCCTGGATCTCGTCGCGGCCGGATCTGCTGGCGGAGGCGGCCAATGGGGTTGGAGAGGCGGCCGGCTGGGTTGGAGAAGGTGGCCGGTGGGGTTGGAGAAGGCGGCCGGCGCGGGTCGAGGAGGTGTCGCGGATGGAGCACGAGAGAGAGGCGGAGCGCGAGAGGCAGTTGGAATGCAGCGAGGAGAGAAGGATCCCAGGAGAGAAGGATCCCAGGATTGCGACACGGGAGGAGTCCGGGCGCAAAATGCAGACGGACTTGCGGTGACCGCTGGAGGCGCTATAGTGCCTTCTCAATCTGCATTTTGCAGATGCAGACGGGGCTGCGTTGACTGCTGGAGATAGTCTAATACACCATATTGGATTAAGGATCCCTTTGGCACAGCTTAAGAAGCAGCTTAAGCAGCTGTTTTTGGCACAACTGTGCCAAAGGGGGTGCCCAGAATCGATTCCAACCGGAAGCAGCCGGAGGATCCGCTCTCTGGAGCCAAAACGACATCACACAGCAGAAAAAGGCATCTTAGCCCGCTTCGTCTGCGTGCCTGGCGATTTCAGCTACCAAATTACCCCTATAGTTAGAAGGAATTACAAAGGGTGTGATTGGTTCGTTTCTCCAGCGAGCCTGGCTTGCACGAGAGAGCCAGGCCACGGTTGGCCAGGTCCACCGCATGCATTAGCAGCACGATTGGTTGGGTGGTTCGTTTTAGCCTGGACAGGAGGAAACGGTGATTGGTTATTTGGTTGTCTTCATGTGCGTACGGCGAGCCAGTTTTTACACAGGGTTGTGCGTCCGCTGCGCTCGCGCGAGCCTGGCC
Organism: Cenchrus fungigraminus; assembly: GCA_036936925.1. Classification (NCBI taxonomy): domain Eukaryota; kingdom Viridiplantae; phylum Streptophyta; class Magnoliopsida; order Poales; family Poaceae; genus Cenchrus; species Cenchrus fungigraminus. The sequence continues at coordinate 133,946,949 of CM072777.1, forward strand.
GGCCAGATACGCTCGATTCCACCGTTCCTCACGAGCCTGGCTGCGGATATTTTTTTGCACGGGAGCAGCCTGGCTCCACGGGGATTTTTTTAATATTTTTTCTTTATTTTGCAAAAATAAATGGTCCGTCAGAAATTTAGCAAAACTATACATCTGCCGCCGTACCCCACGGCGGTAAGGGTCTTACCGCTGTGCGGCACGGCGGCAGGGGCCGTGGCCCACGGTCAGGCGTGGGCCTGTAGCGTCCGACGGACATACCGCCGTACCGCACGGCAGTAGGGATATACCGCCGTGGGGTACGGCGGCAGGTCCTAGCGCCGTAGGGCACGGCGTCAGCAGGTCTGGTACCGCCGTGCCCCGCGGCGCTAGGATCTGCTGCCTATATAAGGCCGAAATTCAGATCCAAGGTGTGATGTTAGAGATTTCAAATCCATGCGTGATGTTAGAAAGTACGCACCAAATCAAACGGTGAACTGGCCAAGGTGTGCACACGGTGAGTTCTGTGTGATGCAAGTTTACCAGGGATGGAACAACTCTGGTCGACGCTTCTGGCATTGCTCACGAGCATGGGTAAGCAAAACTACGTGACCTTTGTCCTTCATCATTTTATGGTTTACTAATGTAATCTCGGTTTCTGCAGTACTTCGACCAAGCAGATAACTGCGGTTTCGTGCAATGGGCAGACCCCCCAGCTATTCACCCGTATCAGCAGTACATCGACTACCTCGAGAATGTTGTCATCTTCAACCTGAGGCAAGAGCTCGCGTCGGCATTGGCTTCTCCAGATCCGACATCTACCAACGACGACGACGGACCGGTGACCGGACCAATGGTGGTGAAGACCAACACCGGCTGTGAGAACGAGTTCTGCTGCTGTCCATGCCACGAGAAGAAGGACAACACTCCACCAGCAACTCCACCCCCGCCACCATCTGATCCAACTCCACCCCCGCCGGGGTACGGGTACTACATGCCCTCCCAGCACTCCGGCGGGTCTATGATGTCCGGGTTCTCCGGGTACTACTCGTACAACTAGACTACAAATGTTGTAATCGTTTATCTAAATTCCCTAAGGCACGTTAGGACTAGCAGCGGCACAAAGTTAGGGTATTTGTGTCGTACGTGTCATTGCTTGTTTCTGTGATTCGTCGTTAAGTATCAATGGTTCGTCGTTAAGTATCAATGCTTCAAAAAAAATGAAATTTACCAAAAAAAAAGTTCGTCGTTAAGTATCAATGCTTCAAAAAAATGAAATTTACCAAAAAAAAACCTGCCGCCGTAGGGCACGGCGGCAGGTCCATACGTACCGTCGTGGCCCACGGCGGTACCTGGAGGTCACGCTGCCGCCTGGCGGTAGCCGCCTACCGCCGGTAGGCCCCTACCGCCGTGGGGCACGGCGGTATGTGCCCTTGCCAGTGGGCCACGACCCCTGCCGCCGTGTCGCACGGCGGTAGGACCCCTACCGTCGTGGGGTACGGCGGCAGATGTATAGTTTTGCTAAATTTCTGACGGACCATTTATTTTTGCAAAATAGAAAAAAAATATATATATATATAATTCCTCCGCGGGAGGACCAGGCAACCAAACTGCAAGAGCCTGCATCTGACGGGCCTGCTTGGGCTGCGCACAGGCAACCAATCACCCCCAAAGAAAATGCCATCGAGGCCCACTGCATTGATTCCCACCGGGTGGCCGGAACTCGCGGCGCGGAGCCGAACCCTGGCGAGCGGAGCTGCAGGCCACGGGGGCCGGCGGCGCGGAGCTGGAGGCCGGACCCCGGCGGCGCAGAGTCGAACCCCTGGCGGGCGGAGCTGCAGGCCACGGGCGCCACCGGCGTGCGAGCGCGAGGGCCGGCGACACAGAGTTGGAGGCCGGACCTCGGCGGCGCATCCGGGCGGGATGGGTTTGGGGGCTGACGACGGCGGCGAGGGGAGCTTGGGAGGACTACAGTCTACGGCGAGGGTGGGTTGCGAGTGGAGCTGGGGCTTGCGGTGAAGACGGCTGCTGCCCCAGGTGCGAATGGATAAGGCCCTTGTGGTGGAGATAAAGGAATGGGATGAGAAATAAAAAAATAAAAAATGAGAAGAAAAAAATAAAAGGAAAAGGAAAATAGGGAGGAAAAAAGAAAAAGAAAAAAAAGAAGGGTATTATAAACATTTCACCATCTTACACAGTTAGGAGAAACTGTTTTGCCAAACGTTTTTTCAAAACGGTTTCAGATTCACTAGAGAATCCGCTCCACCAGCACAGTCACAGCCGGAGCTGACACAACCACAGCCACAGCTTAAGTTGACATATGCATTCAACTTAAATTGTATGTGATCAAATGTAAATATTAACAGGAGAGAAAACCTGAATTACAACCATCTTTTACAATCTACAAATATTATAAGATAGTTTGCATAGATAAAGGAGATAACAAGATTGTCCTTTATTAGGTTTAGATGCAACTCAATAGTCTTGAACAGGAGCACAAAATGGAAACTAGGAGAGCTCCATCAACGAAATACAGGATTTGTCAGCAACATTTGATTTTCTTTCAAAAAGGAAACCCAAATATCTGAAATTTTCGCAATGGATTACGGGCTTATGGCAGCAACATTCAGATAAGACAGTATATGAGTTTGAGGGTTTTGATATCTAAGACTGTGCGCAGCAAGTGCTGCATCCCGTTCTGCAGAGGCGAAATGAGGAACGCCGTGCTACTGTACACGGTCCAGCAAGTGCTGCAAAAGCATCTGCATTTTGCGATTTCAAGGCTCCCTTCGCTCATTCTCGGGGAATTTCTCCTTTCCCCCAAACCACTGTGTCAACTGCCCGGGAGCCCCGCGTGCCTCCGCTCCCCGCACGCTTGCTCCCTCCCGCCGGAGCCACTCCCCTGCTCCCTCGATCCCCAGGCCGGCGGCGCCTCCGCGCGAGCCCCGCGTGGATCTGCTCCGGCGAGGCTCGCGCGCGGCAGCTCCTCCGCGGGCTCCTCCACCGCGAGCCGACGCCAGGAGTAGTAGGAGCCGGCCGGCGACCGCGCGAGCGCCGGGCCGCGCACCAGCACCTTCGGCGGGCGGCCACAACGACGAAGGCAGCTCGAGCCCTGCCGGCCGTCTCCTCCACCTGCAAAGGAGGCCCGAATCCCGGCGGGCGACCCAGCGGCGGCGCCGCTCGGTCCAGGCGTAGATCTGACCAGGGGCGGACCTCTCTCTCCCCTAACCAGCCCAGCCCCGGATGGCGGCGGCCCGAATCGAGCTCGAGGTGCTGCAGACGAGGACGGCGAAGAGCAACGTTGTGGGAAGGGAAGGAGCCCCGCCACCGAGACCCGGCCTCGCGGTGGAGGCATGGCCGGCGGATTTGGCCACGGGACCCTGCTCGGCAGCACCGGAGGCAGCTCGACCGCAGAGGTGGGGAGTGGTGGAGCAGGGGTTGGCGCGGCGCAGATCCGACAGAGGCGGAGCAGGGGTCGGCGAGGATGCAGAGCAGGCACGGCGCGGAGGCGGAGCAGTAGCTGCGCGGACCGCGGAGGCAAAGCAGTACCGGCGGCCATCCTCGCGGTCGCGACCTTGCCAATGCGGTGCCCGCTCAAGGACGGCGGAGGCGGCTCGGGCTGGGAGAAGCAGCGGAGGGGCGGGAGCCAACTACCTGCGCTGATGCGCGAGGGGATGCGCGTGCACTGCTGGAATCGACCTGCTTTTGCCAGAAGGGATTCGTCTCTTTCATCAGCGCATACGCGATGCAGATGGGCAACGCTGCTGGAGTCAGAATAGATGTTTGTTTTTTAGTTTCAAAAGTAGCACCACAACCACCACTACGGATCTCTCACACCAAATTAGCACCAACCATCAACCGACCGGTAGTATGTCTCTCACAACACATCAACACCACCCAACAGCCAAACAAATAGGGTATAGTGCTTTACATTAATGGCAGACGTGTGCAATGCTAACAAAAGGAGTTCAACTAAGCTACAGTCCCATGCGACCAAGAGAATAATTTGGAAGGGTTAAGACATTATATATTCACAAATCCATGGTAGCCAGTTAGCTAGTCTAGACAGGGGAAAATGCCATGGAGGATAAGCAGTTGTGCTCCTCATGTTTGCAGGGAGAGCTCTGGTGTCAGAGATTATATCAGCAAGGGACCTGCAATCATAAGAACAAAGCAATCAGCTCCCAAAGTTCTAACTCCATTTTTTGGTACAGATGTTACTTCGTTTTTTTTTCCAAATCAGCCAAACTGGGTAGGAATATATACTCATTCGTGAAGATATTACACACACAGTGACTCAGGGTATTCCATAGTACAAGCACTGCATAGGCAGCCATCAGACAGAATCCATCCTAAGCATAATTTGAACAATCACTGCAACAACCATACTATTCAAGACGGTTGCAAGGTATTTATCTTTAATACAAACTGTTCCTAGATTGAAGAGGTGCTGACTTTTTCTGCCAATTAAAGCAAAAGCAATTTGTATAATCAAGTTTTCATGTCCGGAACCAAATCTATCCCAACTTAATGCAACCAAGAAAAACAGGGTAGCAATTTTATTCAGTCCCAAATAGTATGTAGACATTTATTAAAGAAAATCACTGAGATAAAATAAGTCACCCTCTTATAAAATACCAAAGGAAGTCTTATATGTACCTCAAGAGTCATAAATCCTCATCATGTATCTGATGTCTTGCCGACACATAGGGCACAATGGTTCAATCTCACGTTCCATTCTTAATGCACATTTGCAACAGCAGACAAGATGCCCACAAGGAATAAAAGCTGCTTTCCTTCTCTTCCTTAAGCACACAACACATAGCTGCCCGTCTCCTACTTCTTCATCACTGGAGTCATCTTCTTGAATAGCGTCTTCACCCTCTTCAAATAACCGTTGTGCTTGCCTAGCCTCTCTCCGAAGTTTGATTCTCTTCCAGCCCCTGCGACATTACAAACTAAAAATATCAAACACGTAGGCTGCAAAAACCGAAATTGCTCAAACTCTAAAACTTTTTTTTGACAATCAAACTCTAGAACTAATCAAGTAACAATCAGCATAACTTAGTGATAGAGAAAATGACATAATATAGATGAACACAAGAATTTTCGAAGTATCCATTGTTGTGCACAATGAGTTCATGACAAATACCTGTAAATGGCATGCCCCGCTAAGCAAACTGACAAGGTTCCCAAAACAACACTACCCCAAAAGAGTATCCTAGCACGTGAAGCCAGCTGAGCTTGCATCTCATCCTTGGTCAGCTCAGATCTGAGTAAAGGCAAAGCATTAAAAAGCTTCGAACTGCACCAACAGAATACCTTACTGTGCATGTCCGTCTTCCCTTATTCATGAGGAATTTCTTGGACATGAACACTTGTGGAAAACATGGTGCTTGGCATCATAAAAAAGAAAGAATGCAAAAACATATTGTCACATAACATCTTACAAGAAAAAGGGGAGCTCTGGGCACGAGCTGATCTCAACACTTCCTTCGGCATTTGCTCGACATAGTCCTATTGCCGTAAGTTCCTTTCCAATAGGTAGTATTTTTTCTTCATCCAATAACGCGATCTATAGAATAAACAATTAGACAGCTTAAGAGATATATTCCAGGGCGGAGTATTGCACAGAACAGTATTCGTTCTCGATGTAGCAATTGAGAGAACTTACAGGATAGCCATTGCCAATGATAGTTTGAAACAATGTGTAAGGAGTCGTCTCGATTGGGATAAGTTTATGGAACACCGTTGTAAGAGGTAATGGTTGGGTCGCCTTCTCTACATCGATGTGAACCATCCCAATAGGGTTTCCAATCTGAGAACTAGCAAGAACAAACGGTGTCTTGCAAAAAGAGAAGAATTGTCAAAATTTGAGGTAAAAGTGATCCTAGTAATAAGAGTGTATGAGTGCAGATGGAATACCGATCTAAAATACATCACAATCTGCTCTTTCCATGATCTGAAAAGAAGAGCATGCAGATCAAAGGTCCATCCAAAGATGCCTCTCCATTCCGTGAACAAGCACTACATAAGTACAAGATCAAATAACACTAATTAGACATCAATATAGAGGAAGAAATAACCAGGCATAATCTGTGTGTTTAATAACAAGGGGGGAAAGGTTTAAAAAAGCTTTAAACCTCAGATACTTATATAAAGAATTGGTGTTCTCAAAGCTTTCTCAATGATTCTCAAACCACATAAATTAGAACAAACAAGCCAAATGGGGAGCTATCAAATTAGAAAACATTAGCCAAAGTACTCGTTCCTGCAGATGGAAATTGCAAACCTACCAACGACTTGCTTCTAACTCCCAGAAACTACAGCTAACATTAACCAAAGCTAATAGCGTTACAAACAGAGGGTCTCTGTGCTTAAGATTTGTAAAAAAACCCAATTCCTGCAGCAGAGAATTTAACTAAACAGTGTATCCTGACAGCTCCAATGGCCAAATCGCCCCATAAATTGGCTCATTGTCCACGAGAGTCATCATTAGACACCCAATCATCAAGGTTTTTTAAGGCAAAAAACGAAATTAATACATATAAGCATTATTATTGCCTAAGACTAGCATAAACCCTAATCTGATCAATGGATGCAACGGCGCGACTCACCATCTGGGTGTGCTTGGTGACGACGCCGGTCTCCCCGGACCACGGGACGCGGAGGACGCTCCCCCCCGGCTTGGGGCGCACGTAGCCCCGCACCGCCGCGATCCGCGGCTTACCGCCGTCGGCAGGGAGGAGGGAGCGGAGGTCGGCCATGGAGGCCGTGGCGGCGGAGGCGACGAGGCGCAGCTGCCCCGAGACGGCGAGGTACTTGACCCACGACGCGACGGCGACGGCCGCCGTGCCGAGGCCGAGCACCGCCCCGTCCAGCGACGCGGCGAGGCGCACCAGCGCCTCGGCCGTCTCGCGGTCACGCGCCGACATGGCTGGCTGGGTTGTGCTGGTTCGGGCCGGGTCGCCTCCCGCCGGCGACGCGACTTCTCGTCTTGTTCACGCGATCCGGTGCGGGTCGGTTCGGGTTCGAGCCGGAGATGAGGCTGATAAAACCACACGTATTACGTATAGTACAACAATGTATGGCTTTGGAACCTTCGAGGTTAAAAATCGGTCTTCATCAGGAGTACGAATTGGGTTCAAATCTGTGAATTTTCAGAAAAAATATATAAGCAAGCCGTTGAATAGGACCAATTAATCTCGGCCGCCTGATTCTTGTACGCAAATCGGTCGAACTCCCGCTTTCACGAACACGTACAATGTACCAGGGATCCATAGTATCTTCTCTCTTTTTTTTCCCTTTTTTTTCCTTTTTTTAACCCTACCAGGATACAAGAACTCGACACAACTCCAGACAAGTAGAGAATCTTCATTGGAACTGCAAGATTAACTCCAGACAAGTAGAGAAACTTTCACTGGAACTGCAAATTGATATATTTAAGGACGGAGGTAGTAACATCTTGAATGTTGATTATCAGCACTCAGCAGGGCAAGTCACTGATGTTCATTTGGTGATCAAATACTTGACAATTGTATCAGCAGCAGCAAGAGCATAGTTATATCAGGTGCCCCGTGCCCAAGAGGCCACTACTGTATCACAGTTATTGCAGTGTCACAGGAACAACCAACAACACTTGCAGGCTTCAATCTCGAAGGGAAAAAAGAAAGAGAAAAAAAAAAGCTTCAGAAACTATACAATGACAGAACCCTTTGAAGTATTCAGATACCACAACATTCTGGGGCATCAGAACTGTCACCGATTTAGTGACAATCTCGAAACTCAGAAACTTATGAAAACAACTTTCATCATGTACAAGATTTGGTAAAGGTATTCCTTGGCGCACACCCTCCTGCTTTTCCAAATCACGAGGACCAGTGGCATTTCTCTGCGCAGCAAGATGCAACTAGTGAGAGCATGTCCTCCTATTCCTATCCTAGTCAGCTAGACCTATGAACCAAAGGAGAGTAAGCACAGATCTGATGAATGATGAGCACCATTCCGGTCAACCGTCTACAAGTAAACACCATGGATGTTATTCAATTTATACTTCTGTAACTTAACTAAAATTTCAGGATTCGAGAGAGAGAGAAAAAAACAAATAAAGAGTATACCTTGAATCCTATCTGATTATAGAGCTTCCATGCTGGTAAGTTATCTTTATGCACATGAATGTAAATATTTTCAGCACCTGCAATAGGGTTGAGGATATCAGTGAATCGTGCATCCAGGACATGCTATTCGGGAATAGCTCGTTGTTTTTACCATTGAGTCTTGCAGCATCTATGGCCAACAACAACATGTTGCTGGCAATCCCTTGACGCCTTGCATATTTAGCAACGCATACATTTGTTAAATACCCAAATTTTGGCTGATCTGGCTGATAAATTCTACAGTGAAGAGACGACCTTCCACTTCCAGGCTCCTGCGAATAACTTCTAGATGTAACTTCAAAGACAGCAGCATGAAAAACATAGAAAATATGCTATCATACCCTACGTCCCTACCTCAGGAAACTTCTCCCCATGTAAAGGATGCCTTACACATACATCTAAGGTACCAACAACGCTATTCAGGACAGTACGCTTGAGGTCATCATTCTTCACCTGAAATATCAATTACATGATGAAACTATCAGTAAACAGCTTTAATGGAATGTAAACTGAAGTAATTGGACAATGAAGCTTTCACTAATCATTAGCCAGTTTTAAGAGAGCTAATTTTAATTATTCATCATCCCTGTAACATGTTTTATGAACTAAGCATGCTGGAACCAAGATCTAGTAACAAATTTGATGAACAAATAGTAGAACTTTTTATCTCATACCGCAACAACACATATATACTTTTCTCCATGCTGTTTGCTGCATCGCTTCTTTAATGCATGAAATTCCTGCAATGAGATGACAGACTTTGTTTACATGTGAATCAGAAAAGAAACTATTGAATGATCAGCATATAACAAATTGATGAGAACAATTTATATAATAGCCTAAAGAAAGCTATTTGAACAGTGGTCATTATAATTTCGTAACATTCACCTCTTAGAAATAAGGTGTGCATTTTTATCTTAGTTGTGTTTAAGCACATAACAAAAGATAACTTAAGTTGTTCACGCAATTACCTGTGATGCAAACTTTCTTTTAAAGCTTTCAACATAGCTGCAGGAAAAAAAATAATGATAAAGTAGATGTAAGGACCATGCTAACAGTAAAAATATAGCAGTACATTAAGGAAGAGAATGCAACATTCTTCTCTTGAAAGTAAAAGACTTACCGGTTGCCTGACTGATCTTCATAGTGATCTTCTGCTCTTAACCATGCAGCGATCTACCAATCATTAGTAAGGAGGGATGTAACTTGTAAGGCATAGTGATAGAGTAAAATATAATTCTATGTCACTGAATAAAAGGTGTTGTTATGCAAACATTAAATAGCTAGCAGTCACTATCATTAGTAATCAATAGTTAGCAATCAGCCCAATGCAAATACATATGGAAGCTATGTCTGCTAATCAGAACCAATGTCTAATTTGTTCTAGAAAGAGCAATACCCAGTATTCCTCATCGATTAAAGCCTCACGAGCAACATAGCAGCCAAATAATCTTTTGTATTTGCAATCACTTTCATCAATTGAGGGTTGAAGACGATTGAACCGGAGATCAGATGGTTCGTTAGGAAGCAAAGGGGTTGGCACCACTGATGCCTTATTGGATAAACTTGATGAAAGCCCAGGGCGAGACAATCCTCTGGCAACATTGAGGCTGTTAATGACCATTTCCTCATTTCCGCCATTTGTGGAAATCACAGGTTCATCTTTCCTGGGAGAAAGTAATGACCGTGCGTGAAAAATAAAAGAACAACAGGCGTAAGATTTTAGAATGATATGCTCAACCCTAGCTCTATGACTGAAAAGCAAGGACATGCTCGCTGAAGACTTTGCCTCAATTGAACCTAATAAGTTCAACTATAGGTAGCAGTCACTATCATTAGTAATGTTCAGTATCCCATTCTAACTTCACCCTACCAATTAGTCATATGTATCACCAAAACACATAAGACTATCCGTACATTGTAAACACACAAGACCTTATATAAAAGCTCCACCACATCTTTTTCTCTTCATTTTGCATGTTTAGAACCACAAATGGACATCTTTGTTGCATTTTCTCTTCTTTTTCCAAAAAAAAAAACAGAGTACCACAAAATATTATGTTTTCGCTTCTGGTTGAATATTATGTTTTCGCTTCTGGTTGATTGAAGGAACACGTGTCATGAGGATCAGCACAACAAACCAGTACCAGTCAAATTTTTCAAAAAGGGACGATAGCAATAGCAGTTGTGATTGTGCATTGGACTGATTGGTTGCTCTTTCTAGTCATGAAATCTAGCTAGCAGAACGTAAGCATCTGACAAAAAAAATCAAACGATTCCCTAAAGATTCTCCTGATTCATTTCTTCCTTGACCCGACGGGATTCTCCCTTTCATTCATCGGAATTAGCAACTAGAACCAACCAAATTCCTCCTCTGGCAGCCGCAAGCAGAGACAGAATTACCCGAACCACAACGATAACCCAAGGGAAGTGCTCACATAGGCGAGGCGGCGAGTCGCCTGTGGAAGACACCCCGGCCACGGATGCAGCGCCGCGCGCCGGCCAGGGGCGGCGTCGGCGGCGTCGTGACGGCGCTGGTGGCCATAGTCCCGGCAGGGAAGACGTGGAGGCAGCACCACCAGCCCGGAGGAGTCCGCGAGCGAGGCAGGTAGCGCGGGTCGGTGGCGAATGGGACGGAGGGAGTCGGGAGTGGCGGCGGGGACGAAGGGGAGGGGAAATGCCGGCGCGCGGCGGGGTTCGGCGCTGGCGTGCGCCTCCCACTGCTCTATTTTTTTGTTTCCTTTTCGGTTTCTTTTTGCTCTATCCGCTTCGCCCTGATCTGTGGGCCTGCCGGTGTGGTTTGATGGCCGTGTTTCGCCGCGGTGGATCATGGATGGGGGCCACTTTTCTATACAGGGCGACGCTTCCTTCGTCCGCACGCGCCCCCGCTCGAGGAATTTTTCTCTACTCCTAAAAAGTATGAAGTGGAGAAAAAAACTCGTTAGTACTTTCTTCCGCTCTCCCGCGCGTCCGCCCGCGCCTCCGTGGTCCCACATTCCTTCCGCTCCGATCCCATCTCCAGTGCGTCTCCCCCCCTCCCTCCACTGCGCCGCCGATCCCATCTCACGTGCGTCTGCCCTCCCCGGGCCCTCACGTCCGATTCGTGGCCGGCCGTCGTTCCTCCTCTACCCGTCGCCCAGACGCCCACGCCGCCGATCCAGAACCTCGCCTCCTCCTCCGGCCATCGTCCGCACCGCCGATCCAGGGTAAGCAGCAGATCCAGGCCGGCGCTCGCCCCTTCACCTCTCCAGGCGATTCGTGGCCGGCCGGAAAAAAACCCGATTCCCCTCCTCCCTCCTCTCCGTCGCCGGGATCCGCCGCCACCACGCCCCCATCTCGTCCGTCACACACACCCATCGCGTTCTCCGCCTCTGTCTTCCCCTCCGCACGCCGCCTCTACGCCCTCCGCGGCGCTGCCTCCACGGCCCCCTCCGAGCGCCTCCTCCCAAACCCTACCCCGATCTGCCTAGCATGCGGCGGCAGCCCCCATCGGTCCATTGGCCGACCACCTGTGAGGCCGTGACGGAGCGGCACATGTGGGGAGCAGCGAGGCGGCGGGCGCGGAGGAGAGGGGGGGAAGAAGAAGAAGACGGTGTCGCCTCTCTGCATCTCCCGGATCGACGCCGCCGCCTTGCCGGGTCGACGCCTCTGCCGCCGCCGTTTGCGACCTTTCTCGCCGACCTCGCCCGTGCCCGCTGTCCGCTGGAGCCGCAACAATCGCCCACACCCGCGCCCGGACGATCCAGTGGAAGTCACACGTCGATTCCGTCTCCATCGCTACAACACTTGCCAAACCCTAATCTTCACATCTTCGCCGCCATATGAACTCGCTGCCAGGTTAGTTAACCGATTCTTCCTTGCTTTACACTCATCGATTGGGTTCTGTTTACCATTAGCATATTTCAATATCTACACCAGTTTTTTTAAGCTGAGAGCTGCGTGCATAGTCTGGTGATGCTTGCATTTAGGGCAAGCTGAGGGCATTCTACATCTGCATCTCAAAATTCTACTCCCTGCACAACTATTTTTCAAATTGCTTGGTTCAATCATCATGTGTAGGCATCGTGGGAAAATGTTATAGAGATTAAAATAGTCAATCTTGGTTTAATCAACTGGCAGTAGACAGTCTTGAAATAAGATGCACGTCTTATGTTTGCAACATGTTTCTAATGCCAATCTTTATCGTACAAATAATAAAAATGATTATCTGTTCTTACTTTTTCACACAGTGATGGAGACATTTGGTATGAAACACATGTATTAAAGCAGACCATATTTCTTTACATCTCTGTTATAAATACATGTTTATTTCAGATGTTTAAAGCAAAGAGTGTAATCAGTTAGGCCATGTGTTATTTGGGCTTATCTCCATACTTTAATATCAGTTAGCCCAAGATCAATCTCCAGACGCTGCCACCGTCTCCCCAGAAAACTCTCATGGCGGGTGGTTGGATGGGCAACGATCCTGGTGGCATGAAACTGGGAAATCATCGACCCTCTTATCAGGACCTGCGCCATCAGCTCGATCTTCATCTTCTGAAGTAGTTGATTTTAAATGTTTGGATTGTGTACATGTCTGTTGTCTCTAATCAGATAAGTAGTATTTCTGCCTGTCAGGATCTGTTGCCGATAAAGTTTGCCCAAGTTGCATTGGCCCAACATGCGATGCTACGTCCATCTCCAATCAGATAAATAGTATACACATGTTCAACTATTCTGACAGTATATGGAGACCAAAGTTAAGCAGTTCATTTCATTTTTATCCTCCTTGATTGTAATCACAAAATGTTCTTTGCTTAGATGGTTCTGCTTGATTGATGCACTATGTATAGAGAATTTTAGTGATGAGCTGCTTTTTCTTAAGGATGCCCTTTCCTTTTTCTTCTGAAATATACACACCATCTGACTTATTAATGTGGTCATTCAGGATGTATTCATAAACAAGAACACAAACAACTCTGAAGCAGAGTCCCATTTTTTACATTGTGGGGTAGATTGTTTAAAACAAGGATCCTGACCTGTCTATTTATATTATGTATGCACACATGCTTAGTATTTCTTGAATTATATATCCTATCAGACCAAGCAATGCAATGTAATTCTCTTGACCTAATGCAGGGAAAAACGCTGATGCAACTTCAAGAATGTCATCGTCAGCATCTTATTATGGTCAGTGTCAAATAAAATGAACAAAAAATGAGACATTGTCAAGAAGGCTTTGCTTCTGCTAGATTTTTTATTTTACTTCTTCAAAAATTTTCTGTGATGCTCTTCTTATTTCCCATAAAGAAACAATAAGCTAGGTAGGTACAATACACAATTGTGTTTAAGTGGCTGGGGAAAATTTTAGCATAATTGGTTGCAATTGATAAGGTCAATTCACATATTTTATCCAATGATTTTTTTTGAATATTTCTTACTATTTTTCTTTATTATACACATTATTGAATTGTATTTGATCGAACTGTATTTCTTGGTGCAGCAGGTTTCAGCAGGTTTGAACTGCCATGACTTATCTGATTGAGATCAATCCCACAGTGAAAAGGTAACAATATGTAGCCCTCTCCATTGTTGTTTCATGGGTAGCTTTATGTGTGACAGTTAGCTATGCCATGTATAGAATTGGATCATGCAAACTCATTCAGACGGTTTGATTGCATCACATATTCATATACATGCATATTGGTTCACACAATGTGTATTAGAGCAGTTGATTCTGTAACACGTGCTTGTTGTTACATTTTCCCTCATTCTGTAACAAGTGCTTGTTGTTTCTGTGTGCCATTTGATGTTTCCCCAATTCCAAGAGTTGCTGCTGGCTTGCAGTGGAGATCTATCCATTTCCCTCTCTCTAATGACTACACATATGTGTGCAACATATGTATCTGTTTTCCTAAATTGTTTATATTAGAGATTGTGCATCACTGCTATAATAATCATAGCTTGTGCTCGGCTGCTGCCCATTTGTTACCGAACCACTTTATCCATGTAGTGTAATTTCATATATAAGTTTGTATGCTTCTAGGATTTAATAGATGGACATATATTTCAGATCAAAGGAAATATATGTCTCTAGGATTTTGTGCTCAAGTCCCTTGAACAATCTGAGTGACCCATGAAAATGATAGTGTCACATTTTCCACAAACTATTAGTACCTAGGTCAATGGACATATCACAACTTTGCTAGAGAGGGATAAAAAGGAATTGACAAAATGCATTTGGGTGCTGCAGCATGTATCTATCTGCCTCACATGGCCTCACAGTTTTAGACAATTATCAGCTTCACATGGCCTCACAGTTTTAGTTATGGATTATGAAATTAAATACAACTTTTGCATTTAGTTAGATGTCCATGCACAAATTTACTTCTAATTAACTGGGATATCACTATAATTTTGTCTATTGCTCAGGAGGGCAGCTAGCAGCAGTTCTTTTAGGAAGTATGCTTAAAGATGAGACAACATTGTATTTATTAAAGGCTTTGGCACATCTGGTGGTGAGGACCAGGTAATTTGATGTTCCTTTTGTCATTCATGTGTCTTTTGTGGAACCATTTCCTGTTACATTACATTATACATTACCTCTTTGTCAGATTCGGATGTAGCATTTCAATTCCAAAGGGTTATGACTTATCACACTGGTGTAAGCTTAGGGTAAGTCTATTTTGGATTATATATTTTCTTCGGAATTCATGACATTAGGAAGGGCATATTTGTCATTGTTGGTCAGATCTCGTTTATACTTCTAATTTTTCATTTCACTTGCCTTTCTTTATATTGAGTTTCTGGAGCATAATCTTATTATCATAAAACTGCAGTGGCACAATTAGTGATGCAGTTTTATGTAAGAGCAATTTGGCCTAATTAGTATCATTATTAGTCAAGTGTATATATCTCACTAACAGTCCAATGAAATTTGCTTTGAAGAGTTGGATTTACTTATACTAATATCTTTCTAGGAATAGATTTCTTATAATTGGACAAGGTTCAGTGACCTCTATGTCTTTGGACTTTTCGATCTCTGATGTATATCTTTTATACTCAGATATTTGGAATCTCAAGCTGCTGATACAATATGATAAATAACTGATTACAGTGCATGGCTCCAGTGCTTAGCTGTTCTGGTCTGGGCATTTTCTTCCTCGCATTTGGATTTTTAACAGCTCTTCCTTTTGAGTTCTTGTTCATCAGGACTACCATGAGTGTGATGATGAAGGCTATCTGTGCCGAGGAGATGGACATCACTAATCAGCACCTCAATCCATGCAAATACGGATATATATGATGTATATATATCAATAATTCTCATATACAATGAACTACCATTTAATCAATTCTTCATCTACGTGCAGATTTGCATGTGGTGCTCCCACCACATCATAGACAGCATGCCTCACTTGCTATGACAAGGAGGATTGCCAAGATGGCTGTCACATTATGAGAGGTCCGTCACAAACTTTCAGCAGTAATGCTGCCATGCCAACGCTTTCTTACCAATCAATTTGTGTTTAACTGTTATGGACTACAACATTTGGGATT
Organism: Cenchrus fungigraminus; assembly: GCA_036936925.1. Classification (NCBI taxonomy): domain Eukaryota; kingdom Viridiplantae; phylum Streptophyta; class Magnoliopsida; order Poales; family Poaceae; genus Cenchrus; species Cenchrus fungigraminus. The sequence continues at coordinate 133,962,620 of CM072777.1, forward strand.
ATCCTTTTACCATAGGAAACATGCGAGTATCAAACCATTCGACTTTTATTTCAGTTCAGTAAACTACATGCGTACCCATGCATGTGGGCAGTGCCAGAAGCGACGATCGGAGTTGTTCCATCCCTCGTACACTTGCATCACACAAAACTCATCGTGCGAACACCTAGGCCACAGCACCGTTTGCTTCGGTGCGTAGCTTCTAACTTCACGCATCGATCTGAAGTCACTCTTGCCTTTCAATGGGAAATTGGATACGAAATCAGGAGATTGCTGATGCCACAACATAGGACCGAAACCGTGCTCATCCCCACTCCAGGAAGTCATTGTTGAATGCTGTGAGAAGAAGGCAATGGAGTGAATGGTGCTACATATAGGCAGAAGAAGGAGCCTGTCTGGGTGGTGGGCCCTTTGATCTGTGGGAAGAGAAACGAAGCAGTGACTCAGAGAAAACACACCCTAGTAGTAGAGCACTGCCACATTGTGGGCCAGTCGATTCGTGGGAGGAGAACACGTCTGTGACTCGGAGGAAACACAACGACTCTGCATATGAAACACCCTAGTAATTGGGACTCCAACGAAACAAATGTAACGGAGAAAATACACTCTAATGCAGTTCGATTAAAGTTCTTAATGATACAAACCGAGGACCCTACATCACGATGTCACGAAATCCTGAATTATTTGATACAGTCTGACTAATACTCTAGGTCTACTGAGTACAACGGGGTATTTCCCCTTCCTGATGGCATCAGGTCCAGCTTCCTTGGCCCGGCGAGCCCTCTCCCTCTTCCTCTCTCTGTCGGCTTCACAGGCCTGGGCCGCTTCACGTTCCCTCATCTCCTGGCGAATGCGCATCTCCTTCTCCTCCTCTTTTTTTCCCTCTCTCTTTTCCCACTCAACCATGCGCAACCACCTCTCCCTTGCATCACGGCACGCTGCCTCGACGTAGCTCTTGTCGAACTCAGACTTGAAAGTGCATCTTGGCTCCTAATTATTTTGGTGATGGTGACAAACACAATTTGTTGTATTTAATCATTGAATAAGATGTGTGCAGGATTTACTTTGTCGAGAATCATGGTTTTGACCAAAAGAAGGCCCCAAACTCCAATTCGGCGTTTTCAACTCAAGTCAAGGCTTAATTTATTTTGATTTTGAATTTGAGTATAGGAAACACCGTACTATAAAGGGGGATGCGAATTGACCGCCAAGAGATGCTAAAAGTGCTTAAGGAGATGACCTAAGTGAGTAAGGAGAAACCCGAGTCGACACGTACACATATGCTCTTCTTTCCCTCAATTCTCAGCCTTTGTCGGTAGTACCGACCCTGGGTCGGTAGTACCGATATGGCTTCACTGGCGAGTTTTAGCCAGGGCCTCGGTAGTACCGACCCCGGGTCGGTAATACCGATATGGCTTCACTGTTGGGTTTTCCGGCACCCATCGGTAGTTCCGACCCCGTGTCGGAAGTACCGATAAGTGCCGTGAGTGCACAGTAACGGCTAGTTTTCAGGGCTTAGTATTTATACCCCCCTTCTTCTTCCTCACTCATTGCTGACCAACCACGGGACAAACACTCACTTGAGCATTGACTCCACTTCTCCCCTCTCTCCTAGAGCCAAGACTTGATTCCTTTGAGCTAGGGTTTGGTAGGAGGAGTGATTCCTAGTGAGAGATAGTGAAGCTTTGAGAGCCCCTTCGAATTCCCTCATCTCAAGAGCACTTGAAGCATCTCCGGGCATCGATTCGTGTTTGTTACTCTTGAAGCTTACTTCTAGACGGTTAGGCGTCTCCCGTTGAGTGCCCTCTTGGTGTGGAGCACTCGGGATCGTTTGTATTACCCTCTCCTTGGTGGAGAATTCTTAGTGAGCACCAATTTTCCTTTGTGGGGATTGGGTGAGGCAAAGGGGCTCTTGGTGACAGCCCTCCCTTTGTGGGATCCTCAACGGAGACGTAGCTTCCTTTGTGGGAGTGAACTTCGGATTAAGTCTCCTTTGCTTGCTTGAGTTCTTTGCTTTTCTTTAACCCTAGAACTTGTTTGTGCCCGATCTATCTCTTGGTTGTATTCCAACTCATATCTTTGGTTGCAGGTGGTTCTTAGCTTCTAAACTAAACTCTTGATTCAAGTAGAATTGCTAGAATCGACTCGCTTTTCAAATTTCGTTTTAGGGAACTCTGTCCTGTCGGTAGTACCGATCCTATACCGGAAGTACCGAGCCCCCTCGGTAGTTCCGGCACAGTGTCGGTAGTACCGACAGCTGTTTTAACCGCTGCATTTGTTTCAGAAATTTGAAGTGATCCTATTCACCCCCCCTCTAGGCATCACAAGGTCCTTTCAATTGGTATCAGAGCCTAATTCCTTGATTTAGGCTTAACCGCTAAGGGATCAAGATGTCGGGGAGTGGAGACAACCAATCCGCCGAAGAAATCACCGCCAAGGAAGCTGAGCTTAAGGCAGCCCAAGACGTCACCAGGAAGGCTCCAAGCCGTTCCAACGGAGAGAGCTCCGATGACTCTTCATCCGACTCCGACTCGGACTCCGACTCAAGCGATGAAGACGTCAAGGGTGATGATGATGTGGCTAGGAAGGCGGCGAAGAAGAGAAGAAAGGCTAAGAAGAAGAAGAAGGCCAAGAAGATGGCCAAGAAGCTCATCAAGAAGATGATCAAGAAGGAGCAAGCCAAGTACACTCACTCCGGCTACTATGAAGTGCCCCACCACTACACACAATTTCCGGGCAACAACTCTAAAGATAAATTCTATTCCGTACATTTGGGAAAGCCTCCTCATTTCGATGGGAAAGACTATCCCAAATGGGCTTATGATATGCAAATGCACCTCTACGGGCTTCACCCGTCTCTTTGGAAGATTGTGGTTGTAGGTGTGACAATCCCCGCCGAAGGAGAAGCCCTCACAATTGAGCATGAGCAAGACCTCCACCGCAACGTGCAAGCAACAAGAGTCATCACGGGATCCTTGTGTGCTCAAGAATTCAACAAAGTGCGGAACATCCAAATTGCCAAGGTGATTTGGGACACTCTCAAGGAAGCGCGTGAGGGGACCGAGCATGTGAGGCAAGGAAAGATGGACTTGATCAACGGAGAGCTTGAGCTTTTCTTCATGAAGGATGGAGAGACCGTAAGAGAAATGTATGATAGACTCATGCTCCTTGTCTCCGATATTAGAGCACTTGGAAGTGTTGATTGGGATGACTCCAAGGTCACAAAGAAGTTGCTAAGAGCTTTCGCCCCAAAGGACAAGAACCTAGCGGCCATGATAAGAAGGGATCCAAACTACCATAAGATGACCACAATCAACTTCTTGGAGAGATCTTACATCAAGAGCTAGTTGACCAAGATGTGGAGAAGTCTCTAAGCTTGAAGATGAACAAGAGCTTAGCCCTCAATGCTAGCTCTAGTGAAGTGGTGGAAATGAAGCCAAAGACTTCCAAGACCAAGAAGGAAGATACTAGTGATGAAGGAAGCACGGATGAAGAAACCGCCTTTGCCATAAGGAAGTACAAGAAATTCTTGAAGTCAAGAGCATCAAGAAAAGGCGGTGATGAAAGGAAGAAGAAGTCTCAACGCAAATGCTATGAGTGTGGAGAGTATGTACACTTCATTGCCGAGTGTCCCAAGAACAAGAACAAGAATGAGGAAGAGAAGAAATACAAGGAGAAGAGCAAGGAGTACAAGAACAAATACCAAGGGCGTGCTCACGTGGGTCAACAATGGGACTCAAGTGATGAAGATGAGGAACCAAAGAAGCAAGGCATGGCAACCATTGCCATGGCACAAGGATCATCTTCACCGCGCCTCTTCAACAACTTCTCCGACGATGAGGACCACTCTCACTTTTGCCTCATGGCAAGGGGGAGCAAGGTACAAGAATCAACCACCTCATCCTCTCTCACCTCTTCTTCATCCACACCTAGTGACATAGATGACCTAGATGAGGAAAAGGAAATGGAGGCAAACATGATAAAGCAATTTGGTAAAAAAGGTCATAAAGAAATTAAAAAGCTCTTGGACAAATTAGAGGAAAAGAAGGAGATTCTTCATGAGTAAGAAGACTTGCTTATCCGTGAAAAGGAAAGAAACCTTGCTTTAGAGAAATCTCTTGCCGAGGAGAAAGCTAAGGTGGAGAAGTTGACCACGGACTTGTCCTTGGCCAATGACTCCAACAAGAGGATGTCAAAGGATTACACTTTGGCAAATGAATCTCTAGCTTCCCTAAAGGCTACTCATAGTGAGCTTCAATCGAGCTTTTCATGCTTGATGGACAAACATAAAAATCTTGAAGCAAACTATAGTGCTGTTTGGGAAAGCACCAAGGCCAACCCTAAAGCAAACTTTGACTCTAATGCCTCCACTAGCAAAGGTTGCTCCATATGCTCTAATGTTGATATAAATGCTCTTAAGACTAACCTTGCAAGGGTAGAGGAAACAATCAAGAGCAAAGATAAGGAGATTACCCGGTTGAACATGTTGATCAACCAAGATAAGTTGGGTGCCAAGTCCATCCCAAAGGTGGTTGACAAGCAAGGACTTGGGCACTACAAGAACAATAAGGTCAATGGTAGGGTGGTGGTGAAAGGGCATGAGATTCCCTTGTGGAACAAGGGAGGCTACCTCAACACTATCATGGATATTGCCCATGGAGTCACCACCTCTACCACAACAAAGGACAAGCCAACGATTGTGAACACCACAAAAGGAAATGGTGGGGTTAATTCTCCATCAAAGGCATCGAAGAATGTGGTTGAACACAAGCCCTCTCCCAACTACACTTGTGACTATGTTGTGACCTTGGACCACAATGGTAAAATGGTGGTCAAGTATGTTGGGGCCTACACAAAGAAGGCTACGAGGAAGAGTGTGTGGGTTCCAAAAGTTTTTGCTTCTAACCTCCAAGGACCCAAATCCTTTTGGGTACCTAAACCAAAAGCTTAAACTTGTTTTGTAGGCCTACTCCTCCAGTGGAAGTGCATGGTTGATTGATAGTGGTGCCACTAATCATATGACCGGAGATGAAGGCTTATTTGCATCCCTTGATCATTATGACAATCCTACGGAAACTATCATCTATGGAGATAATGGTCAAGGAGATGCGGTTGGTCTAGGTAAAATTGCTATCTCAACAACTAATTCAATTGAAGATGTTTATCATGTTCAAGGGTTAGGATACAACTTGTTGTCGATTTCACAACTTTGTGAGAAAGGCTACAATTGTCTCTTTACTCATGAGGGTGTGACCATCTCTAGAAGGGAGGATTCCTCTATTGTCTTTGCGGGTCATCTACGGGGAAAGCTTTACTATGTGGATTTCACAAAAGTGAAGGTGGACCCTAAGGCTTGCTTAGTGGCAAAATCCGACTTGGGTTGGCTATGGCATCACCGACTAGCCCATGTTGGCATGAGTACTTGGTCAAACTTCAAAAGGACGAGCACATCCTAGGACTAACAAATGTTGTCTTTGAGAAAGATAGGTTGTGTAGTGCTTGTCAAGCCGGGAAGCAAGTTGGAGCTCATCATCCCGCCAAGAACATCTTATCCTCATCAAGACCGTTGAAGCTACTACACATGGACTTGTTTGGACCAATCGCCTACATAAGCATCGGTGGTAACAAATATGGTTTAGTAATTGTTGATGACTTTTCCCGTTTCACTTGGGTATTCTTTTTGCAAGATAAAAGTGAAGCAAAAGGAGTTGTCAAGAAGTTCATTAGAAGAGTTCAAAATGAGTTCGAGCTCAAGATCAAGAACATAAGGAGTGACAACGGCTCGGAGTTTAGGAACACTCAAGTTGAAGAGTTCCTCGATGAAGAAGGCATCAAGCATGAACTTTCCGCTCCATATACACCTCAACAAAATGGAATTGTTGAGAGGAAGAACCGTACATTGATAGAAGCGGCAAGAATAATGCTAGATGAATACAAGACTCCAGACTCATTTTGGGCGGAAGCCATCAACACCGCATGCCATGCCGCCAACCGACTCTACCTCCACAAGTACTTGAACAAGACCCCCTACGAGATCATCACCGGTAAGAAACCGAGTGTACACTACTTTAGGGTCTTTGGGTGTAAGTGTTTCATACTTAACAAGAAACCCAAGGCCTCAAAGTTTGCATCCAAAGTTGATGAAAGTTTTCTCATTGGTTATGGAACTAATGAACATGCCTATCGTGTCTTCAACAAAACCACCGGTTGTGTTGAGACCACGGTAGACGTGAAATTTGATGAATCCAACAGCTCTCAACGAGAGCAAGTTAGTGAAAACCTTGTAGATGATGAAGAACCCCCAAGTGTATCAATCTTTAGGATGGGGACCGGTGAAGTGATGCCTCGTGAGGCTCAAGTTCAAGCTCCGGTTGACACAAGCAATCAAGATCCATCATCATCAACAAGAGTGGAACCACCAAGTTCTCAAGTTCATCAAGAAGTGAGTCAAGTTCATGGTGACGATCATGGACGGGGCTTTGATCAAGGGGGAGAACAAGGTGGTGAAGCTCATGAAGAAGCTCCACAAGATTAAGATGATGATGATGGACCCATTCAACGTCAATCTCAAGCACCACACCCAAGAGTACATCAAATGGTTCAACGGGATCATCCCGTCGACAACATACTTGGGAGTATTCAAAGAGGGGTAACAACTCGCTCAAGATTGTCAAATTTTTATGCATTTTACTCGTTTGTTTCCTCGTTGGAACCTCTTAGTGTGGAACAAGCTCTTGAGGACCCGGATTGGATTATTGCTATGGAGGAAGAGTTGAACAACTTCAAGAGGAATGAAGTTTGGGAGTTGGTGCCAAGACCAAAGCAAAATGTGATCGGCACCAAATGAGTTTTTAGGAACAAGCAAGATGAATTTGGTGTCGTCACAAAGAACAAAGCAAGGCTCGTTGGAAAAGGCTACACTCAAGTTGAAGGCTTGGACTTTGGAGAGACCTATGCACCGGTAGCAAGGCTTGAATCAATTCGTATCCTTTTGGCCTATGCTACTCATCATGACTTCAAGCTTCATCAAATGGACGTCAAGAGTGCATTTTTGAATGGACCTCTCCAAGAAGAAGTATATGTTGAACAACCACCGGGCTTTGAAGATCCAAACTTTCCAAACCATGTATACAAGCTCCATAAGGCGCTCTATGGGCTCAAGCAAGCTCCTAGAGCATGGTATGAATGCCTTAAGGATTTTCTTCTCAAGAACGGTTTTGAGATAGGCAAAGCCGATTCTACTCTCTTCATTCAAAGAAATAGAAATGATATCTTTGTATGCCAAATTTATGTTGATGACATTATCTTTGGGTCTACTAATGATAAATTTTATGAAGAGTTTAGTAGGATCATGACCAAGAGATTCGAGATGTCTATGATGGGTGAATTGAAGTTCTTCCTTGGGTTTCAAATCAAGCAATTGAAGGAAGGGACTTTCTTATGTCAAACCAAGTATGTGAAGGATATGCTCAAGAGGTTTGATATGGCCGATTCCAAGCCCATCAAGACTCCTATGGCACTAAATGGACATCTTGATCTCAATGAAGAAGGGAAGTCGGTCGACCAAAAGGTATTTCGCTCCATGATTGGCTCCCTCCTTTACCTTTGTGCATCTAGGCCCGATATAATGCTTAGTGTGTGCATGTGTGCAAGATTTCAAGCTAATCCTAAGGAGTGTCATCTAATGGCCGTTAAGAGAATCTTTAGATATTTGGTACTCACTCCTAACCTTGGCTTGTGGTATCCCAATGGCTCCACTTTTGATTTACTTGGCTATTCTGATTCGGACTATGCCGGTTGCAAAGTAGATCGAAAGAGCACTACCGGGACTTGCCAATTTCTTGGTAGGTCTTTGGTGTCATGGAGCTCAAAGAAACAAAATTCGGTTGCTTTGTCCACGGCTGAAGCCGAGTATGTGGCGGCCGGTGCTTGTTGTGCACAACTCTTGTGGATGAAGCAAACGTTGAGTGATTACGGTTGTGAGTTTAGTAAGATTCCACTCTTATGTGACAATGAGAGTGCCATCAAGCTAGCAAACAATCCGGTCCAACACTCTAGAACAAAGCACGTAGATATTCGACATCATTTCTTAAGGGATCATGAGGCTAAGGGAGATATTGCTCTACGTCATGTGAGCACCGAGAGGCAACTTGCCGATATCTTCACTAAGCCTCTAGACGAGCAAAGGTTTTGTGCTTTGAGAAGTGAGCTAAACATCTTGGATTCTCGTAACGTGGCTTGACTTGTTGCACACAAATTGCTTGATGCCTAGATAGAGAGAAAAATGTTTTATTTTCTACCTTTGTGTGTGTCTTACAAAACTTGATTCTTCCCATAATGTTTGGTGATTATTGCTTTGCATGATTGATTGTGTCTAATCACCAAATATTGTGGTTATTCTACATGTCCATAGCTATTTCTCTCTATCCCTTTCTGCTGATCTTCAAATCTAATCTTCAAAAACCTTATGATCCATGGTACTACCGACACAAGGTCGGAAGTACCGATACGCCTCCACTGTTGGAATTTCAAAAATTCACGGTACTACCGACATGAGGCCGGAAGTACCGATCTGAGCTTATTGTTGGATTTCTGCAAATCCGCGGTAGTACCAGCTCCCCATCGGTACTACCGATAAAACCCGCAGGGGCATAAATACCCATCGAACCAGACCGTTTCTAGGGTTCCACTTCATAACCGTTGCCGCCCCTCCTCTTACTCCTTTCTCAAATCCTCGAGGGGATCTCCAAAATCGACCGTGGGAACTTCAAGCTAGTCACTCCATTGGATTCTCCACCCCTCGGAACATCCGATCCTCGCCGGGAGTTCCTCGATTCGCGCGGGAACGCTCAAGGTATCTCATTCAAAATCTCCGTCGCTCGATCTCCCAATGCCGTTGTTTCTAGGAGGAATGCTTTAGGGAATCATTTTCATATCCATCCTAGAACATATACTCTTGATCTTGTAGCTTCTTGTTGGATGAATCCCTCACTTCTTGGATCGATCGCACTGTAGCAGGTCCTGGCGGTAGTACCGATCCCACGTCGGTAGTACCGACAGGCGCCTGTCACAGGGGCTGTTGTCCAAGATGTGAGTTGATTTGATTCAATCCTTTTCATCTATCTTATGCAACCTTTCCACATCTCCTCAGATGGGTCGTGCCGGCAAGCAAGTGATTCAAGAGGGTTCTGATGAAGATGATGTCCCTCTCGCTCAAAGGAAGAGGAAGGTGGGCACAAGCGCTCAACGCCCACGTGGTTGAGGCCGCACCGTTCCTCCAGCTGCTCCTCGTCGCTCTACAGGTCAAGGTCACCGTGCACGCACCAAGCAAGCTCATGAACCGGATGACCACTATGACGACTACGAAGACATCTCCTTGGACACCCTTGCGGATTTTGTGCTTAGGCCATCCCGTCCTCCTCATCCGGCCACACAGATGGGCATCATGAAGATGGTTGACTACAAGAGCGGGACACATGACGTGTACAAGCAGAGGTACTCCGATCCGGCTCAGTGGCAAAAGGAGTTTGATGCAGATATCTGCTTTTGGCTCAAGTTCAATGCCGATTGGTATGAATCGGTCATCTTATGCAAGGAGCACATGACCATTGATATGAAGTCCATCAATTGGGAAGGCCTGAGGTCATTCAACATCCCGGCCGTCAATGAGGCCATAGATATTTGTCATGCAAAAGGGATGACCTCCATCATGGCTATGAATTGTAATTGGAATGAGGAAGTGATCACCCAATTCTATGCCAATCTCCATGTCCGGTGTGAAACCAAGACTTTTCATTGGCTCTTGCAAGGAAAGCCTCTCTCGGTCTCATATGAGAGGTTTGCTCAGATTCTTAGTTTTGGTAAGGATGATCTTGGTCGTCAGAAGATTCATGGTGGAGAGATCCCACTTGACAGCGAGATGGCATTCATGTATGATGCTGCTTATGGCAAAGTTGAGTTTGGTACTGCTCATGGTTTGAAGCCCGTCTATAGGATGTTGAACCAACTCTTCCGGTACACTCTCACTCATAAGATAGGCGACAACTACAACATCTCAAACATTACCAAAGACATTCTTGTGAGGATGGGACCGGATCGAGAGGAGTTTAGTGTGTTTGACTTCATTTGGGAGGAGATCATTGTGTGCTCCGTGTCCGCGAATAAGAGCTGTCAGTATGCCCCTTAGATTTTCAGGATGATTTGTGAGGTTGCCGAGGTTAACATTCTCACCGACAAGACTCACACATGGTACAAGCCAAACAAGGGCAACATTGAGCGTCTTCTCAAGTTGGGCAAGCATGCCCCTCCTAGAGCTCCTACCTCAGCTGGACCTTCTTCAGGTGGTCCTTCCTCCTATGAGGCTCCCTCATCCTCTCGTGGACCATCATCATCTAGAGGCAACCTTCCCCCCGGCAAGAAGAAGAGCATCTTCAACTTCTTATCTCAGGGCCTCTTCGCTTGCTTCAATGTTGGGAAGCACAATGCACAGGAGATACGTGCCCACAGGCAGCACGTGGATGAGCAGCTCCTTAAGTTGGAGACCCGTCAGAAGGCCATCCTCGCTCAGCACAACATCGAGCACTCTCCCGTTCGCGAGCCCATGGACTTCCCTCCTCCACCTGTCTTCTACAACCCTTGGGAGGTGTACGTCGACACGTCCATGATGTATGGAGCACCCCCGGCCGACATTGACGATGAGGACTTCGGTGGAGGTGAGACCGATGAAGAAGACTCTCCTCCGGCTGTTCACTCTCCACATGGCAGCAATGATTGAAGGGCCTCCTCCTTTTTGGCGCTTGATGCCAAAGGGGGAGTGAGCTCACAATTATCCATGTGGTAGTGTTCCTCGCTCGCTCGTTTGTCTATCTATCTATCTTAGCTTGTGGACATGTATGAACTATTTGTGTGGTGTGATGGATGATGATGTGGTGAACCTAGAACCTTTTAAAATTTGTAAGACTTAATCGTGCTAGTGTGGAACCTCGTTTATATATTTGTGATGCTTTGTGTGAAATGGTGGTTGTTATTTGTCACTTTGTTGATTTGGTTATCATGTCATATGCATCACGGTTATTGTATCACACCTATGCACTTGTGTATGCAAATTGCGAGTGAAATTTCTTCTAAATGTGTGATAGGCATTTGAGGCCTCCATAAAAGATCAAGCACACGTTTAGGGGGAGTCTCTCTCAAAATTATTGGATACACACATCTTTATTTGAAAATGAATTGTGTTGTCATCAATCACCAAAAAGGGGGAGATTGAAAGTGCATCTTGGCCCCTAATTATTTTGGTGATGGTGACAAACACAATTTGTTGTATTTAATCGTTGAATAAGATGTGTGCAGGATTTACTTTGTTGAGAATCATGGTTTTGACCAAAAGAAGGCCCCCAACTCCAATTCGGCGTTTTCAACTCAAGTCGGCTTAATTTATTTTGATTTTGAATTTGAGTATAGAAAACACCATACTATAAAGGGGGGATGCGAATTGACCGCCAAGAGATGCTAAAAGTGCTTAAGGAGATGACCTAAGTGAGTGAGGAGAAATCCGAGTCGACACGTACACATATGCTCTTCTTTCCCTCAATTCTCAGCCTTTGTCGGTAGTACCGACCCTGGGTCGGTAGTACCGATATGGCTTCACTGGCGAGTTTTAGCCAGGGCCTCGGTAGTACCGACCCCGGGTCGGTAATACCGATATGGCTTCACTGTTGGGTTTTCCGGCACCCATCGGTAGTTCCGACCCTGTGTCGGAAGTACCGATAAGTGCCGTGAGTGCACAGTAACGGCTAGTTTTCAGGGCTTAGTATTTATACCCCCTTCTTCTTCCTCACTCATTGCTGACCAACCGCGGGACAAACACTCACTTGAGCATTCACTCCACTTCTCCCCTCTCTCCTAGAGCCAAGACTTGATTCCTTTGAGCTAGGGTTTGGTAGGAGGAGTGATTCCTAGTGAGAGATAGTGAAGCTTTGAGAGCCCCTTCGAATTCCCTCATCTCAAGAGCACTTGAAGCATCTCCGGGCATCGATTTGTATTTGTTACTCTTGAAGCTTGCTTCTAGACGGTTAGGCGTCTCCCGTTGAGTGCCCTCTTGGTGTGGAGCACCCGGGATCGTTTGTATTACCCTCTCCTTGGTGGAGAATTCTTAGTGAGCACCAATTTTCCTTTGTGGGGATTGGGTGAGGCAAAGAGGCTCTTGGTGATAGCCCTCCCTTTGTGGGATCCTCAACGGAGATGTAGCTTCCTTTGTGGGAGTGAACTTCAGATTAAATCTTGTGTCTCCTTTGCTTGCTTGAGTTCTTTGCTTTTCTTTAACCCTAGAACTTGTTTGTGCCCAATCTATCTCTTGGTTGCATTCCAACTCATATCTTTAGTTGCAGGTGGTTCTTAGCTTCTAAACTAAACTCTTAATTCAAGTAGAATTGCTAGAATCGACTCGCTTTTCAAATTTCGTTTTAGGGAACTCTGTCCTGTCGGTAGTACCGATCCTGTACCGGAAGTACCGAGCCCCCTCGGTAGTTCCGGCATAGTGTCGGTAGTACCGACAGCTGTTTTAACCGCTGCATTTATTTCAGAAATTTGAAGTGATCCTATTCACCCCCCCTCCAGGCATCACAAGGTCCTTTCAAGACTGCTCGGTATCTAGCCACTGCATGAAATCACAAAGAGGAGGTGGAGTCTTTTTCCAAAGACATGTCAGCAAATAATAAAACAAAAATGACAAATGAATAATCTACTAGTGTAGTAAGTCCTTACTTTGGCTCTAAGGTTGCGATCGAAAGGCTGGATCGGGTCGTGCGCATAGTTTGCGCACATGAAGAACCTCATCCCGTACGCGTACCCGAGAACCTTGCACTTCACAAGCTTGCAGTTGTCACCGCAGAAGCACATAGGAGTGTTGGTCCCCTTTGGCACCTCGACCTTGTCCTTCCTCGCGGTGAGGAAGGACAAGTCCAACTCAGGACCTGAGGAGGCCATTGCAAACCTGCAAAACATGATAAGAACAATTATTACAATCATACACAAAATTATAAATTACAATCATAAACAAAATTATAAAAATGAATGAGCATAATTAAGGCGAAACGAAAGCGCAGTTCAATTATTCAAATACAATACCATGCATAAGTTCATACAGGAAATATTAGTTCCAACATTACAAATTTCATAATTAAATGTCCTAACGTTACAAGCAACTATGATCATCTGAATCCTGCATTGTTGCTACGTCCACGTCCACGTCCGTGTCCACGTCCACGTCCTGATGGGGGTTGGGATGATCCTGAAGGTGCTGATGAGCCCGCATTGGCAGTAGGTGGTGTGTTGCAAGCATAATTTGCAGTTGTGCACCTCTTGTACGTGTGGCCCGTGTTGTGGCACTTGTAGCATATCACTACTGCAGGTCCAGCTTCAGCTTCATCCATGTTGTTTCTAATCCTCTTCTTCTTCCTTCTTCTAACACCTTGGCACATTTCAGGATCTGGATTTGGTATGTGCACAACATTTTCTTTGGGGTTCTCAGTAAAAGTACCCTGCATGAGGTAGCCCTGGATTGTTCGGTTCCAAATGTTCCAAATAGTTTGCTTGTCGTAGTACCATGGTATGTACCTGTGGTAGCTGAAATCTTTAAGTTCATAACATACGATAATCACATGGGAGCAGGGTTTGTGTAGTAGTTGTGGCTTCCAGCATGAACATCTGCATATTTCGTTGCCAAGGTCACACACTTGTTGCGTCTTTTCACGCGCTGGGCCTAGGCGCATTTTCCCTTTGCACTCAACCTCATATCTCCAAATAATTTCATTCTCAGCGGACTGGTACAAAGGCTGCGCTGTGACCGAGTGCAGAAGTGCTTTTTTCTGCTTCGTGTCCAAATACTGAGTCATTCTGGTGCAGTATGTCATTTGAGTCTTTCTTACAACCTCATCGGCTGCCTTGCTCCTTTCGTAGAAATATTGCATTGTACGATACATGAAGAACTCAATGATGCCAACTAGAGAAAGAGGTCTTGACCCACGAAGCACACAGTTGTAGACCTCAGCAAAATTAGTGATCTTTATCCCATGTCTTGCTCCGCCCTCGTCAAACATGAGACACCACTTCTCCTTAGGCTCATTCTGAATCCACTGGCTGAAGGTCTTCACAGCACGCCCTCTTCTGCGCCTAACTTGAGGGCCATCTAATCCCACATCCTCGAGAGAAATTGGCTCCTCTCCAGGTTCAGGATTCACTGGCCTCTTTGCTATCTCCTCTGACGCCTTCTTTGTCAGGTCATCTAATTTCTTCCAGATGGCATCAAACTTCTTCTGCTGAGTCTGCTCACACAACCGCTCGAACAATTTAGACAGGGCCTTGTTCTTGAACTGGCTGTGGAAGTTTGATTTCATGTGTCTAGTGCACCACCTGCTCTTAACATCGGGCCACAATGGAACTCTGTATCGCTCTTGGCTGCCATCTTTCATGTCATTCATTGCTTGCAAAATACCTTTGTGCCTATCGTGTATGACACAAACATTCTGCACATCCTGCACCACCATGTTCTTCAACCTCTCAAGAAACCAGTACCAACTGTCACCATTCTCCCCCTCCACAAATGCAATGGCCAAAGGAAGTAATTGATTGTTACTATCAGCTACCACAGCTGTCAGGATTGTTCCTTTGTATTTACCAGTGAGAAAAGTGTCATCTATGCAAATGACCGGTCGACACAGTTTGAAAGCCTCAATGCAGGCACCCAAAGCCAAGAATGACCATTGAAGCACAAGCTTGCCTGGTTTCTCCTGACAAGGATAGGCCTTGATATCATAATAGCTGCCAGGATTCATCTAAACTATTGTGTGCAGCAAGTTAGGCAAATTGTGGTAGGATGCTTCATAAGGACCCCACCTATGCTCCAATATCTTCTTCTTTGCTTGGTATGCCTTACTGTAACTGATGGTGTACCCGAATTTTTCCTGAATTGCACCAATAATGGCCTTCGGCTCATATGAAGTACATTTCACAATGGTAGGGTATATGTGGCTTGCAACAAAATCGGCTGAAATGTTTCGGTGCTTTGCATCAATCCGATCAAAAGTACAACTGTGAGGCACCACTTCTTTAACCTCTAAGTAATAATCCCACTTCCCCTTATATGCATACACTCGAAAAGAACAATCCTCCTTCTTGCAACGCACATCATATATCCTCTGAGAGCTTTTCACCACCCTGAACTCCCTATGCAGAGTCAAGGTAGACCACTGCTTGACTGCATCCTTCACATGTGCAGTAGTGGGGTACATGGCGCCTACTGTAACCTCATTCTCTGTGTACTCCCAGGGCACATCCTCACCACGATTAACAATACACTGTGAGAAATCGTAGTTCTGCCAATCCCAGGGCACATGATCTCAGACAGATCATCATCATCAGCATCAGCATCATAATCATCATCTGAAGAGTCCTCTTCCAATGCACGTTCATCAGCTTCTAACTCTCTCTCATACTGTCTCATCACCTCAGGGTTTCTTTCTCCCTCATCAACAAAACCAGTAACAACAAAACCTCTAGATGACTCATGACTTTCAGAATCCCCTTCTTCCTCCACTTGTTGTTCCCCTTCTTCATCACCTTCTTCATCCTCTTGTTGTTCCCCTTCATCATCACCTTGTTGTTCCCCTTCTTCCTCAGCTTCCTCATGTACTTGACTGCTAGACCCACCCTTCAGGTAAACTTGGACAAACAAAATGACGGGCAAACCAACTCGGCATGCATTTCTGATATAACTCCTCCATTGTCGAGTTCCTTCAAGTGGCATGAGCTCCCAATACAAATGTTCACTTATGTTGATTAGTACCATCACCGACATGCATTGGTACTCTAAATCTACTGCAAATGACTTGACCAGCCACTTGGTTATACCCTCCCAACTTCTTTCTGCTGCTCTTTTAATATTTTGCTCAATTGAACTAAAATTTGACAAGTCAACTCCTTGTGGACCATATATAATTTCTCCAGTTCCATAATACAATTTGACTGTGACTGTCTCCGACATGTCTGATTCATAATAAAAACCAATAACTACTATCAAATACTACATCCAGGGACTAACAAACAAAAAGACTAATATCTAAACTAACAGTAAATATGTTACGTAATTTAGTCTAATCAGTGGCAAACATGTAAAGTGTAATCTAATCCATAACTACAGATCTATAACTACAGATCTATAATCTAATCCATAACTACAGAAAACTCTAAATAATTAATAGTAATTATATCCAAGCAAAAATGACTAAAACAGTTGAAATCAGCAAAATACCTGCAATGAAGCAAAGAAGTAGCAGAACTTCGCTGCTCCGCCGCCTCCACCTCACTCTCTTCTCCTTCTAAACACTAAACCCTAGGGAAATGAACTATTTAATACTACAGATCTAAAAAAATCTTAATAATCAGTACTAATTACGATTTCATTACATCTAAGTACAGGTGCTAAAAGGGTTGAAATCAACGAAATACTTACAATGAAGCGAAGGACCAGCAGAGCTTCGCTGCTCCGCTCCCTCACTCTCTTCTCCTTCCCTCCCAACCCTCTCTTTCTTTTTTCCGAATTATTATGACAATTTCGGGCAAATTTTCGGCTCTTATAGGGACTGACGACCTGCCGCCGTGGGCCACGGCGGTCGCAAATCCCTACCATCGTGGCCCACGGCGGTTGGGCCTGCCGCCGTGGCCCACGGCGAACGAATGTCAAGCGCCGTGGGCCACTGCGGCCGGGCTTTCCGCCGGCCGGGCCCGTGGCGATAGGCCCAACCACCGTAGCCCACGACGGTTGCCTGTGGAAACGCCGTGGGCCACGGCGGCCGCCGTGGGCCATGGCGGTCCGTGATCATATTTGCAAAATTTTGAGATGGTCGTATAATTTTGCAAAATGATTAAAAAATATATAAAAAAATTCCCGCCCGAGTCACCGCACGCTCGCTGCTGCTGGTCACGCCGGCTTCTATACGGCGGCTAGGCTGGCTACATGATTGGGCTAAACGATGGGCCATGTGTTACCAGAATATGGATAGATTTTCAAGGTACTCCGTATGATAATTCACAGGTTCTACAATTGCTCAAGAAAAGCTTTCATCACATTCTGCGTTATATTGGATCTTGATAATAGTTCCCTCCGTTTAACAATGTATCATGTTATAATTCCTATAGGACACACATGCAAAAGAGAACATATACATGACACAATGACACTACCTAAACTACTAGCAATGCATGATATCACATTTGCTTGTGCATTAAACTATGGACCGGTAAGCCATGCAAACTTCAACCATTATGAAAAGTGGAATGGAAACTTATTCAACAAGGGCGAAAAGGAGAAATTGATGTATAATTGTTGCGGGTGCTACTATTCATGTTCGCATGGTGGTTTTTGTTATGTGCTATTGGAGGTACTTTTTGTGTGCTACTATGCAGTGGCAAAACTCCTGCCCCTTAGAGCAACTCCAACAGTTTGCTATCTTAGTTTGTCATCTATCTAATTTTGGCAAAACATAAAAAATTAGCCTCCAACAGTTTGGCAAAACAACTTGGCATCAATAACAACTTGGCATCCCTCCCCTCCCCACGCGCATATATGCGCGCAGCTATCCGCGACGCATCCTTCCGTAACAGAAGAGGTGGAAGGGTATAAAAATAATTTTGTTTTTTTCTCAGGGTTCCTGATTTAAGTTTTAAGAGGTGGAAGGGTAGAAACATATTTTTGTTTCTCTCTCAGGGTTCGTGATGTAAGTTAAATCTAGATTTGGTAAGTAAATTATGCCAAATTGTTGGAGATAGACTCTTTTTTACTTGGCATATTTTTTTAGAAGTTGGTAAAACACCAAATTTGTCAAGTAAAATTTGGTAAACTCTTGGAGATGCTCTTAGGCCCCCAAAAGTTCTCAAAATTTTTGCATTGCAGACTGTGGCATCTCTCACAGAACACGTTTCTCAATGCAAAAATTTCATCATTTTTACCAAAAATTTCACCAACTAAGAGAAGGAAACCTAATTGCAGCTTAGAACATCCGGGCCAGTCTTGTAAATTCGCTCCAATGAAGAATCGAATCCGGATCTCTTGGTTGCGACCATACTTCAACCCCCTCTAAGCAACTAGGCTAGAGGACCTTTGGTGAAGCAATATACATTAGTGGTATCGTGAAAAAAGTATATAGACAATTATAATATGTGTCTACACTTTAAATAAGAATGGATAAAATATTTTAACAATATCAACAAATGGTCAAAATTGGAATAAGTTGGGTATCTTCATCTTTTTTATAGCATAAGGTATGCATATAATCATATAGGAAAAAGTTCAAATTACTTCCTTAAAGTATAGAGAAAGTCAGACAATCTCCTAAAGTATGTTTTGGTTCAATTTACCCCTAAACTATGTTATTTAGTTCAACTTACCACATAATACAATTTGTCATTTTTGTTTCTCCATACACAAGTTGAATTTTAATTTAAAATTTTGCAGGGTGGTAGTGGACATCATGCTTTATATTAACAAAATATTTGAAGAAACTTTCATGATTAGCTGTTACAAAATTTTGTATCTTAAGGATAAATTTTCTTATTAAATATCTTACCCTATCAAAATAGTGACGAAAAAAATCATGATATTTTTTTTAACATACCTTATGTTGTGTGCTATAAATTTGCAAAATATGAACTTAAAAATCCACTTGTGCATGGAGAAACAAAAAAAATTGTGTTAAGTGGTAAATCGAGCCAATGTGCATAGTTTAGGAGGTAAACTAAACCAAGAAAAAGTTTAGAGGGTTATTCAAACTTTAGTTTACTTAGAAAAATATAATTACTAGAAGACTTAAATGAATAATACTTACATTATAACTTTAAAGGCTCCTTGCATTATTAGGGAGGGGCACGTGCCATGTCGTCACCCTTACTTGAAAGTTACTAGTGATTGGCGCACGCCTTGCGCGTGATTGTATTGACACTGAATAAGAAGAAATATGACTCCTAACCTGAATATGATCGATACAAAAGGGTAAATGAAATGTTGGATTTCTCCTTAGTTCTCTAGGATGCTGCATCTGTTTAAACAAGGATTGAAATCGCTGCAAACTGTGCAAGTTACTACGCTAGAGTTGCATAATTCTCATTTCATCAAAGAACAAGGCACATGAAAATATCAATTATTATCTTTTAAATTGTAAATTAGTGTAATATACGGGAATAGCTTAAGTTTTAGTTTTAAAATGACATTTTTATTTTGTGAGACATGAAAGATCTGAAAGTATCTCATCATCTTCTTTACATAGCGATTGATAGCATCACACATTCTTCTTTACCTATATTTTTGCTTCATACACTTAATCAAAAAACCACCAAGACAAATCAAAAACATTATGTGAGTACTTTTATGGATGGTATCAACTATAATAATAAACCAGGCTTCCAAAAATAGCATTCAGTTTTTACAGTTCTATGCACATGGAAGTAATTTGATATGCACTCAACATATATGACTGTGAAACATGGTACTATCAGGAATTGTCTAAACTCGATCTATTTGATCATACTCCTCAACACTAAGGTTAGTAATAGCTTTGTAGGTGTTAGAAGATATAGCCTATATTGTCACCAGAAGACCTATGAATAGAAAAACAACAAATGGTTTGAGGGTTCTATTCCTAAATCTCATGCCAAAACTTATGAACATTTTGTAAGATTGATTTACAAAATGTTTTACTTACTAAAGAAATTTGTGAGCTCAAACGTATGAAAAGCATTGTCTCCAAAATTATGAGGTTGATTTACATAATTAAAAAAATGAAAATTTGATTTTTTTTGTCATGTTAATTAAACTTATGAAAATGTGGGTTTGATTCCTAAATTGCTTGTCATAACTTCTGAAAAATTATAGTTTATTTGTTCACAAGAGAAATGTTTTTTTAATTCACCATCAAATTTTGGCAAAGTGGACATTAGCAAAATTTTGCCACACGAATCCAAAGAGGGCTATGTTCATGTAAGAACATATGTGTTTTTTTTTGCTTGATTGCGATATGATGGGACCTGTCAACGTGTGACGTTGGGAATCAGTTCATCACGCCATGGCGACCGCAAGTAGTTTGAGCCTCGAGTATCAAAATCTCTCACACACACAAATGCTTGTGGACCTCACCTTTGGCACATTAATCTAGCTAGCTTGTACTAGGACCTTGGCACGCCTTCGCTTCTTTTTGTGGAAGTCCTCATCTCATACTCGCTTTCCATAGCAGCTTGCATTGCCTTCTCGTTTATGAAGAAACCAACTCAATCAGACTGATACCAACCTTAATCCTCATGCTTGTTTACTCCCAAACCGAAATTGATCTTACACGATAAAAAGTGACGCTCGTCTCCTGCTTTTACCGCTTGCTCAGTGGTATCATGAAAGAAACATATAGACACTAGTTATATTTTGCATGTGAAAGCCCAACTCCTACATACAAATTCTTCGAAAACCTCAAACCAAAGTTTGCCCTTTTGGTATGCTGTTGGAGACGCAAGTTACTAGTGCTTAATTTGTTTTACTGCACATGATCTAAACCAAAGTTTGCCCTTTTGGTATGCTGCTAGATATAGTCTTACATTGTATTAAAAATATTTTAAAGGCTCATTGCATTATCAGGGAGGGGCACGTGCCCTGGCCCCCCGCCCCACCCCTACTCAAAACACTAGTGGAAAAACGACCTTTGTTCCTACACATTAGTCCCGGTTGAATTTTGGAGCCGAGACTAAAGGTTTTGGGGCGACGTGGCCATGAGTGGTAGGAGAGCTCCAACCCTTTAGTCTTGGTTCGTAACACGAACCGAGACTAAAGGACCCCCCCCTTAGTCTCGGTTCGTAACACGAACCTAGACTAAAGGGTCTCGGGCCTTTAGTCTCGGTTGGTGTTACGAACCGAGACTAAAGGGTCTCCCATGAGTTACTATAAGAGGATTGCATTCTCTACTCAATCACATGTGCTGTATAGGTGAGATGGTAAGGAAGCTACACGCGAGGCTATAGGTCACGAGTTCGAATCCCCTCACCGCGCACGCGTATATTTCGCGTGAAAAAATCGCGTGACTTGTGACTTGCGATGTGCGCGTGTGTAGGGGCCTCCCAGGAATTTTCAAAAATTTTTTTGACGTTGGCGTGCCCCTCCCCCCCCTTTACCAACCGGGACTAAATACCCCCTTTAGTCCCGGTTCCTTTAGTCCCGGTTGGGCACCCGGTAAGAAAGATGGGGCCTTTTTGTCTCTATAAATTAGTCTCTAGAGGTCTTTAGAGAGATATTGTTCTTACCAACCGGGACCGAATGCCCTTTTTCCACCAGTGAAAGTATGGGATATTTTTTCCGAGAAGGAAATGATGAGGTCCAGAAAAAATTGTGCTTCAAAAATATTAGTGCATGAGAAAGAAAAACATTAGCTGCCGATGCAAATTTTTTTTTGACGTTGGCGTGCCCCTCCCCCCCCCCCCCCTTTACCAACCGGGACTAAATGCCCCCCTTTAGTCCCGGTTCCTTTAGTCCCGGTTGGGCACCCGGTAAGAAAGAGGGGGCCTTTTGTCTCTATGAATTAGTCTCTAGAGGTCTTTAGAGAGATATTGTTCTTACCAACCGGGACCGAAGACCCTTTTTCCACCAGTGAAAGTATGAGATATTTTTTCCGAGAAGGAAATGATGAGGTCCAGAAAAAATTGTGCTTCAAAAATATTAGTGCATGAGAAATAAAAACATTAGCTGTCGATGCAAAAAAAATTTTGACGTTGGCGTGCCCCTCCCCCCCTTTACCAACCGGGACTAAATGCCCCCCTTTAGTCCCGGTTGGGCACCCGGTAAGAAAGAGGGGGGCCTTTTATCTCTATGAATTAGTCTCTAGAGGTCTTTAGAGAGATATTGTTCTTACCAACCGGGACCGAAGGCCCTTTTTCCACTAGTGAAAGTATGAGATATTTTTTCCGAGAAGGAAATGATGAGGTCCAGAAAAAATTGTGCTTCAAAAATATTAGTGCATGAGAAAGAAAAACATTAGCTACCGATGCAAATGCATTGTGACCAATGGATAGGGAAGCAAAGAATGTTTTGGGGGTTTGATTCCTAAATTGCTTGCCAAAACTTATGAAATTTTAGTGGGTCGATTTACTTATGAAAGGCATCGTCTCCAATATTATTGTGAGGTCGATGTACATAAATTCAAAAATAATTAAATATTTAGATTTTTCTGTCCATGTTAATAAAACTTATGTAAATGTGGGCTCAATTCCTATATTGCTTGCCAGAACTTATGAAAATTTTATAGTTTATTTGTTCGCAAGAGAAATATTTTTTTAAATTCGCCATCAAATTTTGGCAAAGTAGACATTAGCAATTTTTTGTCAAATGAATCCAAAGAAGGCTATGTTCATATAAGAACACATGTGTTTTTTGCTTTATCGCGGTGGGAGTTGTCAGCGTGTGACGTTGGGAATCAGGCAATCAGCTCACCGCCTCACCCACGGCGGCCGCACATAGTTTTAGTACCGAGAATCAAAATCTCTCTATCACACACAAAAAATGCTTGCGGACCTCAGTTAACCTCCTACCGCACGTTAAGCTAGCTTGTCCTAGGACCTTCTCGCTTCTTTCTGAGGAAGTCCTCATCTCATACTTGCTTTCCATAGCCACAACTTGCATGCATTGCCTTCCCGTTTCACCAGAAACCAACTCAATCAGACTGATACCAACCTTAATCCTCACGCTTGTTTACTCCCCAAACCGAAATTGAGCAGACAAGATAAAAAGTAACGCTCGGCTCCTGCTTTTAACCGCTTCGTTCTTGCCCTAATGCCAAGTCGCCAACACGCGTAAGCCTCCTCATGCCGCCGTACGGAGTCCTAAATGCTCTGCACTAATCCTGCGGAACCTATGACGTCGAATTGCTGCTGCTTTGCACCTTCCAGAACGGTAAAGTTCAGCATGATATGATCACACGAGATCATAGATATAATTTTACTCTTTTTTTCCAGCAACATGATGATCAGACCGTCCGATTCGAATTCGATCCTCCTGCATCGTCGTCCGTAGTAGGCCGTAGCCACACTACTACATTGATTGAGGAGGGACTCATCAGCTGTTGAGCTGCTTTATCCTCCCGGCATCTGATTCCGTGCTCACTAGCTCTGAAGAATCTCCTTTACGTCAGGGTCCATTGCCCACCACCAATCCTAGCTTTGGATGATAATGCAGGACAATCTGAACATGTTCCTTTATTTGCATGAAGGGAATCAGTTGGTAGCAAGTCAAAAGTTTTGGCGATAGATATGTATCGATCGAAAGGTTCCTTCTCTCCTCGGCTCTCTAAAGATTGGCTCGGCCGCCAAACAGTTAGCGTAGAGAGAGATATTCTGAAGAAACCAAGCCACACTACAGACATAACCTTCAGAGTTTCAGAGAGCAGAGGCAGGCTTCACCGGCTACTAGCCATGGGGAGGTCTACCTCGACGGAGAGGCTGGTGTGCGTGGTGGTGGCGGTGCTGGCCGTGCTGTCGCCGCTGTACATCGACCGGCGGCGGAGAGCGATGAAGATGAGGAGGAGGGCGGGTCGTCGGCGCTGTGGCTGCCGGCGCTGCTGGTGACGCTCATCCTGGCCATCAACGTGACGTGCTTCATGGACCGGCGCGTGGTCAGGTTCGACCCCTACTGGATCCACCGCGTCTGGGGCTCCTCCGGCGGGCTCCTCGCCATGCTCATGCTGCTCGGCTTCGTGCTCAAGTGTAAGGCCTCCATCTTCAGCAGCTAGCTAACTCATCGATCGCCGCCGTCGCCGCCGTGGTCTCTCGCTCGGTTTTTCTCTTCTGTTCGGAGGGGTGCGTCAGGATCAGAACCGCATGCTGCATGTGCCACACAAAAGTGTCTGCTTTGTATGTATCGGTGATCTCGGCTCATGAGCAAGTCATGTATGTTCAGGCTCTACACACGCATGTAAAGTAAAATTTTGCTTCTGCTACGGTCTCTATTTGATTCCCTGCTTGATAATCTGCAGCGCCGATTGCAACATGCCGCTGCAGCTTGCTCTGCTGGGCACCGGGGTCCCAAGGTCACCACCGGCGGTACGGTGGTGGCGGTGCCCCGGCCCGTCAGTCAGCCCGTGGCCTCGGCCTCTCTCTCTCTCTCGCCGCTGGCAACCCAAACCCAGCGCCGCGCGTCGTGATCTCGAGTGGCATCAACTTCATCACCATTAGACAATCGGACGTCGCGCTCGTCCCTCTCCGATCGAACGATACGCACTCATCGTGTTGCTGCGCGCTGTCGATCCCTGCGGTATCATCTGTCGCGACTGGTGCTCCACTGACATACATACAGGGTGGAGTACAATTCAAAAAAAAAGTACGCGAGGAGTGATGTATTAGTATGGGTCATGGGTGTGAATGATGTGTATTATTCCGTTTCAAATTAGTAAGTTGTTATAAATAAACTAGATTCATATGTATTTAGACATGATATATATCTAGATGGATAACAAAAAATTTGAATCTTAAAATACCAAAATAATCTGCAAATTGGTTACATGAAGCGGGAATTTTTCAATAAAAAGTTAAAAGGGTGACGCGTTGACTAGTTGACTCTGAAAGTTTAAGTGAGCAAAAAATGTCTCCCTAGTACGGTATCATTATTTGGTCAGCCGAAAAACAGTTTTAAACAAAAAAAATCTCCTAGTACGGTAGTATTTGGTCAGCCGAGAAACAGTATCCAAATGAGCGGAAAATGAAGGGAGCACAAACTTTTGAAAGTAGAGTACGGATCCTGAGGATTTGTAGATTTTTTTTGCCACTCTTTGAGTATGAAAATAAGCGTACATTTTCTGCTTTTTTTTAAAAAAAAAATCGTTTGTTCTTTTTTGAACGATGGATCTTCCATTCGTCAACACGTGTGTGCCTTCAGCCTTCTTCAGCCGCACGCTCCCTTCTGTTCCCGCGTGGCGCTGGAAATTGCTGCGGGGAAACGAGTGGCTCTCGTGTAATCGCGTCGCTCGAAGCGCCGAGCCAGCGAACCCAACTCAACTGACCGCGGCGGTCGCTGCCCGCCGCAAGCAGCATTGCTTCGCGCCGTCGCGCGCGCCCATTCCCAACAGCTCACGCGGCCGCTCCCCGCCGCCTCCTCCAAAATCCAAAGATGTCTTCCTCGCTCCTCCCCACCACCTCCGGCGGGCTCAACGTCTGCCCGTCCCCACCTTGCCCCCAACGCCGCCGATGCTGCCAAGTAATCACGGCCGCCGCTCTGCCGCCGACGTCGGACGGCGTCGGCCGCCGTGTCGTCTCCCTGGCCGGCGTCGCCGCCTGGCTCGCCACTACTGCCGGACGTGAGTACTCCATTCAATTTCACGTGCTCCGTGTGTGCGTGTGTGTGGCTGATTTGCTTGTCTGAACTCTGAACTGCCAATTGTTTCAGGGGCAGACGCGGCCAGCCCATTCGACAAGTACGTCAAGAGGTAGCACCTAACCGTGTTCCTTCTCTCACCGCAGAACATTTACATTGGATTGCTGCCCCCTGTCTGCGGCATTAGATTCCCAGAACGCCTCATTGCCTGTTGCTGTCTTTGAATTGCATCTGCCAGGAAGAAGCTGGAGCCTCTGGAGACCTACGTTCCGGCTGTGCTGCTGACGATAGACCAATTCGTTGATCTAGGTAATTCACAACTGATAAGTAGGGTAATCAGTATCCCAGATATCGTTTTAACTAGCACTTTGGCAACCTTGACTGATGCACAATAAGTGCATGGAGGCAAAGTACATCCAACCATCAGACACGAAAGTACTGAATCTTTTGCACAACCATCAGCACCTACAAGCTCTATTCAGTCACAAACTGCTTCTGCCTGTGTTTAACTTTTATCAAGTGTATCAAGATCTTAGTAGGTGTTTTAAAATGACACGACCTATGCATGAGAGATTCTCATATATATGAATCACTGCAGAGAAATCCTTAGAATTTGAGAAACCAAGGTACGATGAGACCAGATCGTTACTCCGCTCTGGACCAGCATCATCTCTACGTATCAACATTCGGGCAGTAAGTTTCCATTCTGGTGATGTTAGTCAAGATCATTATAAAGCATTCATGTTCTTTAGTGCCCAAGGTGATGGGCTGCTATCTTGATAGAACATCCGTACATCATATTGCAATTTCTTGATTCCAAATGGTGGCAAATGAATTCATTTTCTCTAATGCTTTGCTTGCCGAACAGATGATCTCCCTTGTGTCCTCGTGCTGCAATAAAGACCAAAATCGCAGCCAATATGCTCCCCTAAAAATGACCTGCATAAACGACTTGAAATGTTTTTTCTCAAACACCAAATCATTACGTGTACACCAAATATGAATTCATGGGAGAGAAAAAACTTAATTGCAGGTGGCACAATATGCTTCCAGCAATGGTCAAGGCAAAGCTGCATCAGATGCTGTGGACGAATGCTTACGGTAAAGACAGTTCTTGTTCTTTCCCCCCCTGAATGCACTTCTTTGCTGAATAAACTTTGAAAGGTTGTGAGATTTATTGTCTATGTTTCCTAGAGCATTGGAAGATCTCGACTCGCTGCTACTACATGCATCACGGAATGACCCCTCAGCATCTGTTGAAACCATGAGGAGCAAGATCACTGTCGCCCTTGGAGCATTAGACAAGTATTAGCAAATAAAAAGACCTTCTACGTCTTGAAATCATTAAGGAATCATCACTCACATCTCACCTCGTTTTTTTTTTCTTTTGTCTTTCCAGTCTCCTGCAAACTGTGCCGTCTGCGGTCCTGGATAAAGGAAAGGCAATTGCTGATGCATACCGGGCTCCGGCAGATGATTATATCGATGAAAATGCTGCCGTATTGGATCCCAAGCTCAAACAGTTGGAGGATGTTCTGTAAGGCTGAATTTTGTTAAGGTCAACCTTATGTACTAACTAGTAACGTCTGTCAATGTGACTATATTGTAGAGTGAAATGAAGAAAAAGTTTTGTCGCAGCACTGTCTTTCAGCAATACTTTCTTACGTTTATACTACTACTTGATACCTTAGGTAATCAAATTGCTCGAGCCACGCCAGTTGTCAGGCTAGCAAACAGCAAATTTACACTCATACTAGCTTAGTTCACGTCCATCACCGAATCAAATTGAATCAAAATGGAGTCAAATGAAGCTGATTTGCCTGCCGGGCGCCAGCCCTTGCACGACCGCTGCTGATGCGAGACGCACCATTGATCGATACGGATGCCGCACTAGTCGTGCAGACCGGAATCCAAGAACATTGCAAATGCATACAAGATGGAGGCCATCTATTTTTACTCTAGCAGAAGTTCAGGGTCTAGATTCATGTGCAGTTAAAAAGATGACGATCTCAAGAGCTAGCTTAACTAGCTGAAATCATCAGTCTGTCTCTAGACCATCGCTCATACAAGCTACAGCCTACAGTCAGACAGACAGCCTGCACGGTGAGATTTTGCCAAGCAGAGCAAGTGTTGCCTCCGTCTGTGGTGTGGCCACACTTCACTGGCCAGACATGAAAACAAACGGGAGGCATTCAGCAGCACGAGAACCTTCGGCCTTCCTATGTACACTTCTGCAGTGCTACCAATCTCATTTTTTTTAAAGAGTTTCCTCTGCTTTTTATTGAAAGCAATAATAGTTTGGATACAACGCACACACCCACTCTACTGGTTACAGTTCAGAACAGAAAAAGAAAACAAAAGGCCAGACAATGGCTAACAGACCGGGAAAGGAAAATCAGATAAACGTAATGTCTGTTGCCGGCACTTCGCTCTCCTTGTAAGCATCCAGGTAGACTTGCAATTTGTTCAAAAGCTTGGCGATCACCTCCTGATCAGCATCCTTCAATAGCGGAGACCATCTCTGCACATACATAATACCAGATCTTATTACATTCATAGGTTTGGAAGGAGGGCGTTTCTCAATTGCCATTTTGTTGCGAGCACTCCATAGCGCCCATGCTAAACCTGCAAAAACAATGATTCCAATCTTATACGGACCCTTTACATTGCGGGCCAACCAACCCCCCAGCAGGTCATCCCAAGATGTAGGAAAGCTGTTCCAGCCCAAAGCATCTCGCACACAACACCTTGTGAATTGGGCTAAAGAACAGCGAAAGAAAATGTGATCTACATCCTCTGCTCCCCCACAAAGGCTGCAATAAACACTGCCTTTCCAGTTTATTTTTTTCAACTCTGTAGCCGTTTGTAGTTTATTATTTGCTAGCTGCCATAAGAACACTTTAATTTTTAACGGCAGCTTAGTTTTCCAGGTGTTCCTCGCATTTGCCACACACACACCCCTGTGGGTGACAAATCTATATAAGGATTTAGTTGTGTAACTTTTAGACTTCTCTAGAACCCACTCAACCTCATCCCTCTTAGATGTGTCCAGGACTATTCCTTGCAACCTGTTGAGCAGATCCACCCTTTGGTCCGCTTCATTAACCGTCAAGGCTCTTCTAAAACCAATATCCCAACCATCAGCCCCATAACAGTCCTCTACCAAGACGTCGGGATCATCACAGAAATTGTAAAGGATAGGGTACTGGAGGTTTAGAGGGGTGTCACCCAGCCAGACATCGCCCCAAAACCGAGTCTGGTCCCCCTTGTTCACTTTGTAAACAGCCCCCCATTTAAACAGGTGTTTCACTTTGTGCAACCCTTGCCAAAATTGAGAAGTCCCACGCCCCCTGGACTTAAAGAAATTGTCTTCAGGCATGTATTTTGCTTTCAGCAATCTGTACCACAGTTCATCCGAGCCCTTGATCAACTTCCATATCCATTTGACTAAGAGGCATTCATTCATGATCCTAGTATTTAAGACCCCAAGCCCTCCCTGGTCCTTGGGCCTGCTTACTGTATCCCATTTGACCATATGATACTTAAAGGCATCTCCGGCTCCTTGCCAAAAAAATTTACTTCTTATGGAGTCCATGCTCTCATGAACCCCCTTAGGAAGCAAGTAGAAACCCATAGTGTACATGGGTAAGCTAGTTAAGCAGGTGTTCGTTAGAATTAATCTGCCCCCAGAGGATAGGTGTTTGCCCTTCCATGGGTCTAACCTTTTCCTCATCTTGTCCTTAACCCCAGCAAAGGTTGTAATCCCCAATCTCTGTTCTGAGATGGGAATACCCAAGTACCTCATCGGCCAACACCCCAATTTGCAGTTGAGCATGTTGGCAAGTCTCTCTTTATCTTGCTGTGCCATTCCAAACACATAAACCTCACTCTTATGGTAGTTAATTTTGAGACCTGACATCCACTCAAAGCAATAGAGGATCAGTTTTAGGTTTAGAATTGACATGTCAGACCCATCTGACATGATCACCGTATCATCTGCATACTGAATGTGTGATATCCCTCCTGGGATCAAATTTGGGAGGATTCCAGTCACATGGCCTTTCCGGACTGCCTTGTCCAGTAAGCTACTTAGCGCATCCGCCACCAGATTGAAGAGTAAAGGGGAGAGAGGATCACCCTGCCTTAGGCCTTGATATGTCTTAAAGTAGTTGCCTCTTTCTCCGTTTACATTCACACAAACTTTCCCCCCTTGGACTGTTTGCATGACCCACGAGATCCATTCAGCAGGGAACCCTTTCCCTCTCATAACAGTCTCGAGGAAATCCCATCTGACCTTGTCATACGCCTTCTCGAAGTCGATCTTTAGTATGAGCCCCTTGCTCTTTGATCTTTTTAGTTCATGGATAACCTCATGTAGTATGAGGACACCCTCTAGTATGTTTCTCCCCTTAATAAAACCAGTTTGATTTCCACCTATCACCTCCTTGGCTATAGGGGAGAATCTGTTGGTCAGTAACTTGGTGATGCTTTATAGTCCACATTTAGAAGACAGATGGGGCGGTACTGTCTAATGTTATTAGCTTCCTTTATCTTTGGGACTAATGTGATAACCCCATAATTAAGTCTCTTAATATCCAACTCCCCCTTGTAGAAATATTGTATCATGGCCAATCTCATTCTTCCTCTCTTAACGCATCAGATACTTTGCGTGCAAGATGCATCATGATACAAGACGGAGAATGATCTCTTCATCATTGTCACTCATCATCATCTTCTCTAAAACGGCACTTGGGATGATCTGAGCGGAGCTTAGAATAAATAGCTTCAGCACGGGTTATCCTATCAGCATACCACTTCACAAGGTCAATGTCTCTGTCAGGATCAAAAAACCTGTAGTCCACGTCAATTGTGCTTGGGTAATCAAAGCCGTCCTTAGTTTCATCCGTCTTGTGTGGATGCCTGCCAAAGTGCCCCTCACCATTTGGATGATTGATTTTTCTCTTACGCTTCGCACAAGCATAGCAATTATCTGTGTATGAGCACAAGGGGGATTAAAGATAGAATCTGCAACTGAAATACGCCAAGCAAAAAACATATAACAATGAAAATCACACACTTTGCAAACAAATGAATCTCTGGTTGGGACATTTTCAACATTAAAACAGACAACTTCCAGCGCATGCGATGCAAATCCTAAAACCTTTTGCTCAAAATTAAGAACAGAGTCAAGAGCTTCAAGGCAGCCACTGCTGCTGTGCTGCATTTAAATCAGCCAAAACCTGTCATAATTTCTTTTCTGCAGAACCCTTTTGCTTGTTCAGTCATTAAGCAAGAACCAGAAGAAGTTTTAATCTACCAACCTATAAGGTGTTTAACTACAGGAAGAGTAATCAAGCTATGAATATAGAAGTAAATGAAAGAAACAAGGAACTCATAAAAGCTTCTTTCATTGTTGATTAAACTTTCCAACAGTCTGTAACAGTGCTAATTACCCAATTTCTAAATTCACTTCTGAGGGATTTTTGTATCTAAGTTTTGGTTGGAAATAGGTAAAATGGAATCTATGCACTTTGGTTAACAAGTGACGTTAGCTGTTGGGTAAGGAAAAGTAATTTTGTAGATTTAAACTTGACCTCAAAATGGGAAATATGTGCTGTTTTGGTTTCTGTCAAACAAGCTGAATTGGTTGGAAATAGGTAAAATGGAATCTATGCACTTTGGTTAACAAGTGAATTAAGTCTGAAACTCTGAAAAGCAGTGGCATGTGCTATGTGCACAAGTTGAGTTCAGTTATCGAACAAACTCATATGTAAAGTTGAATGTATGAACTGTAAATTTTTTTGAGGCATCAACGGTGGGCGTAGATCGCCCACCTGAACTGAATTAAAGAGCAGAAAAGTGTTTACAATGCTGTCACGGCGCATCGGATTTTACGAAGGCAGGCAGTTGGAGTTTATGAACTGTAAACGAACTTGAAGGTACAGAAAGATTATGATCTGGTTGTGGATCTGAGGATACAAGGTTCGGTAATTTTTTTTTAAGATCAAACTCGGATAATTGTTCAATTTCAAAACTGAAACTGTTGAACAATGGCACTGCCTTTCAGTTTCCAGGAATCAGAGAGGAGAGCTCTGTTTGGAATCAGAATTCAGAGAAATTATACCTTGTGAATTTGGCTTTGGAAGGCCCCTAATTGATCTTGGACAATAAGATAGCCCATTTGAATCATGGGAAAGCAGAGAAGGCAAGTATTTGAGTTTTTTATGTGAAAACTCAACATCGGGAAAGTGTTTCAATTCATGAACTGAACTGACAAACTGAATGGCGTGCGCCATTCAGTTATCAGGGTTCAAAGGGAGGGGCAAGCCATGAGCCAATTTTGGAGCTTGAATTATGGAGAATTTCATATCTGAAATTTGGGAGTTATGTATCACAAAGGGACTTGAATGTTCAGTTTCGAATTCAAATGGAAGTTCAAAGTTTGAAAGCTCGAGGATTCAGAACAATGCCCGGCCGCAAGCCAGACTCTGGAGGCTCAGATCTTGAGTTGTATTGCTCGAAAGACAAAAGTTCAAATTAATTGGTTGGAGCACTATGATTCCACTACAACTTTTTCTCAAAGGTTTTAGATGCTTTCGAGTTCGGATTTTTGGAAAAATCATCCAAGAACAGTGGAGGTTTTCAAGCAAAACGTGGTTCAGTTACCGCTATGGACAGCTGCTCGCATGCCTGATGGAAATGCAGGGACAAACTTTTTTTTTTTGAAATAATTCAGGACAGTCCCACAGAACTCAGACTGCATCCGTTCCTTTGAGTGCCAAAATTTTGGCTATTACATTTAACACTAAAACATGTGTAACTTTTGCTCAGATTTTGGTAGAAAATGTTGGCATGCCCACGTTTTGACATGCCCCAATTTTAGTAGGGCACATTTGACTCTCAACCAATCAGACCCTGTGTTTGCTGCTGGTGTGGAGCGGAGTACTAGCAGTTCCATCCATGGCCTCAGGTACCACCGCCGCCGCTTCCTCTGGCTTCGAGATCTTGCTCGACGCGCGCGTCTACATCGGGGAAAGATCCAATGCCACCACCGCCGGAGACCTCACGAGGAACAAGGAGAGAATCGAGGTTACCTTGTGTCCTGCCCGCGCGCCGCTCCCCTCCTGCCTGTACGTGCACTGTCCTGACCTAGATTCCAGCTCCTTCTCCGAGACCCCCCGCATCCTGTGTATGGTAGATGGCCTATTCCTCATCCGTGTCGCCATCCGCTGTGGTGAACCCCGCTGCATCCTGATGGAGGAATGTGATTACTTCATCTACCGGGTCGACCTCCCGTCGCTTAAACTGCTCCCCCACCCCTACCCTGCCTGCTGCTTCCAAGACGACGAGGTTGGCTTATTGCCCCACGGTGACCAGAACACCATCGCCGCTCTGGTGGGCACAGACAACCCTACTGTGTTCACGCTCCACTTGTTAGACTCAGAGATTGGGAGCTGGACATCCACCACCGTGTCTCTGGATGCGCCACAAAAAGAGTTCGGATTTTTTTTAACTTTAACTTTTTTTAAATTTATTTTTAAAAATAACACCTCAAAAATATTATTTGCAGATCTGACCCTTTTGGCCGCGCCGGCCCGCGTGGCGCGGCAGGATAACGTTGCCGCGCCACATGTAGCGGCGCGGTAGGCCCGCCACGCTGGCACGGTGGGCTTACGAGGCCTCCTCCTGCCGCGCCACATGCATCGGCGCGGCAACGTGATGGTGCCGCGCCATGTAGGCTGGCGCGGCAGGAGGTTCTCCAATTTAATCTACCAATTTTGAACCATCTAAATAAAATAGTATTTGAATTCCAAATGTCGCAAAAATTGATATGCATGTTATATAAGGTCTGAACATTCCATTTTAGTAACATTTAATAAAATAGCATATGAACTTTAATCATCACGAAACTTGACATGTATATTGTATAAGTTGTAAAGATTCCATTTTATTAATTTGCACAAGGTCAAGTGATACATATTTTCAAATATATAGTTTTAAACTATGTTATGTATTATCTCTAAATTCATATTAGGGGATGTTGTTAAATTTAACCAATTTTGAACCATCTTAATAAAATAGTATATGAACTTTAAATGTCACGAAACTGAATATGTATATTATACAAGTTGTAGAGATTCCATTTTGTTAACATTTACAAGGTCAAGTGATACATATTTTAAAATATATAATTTCCAAATAGGCTATGTATTATTCTTAAATTCATGTTAGTGACACCGTTAAATTTAACACACTTTTGCACCATCTTAATAAAATAGTATATGAACTTTAAACATCACAAACCTCCACATGTATATTGAATAAGTTGTAAAGATTTCATTTTATAAATATTCATAAGACCAGATGTTACATATTTTGAAATATATCAATTAGCTTAGGTTTGTAGCACTTAGCTTTGTTAATGTTAATAAAAGGTGTGTACAAAGAATTAATGTCCCTACAGAAATGTGTCTTATGATCAATGTTTATAGTGTATAGTACAATATATCTATCGAGTTTTATCTAGTTTCATGATGTTTGAAGTTAATATATATTATGATGTACCCTACTTAAAGTTTTGTGACATTCAATGTTTAAATATATTTCAAAATATGTAGCACTTGATTTTCTACATATTAGTAAAATGCCATCATAACACCTTTTACAGTGTGCATGTTAAGTTTCGTGACATTCAATATTTAAATGTTATGTAATTGAGATTATCCTAAGTAGATAACCATTTAACGAGAGCCCTAAGTGAGATATATGATAGTATATAAGTTACTTTGGAATTAAAATTTTTAAAATATGTAATACTTGGTCATGTACATGTCGCTAAAATAGAATGTTTAGACCTTATATATCGTGCATATCAAGTTTTCGTAACATTTAAAGTTCAAATACTATTTTATTTATATCATTCAAAATTAATAAGTATAATTGAAGTACTCATGTCATGCCAGACACCATCAAGTAATACATATTTCAAAATTCTATACACTATAGAAGTATCATGAGAGCCCTAAGTGGGATATAGGGATAATACATAACCTACTTTAAAATTATGTAATTCAAAATATGTAGCACTTGACTGTTTACATGATATTAAAATGGGATCTTTACACCTTATACAATGTGCATGGCAAGTTTCGTGACATTCAAAGTTTAAATGATGTTTAATTTGTATTATCCTAGATAGATAACCATTTAACAAGAGCCCTAAGTGGGATATAAGGATAATACATAGCCTATTTTGAAATTAAATTTTTTAAAATATGTAATACTTAGTCTTGTAAATGTTACTAAAATGGAATGTTCAGACCTTATATAACATGCATATCAATTTTTGCGACATTTGGAATTCAAATAATATTTTATTTAGATGATTCAAAGTTGGTAGATTAAATTGGAGAACCTCCTGCCGCGCCAGCCTACATGGCGCGGCACCATCACGTTGCCGCGCCGATGCATGTGGCACGCAGGAGGAGGCCTCGTAAGCCCACCGTGCCAGCGTGGCGGGCCTGCCGCGCCGCTGCATGTGGCGCGGCAACGTTATCCTGCCGCGCCACGCGGGCCGGCGCGGCCAAAAGGGTTAGATCTGCAAATAATGTTTTTGAGGTGTTATTTTTAAAAATAATTTAAAAAAAGGTTAAAATTAAAAAAAATCCAAAGAGTTCCCCCTTAAAATCCCTTCTCTGCCCCTTATCCATTGGACAAGCACTGTGATCACGCTAGGAGGCAAAGGTGGCACCATGGGCTGGGTTGATCTCTGGCGCGGCATCCTTTTCTGTGACGTGCTCAGCCGTGGGGATAAAAAACTCCGATTTGTACCTGTGCCGTTGCCAATGGCGTATCTGAATAGCAATGGTGACATGGAGGTCAGTTTAGGATGTCCAGAGCCTTACCGGGGCATTGCCTACATCAAGGAAAAAGCCTGCTTAAGGTTTGTTGATTTGGAAATGCGTTGCACAGGCCTTCGAGGTATAGACAAGGAAACAGGGTATGTCTCTAGGAAATATGATGGCTGGACAATCAGAACGTGGAGCAACTTCAGTATGATCGAGTCCTGTGGTGATTGGAAGATGGACCGCAAGCCAGTCCATGCCAAGAACATCAACAAAAGCAGGAAGATGCATCTTCAGTTGCGGGATGCACTACAAAAGGAGAAGAGCGGTGCTGCCTGCCTAGAGATGAAATTGCAGAACCTTTGTGTGTCACACCCCACCCCCAGCGTGAATGGTGGAAATGTTGTCTATCTGACGACCAGGGCCAAATTCATGCACACAAAGGCATGTGTTCTTGCTGTGGACGTGGAAAAGATGATAGTGCAATATGTGGTTGAGCTTGGCACTGAAAGGGAACCAGATGAAGGTGTCCTCTGTCACCCTGTCATC
The DNA here is from genome assembly GCA_036936925.1 of Cenchrus fungigraminus. NCBI lineage: Eukaryota > Viridiplantae > Streptophyta > Magnoliopsida > Poales > Poaceae > Cenchrus > Cenchrus fungigraminus. Next base: position 133,998,395 of record CM072777.1, read on the forward strand.
TGTCACAATATGTTCTAGGTTGCTGATGAATCAGGCAGCTTCTCTAGGTAATTTTTTTTTCATGACTTCTTACTTGTTGCAGCTGCAAAACCAACTAATATTCATTTCCTGTCATGTGTCGTGTTCCAATTGCAATGATTTAATTTACGCCGTAATCTAGTTTAGCTTTTCAAGAAATTGGATGTCATCTGTTTTTTTAATTGCAGTTTTATAATTGGTTGTGCGGTTGTCTGATAGTTGATTATCCAGCCTGTGGTTCATTATTAGTTGCTATATAGTTCAAGTGTAAAAACTGGTGTAATTCTATAATCTATACTTGTAATAGAGACATCAAACCCATGAGAACTCATATATGATCGTATCCTAGTTGAATTTAGTGGCTTATTTGAAGATATGAACATCATCATAGGAATGAAAACTATAAATGCAACTATTTTTTGGCTAGATTTGTTCCATCTGAATCAAAATACTTCCCTTGCAAAAGTAGCTGAGAGGTTTCAAAATGGGCATGAAAAAAGTACAAATGCCACTGTTTTTGGCTAATTGTCAGATTCTATCTATTTTACTGCAGAACAAGTTACTTCATTGTTTGTGTCATTAAGTGTTTACAGGTGGTAACTTGGGGATGCTGAGGAATCAACTGCGCCAATATGGTGATTTCGAATCAGCATGAAACAAGACCTTCTGACAGATCGAATGAAATGTGCCCAACTCACTGCCTTGCAAGTTTGATTTGACATGCCTCTGGCTGTAATAATTGTTGGAAGACACTTTCACCTGTGCTGCCTTTGGGCTGTAATAATTGTTGGAAGACACTTTCACATGTGCTTGTGTTTTGCATTGTTTCCTTTTTAAGTTACTGAACAAAAAATAAGTTACTCGAGTGCTTCAGTATGCTCTGTGTGTTACTTTCTTGTATCCTCTCATTTATGTGCTGAGTTTTTGGCAGTATTCTGTGACGATTCAGGTAATGTTGAATAGCTTGATTCGGTTGAATCAGAATGAGTTCACCTCCGATGCTTACAAATTCTAAAAGTCTCGTCGCTGATATATTAATTCTGTCATTCCAACTTTCTTACATGGTCAAACAATTTTATGTTTTATCAATTATAGAGATGATCAAAAGATTTATGATGCTGAATAGATATACTATGAAAAAATATTTAATAAACAATCTAACAATACCTATATGGGTATCATAAATGTTAGTAATTTATTGTATATAAAGTTGATCAAACTATGAAAATTCAGGGAAGAAGTCCCCCGAAGGGGATTTAGATGACACGCTTGAATCGAGGTTTCCCTCCCCATTCGGGTGGGACTTCCCTGCTCCTATTTGGGAACAAGGGGCTAAATACCCCTCTTGAGCAAAATCTTGAAAAATCAGAAACCAATTGAAACATCATTAATTTTTGTAAATCTGCACCAGCCTTACACGACCATCAGCAAACTCAAATCATGGCTGTCTCCAATCCATAAAAATCTGAGAGCTAATGAATGGATGTTGCATGCTGATAAATAATTATATAGTGACATATGTCTAGAAAAGATAATTTGATCACATTGCATTCTGGGCCTTGACAACACATGACAAATGAGTATTACACTGTTGTGATCCACACATAAGCATAGTTCAAGTGCATGGACAGTTTGCTGCACATTCAGAAGATTCAAGCATCATATCTAGCTCCAGCCACATTGTAGTTCCCATCATTACTGAAACATCACATAGATGGTTATCTCCATTCATTACATCGACTAGAACATTTGGCGCGCGTTGTGCGCTCTATCATTTTAACAATCAAATATAAATTTTAAGCAGCTGAATTTACAAATTTAAGGAAGTGAATACCAACTCTCACACAGATCATTTCATTTCACAAATGTTCTTGCAAATGTACATGGACTGGATACTCAGAAAGCTTCCAAAAAAAAAAGATACTCAGAAAGCTTAGCTTTAGAATACATCCCTTTTCAACATTATGTTGAAAAGGGATGTATTCTGCATGTGGTGAATGGTTTTGGAGATGCGAGATGGAACACATTTCTATTAAAAGCGTGTCCAGATTGAAGGAAAAGACGTAAAAAAAAATGTGATGTTTATGTTTGGTACGGACACACGGTCAAACAACTCGTTTTCCTTTTCAGCTAACTATATCACTAACGACAACTTTTTCCTTTTCAGCTAACTATATCGCTAATGATAGATTTTTTTACAAAAAATAGGTGTCACAGCTAATGTTTAATTATCACTACATCAGTGTTCCAACACATCTTGCTATCCCTTCCAGTGAGGTTTGCTCCTAGCAGTTGCAGTAGCTTCCTGGCTGCGTGGTCACAAGTTGATCCTGCAATAAACCAGAATTAAGTCATATCTATTTTTTTCTTTTCCTTCAAAGGAAGTTCAGAAAGGCATCACTAAGGATCAATTAATTCAGTTAAAGAACAAACCATCATTTTGAGCACTGGAAAAAATATCCTGCCTACGAATATAATAGTCAAAATTGATGTACTATTTTCCAAATTTTATACTTCAAAAAATGCAGCAGATTTGTCATCATGGAGGCCAAGTACCATACAGTTCAGAAAATATTCAAGGATATATTTAGTTCATGTCACATTTGTACCTGTTCTTTTTTATGGAATATGTTATACTTATCGCAATCTTGAACTCCATGTAAAACTTATTTAAGATTCTTATTCTGAAAGAACCGAAAGAGAGATGGGTGTTCTAACCTCAAGATGGTCGAAGATTCTATTCATGATGCCCACAAGGCAAGGTAATAAATCCAGAAGTTGAAATCCAATGGAAGATGCGTTCGGAAGTGTTGCTTCCCATAACTACAGTATGAATTCTTAATATTAGAGAATTTGTGCATGCACCTACACATGTGCTTGTGTGCATGCCAACTTGGCTAAGAGCCTATAAGAATCACTCACCAACACTGTCCTCAAGAAGATTAAGAGCATCATGACTGTCAATGCTAATACCACTTGGAGTATAGGAATAAGCACGTGGTAAGAAAGAGGCTACTGGAATCAAATTGACGAAACAAAAGTTTTGGGGCTGTTTGCAATTGAATCTGTAGCAAACTTGCACCCGCAGATTCATCTAACATCTGGAAAATGAAAACAAAATTAGGCACCCAATAAGCACAAAGGAAAATCATCACATTATGGCAACTAATGAATCTGAAGCACAAAATAAAATTAGGCAGCTAACGAATATGAAGCCCAAAGAGCAAAGACACATTGATTTTGGCACATAATTTTTGTACCTGCATATGAGCCATTCTAGTTAACTCATTTTAGCCAGACCCAAAACCCACTCAGGTCCATTACTGACGCCTGATTTATGTGTGGTAGTTGACATCCGTAAAATATGTGCTCCTGCAGGGCCAAAGAACAATGCAATTCTGTTCAAATGTCTTATAAATTCGTCATGGCTTAATATGCATGGCAAAGAGGAGGAAAACACATACCTGCTGGTGGCCCTGAAGCCCGGTGTGTTCACTTTGTCTATCTTCATCTTTAATGGACTGATGCCTTCTTTATCGTGCTCAACTTGAAGAAATGAGCCTCTTCGTTAGCTGAACAAAAAACTTCTCTTCAGTGGTCAAACAAGATATAATATGTGGCAATGATTTAGTTGAATGTGCAACAGAATGGACGAAGTCAGAAACAACCCAACATTTTACCAGGTACTATGCACCCTCCCAGGACGGAGGCAGGGCTGAACGTCCTCAGTCCGTGCCTCTGTGGTGTCATGACCGCCATGGCAGAAACTTGCAGTCGCATCCCCAGCATGCTCGTCATTGGAGCCTTGGAGGTGCGGGTTAGGAGTAGCCAGAGCGGGGCGAGGCCTTTGGGAATCCCTCGAAGATGAGCCGCTGTCGTATTCCTTCGTCGTGCTCCGCACCATCACGCACCACTTGGATCTGAGAGTGAGAGAGAGTGGATAAGACATGAGAGCAGATAAGAACAGGAGAGAGAGGAAGGGGAAAAGGAAGAGCACCTTTGTCTCGGCATGCTGTCGTACTTACCCCGTCGGTAAGGTCGCATCGATGCCGCCGTTTTCCTTCGCTCGACCATGCCGCCTCCAGAAGTTGACCCTACGACAGATCTAGGAGGTGCCGCCACGCTGCAGATCCAAGCGGTGGCCACCACCCGCGGTGGCGCCCGCGAGATCTAGAGTAGCCCCGCCAGTGGTCCAGACGGAGGAGGGAAACAGGGGCCGTAGAGTACCTTTCGCTTGATCTCGTGGACGGGGCTCTCGGCGTCCTCGACATCGGGCACGAAGGAAGCCGACACGCGACCGGGGTCGCGCAGCACGGCGACTGAGGCGGCGGCCAGCGCAGCGAAGGTGGCGGCGTTGGCTACCTCGATGACCGTGGTGAGCCCCAGCCACATCTCGCTCGACGAGGCTCTGCGAGGATGGAGAGAGAGGGCGGCAGCGCAGAGCAGGATAGAGGGAGGAGATGGCGGCGGGGGAGGGGAGTTAGGGATTAGGGTTCGGGCGGGGGTGGGGGGTAAGGCGGGAGGTGGGGTGGTGGGAGGGGGTTTCCGAAAAATGTCCTGGGGGTTTTGTGAAAGCAACATACTACCGGATTTTCCCTTCTTCGCGTAGACTGTTTCGCAATTCCTGGCAAATATGAGGGTGTTTTCGCAAAATGTCCAACGCACGGCTGCACGACACGTCAGCCATGGAGCGCGGAGAGGCAAGCAAAGGGGGTGAGGTTTTAAGAAATCTGATGTCAGGAAGTTCTAGCTTCTATGCATTGCTTCCACCAAGCACTCTGCAAGTAACATGGAAAATTGTGAGCTCCAACTCCAAGTGCCAACAATGGGTAGGCTGGTCGCACCGCTGGACCTGGAACCGCATCTCTACAGATGATGGGGCCCACCTGACAGAGTCGATTTACAGGTAACACCACACATTCCTCCGCAACCGCCCGACCTCTATCCCCATCGGCACCGCACGACGCACCCGCCCTGTCCTCTGTGCTGCCCGCCGCCCGCAAGCCAACGCCGCCGCCGCCGCCGCCGCTGTGCGCGACGGCCGCGTCCCCTTCCTCCCCGCCGGCGGCCGCGGAGCCTGCTCCTCCTGCCGCGCGAGCTCCTTCCTCTCGCCCCCTTCCCTCAAGCTGCCCAGATCCGACGCGTCGGCCCCCTCCACGGCAGCCCCCAAGCTCCTCCTTTCCCCGACGGTGGCGCGGTCAAGGCTGGCGGTGGGCTCCTCCTCTTCCTTCCCCCGGCGGCGGCAGGTTCCGAGCTCGGCAGCTCTCCGCCCCTTCCTCCCATGGCGCGCTCCTCCGCGTTTCCTCAAGCTCGCCGTCCTCGACGGCGGCCGCGGCTCCATCCTCTCCTCCCGCGGCCGGTGCCGGAGTCAAGGCCGGCGGACGCGGTCTCCTCCTCCCGGACCGCCACCTGCTCGTCCCTCCTCCTCCCGTGGCGACGACCGACGAGAGCGCGGCGCGCAGCGGCGGCAGCGATGAGAGGTTGGGGACAGTGCTGGGGTCGCGGGGCCCGCGGAGAGAGAGCATAGAGGTTGGGCGCAGGAACGCTAGGCGTGGAGGTTCACTGTAGCCACTTGGAGCATGGCGTCGCTTTCTCAGGTCCGCGGTGCAGGGCTTCAAGCGGGATATTTGCAGTTCCGTCGCCTTCCCAGGTCTGCGGTGCGACCAGCCTAAGGTCCACCTGTAAAGCCTTGTGTGTTTTCTCTGTCCTAGGTGGGTCCAAGCCCAAGCCTTTTCCAACTCAGCTCTTGGCAGCTGAATGCAATTTTTTTCGATTGCTATTTGGAAATCCATTTGCTACTAAATGAATAGAATTTCCTTAAAAAAAACTAAATGAATAGAATTCGTGGTGTGCCATAACAAATTGTTTGCAAGTGTACTATTTGTCCTGAAACGTTAGTCAAACTAAATTAATTCATAAAGATGCACCCACATTTATAATACTAAATTAGTTTTTTATTTACCTTTAAAATATCTTGATAGTGTACTTATTCGATTTGTTATAGATGCTATTAACTTTATTATTTATATAAATTTGATTAAAATCAGAGAAGTTTGAGTTATTTCTACACTTGTTGACCTAACCAACATCAAATATTATATTATGAAGGTAGGACAAAACTAAAATGATGCATATTTAAATCGAGTGTCACATGAAGATGACGAAACATCCTTTCTCGTGCGCTTTATGCATTGGCAACCAGGTCGTTAGTGGTGCGTACTGTTGGAGTAAACCATGCGTTCTGGGCGTGTGTCTGTAGATTCGACGGCGCGTGAATTCATGCTCGCGTTGGAGTCAGTCGTCTCTACGTATCAACATTCGGGCAGTAAGTTTCCATTCTGGTGATGTTAGTCAAGATCATTATAAATCATTCATGTTCTTTAGTGCCCAAGTTTTTTTGGCTGATATCTTAATAGAACATCCGTACATCATATTGTGATTTCTTGATTCCAAATGGTGGCAAATGAATTCAAGGGAGAAAAAAACTTAATTGCAGGTGGCACAATATGCTTCCAGCAATGGTCAAGGCAAAGCTGCATCAGATGCTGTGGACGAATGCTTACGGTAAAGACAATTCTTTGATGTGGACGAATGCTTACGGTAAAGACAATTCTTGTTCTTTTTTCCCCTGAATGCACTTCTTTGCCGAATAAACAAACTGTGGTTGGTTGTGAGATTTGTTGTCTATGTTTCCTAGAGCACTGGAAGATCTCGACTCGTTGCTGCTACATGCATCACGGAATGACCCCTCAACATCTGTTGAAACCATGAGGAGCAAGATCACTGTCGCCCTTGGAGCATTAGACAAGTATTAGCAAATGAAAATACCTTCTACGTCTTGAAAACATTATAAGGAAAGGAATCATCACTCACATCTCACCCTTGTTTTTCTTTTTGTCTTTCCAGTCTCCTGCAAACTGTGCCGTCTGCAGTCCTGGATAAAGGAAAGGTGATTGCTGATGCATACCGGGCTCCGGCAGATGATTATATCGAGGAAAATGCTACCGTGTTGGATCCGAAGCTCAAACAGTTGGAGGATATTCTAAGACTGTAAGGCTAAATTTTGTTAAGGTCAACCTCATGTACTAACTAGTAACGTCTGTCAATGTGACTATATTGTAGAGTGAAATGAAAGAAAAAGCTTTGGCACATCACTGTCTTTCTGATATACTTCTTACGTTTATACTACTACTTGATACCTTTGGGTAATCAAATTGCTCGAGCCACGCCAGTTGTCAGGCTAGCAAACAGCAAATTTACACTCATACTAGCTTAGTTCACGTGCATCACCGAATCAAATTGGATCAAAATGGAATCAAAATGAAGCTGATTTGCCTGCCTGGCGCCAACCCTTGCACGACCGCTGCTGATATTGATGCGAGACGCACGATTGATCGATACGGATCCTGCACTAGTCCTGCAGACCGAAATCCAGGAAAAATGCAAATGCACACAAGCTGGAGGCCATATATTTTTACTCTATCAGAAGTTCAGAACCTAGGTTCATGTGCAGTTAAAAAGATGATAGTCATCTGAAGAGCTAGCTTAAGTAGCTGAAATCATCAGTCTGTCTCTAGGCCAGCGCTCATACAAGCACAGCCAGCCTGCACGGTGATGTTTTGCCAAGCAGAGCAACTGTTGCCTCAGTCTGTGGTGTGGTCACACTTCACTGGCCAGCCATGGAAACAAACGGGAGTCATTCAGCGGCACGAGAGCCTTCGGCCTTCCTATGCACACTACTGCTACCAAATCTCATTCTTCCTCAATTAACCCATCAGAAACTTCGCGTGCAATAGGTGAGATAATCATGCTCCGCAATAACTTCTTCTTCATCATCATCATCTTCTGTAACTTCTTCATCATCGTCATCAACTTCTACAACGCGGCACTTGGGATGATCTGAGCGGAGCTTATAATAAATAGCTTCGGCACAGGTTATCCTATCAGCATACCACTTCACAAGGTCAATGTCTCTGTCAGGATCAAAAAACTGTAGTCCACGTCAATTGTGATTGGGTAATCAAAGCCATCCTTAGTTTCATCTGTCTTGTGTGGATGCCTGTCAAAGTGCCCCTCACCATTTGGATGATTGATTTTTCTCTTACCCTTCGCACAAGCACAGCAATTATCTGCGTATGAGCACAAGCGGGATTAAAGATAGAATCTGCAACTGAAATACGCCAAGCAAAAAGCATATAACAATGAAAGTCATACACTTTGCAAACAAATGAATCTCTGGTTAGGACATTTTCAACATTAAAACAGACAACTTCCAGTGCATACGATGCAAATCCTAAAACCTTTTGCTCAAAATTAAGAGCATAGTCAAGAGCTTCAAGGCAGCCACTGCTGCTGTGCTGCATTTAAATCAGCCAAAACTTGTCATAATTTCTTTTCTGCAGAACCCTTTTGCTTGTTCAGTCATTAAGCAAGAACCAGAAGAAGTTTTAATCTACCAACCTATAAGGTGTTTAACTATAGGAAGAGTAATCAAGCTATGAATATAGAAGTAAATGAAAGAAACAAGGAACTCATAAAAGCTTCTTTCATTGTTGATTAAACTTTTCATTGTTGTCCATGGAGTTGTAATGGAACTTGATGTGTAGTCACCCACTCTTGTTTGGATCATATGTCTATCACACCTTTGTTGATGATGCTTAATGTTTAAGGCTAGCTACCATGCTTTCGGGGTTGCTCCCGTAGATCACGTCAACACACCGTGTTCATTAGGGTTAGTACCGATTACCTTCGCGTAGTGACATGTACGAGGGAAGGAAAACATCTAATCTTGTTCACATGCTTAGATAGATTGGATCGGGGTTTTATCATGTTTTGGGTGATTGCATCTTCAAGTACCTAGACTCCATGGGCATACGTTCTTCATACTTGCGAACCTCTCATCTCTCTTTAACGTAATCTAGGGTTAGATTATCTTTACTTTATAGATTAATCTTTACATCATAAAGTCTTTAATCAACTAAGTTAGTATTAGGTTAAATGCTAGTAATCCTCTTGCTCTTTAGGTTGACAAGAACCTTGGGACTCCTCTAGGTGAAAAAGGCTACAAGAGATCCGTGCGTTTGCGGTGAACCTTGACGCGTTATTGATCCGTCAACAGGTATATATGAGCTTTTTATCTTTGGCAATAGTAAGATGACATATTCTGCACTACAATGATATATGTTTGTTCATTCTATTAGCATAGGTTTTCTGAATAATCAGTTTGGTAAGAAAGCCTAGGTATATATGACGAAATTAGGGAACTATTTGACATAGGCTTCCTTGACAGTTTTGGATTTCTCTTCTCTTAGTGGTGATCCTGAATGAAGATTGTGGTGGATAAACTGAGCAATGTTCCATGAGTTGGATAGACTTTAATTCATATTCGGGTTAATATTTGTGTAAACTGATACTATCAGCACTATTGTGCAGGTAGAAGAATAAACAAACAAATTGCTCCGTGCACACCATACAACAACACTCCAATTAGAAATTCTCATGACTCACAATGTTGTCGCTAGTTGTGTGAATACAGATGTTGTTAATTTCTTTGTTTCATGATTGTAGAGGTAATGGTATACACTTAATGGGTAATGCTTTGCAGTATAGTTTCATAGCTTGATTTAATCAATGATCATAGTGGCTGACCTGCATCTCTTCTAGCATTGTGTGATGTGCAGTTTCTGAAATGTCCATTTTCAAAAGTTAATTTGGAACTCATGTCCAAGGATACACATGGAACAGTGAGATGTGAGACTGAGTGAGTACGATTGTTAGCTCACAATTGTTGTCTTTTTCATAAAGTATCCAATATCGTCTAGCATCTAGTAACTATTAGGTTTCTTTGCTGGTGCCATATGCTACTAATTTGCAATGCTTAAGTGTTTGTTCTTTCTGTGTGGCATTGACAATTAAAGGATTTCATTTAGTTTTTCACACACTTATACTGTGGAAGAATCATTCAAACTGAAAGGCAAATTGTGATGGGGGTTTACATTGTGGTTGGAAATATCCAAAAGAAAGACATTCACCAAGACGATAATTACTTTAACCAGAGGTGTAGCAGAAGAGATTTTTAAGGTTATGTGAACTGTCAAGCGGAAAAATAAGAGGTTGTCTACCAGTTGATGTCATATATGAGAATCATTTTACTTTTTTTTTGTTGTACACAGTAGAAAAAACTGAAATTGATGGTTTTGAAAATATATATTGCAAGTGGTTATTGTGAATTATTTTTCATGTTAAAATTTTTTTATAGCCCGTAACAACGCACGGGCACGCTCCTAGTTTCATTAAAGATGAGAGAGCTGGAAAAGTAGTTTTTCACAGCTTCTCTTCCTTCCTTGCACCTAGACAAACGAAACTATCCACTGAGTTGCCAGAAATTGCAACAAAATTGACATTCCTACCCAGATCTTGTAGTTAGCATGGTGATTCATATACTCACAGCATCCATTGTAGTTGTACGTTTGACGCTGCATCAGTATTTGGTTAGTCTCTTCACTTTTCTACAGTGATTGTATTCAGTGACTTGGTCCTTTTGAATGGATGCGCTGACATTATTGAATCCCTGTAGACTGATGTAACAATCTTTCAGAGTAATAATGATCATAGTGAATCTACTTTGGAATACTAGTAGGCATTGGTACTACTGTATCTTTTTTACTATTTTTTTCATCCAAAGCTACACCCAGCTGTGAAACCTAGCCAACTAATATTAGACCATTAGTTCTTGTTTGATAGTGAATTGGTTACAAAATCATGACATTGTTGAAGCATTTTTCTCTTCTGGAAAAACAATTTTCATTTTTTGCAACATTTTTATTCCCTAGCTATCATAATTCTTGTAGGAAGCTGATATGATTAGGCAATAGTAGAATGCAAGACAAATCGAATTCTGAAATTTATGATGCCTTGGTACTTAAATAGGCATGCTAGTGCTATTACTTCAGAGACCACATTGTTTGGTACCGATATGTTACTTTTCCGGCATTGCATATGAATAGTGACAAGTTGTAATTCAGTGCTAGTAAGTTTTTTTTTTTGAAAAGTTGAGTGCAAGAAAGCTATGGTTAAGATCCTGACCCTGGCTTGTTTTTCTGATTTATGCTTTTTTTTACAGAATCTGTGAAACATCCAGAGCACTCATGTTGTATGTGTGTCTGGTGAAGGATTGTACGAGGGGATTGGTTGACATTTCGATAATACGGCTAAATAGGTAAGTTAGGCATATCTGGTTGCATACTACTCCCTCCGTTCTTAAATAAATGACGTTTAAAACAAAGAATTTAGTTCATTTTGAACTAAATTTTTTGTCATAAACGTCATATATTTAAGAACGGAGGTAGTACTATGTTTAGTGTCATTAACAGTGATGTCTCCATGTCTCCATTGCATGATTTATTTGAGGGCCTTGCCATGGTTCAAATGCTCTCAGAACTTCGCAGTGTGGGCGTGTGGCACAGACTTCAGTGCCAGTGGTGTTTTTTTTTTGTTTAACGAAACTGATGCTATGTCAATTCGTGTATTCTAGTTGACATCTCGATCTTGCATTTACAATCAATATATGATATTTCCCTCTATTGTAGTTGTGGAGTCCAAGGACGGGTGGATCTCGTTGCTTCTTGCTTCAGCATTTGCTGGTCATCAAGAAGATGACATTTCTGTTTCCTCACCCACTACTGTCTTCTCTGCTGCATCTGTTGCTGTCTGCTCTTGTTGGTGTGCTTGGGAATACAATAAAAAATTCTGGTGCATGTACATTTATGTCTCAGCATTAAGTAAACTCTGCAGAGGTATTTTGATGCACCAAGTTCAGTTTAGTTCAGTTTTAATGCTTAACTAATAAGTATACTACATTTGCTAATAGCTCTCTCTAGAATGGCTATAATCAGGTTTGCTATCTTGTGATACACCGTCTTCTCAAATGCGCAGTATGTCTCAGCCTTTTTTATCTTGTGAGAGGTGTGTGAATTGTGAACCTCTTGTTTAGTTGTTTTGATATTAATCTTTGTTTTCTTGTTTACTTGCTAGAGTTATGAATGAGTGTTGAGAAGAACTAAGACGCATGAAGAGAATGGTTGGGGAAGGCTTTTGCCTTTCTTTCTTTTTTCAATCAGTTGGATGTAATATGTTGGTGTACCACTTGGATCAGCTGAAGTTTAGTATTATTTTCTCGTCGTTTGTGTTGTCAAAATTTCTAGAAAACATCATGTACCTATTTAAAATTTCTAGCTAAACCCTAACAATGATTTTTTATTTTTTATTTTACAATTTTGCAAAAATAAATGCATGTTTAAATTTTTTTAATCGAACAATGATACTCTAAAAACCGCCGTTTGACACAACAGATGCTACAATGTATGTACTTTAGCACACATACTGCCGAGTTTATCTTAAAAAAAATCACAACTTTTTCGTATGAGTTCGGATGAATATAAAATTTATACGAAAATTGTAGCTTTCGACGAGACCTACAACTTTGTAGTTCAATTTTTTTCATTTAAAATCATCTTACTTTGTAGCTCAAATTTTTATGGAATTACAAAACTAATTACACAGATCAAGTGTAACTTGCAAGACAAATCAATTAAACCTAACTAATCTATGATTAGACAATGATGTGCTACAGTAAAGATGTGCTAGTGATAGATTAATTACTATTAATAAATCTGTCTCGCGATTTACATGTGATTCTATAATTAGTTTTTTTATTAGTATATGAACACACCTCCAACATTCCATGAAACATGCGATGTGACAAAAAAAGTTTTACACCTCGAAACTAAACAATTTTCAGAAAAATTTACTTCCAAAAATTTTCAGACATCAATTTCACAAATAATTTTTGGACATCAATTCCCATGTTTACTCCTACTTCTCAAAAATTTCACCACTACCTGTCACACTAATTTTCGACACTAATTAGGAGTATCAAATGTGGATTAATGACAAAATCCATTCCACAAACTCTACCTTAATTTTCAATATGAATTTAACGAGTCCAATTATGTCATAATTAGACCACGTCGTGCACATTGTGCTACAGTAACCAATATCTAATGACAGATTAATTAGAATTAATGGATTCGTCTCACGATTTCCACTCCATTCGTGTAATTAATTTTGTAATTAGTCTATATTTAATACTCCTAACAGACTTTGAATGGAAACTCCAAAAATTTATCCATAAATTTTCACTGAATTAAACAGGACGCTTACATTCAAAATTATGTTGTTGTTTTCATGTAGGGAGCATGTTTCAAGCACTTGTTAAAAAGCTAGTGTTAAAGTATGCTGATTTTTTATGGAGATTCAGGGTCATAATACGTACAGATCCATCTCATGAAGATTATTTTGGTTGTTTGATGTATGCAATTGTTCAAAACTACTAAAATGAAATACTTTTTTAATAGTGCTATAGTAGAGTAACAATGTTTGTGTATGTTTTTGAACTGATCGTGCTTCTAGCGTGCGGCAGAGCTCTGCGTGCCCCTGAGCTGGGCTTTTTCTGGACCTATAACCGGAGCTGGGCTTAGCTACCTACGTTGACATTTTGCAGCAGCCGTAGGATGGAGAAAGGAAGGCATCCGGTGGGGGAGAAGTCACTTGTGACTTCGCAGAATGTTAGAGAATCCACGCCGCTTCTTACTGCCCTGCCCTGCCTGTCCAAACAGAGACAGGGGATCGGCAGCACTGCCCAGCCTGTGGAGGCCTGGAGGGGGATTGGGAAGTACTGTACGTAACAATCGCTGTGGGGTTATTCATTCCCAGGGTTAATCAGCCATAAGAACACATCCATTCCCCACACTAGGTATGAGCAAAATACCCCATACCCATTACATGTATCCGAATTACCCGAACTCGAGGTACCCGATCTCAAGTTCGGATAGTGATTATGATTATCCGAAATTAGTTTTGGTAATTTGGGTAATACACTCCGGTACCCAAACTACTCGAAATCTTCCTTTGTCTTTGTATTTATTCACGTGTTGGTAGTTGAACACTTGAAATTGTTACTTTATTAGAATATAATTCTCTTGGTTTGAACAAGTGACTATAATATATTATTCTTCTCAAATTGTTGTTGAAATTCAACACAAAGTATTGGTGAAATATTTGTTAAAATTCTACTGAAATTTTGTGTAGTTTGTCATTTTCTATAAATTCGGGTAGATCGGGTATACCCGAACCCGAATTATCAGGTAATTTCTAGTAGTGTTTTTTTAGTTAATATCGGGTAGCAGTTTTCATTACCAGAATTTCCAATTACCCGAATTACCCGACCCGAAACAATCGGGTAACCCGAACGCCCAGACCTACCCCACACGGCCACACACACCCACCCCATTCGACACTCGGTGTTGTTTTCCATCCGGGTGTGACGCTGATTTTCGCACCGAAAAATAGGTGGGTTTGAGCTCGGCCCAAATAATAAAATAAATTACATTTACACACAAAAAATGTATAAATGTAATTTTTTCGAACAACTTGGGGGTGGGGTGTGTGGGGGGAGTTCCCCACCTACTTGCATTTCATTGATCGAAAACAGGGCACATTACAAAAGACTGGGAATACATGATGAGAAAGGGAAAGAATGTGTAAACGGCACTGCTAGCGCCCGGACGCCGTTGGACGGGTTCGTAGTCACACGATCGGGGTTATGAAGCGTATCAACCGTCGGATCGTGTTGCGAAGCGTTTTGATGTTGCGAAGCATGTTGCGAACGGTTTTGAAATGTTGCGAACCATGTTGCGACCAACATTCAACCTCGGAGCCCCCCTCCCTCCTGCCCGAGCGATTCGGCGATGTTGCGAGCATGTGGTGATTATGTTACGAGCTTCTGGCGAGCATGTTGCGACCAACATCCAAACATCAGCGTGTTGGGGCCATGTTGCGAGCTATATTGCTTGCAACATCCAAGCGCCAGGGTGTTGCGACCGTGTTGTGAGGTATGTTGGTTGCAACATCCAACATCAGAGGCTCTCCTCCCTCTCCCCCCTCGACACAACACACAACACACAACATCACATGTCTGCAATATCGAAACTCAACATCCGCAACATTAAAATTTAATGTTTGCAACATACAAGATCAGGGGCCCTCCTCCTCCCTCCTCCTCGACACAACACTCAACATCACATGTCTGCAACATGGAAACTCAAACATCCGCAATATCGAAAAATAATGTTTACAACATCAAAATTATTTAGATCTAATTTTGAAACATTCACATGGACCACTCGCAACATGTAAGAATACAGATGCAACATGTTCACACCGATTGCAACATGAAGACAAACGATTGTGTTATGAAGGCGACCAATGGCAACATGCCAAGAACACTGGTGTAACATCACATGAAACACTACGAAACATGTCGAGAATGCATGTCCAACATCGATTGGCAGTGATTGCGACATATGTAGACAAACATTAGCAACATCCTAAAAAATTCAAACTCTGGGACATTAGAACATCAGTGTGAAAAGGAACATTGATCACAACATCAATATACACTGATTGCAACATTTAAATATGGCGATTGCAACACCCCGGAGGCGAGGACGAAGGCCCAGGTCCCGTGCGCACTCGTCGCCGCTGAGGAGAACCCGGCTCGCCGGCCGGTGGGCGGAGCAGGGGAGGGGTCAGCGGCGCGGCTCGCCGACGAGTGTAGCAGGGGAGGGCTGGCGGCACGGGCCGCACGGCTCGTCGGCGGGTGGAGCATGGGGAGCGCGCGGCTTGGGCTCGGCAAGCTCTGCCGCCCCTGGCTTAGAGGAGTGGGTGCTCACACCACCAGCGAGCTCCGCCGCCCGCGCTAGGACCGCGCTCGGTGAGCTCCTCCAGCGACCCGCATCTCGGTGATGACCAGCGCCGCCTACTCGATCCGCGGTCGCCGCGCCCCGGTCCGGGCGCTCCACCGCCGGATCGACGCCGCCGGCACCGCTCCTCACGCCGCCACCCATCTCCCAGGCCGCCTCCCTCTACCTCCCGAACTCCCCAACACCACCGCCCCTAACCACCGCCGCCTGCAGCCCGCCCGCCGCCGTCGATCCGCCTCCACGAGCCATCCCAGCCCGAGGTGAGAACGGGAATCAGTTGCCCTCGACCTCCTCTCTCTGTCCCCCCACCTCCTGGCCGCCGCCGTGCCCGGGAAGGCCGCCGCCCACCACGGTCAGAGCCACCCCCTTCCCCCCTTCCTCTGTTCTGAGTCGAGGGAGGAAAAAGAAAGGCCGCCGCCATGCTCGGGAAGGGTGAACGCTCTATTCCTGGCTGGCGCACAGGGCTGCTCTCCAAAGGCGCTCACCTCACCCTTGCCGAGGTGGTGCTGACGGTGCAGGCCATATATGCCATGTCCGTCGCGCCGCAGCCGCTCACCACTCTGGAATGCCTCGACCGTTCACGCCGTGGCTTGTTCTGGTCCAGCGCTCCGAAATGCAGCGGCGGCGCCTGCCAAGTCGCCTGGGAGCTTGCGTGCCGCTCGAAGGACAACGGCGGGCTCGAGCTCAAAGACCTCGCAACACTCAACACAAGCTGTAACACCCTAATATTCCATCACTAAATTTTGCTTAAGCAACATAGGGTTTAGGATTAGTCTTAAGGACTTAATTAATTTACTAATTAATTTGAGCTCTAAAGTAAATAAATTTAATTTAATTAATTTAGAGACAACAAGTGCTTGTGCATCATTATTTGGCTTTGCATGGGTTTAAGAGTGTTGTTGTGAAGTTTTAAAAGTTTGTAAAATTATTTGAAAGTTTGAAAAGTTTCATTTTGATTTGAGGTTGAAAAGGTTTGAATAAAAGAGTTTGAAAAAAAAAGAAAAAAAAACTAACCCTCTCTCCTTCCTCCCTTTCGGCCCGTCCCGGCCCAACTCCCGCCGCGTCCCGCTCAACCCTTCCCCTCTCCCTTCTCTCTCCGCCCGGCGGGGCCCGCCTGTCGGCACCTCCTTCAACCTCTCGATCCCGTCCCCTGCTTCACCGCCGTGACGGCCGCCGCTTTGCCGCGTGCTTTCTCGCCTCCCCCTTCCAAATCCGGAGCCGCAATCAAGAGCAATTAATCCCGCGGACCACGACTCCATCATTTCCCTTCTGTTTCCCCCTCTTTCTTGCCTCCTTTACGCCCGGGTGAGCCGCCGGCCATCAATGGCAAGTACGCCGGCCGCCGCTCCCCCTTTCCGCTTCCTCTTCCCCTCTCTGTCCATATATAAGGCCGTGCTCGAGCTCTCGCCCCTTCCTTTGCTCAGACGCACCCTGCATTGCTCCCTCATCTCCACACACACGCAGCCACCCCAAGCATTTCTCCGCCGCCCCTGTTCTTCGCCGCCGCCGGGGAAAAACGTCGACGGTGAAGTGCCGGCCTTCTCCCTTCTTCTTCTCTGTGAACGAGGCTCACCGAGCTCTTCCTCTCTTTGCTTCAGGGGTACATCTCCATCACGGGGTTGAGCCGCGCCTTGTCCTCGTCCGCCGGAGCGCCGCTCGAATTTTTCGTCGTCACCGAACTTCTTCATCAGCGCTTCTCCTTCGACCGTGTGCTCGCTCGTTTCGTCTCTGCGTGGTGAGCATTTCCGCCCCGCCTTTTTCCCTCTTTTTTCAAGCACCGCAGCCCCGGCACAGGCTCGCCGGAGTTGCCGCTCCGCCCCCTTCTGGCGCCGGCCGCCGTGCTGGCCCGAGCCCCCTCCAGAAGCCCTGGCCGAGTGCGCGAGCTCCCCCGCTCCGCGTAGCACCTGCTTGTGCACGAAATGGTGGCCGGGAACGCTCTCCCGAGCCAACACCGGCGAGGCGCCGCCACGCGCCGCCGCGCACCACTGCTCTCCGGCGAACCTCGCCGCCACGTCGCGCACGCACGCCACCACAGTCGTTGGATCTCAGATCGACGGCTCAGATCCAGCCAGACCCCGGGTCAATCTTCAGCGTAACGGTCAGCGCTGGCGATTTTGTTTAAGAGACCCTACTCTTTCATAGATTTGCAAGCCGGTCCTTCCACCATCAAAGATCCTTTCAATCAGGTCCTTCCTTTTACGGTATAGCCCCTAACTTCTCTAGAATATAGCACCCGAGGTCCTTTTCACTCTTTTTCACATATGAACCCCTCTGTTTATATGTATATTTATATTTCAAGTCCCTGGTTTCTTTCAAATAAGCCCAGTAAGCCTAGTTTTCTTACAGAAAAGTCCTTGTGTTTTGTTTTAATCATAACTTTCATGTTTTAACTCCGTTTTTCGCGTATAATATATCGAAACGATCGTATCAGTGAGTAGAACCCTTTTATCAGCGTGTTCTTAGCATATAATAAATCTTTTGGGGTAGATGAATGCTTAGTTGCTATACATGGGTTGGTTACAAGTGGTTTTATGATAAAGACTTTCATGTTTATGAAATGTTGGTTATGTTTAAAGACAAGATCATATGATTTAATTAGAACATGGAGAACCACCCAAGAAAACAGTACAACCACAGTCCATATGGCTCTGGCTTAGCCAATTAATTAGGTGTGTGAATGAACTGGTGACCTTATCCGAAAGGGGCAGAGGGGGACCGGGGTTGCAGGGGTATAGCCCGGTTCTTTTGGGGTAGCAGCCTTTGTTAAGGTGCTGACCATTAGGGAGGGTTATGGTCCGCCCTGGTCTGTAACTATGCGGGTCATTGGTCTTTTGCATGCCTTTGTAAAGGTTTCGTAGTGAACCCCTAGCCACTCACCTCGGCAGTGTTTAAGGGTCTAGCTAACCCGGGCAACATGGGGAACACGAGCTGTGGGTAAAGTGTACAACCTTTGCAGAGTTAAAACTGATCGATCAGCCGTGCTCACGGTCAAGAGCGGCTTGGACCCTCACATGATAATTGAACTTAAAGATGAATTCAAATTGTGGTTCCTTATGGTTTTGAGATATGGTTACAAATGTTTAATATTTGGGGTTAGTATAAACTTACATCTAGTAATAGGCTTGCTAATAAAACTTGACCAACATTAAAATGCTAAACACTGCAAAACCTTAGCCTATCCTTGATAGCCTTGCATGTTTTCCCCCACTTGCTGAGCTCCAACCATAAGAGTGCTCACCCTTGCTTACCGTTGCTCAGATGAGAACAACGGTGAGGAATACTGGAGCGACTTTGAGGAGTTCTGAGGCATGCGATCCCCCAGTCATGTGCCTGTGGAAGCTGAAGATGAAGTCATCCGTTTAGTTATCGTTTGTTTTATTGGACCTTCGTGTCCACTGCTGTCACACCTGATTTTCCAAAGAAAATCAAATGCATCTCATATGTGCGTCAGGATCAAGTTTACACACATATGATAGACGTCATGAGTGAAATATCATATGCAGTAATCAAACGTACAAGAGTTAAACCATTACATTATTTCTTATTACACTCAGACGTTAGACTCAAAGGTCTTTACAACGATCAAACGATAACTAGACGAAGCAACTCCGTCTTCAGCTTCCACAGTCACATGACTGGGGGCACGCAAGCCTCAGAACTCCTCGAAGTCGCTGAAGTACTCTTCTCCAGTGCTCTCCTCTGAATAGCGGGTAAGCAAGGGTGAGCACACTTATGGTTGGAGCTCAGCAAGTGGGGGAAGATGCAAGGCTATCAAGGATAGGCTAAGAGTTTGCTGCGGTTAGCATTTTAATGTTGGTCAAATTTTATTAGCAAGCACCTATTTACTAGGTGTAAGTTTATACCATCCCACTTAAAAAGACTTTTAGAAAACTTTCCATCTCAAACCATACATAAACCACAATTTAATTCCATCTTCAAGTTCATTAATCATGTGAGGGTCCAGGCCACTCTTGACCGTGAGCACGGCTGATCGATCAGTTTTAACTCTGCAGAGGTTGTACACTTTCACCACAGCTCTTGTTCCCCATGTTGCCTGGGTTGATCAGACCCTTAAACACTTCCGAGGTGAGTGGCTAGGGGTCCACTATGAAGCCTTTACAAAGATATGCAGAAGACCAACAACCCGCGACAGTTACAGCAGCGGAGCAGACCATAACCCTCCCTAGTGGTCAGCACCTTAGCAAAGGCTGCTACCCCAAAAGAACCGGGCTATACCCCTACAACTCCGGCCCCCTGTGCTCCTTTCGGATAAGGTTGTCAGATAATTCCACACACCTAATTAATTGGCTAAGCCAGAGCCATATGGACTGTGGTTGCACTGTTTTCCTGGGTGGTTCTCCATATTCCAATTAAAACATATGATCTTGTTATTAACCATAAGCATCATCTTTACCATAGTCATCATGATCAACATTCATCATTTTGCAAAGATTCATTTGAACCATCCCAAGATATAGCAACTAAGCATTTCTACCCAAAATATTTATTTAAAAAGGGTTGTTCAAGCTAACGAGGATAAAATTCTAGACATGTCCTTAAAAAGGTGATTTCCCATCAAATTTATGCAATACAACAATTAAATGTAAATATTAATTAATCATGCAATTATTTAGGACAAAGAGGAATATGCAGAGGGAGAAGTCCACTTGCCTTCCTTGCTTAAACAATGAGGTTCTTCTTCTTCAAAAACTTACTCTTGATCCACTTCAACTGGCTACTCACTCGAAACCGGCATGATGTCTATGAGCACACAAGAATACATTCAATAAATAAAACAATACACCAAGCATGAAAACCTTAAAGAGAGGACAAGGTTTGACTCCAGGACTGCGAACGTAAAAACACTCGGAACTATCAGGAGACTTGGATTATATCACACAAAGCTATGTGCTTGGTATATTTTAATTTAATAAAGATGTGCATAGGTTATTTCAGAGAAATACCCTATTTAGAATTAAGCAAGTTATATTTGTATTAAAAAGACGATGTAGAACTTAGTCCAATTTAATTTATAAATATTCAAGTATGATTTATGCAAATTAAACATTTACTTCTAAAAGAAGCATGTGAAGCATCTAAACGTATATCTTTATATTTCGAGTTGAACTAATCAAATTATAACTTAAAAACACATTTATATTCATATTAATCAAGTTAACATTTAATTAAGAAAACTCGGGATAGACCTATGTTGCTTTTATTTAGAAGGCAAATTGCATAAACATTAATCAATTTAAGTTTGATTATGAAAACTGAGGTGTACATCTAATTAACTTTTAATTATAAGAAATATTTAACTAGTATTAATCATATTAACTTTCTTATGAAAACACGTGGTTAAACTCTAATTAGATTTTAATTAGAAAAGCATGTGTAAAAGGATTTAATCATATTTAATATTTAAATAAATTATAAAACAAAGAACATGTTCAACATTGGTCCTATCACGTAGTTTGAGTTGATATGAATCTAACGCAACTTGAAACGGTGGAAACGGAGCTAAAACGCAAAAGATACGGCCAAAACAAGGTTCAGGGGCTTTTCTGTGAAGAAACAGGGCTTACAGGGGCTTAACTGCAAGAAACCAGGGGCTAAAACATGATTGCGTATATAAACCAGAGGTTTATACCGTAAAAAGATAGAGCTTGGACCTCAGGTGGAAAAACTAGGAAGGACAGGGGCTTAAACAGAAGAAACAGGGACCTGTTTGAAAGGGTTTACATGGGTGGAAGGACACTTTTGTGATATTAGAAACCTCAGGGGGGTTTTCCGCAAAACAGCCGGGGAAAGGCGCGGTTGACCGGTACTGATCCAGTTGACCGGCGGCGAACACATCTGATCGTGGACGGCTGAGGTGGCGTGTAGGCGACGAGCGGCGGCGCAGACGCCGGAGACGGGCGGCGCGCGGCGGCGCTTCGCCGGAAATCTCGCCGGAGATGGCCAAAATGGCCTCCCGTGCACGGTTTTGAGCGCTGTTTGCACTTACGCAGAGCTGGGACGACGACGAACCCAACCACGGGCTCAAGGCGGCGGCTCTGGCTATGGGTGAACGGCGCCATGGCCGGCGGCGGACGGCGCACAAGTCGCACGACGGCGACGACACTGGGCGTCACGGATACGTGAGGAAGAAAGGGAGGTGGCTTCTTTACCTTGAGGTGAAGCTACGGCGAGAAGGGCCTCGGCGGAGAGGAAGCAGGGGTGAAGATCGATGACGGCGATCCGAGCTCGGGCGGCGGCGGATCTCCGGTGCGGCTCGGTCCGGTGTGGAGGAAGAAGCTCCGGGGCGCCGGGTTCTCATGTGAGCGACACGTGCGACGGCGAAGACGAAGAGGGCCCGGGGAGGAACTTCACCGGCGACAAGGACCTTCGAAGGTGGCTGGCAAAGGCCCGGCGGGGGAAACCTTCAGGCGGCGGCGTGTGCGAAGGTCAGAGGGGGGTGAGGCGCTCGGGAGAAGGAAAGGAGGTGCACAGGAAGCACGACCTTTAAAGGCTAGGGAGGAGGGGGAAAGGAACAGCCGGGGCCAATTGGCCATTGATGGCCATGGCGGCCGGCCCGGCAGTCTTGATGGCATTCAAGAGGGGGAGGGGGCTTGATAGAGAAGAAATTGAAGGGGGTTGAGGAGGGGGAGTGAAGCCGGTGCTCCACTACGCCTTAAAGAGGGGGATTGAAGGAGGGGCGGCGCGGGAGGCGGGGGTAACGGCCGGCGGCGCGCTGCTGTGCGGAGCAGAGGAGAGGAGGGGGGCCGGCTGGAGGAAGGGGGAGGACCCGACAGGTGGGGTCCACCTGTCGGTGAGAGGAGAGAGGGAGAGGAGCTGGTGGGCTGCTGGGCCGCGCAGAGAGAGGAGACTGGGCCGAGCGGGGAGCTGGGCCTGCGGGACGAAAGGGAAGGGAGAGGTTTGGGGGTTTTGTTTTTTTTTTCAAAAACCTTTTCAACATTTAAATTCTTTTCAAACCTAAACACCTTCAAATTTTTCCAAAATTTTCAAATCATTTTAAAAACTTTAAAAACTTCACACAAACACACATAAACACCATGCAACCAAAATATGATGCACAAGCACTTATTGCTTCTAAAATTATATAGAATGATATTTAAATAATTAAAAGGCCAAATTTATTTGATAAATTATTTATTCCTTAGAAAACAAAAACTAAAACACCATGTTGCTACATTATTTTAGTGATGGAAATTTAGGGTGTTACAACTGCCTGAGTGTAATAATGGATATTGTAATGGTTAACTCTTGTACGTTTGATTACAGTTATGGTATTACACTCTTTTGTCTATCGTATGTGTGTAACTTGATCCTGGCGCACATATGAGATGCATTTGGTTTCGTTCCGGAAATCGAATGTGACAAAGTGGTACCAGAGCAGTAATGACTGTAGGACGCAGCCTTAAGTTAGAATGGTCGAAATTAAGGATTCATGATCTAGAAGCCATATCATCATTCAAAATTTACTTAATTGTGTATAAAAACTAATTTATTCAGTCTTCTTTTATTTAAATGCTATCATTTTATTTTATCTATGCTGAGTCTCCTTTTTGCTTATCAGATGGCCAAAACAAAGAATACTACGCGCAAGAGCACTGGTGGCCGTGTCCCCACTGGTCAGTTGGCACCCCGCTACCCAGTGGTTGAGCCTGAGCAGCAGCCTGAGGTTCAGGTGGAGGTTCAGGTGGAGGATGAGGTTGAAGAGGATCCCGAGGAGAGGATACTCGAAGATGACGCCGAAGACCATCGTGGGATACCGCAGCTGTACGACGGCACCTACTTGGAGGTGGATGCCGATGGTGATGTGGTGATACCTCCAGCTGCCCCTGCCCCTGATGCTCCTACGTAGGATGCTGCTGGAGGAGATCCAGATGATTCTAGGGATGACAGCAGTGACAACAACAGTGGTGATAGCAGCAATGGAGATGGCAGTGATGATGGTGATAATGGCAGCAATGGCAACGACGAGACTGAAGATGCTAACAGTGCTGCGAATATTAATCAGTTGGATGAAGACCCTCGCTTCCATGGAGCGACATATGACTATCACTATGCTGAAGAGGTTGAGGGACAGTTTGTGGTCTTGTTGGAGGAGACCCTGCAGTATCTTGACTTCACAGCAAGGCCCCTCTATGTCACCAAGCACTACACGGAGCCTGGGATGGAGGATTACTACACCACGGAGGTTCACGTTCGTGTGCCACTTCGTGGAGGTGTCGGGCACCGTGTTCATTCTTCACACTTCAGCTCAGCTCCTATGACAGTGGAGGCCGCTTCGGTGAACGACGCAGCGAGGAGGGCCCTGTGGTCCATCAGTAACAGATATCGGGAGCAGCTGCATGAGTCTGACTTTCGCCACGTCCTTAGCCGTCCTCGAGCCAGCGCGAACACTGTTGTTCCCATGGGGAATAACAGAGATGGTCGCGTGGACATCCTGGCCCGTGTTGCTTCAGTACTCAACACGGACTTGGAAGGTTCATACGATGAGGTGGATCGTCTCCATGATCAGCTCCAGAGGGCACAAGCTCGGATCGCACAGCTAGAAGCACAAGTTGCTGGGCGACGTCCTCCAGAGGAAGAAGCACCTTTCTGTCCTCCGGAGTCTCCGCCTCGCAAGAGGACCCGCTATGGTACCGATGAGGCTACTACCAGCGTGCGGCATGAGTAGAGTTTAGAAGACCTACCTTTTACCTTGTCATCGATAGAACGTTCCTGTGAGGACGATTCTTGTAATAATGTTTGTTGCTTGAAAACTTGGTTATTTCGTTTCTTTGTTTGAGTGTGTTGTTTTGTGAAGTGATGGCCACGAAGCAACGAGAACAAAATCATTTAGTTAATAAAGGGTTGGTTTGTCCTTATCTGTGATGTTTCTATATCAAGTTTGGATGATACAAAATCTGTTCACGCAGCTCTTTGACTGAGCAGTCAAGATTGAATTTTATCTTGAGCTACAGAACTCCGTTTGATGTGAAACTAGTTGGGTTAGATCACAAATTTTATGAGTAAATTTTTGGTAATTTTCAGCAGTAATGAATAAGTATTCACGGAGTTGTGAACAAAACTTGGGGGATGTCAGAAACTGTAAAACTTTGCTGACACAGTGATCTTGTTTATTTTATATCTCAAGTTATATATCTCCAATTGAGATGAAACCAGTTGGGTTGGCTTTGAAATTTCATACTGCATATGTTGATTAATTTTCATAATTTTTGGACAATGTCACTGAGAGTTACATGTGATTTATTGAGGCTAACAGAATCTGTTCAAGTTAAAATTCAAGCATCCCTATCCATTGAGTTTACTCTTCATGTGTCACTTGTGCTTACCTGAAATACATTTCTCTAACAATCAGATGGTACAAACCAGGTCAGGAGGAGGTCAAGACGTTCCGCCAGTGATTCGTGCTCATATAGCTAACCAACAAGCTCAAGCACCACCACCTCCACCCCTACTTAATCAAATGGATCCGGCTATGCTGCAGTTCATCACCGCCCAAACCCAGCTGTTGCAGAACCTCACTGCTACAGTCCAAAACCTTCAAGCTCAACAAAACCAGCCAGCACCACCTCCCCCACCTCACCCACAGTCGAGGGACAAACATAAGGATTTCATGAGCCACAACCCACCCACCTACTCTCATTCAACTGATCCGCTGGATGCTGATGATTGGTTGAAGACAATTACCAAGAAACTTGAGATTGTTCAATGCACTGACAGAGAAATGGTCCTGTATGCTGCTGGCAGACTGACAGGGCAGGCTGGTGATTGGTGGGATGCATATTCAACTGCACATCCTAACAGGAACAACATTACTTGGCAGGAATTCCAGGACAATTTCCGTACCTATCACATTCCTTCGGGAGTGATCAAGCTTAAGCAGAAGGAATTTCTGGCACTGAAGCAAGGGAATATGTCTGTCACTGAGTATCTTGACAAGTTCACTCATCTGTCTCGTTATGCTCCGGATGAGGTCAACACAGATCCCAAGAGGCAGGAAAGGTTTCTGGATGGCTTGATTGGGCCACTCAACTATCAGCTACAAAGCCATACATTCCCAGATTTCCAGACACTGCTGAATAAAGCTATTGGACTGGAGAGTAAGAGGAAGGAACTGGGCGAGCAGAAATGCAAGTTCCAGTCTCATGGGCAATCTAGCAGTAATACTCGTCCTCACTACAGTTCACAGCAAGGCTCATCTCATTATCGTTCTGGTGGTCAAGGAGGGAAATATCCTCAGAATTTGCAGTTGCAGCGTTCGTTTCAACCACAACGCTTCAACCCTCAGACACCACGAACTCCTACTCCTAAGCAGAATCGCTCTAACAATGGCTCTGGGGCACCTGTCAGAAACACCACTCCTGTTCAGCCTGGTGGATATTTCAAGTGTGGAGAGCTGGGACATTATTCTAACAATTGTCCCAAGAGAGGAATGTAGACTCCCCAGAAGGATAATGGCTAGAGGCATAGACAGTCATCTTCTCAGCCTCGCACTCCACAAGCTCCTAACAAGAGAGGCCAGCAAAACTATATGCGTGGCCGAGTGAATCATGTATCTGTGGAGCAAGCCCAGAATGACTCCGGCGTGGTACTGGGTACGTTTCCCGTCAACTCTATACCTGCTACAGTTTTATTCGATTCGGGGGCATCACATTCATTTGTAACTGATCAATTTGTGGAAAAACATAACATATCTATGAGTCCTATGAAGACACCTTTGCTAGTTAGTTCCCCGGGAGGTGAAATGAAAACTGGTCGTATTTGCCCACAAGTGAATATTAATATCATGGGAGTAGACTTCCTGGCTAACCTAGTGGTCTTAAAGTCATGGGGAATAGATGTGATTCTAGGTATGGATTGGTTACAGAAATATGATGGAATTATTCAGTGCCGAAAGAAGTCAGTATTGTTAACCAGTCCACAAGGAGAAAGAATAGAATATGTGGGTACCCCATCATCCAATAGTGGCACTGTGAATTCAGTTGAAGGCAAGGCTTTGGAAGATATAAAAGTAGTAAATGAATATCCTGATGTGTTTCCAGATGATTTGCCAGGTATGCCACCTGACCGTGACATTGAATTCAGTATTGAACTTATACCTGGTACTGCTCCTATATCAAAAAGACCATATAGAATGGATGTTAAAGATTTAGCTGAACTAAAGAAACAAATAGAGGAATTACTCAGTAAAGGGTTTATCCGTCCTAGTTCTTCACCATGGGGAGCTCCCACACTCTTCGTGGATAAAAAGGATGGGTCTAGGAGGTTATGTATAGATTATCGATCTCTTAATGAAGTCACTATCAAGAACAAATACCCTTTACCCCGGATCGAGGATTTGTTCGATCAGATGAGAAGAGCAAAAGTTTTCTCCAAGATAGATCTCCGATCAGGTTACCATCAGTTGAAAATCCGACTGGAGAATATTCCAAAGACAACATTTACGTCTAGGTATGGGTTGTATGAGTTCACTGTGATGTCATTTGGCTTGACCAATGCTCCAGCATACTTCATGTACTTGATGAATAAAGTGTTTATGGAGTATCTTGATAAGTTCGTCGTGGTATTCATTGATGATATTCTGGTGTTTTCTCGGAGTGAGGAAGAACATGAAGAGCACCTGAGACTTGTATTGCAGAAGCTTCAGGAACATCAACTGTATGCCAAATTTAGCAAGTGTGATTTCTGGTTAAAGGAGGTCTCTTTTCTCGGACACATTATCACTGATGGAGGGATTGCAGTGGATCCAAGCAAAGTTCGGGATGTGTTGAACTGGAGTCCGCCTAAGAATGTACCAGAGATCAGAAGTTTTCTTGGACTTGCAGGATACTATCGTAGATTTATCGAGGGATTCTCGAAGATTGTGAAACCCCTTACAACTTTACTAGAGAAAGGTAAAGAGTTTAAATGGGGTGACAAGTGTCAAGCTAGTTTTGAGGAATTGAAGAAAAGATTGACCACAGCTCCTGTGTTGATAATGCCGGATATACACAAAGGGTTTGATGTGTATTGCGATGCTTCTCGGCAAGATTTAGGTTGTGTGTTGATGCAGGAAGGAAAGGTCGTAGCATATGCTTCGAGACAGTTAAGGAAACATGAGTAGAACTATCCTACTCATGATCTCGAGTTAGCTGCAGTTGTGCATGCTCTCAAAATCTGGAGGCATTATATGATTGGGAATAAGTGTCAGATTTTCACCGATCATAAGAGTCTGAAGTACATCTTTACACAGAAGGATCTTAATCTAAGGCAACGAAGATGGTTAGAATTAATCAAGGATTATGATCTGGATATTCAGTATCACCCTGGTAAAGCAAATGTTGTAGCAGACGCATTGAGTCGGAAGAATCAGGCAAATATGCTGATAGGTCGTTTGATGCCTCAGGAGTTATGTTGGGAAATGGCACAGCTTGATTTGGGAATAGTTGCTCAGAATGAAACTTTAACGTTGGAAATTGAGTCGACACTTGAGCAGGAGATTAGAAAAGGGCAATTAACAGATGCAAAGATTATGGAATACAAGAAATTGATAAAGTTGAGTAAAGTTCCAGAATTCAGGGAAGATGAACAAGGAACTGTGTGGTTCAAGAACATAATTTGTGTACCTGAGATTAAAGAGCTGCGAGAAACCATATTGAAGAAAGCACACGATTCAGCTTATTCAATTCATCCTGGAAGTACTAAGATGTACCAAGATTTAAAACAAAGGTACTGGTGGTATGGGATGAAAAAGGATGTAGCAGCTCATGTAGCTTTGTGTGACACATGTCAAAGAGTCAAAGCTGAGTATCAAAGACCAGCAGGGTTGCTTCAACCTTTGAAGATACCTGAGTGGAAATGGGAAGAGGTTGGCATGGATTTCATTGTGGGTCTACCACGTACTCGTGATGGGTATGACTCTATATGGGTTGTTGTGGATCGGTTAACCAAGGTAGCACACTTCATACCAGTGAAGACGACATATACTGGAGTCAAGTTGGCTGAGTTATATAATTCAAGAATAGTGTGTTTACATGGAGTTCTGAAGAAGATAGTGTCAGATCGAGGCACTCAGTTCACTTCACAGTTTTGGCAGAAGTTACATGAATCGATGGACACAAAGTTAAATTTCAGTTCAGCATATCACCCTCAAATGGATGGACAAACAGAAAGAACAAATCAGATCCTTGAGGATATGTTAAGAGCTTGTGCTTTGAAGCATGGAGGTAGCTGGGATAAAAGTTTGCCTTATGCAGAGTTTGCTTATAATAACAGCTATCAGTCTAGCATTAAGATGGCTCCTTTTGAAGCTTTGTATGGAAGAAAGTGCAGAACACCTTTGTTTTGGAATCAGACTGGAGAGAGTCAACTCTTTGGACCAGATAGTATAAGAGAAGCAGAAAGGCAGGTTGAGATAATTCGAGAAAATCTCAAAGCTGCGCAATCACGACAAAAGAGTTATGCTGATCCTCGTAGAAGAGAGGTGATATTGGAAGTGGGTGACTATGCATATCTTAGAGTGTCACCTATCCGAGGTCTGCGAAGGTTTAATGTCAGAGGGAAGTTGTCACCTCGTTTTATTGGACCTTTTAAGATCTTGGAAAGGAGAGGAGAAGTAGCTTATCAGTTGGAACTGCCAGCACAGTTGTCAGGAGTACATGATGTGTTTCATGTATCACAGTTAAAGAAGTGCACAAGTGAGGTCAGAATAGAACCAGTACAACTAGAAGACATTGAGATGGAGAAAGATTTGACTTATAAAGAATATCCTGTCAAAATCTTGGATACCTCAGAAAGGGTTACTCGGAGCAAAGTCATCAGAATGTGTAAAGTACAGTGGAGTCACCATACTGAGGAAGAGGCAACCTGGGAAAGAGAGGATGAACTCATGGAAGACTTTCCTCAGCTGTTCTCTAATCCTTCTGAATCTCGGGACGAGATTCTCTTTAAGGGGGTAAGATTTGTAACACCCTAAAATTCCATCACTAAAATTTGCTTAAGCAACATAGGGTTTTTGGATTAGTCTTAAGGACTTAATTAATTTACTAATTAATTTGAGCTCTAAAGTAAATAAATTTAATTTAATTAATTTAGAGACAACAAGTGCTTGTGCATCATTATTTGGCTTTGCATGGGTTTAAGAGTGTTGTTGTGAAGTTTTAAAAGTTTGTAAAATTATTTGAAAGTTTGAAAAGTTTGATTTTGATTTGAGGTTGAAAAGGTTTGAATAAAAGAGTTTGAAAAAGAAAAAAAACAAACCCTCTCTCCTTCCTCCCTTTCGGCCCGTCCCGGCCCAACTCCCGTCGCGGCCCGCTCAACCCTTACCCTCTCCCTTCTCTCTCTGCCAGGCGGGGCCCGCCTGTCGGCACCTCCTTCAACCTCTCGATCCCATCCCCTGCTTCACCGCTGTGACGGCCGCCTCTTTGCCCCGCGCTTTCTCGCCTCCCCCTTCCAAATCCAGAGCCGCAATCAAGATTAATTAATCCCGCGGACCACGACTCCATCATTTCCCTTCCGTTTCCTCCTCTTTCTTGCCTTCTTTACGCCCGGGTGAGCCGCTGGCTATCAATGGCAAGTACGCCGGCCACCGCTCCCCCTTTCCGCTTCCTCTTCCCCTCTCTGTCCATATATAAGGCCGTGCTCGAGCTCTCGCCCCTTCCTTTGCTCAGACGCACCCTGCATTGCTCCCTCATCTCCACACACGCGCAGCCACCCAAGCATTTCTCCGCCGCCCCTGTTCTTCGCCGCCGCCGGGGAAAAACGTCGACGGTGAAGTGCCGGCCTTCTCCCTTCTTCTTCTCTGTGAACGAGGCTCACCGAGCTCTTCCTCTCTTTGCTTCAGGGGTACATCTCCGTCACGGGGTTGAGCCGCGCCTTGTCCTCGTCCGCCGGAGCGCCGCCCGAATTTGCCGTCGTCACCGAACTTCTTCATCAGCGCTTCTCCTTCGACCGTGTGCTCGCTCGTTTCGTCTCTGCGTGGTGAGCATTTCCGCATCTCCTTTTTCCCTCTTTTTTCAGGCACCGCAGCCCCGGCACAGGCTCGTCGGAGTTGCCGCTCCGCCCCCTTCTGGCGCCGGCCGTCGTGCTGGCCCGAGCCCCCCTCCAGAAGCCCTGGCCGAGTGCGCGAGCTCCCCCGCAGCACCTGCTTGTGCACGAAATGGTGGCCGGGAACGCTCTCCCGAGTCAACGCCGGCGAGGCGCCGCCGCGCACCACTGCTCTCCGGCGAACCTCGCCGCCACGTCGCGCACGCACGCCACCACAGTCGTTGGATCTCAGATCGACGGCTCAGATCCAGCCAGACCCCGGGTCAATCTTCAGCGTAACGGTCAGCGCTGGCGATTTTGTTTAAGAGACCCTACTCTTTCATAGATTTGCAAGCCGGTCCTTCCACCATCAAAGATCCTTTCAATCAGGTCCTTCCTTTTACGGTTTAGCCCCTGACTTCTCTGGAATATAGCACCCGAGGTCATTTTCACTCTTTTTCACATATGAACCCCTCTGTTTATATGTATATTTATGTTTCAAGTCCCTGGTTTCTTTCAAATAAGCCCAGTAAGCCTAGTTTTCTTACAGAAAAGTCCCTGTGTTTTGTTTTAATTACAACTTTCATGTTTTAGCTCTGTTTTTCGCGTATAATATATCGAAATGATCGTATCAGCGAGTAGAACCCTTTTATCAGCGTGTTCTTAGCATATAGTACTGTTTGGTGTACTATTTTATTTATTTATTGTATGTTCATGCTTGTGCGTAGATATCGTGCCTGTTTCAACTGAGCACCCTGTCGGAGAAGATCAAGAAGAGCCTTTCTTCGAAGAAGAGGATCCTCAGTCTGTAGAGGAAGGCAAGTGGATTCTCCCTCTGCATATTCTACTTTGTCCTACATCACTTGCATAATAACTAAATTTACATTTAAATGTTGTTATGCATAAACTTGATGGGAAATCACCTTTTTAAGGACATGACTAGAACTTTACCCCTGTCACCTTGATCATCCCTTTTTAATAAATGTTTTGGGGTAGATGAATGCTTAGTTGCTATACATGGGTTGGTTACAAGTGGTTTTATGATAAAGACTTTCATGTTTATGAAATGTTGGATATGTTTAAAGACAAGATCATATGATTTAATTGGAACATGGAGAACCACCCAAGAAAACAGTACAACCACAGTCCATATGGCTCTGGCTTAGCCAATTAATTAGGTGTGTGAATGAACTGGTGACTTTATCCGAAAGGGGCAGAGGGGGACCGGGGCTGTAGGGGTATAGCCCGGTTCTTTTGGGGTAGCAACCTTTGTTAAGGTGCTGACCATTAGGGAGGGTTATGGTCCGCCCTGGTCTGTAACTATGCGGGTCATTGGTCTTTTGCATGCCTTTGTAAAGGCTTCGTAGTGAACCCCTAGCCACTCACCTCGGCAGTGTTTAAGGGTCTAGCTAACCCGGGCAACATGGGGAACACGAGCTGTGGGTAAAGTGTACAACCTCTGCAGAGTTAAAACTGATCGATCAGCCGTGCTCACGGTCAAGAGCGGCTTGGACCCTCACATGATAATTGAACTTAAAGATGAATTCAAATTGTGGTTCCTTATGGTTTTGAGATATGGTTACAAATGTTTAATCTTTGGGGTTGGTATAAACTTACATCTAGTAATAGGCTTGCTAATAAAACTTGACCAACATTAAAATGCTAACCGCTGCAAAACCTTAGCCTATCCTTGATAGCTTTGCATGTTTTCCCCCACTTGCTGAGCTCCAATCATAAGAGTGCTCACTCTTGCTTACCGCTGTTCAGATGAGAACAACGGTGAGGAATACTGGAGCGACTTTGAGGAGTTCTGAGGCATGCGATCCCCCTGTCATGTGCCTGTGGAAGCTGAAGATGAAGTAATCCGTTTAGTTATCGTTTGTTTTATTGGACCTTCGTGTCCACTGCCTGAGTGTAAGAATGGATATTGTAATGATTAACTCTTGTACGTTTGATTACAGTTATGGTATTACACTCTTTTGTCTATCGTATGTGTGTAACTTGATCCTGGCGCACATATGAGAAGCATTTGGTTTTGTTTCGGAAATCGGATGTGACACAAGCCTCCTGCTCAAACATGTTCACAAGCTCTTCGCCAGCAAGAGCAACCCCTAGGCGGATTGGGTGCGCCGCTGGTACAACGAAAGTCTCGCAGATGAAGACACATCGTGCTGGCGCATACTCAAAGCTCTGACTCCCCCTTTACCGCAGCATCACCGTGGTGGAGTTCGAGAACAGCGAGACCACATCCTTCTGGCACGACCACTGGGCGGAGGTGGGCGTGCTCCGCGAAGCACTCCCTTCTCTCTACTCGCACTGCCTCCACGGGACACCACGGTCTCCGAGGTGGTGGCCGCCGGTGGCCTCGATGGCAACCTCCAACCTCGGCTTTCCACCGCGGCGGCGGGGGAACTCGAGCTGCTAACCGCTGTTGTCGCCACCGTGGAGCTTGGGGACCTGCCCGACAGTCGGCGGCTCCCCGGCCCCAACCGCGGCGCGCCCCACGCCACCAACTTCTACAACGCCCTTCACGTCCCCGCCACTGCGCCCCCGCCGATGGCCGAGCTCAACTGGGACTCCCTCGCCTCCGAAGAAGGTGCAAATTTTCTTCTGGATCCTCCGCCACGACCGGGTATGCACGCGGGACTCCTTACACCGCCACGGCGCGCTCGACTCCCCGGACTGCCTATTCTGCCCCGGAGTGTCGGAGTGCGCAGCCCACCTGTTTGCCTCCTGCCCTCTCAAGCGCCGCCGCTCACCCCACTGGACTGCACCGCGGTCATCGCCGCGAGCTTCCAAGGCTCGTCGGCGACGATCGGGCACACGGCGGCCCTCTGTCGTGCTGTGGGCGTTGTGGAAGTCCAGGAACATTATGGTGTTTGACTCCGTCCAACTCAATCTTGGGGGCATTGCTTCGCTGATTAGTGGACACGCCAGTCTTTGGATCTGCCGTGCCCCCCGAAGCTCGACACTGCCCCCCTCACGTCCTGGTGCCGCCATGTTCTTGATGTAATATAGACCTTAAGCTCCTCCGGCTCCTTCTCCACTCCCCCTGTTCCTTCTCCACTCCCCCTGTTCCTACCTAACTTCGTGCCCTTGTACTTGCTCGTGTAAAACTCCCGAACTTGTTCGTTTTTTGGAATGAATTTAGTTTAGGTGGGCTCTTTGCCCCCCGTTGCTTCTTAAAAAAAATAATGAACTGAATGGCTCGAGGATTCAGAACAATGACCGGCCGCAAGCCAGACTCTGGAGGCTCAGATCTTGAGTTGTATTGCTCGAAAGCCAAAAGTTCAAATGAATTGGTTGGAGCACTATGATTCCTCTACAACTTTTCTTAAAGGTTTCAGATGCTTTGGAGTTGGGACCTTTGGAAAAATCATCGAAGAACAGTGGAGGGTTTTAAGCAAAACGTGGTTCAGTTACCGCTACGGACAGCTGCTCGCATGCCTGATGGAAATGCAGGGACAGACTAATCTTTACTGTTCCACAGAACTCAGACTGCATCTGTTCCTTTGCAGATCTAGGACTGCATTGTGTCACTGTGCGTTGCTGCTGGTGTGGAGCTATACTGGCAGTGATGTAGAAAGCCTTTTATTTTGTACTTCCACATATTTTGAATTTCCTTACTTCCTTGGGACCGAGGGAGTAGCAAACAATCACTCACCAAATTTATTGGCTTTATTCAATTTATATAACTATTATTAACCATCAATTCCACTTATATTGCCTGCCAATTTCTTCTGTAATATGAAGATGCATATTCATGTGTTATCAACAAAAAATGATCAAAGAAAAGAAAAATTAATAACTACGTTTTACTGCTTTCAACAGATGGAAATTACGATTACTGCATAAGTGCATATATAGATTTCATGCAGAAGCCCGCTCTGAGCTTACAATTCAATAGGGCCGCTTGGGTTTTAGTTGGCTCCTGCCTTGGCTGAGCCGGAGGTCAAATAAAGTGAGTAATTCTGGTTGTTCGAAAAACAACGTTCCCATCCGTTTCGATTTATGAATTGGTGGTTTCTGTTGCTACTGGTTAGATGAGCTGGAGCCTGGAGATGGGCGCAATCCGCAATGCCTCACCTATATAGCTATATGTCGACCAAGCTCCCATCCAGTTCAAATTATGAACTAAATAAGATGCCAAAAATAGTATTTTAATGAATGAATCCACCGCCGGGATTGGAAACTCTGGTTAGAAGAACAGGTAATGGAAATTCACACAAAGCAGCATCTCAGTAAAAACAGTCAATATAACCGCCGAGCTTTGCAAACATAAGTAATATACAAAGTTTCCGCGAGAATAATAACAAATACCGAAACTTAGACCGTGCTTAAGGGTGCGTTTGGCACGGCTGTGGCTGTGGCAGCTCCGGCTGTGTCGGTGGAGCAGATTCTCTGGTGAATCTGAAACCGTTTCAGAGAAATGTTTGGCAAAACAGTTTCTTCTGGCTGTGTAAGGTGGATAAAGAAGTGAAATGTCCACAATACCCTTTTCTTTTCTTTTTTATTTAATTCTTTTTTCTCTCATATTTTTCCTTTTCTTTTTTATTTTTCTCTTCACATTTTTTTTTATTTTCTCCCTTATCCCTTTCCTACTCCACCGTTCACGCCCTGGCCTATCCATTCGGCGGCCTCAAGTCCTCAACGACTCCGCACAGCCGCACGAAAGCCGTCGTCGCCGATCTCCAACTCCACCACGACCACGCTGCGCCACCGCGAGCCGCCGGTGCCGCGTCCTCCATCCGTGCTCTCCACCTCCTTCCCCAGGCTCCGCTGCACACCCGGCCGGATCCGTGCCTCCCCAAGCTCCCGACTCCGCTGCACTCCCCAAGCTCCGCGCGGCCCGACCGTCTCCGCCGTGCCTGCTGGTCGCGCGCGCGCCGCCGTGGTCCGGCCGCGAGCTTCGCGCCCGCCGGCCGCGGTACGGCCGTCTCCGCTGCGCTCGCTGGTTCCCCTCGGGCCGTGCCGTCTGCACCTCGTCGCGCCCGCCGGCCACCTCCAGCCACCTCCACCGTGCCGCACCGCCGGAGTTCGACCACGACTCCTTCTCCACGGCGCGGTGTCCTCCTCCTCCACGGCCCGGTCGCGCACGTGAGATCCGGCGGCCGCGACTCCTACTCCGGCTCCTCCACCACGGCGTGGCGTCCTCCTCCTCCTCCCTGGCATGGTCGTGGCGTCCGGCGGCCACTGCACCAGCGAGCCACCCGTGGGCCCCCCGAGGGCAAAGGTTGGAAAGTGGGGGGCGGAGCTGCGGGGGCAGCCGGCGAAGCTGCCTTTTTCAGCTTCCCCTCTACCGAACCAAGCTAGAGAGCGGTTTTCCGGGTGATTCTGCAGCGAAGCTGTTTTTTTTACCTCTTTGGCACATCTTCGTCCACAACAGCTTCCTAAGCTGTTGGGGAAGCTGTGCCAAACGGACCCTAAGGGTGCCTTTGGCACAGCTGCGCGAGCAGCTTCGGCAGCTGTTTCGCACACAGCTGTGCCAAACGGACACCAAAATCAGCTTCCCCAGCAAATCGATTCCCAGCATCCCGCGATTCCCGCTCTCTAGAGCGGTTTGGCCGGGGCGAAGCTGCAAAAGGGCAGCTTCGCCCGCTTCGCCCGTCCAGTTGCCGAGCCTGCCCCCAGTGGGGCCCGCAGGGAGGTGGAGGTCGCGAGCAGGGCGAGGCAGAGGCCGCCGGCTCGCTGCAGGGAGGAGGAGGCCACCGGCGGGCTGGGGGCGGAGGAGGCCGCCGCGAGGTAGAGGTAGGTCGCCGGCGAGGTAGAGGTAGGCCCCGGCCGCCGCCGCTAGCACCGTCTAGATCCCCCGCGAGGACGCCGCCGGGGAGGGGACGGAGGGCTGCCGGCGTGTGGATCCCGGCGGCGCAGAGCCGGACCTCGGCAGGCCGGGTGGAGGTCGCGGGAGTTGGCGGGGGAGGCGGCCGGCGCAGCTGGCGGGGGCAGGCGTCGGCGAGGAGGATCGGAGGCCGGCGCAGCTGGCGGGGGCAGGCGCCGGCGCATCCCGCGATGCGTGCGAGGCTGGGGGCGGCGGGTGGAAGAAAAGAGATAAGGATAAGGTGTGAGAGAGAGAGGGGGGAAAGAAAAGGGAGAAAAAAAAGGGAGGGGAAAAGGAAAAAATAATAGGAAAGAAAAAAAGGAAATAGAAAAAAAGAAATGAGGGGAGGGTATTACGGGTATTTCATCCTCTTATCCAGGTGACACAGCCAGGAGAAGCTGTTTTTGCCAAACGTTACTCTGAAACGGTTTCAGCTTCACCCCCAAATCCGATTCACCAGCACAGCCACAGCCGAAGCTGCCACAGCCACAGGCACAGCCGTGCCAAACGCACCCTAAGTATGTGGTCTAGAAAAACACATCGTCTAACTGTGAATGAAACTAAAACAGGAAGATGTTGGGCAGCACGAGAGCCTCATCTTGTACACTATCACATTGGTACAAATCTCATTCTTCCTCTCTTAACACATCAGAAACTTTGCGTGCAATAGGTGCGGATATCTTTTTCCGCAATAAAATCTTCATCATTGTCATCTTCTGTAACTTCATCATCGTCATCATCTGAGCTGAGCTTAGAATAAATAGCTGTGGCGCCGGTCATCTTATCAGCATACCACTTCACAAGGTCAATGTCTCTGTCAGGATCAAAAAACCTGTAGTCCACGTCAATTGTATTTGGGTAATCAAAGCCATCCTTAGTTTCATCCGTCTTGTGTGGATGCCCACCAAAGTGCCGCTCACCATTTGGATGATTGATTTTTCTCTTACCCATCACACAAGCATAGCAATTATCTGTGTATGTGCACAAGCAGGATTAGAGATAGAATCTGCAACTGAAATACGCCAAGTAAAAAGCATATAACAATGAAAATCATACACTTTGCAAACAAATGAATCTCTGGTTGGGACATTTTCTACATTAAAACAGACAACTTCCAATGCATACGATGTAAATCCCAAAATCTTTTGCTCAAAAGTAAAGAACAGAGTCAAGAGCTTCAAGTTAGCCACTACTGCTGTACAACAACAACTTAGCCTTTTGTCCCAAGCAAGTTTAGCCACTACTGCTGTGATGCATTTAAATCAGCCAAAACCTGTCATAATTTCTTTTCTGCAGAACCCTTTTGCTTGTTCTGTCACTAAGCAAGAACCAGAAGAAGATTTAATCTACCAACCTATAAGGTGTTACTATATGAAGAGTATTCAAGCTGTGAATAGAGAAATAGAAGAAAGAAATAAGGAACTCATAAAGGCTTCTAGGTTACCAGGATTAACTAGCATGAACAGAATATGCAGCCTAACCTCGGATCCGCTAGCTAATGACTACTAATCATACAGGAAGGTTAGAATTATAACAGGAGCCACCCTGTTAATGCATTAGCCATGCTCACAAGCAAGGTTGCTTGACATATTCTCACAGATGACGCTCAACTTTGGTAAATGAATGGTGAAAAGCGATGCGAGATCAAAAACATACCACCATGGCTTGGCGATCCATGTGCGTGTACCAGCATGCAGCACAAGGTGATGTCCTCTTCAGAACAGTTTGTTAGAGGCGGATTATGAGCTTCAGCAAAAAATGCACAGGAATCTGACTTTGGTTTTGTTTACCCTTTCGCCAGGCCATGAAATTGATGTGGAAA
This sequence comes from Cenchrus fungigraminus, assembly GCA_036936925.1. NCBI lineage: Eukaryota > Viridiplantae > Streptophyta > Magnoliopsida > Poales > Poaceae > Cenchrus > Cenchrus fungigraminus. The sequence continues at coordinate 134,036,892 of CM072777.1, forward strand.
TATCGGTCCAGTGGCCAATCCCTAACGTGCAGGATGTTTTGGCCATAGGTCGTATGAAGGCGGTAACGTGCCCCGGTTTGGCGAGCAAACTTGCGCAGCGCAGCATCTGCTATGTCAAGCAGGGTTTGGCACCATATCCTCCAGCAATTCCTCCTCTCTGCGATGATCCGGCCAATCCTTACGCTCACCTCTGGAGGGCAAGGCCACGGCTGCACCTCATTTGGTAGTGGGAGAGGCTGCAGCAAGGCGGAGAGGCGCAGCATGTCATGCGAGAAGAGCCTGCGCTTGCCAGCGAGCAGAGAGAGCACATCGCGCTCCACACCTGGCAGCACTGAAGTGGTGAAGAGCGCAAGGGCGGCAGGTTTTGGGTGCCGCGCCGCCTGGGCAGCAACCTCGAAAGGCACGGCTTTCAATTCCATGCGGCCGAACGACGCGGCCCCGCGTGCGGAAGCGGCGGCGCCATAGAGGGTGGCATGGGAGAGGCTGAGGTGCCAGAGGGCGTCGTCGTGGGAAAGAGCAGAGCAGTGGTGGCAGAGGTAGGCAACCAATCCGTCGAGAGAGCGGTGGGCAAGGCGGGTTATGCCCTCGGTGGTGGTGACGTCGACATCGATGGGGTCGTCGGAGTCGGCCGCGCGGAAGGGGAAGGCGGCGGCGTACCAGACGGAGTTGACGATGATGTTGAAGACGGGGTGGAGTGGACCGTAGCAGTGCCCGCCGACGAGTAATCCGCGCGCGAGGATGGTCCTGAGCTCGGCGGCGGGCAGCCGGGAGATGGCATCGATGTAGTAGCCGCGGATGAGGCCCAGCAGGAACGGCCGCACAGCCCGGGCATCTTGTGTCCTCCGCAGATCCGGCTTTTCCTCGGCGGCCTGCTGCTGCAGATTCGAAGAAGGGATTTTGCGCTGGGCGGTGCGGTCGGAGGATGAGGAGCCGGACGACTGGGGAGAGGAGGATGAGGAAACGGACGACTGGGGGGAGGAGGAATCGATGGCCTCCGAATCGAGCTTAGCGCGGAGGTGGCGGCGGCGGCGGCTACGGTGACGCCGGCCAGCCATGCCGCTTTAAGCCTTGCCCTCCTCGCCGGCGGTGGGGAACGGAGGGGATTGCGTTGCGGAGCCGCTGTTGGCGGGATTGAGTGTAAAGATGGCAACGGGGCACGAAATATCCGCGTACCCGCGGATACCAAACCCGATGGGCGCGGATGCGGGTCTGGGTCTGTGCCCGCGGGCACGGGCGCGGATGCTACCCTAAACCCAACGGATATCTGCTAACGGATTCGAAAATATACTATCCGCACCCGCAAATCTGCTAAACCCGTTAAGAGACTACTGACATGTGGACCCAGTAGTTTAAAGTATATATACAGATTTCTAGGGTTTCCACTCATTCCCAATCCCTCCACCTCAGTTCCTCACCCGGCGCCGCCCCTCAGTCTGTGAGTTCTCGATCCAGAATTCAGATCGAGATTCGAGAGTCCCTCACCCGGCGGCCGGCGCCGCCCCTCAGTCCGTGACCTACACCTACGTCGCGCCGCCACCGGCCCACCGCCCGGGCGCTCGGCGGCCCGACCCCCGGCCCTCCCCTCCGTTTCCTTGCCTGCGCCGCCGGCCTCCCTCTCCCTTTCCTTGCCTGCACCGCCGGCCCGTCGCCCTCCCTCTCTCGTCGGCCGCCGCGTGCCTGCAGCCTGACGGCGTAGGCCGTAGGGACAGGACTCCCTACCGAATCCCCCATCCAAGGTATGGTTCTCAATTCTCAAATCTCAATAGTCAGTAGTCAGTACTTTTGTTTGTTCATGGTACTGCTGAATCCCCCATTCAGTGGCTAATTTTTCATGCCGAATCCCTCTACGATGTTGTACTGTTGTTTGTTCCCGAATAAGAAGATCATGCTTTTTAATTATGCCTACTTGTTAATTGTTATGCAGCTGCTATGGCTAGTAGCTCTCAAGTTCCGGCCTCCCAAGCATCTGGTGCAGCTGTGGTTGCCGCTAGTACCGAGGGAGAGGGAGATGATGTTGTGGTCGTATCAAATGGGGAAGAGGGACAAGGACAAGATGGTCGAAAGAGGAAGCTGAGATCAGCAGTGTGGAAAGATTTTGGATTAGTGAATGATGATGGAGTTTCGAAGGCCAAATGCAATCACTGTGGTAGGAAACTTTCTGCTATTTCAAGGAACGGTACTACCCATCTTAAAACCCATCTGAAATCCTGTCCGTACTATAACAAGAAGCCAGGAGATAAAATTCAAACTAATTTGAGGTTTGGAACAACTGAAAAGGGGACAGTAGCTGTAGAGAATTATGTATTTGATCAAGAAGTAGCTAGAAAAGCTCTTTATTCAATGATTGTACTGCATGAGTACCCACTGTCCATTGTTGATCATCATGGGTTTAGAAAGTTTGTTAGTTCACTCCAGCCAATGTTTAAGATGGGAACTAGAAATACTATTAGGCGGGACATCTGGCACTTCTATGAGGGTGAGAAAAGGAAAGCTAGAATATATTTGCAGAGGACTAGTTGCCGGGTTGCTGTAACAACAGACCTTTGGACAGCTGATAATCAAAAAAGAGGATATATGGCAGTCACTGGACATTTTATTGATGACTCATGGACGCTTAAAAGCTGCATTTTGAGGTGATTATCTAATTTGCCTTGAATTGTTGCTTCCTGTCCAGATCTGAATTTTTTTTGGAATTATGAACTGTGTAGCTAATTTATTGTATTATTATGTGCAGGTTTATGTATGTGCCATGCCCCCATACTGCTGAAGTCATCTGTGATGCATTGCACAAGTGCCTCCAAAGTTGGGATATTGATCGGAGGATATCAACTGTGACCCTTGACAATTGCAGCACAAATGATAGCATGGTTGGCTTAATGGAGACAAGGCTTGGTGCAACAAATATGCTATTGAAAGGAAAGTGGCTGCATATGCGGTGCTGTGCACACATTCTCAACCTCATTGTCAAAGATGGTTTGGATATCATTGGAACTGCGGTCTCAGCCATCCGAGAAAGTATTGCTTATTGGGTTGCTACACCAAAGAGGTATGAAAAGTTCGAGAAAACAGCTCTAGATGAAAATGTTGAATTGGGTAAAAAGTTACAACTAGATTGCAAAACTAGATGGAACTCTACCTATATCATGCTTGGTATTGCTATACCTTATAGGAAGGTTTTTGAGCATTTGGGTGACCTTGATAGGAAATTTACCTGTCCACCACCTGATGATTGGATATTTGCTAGTAAAATTTGTGAGAAATTAGAATTGTTCTATCAGCTCACTGAGGTCTTTTCTGGGACCAAATATGTGACAGCCAACCTTTTTTCCCTAAAGTATGTGAGATTAAACTTAAAATCAAATCTTGGGAGAATGATGAACATCAAATTTTTAGAGATATGTCTGCTGCCATGATAGAAAAGTATGACAAGTATTGGTCTGATATACATGGTCTTATGGCTGTTGCTGTCATTCTTGATCCACGCCTTAAGATGACAATGTTACATGCTTGCTATATTGCCTTTTTTGGTGAAGAAAGTGCTGGATATCATGTGGCAGAGGCCCATCAATTGCTAACTGATTTGATGAAACACTACCATGTCAAAGAGAATGATTTTGTGGGTACATCATCTAGTGGTGCTAGTTCTTCTGTTAGTGCAGCGGCTGTGTTGTCTATTTTTAAGACCCTTTCTCAAAACAAGAAGACTACTACCTTTGTTAGAAGTAAGAATGAGCTAGATCGCTATTTGGATGAAGACACTCTTCCACATGATGAGAATGATTATTTTGATGTCCTTGGTTGGTGGAAGTTGGAGGGGACTCGTTATCCAACTTTGAGACAAATTGCTCGTGACATACTGGCTATTCCAATCACAACAGTAGCTTCTGAATCAGCTTTTAGTACTAGTGGAAGAATTTTAAGTGAGCATCGCAGCCGTCTTACTCCTAAAATGTTGGAAGCTTTGATGTGTAGCCAAAGTTGGCTTCGCCACACTCTGAAAGGTATTTGTGCATTTGCAATATGTCATCTTTTTCATATTGGACTTATTTGTTGCAGCTACTAATGTATATGAAATTGTATTGTAGATGATGGTGATAGGGAAAATAGCTTTTGGTCATGCCTTGAAGACATTCAAGAAGAAATGAAGGAAGAATCTTGCATCACTACGGCTGAAGATTCTGACTGATGGACGTCTCATGTCTGTTTGCAATGTGTCTGTAGTCTGTTTGAGTTGTTGAACACTTGAACTGTTTGAGTTGGGTCACTTGGGTGCAACTTTATGTGGTACTGTAATGATTTTAAATTTGTGATGACTATGGTCAGTTCATCTACATGTGTTGTGCTAGACTTTATTAGCAAAATAACTTTGGTCTGTAATTTGTTGCATTTGCATCCTTGGCACTTGTTATCTGAAATGTGTGTTGAACACTTGAACTGCTGTTGAAATGTGTGATTTTGCGGGCACACGGGCATGCCCGCGGGTATCCGCTATCCGCGGATTGCGGGCGCGGGCGCGGTTACGTGCCTGTTGCGGATAGCGGGCGCGGGTGCGGTTTTCAGCATGCGGGTGCGGATATTTGTAGGCAGTATCCACGCGGATACTACCCGTTGCCATCTATAATTGATTGTGGTTAGATGCGATAACATGGGACGGGATCGAGCACGGCGGTTGCCGCCACTTCGAGTATTTTATTTAAGCCAAGTTTGCGAGTCCGAGTCCAACACCGCAGGCGTGACACCGTGGAGTTCCAATTTCATTTTCGGGTCTGCTAGCGCCCGGAAGTCCGTTCCGGGCGCTAGTGTCGGACGGGTCCCCAGCCACACGATTGTGATCATGAAGCATATCAACCGTCGGATCGTATTGCGAAGTCTTTTGATGTTACGAAGCATGTTGCGAGTGGTTTTGAAATGTTGCGACCAACATTCAACCTCGGAGCCCCCCTCCCTCCTGCCCGATCGATTCAACGATGTTGCGAGCGTGCGGCGATCATATTGCGAGCTTGTGGCGAGCATGTTGCGACCAACATCCAAACATCAGCGTGTTGGGGCCATGTTACTTGCAACATCCAACATTAGACACAATACCCAATGACCCATGTTGCGACTCATGTTGCGTGCAACATCCAACATGACGAGCCCTCCTCTCTCCTCCCTCCTCGACATAACACCCAACATCACATATCTGCAACATCAAAATTCAACATCTGCAATATTTAAAATTAATATTTGCAACATCCAATATCACGGGCTCTCCTCCCTCCTCCTTCTCGACACAACACCCAACATCACATGTCTGCAACATGGAAACTTAAGCATCCGCAACATCGAAAAATAATGTTTACAACATCAAAAATATGTTAAGAAATGTCGACGTGTTGATTGGAACATTCAAATGTCTCGTTAAAAAAATACAACATTCGAATAAAGTACTTGCAACATGTGCATTAAACATTTGCAACATCACACATCATGATTCTCTTTGCAAACATCATTACAAACACCGATATGAAACATTTGCAACATTCGTGCCGCCGGGAGCAGAGCTTGGCCGACGGTCAGCGCCTGACCGCGGGGAGCGCTGGCTCGACCTCCGGGCACGTGGGAGAGCGTGGCCCGGTTGAAAGTACATCTAGGCCCCTAAGTGGATTTTGGTGAATTGAATGACAAGGCGATTAAAGGACTAATGTATTTGTCTAAGATTGTGAGCAGGTTTTATTTATATATTCATGAGCAATTATTGAAGTATTTATTTATGGATGAATATTATATGACTCACATTGGAAAAGACAAATATATGGATGATCCTAATGCATAAGTGACAAATATCAAGCAATACATGAAGATAAATATTGGGATAATTTTAGAAGGTCAATTCATGGTCTCCCATATGAAGACGTAGCTTGATTAAAATTACAAGGATCATAAAAGAGAAGATGGTAATTCTCTAAGTCAAGTGCAAGGCTTCATGTGTTTATTGAAAGAGGACATAAGGATGAGTGTACACATTATGATTCTAATTTGGAAGTTTGCACATTCGTTGTCAATCAAAATCAAGCATTTGAAGCGGGTTTTCAAATGAAGGTTAATTGTGTATGAAGCAAAGTGGAACTCAAAAGTGGATTGGGTAAGTGATGAAGAGATCAACCGAGATGTCTAGGGTGAGGGACTAAGCAATCTTTGGGGCCCTAGCTAAGCCGCCATTTCGTGTTTTGCTAAGGTGAAGTTCTAGCATCCGTGGGGTCTCCAAGTATCATATCCAAACCTTAACTGAGGGAAGCAATGCAAGTCATCAACATGTTAAGATTGGCAATATGGAGTGACTTATGGATCCAAGTATGCATTCCTATGCTAGATGGAAAGATCCTAAGTCATTAGCTCAAGTATGGACGTGCTCAAGTCAAAGGCTATGTTGAAAGCCCTCAAGTGAATATTGATCAAGTATGGCAAGATTGAAGATGTTCAAGTTCAAGAGATCAACAAAGTATTTTTATGTATTCTTGAGTTTAGGTATGCCGTACTATCAAGAGGGATGCAACTTAGCGAGTTGACCAAGTCAAAGTGCTCATTAGTTGACCTAAGTGAGATCTAGCCTTGAGAGCCTTAGAGTGTGCTAACAAACCCTCCTAACCTAACCTAAGTCATTTCATCTCGGTGGTGAAGTGCTAGTTTCTTAGAAAGGGTGTTGGGGGTATCTCGGGCCTGACCGGTCTGACCGGTCAGGGGCACCGGTCTGACCGGTGCCGCTAGCCCCAGAACCGGTCTGACCGGTGCCGCCCGAGGACCAACGGCTAGTTTTCTCCTTTGAGGGGTATAAATACCCCAAGCCTTCTTCAAGTGAGGGTTGCTGTTTCTAGTGACATTGCTGAGGTCCCAAGCCATTTCTAACAAGCTCTAAGCCTTAGTGGCTCTCCCCAACCCTCTCTTTGTGAGATTTGTGGATTAAAACCATATCCTTGGTGTTGGGTTGAGAGAGTGAGCTCAAGAGCGACCTTGTGAGCTAACAAGAGCATTTCCATAGCTTGAGCACTTTGGTTTCGCGTCTACAAGCTTTGAAGCGTTTGTTACTCTTGGAGGTTTGCCTCCTAGACGGCTAGGCGTCGCCGGCTAGCTCCCAAGGTTGTGGTGAGCAGCGGAAAGTTTGTAAGGGCTGCAATCTTGCCTCTTTGTGGAAAAGATCCCCTTAGTGGAAAGGAGGAAAGTGGTTGAAAGAGACCCGGCTTGTTGTGGGAATTGTCCCTTACAAGCTCCTCACGGAGACGTAGCCATTCCTTAGTGGGTGGTGAACTTCGGGAAACAAATCCTTTGCTTCTTCGTGTGGTTTGACTCTCTAAGTTGTTTTTCTAGCATATTTGTTTTGCTTCCGCTTCGATCTACTTGGGTGTGCTACTTGTGTGTGCAGGGCTCATTACCTTGCTTGTGATCATCTACAAAGGCCACTCACCAAGTTTGGTTCGTGCTAGAAGTCAAGAGGTGCTTGAAATTGTTTTTGCAGGTGCTCTGTGCTACACCGGTCTGACCGGTGAGGTGCACCGGTCTGACCGGTGCCTCCTGTGAAGTCCAGTGCTAGACCGGTCTGACCGGTCATCATCACCGGTCTGACCGGTGGAACACTGTCAGCTCAAGTGTTCGGGAAGAAGAGTTTAATTTGGTCGTCAAGCCTATTCACCACCCCCCTCTAGGCGACATTAAGGTCCTTTCAATTGGTATCAGAGCTTGGTGCTCCGATTTGAGCTTAACCGCTTGGAGTTCTTCTATGTCGACAACTCGTGAGGTACCGTTTGAGCCTCTAGCTCTAGATGGCTCAAATTATGCATCTTGATCAATTCATGTGCTCAATTGCATTAGGACCATGGGTCCACTTGCCGAGAAGATTGTTGTTGCTAGCATTCTACCTCCTCACCTTAGGTAAACCAAAATTGACTTGTCAAAATCATCCCTAGAGGACTTAGAATGTTGGCAATGCAACTCTCGAGTATTTAACTATATTTGTAGTGCTTTGAGTGATGATGTGCAGGACTTCATCTATGAGAAACTTGAGATTGATGCACACATCATTTGGGAGATTCTTCGTGAAGAATATGAAAAGCCCAAATGGATTGATCAAGAGCAAACCATGATGAAGGCACTTGAGGAGAGCTCTATGTCGTCATCCAACATCACTGAGCCTCAAGTGTCACTACCCAAGCAAGGAGAAGGCCAAAGAAGCGAAGACCCTGTCCCTCTGCAGGGACCGGTCAGACCGGTGGCATCCACCAGTCAGACCGGTGCCGGCAGAGGCACAACCATTTGCTTGATGGCCAAGAAGGAAAAGAAGAAAAGGACCAAGGGAGGAAAGATTGAGAAGAATGAAGCTTCAAGCTCCTTGGCCTAGGAACTTGAGGCTCTCAAATCCGAGAATGCCTCCTTGGTTTGTAAATATGATTCACTCGCTAGACAATATGATAAGGTTATCAAATCCTTTGCGTGTGTAGCTGCAGTGGATCAAGAAAATGAAAGGCTTGAAGAAAAGCTAGGAAAGCTCACTAGTGAGCATATGGCTCTACAAGCCAATCACAAGGGACTTGAGTGCTCCTATGAGAAGCTTGTCGATTCTTATGCAACACTAGAGATAGCCCATGAGGTTGTGCTTTCATCGGTAAAATTTATGCAACCTCTATCTCACACATGCTCACAAGTTCAAATCGATTTATCTTGAGTTAATGATTGTTTGTCTCGAGCAAGCCAATCTAGCATTGAGCATGTACTTGTAGAATCTTGTGATGACCTCATTGCTAAAGAAAATGATAAACTCAAGCAAGAGGTTGAAAAGCTTCAAAAAGACTTGTATGTGTTGAAGGAGAAGAGCAAAGTGCAACCTTCTCAAGATAACCGTGATGACATGGTGAAGAAGCTTGAGAAGGGATCAACCGTCACTAGCTCAACCCCTCTACAACATACAAGGACCCACAAGCACAAGATTCAAGAAAAGAGCAAGGTTGGGCAAGTCAAGTCCCAATATCGCCCAACCAAGCACAAAGCACAAGAATCGCTCTCCAAGAAGCCTAGAAGCTTAAACAAGTGGAGAGTGTGCTACAAGTGCAGAGAGAAGGGTCACTTTGTCGACTCGTGCCCAAGTGTGAAGATGGGTAGTGGCACTGACCGTGACCGGTCAGACCGGTGCATGCCACCGGTCAGACCGGTGCCGGCCAGGGTAGCCCCACCTCAAGCAAACAAGGCAAAGAAGACCTCTTCAATAAGAACAAGGCTCAGAAGCAAGCATGGACAAGAAATTATAAGGAGTGATGTGACTAACAAGAACAAAAGCTGCATTTGCTATGAATGCCGTCAAAAGGGTCACATGGGCAAAGATTGTCCAAATGGTAACATTCCTAAATCAAATCTAGTACATTATGATTTCCATAAGCTTAGGAACGATAAGAATGGAACTTGTGCTATGAGGGAGATTAGTTCACCTCAATGTAGCATGAGAGCCATTTGGGTTCCTAAGCACCTTGTGGCTAACCCAATAGGACCCAACAAGTGTTGGGTACCAAGGAGTGTTTGCTGAGCTTGCAGGTTGGAAGAGATGCATTGAACACATGGTTAGAAGGCTTGAAAATCACGATTGATCAATTGGCCATGTGAAGGGTAAATTCATTTAAATCTTGAAATCAATGACATCTCGGTAACTAGTACTCCTTGGTTGAGTCTAAGTCACTCTTAGTTCTTCTTGAATACTCATGTAACGTTTATCTTGTATGAGTGAAACATGAGGTAGTGACTTTGACTATTTTATGAAAATTTACTCTCTCATGCCATTCGATGCGTTTAATGTCTCTCTAGTAGAGAATTGCCTTGTCTATGTTGCAGGACTTGAATTAGTAACTCATTCAAACATTTAAGGAACAAGAAGGGTAAAATCACCAAATAAGCGTACACTGGTGGTCACCGGTCTGACCGGTGCCGGCCCAGTGAGGCTGTTGGACAGGTGACCCGGCACCTGTGCCCGGGTAACCCGGTACGCCTCTGTGTGCTGCAGGGTGACCCGACCCCTATGGCCGGGTGACCCGGGAATGACCCAACTTTCAAGAAAAAGGGTGATTTGGCGTCAAAGTCTCACTCTTTTGTGCATCCCTAAGCAAGCTCTTGATAAGTATAACTCCCAAAAAAACAAGTAAGAGCTAGCACCGTTCAAAATTTAAATATATGCACAAATAAAATGGTCTTAAGGCAAAGGTATGTTCCCATGAACCTCATTGAATATCGTAATGCATCTAGGCCATAATACCATGCTAGTGTGCCATCCTTAGCATGTAATTGCTTCAAGTGAATTTTTGTGTGCCTCTCTAGGTATTTGGTTGATACCTTTGCTTTCCCTCGTCTTTGTGTCTCGAGGTTGAAGGTATGAGTCAAATATTCTTGAAAAGCCATTCATTTGAAGTGGATGCATGCACTTTGTGACATAGAATAGACTTTTTTTAAAAAAAATCAACTAGTATGTGTAGGAAGTGTGCTCATTCTAAAAAAAATATTTGATTTTTGGTCTTTGTGACCCAATCAACTTAGTTGTGACTATAGTTATCCTTGTTTGATTGATGGCTAGTCACAATTAAGAAGATTTCCTCAAGTCCATAAAATCCATCTCTCTCTCTCTCACTTGGAAGAATCAAGAATTATCAATTAAATTGGATTATCCTCCATTCTTTCAAGACTTTGGCAATATATGGATCAATATCACCTCTATATCTTTTATCCAATCTTTGAGAAGGAGAAAGGAGCCAAAATCTTTTCAAGGTGTGTCTCAGGGGCGCACCGGTCTGACCGGTGCAGTCCACCGGTCTGACCGGTGGCGACCCTAGGTCACAAATTCCTTTTTCTGAGGTTTAAATGGAAGAAAATTGTTTTATAAAATATCTGGTGAAGATTTAAGGAGCAAAATCTCAAAATGGAAGAGAAGGATCGGAACTTCCGAGGCTAGGTCGGTTCTACCGATATGGTCTCTCTGTTGGAATTATCAAAATCCTCGATTTTACCGATCCCAGGTCGGTACTACCGATAAAGCTTCACTGGCTGGACCCTGGGGGTCACCGGTCTGACCGGTGCCCCTCACCGGTCTGACCGGTGTCGCCCGGGAGCAACCCGTGGGGCCACAGTAAATGGAATCCATCTTTTTACCCCTTCTTTCTCTCTCCTCTATCATTTCACCCAGGTTCTCTTCCTCCTCAAACCGTGAACACCCTCTCTCCTCCCTCCTTTCACCTCTCTTTTCCCCTATGGATTTCCAATGATTCAACCATAAAGAAGGTGCAAGATTGGATGGAAATCACTCTCCCAAGGACCCTCCTTTGATTCCCCTTCAAGTTCTTCGGTTCCCCTTCGAGTTCATCTCTCAAAAGGTATTCAAAACTTTGTTTTGCCCGATCTCCTTACATGGTGCAAAGATTTAAATTCCCTTTGGTAGAACATCTTCTGAGATCACCTAGAAGTCATACCTATAGATCCATATAGTTTTGTTGGACACATTGTGAGAACTCAAGTTTTGGGGGCGGACGGCTTGCACCGGTCGGACCGGTGCACCCCACCGGTCTGACCGGTGGAGGCTGTCAAACCCTAATCCTGTTTTCCTTCATGTTTTCGGCACATATCTGCATAGGAATACTTCTAGATCATCAATATCCATATCTTGTCGTCCCAGCTGCTGAGATTAACAGTTGAGGCCATTGGCTCGATTCTGGACGGCACCGGTCTGACCGGTGCCCCTCACCGGTCTGACCGGTGGCGCACAGAACCGACCCAATTGTCCCGACTTGTCGATTTCAATTTCAATTCAATTCAAATCTCATGTGTCTTATACATTCCTGTTATATCCTTTGTGACTCAGGACCTTCGCTATGCCAAGGGTGAAGCAGTCCGGGAGCAAGAAAACAAGATTGACACCTCGAGAGCTCCCGCATGATCGTGAGGCTGGCGGCAGTGGCAGTGCGAGTGGTATGAACCTGCGAGAGCGTACACCAAAGAGAAGAAATGAGGAACAAGAAGTAGATTTGGGTGGTGACACGGGGACGAGCAGTGATGATAATGTTGAGGATGAAACCTTTGTTGACCCTAATGCTTTTCGTGTGAAGCATCATGGAAAAGGGCCAGCTTTAGATGATGATGATGATGAGGATGATGAGGATGAAGAGGAGAACCTAGGTGGTCAGGAGAGGGATGAGGATGATGATCCCATGGATGATGATGATGATGATAATGGTACATGCAGGCTGAAGGTTGTCAAACCTATCTACATGTTTCCCAACAAGCCAGTAAAGTATCATGGGATAGGGATGACAAAGAAGCTGCAGAAGTTGAGGGATAAAGATCCATATGTCAGTGAGAGGACAGCCACAGATAGGAGGTTTTGGGCTACTTTCCAGCAGGACTACTACGCCACAGTTATCATAAAGAAGCCCAAGATCACCCACTTGGCACAGTACGTGGATTGGACCTATATGGAGAGCAAGAATGACCCTATCTTCACTGAGCTCAGCACTGTGTGTGGTCACCAGAGGGTGAAGGAGCTCATGGGCTTTAGGTAGGATTGGAACAGGGAAATCATTGCTCAGTTTTATGCCACGGTTCACTTTGGACACATAGAGACAGAGAGAGCTATGATTTGGATGACTAATGGGAATAAGCATGTCATTCGCTTTTCCCAGTTCTTGACTCTCTTTAGTTTGGGGGCTGATGATAAGGATTACCCTAAGCTGCATAATGGTGGTCTGCTTGAGCCAGAGACTTTGTACTTCATGTATCCTTGGGATCAGAGGGTTAATGTTGGTCACGTGAAGGGGCTCTACACTTACTACTCAGTTCTTAACAGGCTTCTTCGGGCGACCATTGCTCCTAGGGATGGAAATCCCTCTGATATTTCTAGGTTCATGAAGAACCTAATGATAGCGTTGAGACCAGGGGCTGACCCATTTAGTGTGGGCGACTACATTTGGCAGGAGATCAAGTACTTATCAGAGGATCCTAAGAAAATCTGCAGCTACAGCCCGTACATTATGTATATGATCGAGAAGGTGACTAGGGTTGAGTTTCCGAAGGATGTCACTCATAAACCTCTGAGGCCCAACCCAGTAAAGAACCCCATTGTTCCATCTCCTGAGAGAGAGCCTGAGATCACAGCCGAAGAAGGAGCAGAGGCCGGAGCTGATTGGCAGCAGTTTCAGCAGCGACCTACTGCCCAGGCCGACATCGGTCTGACCGGTGCCACTCACCGGTCTGACCGGTGGGGGCCTGGACAGTATGGCCGGCAGAAAAAGTCCACCTCTCCGCTCCACCGTTTTCTGAATTTGATCTTTGGCATATGTAAAAGCCAATATGATATTGAAGTGGAGCAGCAGCGGACAAGGATAGAAAGGAAGAAGGAGAGGGACACGATGAAGCAGCTACACGCTCACTTTGGATTTCAGCCGCCCCGTTCGCCCATCTCTCCCACTCCTCCTGAGGTTGAGATCCTGACGTTTGATCAGAGGGTGAGGACGATGATCAATTCAAACATGATCAACGAGTATGGCTCCATGTTTTTTGAGTCCGGCGAGGGTAGCTCCTCCTCAGCTGCACCACCTCCACCACCTGGTTCAGAGGAGGTCCCTCAGCCCTACGGTATGCCACAGGGATCAGCAGCGTATCCTCCACCTTTCGGCGCCCCAGTTGCCCCACCTCCACCTCCGGATGATGCAGAGGGGTCAGAGGCTCCTCCAGACTGGGCGGGACGTTTTTCTACTGAAATCTTTGGTTGGTCAGGATACCCACCTCCTTATCAGGGAGGGAGCTCGCACCCTGGCGGTCCAGCGTGGGACTCGTGGCAGGGACAGTGACGGGACTCGACATCTTCTCTCCAGACCTTATTTGATGTTTGATGACAAAGGGGGAGAAGAAAGGATTAAAGCGGTTTCGGCATTATCTTGGTCCTGTCTGTCTGTTTTGCACCGGTCTGACAGGTGCCCTGCACCGGTCTGACCGGTGCCTGTCGGCTGAAGAGAGCAGTTTGTAATAAATTCAAAACCTTATCTTAGTGGACTTGAGAACATTTGTGTGAGTGCTACTGTGTGTTTGAACCTTATTGTAATATTTAAGCGACTTTATTGCTAGATTGTGATGCATGTATTGATTGGTGTATTGTTTGTGTTGGCTAAATGGAGCAAAGTGATCTAAGCCGGCTTGCAACCCCGGCCTGATCACTTTGGACCAAATAGCACGCACACCCTTTGCTTTGTGCTCTGGCTGAACCTGACCGGTCTGACCGGTGTTGCCCAGTTGGGTGTGCTGGCTGGACCTGACCGGTCTGACCGATCAGGTGCACCGGTCTGACCGGTGCTGCCCAATCAGTACACTTGTTCTTTGCTTTGTGCATATCTTGTCATACGCATCACGGTTTTTATTTTATCGCTCACACATGTTGCACTCCACTGATTCTAAGATATAGGGGGGAGCTCACACGCGCTTTCTCCCAAATTTGTACTATTGGCATTTGAGGCCAAATTTTTGAAATTCAAGACAAAGCACAAATTAAGGGGGAGCTCTAGCTATATCTAAGAATCTAAATGCGCTCTAATGTTTTATTTGTAAGCTTTAATCGAGTTGTCATCAATCACCAAAAATGGGGAGATTGAAAGTGCATCTAGGCCCCTAAATGGATTTTGGTGAATTGAATGACAAAGCGATTAAAGGACTAATGTATTTTTCTAAGATTGTGAGCAAGTTTTATTTATATATTCATGAGCAATTATTGAAGTATTTATTTATGGATGAATATTATATGACTCACATTGGAAAAGACAAATATATGGATGATCCTAATGTATAAGTGACAAATATCAAGCAATAAATGAAGATAAATATTGGGATAATTTGAGAAGGTCAATTCATGATCTCCCATATGAAGACGTAGGTTGATTAAAATTACAAGGATCATAAAAGAGAAGATGGTAATTCTCTAAGTCAAGTGCAATGCTTCATGTGTTTATTGAAAGAGGACATAAGGATGAGTGTACACATTATGGTTCTAATTTGGAAGCTTGCACATTCGTTGTCAATCAAGATCAAGCATTTGAAGCGGGTTTTCAAATGAAGGTTAATTGTGTATGAAGCAAAGTGGAACTCAAAAGTGGATTGGGTAAGTGATGAAGAGATCAACCGAGATGTCTAGGGTGAGGGACTAAGCAATCTTTGGGGCCCTAGCTAAGCCGCCATTTCGTGTTTTGCTAAGGTGAAGTTCTAGCATCCGTGGGGTCTCCAAGTATCATATCCAAACCTTAACTGAGGGAAGCAATGCAAGTCATCAACATGTTAAGATTGGCAATATGGAGTGACTTATGGATCCAAGTATGCATTCATATGCTAGATGGAAAGATCCTAAGTCATTAGCTCAAGTATGGACGTGCTCAAGTCAAAGGCTATGTTGAAAGCCCTCAAGTGAATATTGATCAAGTATGGCAAGATTGAAGATGTTCAAGCTCAAGAGATCAACAAAGTATTTTTATGTATTCTTGAGTTTAGGTATGCCGTACTATCAAGAGGGATGCAACTTAGCGAGTTGACCAAGTCAAAATGCTCATTAGTTGACCTAAGTGAGATCTAGCCTTGAGAGCCTTAGAGTGTGCTAACAAACCCTTCTAACCTAACCTAAGTCATTTCATCTCGGTGGTGAAGTGCTAGTTTCTTAGAAAGGGTGTTGGGGGTATCTCAGGCCTGACCGGTCTGACCGGTCAGGGGCACCGGTCTGACCGGTCAGGGGCACCGGTCTGACCGGTGCCGCTAGCCCCAACGGCTAGTTTTTCAAACACCGGTCTGACCGGTGTGGGGAACCGGTCTGACCGGTGCCGCCCGAGGACCAACGGCTAGTTTTCTCATTTGAGGGGTATAAATACCCCAAGCCTTCTTCAAGTGAGGGTTGCTATTTCTAGTGACATTGCTGAGGTCCCAAGCCATTTCTAACAAGCTCTAAGCCTTAGTGGCTCTCCCCAACCCTCTCTTTGTGAGATTTGTGGATTCAAGCCATATCCTTGGTGTTGGGTTGATAGAGTGAGCTCAAGAGCGACGTTGTAAGCTAACAAGAGCATTTTCATAGCTTGAGCACTTTGATTTCGCGTCTACAAGCTTTGAAGCGTTTGTTACTCTTGGAGGTTTGCCTCCTAGACGACTAGGCGTCGCCGGCTAGCTCTCAAGGTTGTGGTGAGCAGCGGGAAGTTTGTAAGGGCTGCAATCTTGCCTCTTTGTGGAAAAGATCCCCTTAGTGGAAAGGAGGAAAGTGGTTGAAAGAGACCCGGCTTGTTGTGGGAATTGTCCCTTACAAGCTCCTCAACGGAGACGTAGCCATTCCTTAGTGGGTGGTGAACTTCGGGAAACAAATCCTTTGCTTCTTCGTGTGGTTTGACTCTCTAAGTTGTTTTTCTAGCATATTTGTTTTGCTTCTGCTTCGATCTACTTGGGTGTGCTACTTGTGTGTGCAGGGCTCATTACCTTGCTTGTGATCATCTACAAATGCCACTCACCAAGTTTGGTTCGTGCTAGAAGTCAAGAGGTGCTTGAAGTTGTTTTTGCAGGTGCTCTGTGCTACACCGGTCTGACCGGTGAGGTGCACCGGTCTGACCGGTGCCTCCTGTGAAGTCCAGTGCTAGACCGGTCTGACCGGTCATCATCACCGGTCTGACCGGTGGAACACTGTCAGCTCAAGTGTTCGGGAAGAAGAGTTTAATTTGGTCGTCAAGCCTATTCACCCCCCCTCTAGGCGACATTAAGGTCCTTTCACCGGTGCGGCTCGGCCGACCCCAGCCGCGGGGAGCGGCAGCGCGGGACGCCAGCGCTGGAGAGGCCGCAACTGCCTGTGCCCGCTCTCATTCTCGACACAACACCTGGAATCACATATCTGCAACATCGAAACTCAAACATCCGCAAACATCGAAAAATAATGTTTACAACATCAAAAATATTTATATCTAATTTTGAAAACATTCACATGAAACACTTGCAACATATCAAGAACACGGACGCAACATGTTCACAACGACTGCAACGTGAACGACAAACAATTACAACATGAAGGTAACCAATTGCAACATGTAGCCATCAGATATAAGCACTGTAGCAAAAAAAAATTTCTTGTCGCAACATCCAGTCACCTGTCGCAACATCAGATCGTGTAGTGTGCAACATTGGTAAAATTTTCGCAATATTAACAACATTAGTAAGAGTTTGACTGCACGTGACCCCGTCCGATATTTTAGATCCGCTCCGGACGTCTGTGTAGGAGCATTATCGTTTCATTTTCGATCGCTACCGGGAAAGTCCAGATCTTTTTTACAATCGTATCGTAGTGCTGCGCGCTGGCGTCAATTGTTGTTTTTGTTTTTTCTATCACGAGTCAAATTAACATCTAATATTGCAAATTGGTTTTTAATTTAAATTGTCATTGAGAGCCCTTCCAAAATTATAGCAAGCTCTTAAACTTTGGCACTTGTTTAGTTGAAAGCCAAAAAAAAAATACTGACTATCACATTTTAGCACGCAATTGAGTACTCCCTCCCGACATAAGAAATACACTAGCAGCAGGCCATTTTGCTGGGTCTGAAACGACATCTAAACCCGAACGGAGGTAGTATTTTTTTTGTCCAGGTTTTGGCAAAAAAAAAAACAAAGTCATGCTCACGTTTTGGTATGTTCTAGTCCAAGATTTTGTGGAGTAAATTTCGAAGCCCTCTCTGAATGTATTTTAGGGTTCATTTGGAACCTTTGCTAGTAGAGGTTAGCCGGGCAAGGTTGATAGTGTAGTATTTATTTGTATTATAAATATTAATACATTCCTTAAAACTTTGTAGCTAGGAAGGTTTGAGTTCCGTTTCTTAAAAAGAAAGGAAGGTTTGAGTTAGCATAAACTAAAAGTATTTAATAAATTAGTTGAATAAAGTAAAATAAGCATCACCACGACAATCATAAGGAGTACTTTACTTTAACTACTCCCTCCGTCCCAAAATATAAGGTCTTATTGACTTTTGCTGATCACGTTTGACCGCTCGTCTTATTCAAAAATTTTATGAAAATATAAAAACAATTATGATATAATTCAAATATACATGATGATAAAACATATCATAACAAAATAAATAATATTTACATAATTTTTTTGAATAATATTTACATAAATTTACATTATATTTTAAGACGGAGGGAGTAGTAGATTATCTATTTGAGTAAAAAAATGAAGCAAATTTGTATACACTTTTATAGACGAATTGCCAAACGAAGCTAATAATGTTATGTATTTTAAGAAATGACGGAAGTTTTTCTTTAAACAAATAACGACGACCAAACATCTTCACCTATTGCACCACCCTTCCCGTGCGCTTTATGCAATGGCAACGAATAACAATTACTGTACATACATATAAAACCTCACAAGATCAATTGCATGGTGCTATAAATTAGAAGAAAAACCGGTGAAATGAATGTAAGAGCATCTCCAGCAATAACCTCTAAATCAAGCCCCTACTTTCCTTAGTATGGGCTCCTCCTACTTTTGAGGGCTCTAGATTTAGCTTTCAACTCCAGCAATAACCCCTACTCCAAAGTCCCTACTTTGCTATGACATGTGGGACCCGTTCGTCAGCCAAACAATTTTTTTATTGCCCTCCAGAGCTTCTTCTCCCTACCCTCCACCCTCCTCTCTTCGTCTCGATTCCTCTCTCTCCCAATTCCAGGCCGGCAGAGCACGCACGGGAGGGCTCGAGCTCCGGCCTCCGGCCGGCCGACGGCAGAGCACGCACGAGAGGGCTCGAGCTCCGACCTCCAGTCGCGCGCGGTGGCGACGGCGGCAGAGGGAGCTAAACCTCCGGCCGCGCGCGGATGCGACGGCGGCGGAGGGCGCGGAGGCGGCGCCCGCTCGAGCTCCCCACTCCGGATCTAGGCGGCTGGTGGTGGGAGGAGCCTGCGCGGCGGAGTTCGAGGGGCACCTGATAGGAGCTCTGCGGGCGGCGCTCCGTCGCGCGCTCCGCCGTGCGTGAGCTCGATCCGGCGCAGCACAGTGCTCTCCTCCGTGCGCGAGGTGGCCCCGCAGAGCTCGACGACGGCGAATCAACCGGGCCCGGAGGCGGCGAACGCGGAGCTGCGGCCGGACCAGGTGCGAATCGAGCTTGACCGCCGACCTCTCTACCGCCGGCGCAGGTAGGCCCCACCGCTACCTCCTCCTCCCGGCAGCGGGATCCCGCAGCAGCGATGGCGGATGGGCTCAAGCAGGTCGCCGTCTGCCTCCTCTCCCATCCACCTCCCCTCCAATCCGCCACCTTGCGAGTGCGTCCGTGCGGGCGCGGGGGAGGAAACGGCCGCACCTACCGAGTAGGGGCTCCCCTCTCCACCCGCAGGAGAAGGGGCCGGAGGGGAGGAGTAGGGGGCGTGAACAGTGCTAGGGCCGGAGTGAGAGCTCTGTTGGAGTGTGTTTTTTCGCTCTCAACCCCTACTTTTTGAGTAGGGGCTTTGCTGGAGTTACTCTAACCTCACAAGAGCAACGCTTGAGTCAGTCATCATCACAAGACACGAATACCCAAATGTATTGCAAATTCCTCGTTCCAATATGGCAAGGAAATACAGGACATTTCCATACACCTCCAACCTGATGCTAGGAAATCTAAAGTTTACTCACGATAAGTTGGCTAAAAAGAAGGGTAACAGATAACGGAGTGCAGAGCCAAACAGTACTTGTACATGATCGGAGCTGCATAACCAACCTACTCCTGACATCTAGAGATAAGCACAGGCGAACAGCACTAGCTACAGTATGCACAACCCCCATAAGTCTACACTTGCTTACTACACAATCCGCGGAGTTTCACTGCCAACCTCACTTATCACTGCTCTCCTTCCGCAAGTAACTCGCAAAGGCCCTGTCCCTGTCGGCATCAAAAAAGATATAGTCCACATCCAAGGGAGTTGGAAAATCACTGCCATAATCAATTTCATCCACTTGAAATTCACGGCCACCAAGGTATTCATCATAAATGGGGTGCACAACCATCTTCCTGTTGATCTCGCAAGCAAAGCAGCAACCTAAAGCAGAATTTCAAAGAAATATCAGTAACTGTAGTTTGATTAAGGCATGTGTTAAAGCAGGAAATTAAGTAGCAGTGCAGAGTATCATATAACCATATTTGCGCGAGATAAGTACAAAGTGTGCTGCCAATATGAATATGTGGCAGCGACAATGAAGAATTAAATTAGAATCTTATAATAGGTCAAGTGTGTGCTCAAATCAGTGCTACAGGCACACCAGAAAATTGAAGGAGGTCATCAGGAAGGGAAGACATTATTGTAAGGTAACATTTAAGCAAGCTTACAATGTGATGTCATTCAAATGGATATATGAATATATCGTATTCAAGGGAATTACTTGTAACCGGAAAATGTAGGGCAAGCTGTTAGTGGAATGGTAATCAGTTGACAGCATCAGAGCATTTAACACAGCTGCTTCAAAATAAGATTGAAATGTGGAAGTAGATCTCATTTAACTAAATTCAACTCTGAAAGTGAATACTCAGACCAGAAACTTTCAGGTGTTCAGTAAAGCAAGAGGACAGCACTTCACTTGGGACACCCAGGGCAAAGAAAAAATCATTGTATTCCATCTGTAAGATAGATAAACTACAAAGCATTTCACAGTGAATTAAGACTTTATAACAACAAAAAAAATCAATTCTATACTGACAGTAAATGCTCCTGAAAACTCAGAACAGATAAAAGCATACCAATAAATAAAAAATTATACTCGCAATATCTGGTCGAACTTTTTGAACTTTAAGTGTCTTAGCACGAAACAATGCATTTGCTTAATCATCAATTAACTTTCATAGTACTATTTTTTTTACAAATGTATTCTAAAAGAACAAAGTTCCGTTTCGCGATGGTCTTGCCCAAAACATCACATTTATGACTGGAGGGTGTAGTACAAATAAAGTTGTGATGCAGGCATTAATAATAAAAAGAAGAAGAAAAACTTGTCAAAGCTACTTTTTATGACTGGAGGGGATAATACAATTAAAGCTGTAATATGCGTTAATAACAAAAGGAACAACAAATGCTCTAAGGCAGAAGAGAAAAACTCCGAGAATAGGTGGGTATCTTGTACAGAAACAAGGTTACAACCTAGATTACACGTTATTGGTAAGAAGTCTCAGGTGGAGCATTACATAATTATGCAGTAGTTTTCCTATCCCAATGGTTTCATTCAACTCTGGTAAGGATAATGAAACATGTACAACTACAAGAAGAAGAATATAAATTAACTGTTATGATGGTGGTTGCCAACCATATTTTAATTTTCGATTCAAACAATGCGTTAACATGTACTCCTTCCGTCCCTAAATAAGTATAAGCGTCGGTGAGGGACACTTATTTAGAGACAGAAGGCAACCTTAGAGTGAATTGTTACAAACACACACACACCAGGGGGGCAGGGGGGTGCTTACCAATATCTGTGACTAGATCAACTGGAACACATAGGCGGATATCAGTCTTATCACTAGAAAGAACAACTGCCTCAGTGAAGAAGAGCACAGGGGAACCCACTGCAGAACCAGAGTCCTTGTGGTACGCCAGGAAATTTATGTGGTAACAGTTATTCAGTCCCTCCTCCTTTAGACTGTCCGCACCGGCGACCTGAACTGGACGCCAAAGCGAACTGGAGTTCACTTTTACAGTTTTTTTCCCTGCAGCGGCACACCGGATAGGAGACTGGGTCGTTGCGGTCGCCCGTCCGAACGCCATATCCAGAGTCCGCCGGAGCCGAGCGCTACGCCGACGTGGCGCGGGACCCACGTGCCCACCGTTGTTCCGCGCGGGGAGCAGGAAGGGGGAGAGAGGAGCGGATGCGCCGTGAAGCTCGAGCAGCAGCCGCCGCCGGAGATCCGCCGCCACCGTCGGCCACTCGCGCGGCCGTCGCCAGAGCTTCTCCCGCTGTGGCCGCGGACGCTGCCGGACACACAGGAGAAGGGGATGGAGCTCCGCCGCCGCGCGTAGGGGAAGAAGGCGCCTCCGAGCTACGCCGTCCGGGCGCGCCCCTGCCCGCGCCTGCCTCATCTCGGCGAGCATCACCACATCGTCGTCGCTGCCATGGGGAAAGTTGTGCAGGTGAGCTCCCCCGCCGGGACCTCCATGGGGCGGCGCACCGGCGGGCATCCTGCTCCGCCGGGACCTCCATGCGCCGCCGGCCTCGCCTCTGCTCGCGCCGGATCCGCCGCCGAGGCCCCCCTAGCCGGTGGCGTTGCCGGCCGCAGCTGCTTGCGCCGGATCCGCCGCCGCGCCAGCAGAAGAGGGATTTGGGCGCCGGCGGAGGGAGCAGAGGAGGGATCGGGGAAGGAGAGAGAGAGTGGAGAGAGAAGGAAAGGCTTAGAGTATGACGTGTGGGGCCCTTAGCTGGTAGTTGATATGGAGTTCGAGATATGGAGGTTGACGGGTGCAGAGAAATTGGAACTGAACTGGAAAATTTTGAGAATATTCCTTTTAGAGGTTGGATTTGGAGTTCGACGAGTGCAGACAGTCTTAGCAGACTAGCACCACACACAGAATGAAGCATCAGCTGCTCCCCAGATCGTAGAGTGTACTCTTGCAATGCCAGGTTGACAACATTGATTACTTGCTTTCCAGTCAAGGACTGGTGGGCTTAGCAGGAGAGGCGACTGAACCATTATAAAAGTTTCTCCTTACCTACCTACGTACCATCCGAATCAAAATCTCTGGAACCATCCGCCAAAATTTTCTTTCCCTGTGAACCACTACCGTTCCCTTCCGTTGTTTCTTCCGTTTGACCCATACTGACATGTGGGCCCGGTTCGTGAACCCTCTGTTCTCTTCGTTCCCCACGCAGCCAGAGCCCAGAAGCGACCCTCTCCACACGGTGGCTGTCGGGCGGAGCTCGCCCGCAGCGACCCTCTCCTCACTCCGCAGATCGCGACCGCCCGCCGCCCTCTTTGCAGACCGTGTCCTCCCGGTGGCCAGCCCACGCCGCCGGCGAGCCGCAGGGCCGCGCCGCCCCGTCCCTTGCCCCGGGGCCTCCCCTTATCCCGCGCCAGATGAGGACGAGAACGAGGACGAGGACGAGGACGAGGTGGTGGCTGATGGACGCGGACGACGACGGGACAGCCTCCCTCCTACGCGACTTCGTGGAGCGCGCGGATTCGCTCCTCGGTGGATGCAGGACGGGCGGGATGGAGCTCGCCGCTCCGGCCGACAGCGGCGGGGGAGCCGACACCTGCGGGACGGCCTCCCCAGCCGGCGGCTGTGGTCGTGGCCTCACCGGGGCCGTCCCCAGGACGAGCTCACGGGGTGGGCGCTGCGCGGGAGAAGAAGCGGATGCGGCGGCATGTTGCTGCTACTTGCGCTCGCGTCCACCGGTGTGTTCTGCTCCCTCTTTGCCGTCGTTAAAGGTCTGTGCGCCACCGATCCCCTCTGCTTTCCGTTCGGCGTGCTGCGGCTTCGGCTCCCAGCCGCGGAGCTCCTGGCCTCGCTCCTTGCCCCTGGCCGCGGAGCTTCCTGCCCGGGCGGGCTCCTCCAGCAGCCGGCGGCGGGCGGGACAGGGACGGGCAGCCGGCGGCGGGCGGGACAAGGACGGTGCACATGCAGAGGTGGGGCAGGATCGCGGCGGGGGCAGGATAGCAGGAGCTCGGCGCGCGCGGACGCGGAGGCGGGGCAGGGGCGCGGCGCGCACGGAGGCAGGCCAGGGGTCAGCGCACACGGAGGGGGGCAGGGCCGCCGGGAGCGGCGACGCCCAGGGAGGAAGGAGATGGGATAAGAGACCGACGCATGGGTCCAGGCAGGAAGGAAATGGAAGAAGAGACTGACATGTAAACCCCGCAAACTGAATCACTGACGGTGTTAGAAAAATTTGATGGTAGTGGCTTGTAGGTAAAAGAAACTTAGAACAAGGGTACATAGGAACTTTCTAAGACTTGGATGGTATGTAGGTAACATGGAATTTTTATAATGGTTCATAGGTAAAAACCTCTTTGATGTTCTTCTTCTCAGAGGCAATCCAGTCAAGGACTGGTGGGCTTAGCAGGAGAGGCGACTGAGGAGGTTCATGTGGAGGTGACGGCACTAGCACATTGGAGAGGTAATTGATGTGCTGAGTTGCGAGCACATGCTTCATGGTCAATAACTGAACAACATTGTGTTGCACATCAACAGCAGGTAACACTGATGATGCGAACTGAGCAAAGGTTGTGGGATTGGGGTGGCGTGCGACCTCTGCGGCAGCTTGAAATGCAGAAAGTCCCTGCGACGCGATGACACGCAGCGCACTTGATGTGCTGGTACCGTTTGCCAATGCGACGGCGGCGGTGAGGTCAGTGCCGGCGGAGAAGAGCTTCCACAGAGCCTGACCGGTGGAGAGGGAGGGGCACAGGTGGTGGACGGCGGCCAGTAGCCCGTCGAGAGAGCGGTGGACGATACGGGCGATGCCGTCGGCGCTGAGCAGCGCGCGGACCTCGTCGTCGTCGGGTTCGGCGTCGGTGTTGACGGGCCGCCGGAGGGGGAAGGCGGCGGCGTACCAGACGGAGTTGACGACGATGTTGTGGATGGGGTGGAGTGGGCCGAAGCAGTGGCCACCGACGAGGAGGCCGCGCGCGAGGCCGGCGGTCCTCCTGAGCTCGGCGTGGGGCAGCCGCGAGATGGCGTCGAGGTAGAAGCGGTGGATGATGTCCAGCAGCCGCCGCCTGATGGCCCTCCTTTCCGAAAGCGTCCAGTTGTCATCATCTTCCTCCTCCGGGTGCGGACGAAGCCTGGAGGGAGCATTTTTGCGCTCGTCGGTGGCGACGCCGGAGGACCCAGACGGTGAGGGGGACGAGGGGGATGCCGCCGTCTTGTGCGGCGAATCCTCGTCAGGCTTCACCGCGGCCTGAGCGCGCCGGCCGCGGGAGCGGCGGTTACGTCGGCCAGCCATGCGAGCGGAGAGGTGGGAGATGCGATTTCGGCTTGGATTTTCGATCGGCGTCTGAATCGCGGGAAGAGAGGTGGAAGAGTCCATTTCGGCGAGACCGCGACTCCGCGAGACAGACGCACAAGAGACTAGGGTTCGGTTCGTTCTAGCGCATCGCCTAGCGATGAGATGATCTGGGCTGGGCTGGCTGGGCTTGTTGGTAGTAAAATGAATGGGCCGCCGGGTGGAAAAGTCGGAAATGGTAGGTAAGCCGGAAGATTTTTTTTTCCTAAACGGTTTTCCTACATATCTCTCGGGTGTTTTTCTGTCCTAGTCAGTTTAGTTTCGTGAAATTTTGGTGAAACCGGTAAAATTTTTGCATTGGGAAGCGTGTTCTATGAGACGGTCTATAATGTGAAAATTTTGGAGATTTTTGGGGAACTTAGAGTGTAGTACAAATAAATTATGTCGATTATTTGGGTATGAAAATGGTTTCAGATGAAAAATATTTGAAATAAAAAGTTGTAGGTCTCATTGAGATCTACAAAATTGATATAAAATTTATCTCTATCTGAATTCATACGAGAAAGTTGTGATTTTTTTGAAAATATGTTGTCCATATAACAAATGTCCTTCGTTCATTCGATCGAAACATTTTGTCGATTATTTGAGCACGAAGATTATCCCAAATGAAAAATGTTTGAACTACAAAGCTATACGTCTCATCGAGATCTACAATTTTTGTACAAAGCTTATCTCCGTCTAAGTTTATATGAAATAGTTATGATTTTTCAAAAATATGTTGACGAGTTACCGCCGTCTGAACCAGCGGTCTCTAGCTAAAACCGTAACCACCATTTCACCAAAACCCGCCGGATGAAACAGTGGTAAGTTTCTACTGCCATTTCATACGGCGGTTGAGTGCTATGTTTGAAAAAAAATATTAGACACAATTATTTTACAATATATATATATATATATGACGAGTTTTATCTACACGCACGTGTAGTTACTCTCATCATCAAAATACCACCTGTGTATGTCTACATACCTATTTATCACTTTGAGTATGTTCACATACTAATTCTAGGACAATCCAAATGGATATATACGAAAAATTCCAAAAACATCTCTAGTTTTTAATATATTTCTATTATACCTTACTGATAGTATATAAAAATTAGTATGTTCACTTACTCTATGTATGATCACATACTCAACTTATATACCACCATAGATAGTCTAGTATCATCACATACTACGTGTACATACTTTTCGTTCGGTCGGATTCAATGTATATCATGAGATATGGAGGTAGGAGTAGTTACACGCGCGTGTAGAATAGATTTTCCATATATATATATATATATATATATATATATATAATTCATCATCCTCCAACTCCCGCTCCCATTGCTCGTGTCGCCACTGCTGAGGTGAGGTCAGGTAATGGGAAGCCGAGCGAAAGGGTGGGAGTTGGGCTGGAGCGGAGAAGTGGTGAGGTCACAACCGACCCCGGGTGGTGGTTGAGACTAGCACGTAGAGTTAGGTTAGATTTTGAAGTTTTTGAGCGTTATAATGTCCGACGAGTCTAGAAATGGAGGAGGTCGGGTGAGCCGAAAGACCTGTAGTAACGGTATTTTCTCCGACGACGGAGGTAAGATGGTAAGGTAGCACCCCTTAGGTGGGGTTGGATGGTCGGCGGGTTAGGAACCGACAAGAAAAGTTCCAATTCTCGGATTAAGAAGGGCGATATTGAGTGCGGCGTGGCTGCCGGTTGGATTGAAGGAGGTTGATGCAGCGAACAACAATGTGGGGGAAAGAAGAGATGTTAACCAAAAAAAAAAGAAAGTGTTCGGTTCGTCTTTTTCTCAGCTTCTTACACAGTATTTTTCTCTCAGAATAAATCAGTTATATACAATATTTTTTATAAACAAAACAGTTGTACAAATCAGAAAAATATATGTCAAACATACTAAGATCAAATGGGTTCGTGAGGAGCTGAAAATGAACCTCCTATACTCCCGAGCGGAGGGATCCAGCTCTCCACCGCGGCCTGCTTGTCTGGATGCCGCGCAATTGCAGATGGTGGCAGCCTCGGGAACCGGAAGCCAAGTTGCACGGATACCAAGCAATCCTTTCAATCAAATCAATCAATGCAGTGCAGTCGAGAGGGACGGAGGAGTACCGGGAACCCAAGCATCTCCTGCCCCAAAATGATCGGCCGCGGCCGCAACCGATGCTTGTGAGTTGTGATCTTGTCACGGCAAGCGCGGCAGCAGCCTTCAGCACCAAAACAAAGCGTAACAGATGCATCAGCTATACTGCGCTACTACCGCTCTACCCCTATTACTCGGCAGGCAGCAGGGACGCCGGCCGGCCGGTGGAAGGGAGGAGCTAGGGGGAGAGATGAGGCGACGTGAGGTGACTCCGGGGAAGTCGCGTGCATGCAACAGGACAAACGAGGGCTAGGCGTAGTACATACGTAGAGTGAGATAGATACGGGGGTGGCACCGGCACATCCCCCGAGCTGAGGGAGATAAACCATGTCCGGGCGTGCGTAGGTACGTCACCCCTACATCACTCGAGACGACTACTACTCCGTATAATAGCTACTAGTAGCTGTGTACAGTACACACGAGACGCACTGCCCGGACTTGGCATCTCTACGCGCTACATACGCCACCGCCAGTCCACCAGAGAAGACGTGTCACGTGCGTGGTTGATCACCGCCAACTCGTGTGATTTGCTCGATTGCTTCATTCCGGGAGCGCGCTCTAGAGCGCCGCGAACTTGTGTTTCCGTGGCTTTGTGCGCGGTGTGTGTTGTTGTTTTTTTTGCTCTCGGAAACCGCGAAAGCAAAGGAAAATCCAGGTGCGCGCGCGTCACTGTTGATATGTGTGCGCTGCCGCACGGTGGAAAAGAGCAAACTCGGCGGCAGCAGCGGCGCACATCGGCGCCCGTGCCCACGTCTGTGCAAGAGCGAGACTGCTTCGCCTCGATCCGCCACACCCGCTGTGGAGGGAGATGCGCGAGCCTTGGCGCATCGAGTCGTTGTACTGTAAATCAACCACCAACTATCAACCATCAGTATTTTTCTCTCAAAACAAATCAACATTAGTCACCAGTTGTTAGCTAGACAAACAGGGCGGTAGACAGCCAAGTGGATTTGCATGCGAAATATGGTTGGCCGGGCCTGGTCGTGAAAAATCACGCACCGTAAAGTACGATGAATCAAAGAGACTGTCACTAGTAAAAGAAATGATGACAAATGTTTTGTCGCTACCTAGTTGTGTTTTTTACATGATGGACGTACTGAGCTGCAATTTCAACAGGGAGTGCAGAGAACTACTGTACTAGCAACCGCCTTCAGTGGAGTATGTCACTAACGACAATGTGCAAAAATTAATCTTGATCATCACCTGGCAACGCGTCAAGTACACGGGGTGAGGCGGTACGACGGCCCGTCAAATCGAGTATCTTCCGTAGATTTTCGCTCAGGATCACGATGGTGCCTCTGCCTCGAGATACCACCACCATTGTTCCTCCAAAAATGCCAGCACCATTTGCTCTTGTAGCCTTGCTCCTACGCTAGCTGCTTTTCGGCAGCCTTTTGCAGCCGGCTCGCAAGGCAAAGGCCAAAGGGATTCCCCTATCCGGACTCGAGTTTTTTTCACGTGAGCGCTGCTGCTGCTAGCTGCTTGCATGGATTCGCGTATACTTCCTGTGCGGTGGCTATATCCGCGGGAACCCCGCGTCGTCGAGCGCGGCTCCAAAAAGCAAATGTCAACTCGCAACTGCATGCACCAGATAAAAATGGTTGACAAGACTGCTTAGTGCTTAGATAAAAATGGTTCCTTTTGGGCCCAATTAAAAAAAAGTGTGTTGGGACTGTAGGAGGAGCTGAATAGTATAAGATAAAAAATGCATGTTGGACGCTAGCTTTGTGTTACCAATGAAACATGCATGGGCAAGGTTGCTAACCCATATGCGAGTACGCTAACAAGTAACAACCATGTACTAGCCCCCATGCGCAATCAAATGTGTCAATCGAGGAGAGTGGTTGTCTTGATCTCTGGATCACCAAATCACCTGAGCGAAAATAGCGGCCCTGAATCCTGATCGAGTTGGCACGTGAGAGAGATAGACAAACGAAGTACTACTCGTCTACTCACGAGAGGGAAGACTGTCTCCAGCAACATCCGGAACCGGTGCTGCAACTGCATTTTGCATACGTCGGAGCCTGTTAGCTGCTCCAGCGGTAGCCTCAAAGCCTGCTGCAAAATGTAGCAAGGCCTCCCAGCACGTGCATCTCTGGGGAAATTACCGCTTTCTCTCTCCTTTCTTCATCCACCCTGCCTCGTCGTGCACGCCCCCTCCTCTCTTCCTCCTTTTGCTCCGCAGCGCGGCCTGGCACACCCCCTCCTCCCTTCCCTCCCCGAATCTCCACCCGTCGAGGGCTCGCAAGAGAGGACGGCGGCGCTCGATTCCGGCGGAGCTCCAGCCAAGACGAGGCGCAGCCCCGGCGGAGGAGGTCGGATCTGCGGGAGGCAGCACCTCCATCACCACCGCCGTCGCCTGAACAACAGCAGCGATCGTGCCGCCGCTCTCCCTCGCCCCCGCACGGCGCGACACCTCGTCCGCTCCTGCCTCCGCCATCTCCTCGAGGAAGCTGTCCCAGCTACGGAAGCGGCGGAGATCGAGGCCAGCGGCGGCAGCGGAGATCCGGCACGACGGGCTCCACGGCCGCCTCCTACTTCCTTGGCGCGGCGAGCAGCGTGCGGCTGGAGGACGCGGAGGCCGTCGGCTGCGGCTCCAGGCCGGCGGCGGTGGGCTCCCCTGCCTCCGTCGTCGAGTTCGAGGCCGACCTCCGCTTCGTCGGTGGTCGCGGCGTCCTCCACGGCCGCTGCTCTCCTTCATCGGTGGCCGCGGTGTCCTCTCCGGCGGCTTCCCGACAGCGGCGAACGGGCTCCCTGCTCCGCCTCGCTCCTCCGCTCGATCCCGCCGCCCGCGGGAGCCAACGAACTCTCGGATGCGCGTCCGTTGCGCTGCACTGCTAGAACTTCTCTTTTGCAGCACCGGATCCATCTGCATATGGCGCTTTTGCATATGTAGATGCACTTTTCTGCTAGAAACGGTCTAATAATTAGAGATTGTTTACTGTAGCACGATGTTGTCTAATCATAGCATAATTAGGCTCGTTAGATTCGTATCGAAAAATTAGATAGGGGTTATGGAATGGATTTTGTCATTAATTCATATTTAATACTCCTAATCAATGTCTAAAGATTGATGTGACGGGTAGTTGGGAAAATTTTTGAGAACTAAACAGGGCCCAGAGACCCAAGCGGCCAAGCCCAAAGATAGAGCTAGAGAGAGCGGTGAGAGAGAGAGGCGTCACACCCACTGCACAGGCTATAGCTAGAGAGCAGCCTAGAAGAGGCTAGCGGTGGTAGCTCCTCGTGCCGCAGAGCATGGCCTGGCAGCCGGGCCCCGCCCCCCATCAGCTGCTAGCCGCCACGCTGCAGGACGTATCTGTTGATGGGGTGGCATGGACATGGCACGGCCCCCAAGACAAAAGGAAACACCGGTCCACGCTCGCATATGTGCATGCACTGCATAGTCCCACACCGAAACTTTTGTTTTGCATGGCCTCTCTTTCTCCTCTTTCTCCCTTCCTCTCATCGCCTACGCCAGCTTCAATTCTTGAGCCCGGCCGGCCTTTGCGAAATTGCATTCATGGCCTTGTTTAGTTTGCTAAAGTTTCTAACATTTTCTTCACTCTCTCCCCATCACATCACATTAAATACGTCAAAAAGACATGACATATGTTCGGAGTATTAAATATAGGTAAAAAAATAATTAATTACACAGTTTTGATGTACTTCGCGACACGAATCTTTTGAGTCTAGTTAGGTCATGGTAGGATAATATTTACCACAAACAAACGAAACGTGCTACAGTGTGCTACAGATGTTCGAAACGTTGAAAAGTCAAATTTTTCCACCAACTAAACAACTAAACAAGGCGCATATTCCACCAGCACGTATCGTAGTAGTAGCCATATATAGCCTGCTCGCATAAACGTCAGAAAGGAGCCTCTTTTTTGGGTCTCCGGCCGGCTGCACCACTCTAGTTCACCTCTTCTTCCCTTTGCTTGCTCTCTTGTTGCTTGCAAGTTACAGCCTCCTCCCGGAGAGGAGCTCATCGATCCCTGATCGGATCTCTCTCTCTCTCTCTGCGTGTGAGGTGGTGGGGGATCGGAGATGGATATGAACAACGGGTGGCTCGGCTTCTCCCTGTCGCCTTCCGCTGGGCGAGGCGGCTACGGCGGCGGCGGCGGTGGAGGGAGCAGAAGCGGCGATGGAGAGGGCGGCTCTTGCTCGTCTCCGGCCGCCGCTTCGCCTCTCGTGGCCATGCCGCTGCAGGCTGATGGTGGCCCTCTGCAGTATAGCTCTACTACGCCAGGTATGTAACTGCTTGCTTGCTTGTGTCGTCTGTAGGAACTTGCTTAATTTTTCACTTAGGTCTGGGCCGTCTGGCAGGTGATCGAGTTCTATTTCTACTTTTCTTGATTGCTAATCATGCATCTGTAACGTTTGCCTGTTTTGCACGATTTTTATCTGTTATTGCCGTTCATGTTATAGACTCAGTAAGAAAAAACTGTTCTTGTTCTTGCTATTTTTCCACATAAAGTTTTGTCACCTCAGGTAGCTTTTGTTTTCCCATTTTTGGCTAATCGTAGATTGAGACCTATAAATCATTATATTATCATCATGTGTCCACGTATATATATCTTAAAAACCTGAAATCTGAAATTCACTTGGTTTTTGCTTCTGTTTCCTTGCCGACATGCTAATTGTAGTGAGGTCTTCATGTAACCATTGTTCACCTTGTAACACTAGTTTTTCATCCAGGCCAAGTAGTACTTGTTGGTCCATTTCACTCTATCTTTATTTGTCCCTCTCCCAAAAAGGACGCATCATTTCGGTTTGTCTCTTCTTTGTACCGTTCCTGTGCAGATTGGGGGCACGCCGCAGAAGCCAAAGGCCCCAAGCTTGAGGACTTCATGAGCGTCACTTGCAGCAACAAGACCACCAGCAGCAGCAGCCTCTACGACAGCTGCGGCCACGCCGACCAGGCCAAGTACCAAGAGGTCCACGATCTCCAACCCTTCTCGGCCGGCTCCTACTATCACGACGACCACGGCAGCAACGGCATTGGCCTGGGGATCAACATGAACGCGCCGCCCTGCACCGGCTTCCCGGATCACCACCACCACCACCACCACCAGTTCCTGCCCCACCACGGCGACTACTTCCTGGGCACCCCAGCGAACCCGAGCCCGCCGCCTGGCGCCATGCCGTCTATGCCGATGTACAGCAACAATGCCGCTGGCGGCGGCGTTGTCGGCGGATCGATGTCCATCTCCGGCATCAAGTCCTGGCTCCGTGAGGCGATGTACGTGCCGCCGCCGGAGCGGTCGGCGGCGCTGTCGCTGTCCGTGACAGACGTGCCGGTCGAGCCGCCGCCGCAGATGCTGCCGGCGCCAATGCAGGTCGCCCGCAAGCCCGCGCAGACGTTCGGGCAGAGGACGTCGCAGTTCCGGGGTGTCACCAGGTTGGTTAATTTTCGTAACTCTGCATGCAATGCATGATCACCATGATCAAAGATTTCGCGTTTGGCTCGGCGTGTTCCTGCCGTCGATTAGCTTCATCCTAACATGTGTCAAACGATACGATCTGCCGCAGGCACCGATGGACTGGGAGGTATGAGGCTCACTTGTGGGACAACACTTGCAGGAAGGAAGGCCAAACTAGGAAGGGACGGCAAGGTGAACTTATTTACACACGATTTCAGCCATGAACATTGCTGAAACCTTCAATTTCTAGTCTGAATGTTGGACTTCATTCGGGTTTTCCGCTGACTGACCTAATCACGTTTTGTTCTTGCAATGCATTGCCGTGCTGACCAACGAGCAGTTTACTTAGGTAAGCTACAGCTACCCTCTCTGGCCTAAAACATCTGCAGTTTTGGCAATTTCCTTGGGTAGAAGTGTAGAACGACCAATGCTGTTACTCCACATGCTTACTGTGTCTTGCTGCTATCACTGTTGCTACTTGGTCAGGCGGGTATGACAGGGAGGAGAAGGCTGCGAGGGCTTACGATTTGGCAGCGCTCAAGTACTGGGGTCCTTCGATTCACATAAATTTCCCGGTACGTTCACTGCATCCATGTCGTCGTCTCATCGTAATCTTAGTTTTAAAGGGCTCTCTGTCAGTCCAAGTAGGGCCCGTCGCCTGGCTCATTCCTGGTCTCTTTATTTTGCATTTGATGAATGATTAGTACAGTACAGTTTGCATTCTTTCTAGCTTCCTGATCCGCTGAGCTTGATCTGCTGCCTCGTGTATAGTTGAGCCACTACGAGAAGGAGCTGGAGGAGATGAAGCACATGTCCAGGCAGGAGTTCATTGCACACTTGAGAAGGTACGGCATCTTCCAGTTCTAGTACGCAATAATGTCAAAGTCTGAATGAACAATCAACAGTTCATCAAATGTTTAGGCCATGTTTAGTTCCCCAAAAGTCCCAAAAATTTTCGCATCGCAGACCGTGTCACCTCTCACAAAATACGCTTATCAATGCAAAATTTTCGCTACTTTCTCCAAAATTTCACCGAACTAAACGGTGGAATTCATATGCATGGAACAAGCTCGGCAAATTTTGAATTTTCTGAATGGAATCTTTCACGTGCCAAAATTTTCAGAAGTGGCCTTGTACTCGAACATAGCACTAGAAACAAAACCTCCCTGCCTGCACGCTATTCTCTCTGAATCCTTTTTCGCATGCATCCAAAACTGCATCGAACATCTGGCGCGCTCACAATGCCAAATTCATTCCTGCAGGAACAGCAGCGGCTTCTCGAGGGGAGCATCCATGTACAGAGGAGTGACAAGGTGTGTGTGCCGTGCTGCGCTCTCTGCTCTGCTCGCCCATATTTGCACCCCCCAGCACCCCACCCGCTGCCTTTTCCGACACCCAAAACTTCTGAAGCAAACGCAACTGGGCCTCTGAGCTCCCTCGGAGTCCTGAATTTCTTTCTGATCTCACCAACACGCACACGCATCGGCATCGGCCTGCTCAATGCTCATGGTGTAATAACCTTTTCTTGTCGCGCGTGCTTTCCCCATGCAAACGCAGGCACCACCAGCACGGGAGATGGCAGGCCAGGATTGGGAGGGTCGCTGGCAACAAGGACCTGTATCTTGGCACGTTCAGTAAGTTTTTGTCACTTGTGCAGTAATTTTTATTTTTATTTTTTGGCTCCAAAGTCGTCGAGGTTTTCTTCGGTACACAATACGTCCCAACGGTCGTATGGTCGTATGGTCGTATTGTCGGTTTTTTCTCTAAAAGTAAAATGGTCAGTTTTTTCCCAACGATCGTACTTTTTTTTCGAAAATAATAAGATTCAAGTAAAATGAATGAAAATATAATGTTAATTAATAAAGATTTGATATATTAAAAAATGACAATTTACATTTTTGATAATACCCTTTAATTACCAGTACGACTTTTGAATACTACCGTACGACATCTAATAAAATCAGTCGTATAGAATTAATCTCAATCATCCGATCCTTGCATATAAGTCATTTTCTATTACATACGAGTCCTTTTTCAACAGGTCGTATAGAACGTATTGTGTACCGAAGAAAACTCATAAGGGATTCATCTCGATGGTGAAAAATGCATTCTGGTAATCACTTGTGCAGGCACTCAGGAGGAGGCTGCGGAGGCGTACGACATCGCGGCGATCAAGTTCCGGGGCCTGAACGCGGTGACCAACTTCGACATCAGCAAGTACGACGTGAAGCGCATCTGCGCCAGCACGCACCTCATCGGCAACGACGCCGCGTGCAGGCGCTCCCCGACGCGCCCGGCGGCGGCGCTGCTGGACGCGCCCGCCGGCGAGCGGCCGTCGTCTCAGGGCGGCGGCGCCGCGTCGTCCGACAACTCGGACACCTCCGACGGCCACCGCGGCGCGCACCTGCTGCACGGCCTCCAGTACGCGCAGCCGCCGCCGCCGCCGCCGCACCCGATGAAGTTCGAGGCCGGGGAGGGCAGCAGCAGCGGCGGAGGCACCGGCTGGATGGCCGCTGCCGCCGCCGCCGCCCGACCGGTGGGCGGCGTCCCCAGCGTGCACCACCTCCCGGTGTTCGCGCTGTGGAACGACTGACTGATCGTTATTTAGCTTAGCAAGCTAAGCCTCCCGTGCATGATGTGTAGTTAGCGTAACGTCTTTTGCAGCAGCAGCAGCAGTAGTGGTGAAGAGCTGCCAGTCTTTTGCGACTGCCTGGGCCCTGGGAGATGTGGCGTCGTGGAAGTCCGGATCCGGACCCCCGGCGCAGCTGATCGATCGATCGAGATGCATGTTGCACGGTCGTCGTCTTCCTTGCGAGGTGGCGACAATTTTGCCGCGATATGTAATGAATGGCTCGACACGCATGCTTGCGTCTTTTCATATAAGTTACGTAGTACGAGTTGTTATCTGAACCTCTGTGATGATGTATTGATGTTGGCAAAGTACACTAACTAATCTTGCCAGCTCCTTGCTCGGTTGCTCACTGCCAAATGAGTAAAATTCATGGCCGGCCCACAAACTTAGCGGTGGGTGTCATCTAGCTCCTTGAACTTTCAAAATGCACATCTGAATCTCTGAATTTGGTAATTGGTTCACGTGAGGTCCAAAATCTTTATAGTCCACTTCAAACTGCCTACGTGGCCGGTTGACTGTGCGCTGACGTGGCTCTAACATGTGGGACCTACTTGTCAGCCCTCTCTCCCTCTGTCTCCTCCATCTCCTTCCCCAATTCCCATCACCGACGGCATGTCGAAGGGCGAAGGCTGGCCGTGGCGGACTGGCGGTGAGCATGACGGTGGTGCTCAACCTAACCATCTTCCTCACCATCCTGGTCCTCCTCCTTGCCAACCTCTTCCGCGACCTCCTCCCCCGCCGGCGACTCCGCACCGAGGCGGCCCAGTCGAAGCTCGGCGCGGTGTCGCTGCCCCTGTCCTCGGCGCGCACCGAGGACGGGGTCGGTCGTGACCACGACGGCGGCGTGCGAAGTGCTCTCCGGCACACCGCCGTTCTACTACGCACACGGCGTGCTTCACGCGCCCAACACCAAGGACCTTCTCCTTGCCATCCCCAAGATGGAGTTCGTCGTCACCGTCCCCAATCTGGAGGTCGCGCGCTGCTCGACGCCGTCGCGGTCAGGGTCATCCACAGACTCCTCGCGCGCGCGGCGACGGGTTCATGTGCATCTCCAACCCGCTGTGCAACCGGGGCGGCACACAGGACTAGGCCGCGCCGAGCGGCAGGGACTCGCCGCCATTCGAGACGCTTGGCGCGTCGCCGTCGCCGTACGGGATCACAGAGGAGGAAGGGCAATGAGGGGTCGGGTTCTCGCCGCCGCTATCGGTGATGTGCAGGCTCCCGCCAGTGGGCGTCGTGGTGTACCCTCTGCCCACACTGTGCTTCGTCGATGCCATGATGGTGTTGATGGTGACCGACACCAACCGCGCCTCGTCGTCGTCCAATCTCGCCGTCGCCACGCTTCCATCTGGTGTGCCGCGTGCGAGCCTGGAGCCGTGCACGTCTTGCCCATGGCGCCGCTGCCACTCGCTGGCAACGCGGGGCGACGATAGAGCGGCCAGGACCCGGAGGGCATGGCCGGCAGATTGGGGGAGGAGATGGAGGAGGTAGAGAGGGAGAGAGGACTGACAGGTGGGTCGGACTCGGAGCCACGTCAGCGCACAGTTAGCAGGCCACGTAGGCAGTTTGAATTGGATTATAGAGATTTGGACCTCACGTGAACCAATTGCCAAGTTCAGGGATCCTGCATTTTAGAAGTTTGTGAACCTAGATGACACCCGCCCCCAAGTTCGTGCGCCGGCCATGAATTTTACTCCTGCCAAATTAACCTCGATCGGGCCGCCGAGCGTGCGCGACGTCGTTCGGCTGGTCCCTCCGGGCTCCGGCGGTCGGGGTGCGGGGATGCATGCAGGGCGGCAGACTCAACGGCAGCATGCATGCGGTGACGCGGTGCGGCGGTCACGGGACGGCCACGCCAGTCGCTTGTGAGCCGGCAATGGCGAACTCTCCTGCGTCAAATTTTGACTTGCTGGCGTGCTTTCAATTGCTCGAGCTGGCAGATCGGACGCCGTTTCCCGAGAGCAGGATGACACAAAACGTTGACGCCTGCCGCCGTTGCCCGACCCCGCCCCAACGCAAGCAAAACAAGTGGAGAAAGCGAAAGCGAGAGGTCACACCGGCTCGCAGCTGGGACTTGGAGGTAGTACGCGGGAATCCGGCGGCAGCGCTGGGCGCCTGCAGGCTGCTTCTTCAATGTGCGCGCCCAAAAATGGCAGGACGCGGCACCTCGTCCGACCCACAAAAACACAAGTTCGCAAGCTCCCCCAAACCACAGCACAGGGGCAGCGCCCGCCGCGCCGCTGTCCTGTCCTCCCCCGTGCTGCATCGCTGCCGCAGCGGCATGCCTGGCCTGCCGTGCCGCGCCGCGCCGTGCCGTCACTGCATCTGAACAGCCTGCCGTGGACGTGCGTGACGGGCGTCGCGTCTTTGCTCGCGAGAGATGCCAAAAAGCATAGAGATGAGAGAGACCCAGAGGCTGAGAATTGAAGGGACCGGACGTCCGCGCCGCGGATGGATTGGAGATGGAGGCATCATGGAGCGGCGCGGAGGAGAACCCCGGCGCCTTGCCCTTGGCCCTTGCTCACGCTGCAGCTGCACTGCATCGTCGCATTTCAATCGTGTCCGTTGCAGACAAACAGCCATCTCCAGGACAAGATTCTCGCTCCTGACCACCCCCGCGCCGGCTCAGTAGTTCAGTATACTTTCCCAGTTTCTGACTATACTCGTACTACACGCGTACCCACGTATTGTACGACCGTATTCCTTTGTCATCGGAACTAGTTATCTCGGTCCCAGAACAGAAACGATTCCAAAGCCACCTTGTCCTTTTGACAGGATTCTGAGATCCATCCAGCTCACACGTATTGCCTCATCTATGCTTGCTTCAACAGTGACTGCACACGGTACAGTGAGTTGCACAGTACTGTACCTCAGCAGTTCAGCGGCAGCCCCAGCACACAACTGAAAAGCTCTCAGGATGATGCTGAAAACCAAATTTCTGACTGGCCATGTTGTTGGGACTTGGGAGGCGATTCCTGTTCTTGTGAGAGATGCAGAGAGCAGCAGCCAGCAGGGGAAGGGACCGGCTCGGGAGGCAGCGGCGGCAGGGCCGACACAGGCCAGGCAGGAGATCGCTGATGATCTCCGAACAGACTCACGCATCGCCACTTATCAAAATCAAACAAAGCCACCAGTGCGACTGCCACCAAATCTTTATACTGCAAAAAATTGGGCACAGCTTACAAGTGTACGCATTTGTCCATCACAACTCGGTTTTCTAAAGCGACTCAAGAAACCAGGACTTCACGACAAAGTCAATACCCAAGTCAAAGATCGTATTGGAACGAAGCTAGTACTACTATGTACAACTCAACTTAGTTCCTCAGTTAAAGCACCATATGGTGCATAAAATTGGTTCCAAACTGTTGCCAACTACTCCATTTCTTGCGCCAGCCGACGGTCGACGGCTCAACTCAAGTTTCCAAGTTCTTGAACAGCTCCGGCAGATGGTGGTTCGTGAGCCTGGAATTGGTCGTGAGGCCACGCTTCTTCTTCCTGGGCTTGGGCTTGGACTTGGATGCAGCACCATCCCTCTGGGCCGATGCGCGCCTTTTGACGGTGTCGGTTAATGGCTTCTCGCCACACTTCTTTAGCTCTTTCTCAATGTCCAGCATGTCCCGTGGCAGCTCTATCTCCCGGTACAGCTGCTTCAGGTCATTATCAATCGTGATCGCATATCTACGGTCGTTGTAGTGCGCCGTGTCTTCCTGGGAGTTGGTGCCTGATAGCCACCAGATGTCGCCTGATGCTTTCAGAGCCTGAAAAACATGTTATACACCAACCATATTACCCTGCTGAACTTTGACAACTATGATATTACAGAGAACACAAGCACCTTTCTTGAAAGTACAGACTGCAATACATTTGTTTTCTTTTAAGGAAGACTGCTAGACATTTGTCACCACACATCTTCAGTGCACCTAGAATGACAGCATTCATGCGCCAAAATAGTGTTATGAACTAGAAGTGACAAATCAATATGCCAAAGAAGCTTTCACATCACTTGGCTTGATGTTCAGCACTAGCACTAGTTCAACCTAACTAGAAAACCACTTGACCACTTCCATCCCTAAGGAGCTGTGCACTGGTGCAGTCGGTTGACTTGCACAAAACCACCTATCAATTGATCACCATCAGAAGTGTGCAGAATCAGTTGCATGACAATACCTTGGGAACAATACACCGTTACTTGCCCAGATCAGGCAGGGCATCGTGCGTGATTCAAGATGAGGCAACCACTATTTGTTCCAAAAAAGGATAAACCAAAGAAACAAGCATCCAAATAGAGGAAGACCCACAAAAACCTACTGCTACAGCATAAGGGCGAATTACTTGGGATGTGCCGAGAAGTATCATGTAAATCTTGGCATCTCACAAAAAAAAAGTGGAATCATTATATCGACATCTGGTACCTTTGGATGACCATCCAGAAACTAATAGAAAAGCAAGCCTTCATCACTGTAGGTAATTGCTTTCTAAATATTTTACCGGCACTGTTTAATTCAGTTCGGCCATTGAACCCAATTTACACAATTCAAAATAGCAGACAAGAGACAGTACCATTACAATAAAAGAATGGTGTAGTACCTGCAAATCTTCCAATACGGATGGGTACGCATCTTTGACCTCCTCGACAGCAATGCAATTTTCATTTTTAGTTTCACTCTTTTTTATTATCAATTTAAGCAATTCATCTCTTCCTGTCAAAACATGTGTCGGCTGCACGAGTACAAAATGCTGGTCAATGCACAATCTAATCAAACCTTATTTTGAAGACCCACAGAAACTACCAAGTTTTAGGTACCACTTAGATACCCCATCTCTACCAGAACCAATATAAAATAAAAAAATATTTGTATAACATAAAAAGTCCATTCAGAAAATAAATAAAATGAAATCATAAAAGGTTTAGCTTGCCAGGAGCAAATCAATCAAGATTCATCATAAATTCTGCGAGGAAATTCAACTGACATTTGAGATTTCAAATGGTATATATGTTCCGTGCCTGGTTCAGAAAGCTAGAGACAAAAGAGGAAAATGGAGACATTTTATACTTAAAAGATTTTATACAAATGTTTTATTTTGTTCATTAATGTGACGCAAATCGCTAGTGAAACGAAATTTAATGCACTTACCTTGTAAAAGAAATGTTCCCCCACAAAATTAACTTTGGGATTATTCTTCAGGCTTTCAAATACAGCCTTGTTACCACGAATATCAACATAAGTGGCTTCATTTATCTGCTCCGCTGTAAAAGCTTCCCTTCTCTGCAAACTCAAAAAACAAGGACATCAGTTCGAATGCTAGTACTAATAAAAGATATATTCCAGGAAGAAGGCTCGTAGGTAAGATTTGTTTTCTCTAGGAAGTTCTGAAATAATAAAAAGGACTATAGTAAGCGGTGTTGGAGGTAAAACCATCTAAACAAATACTACCTCCGTCCATGAATACGGCATTTAGGACAAGTTTGTTAATTCATTTTTGAACTAAACGTCGGATATTTCTGGACGGAGGGAGCATACAATTTTATTTGTATTAGGTTACAGAAGAAGATATCTGATTAGTCCACTATCATATAGTATGGTACGATTGCTTAGGTACGTCATCATTATCCACAAAACAATTAACAAGAACTATAAAATCAATATGTAGAAGCTGAACATATGTAAAGAGTCAACATGTTGATTTGCAATGTTAATAACTAAAACCCGCTTTCCAATTATCAGCAAAAGGGAAAAGCCTCCACTTGTAAATATGAGTCAGAAAAATGGTAGCCAACTCAAGTAACTGCATCAAGTTGGGTCTTTAATAAATTACCTTCTGAAGCAGATTGATTACTAACTTGATCTGTGCTCCTACAGTAGACTTCCTTACTGAATTGATGCGCTGCAGCCTTTCTGTATCATCTGAGAATTTAGCACGCTGGAGTGGTTTTACAGGAGGGAATGGGGCATTCACTGGTAGAAACCCTGGAGCAACTTTTGGCCTTGAAATCGAAGCTTGGCTTGCAGCAATGCTAGATAGAGTAGTCTGGCACCTCTCTTGCTGCTGTTTGAATTTGTCAAGACGCTCATTCAGAGCCATCTGAAAGGAAATATGTGAATGCTATTAATCAATATGGCAAAAGGAGATTTGAACATTGTCAGTGTAAGGACCCACAGTTTGAGGTCCCTAACACTTTAAGAGGATATCCTACTCCTAAATAACTTCCAAATTAAGAACAGTTTTCTAATTTAAAAAGACCAAAGAGAAAAAACAAACAGAGAGATTAGTATGATAACCGACTTCCTATACAATACAGCATTAAAATTGTGCAGCATTTGCCATTGCACTTTTATATTAGTCAAACCATATCCTCGCGGGCTTAGTCATGTAATGATATCTTCAGAACTTTGGTCAATGCCTCATATGAGCATTTTAAGCAATTCTTTCAAAGTACTGAATGGATCAGAGGTAGTATCAACATAATGGCACTAACATCCACAAACTATAAAGGTAAGATCATTAGGTCAGTAGAAAAATTGAGAATATGGCAGTTCATGTCTGATGATAAATTCCGCGTCTACTCCAACTCATCACCAAACCACGTGCTCCCAAATTATATCGTGAACACGCGCTCTCAAAAGCTTTGGTTAACTAGTAGGACTGTAGGAGTAGTTCAATCAATTCATCAGCAACACATCATCCCAATTAACCAGCCCCCGGAATCGAGTTTGGAGCAATCGATCTTTCGAGTAGGGCACAATTCATGTGCAAGCAATCCTACCACACCCCTCTCCAAATTCCGACATCGAACTAGATCAAAGTCGGCCCGCCCCCAAGTACGCAACGGAGGATGGGGGAAGGGGGGTCGTAGGTGTCGGGAGCACCTACTGGTCCTCAACGAGGAGGTGGATCAAGCGAGAATCCGGGCGGAGAGGCTGATCAAGCGGCGGAATCCTCAAACCCGACCGGGGTTCCTCCTCGACGGCGGCGATCCCCTCCAGACCTCGAGCGGGTAGGGTTTGGTCGGCGATTTTAGGGGTCGAATCCGGCGCGCGGTTCAAGTTTCGTGATCGTCACCCCGGGGGGGGGGGGGGGGTTGGTATTTGTTTGTGGTCGGATTAGGTAGAGGAGGAGGCGGTTGCCGGCAGGTTGAGGGGCCGAAAGGGCCGAGTGATAAAGGCCCACTAGGTCGGTTGTTTAATGGGCTTAAATGGGTACTTAAGACAGTAACTCGGCCTCCTCCAATGTTATTTTTTGGTGAATTTTGTCAAGTGGACGGACACTTGTTTCGCTGATCCCTGAACATACTGAGATTTTTTTTTAAAAAAAAAACTGAGATTTGAGAGGCAGGTGAAGACAAAGAGATAAAGAAAGATGGGGAACAGTAGGAAAAGAAAAAGGCGAGGAGGGGCCGCACGTGGGCGTGGCGCCAGGTTGATGCACGCGCGGGCGCACTGTCAGCGACACTGCAACACATGATAATTATGATCATCTACTATTAGCCCTGTACATGGTCCGGTTTTACCGGTTTTTGGTTTGAACCCGACCCGGACCGTAATAGAGTCTCCTAGGCGGTTTGGAAACCGACGGGTTGAATGGTTTTCATGGTTTGCTCGTCGGCGGTCACAGTAATGACCATCAGGGGAGATACACATTTGTGGAGCTTCCAGGCAGTTGAGGCCCGCGGTGCTGCTCGCCGTCTCACTCTGCTCCCTCTCGGCGCTGCTGCTGTGGTGCGCGGCAGTAAGCTACGGCGGCAATGGTGGCGGCGGTGTGAAGCCCCTGGTGACGGCCGTCACCATGGACCCGCTCACCAAGCTCTACACGTCGCCGCTCAAGGACGGCCTCCCGCTCGTCCTCGACCTCTCCGGCCC
This sequence comes from Cenchrus fungigraminus, assembly GCA_036936925.1. NCBI lineage: Eukaryota > Viridiplantae > Streptophyta > Magnoliopsida > Poales > Poaceae > Cenchrus > Cenchrus fungigraminus. The sequence goes on from CM072777.1 coordinate 134,079,950, forward strand.
ACCCAAGCACCCAAGCTTCGAGTGCCGCCACCACGTGTGCGCGCACAGCTAGCACCCGCCGGACTGCCTGTGCACGGGCCACGGCGTCGTCGCTGCCGCCGACCCGTTTCGCTGCAAGTGCACGACGCCGGCGAGCGAGGCAGCAGGCAGCCATGAGCGGCGGCGGGATGGAGATGGAGATGGAGGTCCGCGCCGTCGGCGCGCGCGGCGGCGCGCGAAGTTGCTTCGTCGCACTCTCGCTCCACCTCATCCACGCCCTCGAGCACACCTCCGCGGTCGGTCATGGCGGCGCGCAGGGAGCTCTACGGCGCGGCCGGAACGAGGACCTCAAGGTCGGCGGCGCTCAGCCTGACGTGGGGGAGGAAGCGGGAGCATCAAGGCACTTGCTCCACGGCAGCGGCGAGCAGCCGAGCACAGCACACGCGGCGGAGGGCACGTGAAGAAACGGCGGCGTGCACCGGGTTACACGGTTCCAAACCTAACTCGAACCAACCCGCAAATCATTTTAAACAGCGGTTAATACGGGTTGGTTTCATGGGTTGGCCGGGTTCAAACCGGACCATGTACAGGGCTATCTACTATGATCATCTAATTTGTGTTATTTTTGTTTCTCTTAAGGCAGGCTACTATGATCATCTACTACATCTTACCACGACCAGTAATTCTCGTTCAATGATTAATAGGCTCATGCCTTCGTTTCACTTTGCATGCGTCTTCTTCTGGCACGGCCAGCACTCTTAGGCTCTTAGCTTGAAAGTAACCAACGGCAACGACGCGGGCATCTACTGTGGGCACAGTAAAAGTGGATAAGGAGAAAAGAGAGAAAGCTAGCAATGTGAAATCCGGCCAACGATCCCACGCATTTTGATGCGAAATGATGCTGTTTGAGCTCTGGTTTTCTTGCATTGGATCTGCTGCTTCCTCTTCCTCGATCGCTACATACGGTTGTGCTTCGTACGACGATCAGCTTTGGGCACATGACGGGCGCGCCAGCGTCCTCGGCATCAGCTTGCCCAACACCAACATGCATGCGGCGATCATTGTAAAGAGGAGCATGTGTCTCGCTTAAACAAGAGCGATCTGACTGCCGGATAGGATTAGGATGATGCATTGTTGTCAGATCGATCGTCGTGTCAGATTGAGTGAGTCTGAAGGAACTAACGAGGCGTGGTTGGCCTGCTGAGGCAGTTGCGTTCGGCTCCATCATTCACGGCCATGGCGAACAACCTGGCATGCATGATCAAAACTAAGCATGCGTGCTTGGTAAACAAACATCGATCGATCTCTCTGGTGATCCGGAGCCGGAGGCGCGTGCGAGCGTCGTCGGAACGGGGGTAGATGCCCCGGCCGGCCGGCCGGAAAAGGAAAAGAGGAAAAGCGCGGCGAGGAGGAAAGGAAGAAAGAGCCGACGACGACGGCGAACGCCGAGGCGGGCGTTGATCGAAAGAATCGAAAGGAGGCGGGGGGGCGCCGGTGGTGTGCGTGCATGCGTGCGTGCGACGGCGTGCCGCTCCCTTTTCCACTCCTCCGTGCTTTCCCCTCGCAGCCGAGGAGATGATCGTCTGAGCTCCCTCAGCTCGCTCATGATGGGCCATCCCAATCTCTGCTCCTCGTCTCGGGATCACCACCGCCCCCGGCTTGGTCCCGTACCTGCTGCTGTCTGTTCCCACGTCTGCCGCTGGCTCCGGCCGGCGGCATGCATGCCCCGCCCTGCATGCCTGCTCGTCTTTTCGCTTTCTCTGATCTCGAAACCGTGTGGCCGGTGCCCATGGAATGGAAGGAATCTGTATCCACTTCGCGTCTCCTTGTTCCGTCCCTACGTACTGCGTCGTCTTTTACATGGCCATGGGGATTTGGGACGGGGCCAAAGCCAGGAGGATGCTTGCACGCTCTTCCTGTTGGTGCATCGTGCTTCCCTCTGCTTGGTGAGTGGTGACCACGCGCAAAGACAAAACGCTGCATGGTTTCGCCAAACTTCACACATACAGTAGCTGGTGTGTAGTACTAGTGTAGGCCGTCGCTTCTGTTGTGTGGTCGTCAGCTGCATTATTGGTAGGTTCAGTGGTTGGATACGATATAGGGCCAGTCGATTTTGATTTCTGATTATGATTCAATTCTCTATCTCAACTGCGTTTTTCTGCTCACTTACAGAAGAGTGATCGAAGACTATATATCACATCATTTTGTTTACAATTAATGTTAGTACACGCACTGCCGTGTAGTTTCAGAAGTTTGGATTTATAATTGGACGACACGAATGATGCCCTAAGGTGGTGTGTGACCTGTGACCTCACTGTCATGTGTACTGCGTCGTGAGATTTTTTCCTCTTCCTGTTTGCTAGATTTACACGTACACACAAGTCACATGCATGCGACCCCCGGGGGGTAACCTCGGAGCCATGCATGTGCATGTGGGCTGCACGTACTTATATTAGCCACATACTGTATTCTCCATTCACGTTGCATGTTTCCCGAAAGCTTGTACATGCTCACATTTTACAGATAACTGTCCTGTCCTAGCCTGTCTGGTTGATCCATCGTGCACGCTTCCGGGACCATATGATCATCCAATAGATTAATCACCGCAGCTTTTTACGCCGTGGCTTCTTCTACTAAGCATGGGCGGCTTCGTGTGCATGACGAAGCTGCTTTCTGCATCGGAACCTTGCAGACAAAAAGCAGGGTTGCATGTAGTTGAATTATTCTGCACGTACAAGACGCCGCTGTCCATCATGTGACGCGTCAAGCTGATCTCTCAGCAACATGATCTGCACCAGAACATGAGATGCCGGCCAGATTTGGTAATAAGCAGAATTGTCACCATGCTGGTCTGGTATAGTAACAATCGATCAACACACACAGCTGAATATTCAGATAACTGCACACCCGTATTCATGCATCCTCTCTGCTAGAGCTAGACTATCAAATCTCCATATAAACAATGATGGTCGATCGAATAATTGTGGAAAAGGTGAAGAGATATATATCTGCTAATATCTTGTAGCACCATTGTCGATCGACCCATCCTGGTCATCAAGAACATAGCCGACTTCCGTGTCCACTAGGCTTGCAGTCCAATCGCAATCAGGTCGAGCAATCTGCCCGCCCACGCACTGAAACGACTACCAGTAGTAGGCGATCTTGCATTTGCTGCAGCCGTCAACAACTAGCACACTATCTCGATCCACAGCTGTATATCCTACAGGGGAAAAAAAAGGCAGTGGGATAAGGAATCTCTGATCGTATCAGGAGACAAGACGTCGATCGATATTCAGGCAGCGATCGCTTGCTAATGCACAGGGTGAATGAAGCACGCTGGTTGCTTTCTTTTGGCTTTTGGGTGGGAAGAGCAAGACCGATGATCCATCGTTTTCCCGGTTCCGTCCGAGCTGATCTCGACAGCGGGCTGTTCGTTCCTTCGTTGGAAAATGTGGCTCTGCGTGGAGTTTGATCAAACGTACACGACTGAATCGAGTGCATGGAGAGCGGCGGCTGAGTGTAGTCGGTGTCAGTTGCAACAAGATACCACTGGTGTCTGAGCTCTAGTGAGTTCGCGGGATCGATGTGATTCAGTGATCTCGCTCTGTCTCTGTCTGAAGAACCATTTGGTGCGATGGCAAAGGAATCAAGGTCCTTGTCACCAGCTTGGCCTTTGGGGTTTCTTACCAAAAAAAAAAATAGAGAAAGTGGACAGTGATCGATCGCAAAGCAGTGACTGATGGTCCTAATGTAATGCTCCATTAACATTTAACAATGCATGCATGTGGACCAATTCCCTGCCATGGTAACTACCCTCCTATGGACCTAAACCTAACCCAGCAGAAGATATGCCCCAAACAGAGCAGAGCAGAACCAACCCAGAACAAGGCCTTGTTTAGTTTGCTAAAGTTTCTAACGTTTTCTCCACTTTCTCCATCACATCACATTAAATACGCCAAAAGACATATGTTCGGAGTATTAAATATAGGTAAAAAAATAACTAATTACACAGTTTTGATGTACTTCGCGACACAAATCTTTTGAGCCTAGTTAGGCCATGATAGGATAATATTTACTACAAACAAACGAAACGTGCTAAAGTGTGCTATAAGAGTTCGAAACGTTGAAAAGGCAAATTTTTTCACCAAGTAAACGAGGCCCAAGGGCAACCAGCTGCCAACCACCCTCCTAGCTAGTATCTAAATCCTCCATGGACCACCCTAGCAAGCTAGCTTATCTCGTAGCCAGGTCCTCGCAAGAGCGCGAAAACAAAAGCGAGGAGGCCTGAAGGAAGCATAGGAATGAGACCATGATTAGCGGATCAATCTGGCGACAGGGACACTTAACACACACACCTCCAAAGTCCAAAGCCACCGCCCTCTCTTTTCCCCCCATGCGTGCGTGCGTGCGTGCGCGCGCCCCCTTACAATTCCCCTTCTTTTCCAACCCCCTTCTTCACCACTAGCTAAGCTACCAGTTGTTAATCTCCGAGGCCAGCGGTGCATGCCGGCACGCGCGGCGGCTCCGCTTTCCATTCCGGCAGCCACCACCTTCCCGGCACTGCACTGCACGCACGCAACCGCAAGACAGACAGGATGACAGAAAGAGAAGAAACAAATCCGGCGAGGCGAGGCGACACGATCTGGGCTCGCCACCCGTGCAACGGAAGCTGCCAGGGCGTCGCGTCGCCGATCGCCGTCGTGCGCGGCCGGGCTGATCACACACACACAGGCAGGGGCAGCCGGGCAGGGGCAGCGATCCATTCCCAGCTGCGGCTCTGATGCGGCTGCCGCGGCGCTGGCCGACCGCGGGGAAAGGGAAAGCCTGGCGCGCACAGCGACGGACGGGGGGCAAGTCCCTTCGGCCTGCGGCAACACCGCGGCACAACGTGACGTCCCAGCAGCCGCTGCCGCTGCCGGCGGTGACCCCACGCTTTTTTTCGCTTTGCCGAGGCCGACGCAGATCGATGCGGACACTGGAGCGAGCGAAGCCGACTAGTAGCTCGCCAACACGGTGTCCGACACCACCTGCGGACCACTGTGGCACTCATTGTCCTACTACATTGCTACTGCTAATGCTACAGGATTTTGTTGCTCCAAGGTAGGTCTGTGCATGGGCGGGTATACACGGATTTGGGTGGATTTTTGACCCACCCATTTAATGATTAGATTAAATGGGTTGGGTAGGATTGGATTGGGTGGATTAGACGGTTCAGGAAGCAGGAGTCCATACGGGCAATTGCAGTTGTGGCTCCACGCACGTCGGCACCACGGACCTCTGCATACATGCACAGCCGCCGCTCTTGCCGGTGTCGCGCGACCTCCGTGGCTCGCAGCTCCGCCACACTTGCCATCGTTGTGCTTGCCACGCAGCTGCCGCCATTGCCGTCGTGCTTGCCGGTCCGGCGTAGCTCCCGCTATTGCGTCGTTGTGCTTGCCGCTCGCCCGTGGTCGTGTTGCTGCTGCCATCGGGCTTGCTGCAATTCCTATCGCGATTTCCGCTCGCGCGTGGCCGGCGCACTTGCCACTACACTCGACCATGGCCGCCAGCCGCCGCTGCCGTCGCGCTTGCCGCTAGCGCGCAGCCTGGCGAGCGGTGCATGCACACATGGCTAGCTGCTACTCGCCCATGTTCTGCCTCTCACAACATCCGCACCTCAGCTCCGCGAGGTCTCGGCATCGTCGAGGACGAAGCACGGCAGCATCCACCATCCAGCAGTCCGACGGCGAGCACACACGGAAAGACCCATGGGCCTAATGGATTTTACCCAGCTCCACACAATCCACGTATTAGAAGTTTTAATGGGTTGGATCGGATTTATGATGGGTGGGTTGGGTGGATTAGACCAGGGGCGGGCCCAGGATTTTGACAATGGGTATTCAAATTTTGAAATCGCTCAGCCGCTCAGGTGCTTGTAACTCAGCGAATTGAACTAATTGCAATTTTGGTTTCTTCTTTGTGGCAGTTCTTTGCAAGAACGAAACAACTCAAATCAAGAGTAACACTACTACCCTTCTTCCTTTCATGCTTTAGACCTAAAAATTAAAATCACTCACGTTTTCAGGAACATTCTGCTCATTGCATCGCTCTCAAATTGTCACAAATTGACAAGTATTCGAAATCGCAATCACAAATTTTCAAATCAATAACAATTTGCTCACCTACGTAGCTACGTTAGTCAGTCGTAAAGTGTACACTTGCTATTGCTGTGCCGTTGTGCCTGTGCCTGTGCCAAACAGGAGAGCTAGGAAGAAGATTACTGATTAGAGCCGATGAGCTTGCTGGCCATCGTGTGACCCCTGCGACCTGCGTGCGCAAGGTCTGGCGCGCTGCTCGGCGCTCGGTCTGTTGCTAAGTCCCAAGCTAAGCTTTGCCCCTCCACTGCCCACTCCACGGTGATGAGCAACAGAGTAAGAGCCGAGAGGCATTCAGGGGACAAGGGGGGCGATGGTGACTCAGCAGATTGCAAGTGGGCCGTCATGGGCCTTCGGGAGGGAGGGGAAGTGAGCTGGATCAATTTTTTGGCTAACGTAGGCAGCAGCAGGCAGGGTGATGGATAGTTCCTATTTCTTTTCAAAACATACAGACGTTATACACTCTATATATATATGAATTTTTTCTCCAAAATAATGGGTATTCAACTGAATACCCATGAATACAAGTAGGCCCGCCCCTGGATTAGACGACCCATGCACAGTCCTACTCCAAGGTAGAGAGAGGTCTGCTTTCATGGGCCCTGTTTAGTTCCCCAAAAATCTCAAAAATTTTCGCATCGCAGACCGTGTCACCTCTCACAGAACACGCTTCCTAAAGTAAAAATTTCACCAAAAATTCACGGAACTAAACAGTACCTGTTGAGGCATTGAGAATTTTGCGAATGTTTTGGAAAAAGAGGACGTTAATACCATAAATTTTTTTTAGAGAGGATCAGTAGTGAGTCTCGTACCAATATTTTTATAGAATATGTGTGAAAAGGTTATTTACAGGTTACAAAGCGCTCGGGCTCAAAGAAAAAAGAGGAGAAAAAGGTTACTAAAGAGTTAGTAATACCTAACTAAACCCTTCATCAGGAAAAAAGATGACTCAAACGTGATGAATGAAGAGTTGAAGGCAGGTCTCCTTTCATGTCATGGTCTCATGGATCCCTGACCCTTCCTTCATCCAACCCTCCTCGAGTTGTGCTTACTGTTACAGGGTTACAGATTTTAGCAATACATCTGAATCAGTAATTATCAAGTCTTTGGTTGTCTTCAGTTTTGACGTTAATTATCAAGTCTTTGGTTGTCTTCAGTTTTGACGTTAATTATCAAGTCTTTAGAACGTAGACACTAGTAGACAGGTGCTACACGAGCTGGATACAAAATTGCAGGACAGAGTGCAGAGGTTAAAACAAATCCAGAAGCAAACAGACACTACCAGTACTCAACAATTACTGTATGTCATCGTAACGAGGGCTGTCTAACCATCCCTTTTTGTAACATTGTTTGGCCACGTAGTAATAAAAACAAAAAGAGCTAGCGGCGTCGCGGTATGAAAAAGGCGTGCGTTGTTCGATGCACATGCAAGCGCGGAGAGGAGGCAGCAGCAGCCAAGGCGGCATGCACACAGGCACTGTATCGCTGTCTCTGAACCTGACTGAGCCCCGGACCATCTCATCACACCAATAAAGAGTCGACAGGTGCGCGCGCACCCATTTCAGGCCGGATCGATCAACAAATCCTCGATCTGATCCAACACCAACAGGCACCCACCCACGGCGGCGCCATCCATGGCGACTCGCTCTCGATCGCTCATCACAAGTGCCCGCCCCACACGCGCGCACGATCAGGAACCGATGGCACCAACCCGTCCAATCACCCCGACGGCAACCGCTTGCCGGCGCACGGTGCATTACTCCTAAAGCGCCGGCGGCCGCCCGGGCGGCTCGCGATCGCGGATTCGGACCACTTTGCCGTGACGTTGCCAGGGGAAAAAACAGCAAAGGCGAGAGGCAACCTACTCGGCCTCCCTCCGTTGTCTCCCAGGGAGCCCCCCCATTGATGGCGCGCGCCCATCACTTGTGTCCCGGAGGCCCCGCCGGAGCAGGAGGAGGAGGGGGTCGACGAACAGGATCGCTATCGGGCTCCCCTTCCTTGTCGCGTCAACCAACAGCAGCCCGGTGCGTGCACACTACTGTACTAGCACTAGCTCGCCGGCACGGCAGACAGACGGCACTCACCTGCGCGCGGCCTAGCCCGGAACGGGAACGAGGGGGGTGATGGGCGCCGGTGCGCGGCCTGCAGTCTGGTACGTTTGTCTCAGGCCTTGGGCGTGAGGGGGAACGGGGATGGCGAGATGTCCGCGGCCGACAGCGACGGCGCGCCGTGCGGCGGAGGCAGGCGCGCCGTCTGGTCTATTTCTCGCGTCCACGTCGGGGACGGACTCCCTCGCCGTCGCCGGAACCGATCGGTACGCGCACCACGACGCACGGATCTAGCAGTGGAGATTTTGTTTGCTTTTGCTCCATCAATCTATGTAGTAGCAGCAGATTGGGAGTTTCATTCAAATTAAGCTGTCTCGGGAAATCGTCACCGGACATATATAGCGGCATAGCGCGCCGGATTATTCAATGTGGGAGCCCGTGCGGCAGCGGGGGATTCGACGCCGGGTTGCGAGCGCCTTGACAGGGAGGGTTGCTTGCGAGCGCCTAGTGGTCGTGTTTAGATTCGTTCTTAAATTTTTTCGGAGAAAGGAATTTTGTATGCATGAAGTACTAAATGAAATTTATTTACAAAATCTTTTCACATATGAGTGCAACTTTGCATGATGGATCTAATAGTATAATTAATTTAATAATTTGCTACAGTAATACTGCAGTAATCATTTCCTAATCGTGTGGTCAAAGTCCTCATTAGATTGCTCTCAGAAATTTACGAGGTGTGGAAGTAGTTTTATAAACTGTTTTATTTAATACCTTTAATTAGTATAAATTTGCATTGATGTGGCGTTTATCCAGAATGAACAAATTCGATCGGTGGCTTGGGTCTTACAATATGCATCAGGCGGTGTCCTCGTGCTCCTAACCTCGTCGCCGTCACGCTCAGATCGTAAGCATGTCCCAGGCAGGCAGCTAGGCTGGCCGGCGCCATCCATCGCCAGCACCTGGCCCGGAGGTGCATTCATGCGGCGAGCCATCATCAATCCATCCATCCCTCGAACAAAAGCCACAGAAATAGAAACAAAAGGCAGGCACGCACTATAGACGAAAACAACGCTGCCGCGAGGGGAAAACATTCCCCAACCGCTATCGGAATCGATCCCTTTCCGATCGACGACGAGCGCCGCTCCGAGCCAGAGCCAGGGATGGTCCCGTTGCGATCGCCAAGCGCGCGATTTGCAATAATCCAACACGGACGGAGAGAGGCAAGGCACCCTCACCGGGTCTCTCTGTCGCTGTCGCGCTTACGGTGATCTACGTATACATCATGCCCGGCGGCAGGGGCTTCTCCTTTCGAGACGGCGGCGCGCGTCGACCGTCGAGGGTGTTCGGCTGGTAGAATGAATAGTGCTCGACTGGTAGAATGAATAGTACTCTGTGAGAGGAAATAAGCCAAGACAAGTCGAGATAAGTTAAAATATGCCAGCCGAACAGCCTCGTCGTCGTCCGGCGCGAGAGGATCGGGAACGCCGCCGTACGTGCCAGCGCGAGCACGGCGGCGCCATGCATGGCCTCTGTTGTTTTACGCGCGTGGTCGGTGCTCCGATCTCCACCGCTTTTGTGGAGGGTAATTCGTCCGCAGCGAGGCGAGGTAAAAAAAAAAATCACACGCAGCGAAAAGTTCAATGACGTGATCACGTGATCCTTGCCCAACACCAGCAGGTAGAGACGAAGTGCCCGCCCAGGGTTGTATGCTCAACTGTCAGAGTTTAACAGTGGGGACGTGCAGGGATTTACTTGATCATGTGATTCATCCACCGGCGGCTGCGCGCATGCATTCCTTGCTGTCTGCAGCGAGATAGCAACAGGCCGGAGCACGAGAGCAACCGATCGGGAAAACAACGTTTCGTCCGTCCGGCTGGATACAATGATACTACATCTGTTTCGGCGTGTTTATTGTGTACTTCCTCCGTCCAAAAATAAATGTTCATATCACATTTCGAGAAGTCAACAGGTTATAAATTTGACCGGATATATTGAAAATAATATTAACATTTGTGTCTCTAAACAAGCTTGTCATGAAAATATATGACATGATTAGTCTAATAATATTTATTTAGTATCATAATTATTAATAATTTTTAATATATATTTGGTTAAACTTTAAAGTATTTGACTTATCGAAGTGCGAGATGTGCAGACGGAGGGAGTAGCGCATTTGGCCCGGTACTAGAGCAAATACATGGTTTTTTTTTAAGATACACGGACAGGAGGAAACACTCGGAAATGGTTCGGTGCTGGATCGTGTATATTCAATCCAGCGCCGGGACCGTACGTGCAAATTGGAGTAACACCTATCTGCACGTACACGGAACTGTTGGGAGGTCTCATCTACTGCTGCGGCCTGGTTCGCATGCGTGTCCGTCTGGGTGCACGCCCACACGACGACACGCGCGCGCTGTGAGGCCGGCCAAGCACTGCAGGGACACCGGACACGTTCGTTCACTCTTTAAAACCTCGGACGTACTGTATGCGTAACGGGGAACCTTTGCTCATGCTACGTACTAGTACTGCACTACCCTTTCGTATTTAACGATCGAGCAGTGCACACCGGATCGGAATGCAGCACAGGGACACGGGTCGAAATAAAAACCTGGGACGTGGTGTCCAAATAGGGATTATTTTGGTTATCCCTGCAGTGGAGCAGCAGCAGCAGCAGTAAAACCTTCCGATGGAATGCAAATGCAACGCGTGAGCCGCAGCAGCGACAGGCACGCACCAACACAGCTGTAGCGTATGGGGGACATGGGGTACACACGAGCCGAGCGGCGCCGTACGTTTTACACGGGTAACAACACCGGGAAGGTGACGGTAAACCGGTGTGCGGTCCACCGGCAAGGAGATCGGCATCACCCGCACGCCCAAACCGAATGAGCCGGGCGCCACACACCACACCCCCCGTTTCCACCTCCCCGTCGCCACGTCACCGCCTCCCTCCCTCCCTCCGCCCGCCGCTATATCTTCACGCCGATCCCTCCCCCCCTCCACCCTTCTTTCCTCCCAGCTCTCTCCACTCTGCTCTCCCTCTCCTAGCCAAGCTTCCACGTTCCCAGCAACCTTCGCCGCTCTCGCTCAGTCCATCCAGCGCGCTAGGCACCACCAAAGCTCTCTCCTCCCGTTCCTTGCACCGCTGCTCCTAGACAGGCAGGCTTGCATTGAGCTCCAGCGAGTGCCTTCTGCCTCTTCCCTCGTGCCCTGCTCGTGCTCGTGGCTGTGATCTCTGTACTCCAGAACGCACGGTTAGTTTCTGCGTGTTCGGCTGCTCGGATGGAGAGGTGGGGGGAAAAGGGCGCGGCTCCGGCGCCTGGGAGGGCGAGGCGGTACGCCGACCAGCCGTCCTTCTCGTCCACGCTGCTCGACGCCATATACAAGTCCATGGACGAGCCCGACGACGCCGACGCCGCCGCCGCCACCAAGAAGCAGAGCCAGGACCTGCACTACAACTGCTACTACAAGGCGTCGCTGGCGGGGAGCTACCGCGGCGGCAGGGCGGTGGCAGCGACGACGCCGGCGCCGGGGCCGCACGCCACCACGTCGAGCTCTTCCGAGTGCTCCAGCTACGGCGGGTTCTCCTCGTCCGAGGCGGAGTCGTCGCAGCACCGCCGCCTGCGCCCCATCCGCACGAGCGTCCCCGCCGCCGGGGAGGCGCCCGCGCCCGCGCCGGAGAAGACGAAGAAGGCCGCCAAGAGCAAGCCCGGCGCCAACATCCGCGCCAAGCTCAGGGACCTCCGCAAGCCGGCGTCCCCCGGCGCGCGGCTCGCGGGGTTCCTCAACGCCATCTTCAACGGCAAGCGCGCGCCGCCGACGCCGCCCTCGGCGTCACGGACGGCGGCGGCGGCGGCGTCGGAGTCCGCGTGCTCCTCGGCGTCCTCCTATTCCCGCTCCTGCCTCAGCAAGACGCCGTCCACGCGGGGGCAGCCGAAGCGCACCGTGCGGTTCATGGACAGCGACACCGAGGCGGCGGCGGCGGCGGCCGCGGGCACCGAGCGCCGGCGGGTGCAGGTGCAGGTCGGGGTGGTGGAGCTGGAGCGCATGCTGCTCCACCGGATGGAGGTGGACAGCGACGAGGATGACGACAGCAGCGACGCCAGCTCCGACCTGTTCGAGCTCGAGAACTTCGCGGCCGCCGCGCGGCCGGCCGCTGGCGGGGCAGCCGCGTACAGGGACGAGCTGCCGGTGTACGAGACGACGAGGGTCGTGCTGAACCGCGCCATTGGCCACGGGCACGGCCACGGGTACGCGCACGGGAGGAGTACCAGAGTCGTGTGATTTTTTTTCTTCTTCTTGCTGGATTCGGGTGACTGTAAAATGGTGGAGTAACTGTAAAATACGAGTGGTTTGGGAGGGAAATGGGATTTTGGGGGCAACAAGTGTTTGCTACTCTGATCTACTACTAGTGATCTTTGGGAGAGAGGCTTTCCGCTGGGATCTTTTTTCACCCTGTCAAATTTTTTCTGTGTTATTGTGCGGTTAGATCTAATTCTAGTTGAGTAACTCAGCAAACGGCATGCTCTTTTGTCCTCCTCTTCCCTCTGTTAGTCTGTTTTTTCCCATGATTTTTCACCTCAATTTAAGCAAGCCCTGGATTTTTTTTTCATCCTCAAATATGAAGCCACTATATATACAAGTGAAATATCTGCAAGAAGCCAAGGAAGCCACTAACCATACATGTTAATTTAGTCTTTTGCCACGTGTTATCAGCTGTTCAAGAAAGCACTCATGGCGTATGAGAAACACTTTTCTTTGGGGGGTTCAGCCTTGAAAAAAGGTGAATTCCAATCGAAAGCAAATCGATTCGTTCGGATACTGAAAGGATCGCGAGCCCCCCATCTCCAGTTGGATACCTGACGACGTTTCCATCTCCCATCGATGGCGAGCGCACTAGCGCGCCAAAGCGTAGTACTAGGTAATCGCTATACTTAACGCTGCAGCAGGGCCAGCACCCAGCAGCAGCCTCTCTTCTGCATCGCTGCTGCACCTGCACTGGGCTGAGCGTGCGGCAGCACGACGTGCGCAGAGAGATCAAAAGGGTTGGATGGATGGATCAAAAGGTGAGATCCGGGATAGCGTGATCGGCAGCACAGGCAGGGGTCTCGAATCGCCGGCGAGGGATTTGACACCGGCGCACACGCGCTGCCTGCTGCTGGTGCTCCGCTAATGAGTGAATTGCCAATCATTACTGGAATCATTTCCAGGAGTTGCCACAGGTAGTGGTAACCATATATCCCGAGGGAATCATTTCCAGGAGTTGCCATGGTAACCATATAGCGGTATTTGTCAGTCGACTGAAAATGGAAAACGTAGAGATAGTTGATGACATCGACCCAAAAAAATAAGAAAAAGCACCTGACGACTATAGCATTGCCATTTGTTTTTTCCATTCTCACTCGTGGTGATCAGCCGGCGGCTGCGGTTCTTGGCGTCATCGATTATTGGTCACGTTGCAGCTAGCTCCATTGATGAGTCATCAGCCGCAGCAGGTTGATGCGGATCCGAGCAATGCACGCCTGTTTCGCCATGTTTGTGGCATGCATGCCTCCTCAATTTCGCAGTGCGAAACCAGGAAACAAGCCTTCTTTCCCGCGGTGTACCCGTACGGCCCTAGCTCAACCAACAATCAAAATGCTAATCTCTTGGAGGCCCATGACTTGCTACCAAAGTTAACTCTAGTGAGGTGTGTTAGCTACTACTAGCTCCTCTCTGTTCTTATTACCTTCTCTAGTTTATGTTTGCTAGTGAATGTGCATCCATTAGCAGCAGGTCTACTGCGGATTAAAAATCACTGGAGAGATTTCAGTAGCATTAATGGTTTAGGCCGGTTCCGGGTTCAGTGTGAAAAAGGACAGTCAAGTATTTCGGCTGCCGGGAAGAGGGATTTGTTTGAGCCAACTGGCTAGGATCTACACATGCATGCAAGCTCGGAAGTGGCTTTCACCTTTGATTAATTATTCAGCTGCAATTTTCCTATGCATGTTCTGTCCGATATCGACTTTCATCCTGACAACTGAACTGGAGTAGTGCATGTTCTTTTGGAAAATTTGTGGTTATATTTTCCCAGTGCTGTTGCTCTGTCGAAACTGATTGCAGCTAGCGTGTCCTTTTTACACTCCAGCGATTTAACCTTTGTTTATCTTTGTACAATTGTACTACCGTCGATACATAGGCACAAGGACGATCTGGTGCTGGTGTTAATTCATGTGGTACCTACAGGGCTAGCTTAAAATTTCGAAATCAAATTATTCCGGGTCCCACGGGATCACGGCCACCATCGTATAAAATTTTGAAAAACAAATCAAATCACTTGCTTCCCCTTTGATCCGAACAGATGGTCTTTGCGGAAAAGAAACTGTGCGTGCTGTATTTTACCATTATTTTCCACCGAATTTCCTTTCACCTTTTCCCCAGCTTTGTTGAGTTGAGTCCCCCAGTCAAAAAGATGAGAGAGTTCATATCGAGCAGAGCCCGGGCTGAGGGCAAGCCGTCGTATTCGTGCCATTTTTTTATGGCTCGTTCCATCAATCGATTCCCATACTTTTGGAGCGTGGTGGCTGCATCTGTACTACACTAATGGGCTTTGGCAATAATATAAGAAATTTAAATAAATACGCTACTGCTTTTTATACAGTTCTGATTATACTGTACTATTACTACTTGTAATATTTTATATAATACATCCTCTGCTCCACTCATTTTTTTCTTCTTTTTCTTTCTTAGAACTTTTTTTGCTCTGGTCCATTTGTTTCCTAGAGGGAACAGCAAAATACTCCCTCCGTATCGAAATACTTGTCGCCGTTGACTTTTTCTTCCAACTTTGACCATTCGTCTTATTTTAAAAAATTTCGCAAATGTGTAAAAGGATAGGTCAAGTTTAAAATAGCTACAATAATAAAGCATGTAGCAAGCAAAGTAAATGATACTTTCATAATTTTTTGAATAAGACGAATGGTCAAAGTTGTGAAAAAAAGTCAATAACGACAAATATTTCGATACGGAGGGAGTACCAAGTCAGCTTATAGGCGTGTCAGCGTGTGCGTGCGGGTTAGCTAAACGACAATATTTGAAACCACTTGATTGGTCTTGAGCGAAATCATTTCAGACGCTTATATAAAATTAATGACTGCATTTACATGGACCACGCTACAATAAACACGCCCTAAATCAACCTGATCTAGCACGCAAAGTTGCCGATGCAATTCGGTTCAGGATTAGCGACTGGGATTAGACAGCTACTGCAAAGTTGATTAGGACTTAACTGAACCAATTGGTGAGCTGAATTGTACTACTAGTACACTATGGGTGTGTTTAGAAGTCCAAAATTTTCCAAAAAACATCTCATCATCTATCACATCCCATCACATCACCTCTCACTATTCATCTGACGCTACAGTGTATTTTACACTAATTTTGACCAGAATTACCAAACTTTGCCCAAACGTTTGGGCTCTAAACACACCCTATGCTTTATGAACCACGCGCACACACACATGCGATGCAACACTATTAGAGGCCGATAGATAAGCATCATGGAAAGATAAGCACTTCCAGCTCAGAGTGGCTGCACTGTGTACTCTCTGCACACATTCTCTATTCTCCTCAAAATACAAATATGATATATATGTCCGCGTAGGCTCTAGCTAGTGTTCCCTAGAAATGGGGTAGTTAGTACCATTGCCATCCTAGCTTAATTAGCATATGCAGCCTTGACAGCCAAGCTATAAATGTAGAGGGACAAGGATCTTCAGGGCTGATGAGGAAAGCAAGCCGGGGACCCCGTGCACACGGAAAAAGAAGCTGGGCACAGCAGCACAAGTGTTACGCTCACGCAATAAGCACAAGATAAGCATTATGATTTCCAATGGATGGTGTATCAAATTTCTAGTAAACATATACTGTACAGTATATTGTTAAGGTTCTACCAATTAATCCATACAATTCTAAGTCTATTGTTGAGGTTTTACTAGCATGCAAAATTCTTATTTTTTTTCGAAACACAGTAAAAGATGCATACACATACACTCCCATATAAAAGCATTCATGCCCAAACCTCATAGTGCATATATACAATTCTAATTCGAAGAGTAAGAGGTATTTATAATGTTGTTTTTTTAAAGTTGTTTTCTAACATTATATTCTGGGAGCTCTAACATTCATTTAATAAGTAGGCCAGCATGTGGGTTTTGAACCTTGAAGGCCCCCACAACCAAGCAAATTAAAGCCACCGTGTACCTCTATGGATGAAGAGGCCTGGGGATAATGTTTTAATCTAATAAAGAAATTAATTAATAAAATAATTTGCACAAAGTTATATATGTGGAAAACCTCCGCTGAGGCACATGCACTGCTCAACCCTAGCTAGGATCAAACTAAGACATACTACTCGTTCATTGGACGATGATCTAGCCAATTGATAGCGAGGTCAAAACGCAGTATGGGGTTGTTGATTATTCTAGCATTATGGTGATATAAAGCTGGTAAAGAGCAATATAATTCTGTACATATAAAAAAAAGTATGGGCCCTTGTTGCAGAATAAGCTTAAGCTAGTGTTTAGGCCGAACACATGTACTACGTAGGTTTCTAGATGCTATAAGTTGATTAAGAGAGGTTTTATTTGCCCATTAGCAGCTGACCCTTGTTTGTTTCTCCAGGCGCTATAATATAAGCGTGTGTCTAATGAAAATTGCCCTATATACCACTACCTTAAGCACGCAGGTTAGGAAAGGACCGAGGGGTTGCAAAGCTTACTCTTTAACATACGAGAGATTCACCAGCTTTCATTTCATTAAGCATAAAACAAAGCCATGGTCGAGCAAACTCAGCACTAGCAATTTCTTTTGGGTTTTGTAATTGTCGTGTGTGTGTGGTTGTGCGAGGTAGGTGCTGCTCCAAGGCCTACGAGATTTGTTATTATGACATCATGGAGCAGTGTTTGCGTGGCCTTACATTCAGCACCTACCGCTCGCTCACTCGCTAGCTCACATGCCTGTTCCTTTGAGATTGAAAATTAAAGCTAGTATATATATGTACCAAATCTTGCCGTGTGGCTCAACGTTTTGCAGTTAATCTGGTCGTGCGAGAGGCAGTCGATAACTCGAGAAGGACGGCATCGATCGAATGCTAGGTGATTGCTAGTAGGTTTGAAACGGAGGCCGGCCGGGGAGAGGCAATCAATCAACGCGTCCGGCGCCGTAGCACGGTAGCAGCAAAAATAAAACACGAACTCATGCGCGTATTACTAGCTAGCTTCCCAACAACAAGCATGATGGGCAGGCTCTGATGCAGGACGACGATATGCTGCGGGCCGTGCCTAGCTACAGGAGCTAGGCAAGCAAATGCACATGCAGGCAGGCAGTGTTTGACGTTTGTGCGTTCAAAACTTGAAGAGGCCTTGTTGCTGAGGGTGCGTTTTTAATTCGTCAAATTTGTCTGAATGAATAGTATATTAGGTAGAAATTTTTTTAAAAAATTATGTTGAGATACATATTTTGAGAAAAAAATGTGAGAAGAATGTGATAGTAAAGTGGAGCTCAAATTTGATGAACACAGAGTAGAAGACGAAAAAGGACCGACCCAAAAGATCGCCAAGGCAACGGGCGATCAAAAGAAGAGCGGGCACGGTCGCCGGCGATCCCGAGGCGCGGGCACGGATCGATCATCGGTGGATCACGCAACGCGCGCGCGACCACCAGCGGCGGCATGCGCGCGACGTACTCCCTCTGCCTCTGGATCAAGTATGGAAGGACTCGCAAGCCGGAAGCGGAAGCAAAGCGATCGAATCGAAAGCCCCGCCGGCGCTGGGGCGCTTTCGCTTCGACCAAGACGAGCGCAGGCGCGCGCGGTGCCCCGCGACGCCGGCCGGCCGCGGGCAGCGCATGCACGCACGCACGGCCGGGGCGGAGACATGTCCGATCCGGCGGCACACACCTCGGGGGCCCAGCCAGCCGTCCGACCGATCGATCTCGGCGGATCGGATCCGATTCGATACCCTACCCGCCATCATCATCTGCTGGCCCCTGCTCCTGCTGCTCTCGGGTCGATCCCGTTCGTCCGATCGCTGCTGGCTGGCTTTACGTCCTCGGAAGCTGCGATGCGGTGCGGTGCAAACCGGCCGTCGTGACACGGGAGCCGAGGAAACAGCCAAAGAGGAAAGCGTGCGGCTGCGGCAGCAAGCCAGCAACCAGCGTGGCGTCCCCCCGATGACACGCGGGGCCCCCCCTCCCCGACGTGCCACCGGGATCTATCGCCGCGCGCTTTGTGTTACCGCGTGCAATCGAGCCAGCCAGCCGTGCTGTACTACAGTACACTTGCATACGGTACGAAAAGCAAGCGTATACGGCCAAAGCTAGCCGGCCGCCTCAAAAGTCTCGTGGGCGTGTTTGTAATCTTCCTTCCATTGCTGGATTGGATCATCATCGGATGGTTGTGATCTCACTTCACACCATCCCCGTTCCCCGGTGGAGAGTGGAGACGAGAGGAAAAACACTTGGGCGCGCCGGCGGCTTGGCATGGCGATGCAATGCAATGCAATGATGGCCTGCTGGCGCCCTGCCTGCCACGCGTGATCTGCTCCCCACGTGCGATAGCCTACGACGCTAGTACGTGTACCCCCGCCTTTATCTTCTTTTGGTACCGCTGCGCTACAAGTAGTAGGAGCCGCGAACCGGCCGGCAGGAGCACCACGTCGCTTTGTTACCGCGCGACCACGGCCGCGGCCGTACGCCGGAGCAAATAGTGCAGGGAGCAGCTGCAACGATGCCAACGATGTTACTACGTCCGCTGTAACATTTCAGCTCTGCACGTCCGCTGCCATGCTACCGCTGATCCCGGATCGCCGTCGCACACTCACACTGTGCTAGCTAGGCAGCGCTCGCTAGTCTACGACAGTTTCGGCCGTGATGTCAGATGAGCTACAGCTGCCACTGCCAGTGTGTGCCGGGGCCCGGAGGAGTAGGTATCTGTCGACACTGCTACGGCACAGCGTCCACAGCTGACACCGGCCGTCGTCTGCGCTGCAGGTCCAACGAACAAGGAGACACGCACGGCCGGCCTGCGGCTGCTTTGAATCGCAACGACGGCACACGCACGGGGGCCGCGCGCGCACCAACGCGTGGACCTCATTTGCAAGATCTGCGGCGCCGTGCCGAGTGCGTCGGCACCTCGCCGACGGGAGCGCACGCATCAGCTGGAAGCATGCAGGCATGCCCATCATCGTAGAATGGTGATCGGCCGGCGTCTGGAATGGCGAACGGGCGCCGCGTGACGAGACCTGCGACGAGCCGGAGGGCATTCTCTCGAATTGATGGGGGCAGAGGCCAACCGCGGCACCGCCAGTTCGCCGTCACGCGCGGCAGCGTGCCCCATTGCCGCCTGTGCTTCTGGGTCTCATCTAGTAACTCTGAGCGGTTCAAAGCGGTAAGCAACTGCGAGATCGAAGCCTGGTGGCGGGAAGCGACAATACTAGGCCCATCCGATTAAAAGAGAAGCCGCCGGTGATGAGAGGAGGTCCATGCGACGACGCCGGCGAAAAGTTACTGCGAGTAAGAGCAACGCCCTGTTCGTTTGGGCTTATCAGCTACCAGTCAGCAGTACTTTTCTCTCAGAACAAACCAGCCACCAACAATCAGCCAGCAGTACTTTTCTCTCAGAACAAATCAGCACCAGCAACCAGCCACCAGCCAAACGAACAGGCTGGTTTATGGTTTCGCTAGCCGATGGCGATTCACGGCTTCAGTCCCGAGCTGTGGTGGTGGGCCCCACAGTCATTTAATAAGGTGTTTAGGAATGGAGGAGAGGTGATTTCGCCTGTGGATGGTGTCGCCCCACCAACTGTCGCCCGCTCAAACTCCTCCGTTATACTTGCTCTAACACGGGTACACAGCTTGCAATTCAAACCCGACCATCGATTCTGTAAATGGAGCAAAGCGCTACATTGAAGGGAAGTGGATTTGAACCTCGACCACAACTTAAGTGGAAGGCGTGAGAGGCCTTAAATTGGTTCACAGCTCGGGTCCGGCTGTTGCTCCTGGGCTCATGAGCTCCCCATGCCTTTGCCGCTGTGCCTCAGCAGCAAGCGACTGGCAGTGTGTGCCACCTGCGGGTAGCAGCAAGTGTCTGTCGTCTTCGGAAGCCCTGTTCTACCTGCGAGTAGTTGCAGCGCTGCAGGCTGCCCTGCACCGTCGCCAGAGAACCTGCCTCATAATTGATGGTTCTCGCAGATCACAGGTTGCCCTACCCCCTGCAATCATTACTCCACTACTGTGGATGCAGGTGGCAGGAGAGATGGGTTACAAGTTCGAACAGCAAGTTTAATAATGTACTGTAAGCGAGCTGTGTCCGATGTGGAGCAGAGAGAAAACAGGAAAGAGAAGGACGCGAGCGTCTCGCTACTCGCCCGCTCGGCGCCGGTGCAGTCGCGCGAGCGCGCCTGTGATTCGCTGAACCAGCTGCAACACATTAAATTTTGGTGGGACCCACCACTAAGCTGCGCCACCTCACCACGAGTTGTAGCCGGCTGTGGGCGAAATCGTTAAACCAAGAAACAAATCAGAGCAACATCTTCCATTTATCTCTGTTTCATGAAGGCAGCCATCGTCTTAATACACAAGAGTGAGTATCTTTGGCAACATGGGACGCTGAAGGTACTACTACACGTTATCAGTCGCCTTATTCATCTTCTCCATCTTCCCATTTCTGTAGGAGTATTACTCATGCATGTGCAGCATTCTCATGGACGAAGCAGTATGAGCAACTCTCATGCTTCTTCACAGGCCCGCTACTGAGAACCTTGTCTCTGGACATCTACCAGCTGGTAGAGATCACCACGACGTTGGTATTGCAGAGGAAGAAATTGCCTGGAGGGGATTTGGTTCAGATATCAAGCAAAGGTGGAGATAGAAAATGTTACAGTTAAGTCTAAGATTTAACTACTACGGGCACACACCTTCTCTGCTCAATTAATGAATAATCAATCTCTGCTATTATAGTTGTCTCCTCATGCTCAGTAGTCGCAATCACCTCTCCAAACTAGCAACAAGACACAAATAGTTACTGATGGCATTGCCACACTTTGGTAGTGTGCAGTTTTCAGATTACTGGTAAAATGACGAGAAGTTTTGTCTGCAACAGTAGTTTTCTAGAAAAGGGCCTAGTTTGTTTCACGCGGACTAAATTTTAGTCCAAGGAATCTTCTATGCATGACGTAATAAATGAAGTTTATTTACAAAATCTTTTCACAGATGAGTATAACTTTGTGTCACGAATCTAATAAGTCTAATTAATTCATGATTTGCTACAGTAATGCTACAGTAATCATTTTCTAATCGCTCGATCAAAGACCTCTTTAGATTCGTCTCGCGATTTAGCCCGGGGTTGTGAAGATAGTTTTGTAAACTGACTTTATTTAATACCTTTAATTAACGGTCAAATCTGTAATTTTAGTCTTGCTAAATTTTAGTCGGTCGAAACAAACACGGCCAAGTACTGGTACTGAGATATCTGATGGTTTCTGACAGAAATAAGAGGCGGCATATGGAAATTTCAAACCAACTTACAGGCCCAACAAGTGTGGAGTGCCCCCAAGCAACATAACCTGCACTGGTATCTCGAGCCGGACCACATGTTGCAACAAACAGCTGGCACCAAACAGTTGGTTAACATTTGAAAGCTACAGCTGGAAAACAAGTATGGCAAGTTACATTCAAGACAAAAAGAGAGACCGGCATAGTAGTTCAGCGTACCTGGTTGTCCACAGCCCTGGCAATGCAAAAATGAAGTCATCAGTAGAGGCAAAAGAAAACTAGTGGAGACATTTCAGATATGTAATTACCCCCAAGAATTATTGAGAAGTTCTAAAATCATAATTTTCACTGCATTTTTGCATATTTTTGGTAAGTTAACTAGCATAAATAGAAGTAGTGGGCATTTTAGCTCATGATATTTCCCTTGCATCGTTATAGTCTCTCAAGGTGCAAACTGACGTATTACCTCGCCCTTTGCAGCAACTCCCAGTGCAATGGCCCAGTAGTCATGTTGAATGCACCAGGGTAGCACAACAAATGAGCACCTGCAATCAACGAACCGAGCTTAGTCTATTTGGTCGGTTTCATTATTTTTCAAATGGTCAGAAACAGCAGTAAGCTGTATTGATGTGTTCGTGCCTGTTAATAGTAACTAAAAATCTGAAAACTAAAACAAACACAGCAGAACTGGTATATGCTTTACTAAGAGATCTGAGTATGTGTATCCATTCTACATGTTGACTAGGTTAGCAGATTCCATGATCCAAATACAGTGGCACAGGCCACAGCATGGACCAGAAGTATAGCTTTATCATCAAGTTACAACTTCAAAACTGCACAATAGAAACAATAGATGAGAAATTCATACCTCTTGCAGCATACAACATTGCTAATTCTGGGAACCGGATGTCGTAGCATATACCAATACCAATTCGGCCAACATCTGAAAAAGAAATCACGCTGCCATTATAATATAAAAATATGCTTAAGCAGCAAAAACAAAATATATTTCAAAACCAAGTGTTACTAGTATAAAACATACTTGAAAAAAACCTACCTAATAATGAAACAAACGCTCTCTTTCTAATACAAAATCAAAGGATTCAGACACAAAGTTACAGAAGCATGGGTGGCTAAATAATCTCATAGCGGCAGTTGGCAGATAATAATTGGACAAACCTGTATCTACAATAGTAGGACTCTGCCCAGCAGTAAGAGTCTTTGATTCCTTGAACGTAATCTTCCCTGGAATATCAATGTCGAAAAGATGGATCTGCAAGTTCCACAAATTTTATTATCAGAACACGCCAGGACTTAACTAAATTTACTACTCACATTGAGCACACAGAGTGAAATGGGACAAAAAACAGGGATATATAAGATGAGAATAAGAAAATCAGCATCCCTCTAAAGACGGACAGTCAAATACACGTCTATCAAGTATCAACACTGTAATGTGTTCAGTGTTCACATTCACTGGAAGAGTGTGGCAATATCACTAGTTGGAGCCATCAAGTATCCTGTGGCATGATTCAGGTATTACTACAAGTTGGTATAATGTGGGATACAATATAGCATTGATTAGATATAATAAATTTTCGCCACAGACCCACAGTATTATGTGCATTGTGAAATGTACCTTTTCATGAATCTGATATAATCAATAGAACAGAAAACTGCATTTCAGCCAATTGATTTCAGCTACTATGAATTTCAACAGTACCTTTCTATGTTTACCCTTAAGCTTGCCATCTGAACCAAAGACGCAGCATGTATTGTACAAGTTGTTACCAGAACGCTCAGCTATGGACCCACCAACAAGAGTAATTTGCAAGCAGCGAGCAACTTCCGACATCATTGAAAATGAAGGGGCTGCATCTCCGCCAGCTTCAATGTCCTCAGCGTACTCTGGAAAGCTGTCATTTGAGTATGGGCCGTTCCATATCTCCTACAGGTATATGTAACAAAGCAACGTAAGCACGGATCATGCTTCCAAAGTGATGGAGAATATGATATCTGTGTGAAAATTTACAATGGGCTATGTGAGAAAAATTACAATGATCTGAACCAATAGATCAACATAACTGAACTGCCTGATATATAATACCCTTGAGTTGGATCCAAAGCGGACCCGACCCATAAGATACGTTTTGCTCCAATTTAAAACGGTGATCTTCCTGAGCCTGCTAGATTATTAGGGCCTATAACATTTGGAAATTAGACCTGATCATGATATGATACAGTAACCACTACCCCAAATTTCAAGTGATAATCTGCGTAAATGTAGATTATGTACGTCTGTAACATTTCAGAGTTAGACCTGACCGTGATACAATACAATGACACTACCCCAAATCCAACAATGCGATCCTCGGTAGAGGCATAACAACAGCAGTCAAGGCTTGCACCTTGTACAATCACCGATCAACCCCACCTAATGATGTGATAAACAGATCCTCCAATACACAAGTCGTCAAAATTGTTAAACAATTAACGCGATCACAACTAACCCACGATACCATTCCACTCCGGGGTCAACTAGTAGACATCAGTACACAAAGAGCAGATGATAGCAGGATGCTTGTTATCAGATACTCACGGGGAGGAGCACGAGCTTGGCGCCCTCGGCGACCGCCGCCTCGATGGCCGCACGCGCGTGCGCGATGTTGCGAGCCTTGTCCGCCGTCACGGAGACCTGGCACATCGCCACCTTGAACTGGTTCACGGAATGGAACCCGCACCAAGGTCAGATCAGGCGCCCCCGACCTAATTCAGAAGTCAAAACCGAAGGAATCCGAACCAGGAAGCAGGGCGTCACCTTGGAGAGAGGCGGGGTCGGGAGCTCGAGGGCGGGAGGGGATCGCGCCTCCTCCGGGCGGAAGGAAGAGGAGGGAGCGGCGGCCATGGCGGCGATGCGGCGGAGTGGGAGGCGGGATGAGGAGAGGCGAGCGCGGCTGGCGGAGCACGTCAGGCGCGTGGCGAGGAGCGCGGCGGCAGTGGATGTGGCTGCGGCTCTCATGGGGATGTGCTGTGCCGTGGTGTAGCGGCTGGCGAGGAGGCGTGCGCCGTGACGGCGACCGGAGAGGGAGTAGTTGGGCGGATGGATGGCCGTCAGCTGCTCGTGGGGCCGGCTTGTCAGTGGGATGTGGCTGCAAACGTTTGGTGGACTAGTGGCTGACGCCTGCGGCCTGACGGCACGAGTCGTGCCGGTCTTGTTTTACCTGAAGGCAAGGACCGCGCCGCCAGGCGCCAGCAACAGTTTTTTTTAAAAAAATGTTTGGGTGTTGCTACAGGCATCTAAATATGTATAATAAAATACACAAAACATTCAACAAAATTATATAATGTGAAAACATTGTGAATAAAATCATAATACTGAATCAAGCAAGACAAAATGTATTTCTGAATTTAAAACATGCGGAATAATAACTTAAACTGCTACCAAAAAAATATTAAACAAATTTTAAATTGAGCACATATCATATGTTATTTTCATCTCCAAGTAGTGCGAAAGTGTGATATATGTGTCTAAAATAATGATCGTGTGTTGCTACGAAATAAAATATTAGCATAACAGAACACATATTTTTCAATAAAGTAATACTCCCTCCGCATCGAAATGTTTGTCGCCGTTGACTTTTTCTTACAACTTTGATCATTCGTCTTATTCAAAAGGCTGCCATTCTCGTTCCGCACGGGAGCACGACATCCTTTCTTGTTTCGATATGTTCTCCTCTTGAATCTCTCTCTGTTTTTCTCTTTGTTTCTTATTTCTTCTTTTTCCCGCACTTAATCTAGTTCGTGTAAGATTCACTCCATAGATAATGCAACCAAGTACATCGGACTTCATGTTTGCATTTCTCTATGTTTATCTCATTCATTTTCAGTGAGAATACTTAGACTAGAGTGCATCACTGCAACCAAGTACACCGGAGTCTGAATCGATTTTGTTTAGATTTATATGGTTCCAATGTTTCTTGTAAAGTTAAGAATATATAAAAGGATAAGACAAAGTAGACTGGAGTACATTGATGCTTAACATGGTGGAAATATAAATCGGTGTTCAACACAATCAAAATAAAATTATGCGCATATTTTTGGTATAGTTGACATTTTTTCCGAAATGGGACATTGATGTACATAAGAGTGCACCGAAGTAGGAACAAGGGGTGATGGATGTACATATCTACACGTTTGGGGTAGAGATGTGTGATAGAAGAAATATGTTTAAACAATAAATGTTTTCAAAATTTGAAATAAATTTGTGGT
This sequence comes from Cenchrus fungigraminus, assembly GCA_036936925.1. NCBI lineage: Eukaryota > Viridiplantae > Streptophyta > Magnoliopsida > Poales > Poaceae > Cenchrus > Cenchrus fungigraminus. The sequence continues at coordinate 134,105,910 of CM072777.1, forward strand.
TGTGAGCAGACGAGGATGTGTGGTGGCAGGTGGAAAGGTGCATCAGAAGGAGCACATGCACTTTAAAGTTGAGTCAGATGTACAAAATAGAGAGGTAAAAGTGACTTTATGTGAATTCGTTCGGGACATAAAATGTCTCTATGTCTTTCACCTAACGATTGGATTATCAGAGGTGAGAGAATATAACCAACAAAAAATGTGAATGCGCATTGCAATACATGCACATATGACAGAATCACATGAATCTCTTTTTTTTTTGAGATTCAGAATCACATGCATCTCGGAACATTTCAATGAACCCGATTACTTCAATCACAAGTACAGAGTGCAGAGGACATTTTCTGATTTCGAAACATTTCACGTACACTAGCCAGCTAGCTAGTTAAAATACATGCGAATGGACGATATGATGGATGGCGAATTTCATTCTGATGTACGTGTACGCATGGTTAGTAAACAAAGAGAGAGAGAGAGAAAAATTAAAGTAGCTAGATCCATCGAGCAACAAACAAGTAATGCAATTTGTTGCAAGCAGGACCATATTACACCAACATAGTAGGAACCTTTTGCAGGACGATTGATAATGTGCATACAGGCATGATGTTTTATTCCCAGACACGACACGACGATTGATCCCTACGTACGCACTCCATGGCTAGTTGAATGAATGGATGAAGCTAGCTGATCGAGAAGTGCATGCTCTGTTTGTTTTGTGGAGAGAGAGAAGAACTACATGCATGCTCAGGTACGGTGCTACTAGTACACATTTGTCAATTGCCATGCATACATGCATGGACTATGACAACATGTACATATAGAGGTTTGTAGGGTCGAGATGACGGACTAGAGGGGGTGAATAGTCCTTTCTAAAACTTAATGTACCTGCTAATCGAAACAATTACGAAAATAAAACTATCAGTCTAGCCAAGGACTACACCCCTCTATCTATGACTCTAAAGCACCTCTAAAAGATCCTACACAAAGCAAATGAGGTGCCGGGCTAGCACGAGCTCACCTAATCAATTCTAAGAGCAATGTCACACAAACCTATGCCACTAGTACTTTATGCACCGAGGGAGCTCTACACAATTCTAATGAGCAAAAGCACAAAGCCTACCTAAGCTTACTAAATGCACAATGGACAAGACTACACAAGTCTAATCCAATGGCTCAACTTACTTACCTACACAAACTAAGCAAAGAGACTAATTAAGCTACACAAGCTAATTAGTTATTAGAGCAACCACACAAGCACAAGATATATAAGGATGTAAACACAATGCTTGTGATTGAGAAGAGCAAACCACCGAGAAGAGTAGACAAAGTTGACACGGTGATTTTTATCCCGAGGTTCACTTGGTTGCCACCACGCTAGTCCTCGTTGCGTCGACCAACACCTTGATGGTTCTTGGGCAAGGCTCTCAAGCCGCTGGCCACTCTGGGCACACCAAGACACCACTCGCAAGTGCGGTAACTCAATGACATGCTCCACTAGAGTTGCTCTTCGCGATCCCCGCGGGGTGAGCACAATCCCCCTCACAAAGCCTTCTCCGGAGCCACGCACAATCTCCTTGCGTGCTTCAACGGAGCCACAATCCACCAAGGCATCTAGGAGGTGGCAACCTCCAAGAGTAACAAGCACACTGGCTTGCAACATGAACACCTAGTGCCACTTGATGCAATCTCACAAAGCAACACACTAGATTTGCACTCACTCGCAATCGATTCACAATCTTGCAAGCACAAGTGAGTTAGAGGGCTCCCAAACCAAACACTACCATGGGAAACACATCCCCAAGGTGCTCAACATTTTCCAAGTCCCGGGTACCCCTCTATTTATAGAGGGAGGAAGAAAACTAGTCGTTACACCCATTTTCCTGAGCTCTAACAGTTCTTGCGGACTGTCCGAGGTCCTCCCACGGACTGTCCGCCTTTCAAAAAACTAGCCGTTGTGTTCAAAACACGTTAAAATAGGGCACTCGCGGACTGTTCGTGACTCTCCCACGGACTGTCCGAGTTTGAACACCAACGGCTCTTTTTCGGAGTCAAAACAGGGTCAGAACTAGCCGTTGGGTTGGCGGACTGTCCGCCCTACCACCACGGACTGTCCGCGACCCCTTGGAACGCTAAAACCATGTCTCTATCTAAAACTCGAACAAATTGCAGACTGCCCGCGGCTCCGCGCCTCACTTGCGGACTGTCCGCCCTTACTTTTTCAGCACAACCGAGGTTCGGTAAAACGGCCATAACTTTTAGCTCCGAAGTCCGTTTTAGGTGATCTTAGACTCTATGGAAAGCTTATTCAGAGGAGCACACATTCCACCTGAATGCTTGACCCAAAACCTATTGGATCAAAGCAGAATTCCAATCCAAGATCCAACACAAGTTATAACTATCAACTATATCTTCAACCCTTTTGCAAAAGTGCCAGCCCCACAAGTGTACCACCTTATGTGTGAGTGAGTTAGCATAGTCACAAACATTTTTCAAATGGTTTTCACTCTCTTCACCACGCACTCGATCCTAGCAACATCGCAATGTTAGATCGCTCAAGTGGCACTAGATGACCGATATGCAAACAAGTTTGCCCCTCTTGATAGTCCGGCCATCTATCCTAAATCTGGTCATAAACTTCTCTACTCACCTATGACCGGTTAAATGAAATGCCTATTGGTTATACCTTTGCCTTGCGCATTCCATTTCATCTCTTCTAATGTTGATGCAACACATGCACCAATACCATCACAAATGATATGATCCACTTCATATCATCATGCAACATATTGGTTCATCGATCTTGACTTCACTTGCTTTTCACCGTTGCATCGGTCCATCGGTGCCAAGTCATTACTCAAGCATCCCACCACACGGTCCAGCATTTAGCCTCTGACTTGCCCTTCACACTTGCAACCGGTCCATCAAGTTAAGTCTTGTCTTGATCTTCTCCACCTAGTCACATGACTCCATGTCATGTCTCATATGCAATGAGCTCCTTCATCACATAATTACTTGTGGACTAATCACCTTTGTATTTTACTCAAACACATATTAGTCCACCTAAGTTGTCACTCAATTACCAAAACCAAACAAGGACCTTCAATCTCCCCCTTTTTGGTAATTGATGACAACTCTACAAAGATATGGAAATAAAGTTTGTTTGGATTTTATACTCCTTATCCAACATTTCAGCTCTATGTTAGAATTTAGATAAGCACTATAAAATCCGACTAGGTAGTGATAACTCCCCCTACATATGTGCTCAAGTGGTTTGGTTTCAAACATGCACATATGCATAAATAGGAAATTTTGGGAGTGTTAACACTACTAGATGATGCTAAGGTATATAGGATAAACCTTTTGTAGTGTGATACCAATTGAAGTTGCACATTGAAGTCCATCCTTAGCACCATAGTAACTAGACATACATCAAAAACTCAAGATACCACATGGGATCAACATTATAAGCATAATGGCTCTTGAATCATTTGAAACACAAATATGTCTAGCTACAACCTATGTATGCTAGTTTTCATTTCATCATTAAAATCCTATAACTATCATGCACCACTCAAGCATGCATATTGTAAATTAAAGCTTATGCAATATGCAAGCAAGCACATGAATATGCACATATCAAATCAATCAAATTCATGAGCTTGCTCCTCTACTTATGTGCTTCTCTTTGTCCAAGAACTTGTGACCATTTCATTTTTGCCCCCTCTTGATTATGTCCATACACTCTCATCCCCTTTTGTCATCACATATCCAAAGACAATTTCATATCTTTGTCCATCTCTCCCCCTTTGTCATCAATAACCATAAAAGGTATGCCTCTTTTGATACAAAGGGTGGTAGATGATTGATTTTTGAATCTTCATTTTTGATGGACACCACCATATGTTGGAATGACACCACTTGTAACTATCACATGTGGAAGCATGAAGACCACCTTGGAATGCCACATGTAGGTCACTTGTAGGATCCTTGACCTTGATGCTATGTAGTGGGGCTCCTCCCCCTGTGTTAAGGCATATGTCATACCACTTAATCTATTTGAAATAATCTTGTCAGTGAGGGTAGCTTTCTTGATTTGAATTGATCACTTAAAGTTGAGGATCACTTGTAATATTGAAGGACATCACTTGAAATCTTGATCTAGACATCACTTTGAATACCAATTGAAAATATACCACTTGAAGAGATACCAATTTATATATCACATTGTATGATGAAACCCGCTTGTAGGATGAAACTTGATAACAATTTGCATTATTGTTCTTGAACTAGATTGTTTCCATGAGCTTCTCAATTATTATTTTTGACTTGAATAACATGATTTGCCTAAGCTTCCAAGTCCGGTTTAAACCCTTTCTAAGCTTCTTCACATGCATGAAGCAGTTATCTTATCAAGGTTGTACTTGTAAGTTATTGGCAATAAAAAAACATCAAGTACTTGGGTTTACTAGCTCATGAACAAACTCATATACTAACCACTAGATCACATAATCATTCAAGCAATAGTGGTATGATATGAATCTAAAAACTTTATTTGTAATGCATGATCCTATAAGCATGTACTATATGCACTAACCGCATACTAGTAAGGGATGAAAATGATCAATGCACATTACAATGATACCTTTGCTATATTGGAGTAGAGGATAGTCATTAAGATTCCATATTTGCTCCACAGTAGCAACATGAAGTTCAATTAAGAGCTTGGTGAAGATCGATAAATACTAATTTAAATTCCATCCTTCACCCATATGAATTGAGAACCACTAATGATCAAGTGCACTCTTCTTGTTGTATTTGGCTTGCTTCTTCTTTTGATCAATGCTTGCATAAGAGAACTAACTAGAATATCAATTGAAATCCCATCACTAGCTCTCTTTCGGGTGTGTTGCTTGCTTTCTAGATCAACCCTTTTGATTGATTCAACTAAACATCTTGAATGTCCTTAGATCACCACTTCCATGTTGGCCTTCCAAGCACCGTGCTTGTCAATCCCACATTGGGTTACCCACGTATTGGGCGGCATGTCCCTACACAAGGGAGAAGTGACCTCTCTCCAAGAATCATCCTTTGATACTTACTTGAATTTACTTGGTTTGATTGATCCAAATGATGAACTTATCATGATGAGTAACAAAAATAACTTATTTAAGTCCTTTTCTTTCCACCAAATGATCTCCAATAGTCACTAGAACTTAATCTCGATCATTATCTTGAGTTTGGTCTTGATTTTCAACTTGAGTACCAAATGTGTGCCAGATGCACTCCACAATCCAATGACCTTGTACTCATTGCTTTTCATGCTTCTAGCTCCTCTAAAAACCAAACTTAGGTGCCTCAAGCACTTATAAACATGATTCCAACTTGAGGACCTTTCAATCAAAATGACTTTTGATAAATACAATAATTGTCACTTTTCTGGCAGATTCTGTACACTTCAAAGAATAATCCATAACTCCTAATATACAGCTCCAATGATCACGAAATTTGGTGGAGATGTGCCTCACTAAGTCATCTTGTAGCTATAAAAATTTGAGCTTCATTTGACTTCTCAATTGCTACTAGATTTCACATCTTTCCCACTATTGCATGCTGAAAATTGGTGCATATGTGTCGACAAGATCCACTCCAAAGCCAAAGCATCTCTTATCCAATACTCATGAGATTGTCACAGCAGCTAATACCATAAGTGTAGAGCATGTATACCAAATTTAAAGCCAAACCCAATAGATTTGATCACTCAACCATGGCTATCATCACAGCTAGCTCAGTTTTTGCAATATAGGACATATTTCTAAACTTGAGCTATACTTCTTCAAATTTCATCAAGCATGATATCAACTTGATTTAATACTTTCTCAAGACACATATCCATTCAGTTCACTTACTATATGATATCTTATGAACTTATCCATCTAATTCAATCCAAACTTGAAGTGAACTTATCTGAGAATCAATATAAGACATATATCATTTGAGATAATCCATGAAGCCCCTAGTCCAAGCTGCAACAACCAGATGCTACATGAAAAGGGGGTCCACAACTTTCAATCCCTCATAAATCCATGAATACCATGTTTCTTGCCACCAAAAATTAGCCATCGCATCACAAGAGTATGTCCAACACATTCGCCAAACCAAAATCTCAATTTTTATGGAATAATTTCAGATCAGAACCTCAAACCTTAACCACCTTCTTGCTCAAAATCCGAGTAAATAAGTGAGAGATTCGATAAAATACCCGGATGATATGGTGGAGAGTCTGTGGATGTGCTCAGACGGTTCGGGGAGAGCTCCAATCAAAATCCCCAAGAGGAGGTCCTTTTCTTCACCAAGAGCAAGAGAGAGACATGGGGATGTGTGTGTTTGCAGGTTGGGGAAGAAGGAAATGTGGGAAAATCTTTAACTCTCGACGCTAGGGGTCCCACCTGCTCACGCACTGCACAGACAGTCTGCAGTCCACTGGCGGACAGTCCGTCGTCCCCTTGCAGACGGTCTGAGGCCATTGCTCGGACGGTCCGTAAATTGCATTTTGACATCCAGAGAGTTTTGAGAGTTCCACGCTTCACACGGACAGTCCGTGATAGCAGCTTGGACAGTCCGTCCCATGCTCTCGGACAATCCGTACTCATGTTGCAGACAGTCCATGACCTTTCTTATTTTCTGCCTGAATTGTTGCCACTTAATCTTGAAATTGATGAATCCTTTTGGGGTCATTGCTCATGATTATCCTCAATACTTCCACTAACACCACTGAATAAATCATAACCATAGTAAAAAATGTCTTGAACCAAAATTCTTCCTCATCAAGATCAAGATGTCCATTTGTGGGTATATGTCTCCCAATTGATTTTGCATTTTCCATACCAAAGTTCTTCAATAAGTCATTCTCATATTCAGATTGGCAATAAAATCTGTCTTCCCTTAAATTGTTTGATTTCAAGACCAAGAATGAAATTCAATTCACCAATTATAGGCATTTCAAATTCTATCCGTCTTGAGTGTAGCCTTGAGCAGTTATTCTTGATTTGTTTCTCACAACAACTAACATTATGACTCTTGGGCCTCAAAACCAAATCTCAAAATTGATTCTAGATGTCATCTCATAGCAAGCAACATATGCATTTATATCCAATTCAATCGACTCATATGCACTAAAATGAATTTGATCACTTAGAGATATACCTTCATGGATCATGATCAACCCATAGCAAGCTTCAACTCAAATATTTTGCAAGCCTCCAAATATTTCCAATAAATCACCACAACTTGATAAGTGACACTTGTATGTTGATAGCATTTGGACTTCACTTAACTTGTCATGGCATTGGGATAAAGTTGCATTAATCTTCAATACTTGACTCAACTTATGATGATCAATTATAAAATCAAATGAATCAAGCCTCTAATGCCTATGGTACCTACAATCAACATCCACTTTTTGATGGTACCCAAACTAGTTTGGGTCCTCTCAAGTTAGGAGCAACATACTTAGGCATAGCCTTAGTATGAGTAGCGGGATTTTTTGCAATTGCAACCAATGAGGTACTATTGCCATCCTTTCTAAGCACAATATCATCATCAATTGAAATAGGCTTAGAGTTCTCAACTAGGAGACATGAATGTGCCATGTGTCCCCTTTCCCGGTATGAGTAGCAAACTCTCTTTAATTTGGCCTTTTCTTCCTTTCTTATTTGTTGCTTCCCATTGCCTTGCCTCTTCAATTTTGCTTGAATCTTCTTCTCAAGCTTGGTAGGACACCACGAGACAAAGTGTCCACTATCTTTGTACTTGAAGCACTTGATGTGAGCATAATCTTTTTCATTTTGATTCTCACTCATCATTTGGGCATCTTGATTAGGAGCTTGATGCCTTGCTCTTACTTTACCGCCTCTTATAGTCTTCTTCTTCTTTATTCCCAAATCACCATCTTGATGGTTGACTTGAACTTGATTTTGGAATTTTGCTTTTGGCTCAACTTGAGGCTTCTTGGTTGGGCAATACTTTGCAATGTGTCCCATATCATGGCACCGATAGCACATGAAGTGAGATATCTTTTCTTCTTGAATTTTCTTGTTCTTGCCCTTGCCCTTGCCCTTGCTCTTGCTTTCTAATTTGTTGCTCAAATTCTTCACTTTACTTTTGAGCTCATTGTTCTCCTTCAAAATGTTAGTCTCACAAGACATAGAAGTAGAACAAGCATATATATGTGAAGGACATGGCATATCTAATAAATCATCACAAGAGGTGGATACATGCTTCTTCTCTACATCACAAGGGTTAGCAACAATATGTGATTGATCATTTGACCCAAGTGATGAGCTCTTACTAGTTTTAGTCTTTTCACTTGAAAGTTCCTTAGTGAGAAAAGCATGATCTTGTACCAAGTTATCATGAGCAACACTAAGTTCCTCATGAACCAATTTTAGCTCCTCATGTGAACAAGTAATGACATAAAGTAGAAGCTTTTGTTGTTCACATGTGCTCTTTAGAAATGAGTTTTCATTTTCCAATTTCATCGTTTTAGCTTTCTTATTTTCTAAAGACATGATCATGCTAGCAAGTCTACTAACAAGCTCATCATATGAATCTACATGATCAACCACATTAGCCTTTTGTACCTTTGTGTCACCTTGTGACATGAAGCAATATGGTGATGGGCTTGTCGTAGTATTGCAATCATCATCCGAGCATGAACCATCAATATGATCACCAAGTGTTCTTGTGGTGGATTCTTCATTTGCAACACTTGAGTCATCATCATCAATCTTGTCAAGTGAAGTTATTGTACAATGACCATCATCATCACCATCACTTGACAATGAGGTGGAGCAATCCTCCATAATCACCAAGTCATGGTCACGCTCAACATCCTCATGAGCAATTTCTTTAGGCTCATCATCATCATCATTGGAGATCACTCCATATTTCTCACTGAGATAAACCCATATCTCATGAGCGCTTTTCATCTTCATGATCTCTCCAAATTTGCAATCATCCAAAGATCTATAAATGATGTTAGTAGCTTGGCAATTGAGATGTAGGCATTTCTTTTGCGCTTGAGTTGCATTATTTTCATCAATAGCATAAGAAAAGCTCACATCTACAATCCACCACATTTGAGGGCAAATAAACTTAAAATTGCATATCATCTAATTTTTCCACTGTGTAAAGTGTGTGCCATCAAAACTGTGTGGACAATCAACATATAGCCCATAGTTCGCCATCCTCTCGGGTCGGTAAAGACCACAAATGAGAGACCTCGGGTCTGATACCACTTGTAGGGTCGAGATGGCGGACTAAAGGGGGGGTGAGTAGTCCTTTCTAAAACTTAATGTACCGGCTAATTGAAACAATTGCGAAAATAAAACTATCAGTCTAGCCAAGCACTACACCCCTCTATCTATGACTCTAAAGCACCTCTAAAAGATCCTACACAAAGCAAATGAGGTGCCGGCTAGCACGAGCCCACCTAATCAATTCTAAGAGCAATGTCACACAAACCTATGCCACTAGTACTTTATGCACCGAGGGAGCTCTACACAATTCTAATGAGCAAAAGCACAAAGCCTACCTAAGCTCACTAAATGCGCAATGGACAAGACTACACAAGTCTAATCCAATGGCTCAACTTACTTAGCTACACAAACTAAGCAAAGAGACTAATTAAGCTACACAAGCTAATTAGTTATTAGAGTGTTGACGGTTGAAATTCATCATTTCCAACCCTCAATATTCTCACATAAATGGAGGCATATGCATTATTTACTAGCATTTTGGTTTGAATAATGTAGTTCCACTTGTCCTTGGAGATTATTTGTATGTAGGTGATTTACCCCTTAAAAGAGATGGAAACTCACCTTCTATGAAGAAACCATGCCAACTCAGCTGAGGAGGTGGCTGCCACCAAGGCAAACATGGCAATCCATGTCATCGATCTAGGGGAGGCACTCACCGACGAATCAGAGGACGCCACATGGACTTCATATGGATCAAAGGGCCCACCTCGGATACCAAATCAAGCTATGCACTGGGGATGGATCAGAGAGCCCACAGGGCAGCCACCCAGAGAAAACACAGGCCAGGAGGCGACCCTAGGGGGCCGGCCGATCCTAGGATCGGCCGAACCGACCTAGGGGCCTTTGATCATGGCCCTCCACGTGTTGGTTGCTCATTGGTCCATTGCCTCACTCCCGGGTGTTTAGGGGTCATTTGGGCATCCGAGCAAGCCTTGTCCTTGCCTATAAATAGAAGGGGAGGGGCTCCCATTTCTCACACACCACTCTCTCATTCTCCTCTCACTTTTAGTTTCCAAGGCTAGGGGGTAGGCTAGAGTAGCTCTTATTCAGGTTCCAAGTCCTCTTGGAAGTTTAGGTATGAGTTCTCTTTTATCTTTATTTCTTTGTATGACTTTGATCTACTTCAGTTATTCAGCTATTTCATATAAAGTCATGGTAGATCATATGTTTGATGTGTTCTTGAGTTCATCCTCTATTCATCATTTAGAGGCTCGTGTTCTTCGTGAACACTACCTTTTGATCCACTTGAAGGGTGATAAACTCCTTCCTTATGTGTTTGTTCATAAGTTAGAGGCTCGTGTTCTTCACGAACACGACCCTTTGATCTTATTGATTAGACATAAGAGAGTTCATATCTGTTTGTATGTCTAGCCTTAGTTGATCCTGTTAGATGGCATGAGCGTGTTGCATGAGGTCTGTGTTCAAGCTACGGTACTCGGTCTAGTTGACCAGTCTTCTGGTGGCTCCCACCCTGGGTCACAATAGCCCGGGCCGGGTGGATTCTAGCAGCAACGTAGGCATGGTGCCTGGGTTGTCTGGCTACGATAGTTATGAGCATACCCCCCGTAACGATAGAGGTCGGTCCTCAGGTGGTGACAGCCCTGTTGGATCCTTGGGCAACCTCCGCGCTGGGGTACCTGCTGTAGGAGTCTAAAGTCTAGTTTCGCAGCGTGATGGTCGTCACGGGCTAGCTCCCCGTTTGTACCTGGGTGCTGAACCTTATCTCTCTCATGCAATACTCATGCCCATCTCTTGTATCTTCTAGCTTTGTATGTTTAGTACATTAGAACCTAGAGCTAACTCGTATGTTCCCCCTAAGCCGTAGTGTGCTAGAGTAGAGGGAGATCTGAGTGTGTGTGTCACACTACCCCGTATATCTTTTATCTTACCCCTGTTTTGAGTGTGTTGTTCCCTATATCTATCTCTTGGTTTACATTCAGAGCAAAAGCATAAGTCTAAGATATCCGCCATTGCCTTCCACGGATTCGATACCTTTGGAATACTCGCCTTCCTTGGGGAAATGCTACAATGGTTTATCTGTGCGCTTGCGGATTCGTTCATGATCGTTTAGATTAACCTATGGCAAGTCTCGATGTTCACGCTAAACACGCCATTAGTTGTGACATTGAGAGGTGCCCTAAAAGGCATTTCCTGGTGTTGTCACTAAGGACGGGTCCCAGATCTGTTCTTAAGTTGACCACACTGCGAAATGCCAACATAGAGCAACCACACAAGCACAAGATATATAAGGATGTAAACACAATGCTTGTGATTGAGAAGAGCAAACCACCGAGAAGAGTAGACAAAGTTGACACAGTGATTTTTATCCCGAGGTTCACTTGGTTGCCACCAAGCTAATCCTCGTTGTGTCGACCAACACCTCGATGGTTCTTGGGCAAGGCTCTCAAGCCGCTGGCCACTCTAGGCACACCAAGACACCACTCGCAAGTGCGGTAACTCAATGACATGCTCCACTAGAGTTGCTCTTCGCGATCCCCACGGGGTGAGCACAATCCCCCTCACAAAGCCTTCTCCGGAGCCACGCACAATCTCCTTGTGTGCTTCAACAGAGCCACAATCCACCAAACCGTCTAGGAGGTGGCAACCTCCAAGAGTAACAAGCACACCGGCTTGCAACACAAACACCTAGTGCCACTCGATGCAATCTCACAAAGCAACGCACTAGATTCGCACTCACTCGCAATCTTGCAAGCACAAGTGTGTTAGAGGGCTCCCAAACCAAGCACTACCATGGGAAACACATCCCCAAGGTGCTCAACCTTTTCCAAGTCCCGGGTACCCCTCTATTTATAGAGGGAGGAAGAAAACTAGCCATTACACCCATTTTCCCGAGCTCTAACGGTTCTCGCGGACTGTTCGAGGTCCTCCCACGGACTGTCCGCCTTTCAAAAAACTAGTTGTTGTGTTCAAAACACGTTAAAACAGGGCACTCGCGGACTGTCCGTGACCCTCCCACGGACTGTCCGAGTTTGAACACAAACGACTCTTTTTCGGAGTCAAAACAGGGTCAGAACTAGCCGTTGGGTTGGCGGACTGTCTGCCCTACCACCACGGACTGTTCGTGACCCCTTGGAACGCTAAAACCATGTCTCTGTCTAAAACTCGAACAAATCGCGGACTGTTCGTGCATCACTCGTGGACTGTCCGCCCTTACTTTTTCAGCACAACCGAGGTTCGGTAAAACAGCTATAACTTTTAGCTCTGAAGTCCGTTTTAGGTGATCTTGGACTCTATGGAAAGCTTATTCAGACGAGCACACGTTCCACCTGAATGGTTGACCCAAAACCCATTGGATCAAAGCATAATTCCAATCCAAGATCCAACACAAGTTATAACCATCAACTATATCTTCAACCGTTTTGCAAAAGTGCCAGCCCCACAAGTGTACCACCTTATGTGTGAGTGAGTTAGCATAGTCACAAACATTTTTCAAAGGGTTTTCACTCTCTTCACCACGCCACTCGATCCTAGCAACATCGCAATGTTAGATCACTCAAGTGGCACTAGATGACCGATATGCAAACAAGTTTGCCCTTCTTGATAGTCCGGCCATCTATACTAAATCCGGTCATAAACTTCTCTACTCACCTATGACCGGTTAAATGTAATGCCTATTGGTTATACCTTTGCCTTGTGCATTCCATTTCATCTCTTCTAATGTTGATGCAACACATGCACCAATACCATCACAAATGATATGATCCACTTCATTTCATCATGCAACATATTGGTTCATCGATCTTGACTTCACTTGCTTTTCACCGTTGCATCGGTCCATCGGTGCCAAGTCATTACTCAAGCATCCTGCCACACGGTCCAGCACTTAGCCTCTGACTTGCCCTTCACACTTGCAACCGGTCCATCTAGCTAAGTCTTGTCTTGATCTTCTCCACCTAGTCACATGACTCCATGTCATGTCTCATATGCAATGAGCTCCTTCATCACATAATTACTTGTGGACTAATCACCTGTGTATTTCACTCAAACACATATTAGTCCACCTAAGTTGTCACTCAATTACCAAAACCAAACAAAGACCTTCAAGGTTCCGTCCAATCGAGATCAAATTATTATTTAAGTTCCTAGTGTCAAAACCTAATTTGCTAATTAGTGTTCTAATATATAGTACCAATAATGAATAATTTTTTGTCTATAAACAAGAAGAATCTCCTCCTTATTTTTTAATAAATTGAATAAAAGATCATCCGACATCTATGTGCATGTGTTTTTTCTCGTTCGTCGATCTATTGCCATCTCAGCATCTCAATGACATGTCAAAAGTAATGTGTACTATCTTATCTTACTATTACTAATTGAAGACTCCTTTAAAGCTTCCACGTGAAACCACCTAAGATCCTAGGTGGACACTCCGCACCCACCACCAACACACAGGACGGGAGGGTCTTCCATTTCACTAAAATCAAAATATAAACAAAACAAACAGTAATATATTACAATCATTTTAAACTTTATTAAACAATAATTGAAAATATTTATGTTAAATCTCTAGCCTGTGGGGAAGCACGGGTTGATGTACTAGTATGGTAAATGGAAATGACATATTATCAAACTTTATTTAGTGACAACTATATATGTTTGACTCTAAGCTTCAAGATTACTTGTTTGGATATGGTGGGCCACAAGAAAGGAAAATTTTGATTGTGACGAGTGTCATACATTGGGTCTTTTGGAACACACGGTAGTCAACTAGTGTGGATAATACCGATACGGGTACGAATATGGTATCCTAATTCCTATTAGGTCCCATAGCCATAGGTCTCTCAGATACCTACAGCTACGCCAACAAACTTACAAATACGTAGATTGCAGAGCACAAGTTTCCTTTTTTTGCGTCATTCATGTCAATTCACGTACTCACGACACCGAACTAAGATTCTATGTACCATGCAGTCATGATAGAAGTTATCTCGTCCATTTGATCTACCCACTGTGCACACCTCGAGATATGTAGCACGTGTTAGCCGTATGAAGGATTATGTTCTATCGTATAGATATACATGTACATTGGGTACATCGGTGGTCAATAGTCATCACGATGAAAAGATAAATCAGTTTTTGAAGAGGAGCATCGGTGTACATAAGAGTGCACTGATGTACAGTGTGATTAAACATTAAAAAAATGTACAGTGTAATTCAGTGATGTAGGATATGCCGATCTGCACTGTAGAGGTGTGTGAGGAGAAATATATTAAAAAATAATATGTATGCAATGATAAGTTCTCAAATTTTAAGATAAATACATTGTAGTGAGAAGAGTGTAAAAGAGTGAGCAGTTGGGAAGGTGTGGCACAGAGAGTGATGTGTTGACGGCTGTTAAGTACCATTTTTATGGTCGTCAACTCCTGCATTTTGGAACATGAATGGCACATCCACACTAGAATAGGAGCTTAAACTAATACTTTCCACAAGTGTCGATGTATATTCGAATGCAGGTATTTAGCATAAGAAATGGAGAGAAAGCAAGCACATTTGATCCAAGCTGTTCAGGACCTCATGGTCCCCTAAACCAAAGGCATGAATATGGCATCATTATAAACAATATCAAATGCCAAATTGGATTGCATCATTGCGACGGGCTCGTCGAGACGATCAAAATGGATATCATTTGTCTACTTCGGAGTCCGGATGACAAAGATATGCACAAGACAAGATCACCCTCTTGGTATCATGTGGGCCCGGTGGGACCCACACCAGACCACGTGGCGACGTGTTTCCAGATTGGATGCCATGTGTCCATGACACATCATCAATCCATGTGAAGCAACTCCTGACGAATCAGACACCACCACGTGTGCAGCACAAGGATCCAAGGGCACACCGGGACCCAAACTGCCTCAAAACTCCGCATGCACCTGGGATAGATCTTGGGACCCACAGACCAGACTCTCAAAGAAAGCACACCACAAAAGGAGGAGCTAGATGGTTGGCCGATCCTTGGATCGGCCGAACCGACCTTGGATCGGTTTGCCATCTGCTTCCACGTGATGCTTCCCTATTGGTCCCTTGCAACGTCCCGAGGTGTTTTGGGGACATTTGGTGCTCGGAGCAAGCTACCCCCTTGCCTATAAATAGAAGGGGAAGGTCCTCATTCTTGGACACACACTTCTCCACCTCCTCTTCATTTTGGCCTTGTAGCCTCTCTTTAGTAGAGGAGAGCTCTTTGTATAGGATTAGTGAGAGGAAGTGAGAGGGAATGCTTGGGGCCATTGTAGGATCGATGGCCTATAGAAGGGGGGTTGAATATGGGCCTTCTTCAAATTTCTAGAGCAAGAAGTAAACCTTAACCTATATCTCTAGTGTTGCCCATCTAAAAAGGTTTCTTCCTACCAACTAAGCACACTAACAACAAAGTTCCTTAGCAAGATTCACACTAACATGAGAAAAACACCCTAGTCAAGATATGCAACAAGCAAAGCAAACTAGAGGGAAACAAGAGCAAAGGAACTTAAGAGCTGAAAGTAAATGCGGAATTAAGTGCAAGAAGGTAGAAAGAGTGGACACGTGACAACCGAATTTTTTCCCGTGGTATCGAGAAGTTGACGCTTCTCCCTAATCCACATTCGAGCACTCACAAAGAGTTTTGCTCCCCCTCAAGCCACTTAGACTTAAGTGCTCACTAAGAGTACCCGTTCTCCATCTCCGGAATGGTGGGTCTCAATCCATTTACACCAAGAACTTCCCGGGGCTCCCACAATCTCCAAGAGCTCACCAAGAACTCCCAATCACCGAGACCGTCTAGGAGCCGTCAAACTCCAAGAGTAACAAGCTCACACACTTTCACTTGACCAATGCACTCAGCTATGCCATTGAAAGCACCTTGAAACCCTTGATCACCAGGAAAGAATCCCTCTTGGCTAGGAAGATGAAATCCAGTTGATCAAAGCACTAACTCTCCTTCTCCTTGGCTGCTGTAGGTCTTTAGAGTGGCAAAGGCAGCTCAAGAGACGCAGGGGGTCCAATTTATAGGCCTAGCAAGGGAGGCTAGCTGTTGGAAAAGTCCTCTGAAAAGTAGTACCGTCGGATGAACCGACGGTTCCCCCGGCGACAGCGTCGGATCATCCGATCACTCTGTCTCTCGAATTATAGCCGTTGAACTCACACGCTGTACCAATTCATCTGACGCATACACCGTCGATGCGTCGGTTTATCCGGTGCTGAAGCGACTTCACTCAAAATGTCTCTGCGTAGAATAACCATAGGCACCGGATGAACCGTAGGTAGTCTTCATGAGCGTCGGTTCATCCGGTGCTGAAGCAAGTTCACTTGGTGCGTCTCTGTATGATTTATATGCGTGCGCCGGATGAACCATTGCTTAGACCGTCGCTTCATCCGGTGTTGAAGGCTCTTGACTTGATTCATCACTGTTACCAAACCCTAGGTCACCGGATGAACCGATGCAACTGCTGATACACCGTCGGTTCATCCGTCGGTGCTGATTTCTGCTGAAACTTCCACATCAATCATCCAGTGCATCTAGAAATGATGGCGTCGGATCATCCGACGCGCCCTTTTTCATTTCAACTCATCCAATTCAAACACCTTTGAGTTTTTCTTCGAGTCTTTTGCTTCCAAAGTGTTTCCATGAGCATCTTGAGCTGTTTAGTGACCAAGGAGCTTGATAGTGCATGAATATAGCATAGCATTTGGCATGGTCAAGCTACTCAAGTGTGAACCCCTCTTAATAGTACGGTCAAACACTACAAACTAGCAAATCCAAGTGTCCTTCATCTCCTTGTGACACTTGGAACTAGGAATGTCCTTAGCCTTGTAGTCTTTGTCCATTGATCATCCATAATTTCAAATTGAGGGGTCTCTTTTCACTTATTACTTATGACAATAACCCAAGAATAAATCCGCTACAAAACAAAGGTTAGTCACAAGTATATGGTTGACATTTATCACCGAAACACGCCCTTATCAAAGGTGTGGTGGGGCCTTGATGCTTACAATCTCCCCCTTTTTGGTGATAGATGACAACACAAGTAGAGATATACGAGAATTTGAAATTAAAGTATAAACTTTACAACTAATGCATGAAAGAGATAGACACAAGCACACATGCATTAATTAAACAAACACACTCCCAAGCTCCCCCTATCTCTACTCCCCCTTTGGCAACAAGCACCAAAAAGGGACCTAATCCTGTTGAGGTGGAGGAGAAGTCGGCGGCGTCGAGGTAACAACCACTGAAGGTGCGACGTGGTACTCGGAGGTGTCACCGTCGTCGGACTCGAACCCCGACAGCTCTGAAGATCGGACTGGTGAAGAGATACGAGCTGTGTCGGTGCCGATAGAGGTAGGAAGCGCCTGAGAGCTCACTGCTGCCATCTCGGACTCGATCTGCTGAGTGATAGAACGAAGTGTGGGATCCTCCTGATCGAGTCGCTCTGCCTGGGGAGTAGCCATAGACGGCATGGGCGAGGTGAACCCCAAGGAAGGTCGTGCTGGTGTCTCAAAGAGAAGTGGACCTGTCGTGAAGGGAGACATCAGCTGAGTCGAAGGGGTCTTAGAGAACTGCCCTGCCTTGAGCTGCTCAAGTAAAGTTGTCGTCTGTGGAGTCGAGATCGGCTGAGTGGCGAAAGTCCCGGACTGAAGTAGCGGTGAGATCGAGACTGTCGGGATCGGGAGGCTCACAACACTGACAGGAGGTAGAGAAGCTGCCGGCTCAGGCTGAAGAAGCTGCTGGGTAGGTAGAGTTGGAAGCTGAAGCCCCGTGTGCTGGAAATGCTGACCCAAGCAGGTGGACATAAACGAGAACATCTGAATGGTCATCATTTGGTGCTGCTGTAGCTGCTGCCTCTGAGCCTCCTGCTGCTGCTGGAACTGCTGCCTCTGTGCCTCCTACTGCTGGCGTATACTGTCTAGTATGACCTGCTGTGCCTCCTGCTGCCTCTGGAACTGCGCCTGCATCTCGTGCTGAATCTCCGTCGTGACCTTGGACTGGTCGGCCAAGGACTAGATCACTGAAGCTAAAGAGTCGGGCTGAGTGACCTGAGAAGTGGAGATCAATGGAATCGGCGACTCAGCCTCTCTCTATCCTGGCAAACTGGAACCCCCAGCCTCGTCGTCATGAGTACGACGAACACGGAAGACGGGCTGGGGCTCAGGCTCAAAGTCCTCGTCCTCGCTCGAGTCCTCCTCTGTGTCGGTGGCAAGGTAAGCAGGTAGAGGCGCCTCAGCTAGAGCAAGAAGCTCGCCCTGATGTGCGGCCTCGTCCATAGTTGCCTCAGCTGCAGCACGAGCCTGAAGGTCCTCAACTGCTCGTTTCCGTCCCCTGGGTCCCTGCCTCCTGTCCCCTGGCAACAACGGCTGGTAAGTCTTGAACACATACTTGGATCGCTCCAAGACTGAGATATACCTCTGAGACTCCAGCCGTGAGAGCATCCAACTGATCTAGTGGGCAAAGGGAAACTGCAGGGTCATCCCCATCCCATCCATAATCACATCCTCGATCTCACTGAGGAGTATGTCCACGATATCGAATGACCGGTGAGTCATGATGTAGAGAAGTAACCACTGCTGGACTCCGGTGATCGACTCGGCATTCCCCATCCTGAAGAGAAGGGACCTCCTGAGAGCGAAGTGGACCACGTAGGCCTCGCATGTCAATCTGTCAGGTGTCTGAGGGGTGCCGGGGAGGAATGACTGCTGGAAGAGAAAGCTGATCTCCTCGTCGGAAGGAACTATAGGAGTGTAAGCACGACGAGGAGGCTCAACGTCGGGGTAGGCCAGGTAGTGAATCGAGGTGTCGTCGACCTGAACCCCAAGGAACTCTGCTATCCCCTCTCGAGTGAGCCTAAACTGCTGCCCCATAAACATAAATCTGATCGAGAGTCGGGCATCCTCAACGTAGATGGTGGCGTAGAACACTCTGACCCACTCTGGCACGTAGCGTGGCCTCTCACTGACCAAAGCTGCGAGTCCCGGTAAGTAGTCGAAGTGAGGAAGTATCGGAATTCCAGCTGCTGCTGCCCTGAGTGCTGTCCACTGTAGCATCCTGTGCTGGCTCAGCTGCGACCCCTTCCTGACATAGGAGGCATAGAAGCTCTCCTGAAGAATAGTCCAGAACCGGGGGTCACAATCCCCTCTGTGAGGAGGGAACCACTCGTCCTCCTCAACGAACCTCAGCTTCCGGATCTTCAGACCAGAAAGGCTCCTCAGATCACGGAGATAGACCCCAAAGGCCTCTACTCGCTGAGCACCAATACGAACCTCAGGCCCCTCTCTCGACTGATCCTCCTGCTCCTGCTCAACTTGCTGCTCTGCAGCTGTCCTCCTCTGCCTCGGAGTCGGCTGAGGCTGAGTGTGTCCACCACGTGTCCTCGGACCGGTACGTGGTGTAGAAGGAGGTGTCTCTGTCTCTGTCTGTCAGGTAGCAGTACGGCCTGAATGCCGTAACGACGGCTGCTCATGGGGCTGCTCCCCCTGACACTGTGCACTGCTCCCAATCCGTATGCCTCTCTGTGGCTGACCCTGAGTGTCTGGTACACTCAACACACACTCCCACTCCTTATCCTGCTTGCTCTTCTTCTTCTTGGGCTCAAGAACTGCCTTGCCCTTCCTCTTGTCGCCTGCCATCTGTCAAAGAGAAGGTGGAAGATTATTGAATGGCGAGCAGAGAGTAAACATGATAAATGTCTAAGGGTAAGGGGTCCTTAAGCAAAGCATATGAATAGATAGAGCCTATGCATGAGTCCTAGGAGATGATCATGGCACATGATATGAAAGGATGAAATCTAGGACTGTCCTTATGTGCAACAGGATGTGTGTGTATGTGCTAGAGCAGGAATGTATGCTACTGTCGAGAAAAAAGAACTGAACCGAGCACAACAGTAGCAAACATTCTCAAAAGACCATATATAGCAAAGACTATAGAATGTGGAGTAAACACTATGATCAGGTGAGCCAGATGTGTGTGAAAGAGTGCTTAGAACAGAGCAGGGGCTACTGTGACATGAACAGAGCGTAAACAGGGCGAGAATAGTGGCAACAGTGCTAAAAAAATATGAGATATCGCAGGGTCTAGATGAATTTGAGCACCAACTCTAAACAAATGAGCAATCTAGATGCAATTGAGGAAGAAAAGCTCATGATCACAGCCTAAACTCACAGAATTTCCAACCAATTTCCTCCTTAGGCATGAGCAGATATAGCTGAACAGGGGAGGAAGAGGCGGCACTCACCACTGCTGAGGTAGGTCAACGGGAAATGGCAGTGGAGGGCGGAGGAGGGTCCTGTGCGTCCGTAGATGGCCGCCGACGAGCCGGAGCGGCGGCGCCCGGCCGGAAACGGCGGCGGCGGCCGCAACCTTAATTAGGGTTCCGCAGAGCCGCGCGAGCAATTTGACACGGAGTGAGCGGCGGCGCGGCGGCAGAGATGTCCGTCGGTGTGACCAGGAGGCCGGGGGAGGAGCACGTGCGGCTGCGAGAGGCGGCGGTGGCCGGAGGCGGTGGATTCGGCGATGAACGGGAACGAGAGCGGCGGTACAGTGAGATTCGAATGGGGAAGAAGACGACCGTGAACCGTTATGACAGGTGGGACCACGCTGCAGAGAAGCGCCGGTGAACCGACGGTAGAAAAACATGCTGCGTCGGTCAAATCGCCAGATGATATGGGCAGATCAGTGAAACGTATCACCCGATGAACCGATGGCCTTCTTTTTAGATTCGTCAGATGAATCATACGCGGGTCTGAATTTGCTTCAAAACTCAGTAGCACCGGATGAACTGCTGCTTCCACAGAGGTGAGCGTCGGTTCATCCGACGATAGGTAACAGAGGTGCGCTGAGCAAAATTCAAACTGACTCGGCCACCGGATGAACCGACGCTGGAACCTACATAGCAGCAGTTCATCCGATGGTGACAAAAACAGAATGCTGAACTAAAGCTCATTTTTGATCTGATAAATGTCACACACAAGCCAACACAAGCACATTTTTGGATCAATCCTGAGTGACAACTTCACCCCTCAAGCACTCCTTTGCAAAATACAAGTATATACACCATAGATTCCCTACAAGGGATAGATCTTATAATTTTATAGAAAAATAGGCGAATAAGATCCAAAAAGGGAATGTATGAGTTATTGCCTTTGAACTTAGAGATAGAAACTTTAAGCTCGTTAGGACATAACTCAATAGGCATTAAGCACAATCATTTGTCTTATCACACTTTTGGAGTTGTTGATTTGCATTGAACGCTAAGCAACTTTCTCATAGTGTGATTTTCCTTTGTGACACCTCTCACGTGATGCAATGCAAGAACAAATGCATGAATTTAAACATGAATGCATTCTATATGACAAGCAAAGATGCAAAGCGGAAAGATAAACTATCTTGTCAAGTTTGAGCCCTTGTTAAGCTTACTCATGGTGAGCCTTTCAACATGCCTTGAGCGAAACTTGAAAACCACCGGCTCAAGCAAGACCCATACTCACCACTATCTTAACAAGGTTAGACAAGCCCCTACATCATGTACATATGCAAATGCAAACTATATGACAAGCATCACATGATGTTAGAGGCATCAAGCACATTCAATTCACTCCTTAGCCTAAAAAAGGTATTTTCATCAAGAGGCTTAGTGAATACATCCGCCAATTGCTCCTCGGAGCGAACACCACAAAGGAGAATATCACCTTTAGCCACATGGCCTCGCAAGAAGTGATGGCAGATATCAATGTGCTTGGTGCGCGAGTGTTGAACCGGGTTGTTAGCAATTTTTACGGCACTTTCATTGTCACAAAGGAGAGGAACCCTATCTAGAACCACACCATAATCCAAGAGGCTTTGCTTCATATAAAGGATTTGAGCACAACAAGCCCCGGCGGAAATGTATTCCGCCTCCGCGGTGGATAAGGCCACGGAGTTTTGCTTCTTAGAGGACCAAGCAACCAAAGATCGACCTAGCAAATGGCACCCACCCGAGGTGCTCTTGCGGTCTACTCGACATCCGGCAAAATCCGAATCCGAATAACCCAAGAGCTCAAAACAAGCACCATGGGGGTACCACAAGCCAATGATAGGTGTGTATTTTAAGTATCTAAGGATCCTTTTCAAAGCACTTAGGTGAGATTCTTTAGGATTGGCTTGAAACCGAGCACACATGCAAACACTAAACATGATATCGGGCCTAGATGCGGTAAGGTAAAGAAGAGAGCCGATCATAGAACGGTAAAGTTTTTGGTCAACCGGTTTACCTCCCTCATCTAAGTCGAGATGTCCATTGGTAGGCATTGGTGTCTTGATTGGCTTGCAATCATCCATCTTGAACTTCTTGAGAATATCATTAGTGTACTTTTCTTGATGGATGAAAGTCCCTTCCTTCAATTGCTTGATTTGAAACCCAAGGAAGAAGTTGAGCTCCCCAATCATAGACATCTCGAATTCCCTAGTCATGAGATTACTAAAGTCCTTGCACACTTTGATATTGGTAGAGCCAAAGATGATATCATCAACATAGATTTGACAAATGAAGAGCTCTCCGTTGATGATCTTGGTGAATAGAGTATTGTCCACTCTTCCAATCTTGAAGCCTTCCTTGATGAGAAAGTCCCGGAGCCTCTCATACCATGCCCTAGAAGCTTGCTTGAGTCCATACAAAGCCTTGATCAACCTATAGACATGGTTAGTATGTGTGGTATCTTCAAAACCGGGAGGTTGCTCAACATAGACTTCTTCATTGATAAAGCCATTTAAGAAGGCACTCTTGACATCCATTTGGAACAATTTCATTTTGTGACAAGAAGCATAAGCAAGAAGGATACAGATTGCTTCAAGACGTGCAACCGGAGCAAAAGTCTCTCCATAGTCCAAGCCTTCTACTTGCGAGTAGCCCTTGGCGACAAGCCTTGCCTTGTTCTTCACCACGACTCCATGTTCATCTTACTTGTTTCGGTAGACCCACTTGGTACCAATCACGTTCTTGTTCTTGGGGCACTCTACTAGGACCCAAACTTCATTTCTTGTGAAGTTGTTGAGCTCTTCTTGCATAGCCAAGATCCAATCCGGGTCCTCAAGAGCTTCCTCTATAGTAGTGGGTTCTACAAAAGAAATAAATGCATGATGTTTACAAAATGAAGCATATTGTTTGCGGCGAGTACGTGTACTAGGACTGGACGAAATGCTCGGTGCTCGTTAGCTCGCTCGGCTCGAGGCTAGATCGGCTCGGCTCGGCTCGGCTCGATACACTAACGAGCGAGCTCGAGCTGCCATCTCAGCTCGTTAAAATAACAAGCAAGCTCGAGCAGCTCGTGAGCCGGCTTGCGAGCCAAACGAGCCGAAGTACACTGACCGCACGACAATCAAGTGTGGGAGTTGGTGGAAAGACCAAAGACAAACATCATTGGCACCAAGTGGGTCTTTCGAAACAAGCAAGATGAGTTTGGCATTGTGATTAGGAACAAAGCAAGATTGGTCGCTCAAGGGTACACTCAAGTTGAAGGACTAGACTTTGGAGAAACATATGCACCGGTGGCAAGACTTGAAGCAATACGGTTTCTACTCGCTTTCGCTGCCCATCATGACTTCAAGCTATATCAAATGGATGTCAAGAGTGCATTTCTCAATGGACCACTCTCCGAAGAAGTCTATGTTGAGCAACCACCGGGTTTTGAAGATCTTAAGCGTCCTAATCATGTCTACAAACTCCGTAAGGCGCTCTATGGGCTCAAGCAAGCACCAAGAGCATGGTATGAATGCCTTAATGATTTCTTGCTCAAGCAAGGCTTTGAGATAGGCAAAGCCGATGCTACTCTCTTTACTAGAAAAGTTGATGGTCACATCTTTGTGTGCCAAATATATGTCGATGACATAATATTTGGTAGTACTAATGAAACTTTTTGTGAAGAGTTTAGTAGGGTGATGACAAAGAGGTTTGAAATGTCCATGATGGGTGAGCTCAAGTTCTTTCTTGGATTTCAAATCAAACAAGCAAAGGAAGGGACGTTCATATGTCAAACCAAGTACACAAGGGATATGCTTAAGAAGTTTGACATGGACAAGGCAAAGCCCATCAAGACTCCAATGCCTACCAATGGACGCATGGACCTCAATGAAGAAGGGAAATCCGTGGACCAAAAGGTATATCGCTCCATGATCGGTTCTCTTCTTTACTTATGTGCATCTAGGCCGGATATTATGCTTAGTGTGTGCATGTGTGCTAGATTTCAAGCTAACCCGAAAGAGTGCCATCTCATGGCCGTAAAGAGAATCTTGAGATATCTAGTGCATACCCCTAACCTTGGCTTGTGGTATCCTAAGGGCTCCACTTTCGATCTACTTGGCTATTCGGATTCCGATTATGCCGGTTGCAAGGTAGATAGAAAGAGTACATCGGGGACTTGCCAATTCCTTGGTAGGTCTCTAGTGTCTTGGAGTTCTAAAAAGCAAAACTCAGTAGCCCTTTCCACCGCCGAGGCTGAGTATGTTGCAGCCGGCGCTTGTTGTGCTCAACTACTTTGGATGAAGCAAACCTTAAAAGATTACGGATGTCACTTTACCCATATCCCGCTTTTGTGTGACAATGAAAGTGCCATAAAGCTTGCAAACAACCCCGTAAGCCATTCTCGCACAAAACATATAGACATCCGTCATCACTTCTTGAGAGACCACGAAGCCAAAGGAGATATCGCTCTAAGTCATGTGAGCACCGACAAACAACTAGCCGATATTTTCACTAAACCTCTTGATGAGTCAAGGTTTTGTAGTTTAAGGAATGAACTAAATATTCTTGATTCTCGTTGCGTGGTTTGATCCCTAGCATGCCATGATTGTTTGCTTCAAATTGTTGACATTCTCTGAAAATTTTGTTTGAAAAACTCTTGTGTGAAAACTTTGTCTTGAAAAGAATTTCAAAATATATTTTCATATCCCTAACTTGTCTTAAGTGGCTATAGTTGAATGTGTGATTGCTTGTTTTCTAGCCACTTAAGTCAAGGATACCATGACCCAAGGATCTCAGTTGATAAAAGGCTCAATATCTCAAAAGGAGTGAAAGTTGACAGTTTCTGGAATTCAAGTTTCGGAAGCTCCGAGAAAATCTTTGGCGTTTCCGAGCCTCGGAAGCTCTGAGAAATTCTTCGGAACTTCCAATCTTTATCGACTCAGCATTCAGTTCGTCAGAGGAGGCAGTTCAAAGAGAATCTGGCATCTTCCAGGGAATATTCCTTTACCTTAGGGTTAACTCATCCTTTCCCTTATCACCGCGCGGTTAATCTCAGATTCACTTTTCACCGCGACTCTCTCTCTCTCTCTCTCTCTCTCTCTACGGCGCCCGCACAGCTCTCCACTCTCCACCGCCGCGCTGCCGTACTTCCTCGCCGACGGTGACCGTGATCCTCGTGCGTCCCGCGTGCGAGGCCGGGCATCATTCTTCGTCGGTGGGCCGAGAAGCTGAAGAAGGAGGGGGAGTAGTTCGTGGCGGTTGACCTAGACTCGATCTGATCCAGTGAAGGAGGAGAAGGAGGAAGCCCTGTTCTGCGTCATCATCTTGTTCCTCGCCGACATTTGAGAAGCAGAGGAGGAACAACATTGCACCGCCTGGATTTATTCCGGCGAGTTGATCCTCTTCAGCGCCACCAGGTCTCTGATCTGGAGGGGGCCTCTGGGCTACGTCCCCTGGCGTAAAAGCCTCTCAAACTCGTCGGCTTCACCCATCTTTTCTCCTGATTCAAGGTAAACCTAGATCTAACCCTACCCTAATTTCTAGATCCATCTGTTCTTAGGGTTCTAGGTCTTGCAGTTGTAGATTGATATCCTAAGCCTTATTCTGAATGATGTGATGCACGTGTCAATTCAATTCAGTTGAAAGTTGAATCGAAGTTCAGAATGCAATAGGGTTCAAAGAGTTTCGGAGGTTGCGAGAAAATTCTCGGAGGTTCCGAACTCCATAACCTACTGTAGGCTGATCTTGATTCAAAGTTCCACTGAGTTGTATTTCACTTGCAACACCTCATCTCTTCTCTGAAGATCAATTCCATTCAAATTTGGTTCCATTGGTTAAGTTCCAGTTGAAGGTTGAATCAACAAACTGTCCTCTGTCAGTGCCCAGACTTCGGAGGTTCCGAGAAAATCCTTGGAGGTTCCGAAGTCTGTACTGACAAAAGACAGTCTGTGATTCAAAATTCCACTGAATTTTAATCAATTGAACTGCATGTCTATCTGTGATCCTCAGTCTCTATCTATCATGATCTATTCCTTATCTGTTGCCTACACCCTTTCTGACAGATGTCTGGAACCCCTGGTGACAAGACCTATGCCAAGAGGCAGAGGCAGCCATTTGAAACTCCTGCTGGAGAGAGGGCATTCAAGTTTGCAGCAAGGGAAACTGCAGCTGGCAGTGGCAGCAGAGGAAAAGCAACCCCCAGAAGAGGAAAAGGAGGCAGTTTGTCAGGAGGAAGAGGATCTGGATCTGCAGCTCATGTTGAGGATAATGGGGGGATGGAAGGGAAGACCATTCCCATTGAGCTTGAAGATGACATGCTGCTTGGGGAGATAGACTCCACTTATTTGAAGTATCACAAGGTGCTGCTCAAGAGACACCCCCCCAACCAAATATGACAACTCTATGTACATTGAGCACACCAACTATGATGGGGCAGGCTACCTAGTCAAGAAGGCCAGAGAGG
This sequence comes from Cenchrus fungigraminus, assembly GCA_036936925.1. Classification (NCBI taxonomy): domain Eukaryota; kingdom Viridiplantae; phylum Streptophyta; class Magnoliopsida; order Poales; family Poaceae; genus Cenchrus; species Cenchrus fungigraminus. Next base: position 134,132,891 of record CM072777.1, read on the forward strand.
AGAACCCATATGAGAACCCCAAGATGGCTGCCATAGACTATAGGTTCTGGTCAGTCTTCCACTTCAAGTTCTATGAGACAGTGCTGAACACCAAGATGAAGTTGATCAAGATGAAGTGGATTGATTTCACTCATTTGGAGGCAGCAGAAGAGGCAGAGAAGTCAGATGTGCTTGATCTGGTAGATAAGTACAAGATGAGGGACATAATGAGCTTCAAGTATGACTGGAACATTGAGGTGCTGGCTCAGTTTCATGCCACCTTCTTTTATAAGGACAGCCAGGAGACTATACACTGGATGACAGAGGGGGTACACTACAAAGTGGACTTCACCACCTTTGCAAGGCTCTTTGGTTTCAGCAAGGATGACAGGGAGGCTGAGGTGATTCATTTTGAGCAGCATATGAATCACAAAAGGATTGCCTCAGCTTATGAGTATGATGAGCTTGCAGATGGGTCCACTACTGCTCTAAAATATGTGTACTATGTGCTCAACAACATGTTCAGAGAGACAATTTATCCAAAAGGAGGAAGTGACTCAACCAGTCTCAGAAGGTTTGCTCCAAATCTGATTGCTAGGTTGCTGCCTGGGGCAAAGCCCTTCTCAGTCAGCAGGTTCATCTGGTTCAACCTTGTGGAAGTGACTGAGAGTGGCAAGTGCAATCTGCCTTATGCTCCCTACATCATGTACTTGATTGAGATGGTTTCAGGAATCAGTTTCAAGAAGGATGTGGAGCATGCATCATATCAAGTCAAGCAGTGGCAGCATCAGAAGAAGCAACAAGTGGTTGAGGAGTACATTTTGAAGAACGCAGGGTCTGACCAGCAAGAGGGTGAAGAGGGACCTAGCAGGGCACCTATGCCTGCTGGTCTGCACAAGTTGAGGGGCATGGTGAGGGACACCTGGAGGTTTTGCAACTGGACAGCAACTCAGATGCATGAGCTCAGGGAAGACATGAACAGGTTGCTAAAGCATCAGGGGCTGTCCTTCAATGCCATGCTCCCTCCTCCACCTATCTTCCCAGATTTTCCAGAATACACCACTAGTGAAGATGAGGGTGAGAAGGACACTGGCAGTCCACTGGCTGGGAGAAATGTGCCTGCTGCCCAATCTGAAGAAGAAGAAGACATTGAGCCACTGAGTGCCAAGATGGCCAGACTGAAGAAAGAAGCTGCTGGGAAGAAAGCCATGGGATCTTCCTCTGCTGGCAGAGCAAGAAGGAAGGCAACTGCTGGAAGACCTGTCAGAAGGCCTGTTGATATCTCTTCTGGTTCTGATTTTGGGTCTGACAGTACTGTTCCTGAAGCTGAGGTGGAAGACTCTGACTTCAGTGATGAGGAGTGATTCCCTGCAAGTCCTACTTTAACTTCCTCTCTTCTTTTCTTCCCTTTTTGTTAACTGTTGACAAAGGGGGAGAAGCATGAAGATTGAGATGATCTGTGGTGGCTGGCTGGCTAACAAATTCTTTTGTTCTTTTGGTGAGATGAGAGTGCTAACTATTCTCTCATGAACTCCTGGTGGTCATTTGATTGATGAACTTCTGTAAACGCTTTAAGCCTGCCTCTGTTGGCAAGCATGGTCTGGTCATGGTCAAACTGTGGGATGTGAAAACTTTAAAACTTTTGTGTGATGTGTGTAATAGGGCTAGATGTGCTGGTTGTTTCCATATTTATCTAGCTGTTATTTCTGTTATGTTGATGCATTGCCTGTGTATGTTGAATGTTGGAGTGTCGGTTGCAGACCTCGGAGGTTCTGAGAATTTTTCCGGAGGCTCCAACTCCTGGAGGTTCCGAAAACTTTCTCGGAGGTTCCGAACTCTGTCAACAGATAACTCTCTGAGTGTATTAACATGTCATATGCATCACGCCCTATCTGTTACACTTCTTTTGCACCCCTCGATGATTTGAGTACAACATATCCTGTCACTTTACTCACAATGTATGCAATTCATATGTCATATGAGACATATCACTCTATTCAAAAGGGACATGCATACATTGAGGGGGAGACTTGTATTCAAATCATCAAAAGCTCAATCTTTCAAATTAAATTGTAAACTTTAATTGGGTTGTCAACATTTACCAAAAAGGGGGAGATTGTAAGTGCAATCAAGCCCTTTGAGGGTTTTGGTGATGTTGACCACACAATTAAAGAGCTAATGAGCCTTTGAGTTTATTGTGCAGTACAAGAATGTTTTACAGGTGCAAAAGAAAGAAAGGAGACCCCTCAATTACATGAAGAAGGATACCTATGCTCTTTGGAGAAGTTTATTTATTTTATCTTTTGAATTTGAGTATAGGACAATCCGTACTATCAAGAGGGATACTAATGGTGAGTTAGGGTGGTTTCAAGTGCTCATAGAACATCTATCCTAATCCTAACCCATTCCTTGAGGAGAGAGACCTGCTGCTGTTTTGCCCCTGTTGTTTCCTAGTTCGGAGGTTCCGAGTTTATTCTTGGAGGTTCCGACCGTGCCGGCTTCAGTCTGCAGAGGTTTCAGAGTTCGGAAGTTCCGAGGTTTTTCTCGGAGGTTCCGGACTTTGAATTTTTGACCGTTACAGTTCTGGATCTGGGGGTATTTATACCCCTTGGTCCCCCAACGGTCACTTCTTCTTCTTCCCCGAACTGAAAACTGTTCAAGCTTCATTCTCTCACCTTGCATTGACTCCAAACCTACTCTCTTCCAAATCCTTGCCTTAGCATTGATTGAGAGTGGAATCTTGAAGTGAGATTGTGAGCAAAACCTTCCTTCCTAGTTCTTGAGCACTTGGAGTAGTCCTAGCAAGCTTGGTGGATCTATTACTCTTGGAGCCTTGCTCCTAGACAGATAGAGGTTCTTGGAAGCTCTCCAACCCAATTTGTGGAAGCTCCAAGGTGTTTGTATTACCCTTTGTGAATCTAGTGGAAAGTCTCCACCTATTACCCAAAGTGATAGGTGTGAGAGAGGAGTTGACCTTTGTGGTCCTTAGCCTTTGTGGCTTCCTCAACAACGTGGACGTAGGCAAGCCTTTGTGGCGAGCTGAACCACGGGATAAATCCTTGTCTCGTGCGTGCTGTGATTTATATTCTTGCTTGTCCATGTTCATGCTTGTTCTTGACTAGATCTATTAGGGTTTGTCTTCGATCTACTTTGTGGTAGCTTCCTAGCTTGTTCTTTGCTAAGAAATCTTCTTGCTAGGTCCCAAGTACCTCCTAGATTTTGGTAGATCTGTTTTTCTTCAAGTAATCCGCAGCTTGTTTTATATTAGCTCTGTTCTGACAGTTCTCGGAAGTTCTGAGTTTATTCTCGGAGGCTGCCTCGTTCGGAGGTTCCGAGGATAATCTCGGAAGTTCCGGACCCTGACAGTTTTTCTGCAAGAAAAGTTTAAATTTGTGTGCAGGCCTATTCACCCCCCCCCTCTAGGCCATATTGCCTCGATCCTTTCAGGTACGATGGAGGACGAGCTGCTGCCACCCACGCCACACACTAACCAGGATGGTAGCATTGCAAATCTCCTCCACCGCACGCGCGACCCGGTGAGCGAAGCTGCCAGACCCAGTCCAGCTCTCCGCCTCCACCCTTTGTCTCATCTTCCTGTCTGTCTCTGTTTTGATCTTGCTAATCCAAAATCCGGTGGTCTTTTAACCAAGATTTGGATTTTTCCTTGATCTTTAGCAACGATGTGTGGATCAATTTCCTTTATGCTGATTTGTTTCTTGCATTTTTCCTGATCCGGTTGCCTACTCCATAGATTTGTGTGAATGTGTACTGTTTGGTGCTTAGTGCTCTTGCTCACGAGCTGCTCGAGCCAGCTCGCGAGCTGGACCGAGCCGAGCCGAGCTGGCTTTTCTGCTCGTTACGTTAACGAGCCGAGCCGAGCTAGCTCGTTTAGATAACGAGCTGCACCGAGCCGAGCCGAGCCGAGCCGGCTCGTTATCCACCCCTAACGTGTACCACCCTTGGGATCACCCAAGACAAGATCAATGGGGTGGTTTGATGAAGTCCTTGTACGCCTTTCAAGTGTGGTAGAAGTTGGATCATCTTGAGGTTGCACTACTTTCGGTTCTTCTTCCTCTTGATTTTGGGTGTCTTGTGATGTAGTAGGTGGTCCATTTGAGGAAGATGGGCTTTCTTGTCTTGTTCGCCTTTGATGGTCATCATTATCATCATCGGAAGAGGATGAATCTTCATGGTTGTGGGAAGTAGAAGATGCATCATCATCCTCTTTAGGCTTGATGTCCCCAATAGCCATCTTCTTCATTTTTTCTCGGAGAGGTTCTTTACCTACATCATCACAACAATAGCCATATCCTTGGGAGCCATTAGATTCATCAAACTCCACGTCACATGTTTCTTCAACGGCACGTGTAGTATTGTTGAATACTCTATATGCCTTGGAGTTTGATGCATAGCCAAGAAACATGCTCTCATCTACCCTACTCTCAAACTTCCCTAGGTGCTTCCTCTTCTTGTAAATGAAACACTTACACCCAAAGACTCGGAAGTAGGAGATGTTGGGCTTCCTCCCAATAAGAAGCTCATAGGGTGTCTTCATTAATAGTCGATGGAGATACACCCTATTTGAAGCATGACACGTCGTGTTGATAGATTCCGCCCAAAATCTTTGAGAGATATCATAATCATCCAACATAGCACTAGCCAATGTGATGAGAGTCTTGTTCTTCCTTTCTACCACACCATTTTGTTGTGGTGTGTAGGTTGAAGAGAATTCATGCTTGACGCCTAGCTCATCACAATACTCTTCCACTTTAGTGTTTCGGAATTCCGATCCATTATCACTCCGGATCTTCACAATAGATGGATCAAATTCATTTTGAGCCCTTGTGGCAAAGTTCTTGAAGATCTCGAATGTCTTGCTCTTGTCCTCCAAAAAGAAAGTCCAAGTGTAGCGTGAGTAATCATCAACAATGACAAGACAATAGAGATTACCACCAAGACTCTTGTATGTAGCAGGGCCGAAAAGGTCCATGTGCAAGATTTCCAAAGGTCTTGAGGTAGATACATAAGCCTTCATAGGATGGTGACTTGCTACTTGCTTGCCGGCTTGACACGCTCCACATAACTTGTCCTTCTCAAATGTGACATCCTTCACACCAAGAACTAAACCCCTTTTGAAAGCCTTCTTGAGTTGACTCATGCCTATATGTGCAATACGGCGATGCCATAGCCAACCCTTGGATGTCTTGGTGAATAGATAAGTAGTCAAGTTCGCTTCATGAGAGGAGAAGTCTACAAGATAGATGTTCCCATGGCGAAAACCTTTGAACACAACTTCATTAGATTTCTTGTTAGTAATGATAACTCCCTCATCATCAAACAAGCAAGATAAGCCAAGATCACAAAATTGAGCAATGGAAAGTAAGTTATAACTACAAGAGTCTACAAACAAAACATTGGAAAGAGAGAGATCTTTTGCAATGGTTATGTCACCCAAACCGGAAACTCTTCCTTTAGAATTATCACTAAATGTGACTTGCTCATGATTCCCCGCATCATCCACTAGAGAGGTGAACATTTTACTTTGGCCGGTCATGTGTTGAGTACATCTACTATCAAGAACCCAATGACTTCTCCCGGCCTTGTAGTTCACCTACACACAAAGAGATCAAGTTGAAGATTTAGGAACCCAAGCAAGTTTGGACCCAATAACATGAGTTACTAAAGCTTTGGGAACCCAAATTTGCCTAGGATGATTCACTTTAGCCTTGGTCCCTATGAACCTTTCCCTTGCTATTCTTCAACAACAAGAAATGGTTATTATTGAACATGGAATGATAGTTGCAAGATAATTTAGGCAATGGACGTGAAGGTATAGGACACTCCCTTGTGTGATGACCGGTGATGTTACAATGTTGGCAATAAGACCTAACTTCCTTCACAAAGCACTCATAAAGTTCCTTTGACTAGCGAGTCTCTTTGATGGGTTGAGGGAAGGAGCCAAGTCCCCTAGAGCCATAATCTCTTGCATTGTGATAGAGGATCTCCTTATGCAATGCTTCACCCTTAGCCATATTCTTCACACAAGATCTTAGGCTTCTTACTTCCTCTTCATGTGCTTTCACCCTATCATGGTTAGTCTTGGAAGAGGAGGCAATATTCTCATCATTTGGTAAGATCTTAGGTTCTTCAATCAAATCATCACAAGAAGTAGAAGCATTTGTCTTAGTGATATCTCTAGCAATTTCTTGTCCACTAGCACAAATAGCCTCGTAAGCAAGCTCAATCTCTTGATACTTCATCTCTAAGACCACATGATCTTTCTTAAGCATCTTTTGACTTGACTCAAGAGACTTGTTAAGCACGGTTATATCATCATGTTTGACGATTAGCTCATTGTTCTTATCAAGTAACTTGTTGTGGTCATCTCTAAGTGACTTGTTAGACACTACCAAAGCTTCATGTTTTTTGCTAAGGTCATTGTGTTTCATAAGTAACTAATCATTGGATAGCTTAAGTTTTTCATGTGTCTCTTGAAGAGCCTTGAGCTTACTCTTTTGTTTCTTGATTATGTCGGTGTATTGATCTAGAAGTCTCTTAAGAGCATGAGGTGAGAGTTCATTATCACTATCCGAGGAATCACTATCTTCACTATCGCTCACCTTGGAGTGTTTAGCCATGAAGCACATAGGTGGTGTAGGAAGAGGAGGTTCTTCATCATCCATGATCACAAGACTGGCAAACTTCTTGTTCTTCTCATCTTCACCATCACTTGATTCACTTGAAGTTTCACCATCCGTGATCCACTCATTTGCCAAGAGAGAACGATGACCACCCTTCTTCTTGTTGTAGGGCTTGCTAGAAGACTTCTTCTTGTATGAGTCCTTCTTGGAGTGCTTGTCATATTTCTCTTTGTCATCACTATTGTCGTTCTTCTTGCTAGAGCTTGACACTCGCTTGTCGGGCTTGGGGCAATCATATGATAGATGATCATAGTTTTGGCAATTGTAGCACTTCCTCTTGCCACCTTCACCACTTCTTCTTGATGAGCGAAACTTGTTCTTCTTAGGATCATAGTTATAGCCTTTCTTGCCAATCTTGGAGAGCAATTTGGTAGTTGTTGACGGCTGTTAAGTACCTACTTTAGCCGTCAATATACTCATGAATAAAGAAGCATAAGGCATTTCTTACACGTATTTAGTTAAGAATAATGTAGTTCCACTTGTCCTTGGAGATTATTTGATTGCAGGAAAATAAGTAGGAAAAGAGTGACAAACTCACCTTCTATGGTCCATGCCACATCACCTCATCCTAGGTGGGCTGCCAACAAGGATACCATGCATGGACACCTGCCAACTACGGAGCCATGCATGCATGCCATGCAAGCAATCCAAGTGAAGCAACCCCCGAAGAATCAGAGTGTGACACGTGGACATCACATGGATCCATGGGCCCACAAAGGCATGCAAACCGCGCCAAAACAGGGTGGACACCAGGAACCGACCTAAGGACCCACAGGACAGCCACCAGGAGAAAGCACGAGCCAGGGGGCCCACCAGGGGGTCGGCCGACCCCACAGGTCGGCCGAACCGACCTTGGCTTGGCCTCTCCTGAGCTTCCATGTGGTGCTTCCCTATTGGTCCTAGGTGCCATTCTAGGGGTGTTTGCATCCATTCCTCGCCGGTGCTCGAGCCTATAAATAGAAGGAGAGGGGGCTCACTTATGAACCATCCACACTTGCAACACCTCTCTCACTTTTAGTCTCAAGGCTAGGAGGTAGGCTAGAGTAGTTCTAATTCAGGTTCCAAGTCTACTTTGGGATCTAGGTATGAGTTCTCTTGTATCTTATTTCATTTGTATGACTTTGATCTACTTCAGTTATTTATCTATTTCATATAAAGTTGTGTTAGTATACATGAGTGATTTGTTCATGTGTTCTTCATCTGTTCATCATTTAGAGGCTCCTGTTCTTGATGAACAAGGCCTTTTGATCCACTTGATAGGTGACTTTCACATGTTTTTGGTGTTTGTTCATAAGTTAGAGGCTCATGTTCTTCGCGAACACGACCCTTTGATCTAGTTGAACAGACATAGGAAAACACGAATCCGTTTGTGTACCTAACCTGGTTTGATCTAATTAGATGACATGATTGCGTTGTATGAAGTCTGTGCTTAAGCTACGGTACTCGGTGTAATTGGCTGGTTTATCTGGTGGCTTGACCTGGGTCACAATAGCCCGGGCCGGTCAAGTCCGGCTAACAACATAAGTATAGTGCTTGGGTTGCGTAGCTACCTTACTTATGAGTTTATCCCACGGTTTGTCTTGGGGTAGGCCGCGGTAGTGACAGCCGTTGGTCCCTCTAAAATCCCCCACGTTCGGATAAGCTATAGGAGTCTAAAATATAACAACCGGAGTTGTGCGGAAGCAACGCGAGAGGTTATCTCCCTGTGGTACCTGTGTGCTTAAGTCAATGTTCTTCAACGCTAGTGTATCTAACTCATTCCTACCAGGTTTATGTGTATAGTACATAAGAACCTAGAACTAACTAGTATGTCCCTCCTATGCCTAGGACCCTTTAGAGAGAGAGCGAGTGTGTGTGTGATCACACTACCCCCCATTATCATATTTTACCCCTGCACTTGAGTGTCTGGTTTATTTCCGTCTATGATCTATACTCATTGCAATAGAGTTGATCTTGTCATTCCGCCAATGCCTTCCTTGGATTCGATACCCTTTGGAATACTCCTTTGGGGAAATGCTACAATGGTACTTCTGTGCGCTTGCGGACTCCTGTAACGTTAAGAATTACCAACCAGCATTTCTGGCGCTATTACCAGGATGGGTTCCAAACCTGTTCTTAGGTGATTGCGTTAAGAAATGTCAACAAACATTTCTGGCGCCGTTGCCGGGGAAGGCTTAAGGATGACATATCAACACTTTGCATATGTTTATAATCATGACAGGATTAAAACAGTTCTCAATGCAGGCTAACTTGGATTGTCTTCTTTGTCTATCGATGATGAAGACAGGTAGTGCATGACTGGTTTCGACTTACCGCCGAATTTCACTAAAGATCCTGAGTCACTCGAGAGGAAGGCACAAACTCATTTCGGCTCTCCTTTGCGTGAACGTTCAGAAGTCGATCCAGCTTCCTTTGTGCCATCCACATCAACTTCCATGGCCAACCCTGTCGAGAAGACTCTCCGCGAGTACTCCGCTCCCTCTGCTGACCAGGTGCCGACAGGCCCTGTGATCAACACTGGGAATGGAAACTTCGAGATCAAGACTGGCTTAATTACGATGGTACAGGCTAGCCCATTCTGTGGCAAGCCTAATGAAGACGCGAGCGCCCACCTGCAGCAGTTCCTGGAACTATGCAGTACCTTCACTATACGAGGAGTGGAGGAAGATGCTATTCGTCTGCGACTGTTTCCCTTCTCCCTCTTGGGAAAGGTGAAGCAGTGGTTCTATGCTAACTGTGTAGAGATTAACACTTGGGCAAAGTGCTTCGCAGCATTCCTCGCGAAGTTCTTTCCGTTGGGCAAAACCAATGTCCTTCGGGGGCGAATTTCAAGTTTCCAGCAAGCGGCAAATGAGACTATCTCAGAAGCTTGGGAGAGACTCCAGGAGTACATCCTAGTTTGTCCTCATCATGGGATGGACAACTGGCTTATTCTTTAGAGTTTCTATAATGGGCTGACTCCGACAGCCCGAGGCCATATTGATGCTGCAGCTGGAGGGGCTTTCTTCTCTCTTACTATCACTGAAGCTACTACACTGATTGAGAAGATGGTTACCAATCAAGGGTGAAGTGATGATCGACTCCAGCCACGTCAAAGGGTAGACATACCGTCAAGGAAGCGGATATGTTGCACGCCAAGATGGACCTAATGATGAAGAGAATGGATGATCTAGCCAATGAGAAGGCCGCCATGGACACCACTACTCAAGCTATGGATGCTCGCATGACTTGCGAAGTCTGTAGTAATACTGGGCATTCAGGGAATTACTGCCCTGCCACTCAGGAGGATGTGATGTACATGAACGGCAACAACAACGGTTATCGTCCACAAGGAGGTCAAACGTGGAATCAATCACGCCCTTATTATTAGGGAGGTAATCAAGGTAATTCTTTCAACCCAAATCAACCTTTTTTGAAAGATCTAGTCTTTGGGCAAGCTAAGATTAATGAAGGCTTTAATAAGAAAACAGCTGCCTATGACAAAGCTTTCGAGAGCCTTAATGTTAAAATTGATGGCCTTTCTTCTGCTCTTAAAAACCAGTTGAGTTTCTCAATTAGCAGCTTTGGTTCCCTCTGCTGAAGACGGAAAGATTCCGGGGCAACCCGTATCTTCCTGTGAAAATGTTTGTGTAGTGTCCACCAGATGGGGTAAGCATTCTGGGCGGGCACAAACCACTGACTATGCAGGGAAACCTATACAACAAATACTTGACCCATGGGAATCTTCAACAATCACGCACAATAAAGATCCTGGTTATCTGGCTATCACCTGCAAGATATATTACTAGAAGATTAAGCATGCTCTCTGTGACCTTGGTGCAAGTGTTAACCTTATGTCCAAGGCCATGTTTGAACAATTGGGGTATCCAGCTCTAACTCCAACTGCGACAGCCGTCTAACTTGCTGATGCATCGATCCGACATCCAGAGGGGATAGTAGAGAACTTATTGGTATTCTTCCAAGGTTCATGCTCTTTGCGGATTTCGTGATCCTTGATATGCAAGATGATGAGGAAATGCCTCTCATTCTTGGGAGACCGTTCCTGAGTGACGCCAACGCAAGGATCAATGTGGGAGCCGGAACGATCCGATTTCGCATTGGGAAGAGGAACTTGATTTTCCGATTTCAGGCAACAAAAGAGAAATGCTATACACTGCAAGGCAAAAATGAGCAATCAGGGGCATGGACGGAGCCACAGCCCCCCGCCACTTCCCACCACTCCAAAAAAGCCTAAGAAAACAAGAAGGGTGTGGCGGGAAATACAGAAGTCATCTCCATCAATTTCTCGGGAATGGGGTGACGAGTGGAATTGATCGCCAAGAAAAGTCTCGCTCTCAGACTTAAAAAGATAAGTCCTTTTTGCCAAAAGGTAAAATTGGTATTTATCTCATATTTCCCTTCCAAAAGTTTGTTTGATTTTTCCAAATGCATATTTGAATTTTTCCAACCTTGCATCTGCATGCTAGATTTTTCTAGCCAAATTTCCTTTTTTTAAATAATAAAATTCTGCAAATAAATCTTTGAGTAGAAAGTCCTAGAAAATTTTTTCGAGCAACATTTTGGGTGAATCTGGACCTAGACATCTGGGCAGGACATCAGGTGGCCGTTAGAGAGCCGTTGCAAAAAGCTGGAAGCAGGCGGGCCTGGCAGGGGGTCGACCGACCCCAGGGGTCGGCCGACCCTGGCCAACGGTCAAGTGGGCCCCGCCTCTTCCAACGGCTCCTAGCCGTTGCCCTTGTCCTCTACCCCGGTGCCTGGCTTGGTTGCCTATAAATAGAAGGGGGATTGAGGGGTTTCTTCACCCATTCACTCATTTCCATCACCCTCTCTCCCTCTTTGCTCTTGCTCTTTGGTTTTCTTGGATTTCTTGCTCAAGTGGAAGTGTCAAGCACTCTCTCCAATTTGTCGTTGAGTATTGAATATTGGTGGAGCAAGCTCGGTAAGGATTTCATTTCGATTTCACTAACCCATCACCGAGTTGCTCGTGTTGTCCCATTGTTGTGCAAGATGAGTTGGATTGCCGGTGCGTACTGGAAGGTGACCCGCTCACGCTATTCTAGAGACGGAGAGGGCTCGTCTCACCACTTCGGAGCTACACAAAGTCCAATGTCAACCGACCGTGAAGAAGAGGAAGAGGAGGAGCTACCCACGCCACGAGCCGAAGGGGTGATCAACACCGATACCACCTTCATCGACTTAAGGGACGACCGGGAGAGACAGGCCTATGCTCTCATCAAGGATCGAGTCTTCGCCAACACCAAGGAGTTCGACTCGGCCCTTCTTGAGAAAACAAGTATGGACTCCGAGTTCGATTCCATTTGGCATGCTCTTGGTTGGGAGAACTTTGTTCCGGTGTGGGAAATTGGTTCTAGGCCTCTCACCATTCAGTTCCTCTGTACTCTTCGGGAGGATGAGACTGGTATTACGTTTCATTTCCATGGAACGTCGTATCGAGTCTCATGGCATGATCTTAGTCGTGCTCTCGGTTTTCATCATCGTTGTGCTATTTCTCTCGATCAAGCTTGCAGTGATTTTATTCGAGATAATTTTTGGGAAGAGATTTCTGGTCGGCCTGTCCGTGGCAAGTTAGCACCTCGGTGCAACGATATCACGCATCTTACTCTCCGACTGTGGCACAAGTGGCTCGCCATCACTCTCTTTCCAAGAGATGATGTTCGAACCGTGCGCACAGACGAGATGAGGATATTATACGCCGCGGTCAGACGAATCAAAATCGCCCCAGTGCAAGCTATGATTCGGCAGTGGTTGACAAATTTTAGGATGACGGGTTCTATTGAGTGTACGTCTCTGATCACACGTATCATTTCGAGTCTTGGGATTACACAAGGGGCTAACGTTCCCTACATTGATTCTCCCCGAGTCATGATAGATGAGGCGTATCTGATCCAAGGACATACTCTTAAAAAGGGCCTGGATGATTCATTGGTTCTTTTACCCTGGCTATGCAAACCAGATTCAGTTACTTAACCCGGATTTCTGTTTTTACGACCAAGGGCCACTAACCGTTCCTCTTGAGGAACCTCGTCGTTCTAGTGTTTCTGGAGACAGGGTCACTAGGAGTGCATCGAGGACGGCAGCGACAGCACAGCAACCGCCACGACATCCGCCGCCACAGCCATCACCGCAGTCGTCACCTCAGCCACAGCCTCAGCCTACACCACCGCTGTCTGGCGCACGGGCCTCGGCCGGGTACATGTCTGGAGTTACACCCGGATATGCCCCCGGTTGGGACCAACCCATGAGTCAGCCGAGTGCGAGTAGCTCGACCTGGGCTAGTGCAGGGAGTGGCGAGTGGGTTCGGCCCGCCGGTGCTACCTACGGGGACTCGTCCGGGTTGTGCTCGTCATCTCGTGGGGCCACCCTCACTCAGCAGATGAGCGAGCTCAACATCCGTGTCGGTACCATGGAGGAGACAATGCACCAGCAGGCTGAGTCCACTCGGGACTGGCAGCGTATGACGGGCGAGAGGATTCACACCATGGAGCAGAGACAGCTGCGACAGCTAGAGGAGTAGAGGGCTTACTACGCGTGGTTGGGATACCACCCTCCACAGCAGTGAGCCTGAAGCTAGCTTGGGGGAGGACCCCCATTCTGAGATAACTTGTATCTTCTATTGTTTTCAGAACCCCATATGCTAAAAACACATAAAAATCTGAAAAAGTTAAAAAGACCAAAAATATTTATTTGCTTTCTTAAATTAGTTTGTTTTCATATGCGCGGTAAGAGTGTTCTTATTCTCCATGGTTGAAATGATGAATAGTTGCTCTATTTATTCCTCTTGTATGCCTTGTTTACAACTTAGTATCCTATCCAAGTTTTGAGTTTGTTGGCTAGTATGATCAAACCTGAGCTTGAAAGTTGTGGGTAGCAAAAAGCATGATCTTTGCCTAAGTTGTTGCGAGGTATGATATGGTATAATAGAGTTGCTATGAGCTAGTACTAAGTGATGTTTGATATCCGGAGTTTTCTTTTGAAAAATGATAAAATGATAAGTTCCTCAATGATAAGAAATTCCTATCCAAGGCCATATGTAGATCTTAGCTTCTGTTAACCTCCACATATGCTACTTGATTTCTTCATTGAGTCTTGTCGAATTGTTGTGACCTCAGCGAGTAAACTTGTCATTACTCCTATTATCAAGATCACGTACACACCACCATATGCGAAACATCTACACTGGAAGTTAGCAACCATCATTTCATCCATTTCCCATCCATTCCACAAAATAAAGCGCCACGCATGTTCCATGATTACTCTCCCTCCAAAAATATTCAGCAAGGACTATGGGCTATGTAAAAAAAAGAGAAACATGCTCAAGGGCATGTATAAAAAAAGAGAGAATAAAGAGACATAGCCCAAGTCTCAAAAATTTTGAAAAGGAGGAGAGTAAAATCATGCAAATAGGAGTTCATTATCCATCCACCATATACACACTTTTGCACATCTTGATCAGGGTGTATGACTTGTTCTCCCAAGGATCCGGTTTTCGACTCGACAATATATGAGAAACAGGTATGCCACATGTTTTCCCTACCTACAGCTCCACATATCAACTTATTAGGAGTAGGAAGTGAAAGAAGGCAAATCAAAGTCTTGGTGAGGAATCATACACATTGAGCGATCCGAGAGTATCATTCGAGGAACTTTGATTTCTTTTTGAAAAACCTGCAAAACCTCCGAATTGATAACTGATCAAGGTACATGTGATTAGTAATCTTTATACAACCATTCTATCTTTCAACCGCTCAAGGCAGGTGAAGCTATATGCCCCATATCAATCAAGTGTAAGGTAAGATCAATGTCAACTTCTTCAACTCTTGATAGAGTACCTAGCTATATCCTGTTATACATTAGGAATACAACATCGTAGCAACTCCTGATCAACCAACCTAAGTCCTTAATCTCTTGCTCGGGACAAGCAAGGGGCTAGCTTGGGGGAGTTGTTGACGGCTGTTAAGTGCCTACTTTAGCCGTCAATATGCTCATGAATAAAGGAGCATAAGGCATTTGTTACACGTATTTATTTAAGAATAATGTAGTTCCACTTGTTCTTGGAGATTATTTGATTGCAGGAAAATAAGCAGGAAAAGAGTGACAAACTCACCTTCTATGGTCCATGCCACATCACCTCATCCTAGGTGGGCTGTCAACAAGGATGCCATGCATGCACACCTGCCAACTAGGGAGCCATGCATGCATGCCATGCAAGCAATCCAAGTGAAGCAACCCCCGACGAATCAGAGTGTGACACGTGGACATCACATGGATCCATGAGCCCACAAAGCATGCAAACCGCGCCAAAACAGGGTGGACACCGGGAACCGACCTAAGGACCCACAAGACAGCCACCAAGAGAAAGCACGAGCCAGGGGGGCCCACTAGGGGGTCGGCCGACCCCACAGGTCGGCTGAACCGACCTTGGCTCGGCCTCTCCTGAGCTTCCACGTGGTGCTTCCCTATTGGTCCTAGGTGCCATTCCAAGGGTGTTTGCATCCATTCCTCGCCGGTGCTCGGGCCTATAAATAGAAGGAGAGGGGGCTCACTTATGAACCATCCACACTTGCAACACCTCTCTCACTTTTAGTCTCAAGGCTAGGAGGTAGGCTAGAGTAGTTCTAATTCAGGTTCCAAGTCTACTTTGGGATCTAGGTATGAGTTCTCTTGTATCTTATTTCATTTGTATGACTTTGATCTACTTCAGTTATATATCTATTTCATATAAAGTTGTGTTAGTATACATGAGTTTTTTGTTCATGTGTTCTTCATCTGTTCATCATTTAGAGGCTCCTGTTCTTGATGAACAAGGCCTTTCGATCCACTTGACGGGTGACTTTCACATGTTTCTGGTGTTTGTTCATAAGTTAGAGGCTCATGTTCTTCGCGAACACGACCCTTTGATCCAGTTGAACAGACATAGTAAAACCCGAATCCGTTTGTGTACCTAACCTGGTTTGATCTAATTAGATGACATGATTGCGTTGTATGAAGTCTGTGTTTAAACTACGGTACTCGGTGTAATTGGCTGGTTTATCTGGTGGCTTGACCTGGGTCACAATAGCCCGGGCCGGTCAAGTCCGGATAACAACGTAAGCATGGTGCTTGGGTTGCGTAGCTACCTTACTTATGAGTTTATCCCACGGTTTGTCTTGGGGTAGGCCGCGGTAGTGACAGTCGTTGGTCCCTCTGAAATCCCCCACGTTCGGATAAGCTGTAGGAGTCTAAAATATAACAACCGGAGTTGTGCGGAAGCAACGCGGGAGGTTATCTCCCCGTGGTACCTGGGTGCTTAAGTCAATGTTCTTCAACACTAGTGTATCTAACTCGTTCCTACCAGCTTTATGTGTATAGTACATAAGAACCTAGAACTAACTCGTATGTCCCTCCTATTATACATAAGAGAGAGAGTGAGTGTGTGTGTGTGATCACACTACCCCCATTATCATATTTTACCCCTGTACTTGAGTGTCTGGTTTATTTCCGTCTATGATCTATACTCATTGCAATAGAGTTGATCTTGTCATTCCGCCAATGCCTTCCTTGGATTCGATACCCTTTGGAATACTCCTTTGGGGAAATGCTACAATGGTACTTCCGTGTGATTGCAGACTCCTGTAACGTTAAGAATTACCAACCAGCATTTCTGACGCTATTACCAGGATGGGTTCCAAACCTGTTCTTAGGTGATTGCGTTAAGAAATGTCAACAGTAGTCCTCCTCATGAGGAAAGCAAGTTCACCATCATCTTCATCACTTGAGTCACTCGTGTCTTCACTTTTACTTGAAGAAGGAGGAGGCTTTGCTTTTGACTTTGGCTTGGTCTTGTCACTAGCCTTGAGTGCAAGATCGTTCTTGGAGCTTGATGTGGAAGTGGATGATTCAATTTGACCCATCAAGAACATCTCATGAGATCGAATCTTGTTCACAACTTCGTGATGGTGAGAGTTTCGAAGTCCTTCTCAAAGATGAGTGCCTTGACGATGTTGTACTTGGGCTTGGGAAGCGTTTGATGAGTTTTCCGAATAATTTCCTGCTCGGACACGTTAGCAACATCAAGAGCATTGATATTTTGAATAATTACACCCATCCTAGAGTACATTTCCTCTACACCCTCATCATCCTTCATCTTAAACTCGTTGAGCTCAACCTTAAGCAACTCATACTTCTCCTCACAGATTTGCTTGCTGCCTACATGGATTCTTTTGAGCTCCATCCAAACCTCATGAGCGGTCTCCAAAGCAAACACCCTATCAAACAAGTCCTCCTCAAGAGTCTCAAAGAAAAAGTTTCTAGCACGATAGTTCCACTTGGTTTCACTTTCGGTGGGTTCAATTGGCATGTGATACATGGTAGTGATCCATGCATCATGGTGTTGTACTTGAAGAAAGCTAGCCATTCTATGTACCCAAAAAGTGAATCGTTTCCCCGCCAACTTGGGAGGGCCATTACCACTCCCCTTGCCCATCTCTCTAGGCGGTTAAGCCACCAAAAAGAGAGCCTAAGCTCTGATACCACTTGTAGGATCGATGACCTATAGAAGGGGGGTAGAATATGGGCCTTCTTCAAATTTCTAGAGCAAGAAGTAAACCTTAACCTATATCTCTAGTGTTGCCCATCTAAAAATGTTTCTTCCTACCAACTAAGCACACTAACAACAAAGTTCCTTAGCAAGATTCACACTAACATGAGAAAAGTACTCTAGTCAAGATATGCAACAAGCAAAGCAAACTAGAGGGAAACAAGAGCAAAGGAACTTAAGAGCTGAAAGTAAATGCGGAATTAAGTGCGAGAAGGTAGAAAGAGTGGACACGGGACAACCGAATTTTTTCCCATGGTATCGAGAAGTGGACGCTTCTCCCTAATCCACGTTGGAGCACTCACAAAGAGTTTTGCTCCCCCTCAAGCCACTTAGACTTAGTGCTCACTAAGAGTACCCGTTCTCCATCTCCGGAATGGTGGGTCTCAATCCATTTACACCAAGAACTTCCCGGGGCTCCCACAATTTCCAAGAGCTCACCAAGAACCCCCAATCACCGAGACCATGTAGGAGCCCTCAAACTCAAAGAGTAACAAGCTCACACACTTTCACTTGACCAATGCACTCAGCTATGCCATTGAAAGCACCTTGAAACCCTTGATCACCAAGAAAGAATCCATCTTGGCTAGGAAGATGAAATCCAATTGATCAAAGCACTAACTCTCCTTCTCCTTGGCTATTGTAGGTCTTTAGAGTGGCAAAGGCAGCTCAAGAGACGCAGGGGGGGTCCAATTTATAGGTCTAGCAAGGGAGGCTAGCCGTTGGAAAAGTCCTCTGAAAAGTATTACCGTCGGATGAACCGACGGTTCCCCCTGCGACAGCGTCGGATCATCCGGTCACTCTGTGTCTCGAATTATAGCTGTTGAACTCAAACGCTGTACCAATTCATCCGACGCATACACTGTCGATGCGTCGGTTTATCCGGTGCTGAAGCGACTTCACTCAAAACGTCTCTGCGTAGAATAACCATAGGCGCCGGATGAACCGTAGGTAGTCTTCATGAGCGTCGGTTCATCCGGTGCTGAAGCAAGTTCACTCGGTGCGTCTCTGTATGATTTATATGCGTGCGCTGGATGAACCGTTGCTTAGACCATCGCTTCATCCGGTACTGAAGGCTCTTGACTTGATTCATCACTATTACCAAACCCTAGATCACCGGATGAACCGATGCAACTGCTGATACATCGTCAGTTCATCCGGCGGTGCTGATTTCTGCTGAAACTTCCACATCAATCATCCGGTGCATCTAGAAATGATGGCGTCGGATCATCCGACGTGCCCTTTTTCATTTCAACTCATCCAATTCAAACACCTTTGAGTTTTTCTTCAAGTCTTTTGCTTCCAAAGTGTTTCCATGAGCATCTTGAGCTGTTTAGTGACCAAGAAGCTTGATAGTGCATGAATATAGCATAGCATTTGGGATGGTCAAGCTACTCAAGTGTGAACCCCTCTTAATAGTACGGTCAAACACTACAAACTAGCAAATCCAAGTGTCCTTCATCTCCTTGTGACACTTGGAACTAAGAATATCCTTAGCCTTGTAGTCTTTGTCCATTGATCATCCATAATTTCAAATTGAGAGGTCTCTTTTCACTTATTACTTATGACAATAACCCAAGAATAAATCCGCTACAAAACAAAGGTTAGTCACAAGTATATGGTTGTCATTTATCACCGAAACACACCCTTACCAAAGGTGCAGTGGGGCCTTGATGCTTACAGCCATGTCATGTTCATGACATCTTCCTCAAGAACAAACCTCAACGGTGCCTTTGTTCTTCATTTAGACTAAAGTGAGTATTTCGACATTTTCTATTTAGACTAAAGTCGTATGCATGCATAGGTGAATAGTTCTTGTGTTCTTCGCTCGTTCTTGATTTAGAGGCTTGTGTTCTTCGAACACAACCCTTCCGATCTAGTAGAGCTGGATCATAATTCATAAGTTTGCATTCTGTTTGTATGTCATCTTGTCTATTAGAACAAAGTTGATGCTCTTGCATATCTTTAATTAGATCAAAGTGCATTCGTGATCTTGCATGAGTGATAGAGTATACCTTGAGCTAGTGCCAGTATCTCCCTCGCGGATTCGTAGTTCCGTATTTATACGGAGTGCTATAGTAGGGCTACCAGGACGTCAGACGGTGTCAGGCTATAGTAGTAGTCAGTGGTGTAGACGTGGTGTTTGGACCATAGGTTATCCTTCGAATACCAAGTGCATTCGTGTAACGATAGAGGTAAGCCGCAGTGGTGACAGCCTGTTGGACCCTTTGAAATCCTCCACGCGCCATGTACCGAGTGGACCCCGTTGTCAGAACATTCCTAGTCCTAAAAAGCTAGGGTGGGTTGGCGCCCAATGCGAGTGCTTATACCTAAGAGACCGTGCTAAACTCTGCGCTCTATAAAGCAGATCCTTTCTACCTATCCTACCATCCAGTGTTGTGTCCTTAGACTATCAGCTAGGTTTGAGCTAGAGCTCATCCCTCCCGTGGATTCGATACCCTTGGGAATACTCATTTTTCTAGGGAGAAGTGCTACAACGGTGTATCCGTACGCCTGCGGATTCGTTCGCACTCATCAGTGTACCCGGAAGTTTCTTACACGATCACGCTAGTGCGCCAATAGTGGTAACGTTAAGAAACGCCAACATGATGCACTTTATGTCCATTCGTTAGTGACATAAAGCTACTTTATGTCGTGAGTACGTGTCAAAATTGCAGACATACGGTGTAAGAAAAAAATGATATACACACAGTAATACACACATCTCGATATATATCGATGAATCAGATTACTTCCACCATGAGTGCAGGATGCACAGAACATTAACTGGTTCCAGCTCAAACCTCACAGTATCACGAATTTTTTATCTCCACAAATTTTATCATAGAACCTTTTCAGCGAGTGACACCATGCCAAGCCCGAGTAAATCCTTTCTTGCTGGGCTTTTTCCATTGATACGGAGTACTCTTTTTTCCCTTGCTGCCCGCCCAGCTCGACACGGAAATCGGTCGGCCCAGCTCGACGATCAACCGAGGCCCGAGGGACACAAGCCCAGCCAGCCTCTTTCTTTCGTCGCTGCTGCTGGTTGCATGCAATGATGCAAGCAAAGGAAACCAAATACACCAACAATTACTCTCAAAAAAAAATACACCAACAATTTCTAAATAAAAAAGCTTTAACAAATCGCGGTCCCGCGTACCAAATTTTGCTTTACTCGTCTGCTCATCTGCTGCCGTTGCATGCACCTCAAGCTGGTGCCTGGTGCGCAGCACAGTGCACGGTCAGGCCTGAGGCCGAGATCTTCAGCCTCCTCCGCTCTGTTCGTCTGGCTGACGGCTGATGGATGGTGCTGATTTGTTCTAAGAGAAAAGTACCGCTGGCTGGTAGCTGGTGGCTGATTTGTTCTGAGAGAAAAGTACTGCTGACGTGTAAGCTACGACCTCGAGCTACCCCTTTGCTCCTCCCTCTGCTTAAATCACCGGCATTCCTTCTCAAAAACTAAGCCGGTGGGGGTAAGACCGCCCCCACGGTTTTCATTAAGAGAAGAAAGCCTCCTCCCGGCTTAGAAAATCTCCGAACCCCGGCTTCACCGGCGAGGGAATTTTTTTCGAGGAATAAATCCCCGCTGAGATAAATCTGCGTTCGATGGGATTCGAACCCAGGCCGGCGGCGTGCCCATCTGCAACGCCCACCAACCGAGCTACAACTCGTTCTCACCGGCATTCCTTCTCTGCTGCCTCCATCTCCTATTAAATTGGGAGTTCATGAGAGGAAAACTGCAGGTGCAATCAATTTTTGCATTGGATTTGAGACATGGGTGCTAGGGATGGTGTCAATTTTGTGGCAGAACTGCGTGAAGGGAGCTCGAGGAAGATCTGTTCATGGTTCGATTGGGGTGGTCTACGTCAGGGAACTGCGCGTCATTTCATTAGGGTAGAAGAAAAAAACATGTTCTAGAAAGATCACCCTAGGTGCCTAACGAAGTTTTGTTATGAAATAAATTTTGTTATTAATCTATATTTAATACTCTTAATTAGTGTTGTTAGTTCAATGTGACCGGTGGACTGATAATTTTTTGGAAACTAAACACAACCTAGAATGAAAAATAGAACTAAGGTTGCCCAAGAATTTTCCGTGGCAGAGTATCATGCAGACACCAACAATGAAGAGGGGAAGAATTGGCGAGCATCTTGCATTTCATTTCGGCGAAAGTTACTTATTACAGGACTAGTGACCCAGGGTTAAACTGTGTGTAGTAGTCGCTTGTATCTCCTGTTTGTTTTTTCAAGGCTAAAAGAGAGCTTCATTAACTAAACGGAACAGTTGCACCTTTTTTTCCCCCAGGTCAGCTACGTACACAGGCGTTTGACCCAACCACACTGCTGTATGGCAATTAGTTCCTTCTAGCTATATTATTTTTTTATTTTAAGACGTGCAAAGCACGTTGTTCATCAAGAGAGGAGAAAAGGTAGCCGGTTTAGCTTACAACAAGGCACGAGACCCAACGAAAAGGAAGCAAAAAGGTTCACATCGCCCTCACCGGGCGAACACCTAACAGCCTAGCGAGCGGAAGAAAGCCCGCGCGCGCCCAAGACCTAGCCTCATCTAGGATCGCCGGAACGAGCGCCACCGGCATAATAGCTTCTTTGTCATGAACACGGCTGTTCCGCTCCCTCCAAAGCGACCAAGCGACCAGCCATACGAAGAAGTCGAAGCCTTTCCTCCGCGCCTTAGCGACCTGTTTCCTGACGGAGCACCACCACTCTGCGAACCTCACCGGGTGATCCGGAGCAAGGTTCTGAAGGATAATATGCCTGAGTGCCAAGAACCAGACCTCTCTAGAGAAGACACAGTCCACAACCAGGTGGTCCAGCGTTTCAGATTCCTGTGCGCAGAGCGCACAGGTGTCCGAATCCCTTAGCCCGTGACGGTGGAGTCGGTCAGAGGTCCAGCAACGGCTGTGCAAGACCAGCCAGGCGAAGAACTTGCACTTCCCCGGCATGTGAACCTTCCAGATTTGACGTGCTCCGAGGATCTCCACGCGACCAAGAAAGAGAGCGGAGTAGGCCGAAGCCGAGGAGTAAACTCCGCTAGGCGACCACTTCCAGATGAACCGGTCAGGCTCGGACGTGAGCCTGACCTCCTGCAGAAGGTCCCAGATGACTAGGTACTGCAAGACCACCTGCACAGTCCGGGCGTGGGTGATATCCGCGACCCAACGAATCCCGGCCGCCCCCACCTGTAGGGTCTCAGTGACAGTGCGAGACCGACGCACTCTCGGCGAGACCGCGGCCCAGAGGTTGGGTGCCAAGGACTTGACGGAGCACCCGGAGATCCAGTTGTCCTCCTAGAAGAGTGCACGGGTACCGTCCCCAACCTCCACAGAGATGGAGGCATCGAAGAAGGCCTGACTGGCTTGGTCAACAGGGAAGCGGAACGCCGCCCACGTCCTGTCCGGGTCAGTCCTCGCCAGCCAGAGCCAACGAAGGCGCAACGCCGTACCAAAGACACGGAGGTTGGGCAGTCCGAGTCCTCCGCAGAGTGTGGGGCAGGTGATATTCACCCAAGCGACCAGACAGCGACCGCCCGAGGCCACCTCTGTGCCGGACCAGAGGAAGCCACGGATGAGAGTTTCGACCGCGCGTAGTGCCCAAGGGGAGATGGAGATCGCCATCGAAATATGAACCGGGATGGCAGAGAGGGTGGATTTGGCGAGGACGAGGCGACCACTGCGGCTCAACAGTTTGCCCTGCCAAGGAGGCAGGCGTCTAGCGACCTTATCGACTAGTGGCTGCAAAGCCGCCTTGGGTAGCCTTTTGATAGAAAGGGGTACCCCAAGATAGGTGCAAGGGAAGTCGGCGATTGTGCAGGAGTGGATAGAACGGACCAAAGACAAGTGATCCTCGGAGTAGTTTATGGGGTAGACCTGGCTCTTGGTGTAGTTTACCGCCAAGCCAGGCGCGCTCTCGAAGAGCGACAACACCGCCTTGACGACCCACAGACCGAGCTCGACCGGAGAGAAGAAAGCGACCACATCGTCTACGTAGAGAGAGACGCGAAAACGGATGCTCCTCCCTAGATCCAGAAGGAGACCACAGGATTCCACCTTGCGGAAGAGGGCATGGAAGCATTCCATGACCAGCACGAAGAGCATGGGGGATAGGGGGTCTCCCTGGCGCAGGCCTCGACCGTGGCAGATCCGCTGCCCAGGGGCCCCATTAAGCAAAACCCTGGTGCTAGCAGTGGACAGAATAACCGAGATCCAATCGGTCCATCTGCGAGGGCAGCCGACTGCCGAAAGGAGCTCTAGAAGAAAAATTCAGCCGACCGAGTCGAAAGCTTTGACTAGATCAATTTTGAACATGATCCTAGGAAGCTTTTGACTAGAGAGCGTTCTCGCCGTGCCAAGAACGTAGCGAAAGTTATCATGGATGAGGCGGCCTTTGATGAAAGCACTTTGGTTGGGCGAGATTAGAGAAGAGAGGTACGGAGCGAAACGGTTAGCAGCTGCTTTGGAAAAATTTTTCCCAAAGCTATGAATTAGACTGATGGGTCGGTAATCAGAGAGAGCGACCGGATCTCGTTTTTTGGGTAGGAGCGTGAGGAGAGCATCGTTCAGGTGGTGGAAGCTGCGGAAGTCCATGTTAGAGAGAGCGTTGAACGCCCGTAGCACATCACCCCTGATGATCGATCAGCAAGATCTGTAGAAGCAACCCATGAAACCATCCGGGCCGGGGGCCTTGTCCAGCGGGAGGTCTTTGACCACCTCCTAGACCTCGGCCTCAGAGAAGGGAAGGGCGAGGTCCTCCAGGTCCAGCCGCGGGAGTCCCATCTCCTCAAAGTCGATGGCGCAGGAATGCTCATGGTTGGAACCCAGAATTCTGTCGAAGTAGTCAAAGGCTGCCGTGGCCTTATCCTCTTCCCGAAAAATAGGGCGACCATCGACCAGAAGGAAGGGGATGAAATTTTTTCTCCTGTGGTGGTTAGCATGGAGGTGGAAAAGTTTAGTGTTAGCGTCCCCCTCACGGAGCCACCTAAGGCTAGACTTTTGCCGAGCAATTGTTCGCTGCAGCGAAGTCATGCCTAAGTAGCAGAGTTTGAGAAATCGCCGTAAAGAAAGCTCCTCAGGAGAGAGCGACCGTGAATCCTGTGTGACCTCTAGACGGAAAATGACCTCCTTGGCAATCTGGATCTGCAGGCGAATGCTACCGATCGCCTTGGAGCTCCATTTTACCAGCGCCTTCGCTGTCTCACGAAGCAGGTGGTCGGTCATACGGAGAGGGTCTGCATCAGGGCGCGGCCTCGACCAGACCACCTTAACAGTGTCCAAGAAGCCTTCGACCTTGGGCCAGAAGGCCTGGAAGGTGAAGCGTTTCTTGGAGTGCACCCCGCAGTCGAGAAGGAGGAGTAGGGGGGCATGATCGGAGCACCTAGAAGAGACAGCATGCAGAGCGGAGGAGGGGAAAAGAAGCTCCCAGTCCTGGGAGACAAAGACTCTATCAATACGCTCCAATGTAGGATGCGACCTCTCGTTGCTCCAGATGAAGAGACGACCCTGGAGGTGTAGTCCAAGGAGCTCAATGTCGTTAAGGAAACAGCGGAAGCGACCCATCATTCTGCGCGAAAGGCGGCCATTGTTCTTGTCGGCCGCCTGATAGATGAGGTTAAAGTCCCCGCAGAGAACCCATGGTCCAGAGAGCGTCGGACGAAGGGTACGAAGCTCTGCTAAGAATGAGACTTTATCCGCATCGGATTGCGGGCCGTAAACGGACGAGAGCCACAAAGACTGAGAGGGTGCGGAGAGCAGCACGACCTTCACCGTAACGTGATGAAGGCCAGTGGAGGGGGAGGAGACGAGCCAAGTGTCTTTGCACCAAGCGACCAAAATGCCACCGCGGGAGCCCACAGCCGGCAACGCAACATAGTCAAAGTCGAAACCTAACATATCAAGCATGAAAGAAGGGGATACAACTGTGAGCTTAGTCTCTTGCAGACAAAGAAGAGAGACACGCTCAGAAGCTACCAACTCGCGGACCGCCGAGCATCTAGCACGCTGGTTAAGTCCACAGACATTCCAAACAGCTAGGTTTACATCCATTAAAACAAGAAAAGAGACGACCACGCGACTAACACAGACTCAAGCCTGCGCGTCGACGACCAGCTGCTCCTCGGGGAAGAGCTCTCGAACACCCACCTGGAACTCGTCCTCCTCCAGCACGGA
Source organism: Cenchrus fungigraminus (assembly GCA_036936925.1). NCBI lineage: Eukaryota > Viridiplantae > Streptophyta > Magnoliopsida > Poales > Poaceae > Cenchrus > Cenchrus fungigraminus. The sequence continues at coordinate 134,158,347 of CM072777.1, forward strand.
GCACTGGAACGACCCCTCGACCTGGGCACCGAAGAGCTCTCGTATAGCTCTGCAGTGCTCCTCCGACAGGCCCACCGCGAAGAGCCTAGTGTAACGCTAGAACGCGTAAGCGTCTGGCGCCTTGTGCGGCCCGACGACCCCCAGCTTCCTTATCAGCAGGTTCTGCCCCGCGGTGACCGGGTTCGGTCCCCGGGCCTTCGAAACCGCGGCGAGGCGACTGCTGCGGCGAAGCGTGGCGAGTGGAGGGCAAACCTTCACTCGGCGACGGCGCGGGGCCCCCAGAACCGGAGGCGGAGGTGGCCGCTGCAGAGAGACTGTTGACGGTCAATATTTACCATTTTCAAGACCGTCAACTCCTGCAAATCTGAGTATGAATTGAACATCCACACTAGAATAGGTGCTTAAACTCATACTTTCCACCAGTGTCGATGTCTATTTGAATGCAGGTATTTAGCATAAGAAATGGGAGGAATCCATGCACATTCACTTCACTCCAATCTAAGGCACTCAAATGCTGGTCAATCAGGGGCTGCCACATGGATTCTCTTGGATCCATGATGTCACCAATCCATGTGAAGGACTTTCGACGAATCATACGCTGCCATGTCAGCATCACATGGATCCATGGGCCCACTTTACCAACTAAACCGCCAGGAAGCGTGCCATGCACGGAGGAGAGGCATCAGGGTCCACATGGAAGCGAGCCAGAGGAAGCACGGGCCAGGAGGCCACCCGAGGGGGCCGGCCGACCCTAGGTTCGGCCGAACCGACCTAGGGTCGGTTCATCCTGGCCCTTCACGTGTTGTCCTCCCATTGGCTCCTTGCTGTAGTCCTGGGCATTTAGGGGCACTTTGAGCCCCGGAGCAAGCCTCCTCCTTGTCTATAAATAGGAGGGGAGGGGCTCCATTTCTCACACACCACCAAGCTCTCAAGTTCCACTTTCTCTTGTGTAGCTCTCTCTTCCTCTCTCCAATTCTGCCCATGAGAGGTGATTCTCACCTCTTTGTGGTAGAATGGTGATGAGGAGAGATCTAGATTAGGATTAGTGAGAGGTAGAGGAGGGGTAAGGAGTGAGTTGATGTCCTCGTGGATGCTTGTTATTCATTTAGATCAAAGTGAGTATTTCAGCATTTCTTATTTAGACTATAGTGGACATCATGCGTGGTTGCTTTGTTCTTGTGTTCTTGGCTCGTTCATAAGTTAGAGGCTTGTGTTCTTCGTGACACAAGGCTTCGATCCTTTAGAGCCAGAACCGTAGTTCATTTACTTATTTGCATGCTCTGATCCTGTTTAGTTGAGTAAGTTTGTTGTATCTTGTTCAGCTGCATCCATAGCTTCCTTTTTGCTCCCAGTTCAATGATATGATCTGATTCCGATCTTTCCCATGTTCGTGGGACCGTATTTATACGGTTGCTATAGTGTAGTTAGCGGGCTAGCATACGCCGCACTATAGTATTTATCTGGGGTACAGACGTGGTGTCTGGGCCTTGGGTTTCCTACGGAGACCACGTACGATCGTAACATAGAGGTAGGCCGCAGTGGTGACAGCCTGTTGGACCCTTTGTCAACCCTCTTACATCACGTACCGAGTTGGGCTCGCTTGCCGGCACCTCTGAGTGTTGTCGCCCCGCGGGGACGACTAAGATCTGACAGGAATACATCTTGAGAGCTAAGTCCCTTAAGGAAGTGCTTCTTGTATCCCAACATATCCCAGCGAAAGCTAGTGTACTTGGATAGACCCTCTCTGGTTACTCTCCGTCCTAGGATCGAAACCCGACGGGAATATTCATTCTCCTAGGGAGAAGTGCTACAACGGTATTTCCGTGCGCTTTCGGTATACCCGGTTGTTCTTATCTGCTCCCTCTAGGTGTACAACTAGTGGTGACGTTGAGAAACGCCAACAGAGGCGCAGAAGTCCACCACCAGCGACTCGAGGTCGCCCTGAGAGGGTCCCTCAGCCGCAGTGGGGGGTGGGGAACGCAACCCGAGTGCCGGGGAGGGAGGACGCAACTCTGCGGCCACCGGAGAGACGTTAGGTGGGTGCCGAGGAGGAGTGGGACACGATCCGGAGGGGGCCGGAGAAGGAGAAGGCGACCGAAGCGAAGGCGGGGCGACCACGAGGGAGGAGCCAGACAGAGAGTCCTCGGCTAGCCCACCCGGCAACCGCAGTTGGCGGGCCGACAGGGGGGAGAGCAACCTGCGGAAGACATCCACCACAGGCACCACACGTGCGGAGGCAGGAGAGCGAGCGACCAAGTGTCACACCTGATTTTCCAAAGAAAACCAAATGCATCTCATATGTGCGCCAGGATCAAGTTTACACACATATGATTGACGTCATGAGTGAAATATCATTAAACAACAATAAAAACGTACAAGAGTTAAACCATTACATTATCTCTTTATTACACTCAGACGTTAGACTCGAAGGTCTTTAAAACGAACAAACGATAACTAGACGAAGCAACTCCGTCTTCAGCTTCCACAGGCACATGACTGGGGGCACGGAAGCCTCAGAACTCATCGAAGTCGCTGAAGTACTCTTCTCCAGTGTTCTCCTCTGAACAACGGGTAAGCAAGGGTGAGCACACTTATGGTTGGAGCTCAGCAAGTGGGGGAAGATGCAAGGCTATCAAGGATAGGTTAAGGTTTTGCAGCGGTTAGCATTTTATAAGTTGGTCAAATTTTAATTAACAAACACCTATTTACTAGATATAAGTTTATACCAACCCACTTAAGCATTTAGGAAAGCATCTCATCTCAAAACCACAAGAACCACGATTTAATTCCATCTTTATGTTTGATTATCATGTGAGGGTCCAGGCCGCTCTTGACCGTGAGCACGGCTGATCGATCAGTTTTACACTCTGCAGAGGTTGTACACTTTCACCACAGCTCGCGTAAAAGTTCCGAAGAACTTTGAACCCAACCACGCTTGTGCTGATCAGGCACAATACCACACTTCCGAGGTGTGATTGCATAGGGACGCTACGAAGCCTTTACAAAGATATGCAAAAGACCAACAACCCACGACAGTTACAGCTCAGGGCGGACCATAACCCTCCCTAGTGGTCAGCACCTTAGCAAAGGCTACTACCCCAAAAGAACTGGGCTATACCCCTGCAACCCCGAGCCCCCTGTGTTCCTTTCGGATAAGGTCACCAGTACAATCACACACCTAATTAATTGGCTAAGCCAGAGCCATATGGACTGTGGTTGCACTGTTTTCCTGGGTGGTTCTCCATGTTCCGATTAAACCATATGATCTTGTTATTAACCATAAGCACACACATATATATCACCAAAGATATCATGATCAACATTCATCATATTGTAAAAGATTCATTTTAACCATCCCAAGGTATAGCAACTAAGCATTTCTACCCAAAACATTTATTTAAAAGGGTTGTCCAAGGTAAAGGGATAAAATTCTAGTCATGTCCTTAAAAAGGTGATTTCCCATCAAATTTATGCAATACAACATTTAAAAGTAAACTTAGTTATCATGCAAGTTGTGTGGGACAAAAATAGAATATGCAGGAGGAGAAGTCCACTTGCCTTCCTTGCTTAAACACTGGGGTTCTTCTTCTTCAAACACTTGCTCTTGATCCGCTCCAACTGGCTGCTCACTTGAAACTGGCACGATGTCTACGAGCACACAAGAAAGCATACAATAAACAAAACAATACACCAAGCATGAAAAGCTTAAAGAGAGAACAAGGTTTGGCTCTAGGAACACGAACTCAAAAACACTCGGAACTATCGGGAGCTTTGGATGATCACAAACAAGAGCTAACTATGTGCTAGGTATCTTTTAATTAAGTAAAATCATGTGCATAGGTTATTTCAGAGAAATACCCTATTTATAATTAAGCAAGTTATATTTGTATTTAAAAGACGATGTAAGCCTAATCCGATTTTATTTGCAAATATTCAAGTTTGATTTATGCAAATTAAACATTTAATTTAAAAGAAGCATGTAAAAGCATCTAGGCGTTCATCTTTATATTTCGAGTTGTACTAAACAAATTATAACTTAAAAACACATTTATATTCATATTAATCAAATTAGCATTTAATTAAGAAAATTCGGGATAGACCTATGTTGCTTTTATTTAGGAAGCATATTGCATAAACATTAATCAATTTAAGTTTGATTATGAAAACCAATGTATACAACTAATTAGCTTTTAATTATAAGAAATATTTAACTAGTATTAATCATATTAACTTTCTTATGAAAACACGTGTTGAAGTCTAATTAGATTTTAATTAGTAAAGCATGTGTATAAGGATTTAATCATATTTAATATTTAAATAAATTATAAAATAAAGAACATGTTCAAAATTGGTCCTATCACGTAGTTTGAGTTGATATGAACCTAACGTAATTTGAAACGGTGGAAACGGAGCTAAAACGCAAAAGATACAGCCAAAACAAGGTTCTAAAACTGACGGGCTTGAAAAGACGGTCGCGTGGACACCAAGAACGCTTAAAACGGATAAAAGATGCAAAAGATATGGCTAAAACAAGGTTCAGGGGCTTTTCTGTGAAGAAACAAGGCTTCCAGCGGCGTAACTGCAAGAAACCAGGGGCTAAAACATGATTATACATATAAACAGAGGGGTTTATATGCAAAAAGTGATGAAAAGTACCTCTGGCAGAAGAATCTAAGAAAAACAGGGGCTAGATCATAAAATTCAGGACCTGTTTGAAAGGATCTTTAATGGTGGAAGGACCGGCATGTAAAAAGGAAAAGAACAGGGGCCTAAGCGCAAAACTGCAGCTGACGGAAGGGGAGACGCTGACGCGGCACCACGTGGCGCGCATTGATTCGCTGGAAGGGTGACGTGGTGCTGACGTCGCCCGTGGACCGGGCGGTGGACTTGGTCCACGGGTGCACGGTGGACCGGGCTAAGGGGTTACACGCCGATCTAATCAGGACCGTCCGCTGGCGATCGGATGGCCAGGGTGGCCCGCATGCGGGAGCGCGGCGGCGAGCGCGTCGGAGGCGGCGGCGCACGGCGGAAGGCTCGCCGGCGCGGCCCTAGATCGAGCTGCGGGGCCTTAAAACATGCATGCGCGGGTTCAAAACGTAGCTGGGGTGCTCGCGAACACATCAAGGCCAAAAAGACGGCAGCTCCGGCGACCGTGACGACCTACACCGAAAGGGGGCGGCGCGGACCTCGCCGGCGTGCGGGCGCCAGAGCTATGCTACGTGCACGAAACAAGGGATGACGGGGAGGTATTGCTCATCACACGGAGACGGAGAGGAAGTGCTTGCTGGCGAAGAAGTGGCGGTGGTGGCGGAGATCAACTCGGGCGGCGCTCCGGGGAAGAACAGGGGCGCGGCTCGGTCGGCGGGGAAGAAGGGTGTCCGGGGCGCCGGGTCCTCAAGTGAGCAGCGCGTACGACGAGCGAGGACGAGGAGGACCCGAGGAGGTGCACACCGGCGACGAGGGGGCTCCAAACGCCGGCGACTGGAGGTTGAAGACGACGGCGGCGGTGCTCGGGTGAAGGAGATGGCGGCCCTGTGACACGAGTTAGAGCTCGAGTGAGCTTTGCACGCGAAGGAGAAGAAGGGAGAGAGGGTTAGGGGTACTCCACCGACGACGAGGTGCTTTGGCGGCCGGCAATGGCGCGGCGGCGGAAACCTTCAGGCGGCGGCGCTTGTGCGAGGGCGGAGGGGTACAGGGCATGCACGGGTGCGGAAAGGAGGTGCGCAAGGCTCGAGCGTGCCTTTATAGGCTAGGGTGGAGGAGAGGGAGCATCAACCGGGCCAATTGGCCATCAATGGCAGGGGAGGCGCCGGCGGTTTACTGCCTTCAAGAGGGGAAGGGCGCTTGATGGCGGAGGAGTAACCGAAGGAGAAGTAAAGGAGGGGAGGGGCGGCCGGTGTTCCACTGCGCAATAAAGAGGAGGATTGAAGGCGGGAGGGCGAAGGAGGAGGGGAAACTGGCCGGCGGCGGCGCAAGACGCGGAGCAGAGGAGGTGGGCCGGCGGAGGCGATGGGCCGCCGGGGAAAAAGAAAAGGAAAAGGAAAACGGGCCGGCGGGAAAAAAAAGAGGGGGGAAAGGAGATGGGCCGCAGGCGGGATTGGGCTGAAAAGGAGGGTGAAGGGTTTAGGTTTTGTTTTTTTTTTCTTTTTTTCTAAACCCTTTTTCAAAACCTTTTCAAACTTTAAAACTTTTCAAACCCTTTTTCAAGTTTTCAAATTATTTTAAAGACTTTTAAAACTTCACACCAACAAGCAAAAGCCATGCACTTCAAAATATGATGCACAAGCACTTATTGCTTCTAAAATTATTCAAAAGTGATATTTAAATATTTTAGAGCCAAATTTAATTGATAATTTATTATTCCTTAGTAAACAAAAACTAAAACACCATGTTGCTTACATTATTTTGGTGATGGAATTTTAGGGTGTTACACCAAGGAGGAGCCCTCCACCCCGCGCGCGGAGGCTGTCACAACGGCACCCCTGTCAAGACCGCGGCAGGCGGCGGCCGGCGAGGGGGGAGTGGTGGCCAGGCCGGTGCCAGCCAAGGCCGGGACGTGGCCAGCCGTGGCCCGGCCGTGGCCAGCGACGGCCAGGCCGGGGACAGTAGCAGGCCGGCCGTGGCCGGCGTGGCCAGCGGCTGCCAAACCGGGATCAGGCGCAGCCGAGCCGCGGTCGGCAGCGGCCAGGCTGCGGCCAGCAGCGACCGGGCGTCGGCCAACCGCCGCCGGGCCCTGGCTGGCAGCGGCCAAGACGTGGCTGGCAGCTGCCGGGTCCTGGCTGGCAGCGGCCAAGCCGTGGCCGGCGGCGGCCAGATCGCGGCCGGCAGCGTCCAGGTCGTGGCTGGCGGCGGCCGGGTCCCAAGCGGCGATCACGGCACGTGACGGCGAAGCGCAAGACGCGACCAAGAGTGCCGCCTCAAGAAGCATGGGGTCGTCGGTGAAGTCCCTGGGCGGCGTCGACTCACGAAGAGGAGGGAGGTGAGCCTCTCGCCACGGCAGAGGTGCCGCGCGACTGGAACAGAAGAGGAGGCGGAGGAGGCCCTAGCGAGCGGGGCCGCCACCGTCGGCATGCGTACCTCGGCTGCAGGTCGACGCTCCGCCCGAGCAGAGGAGGGCGCGGCACGAGCGACGAATGGCGCAGCAGCGGAGGAAAGGCGAGATGACCACGGCGGGACGACAGGCGGGCAGTGAATGCCCTGCAGCACCTAGTAGGGGAAGGACGGAGCCGGAGGAACGAGCAGAGGAGCAGAGGTGGGGACACCCCAGCAGGCGGGTACCCGCCCCCCTCCAGCGGCGCGACCAGAGAGGGAGGAGCCCCCCCTCGGGGCCTGTGACGGCGGAGCGGCGCCCCCGGCGGCCAAGGGCCCCAGCTGCGGAGGAGCAAAAGAGCGACCAGAAGTACCAGAAGGGCCACCATCCGGCCCTCATGACTAGGAGGCACCGTCAACCGGGGCAGCCTGAGTGTCGATGATCTCGACGATGTCGATCGTCGCCCGGTAGCGCAGGCAGGGCTGGGTGGCGCCCAACGCGGTGAACTCGATCGGCGCCAGCATGTACTTCTGCACCAGGATCAAGTCCGGGTCGATCCAGCCTGCCAGGACGTAGAGCTCCTTGAGGTTGGCCTTCGACTCTGACTCAGCAGCCAGAGTGATACCGCACAGGAGGAGCCGAGGACGTCCTTGATGCCCACCCGCACCTGGTAGCGCATCGGCGCGTCGACCGCCGAATTCTCCCGCCGCCACCAGTGGAAGGTGAGGCGAAGGGGCCCATCTGGGATGGGCTCCTGGAGAACCCGCAGCATCACAGAGGAATCCTGGGAGACGATGAGGAAGTCCTCTGGGTGGTAGGGGTAGGTCATGAACGACCCCGGCTGAACGCCCAAGCGACCGGTGAGGTAGGCAACTACGTCCGCCGTAGAGGCGAACGGACGAGTGCCCGCGACCATCGCGACCAGAGCGCGCTCCAAAACAACCTCGTTCGCCATTACATCAGTGATGCATGGGATGATGCACCTCTCCAGCTGCGGGCAACGCGAAGGGTGCCCCAGGGGCGGAGGCGGAGGGTGGCGATCCGTGGCACCAAACGCGGGGGCACCAACGGTGGCTCTCGCGGGAAGCGGAGGAGGGGGCGGCACCCCCCAGGCCACCTCGCCCACCCTAGCCGCAGGGCGACGAGACGGCGGTGGCGGCACCCCCTCCCGAGGCACCGCGTTGTGGCGCATCGCGGAAGGGGGGGCACACCCACGGCCCGCCTGCGGCGGCGGAGACGGGGCGTCACGGGCCGCCGGAGGGGGGGCGGCGACGCCCCTCCGGCGGAGGAGACGGAGGGTCGCGGGCCGCCGGAGGAGGGCGACGACGGGGCTCGAAGGCGGCAGCGGCTGTGCCTCCCGCCTAGACTGGAGCTGCAGAGGCGAAGGCGACCGAACGCCCCTCCCCTGCGCAGCCAGAGGTGGCGGCGGGGAGCGGCCGGCAGGGCGCGAAGCGACCAGAGGTGGGGAGGGGGTGCGACCTCCCGGACGTGGGCGGGCGCCCTCCACCATCACTAGGCAAACCTTCGGGCGCCAGCACGAGCTCTTGCGGTGGCCGAGCTGGTGGCACCGGAAGCAGCGTGGGGCGTGGGGGTAAGAAGCGGCAATGTGATCTTCCCCAAAGTAGTTGAAGCATTTCCCCACCAGATCCAAGGGGACGGAGGACGGGAGAGGAGGCGGCTGTGGCGGCGATGACCGCTCCGCACGCAGCTGCTTATGCGACCGCACCTCGACGAAGCCGTCGGCGTCCACCCGGGGACCTCGGGCGGGCCCGTCGGGAGGAGGTGGCGACCCAACGACTGCCTCCCAGCGCGTCGTGGCACGGCCGCCGGCGGCCCAGCAGGACGGCCAGCGCGGCCGCCCCCTGCCTTGGCGCGCCGACGAGGGGGGACGGAGGCGGCGGAGGTGGCGACAGCGGCCGCTTGCCCAGGATCCCTCTGGTGGAAGCGGCCACGGGCCGTGGAGCGACCGTCGACGACAGATCGGCGGTGGAGGAGGCGACCGGGGCAGGGGGAGCACGGAGGAGCGACCGAGACGGGTGTGGAGACGGTGAGGGCATACGCCCCAGCACCAGGATGCCGGCCGCCCGTACCTGCTCCGAGAAGGTGGGAGAGGGGGAGCGACCGCGCGGCATCGGGGAGTACGAGCCCGAGGCGGAGGAGCCCAAAGCCTCGAGGTCCCAAAGCTCCTAGGCGGAGGGGATGGAGGGGCCAGGCTCCGCCGAGCCCGGCTCGACCGTCTCCACCGGCGCGACCGGTGCCAGGCGAGACAGGGAGCCTGCGGCGGGGAGGCGGTCGCCGCTCGGCCGCTCCAGGGGCCACGGCTAGGCGGAGAGGCGGGAGGGCGTGGCCACGAAGCCGCCGACCAGGCTGCCAACCGCTGCCACGCCTGGGCCAGCCACGGCCGGATCGTGGCCAGCAGGCGCTAGGCCGTGGCCGGCCGCGGCCAGCTCGGGGCGAGTAGCGGCTAGGCCGTGGCTGGTCGCGGCCAGCCCGGAGCGAGCAGCGGCCACTGCCACGCCTGAGCCAGCCGCGGCCAGGCCGTGGCCAGCAGGCGCCAGGCCGTAGCCGGCCGCGGCCATCACGGGGCGAGCAGCGGCCAGGCCGTGGCTGGCCGCGGCCAGCCCAGAGCGAGCAGCGGCCGGGTCGTGGCCAGCCACGGCCAGCCTGTGGCCAGCGGTGTCCCAGCCCTCACCACCGACCCTAGGTCCCGCGCAGGCCTCCAGCACGCGAAGGGCGGAGGCGGCCGGCCCGGCGGCGGCCAGGGCGGCGGCAGTGGCGGGGAAGAGACCCGGGACGGCGGCGAGGGCAGCGAGGGCGTCCACTGCGCCCACGGGCGCCGCCACCGGAGAGGAGAGGTCCGGGCTGGCGGTGAGGGGGAGAGGAGCGACCGAGAGTAGCAGGGGCGAGGGAGAGGGGACTGCCTCAACCGGTGGTGGCGATTCCACATCGAGGCCGTCGTCGAGCTCGTCGAAGCGGGACGAGGCAAGCGCAGCCGGGGCGGCGGACCCCTGCAGACCAGCCAAGGCGGCGGCAGGCAGCCCGGCAGCTGCCGCGTTGGCGCCCACAGCCGCCGGAGGAGGGGCCGCGTGCTCGCCGCTACTGCCGCCGGGAGTCCAGCAGCAGGGGGCGGCGTGCCCATCGCCGCAGGGAGCGGGAGGCCCCGGCCCGGCCGTCGGAGGGGGGCAGCAGGGGCACCCCGGCGGCCCGGGCGGCGGCCGGCGAGCCGCGGGCGTGGCCCCGCCGTGGGCGGGGCTGCCACAGGCCGACGCGAGCCGGAGGTCCGGCGTCGGGGCACACCGAGGCACGGGGTCGGGAGACGGGTCCCCGACCTCCTGGAGCACGAGGTGGACCATGGGGGTGCCGGTCGGATGGGGGGCGGGGAGGCGACCAGGTGATGCAAGGGAGAGGCGTGGGCGGCGGCGGATGGCCGCAGCCGGGCACCGGCGGGCGGATGCGCCCCGGCCCGATTTCCCTGCACAGTTGACGAGGAAGAACGTGGAGGGTACGAACAGAGAGAGGGAGCCGAGGGGGTCGCGGATCCGGTCTTGGCTCGGGCGGAGAAGGCCGGAGTCCGCCGGCGACGGCGACGGCAGGCGGGCGCGAGGGGCGCCCGCGGGGTCGGGGTCACGTGCTCACTTCCATCCAAACTATTAGCTATATTAATTTATTTTTGAACTAATTAGATTGTCTTAAAATCATACTGTTCGGTTTACCAACCCTGCAAGGACAGTCGGACACTGATGAAACTGTCAAAAAACTGGTAGTACCATCGCTGTCTCAGGTCAGCTTCCGTGCCGACGAGGCACGGAAAAAGGGTGACTCCTACGTGCGCGCTCAAGAGTCAAGCCACACTTTACCGTGATTTTTCCGAGCATCAACGCCATTCAAAAAAAAAATGGTGCGCCGTGAGTTTGACACGACATTATAGCAGAGCTTGTGCGCGTTTTTCGTCTCACGTCGTTGTTAACCGTGAATGCGGGGGCAGCGACATTATAAAGTTTCATTGCCATGTCACGCTTTGGTCTTTCGCCTTGCCCTTGGCTCCAAGGAGATGGGAAGAAACTGGCAGGCGGCGATGACTGCGTCAGAGCCGTGTCGATGCGGCGACGATGTTGACTGTCATCTGCTCCTCCCGGACTCATTTCCCAATTTCTCATGCCTTCTTTTGCAGGAGTGTTATAAATGAGTTGCTCGAACTACGCATGATCGATCCATCGGTTGCCTGATGCCGCTGCGAATCAAGGCAGCCTCCTGATTGCGAGCGAGGACGAGACAAACACGTCCGTAGCCTAGAGCTCGTACTCCCTCCGTCCACGAATTGATGCAATTGTAAGATTCAAAAAATGTCTAAGAAAGAAAGCAAGTCTAGGGTAGGCGTGGGACCCACTATCATTAAACAAATCGGCACCAGAATATTCGAGACAGTAACGCGGGGTAAAAAAAAAAGCCACCGACACCTTGGCTCTTTTTTTCGTCGCCGCACGCCAACGCACACCACGAACCATCTCGAGAGCACGCTTCGTCATCCAGTTTTCCCCAGCCCCGTGTACAGTTTCTCCATTAGAGCTCCAGCTTCCCTTCGGATCAAGCGCTGCTCCCATGGCTGCAGCTGCAGGCGCCCACAGCCGGATCCCTGGACGCGGGATTGCGGGCGGCCTTGGGATCCGCCGGTTCCAACCACACATCCATGGAGGCCGGGAGCTAGGAGGCGGCGGTGACGTTGGGGAGGTGGGCGTCGACGACCGTAAGAAATTGGGAGGCACAGAGGTCACAATGAAGGGCGCAGAGGTTGAATCGAAGGGGACAGCAACTGGATCGTGGTGCGCAGCTGCCGAATCAGACGCGCTGGCTTCCGCATCGATCCAGGCGTGCAGCCATGGCTGCAGGCACCTGCGGCACTCGAAGGCGGTGCTATTGCGGGCGGTCCTAGGGCACGCGCGCAGATCCATGGAGGTCAGAAGCTAGGAAGAAGCGACGGCAGTACGAAGATGGGCGCACCCGGAGGTCGGATTGGCTGAGGAGTTGTGCGCAATCGTCGAATCGGACGCGCTGGCTTCCGCATCAACAGCTCGGAGGAGGAAGAAGATGAGATGGAGACCATGGCCGATTCGACGTTCTGCTGCTGTGAATCTGTGATGGTGGTCGCGGATAGAGCTTTGGCTACGGAGGTGCCTACTGACGGAGATGAGTGTGGAGCTGGCCTGTGCTCGCTGGAATCGAACCACTCTACGAAAGGAGTACTCATCAGCTTATTCAAATACAAGTAATATTTAATTGGCTAGGGTAGGGACATATTCGTCATTTTACCTTTTTCTTGGTCTGTGTGCAAAGAGCTAGAATTGCAAGCTTTCGTGGACAGAGGGAGTATAGCCTACCAATTCGGGAGTACACAAGAAAAGAGAATCACTTCTGGGGAACGAAACGGTGTTGATCTCAAAGAAAAAAAAACACCTTCGCCGTTGTCCCATACCATGGGGTCCATCCGTCCATGGCGCCCTATCCCGGCTGACCAGGCTCAACGAACCGCAAGGCGCCGGACCCGCGCGACGCGCGCCTGCTGCCCGCACGCGGGCCACAGCCCACGGACCAGAGACCAGACCAGCGTGCACCCGCTGCCCGCTGGGCCCCAGCCGTCCCCACCACCACAAGGTGACAAGGCTGGCACCTGTCAGACCCGATCCGGAACGGCTGCTTGGTTGGGGGTTCGTAGGGCCCGGAGATGGACCGAAACGGCACCGGCGGGCAGCCTGGCCCGCGGCCCACTCGCCGGCCGGAATTGCATGATTTGCATCACCGTGATCTTCTTCAGTTCTTCTCTCCTCTTCCTCCTGTAGAAGATGCCCTCAGTCCATCACCGTGATCTGACTCTGACTGTGAATCAATCATTCGAGCCGGCGGCCCTGTTTTTCTATGCGGTGACGAGTGAATGTGCTGTACTGCCGCTGCACCTGATTCAAATCAAATCATTCTAGGCGAAGGTTTCTCGATGCTTCTTCGACCGATCCAACAAGTCGGATAAGGGTGTGTGGGAATTGGGGAGCAACACGGTTGCTTATATAAGTATTTAGCACAATATATTCCGCTTAGCAAACATCACCACCTGCCGGCTGATGATCCCTACAGGTGTTAAAATCTCCATTTCTTTCGCTGTCATCATCCCTAAGCTTTCCCTCCTCTCTAATCAATTCGTGCAAACCGATTCCTGCCTCCAATATCAAGGAAGGCCGCTTCTGCTTCCACTTGCAGTCCTCTCAAACGATCGTACTCAGAACAGGTCGTGAGTGTCGTGACCAACAGTAGTGCACTCACTTATCAAGCAACGAACTTTTCTTGCGCTTTTTTTTTTTGAAAAGAAACTTTTCTTGCGCTTCCGGTCCCTTTTTATCCAGATTCCGGGAATCCGTGAGCGTGAGGCCATCGAAGAAGTTGCACAGTGTTCTTCCATTGCAGCTTCCGATATGGGCGAATCACCTCAGGATAAAGCTGATGGATCAACAGCTGGTGTCCGGTGGCAGATGCTAATTTGTTCCGCGCTGATAGTTATGTTGATTTATTTTGAGAGAAAAATATCATTATTTGATGGTTAATAAGCCACCCCTTCATCTAAAAAAATAATCCAGACGAATAGAGTTAGTCGCTCCACTTCTTTCTTCAATTCTTCCCGGGCTCGGAGCCTCGGAGGAGTACAACGTACAAGGAATCGAAGAAGACGGTGAAGAGACGCGACGCGACCGCGGGACACGCACCCACCAACACACAGGCAGGTAGGGATGGCAATTTTCCCTGTGGGGACGGATCCCCGCGGGGATCCGACCCGAACGGGGCAAGGACGGGGGCAAAATTCCCCCCGTGGGGGTCACGGGGCGGGGCCGGGGAGACGTTTTTCCCCGCGGGCCTCCACGAGGACCCGATATACTTCTGGTCCATGGAAGATTGGCAGCCCAATTAGCCCAACAAAGATCCACAACATATATAAAGAACACTCTTTCCAAACCCTAACGATTCTCATTCCTCTCCCTCCCTCCGCAGCCGCATCCCCAAGACCCCAAGCCCCCCACGCAGGCACACACGGCACCAGGCGGGCGAGCAACGGCCGCCACCCGCACGAGCTTGACGCGAGGGACGCGAGCAGAAGGCTGGACTCTCGAACACTCGAAGTGTTGCCGCGCCGACCAAGAAAGCGAAGCTGCTGTGCGACTCTCTCTCTCCCCGTCCGTAGCCCACGGACTCCATGCCGTCCGTGAAGATGCCATCCGTGAAGATGCCTGGATGCAAATCTGCATCACCATACACCAGTTATTCAAGACTAGTAGTGAAGTTTAAGTAGTAGTGGTAGTAATGGCCCCATCTGTTAGCTTCTTTTCTGATGCTCGATTTGTCACCTTTGTAGAATTGTGCTCGATCTGTTATTATTTTTACTCCTGATTTGTAATCTTTTTTGCTGGATGTTATTCCCCACGGGCCCCGTCGGGGTTCGGGGATCCGACAGGGACGGGGACGGGGCGCGTTTCCCCCCCGATTGGCTTGTCGGGGCCGGGGCGGGGGTCAGCATTCGGGGCTCGGGGCGGGGACGGAGAGCGTCCCCCCGGCCCCGCCCCGCCCCGTTGCCATCCCTACAGGCAGGACAGGAGAGTCGGCCATTCCAAGAAGCAAAGCATGGCCATGACAGTGATGCAGCTACTGGCCATGACAGTAGTGCACAACACTCATCAGGAGAGTAGTAGTAGGTAAACAAGATTCAACACTGGCCATGACAGTGACGGAGTAAGTGATAAGAAATCCGTTGACAAACGCAACAACGCATTATTAGAGCAGTGAACACTGAACACAGGGGAGGGAAATCGACGCGGGTTTCGAGTTTTGACTGGAAATTCTCCATTTCCATAGAAGCTTTCATCATCATCATCAGAAGTAGCATCTGCAGCAGCAGCGCCACAGCGAAAGGCAGCAAAATTTCTGCATCCTAAAACCCCTTCTAGTTCTTCTTCTTCCTGCCCACCCTCCTCTCTACAAGCGCCCGATGAAGAAACAAGAGAGAACGGCAAATAACTTGAGTATATGTACAAGCGAGGATTCCTAATTAACCACCCCTCATGGATCATCGATCGATCTCGCTTCGAGGACGGACGGACGGACGGACGCGGACGGATTCGGTCGGCTCGGCTCATCACTTGACGATCATTCATGGCTACGGTTACGGACGGATCGGAGGATCTAGCCCAGGGAGCCCTCCTTGGCGGAGAGCCGCTTCAGGAACTCGTAGGTGGTCACCATGGTTGCCGCCGACAGCGACATGGACCCCCACCTCGGCCCGAGCCCGCGGTAGCACGCCGCCCACCCGCCTTCCTTGAGCAGCCCGCGCACGGTGCTCGCCAGCGTGGGCCGCGCCGCGTCGGACTCCATCACCTGGAGCCGCGTCTTCACGGTGTCCAGCGGCATGGTCACCAGCGCCGCCGCGCCCCCGGCCAGGGCGGCGCTCGCGCCCTGCACGGCCATCAGGGACGGGTAGCTCTCGGAGCGCTCGGCGCCGACGACGCGCCACAGGCACCGCTGCGCCACGGCGTAGGTCGACCACCACACGGCGTTGGAGGGAGCGTAGGTCAGGATGGAGAGGCCGAACCCGCGGTACAGCCCGCGGACGCCGTCGGCGAGGAGGATCTTCCTGAACGCGTCCGCGCCGCCGCGGTAGCGGCAGTTGCCGGCGGTCTGGACCATCAGCCGCTGGCTGATGACGTCCACGGGGGTCCACACGACCTGCGCGGCGACGGCGGCGGAGACGCCCGCGGCGGCCGAGGCGGCCGCCGACGCGGCGGGCTCGGAGACGCCGAGCCGGACGGCGGCGGATCCGACCGAGCTCTTGGTGGCCTCGAGCGCCGCCATGTAGAGCGCGCGCGCGGGCACCGTGCCGGCCAGCGACGCGCCGAACCCGCGGTAGAACCCTCTGAGGCCGTCGCGCCGGAGGATGGCGGCGGCGGTCGCGGTGGCCGCCGCGGGCGGCGGCGCCACCTGCAGATGCGTCTTGACCACCACGGCCGGGTACAGCGCCGCGGACACGCCCGAGAAGAGCGCCGCGCCGAGGACGAAGAACCGGGACTTGTCGAGCATCTCCCAGTTCACCTCCGCCGGAAGCCGCCGGATCTCCTCCGCCGCTGCCACCGCCGCTGCAGCACCTCTCTCCTCCTCCATGTCGGCCACAGCGCTGAAGCTCATCTTTTCCTCCACTGCTTATCTACCAGCAACTCTCTCGCCTACCAAAACCCGGCAACCGATCCTCGCAGCCAAGAAACTCAAGCCAGCACCAGATGAACCACCATCTCGCCCCTGCAGACCGACGGCAGCTTCCCTTCCCCTCCTCTCCGGCGAGCACACACCCAACGAATGGAGAACGAAGTGCAAGAAAAGAGGAGCGCTTCGGATCCTTGAAACGAAAAAAAAAGCAAGGTGAGACTGGGAAGCAGCGTGGAATGTGCGATTCTTCGGGATCCCGAGGGGGTAAGTGATTAAGTGAATATATTTATACGGAAGGTTGGTGGCGTGGCCACACGGCCACACCCGCAGTGCCTTATCGGGAGAGGAGAGGAGATGCCCGGACGGCGACCGGCACGTGGGCGCGTGGATGCGTGTCGGGACGCTGGGTTTATCGGTTACTGTTGCAGGGGTGACCGGAGACCGCCGGTGGGACGGTGGGCGTCGCCCATTGGCTGGATCTCGCGGGAAAGGTGGTCACCGAGGACACCCTTTTTTTAATGAGCGAGTTGGAGTGTTGCGCACACAGAAACACACGCAGCTCGCCCACAATAAAATGCAATCAATTTTGAGAGATGGGTCGCCGACACGCCGGCCCAAATATTTCTGTGTGCTATCATTCGTGGGCAGATCCGAATTTGTAGCCAATAGGGTTTATCTGAAGATGCATTATTTTTTTCGAATTACACAGGACATCGGAGACACTCACAACGCACGCACACTCATCCCTATGAACACACGCGCAAACCCTACCCCTAGGAGTATCTTCAAAGACTGAGCCGGCAAATCCTCAAGATTGACGAAGTCACCACAGGTGCCTCGCTGTCGACGGGAACGTCGCCTACCACTGAAAGCACAAACACCGTTAAATCCTGAGAAATTCGCTCCCACGGGGAGTCGAACCCAGGACCTGAGGTGCTACCGGGGCTCCTGTAACCACTAGGCTACATGCCCTTTCGCATCTGAAGATGCATTATTGGCATCGATTTGCCTTGATCAAGAAAAAGAGAAAGAGCTGGATTTGCATGATGAGGTGCAGTAGTCTACAATTTTAGAATGGTCGTACTTGTAGAAACACTCGAAATGATAAGCAGTGCTATACTGTGGTGGAAGAGTGTACGGTTCTCCCATGTAAAAGTGTTTTTTCTTTGCTTTTATGCATAAAACAGTCTCAACTTTGCGTATTTGTTTCACATAAATCAAATAACTCTTATGTGTAAAATGCTCCACGCAAATAGAAAAAAGGTTGCTCAACGACATCATGCTCATGCAAAAATTTTAGAAGCCTACAAGATTGATGTCGCGACCAAAGGTTCAGCATGAATGCTCTACTGTTAGAAACGCTAAAAATGATGAATCGTTAGATATGGACGCATGGTGGAAGAGTGTACGTTTTTTCTATGTACTAAATTGTATCCTTTTTGCGTTTATGCGTAAAACAACATCATATTTGTGTGTTTGTTTCGGTCGAACTGAGTAACGCTTATTACGTGCATAATGCTCCACGCAAATTGCTAAAGGATTTTATGCTCACAAAAGTGGCAAACATTAAGGGGTGCTGATATCGTGTAAGCAATCCCATAGTTTTTGGCCGTTAGAGAAATCCGTGCTTAGAACAAGCAAATATTAAGACCAAAGATATTGTGCAAAAAGTATTGATCACACGTTATCTTGTTTATTCACATTTCTAAATGTAAGTAATAAGACTAGCAATTCTAACATTTTTCATCTATTGCCAACTTTCAGTTGTAGTATGCGTCCCATTTTCCATACGAGCGGTTTGTCATTTTTTACCTTGACTGAACTCGTGCTTTTTTGGGTTGCACATATCCTGCAAGGAAGCATTTATCAAGTTGGGTGATTTTAAACATTGTTTTGGAACTATCTTGCCCAGCTTGTCCTTAACAATTCGCGACAAAAATAGTTAAAGAGGAGTCATGCGCCAAGGCCCTTTAGTTAAAGAGTACGTACGGTGTATACCAGCAGTCCAGTACTGACGTTGAGCCATAGTGCTTCGGTTCTTCCTTTTCTCCCCTCCCTCCCATGATGCCGGCAATGGCATGCTGCGTTGGGGAGACGGGGGCGCCATCATTTGCCTCGGTTCTGTGGGCTGAAACCCAAGCCTTGTGTGGTTACATGTGTTAGTTTTCTAATACTTGGGAATCTTATATGCATGGAGTACCAAATGAAGTCTATTTACAGAACCTTCTCATAGATGAGTGCAACTTTACGTGACGAATCTAATGAGCCTAATTAATACATGATTTACTACAGTAATGCTACAGTAATTATTCTCTGATCATGCGGTCAAAAGCCTCATTAGATTCGTCTCGCGATTTAACCGGGGGTTGAGGAGTTAATTTTGTAAACTGACTTTATTTAATACCCTTAATTAAGAGTCAAAGAAGATGTTAAAAAAGTAACACCTGGAACCAAACAAGGCCAAGACCCGTGTCTCCACCTCCACCATCCTCCAGACGCCACCACATGGCAGGCACATCCACCACCCCTGGACGGACGGGTCCTACTCCTATCCAATCGGCCCCACGTACGAACGGTTTGGATCGCCCTCTTTGGATGCGTTGCGATCTGGCTGGGTGCGTGTGCACGAGCAGCCGACGACGACGAGCGCGCGGTTCGTTGGGCGCCCGTAGAGTTGGGAGAGGACGATCGATCTATGGGCTACGACGGACAGATCGAGTGGGCGGCTGGGCGCCCGGGACGGGACGGGCCCACCAGCGTGCCCCCCGGCCGTTGGATTCTCGAGGGGCCACGAGCCCGCGCCACACGCGCGTGCGCCGCGCGCGGCCGGCCGTGGCGGGCTGGCTGGCGGCCGCCGCCGCCTGCCGCCGAGGCCGAGGTCCGGAGCTCACCACGGCCTTCCTCCACGCCTGGACCTGCTGCTGGTGTGGCTCTCTGCCTGTCTCTCTGTCGCCAGACCATGACGTCTTTCGTCGTCGCTTGGCGCCATGATTTTTCCACGGGTGACGACGAGTACGATATGTTTCCCGTTCGACGGCGCTTGCTTCAGCTTGTGCACACAGTTTTTTCCCCGGATTTTATTTCGTTTTCGTTTCGGCAACAATTCGCAAGTATATTGAACTGGAGTTAGGATTTTTCAAGTGGGGATTAGGAAAAAGGTTGAGCGGTTGAGCCGAAGCCAACTGTACTGACTCTGGGTCACGGTCAAGCAGGTAGGCGACAGAACGGTCGGTGGCGACGACACTGTAGCTCTCGCCGGGAGTCATCTGGAAGGGGCAGTTACGTTCCGCCCTGCGGCGGCCGAAAGGCTGCGGGCCTGCGGTTGAACGCTTCCTTCTCCGACCCATCTCACTCCCATGCGCGCCCTTCCTCGAGCCGTGGAGACGCGAAACGGTAGCAACAAAATTTCTTGTGAAAGGACACACTGGTGGAAAAGAGACATATAATTTTTCAAAAAGAAAAGAGACATATAGTCCCAGTTGGTAAGAGTCATAGGTCTCTAAAGACCAACCGAGACTAATGTCTAGAGACAAAAGGCCCCCTATCACGGGTGAGCAACCGGGACAAAAAGAGTCTTTAGTCTCGGGTGGTATTACCACCCGAGACTAAAGGGATTTCGTAAAAAACAAAAAAAAGGCGCACGCCCGGAGCCCGAGCTGGTTCTGGGCACCAGCTCCAGCTCCAAAGCAGCCAACTCCAACTTCAACTCCACCAAAAACACAATTCCATGATTCCATCACAAGAACAAGTTCGATTTGATTCATAACACATTTACCATCACAAATTCAATTCCACCACAAGCATACGATTCGATTCACAACACATTCATCATATCAATTTTGATTTCACCACAAACAAACTCAATTTGATTCACAACACATTCATGGACACAAATTATAGATTACAAATCAAACTCACCCAGAGGCACCGGTAGGCACCGGGGCCGGGGGCACCGGCCACCAGACCCTCGCCGCACTGGTGGTCCAGGGGCACCAGGAGCAGCTCCCACCCGACGCCACCCCGGAAGATGCCATCGAGATCCGCGTCGCCTTCGCCAAAGTCGAAGGGCGGCTCGTCGGAGAAGATCGAGTCGTCGTCCGCACTGTTGACCTCCTCCATCATGCCCAGCATCTCCCGCTCGCCGCCGGGGGCCGTCGCGCCTGCCGTCGGGGGCTCCCGCGCCCGCCGCCGCCGGCCAGGGGCCGCCCCCGCCGCCGCGCTTGGCCATGCCCCGAGGGGCTCCCGCGCCGCCGGCCAGGGGCCATGCGCTGAGGAGCTCCCGGGCCGCCGGCCAGGGGCCACGCCGCGCCGCCCGACGGAGGCCGGACCCGGCGAGCCGCGCCTGCCGGAGGCCGCGCGGGAGGCCGGACCCGGCGAGCCGCGCCCGCCGGAGGCCGCGCGGGAGACCGCCCTGTGCACAAGCAGAAGCAGAGGATAAGAAAGAAAGAAGAAGAAAGAGGAAGGAAGAAGACTGCCATGTTGGGAGAGAGGAGAGAAAATAGATAAAGGAGAGAGAGGAGGAGGAGATGAGGACCTGACGGAGGAGGGAGACATTTTTTTCTCGGGTGGTGTTTCCACCCGAGACTAAAGGTCTTCCCTTTATTCTCGGGTGGGAACACCACCCGGGACTAAATGTTTAGTCCCGGGTGGTGTTCCCACCCCACAATAAAGGGAAGACCTTTAGTCTCAGGTGGAAACACTACCCTAGACTAAAGAGTGACACCAATTATTATTAGTTTGCAGCTGCTGCCGTTCAGACCTTTAGTCTCGGGTGGTTCTACCACCCGAGACTAAAGAGGGGGTAGCGTTCGCAGCTATTTCAGGCCACGTCGCCCCAATAGCATTTGTCCCGGCTCTAAAGTTGAACCGGGACAAATACTTGGGAACAAAGGTCGTTTTTCCACCAGTGACACCAGCCTACGTAGCAGGTAAGCGCAGGGAGCTTCTCCTCAAAAGATCAGATCAGACCAACGCGCCCATACAAAAGACTTGAGAATGCAATTTACATTATCTCCTCTCGTTTTGTGGGTCGCAGTAGTGTCCTCCAGCTTTACTAAAGGATCAGTTCAGATCAGTGTGTCTTTTTCAGTGGATTTTGCACATATAAAAACGAACAGATGACAGGGTGTTTTTTTAAATATAAGGTGTGATTTTTCTTGTTTGGTCGCCCATGGTCTGGCCTGTTTAGACGTACGTACGTGGGCCTAAATCTTTCGAGCGTGGGCTTCTATGCCGGCCGAGAGACAGACAGACAGGTGTACAAAACAAGCCCAGAAAGGAAAGGACGGCCTCGAATATACACGTCCAACCGTTTCTTTCACTTTGGGCCCTTTCGTTTTCGTTCCCCCGCTTTCGATGAGTTTGCTCCTGCCTGCCGCCCGGCGGGAATCCTATATATATCTTCTCCGTGAAGATATATCTTCCTGAAGATAGTACGAAATGAAACTATAATCCACTAAAAACTTAAATAACAGCCCACCCAGCCTAACAAAAGTCAAACCTTAGTCCCGCCTCCTCTTCCTCGTCTAGCTGCCGCCGCACCCTGCCACGTGCGCCGGTCTGGAGGCTGTGCCGCCGCAACCGGCCGAGCAGCGACCATCTCCGCGCGCCCCGACCGGCCCGGCCCCGTCACCGCAGCAACTTAGAGGTGTTTCCACAGCAACCTTTGAGCGAACATTCCGTCTCATCACTCTAAGGGTCACAACCCTATCTCACCAATCTCACAAGTATGTACGCTAATCGACAGGAGCTTTAACCAAGAGTGTTCTTAACCGAGAACCACGATTATTCGAATAGATCATACTCTGCGCAGAGGCGTACACTGAACCCATACGTCCGACCATCCCATACCTCTGCGGAGGCGGTACTGGCCGCGAGAACCATACCCACCGACATCTACTCTCAGACTACATTATCCTGCGATCCTAGACAATATTCCCTAGATCCACCCACATCTACACTGGGGTCTAAGTAGGGGTCATTATCCACGCATGGGTTTCTCTCCCGGGACGATGCATCAAATAAATGTGACATATAATGCCACCGCGCCACTCTCGATGCCATCTCAACAACGACTCGTACTGGCTAGACCTGGGACTCTACGAAGGTCCTGCTCCAGCATATCTGTTGCCCACCATGGCCCCTTGGGGTGGTTTACTAGGTTCAATAGTGGGGTTTGATTCAAGGCCTCACATAAGTAGGTACTCCCGACAGGCTGTACCTTTTTTGCTACGTATGGTCGTACTATTCACCGGAAAGACTTTCTCGCGAACCGAACCTTATACGACCGGAGTAAGCATGAACAGTATCCTCCACCAAGGTTGCCCCCGTACTCCCAAGTCTGTCCTTACGGGGTCTATCACTTTAGTTAGTTCATTTTATTACTCTCTCTATCTCTATACTACCTCTCCCTATCACTAGAGTTTCATTCATGAATAATTATGAATAATAAAACCAAGGATGATGCTCGATCATTGTTGACGGTTCAATAACGCGCCAAGGTTCACCGCAAGCTTACGGATCATGTAGTACCTTTTTCCCTCGAGTATCACCCAAGGTATCGAATCCGTGGAACATATGCAACGCAAGACTCAATCTAATAATCGAGAAACATTTGCATCTTGAAGAAGTTTCGAATGCATCTAATCTACTAAGATCACAAGAGGTAACAAGAGAAAGCGTAGAGATAACCGATCTAGAGAGCCTAGATCGCGCTTATGTTGTAGTTCTGAGCAAGATAGATGAAGAAAGCAAAACGAATCTCATAAAAAGCGTCTTTAAACTTTGACCTTCGGTCAAACCCCCTAAGTCACCCCGCCGTACTTAGTGTCAACATCCTATCACGATGTTCCCCTTTCTTCGCTCACAAGGAGCGCGTTGAACTACTTGGTAGATCGGGTATGCACCTCTAGCCACCGCGACTACAAGAACATCCCATGCAATCTATCTCGAGAATAGATTGAGAAAGAAAACACCCAAGCAATAACAAGAATCATAAACGAAGGTACTCGATCGCTAGAAATCAGATCCATTAAGACTTCATCATAAGTGTTTACATGAATAAGATCACAACTGGGATCCTACCTTGATCTTGATTCAAGCTTCCGGAACTCCGACGTGGTCTTCCTTGCAAGGTTCCCACGCCGGCTAGGTAAACCCTAGACAACTAGCACGACCCTCCTCTCTGAGATGGTGTCCCTCTAGCTTCTCTGCTCCTCGGCGGCGAATGACGAATGACTTGATGAATGGCACTTCGCACGGAGACTATAAATAGCCCGAAGGGGTGCTAGGTCAAAGGGGGTGGCGAACCGACCCAGAAGAGGGCCAGGCCGGCCGGCCTGGACTGATCGGCCCAGGTCCTCCTCGGCCCGGTTCGCCCCCGGTTTTCTTCCCGAAGCTTCTCGCGTCTTCCTGAGTTTTTGCCGAGCTGCATGTGAGTCCTTGACGTCATTTTCCTCACGGTTTAGATAAGGGTGCTTGGCGCATGAACTCCCGCATCTTCCGTCTAGGTCCTCGATACTTCTTGGCTTCACGCTTTAGTCCTTGGCTCATTTGGAGTCATGTTCATCTTGTATCTTGACTTGTGTCGGGCTCCATGATCTTCTTGTAAAGCCCTCGATGAACTTTACCCGAAAGTCCTCATTTAGGCTCTTAATCCCTGTGTAAACAATAAACTCCAAAAAACCATGTGTGAGTGCGAACTTAACATATAATGGGGTTAGGATCATTAGTGTGAATATCAAATTAATACCAACATTGAAGGTAAACTCATGGCTAGGTTGACGGAAATCGACCGCCAACAATCATCGACATAGTAGAGATCGGGATCATCGGGTCCTTGAAGCAAATGCAAGTCAAGTTATTACCTTGGCATATTTTATCCTAATTATGAAAATAGTGGAAAAAGTATGACCAAAGTGGTGCTAGGACTTGCCTTCACTGTAGATCCTTAATGATTCCTAGACGAGGTCCTGGGCTTCTCACCCTTCTGGATTCTCGTCTACCGTCTTTATATGAATAAAATAATAACAACAATAACAATCAATAAAACAATACATCAGCCAACTCCTATGGATTAAGAGAGGAAGAGAGTGTCGGGGTCAACCTGAAAGGTGAAGCCCCGAGCGGAGAAGAGGAATCCGTGGGGTTTCCGACGGACGACATAACAACTAGGTGTGGATGGAAATGAGGTGGTGGTCGGGCGGCATAACAACTAAGGGGGGTTAGTGCCTAGGATTTTCATCGGGCAGCATAGCATCTATGCCTGACGATATGTGGTCTTGGTGCAGGCAGTACAACGACTACGTGGGGACTGAGACCTAAGGTTTCAGTCGGACGACATAACGGCTATGTGGCGGATGTGAACCTAAAACTCAAGCAGGGTAACGACTAGGGTGGTGCATGTGGATCCTAAAACTTGGGCAGCATAACAACTAGGGTGGTGCGAGTGGATCTAAACTCGGGCAGCATAACTGTATGCGGTGTACGTGAATTCTAAATCAGGCGGACCCTAGGGTTAAACTTGTGCAGCAATGGGTTTAGCGGCAAATGGCTGGGGCGAAGCACAACATGTCTATATGCTGGTACTACGTGGGTAGGGTGGCTAGATGCCGCCGCGACAACTCGACTTCAACCTGTCCTGGTCCTGGGAGAAAGGACACAGCGAGCAGGTGGAGTGGCGCGACATCACAAATCCTTAAAGGGGAGTTTACTACTAGGTGCCAGAGAGCTTGTACAACGAACACCACTTGTCCCGGTGCCGGGATAGCACACATAGCGGTAGATGGTTCCGGCACAAGATCGGGCGAAAGAAATGTCAGAGCTTGTTGGCAGATCCATTTTGTCTCTTAAGGCGGGATTTGGACAAAATGACTGTGAATAAGCTTAGAATATTTTGTAGTATTTTTGGGAAATTTCTAAGAATTTTTGGAAGTGCCTAAGGACTAGAAATAAAAATATGTGTACATTTGGTGGGTGCACCTAGCAATTTCGAGTGGAAATTCAAAGGGGAAGGGGGCAGTCGTGCATGACCTACGCGTGCGGGTCCCACCTGTCATAGGGACACGGGCCTTCTTCTACCTCTCACTAGGCGCCATGGGAGAAGGCCAGGAGCTCATGGAGCTCGTGGATCCCGGTGTCCTGGACACCAGAGCCCCAACTAGGGGCATGGTTGCGATCGGAAGAGAGTGGGCGACCGATTCGAGTGCCTAGGTGGGGAAGAAGGGTAGGGAGAGAGGGGCGGCCATGGGAGGGCAGAGAATAGACCTGAGCATTCCACGGGCCGGGCCGGGTTTGGGCCGAGCCAGAAAAAACCTGGGTTTTTCGGGCCGAGAAAATCCTGCCCATGACCGTCCCATGGGACGGTCAGGCCTCTATTTTCGGGCCGGGCTCGGGCTTGGGCGGGCCGCCCGCGCATTTTATAGAGTAAAATAGCTAAAAACAACATTTCGGACCGGGCTCAGGACAAGATTTTTTTTCACGGGCTTCAAGATCTCTGCCCACGCCCGTCCAGTAAGGTCCGTGGGCGGGCCTGACGCGGGCCCGGGCCGGGCTTATAATGCTCAGGTATAGCAGAGAAGCTCCCAGCTGTGGTGGTGCAGGGAGTACCAATGTAATTTTCTTTTATTCCAAGAGTATCTTTATAAGTGTTGGGTTGTAAACCATCAGATCTTCTTATGAAATATAAACCTGGTTTCACCAAAAAAAAGAAGTCCATCCATCCCTGCTGGAGAATTTTTATTATTTTTAATTTTACATTTTTTTGATTTTACAAAAATATGATCGTGTCGGAAAAAATATCAAAACTAGTCTTCAGTTACTGGTTGAAACCGCGACAAAGGAGAAACCGTCGTTTCAATCGGCGACAACAACCAACTGTCGGTTCATAGGACGGTAGGATTGACACATGGTACTATAGTGCAAAAATAAAGCCGGTTGATTACAGAGTCCTACTACCGGTTGAAACGACGATATCTCTCTGTGTATTTTCAAAAATTCATAATTTTTTCATATGAACACGGGTTGAGATAAAATTTATACGAAAATCAGAGATCTTGTCACGATCTACAACTTTGTAGTTTAATATTTTTTATTGTAAATCATCTTTGGTACTCAAATAAGGGATGTCGATTATTGCTAATCACATGAATTATGTGTTGTCATGTTGTTTTCGCAAAAAAAGAAAAAAAGTGTTGTCATGTTGTATCTCGTCTCAACGCTACCGACACATATGCCGTTAGTCTAGTTTAGTCAATCTTCTTGCGACTGGCGTGGTTGGTGGATCACATACTATAGACAACGTGAACGAGTTCTGCATAATCATTTCTATTCGACAACACATCCCTGTCAGAAAAAAAGCATGTACCAGTAGAAAACAATATGCAGTGTCCGCTTTCTTGGCCTTCCCTAGAGGCCTAGACAGGCACTCGTAGAGTATGGTTCATGAGCTGCAAAAAGATGTAGAGAGGATGACTAATCTATGGCCTAAACGTGATGAAAGTACTCTGCCAGCATGACAAGCCGTGTCTTGTTGCTCATAGCCGCCCTAATCAACACTATTATAGCTCCAGCCAAATAAAGGTACAGCCCATAACATATCCTAACATAGTAGATATGCATGCCATGCTATGCATCTGTACCTACTCTTCTATGCATCTTTCGAATTATCGATCTATAAATAGGCATCTTCAGTACGCACTAACAACACAGAGCAGCTACCTCCCGATCAGACTTTCTCAGGTTTATCTCAAGTGTAGAGTGTGCAGACACATTTGCAGGTCCTATGGTGGTCATGGCTGCCAGCATTAAGCTCTGTTTACTAGTCTCGTGCGCCCTGGTTTTAGCCACGGCGTGCCATGGCCTGCAGGTGGGCTACTACAAGAAGTCGTGCCCCAGGGCCGAGGCCCTCGTGAGGGCCCATGTGAAGAAGGCCCTACGCGCCAACCCCGGCGTCGGCGCCGGCCTCATCCGCATGCTCTTCCACGACTGCTTCGTCGAGGTACGGTAGTCATTCTGATGTGCATGCATCCGACGAGAGAAATGGCACGTGTGTCGTGTGACTGACCAATGCAAGTGTGCGTTTGTGCTGCAGGGCTGCGACGCGTCCGTGCTCCTCGACCCGACGGCGGCGAACCCGCAGCCGGAGAAGCTGGGGGCGCCCAACAACCCCAGCCTGCGTGGCTACGAGGTGATCGACGCGGCCAAGGCCGCCGTCGAGAAGGCCTGCCCCGGCACGATCTCCTGCGCCGACATCATCGCCTTCGCCGGCCGCGATGCGTCCTACCTCCTCAGCAACGCCAAGGTCAGCTTCCACATGCCGGCGGGGCGTCTGGACGGGCGCAAGTCCCTCGCCAGCGAGGCCCTCACGTTCCTGCCCGGCCCCTCCTCCAACCTCTCCAGCCTTGTCTCCGCCTTCGCCGCCAAGGGGCTCAGCGTCGAGGACGTGGTCGTGCTCTCCGGCGCGCACTCCATCGGCCGCTCCCACTGCTCGTCCTTCGTTCCGGAACGCCTGAGCTCGCCGTCCGACATTGCCGTGCCGCTGGCGATGCAGCTGAGGAAGCAGTGCCCGCCCAGCCCGACCGCCGCCAACGACCCCACGGTGTCCCAGGACGTGGTATCCCAGGACGCGCTGGACAACCAGTACTACAAGAACGTGCTGGCGCGCAAGGTGCTGTTCACGTCGGACGCCGCGCTGCTGTCGGCGCCCAACACCGCGAGGATGGTGCGCGCCAACGCGAGGTTCCCAGGCTCGTGGGAGAAGAAGTTCGCCAAGGCCATGGTGAAGATGGCCGCCATCGGCGTGAAGACCGGCCACGACGGCGAGATCAGGAGGAACTGCAGGCTCGTCAACTAAGCTTATTGCAATAAGCTGGGAAATGAGCTGCTCTCATCAACTAAGCTTATTGCAACAAGCTGGGAAATGAGATTCGTGCCGTTTGCTAGTGCTTTTGAAGAAACTGTTTTCAAATGTGTTGGCTCAGCTCGCCCCCACATGTAATTGTGAGCATATCTTGGTTTCTCAATTACCCTTTGCTGTCGCCGCGGCGGCGTGTTGTATTTGTTGATTTGGTTCCTTGATGCTGTATATGAGGCCTCTACTGCCTTTTTTTCTGAAGAAATGTAGCAAACTCTCTCTGCCGTGAGGTCTGTGTGAGACACACATAAGAGGGATGATCTACACTGTTAATTATTGTCCCATTTCATGATAAAGTTTTGGGCTTTGACCAAATGAATACTACTTAAAGGCCCACTAATACACATGCGGAGACCATGTTTTGGGCTTTTGGCAGTCAAAACCCAAGAAGGATCCTATCTATCTTCCAATTTTTTTTCCTATATAGCTTCTAGTGTTTGAAATTCGTGCACACAATAATAATTACTGGATCCTCATCCTCTCAACCCTAATTTCTTTTCCCACATTCTCTCCCCAACCTGCGCCCATGCGCCGCCACCGTCAGAGCGCAGGCCCCGCGCGCCGCCGCGACCCTTCGAACCATGCTCACGTGGCCCCGTTCGCCGCCGCCGGAGCGCACACCGTCGGGCTGGCCGGTCTTCTCAAAGAAAGGAAGAAGACAATGGAGAATTATATGTTGAATCTGGTTGTTTAAATGTTGAATCTTGTTTAATCAAATGTTGAAATAGATATTGGAAAATGTTGAATGTGGAAAAAAATGTTGAATGTTGAATAGTGTGTTTGAAATGTTGATTTATTTTCAGAAAATGTTGAATATAAATTCTAAAATGTTGAAATTAGTTGGACCTATTTAGTTACATGATGGACTTTAAAACCACGTGAAGGAGGTCACACACTCTCTCTGTTCGCCACTAAAATTGAGGCCTCTTCTTACTGGTTGTGGCTCCGCTTGAAAGGTCAGAAACCTACCCGCACCTTTCTTGAAAGGGGAGGTACGCAACTCTGTCCCAAACCTCACTCCATCCTCGACCAAATCTTCATCCGGGCACTCCCGTTAGGCATGGCCAATGCGGCCACAGCAGAAGCAGAAGTACGGAACGTTTTCATACTTCACTGGAAACTCTATCCACCCACGGCCTCTGACCCTCATGCGCACGCTACTCTTCAGTGGATCTCCTAGTGCAAAATCCACCCGGACCCTTTTGAAGTCCTTCACTGCTTCACCAACTTCAAGTACTCACCCCACCTTTGCAGCCAAGGCAGTCACAAAGTGTTAGTCATCATGGCAATGGGGATATCATAGATACGAAACCATAATGGGATGGACTCGATGATCACTTCAAACAGTCGGGTGAGACCATCATAGCGAACAATGATGATGGCATCGCCTTTGAAGCTCCACGAGCCACTTCGTAGCACAAAATTCAAGCACTTCTCAGATTCGAACTCCAGAAGGTACCTGTTATTGCCTAGGTCTCTTGCTTCTCCTTTACCCCACACCCTAAACAGATTGGTGAACAGGACCCTGGTGGGGAAATTTCAGTCAAAGTAGTACCTCGCCATTGCGAACCATCCAACCCCCATCCCTTCCTCGGGTATCTCCTCTTCAAAGACGAACTCTTCCTCATCTTCCGCCTGATCCTGTGCGGCACCATCACCATGGACAACCAGCATGTTGTCCTGGTTCTCCTCACCACCGACATCTGGCGCAGGGGATCCACCAACTTGTTGACGTCGGTCTCACTCCCGGACACCTTCTGCGTCTTCTCAGCCACCATCGATGAACCTGGCTCCATCCCTTGACTGAGGTCATGCGCCACCGACAGACCCAAGTCAACTCTCGATTCAATCGCAACACTTTGGCTTCGGATGTGAAACCTCCTCACTGGATATCCCGTATCATGCCCCCCGTAGAGCTTAGATTGAAAACAAGAGAGAGAGAGAGAGAGAGAGAGAGAGAGACTGACGGTAGCAATGGAGGCAGACGACACACCGAAACCCTAGGGCTTCATGTGGTGAAGATATAGGTCCACATGCCTTGCAAATAATCCATGTGCATGTGGATTCCAGACTCTTCCACATGCCTTGCAAATAATCAGGGTGGGCATCACGCAACCGACGGTACGAATCGACAGTTCAGAGAAAAAACACGAGCCGAAACCCTAGATGGGTCAGCCACCAGAACTCGAGCGTCTGGAGCGCACACCGTCGGGCTGGCCGGTCTTCTCAAGGAAAGGAAGAAGACAATGGAGAATTATATGTTGAATCTGGTTGTTTAAATGTTGAATCTTGTTTAATCAAATGTTGAAATAGATATTGGAAAATGTTGAATGTGGAAAAAATGTTGAATAGTGTGTTTGAAATGTTGATTTATTTTCAGAAAATGTTGAATATAAATTCTAAAATGTTGAAATTAGTTGGACCTATTTAGTTACATGATGGACTTTAAAACCATGTGAAGGAGGTCACACACTCTCTCTGTTCGCCACTAAAATTGAGGCCTCTTCTTACTGGTTGTGGCTCCGCTTGAAAGGTCAGAAACCTACCCGCACCTTTCTTGAAAGGGGAGGTACGCAACTCCGTCCCAAACCTCACTCCATCCTCGACCAAATCTTCATCCGGGCACTCCCGTTAGGCATGGCCAATGCGGCCATAGCAGAAGCAGAAGTACGGGACGTTTTCGTACTTCACCGGAAACTCTATCCACCCACGGCCTCTGACCCTTATGCGCACGCTGCTCTTCAGTGGATCTCCTAGTGCAAAATCCACCCGGACCCTTTTGAAGTCCTTCACTGCTTCACCAACTTCAAGTACTTGCCCCCCCTTTGCAGCCAAGGTAGTCACGAAGTGTTAGTCATCATGGCAATGGGGATATCATAAATGCGAAACCATAATGGGATGGACTCGATGATCACTTTAGACATTCGGGCGAGACCATCATAGCGAACAATGATGATGGCATCGCCTTTGAAGCTCCACTGGCCACCTCGTAGCACAAAATTCAAGCACTTCTCAGATTCAAACTCCAGAAGGTACCTGTTATTGCCTAGGTCTCTTGCTTCTCCTTTACCCCACACCCTAAACAGATTGGCGAACAGGACCCTGGTGGGGAAAATTCAGTCAGAGAAGTACCTCGCCATTGCGAACCATCCAACCCCCATCCCTTCCTCGGGTATCTCCTCTTCAAAGACGAACTCTTCCTCATCTTCCGCCTGATCCTGTGCGGCACCATCACCATGGACAACCAGCATGTTGTCCTGGTTCTCCTCACCACCGACATCTGGCGCAGGGGATCCACTAACTTGTTGACATCGGTGTCACTCCCGGGCACCTTTTGCGTCTTCTCAGCCACCATCGATGAACCTGGCTCCATCCCTTGACTGAGGTCATGCGCCGTCGGCAGACCCAAGTCAACTCTTAATCCAATCGCAACACTTTGGCTTCGGATGTGAAACCTCCTCACTGGAGATCCCGTATCACGCCCACCGTAGAGCTTAGATTGAAAACGAGAGAGAAAGAGAGAGAGAGAGAGAGAGAGAGAGAAAGAGAGCCAGACGGCAGCAATGGAGGCAGACGACACACCGAAACCCTAGGGCTTCATGTGGTGAAGATATAGGTCCACATGCCTTGCAAATAATCCATGCGCATGTGGATTCCAGACTCTTCCACATGCCTTGCAAATAATCAGCGTGGGCATCACGCAACCGACGATACGAATCGACGGTTCGGAGGAAAAACACAGTCGAAACCCTAGATGGGTCAGCCACCAGAACTCGAGCGTCTGGAGCGCACAACACGCCGTCCGCCGCCCGGCGCCGCAAGGGGCGCACCGGCAGAGCGAAGGACATGCTGGCCGCCACTGAAGGGAGGCGTCGGAGAGCCATCTAAGATCACCGGAAACTTAGCTCTCGTTGTAGGGAACAAAGATCGCCTTTGCGTCGCCCCTCACCCTCTCCGTCATTTCCGCCCTTCGTGAGCAGGAAAAGCGTATGGTTCATGTGTTGACATTTTAACCTGACGTTATAGGAGGATTGCAACACCCAATTACATTTCTCCGATCCCGTCGCGAATGCGTGGTCTATTGACGAGACCACAAAAAAGAAGGGATCCAGCAGATGTGCCATCGTCGCATTGTTGACGGTTCGAAACCACGTTCAACTTCACCGTAAGTACACGGAGTGACTTGGTGCCTTTTTCACCAAGGGAAGGGACCCCCTAGGTTCTTGTCAATCCACAGAGCAAGGGAATTACTTGCGTTTAACCTAACACTAACTTAGTTGATTAAGGACTTTATGATGTAAAGATTAATCTATAAAGTAAAGACAAACTAACCTTAGATTATGTTAAAGAGAGAGAGAAAGGTGGTTCACGAGTATGAAGAACGTATGACCATGGTGTCTAGGTACTTGAGATGCAATCACCCAAAACATGATAAAACCCCGATCCAATCTATCTAAGCATGTGAACAAAGAATTAGGCGTTTCCCTTCCCTCGTATATGTCACTACGCGAAGGTAATTGATACTAATCCTAATGAACACGGTATGTTGACGTGATCTATGGGAGCAACCCCGAAGGCAATGGTAGCTAACCTTAAACATTAAGCATCATCAACAAAGGGTACGATAGATATAAGATCCAAACAAGAATGGGTGACTACATATCAAGATCCATTACAACTCCATGGACAAACGATTACTTTACCCCATCACGACGCTAGGCATGGCACCGTTGAACATGATGGATGCCCCGATGGAGTTCGTCTCTCAGTGTCCTTCAACTCCCGCGGCCGTGGCAGGGCCTCGGCGTCCTCCTTCCTCGTGGTGGCCTCCCTTGACCTCGGTGATGATCCTCTTGAATCCTCACCCTCTCGATCAACCCTCTTCCTTGTGGTTGATCTCCCGAGGCTTCTCTGGTCGTCTTTCGCGAATGGCTCCTCTCCCCAAACAATTAGGGTTGCACGAATTTATCACCGAAGAAAGGCGGCGGCGAACCGACCCCAGAAGGGGGTGGGCCGGCCGGCCTGGGCCCTCCCTGGCTCGGTTCGCCCCCGTCTTTTGCCACGTGTCATCTTTTGCACTTTGGGGTTTTCCTCCTTCGGATATGAGCTTTGGACGTCGTTATCCCCGTGACCAAGTTAAGGGGTCTTTATGCATGATCTTCCGGTCTTTTCATCTTGGTCCTCGGAGATTCTTCATTGAAGCACATTGGTCCTTGCCACCTTTGGAGTCAAGTTCACGCATGGTCGGAGTCCCTTGATCACCATGTAAATCATCCTCCGAACCGAGTGCATCTCTTCTCATTTAGTGCATGAATTCCTGCGTAAACATTATACTCCAATGATGAACTTGTTATATCATTAGTATGCCTAGTGGCGGGTTAGTTCCAAAATGAAATCCAAACTATAACATAACAAGTGTTCTTGGTTGACGGAAATTGACCGCCAACATCCCCCCCCCACGCTTAGATCTTGCGCGTCCTCGGGCAAGTTGCTCAAAAATTGTTTATCCACGGAGTTGAAACATGCTTCGTCAATGCTTAGTCAATCATTCATCTTTAATATAAGAGACATGAAACAAAGATCATAATGTAAACATGGGCATTTAGAAATTACCAATTCAAGACTTACCCCACAACTCATACCTTTTCACTAGAGATCCTCGACTTCATCCATACTCGCTTTCTTACTTTCATCGGAGGGTTTTTACAAACTTTTAGAAATAAAATTCCTGCACAAAGCATTAGACAAAGTCCTTCTCCAAGTTCTCACATGTCACTCATTTAAAGTGGCTATCCGAGATAATTTCATAAACTCTCACCTCCCACAAGTCTCTCATTTATGATGTAAGGTGGAGCTATAGGTGTGGCTAGTTGAAAGTGCATCTTGGCCCCTAATTGTTTTGGTGATGGTGACAAACACAATTTGTTGTATTTAATCATTGAATAAGATGTGTGCAGGATTTACTTTATTGAAAATCATGGTTTTGACCAAAAGAAGGCCCCCAACTCCATTTCGGCGTTCTCAACTCAAGTCAAGGCTTAATTTAATTTTGTTTTTGAATTTGAGTATAGGAAACACCGTACTATAAAGGGGGATGCGAATTGGCTGCCAAGAGATGCTAAAAGTGCTTAAGAAGGTGACCTAAGTGAGTGAGAAGAAACCCGAGTTGACACGTACACATTTGCTCTTCTTTCCCTCAAATCTCAGCCTTTGTCGGTAGTACCGACCCTGGGTCGGTAGTACCGACAAGGCCTCACTGGCGAGTTTTAGCCAGGGCCTCGGTAGTACCGACCCCGGGCCGGTAATACCGATATGGCTTCACTGTTGGGTTTCTCCGGCACCCATCGGTAGTTCCGACCCCGTGTCGGAAGTACCGATAAGTGCCGTGAGTGCACAGTAACAACTAGTTTTCAGGGCTTAGTATATATACCCCCTTCTTCCTCCTCACTCATTGCTGACCAACCACGGGACAAACACTCTCTTGAGCATTCACTCCACTTCTCTCCTCTCTCCTAGAGCCAAGACTTGATTCCTTTGAGCTAGGATTTGGGTAGAGGAGTGATTCCTAGTGAGAGTTAGAGAAACTTTGAGAGCCCCTTCGAATTCCCTTATCACAAGAGCACTTGAAGCATCTCCGAGCATCGATTCGCGTTTGTTACTCTTGAAGCTTGCTTCTAGATGGTTAGGCGTCTCCCGTTGAGTGCCCTCTTGGTGTGGAGCACCCGTGATCGTTTGTATTACCCTCTCCTTGGTGGAGAATTCTTAGTGAGCACCAATCTTCCTTTGTGGGGATTGGGTGAGGAAAAGAGGCTCTTGGTGATAGCCCTCCCTTTGTGGGATCCTCGACGGAGACGTAGCTTCCTTTGTGGGAGTGAACTTCGGATTAAATCTTGTGTCTCCTTTGCTTGCTTGATTTCCTTGTCTTTCTCTCACCCTAGAACTTGTTTGTGCCCGATCTATCTATTGGTTGTGTTCCAACTCATATCTTTGGTTGCAGGAGGTTCTTAGCTTCTAATCTAAACTCTTGATTCAAGTAGAATTGCTAGAATCGATTTACTTTTCAAATTTCGTCATAAGTCTCTCTGAACTGTCGGTAGTACCGACCCAGTACCGGAAGTACCGAGCCCTCTCGATAGTTCCGGCACAGCGTCGGTAGTACCGACAGGAGTTTTAACCGCTGCAATTGTTTCAGAAATTTGAAGTGATCCTATTCACCCCCCCTCTAGGCATCACAAGGTCCTTTCACTAGTGAAGCTAGCACAAGTATTATCAAGCTAGGAAAATCATCTAATGGTTGTTCACCTTCCAAGCCACTGATCATGAGAGTTAAACCATAATGTAAGGGTATCAAGGATGAGAAGATTTAGAATGGTGGACATGTGCAAAGGGAAAAAGAATAATGACTTCAAGGCACTAATGATGTCCTCGATGTCGGATTGCACATGGTATGGAATATCAAAGATTCGTTCTCAACATCGTCGCATCCTTCCTTGCACTTCTTTTGATCTTCATTTGACTTGTCATCACTCACTATACCTCTCTTGCTTCCTTCTTTTCCTTCTTTTCTTTTTCTTTCTTTTCTTTTTTTTTCTTTTTCTTGTGTGCGCACCACACATATATATTATTATTTTTTTCTTTCCACATCTTTACCTTCTTCTCCGAAGCTTTTCACTCATCTTTTGAACATGAATACCAATCTGAATTTTAAATAAAATCATGCCTAGAAATTGAACGAATCTTCGAACATGGGTTGTGTTCAAGGAGTAAGATGATAAAAAGATGTTTATGGGTTTGGGTATGGAATCCGGCGATGTACGGGGCATTCAATGTGAAATTCCTATTACCGAATGTACGACGAGGCTAGCAATAAAAGATATACATCAACGACAAGATCATTACTCGAAATTAGACCTCCCAAGAGAGTAAAATCCTAACCCAATTCATCATGCTAAACAACACTTATGGTGGAGAGAGTATAGAGTATATATATATATATATATATATATATATATATATATATATCAGAAATATTGGCGTGACTCGGTGGGTAGCAGCGCCCCCTCGTGCTTCCGTTCGATACAGGGCTCCTATCTCGATACAACCTACTAGGTGACATTAGCAATTGCAAATCACCTGCAAAAGGCGGACTGCGTGCCAGAAGTAAAGCTGCTCGTGTTCGTCTCCTCTCATAAAAAAGCATCGGCTCTACCAAAGGTTTACCGTATCCCAAATGCATGTCTACGTATACCACTCTTTCGTATGCATACTGACTCGCGCTTGCCTCAAAAAAAATATATAAAGAATTCAAATCGCGCCGCTCACATCCTTTCTAGCTGTAGCAACACCTCCTCCCTCTCCTTCCGCCGCGCTCGCCAGCTCGCGTGTAGTAGTCATCAATAGCAGTAAGGAAGTGACCGAGTCCATCACCCGCTCCGCCCGCCATCCATCCGCTCTCGACCTCCCCTGTGTTTTGACTCTTGAGTCTTGACCGGCCAAGCGATTGCGGCGGCATCCAGATTCCAGAGGAAGCGACAGCATCCAGAGGAAGAAGAAGGGTTTGTTGCGGTTGCGACGGCATGAGGAGGTCAGTGGGGATGGCGCGCGGTGGCAGTGCAGTGACGGCGCCGGGGGCGTGCGGCGATGGTGATGCGCGCCGCGTTTGCGGCGTTCTTTGACGGGTACCTCCGCTTCACCTCCGTTGCGGCGCTGCTTGCGGCGGTGCTGGCGTCCGAGGCGGCCGTGCCATCGTCGGTAACCTTTCGGGGGACGGCGGCGTGGCTCCGCTCCGTGCTCGCGGCCGCGGGGTTCCCGCCGTCGCCCTTTCTCGCGCTATTCGAGGCCAAGCTGTCTCAGACTGTCTTCACGTTCGCGGCCACGCTGCCGTTCGGAATCATTTGCTGTCTCAGACCTCTGGTAGGCCAGGCCTTCCTCAACTTCTCCACGGTCGACCATTTGCTGCAGTCTGGAAGCCATTTTCAACATTCGAGTTCAGCGTCCCCTGTCCCCCCTGATCATTTGTTTCTTTGGTGCATGCGTGCATGAGGATGAGGGTATGTTTTCTTTCCTTCCTTCCTTCCTTCCTTCCTTCCTTCTTTGCTAATTTAATTTATTCCGGATTTCCATATGTTTTGGTGACGACGGTCGCTATCGTCTTGCCAGAGTAATGATTACTAATAAACTAACTGT
The DNA here is from genome assembly GCA_036936925.1 of Cenchrus fungigraminus. NCBI lineage: Eukaryota > Viridiplantae > Streptophyta > Magnoliopsida > Poales > Poaceae > Cenchrus > Cenchrus fungigraminus. Next base: position 134,195,702 of record CM072777.1, read on the forward strand.
CAAACTATTCAGTGGATTTTGCTAAATTGGTGGATTAAAAGTTCACTTTGGTTGCATAAAGACGGGTTCTATCATTTTCCCACGACTGCATACCTGATTCTGATGGTATGAAATCTGAGCTCAAATTAACATGTTCTCGCGAGTTGAAGGATTGTGCTGCTCTGAACTCAAATGGAAACTTTTCTTCTATTTCTTTTTTATTTGGCTATCTTGAAAATTTTGTGACCTGAATACAGGTGCGCCACTACTGGTCGACTTCCTGGCGTGTAGTCCCGCGGTCTTCGACGGGTGGGACTTATCGGCGACCCACGCCACGCTAGCTACCTTGTCACCGCCCGAGATGCTCCGGCTCGTCGTGTTCTGTGACAGACTCTTCAAGAAGCCGAACTGCCTGTCCACCACCAGCACAGGCTTCAGCAACACTAGCGTAGCAAACGCAGCAACTCACAAGTCGCGCGGCAAGAAGCGTGGCTCCAAGGCCGGCATCATCACCGTTGGCCTTGCCGATGCGGTGCCCGGCACGAAGCGCTAGTCATGGCTCGCGGCAAGAAGGGTGCCGCCAAGGCCAGCCTAGCTAGCTTGTGGCCGGATTAATTAGTCTCGGCTAGCCTCGCCGTCACCGGTGCGGTTCTCGGTTCTCCGTTCGTTCTCGTCGGAGTGTATCAGTGTATGTCTTTCATCTCCACCTGCCCCCGCTCCTGCGCCATTGGCGCCGCCTTGCTGATTTTCTTGTATGCACACCAGTGCTTCATAAAGGGTTCTTTTTTTCGGTCAAAATGTCTAGGTTCACAGCTCGACAATCGATCTTACATGAGTGTCGTTCCTTCTTCTCTCCTCGCGCCGGCCAAATTCACCCAGCTCGGAGCTCGGCGTTGGGCGGCGCGGAGACCCCAGTGGCGCGGTGGAGGCGTGTAGCAGAGGGGCGCCTCTCCTCCGCGGGGCGCGGCGGCGGTGGTTGTTCCAAGCGGTGTGCACAGATAGATGCACCGCCCGTCTGAGCTGGCGCAGCTGCAGCTAGCCGCTGGCGCAACAAGAAAGCATAGAAATTCGTCGAGATGGCCACCCGTCGCGCGGACCTCGAGCTGCAACAGCTCGCTACCACTATCGATTTGCTGAGTATCTCGACGGCGGGTTGGGTCAACGCGTGGACGCAGGAAGCTACTCTGCTCGCTGTTCATGCTTTGGTGAGTGGAGTGTGTTTCTTTTTTAGCTCGTGGGCTCCTCATCCTGCTACTGCAACAACTTTTTTCTGTACTTCTCTTCTCTTTTGTTTCTTTTTTTTTTTGACATGGTGAAGTGCGGATGCTTCTCTTCTCTGATTAGACCTGAGCATTTTGAGCCCGGCCTGACCCGGCCCGCGCCAGGCCCGCCCACGGACCTTACTGGACGGGCATGGGCAGAGATCTTGAAGCCCGCGAAAAAAAATCTAAGCCCGAACCCGGCCCGAAATACTGTTTTTAACTGTTTTACACTATAAAAAGCGCGGGCAGCCCGCCCAAGCCCGGGCCCGACCCGAGCCCGGCCCGAAAACTGAGGCCCGACAAGTCCCATGAGACGGCCAGAAGCAGGATTTTCTCGGCCCGAAAAACCCGAGTTTTTTTCGGCCCGGCCCGAACCCGACCCGGCCTGTGAAATGCTCACGTCTATCTCTGATGAAGTCAAGTTATGCCAATTTCCTGATTAATTGTTTTGAGTCTTTCCTGCATAGTCATTTGTGCTGACAGCCATAGTGTTAATTTATTCCCTATTGCGACTTCTGTGGTGTAAAGTGTTGACGGTGACAGTCGCTACCCGCTATCGTATTTGCTAGATTTATGATTGCTACATTAACTATCGAACTATTGGATGGATTTTTTATAAGTTGTTGGATCAGAAGTTCACTTTGGTTGGCTGAAAACGGTTCTATGATCATGTGCTCTCGCGAGAGAATACCTGATGGTATGGAATCTGAGGACGAACATGTCCTCTCGAGTTCAAGAATTGTGCGCTGAACTCAAATCGAAACTTTTCTCGTATCTGTTTCTTTTTGACAAATTTGTTAGCTTAGTACAGGTGCGCCAGGTCGACTACCTGGCCAGCGCCACCAAAGCAGAGGGAGAAGGCTGAGGAGGCCATGCCCGCGCACTGCGCTGCCCATGGCAAGCCCGTGGCGTCCATGACTGGGAAAGCGAGAGAGAAGAGTTTGTGCGGCAGAAGACCTGGTTTAGAAGTTCAGGCGCGCCAGCACGTTTGTGACGTCTCTGCCAGCACCAATTAAGTTCATTCTTTGATTCTTTCTCATACGCGTTGTTGGATATATTGCTCAAGTTGAGATGGTCTATTTTAATTCGTCTTACTGAAACTGTAAAAGAAAACAGTGATCAGTGGATTGAGTATTTGCTGTAAAAAAATATCTTGTGCTTTTATATTAATTTGCAAATCCAAGAGGACGCCGTGTCCGCAAGGCCGCAAATGCCTATAGAACTTTATCAGGCGCCTTTTTTAAAAAATAAAATCATCAGGCACATTTCATATGCAGCAAGAAGGAATGATGATGCGAATGCAGTCACGGGCCATACAAAGAGAGAGTAGTAAAATTTGATCAGGGATTTTTTTAGCAAAAGGTCAGCAGAAGGCTGCCACTGCATACTATCATTTCATTTTAATTTTCAACTTGCGGCACTAGCCATGTGTTCAAATGGATAAAATCAAAATCTCCCCAACGGTTCTTGTCGTAATATCATTTGAAATGCCCCTTCAAAAAATATATATAATTTGAAATGGAGTGTGGTACTGGCACGTGCGAAAAAGGAATAAATCCCACGTGCACAATCATACTATATAGTATGATACTATACGTGAGTATTTTGTAATGTATAGATTTTTTTCCCCTCGCGCGCTAGTCGCTACCATGCAAATAATCCACATGCACCGGATGACCCGGACACGACCTGCATGTGGGGCAGAGCATCTTTCATGCAGCTGCAAAACATGCAAAAAGTTGATGGCTTCTGCAGGCTGCAGCATTCAAAGAATCAGAGTGATTATTATAATTATCATATCTAGTGCTCTGAAGCATGCTTGGACTTGATTACTCTACCTTGTATGGTGCGCGCGAGTGCTGTGCAATGTAGAATAGATAAGGTCCCGTTTAGCTCATCAAGATTCTAAAAATTTTACCTATTTCATCAAAAAATTACTCACTCTATGCACACAACTTAATAAAAAAAATTCACTTATTTCACCAAAATTTCAACCATGCATTTGTGGGCCGCCCGTAAGCATGGATTACCTCGCTCGAGGGCCCGGCTGAGTATATATTAGAGCATGAACAGTGTTGATAAATGATATCAGCTTTCCATCTCAATCACACAGCAGTAAAAGGCTAATTAATCTCATGTGCCGACTGCCGAGGTCACAGTGTAACACATGTGAATATGTGAGCTTTCTCCATCTTGTCACCTTGATGTTATGAAAGCTGGCATATATATGGTATGATGTGTCATGTCTTAACAACATCTTTTGATGCACTTTGAATACGTTTGCACTTTGAATACTTTTGCGTTTGAACTGCCGAAAAGTATCGATTCCTAAAGCAAACTTTTTGTATACATGTTTCCTGTCCCCCCGTGATCCTCTTTGGGTGTCTTCAATTTTCAGTTAATATGGGGGGGGGGAGGTAAGCCATGGCCCGGCAAACATAAAGATTGTCGCGCACATAGATACGTACTTGAAAAAAATGGCAGGATTCCTTTGAGGGGAAATAAAGTTATGTATGTAGCCGAGTGCGGAGACTTGCCACTGACATCGAAGGTGACGGCCCTGTTTACCAAAAGTGTTCACTTAGAGAACCGTGTCAGTTCACTTCTCTATGTGCATGCAACTCAATGCAAAAATTTCACCACTTTTCACCAAAATTTTCATCAACTAAACAGAGCCGGTTTGGATAAATCTTTGCTGCGCTAAACGATAATGGATGTTGAGTAAAGGTGGGCCCAACAGTATCAATAGCCATCGGTTTGCTGCAATAAGCTATGAAAATCATTTACTCCCTCTGTCTCGATTTGACGTTGTCGTGTTGCCTGCCTAAGATTCTATAGGCATGAAAAAAGCGCGTTTTAAGCTGAGCTGAGCAAAATTCACGATTTGAAATTTTGGAGGCACGAGAATCAAAATCTTTCACATTTTGAAGTTTTGAAGACGCGGGAATCAAGATCTTTCACGATTTCAAATAAAAGCTACTCCGTACTCAAGAAGCTCAGGAGTACGGAGTACCTCCTTACCATGAGCGCAAGTTTTTTGAATTCGAATGTTCGGGTATTCTTGTCAGCTTGGATTGACGATTTTGTTCAACTATAGGACTGTTTTTCAGATTCTCTTGCACCAAGCAAAAAGATGATACGAAATATCATATCAGCATGCAAAGGTGACCGCAGACCACCTGCATGCATGCATGGTTGAGCATCTTTCACGCGAAATGAAAACATGCAAGAATATGCATGTATGTCAAACCAACAGGGCAAAGCAGCCAAAGCGGCATGCTTTGGTCCGTGTTGTCCCTCCTTCCAGTAAAGGAGCAGCGTCTCTACCATTTATTTCTTTTCTTTTTTTTTTGCATGTGCCTGTTACCACACCCAAGTGATACATATATAGCAGGGGTTTTTGGTGGAATTTTGAATTTATCTATTTTAAGCGAAGTGATACTGGTGTGATGTACCGGCCTTTGGGCAGTGGGCACCTGACAAAGGTGAAGAAATGGGCGGGAAAATATATTTGAACTTTAAAGTAAAAATATGGATCAATAATTTAGATGAGCAACAAGACCAGCATCGATAAAGCCAACACGGGAACCCAAATTTGGTACGTACGTCAAAATTAGCATTCTTCGTTCTGGACCTTGGGAGCGGGTGAGCCAGTCGATGAGGCATGGTGAAACCCAAACATGACACAAGGCTGAGGTGCAAACACGCGGTGCAATGCATGCCATTTTGTCCTCACAAAATATATACTCTAGTTTCCTTTTTCAAAAAGAAGACACTTTTGTCCGTGAGTAGTCACTAGCTGCTATTGCATTCACCACGTGACTAAGATACATGAAAATAATACATGCATTGCACTAACATGTTGATTGCACAGTCTTACTGGCTTTACTCTACCTTAGATGGTATGCATGCAGGAGACAAGTTTTCCCGCGAAGCTTGTACATGTAATGCATTTGCGTGGCTGAGGGGCTCGTCTGCAGAATTACCTCGAGGGCTCAGAAGAGGGCAGAGCCGTTCCATGTTTACCGGACGCGATTTCCTAGAGCATGAACGACATTGTGGTAAATGATGTAATCTTTCCATCTCAATGATTCATCAGTAAGGAGCTAATAACTTCATGTGCAAAGGTTGAACTTTCTAACTCGATCTCGTCAAGGGTCACCCTGATGGTACGAAAGCTGTCATGTACTATTCACCATGTGGCATGTCTCAGCAACATCATTTCATGCTTTGAATCCTTTTTCGTTTGAACTATTGTAAAAAAGAAGCATGACCCTTGATACAGTACTATTAATGTACATGACAGAAGAGAGGATGCCCATGTGCCCCACATGGAAGGCAATAGTCACATGCCTAAAAAAGAAATAAACACGTGCGCAATCACAAACTCAACAACCAGTGTATATCCTTTTCTAATTTTCATGTGTCCCATTCGACGTAATGTGCCTCCCAACTTATTAAGCTTTCATATATCCCTGTAATCTCAATAGAAGAAGCATCATGCAACGTCTCTTCTTTCATAGTATCAGGCAGATTCTTTCCCTAGGTCCTTGCCTCTTGTTTTTTGGATGCATCCCGACGTCTCGGTATGTTCTCGTGTTGCCTGCCTGGCGGACCCAGAAATCCGATGGAGCCTGGGCAAAACTAAACAATTATCTTCCTATCTCCATTGTACCAAGGTTGCAAACTTGCAACTACATAGAAGATTAATCTGAACACTCGCTACTTTAATGACAACGTCGCCGCCGGAGCCTGGGCGGGTGGCCGGGTTTGCCCTCACTTGGGTCCGCCAATGCCTGCCTAAGATTCTATAGGCATGAAAAAAGCGTGCTTTATGAGAGGAGCTGAGCTATGTTAAAAATAATCTAGTGTCAAGCAAACGGAATAGCAAAAGGCAAGAAAAGAAGTTAAGATATATAAAAATTAGTCAAGAAGTGTGATCTAGAATGTGCCAAATGTAAAAAGTTTGGTGCATGTAAAAACTCAAGATATATAAAAAGTGAAGATGTGATCTAGAGTGTGCCGATATTATTAGTCATAAGGACATAAGGTTAACAACTAAACATTGTTGCTCGAGGTCAGTGATGCAGGACTAAAGTTACGTGCATCAAACTTTTTACTGTTGTTGACACAACTCCAAAGGAAAAGATTTTCTGTACCAAAGTACACAACTGCCTAAAAAGTTTTGGAGGCGCGGGAAGCCAAAGTTTCACGATTTCAAATAAAAAAACTACGTACTGTTTGACGATGTTGATCGACGGTATGGGTCAATGTCAGATGTGAGGTTCTTAATCAATCAGATGGTCCATGATCAAAGGTTTTACAATTTGGAATGGAGGATAGGAAGTAACCTTCTTGAGCAAGGGAATGAAAAAAAACTACCCTCAAGCAGCTCTCGAAGATTCAGTAGTGAAATGAAGAAAGAAGTGTGTGTTTCTATTTTGTGAGGCATATAATGCTGCAAAGAGGGAGCACACATGAACTAGGACAGAAAACATGGATTTTTCACATGAACTAGGATATATAGGACAGACGGGAAAAAGGTACAAGCTTGTGGGACAACTAGTATATACACCTCTAAACACTAAACTTTCTCTGCGCATGTTATATTATTGGCATCAAAAGTTTTTTGCATGTTTAATTCTAGATTCCGTTGATGACGACTGCAGTAAGGCAATTTAGTAATCCCACCAGGATCCAAGTCCAAAACATGGAACATTGCAGTAAAGCAAAAAAAATAGAAATATTAAAATCCAAGAAAAAATCAACCTGCTTTATGCATCACCCCATAAAGGCACCATCTTTCTCTCGTCTGCTTAAACTTTCCAAATACTACTGCCCTAAAAAAAACTTTCCAAATACTCACCATCCATCCATGAACCACCGGAAAAAAATTCCGTGCAGGACGGCTACAAACCACGCTCCGTGCAGTCCTATCCCTGATGAACGCCGCGTGGATTCTCACGGGATCCAACGGCAATTAGCACATATGATCAGCTCGGCTCTTCCAAAGTCCAAACACTTCGAGTCGCCCTTCCTACGGGCTACGGCTCGACTCTTCGAGTCAGCTTCGTGTCGTCCTGTTCTCCGTTCTTCGTTCTAAATCTCGACGCCGCTGGATACATGGTCTCCTTCGCCTCCGATGGGATCCGTGAAGGAATAGCGCGAGTTCGAGGCCGCGATCACGAAGAAGAACCTCTCCTGTGCAATCCGCTTCCTGCAGTTCGTGAACATGCGGCTTGTTTGCCATGGGTGTGTAGGATCTAACAAGTGGTGAATTTCATTCATATGCTTATTTGATTAATGCAGTTATTTGAACGCATCTCGTATGATCTGCTTCCTTCAACTCGCAGCAAGAACCACATCAGAATTCAGCACATCGTCATGACGATACTATAGGTCTCTGTTGTGGCACATTGGGCAAGCAAAGTGGCTCACCATCTTTAGATCATGGCCAGGAGAACTTGCATAATTCCACAGGTTCAGAATCTGGTAGACATAGTCACATAGGCATGAATGTTCATTCTGGAATTCTCAAAATGAGCATGCCTAATGATATGAACTTTGTTTACATATTGTCAGAATGTTCTACTGTATTATACGGTTGTACCCGTCCAACGCAATGTTGGCGCGTTCAGTCTGCTCAAAGTTCAACATGTTGACCGGAGGCAAGTCCATCTGCTGCCACACACGGATCAGCGGGCCTTGGATGCAGAGCGAGGCGACGATGAGGAGTAAGGGGTAGTGTGTGGACGTCTTGCGGCGCAAAATCGGGCAACGCAGAGGCCTGGACGCTTGGTCGGATGGCGGCGGCGGGGCCGGCCACGGTGAGGACGAGGAAGTGAGGAACGGAGGATGACGACGAGCAGGGGAAAAGTCACAGCCGCGGCTTTGCAGGGCAGGGGGAAAAGACTGTGTGCATGAGTCTGAGCCGAGCCGTGGATTGAAGGAGCCGAACGATCAAAAGCAAAAAAAAAAAAAAAACACGAGACAACAGACACGCGGTGTTCATTAGGGATAGGACTGCACGGAGGGTGGTTTGCAGCCGTCCTGCACGGAATTTTTTTCCGAACCACTCGCCGTCTATTATGGTTAGATCGATCAGCACCTGAACCATCTCCACAAGGCTGTACACCTGCACACACAAAATCAAGCAACCTACACGGACACAGTATTCTTATTCTTTTATCAATAGTGTGATACCAGAGCACCAGAGACATATGAGCTCAACTGAACAACTCTGCCACTTTCCTCAACTGATTGAGCAGTGAGAAATGCCGACGAGGGGGGTGTGGACGAGTGGGATGAGGAAGCATCATATCGCCCCGTCACACTGGGCGAGTGCGTTAACCAGTGTGTAGATGCAAGCTGCATTATTTTGAAAGGGAGAGCACATTTCCATTTCAAAAGAAAGGGAGAGCACAATCGACAGAGGAGAGGCAGCTAACAAGATTTTTTGTAAAAAAAAGAATAAAATAAATCTCAATTTAGCCTCTCGGCCAGAAAAAAGAAAGTTAATTTAGCCACTGGTGCTTCCATTTTGAGTACACAAGCACCTGCAGCGCCCCATCCTACCTGCTGGTCTCCATGGATAACAGAGAGCTGTGTCGATGCACCTGCTGGTCTCCATGGTCGGCAAGCATAAACTCCTTAGTCCTCCCCGAGCTCGGTATCCACCCTCACAGCCTCACTTGTGCGCTCATGCCCACCTTCATCGTAGCCAGAATAGATGACCATGCGCTGACAAGCACCGACCGGCTAGCAGCACAGCCACCGCCTCAACACAGAACACGCACCGCCGGGCATGCCGTCCAGCGACCATTGCACTTGCACCGTACCCCTTGCATCGCCGCCGCAGGCCGCCTCACAACCACGGCTGCCAAGACGACGCACAAGCACGACGCTAACAAGCCGTGCGGTCACCCATTGCTGTTCCTCTGCTCTGTGCACGCGACGACGACCTGGGCTCTCTTATCTCTGCAAGAACGAACAAATAAAACGCACCGATTACTAATGTTAGGTAAAATGAACCAGGAAATGAAGAAACCATTTCGCAAGGCAACGAAATACACCAGGCGATGACAAAGCTGATGAGGAGCAGTGCCGACAGCCTCTTGCCCTCGTGGATGAGGTAGGGAGCGCGGGAGGGCATGGGCGATTTTTCTCTTGAAGAGACAACATGCACCCTGCAGTCTCGTGAGTCTTGACTTTATCGAGGAGGGGGAGCTGCAGTGACGAGCACGTCGCCGCCGGAGCTTCATGGAATCGAGGAGGAGGAGCCGGAGCTCGTTCCTGTCATTGTGGACTCGCGGTCGCTGGAGGGTCAGCGGGGCGGAGAGAGTGAGTAGGCCGCTGCCGCAGGCTGGTCCCGCGTTGGAGGAGATTCGTGTGCCGTGGAGCTTCGTCGCGAATACCCACCCTCCTTGCCGAGCTCGCCACTGCCGCGTGGGTGGCCCGCCGTTCTCGAGAGCAGCTGCTCCCAGCCGGCTGGGACAGGGGAGCTCCGTAGAGAGAGAGGCCTCCCGGAGCAAGGTGGAGGGAGCGCCAGCCTGCTCGATCCGCTCATCCCCAACTTGACTCTGCCGCCGGTGCTCGAGAATGAGGGTCGGGCGCGAGCAGCAGGCGTAGGAGGGCCCGCCTCCGCCACGGGATCGCGGAGCTCAGCCTGCCGCCGCCAGATCCCGGAGCTCCGGCCGCCGCCGTCGGATCCCAGAGCTTCGGCCGCAGCCGCCGCATCCGGTCGGAGCTGAGGGAGGACGGAGAGAACGCGAGGCAGAGGGAGGGAGGGTTGGAGAAGAGGGCGGAACAGGTGGGACAAATGATTTTGAAATCGGGTGCTGAGATCTGGATGCTCATGCTCCTCTTTTGCTTTTTATCACTGTCTTTGTGATGGTGGTACCGGCCTTAACGTAGAGTACTTGAGTGTGTACATCTATACATATACAACAACAGCAAACGCAGTACCTCCGTATGGTTTAATCTCTATGAAAATACACAAGCAGCCGCCTGACGAAAAAGCAGCAATGCAGGCTTTAGCCATCAGTTTTGCAGGTTTCGTACCACCTTAACCCAGAGTTTAACAGAACTCTTCTCATTAACGCGAGGACTCTAAAGAAGGCTCCCATCCCTATATAGGAAGATCCTGTGGTGGATTTGACGGTGTGTAGGTAGGCACGGTTTCACAAAATCCACACTCTCTCTATATATATATGTATATATATATGTATATATGTATATATATGTATATATGTATGTATATATATATATATGTATATATATATATGTATATAAAGGCTTTGTATAGGATAGATATTACCTCTCAACTTGGAGAAAGAGATCGCTAACCTTCATAGTAAGGTGTTTTTCTTAATTTTCAGAAATTAAAGCCTCCAATGTTAGCATTACTAAAAGCATAGATGAAGCAAAAGATCAAAGTTTGAATATGGGTGCTTTACAAAAGTAAATTTCCCCTAAGCACCACGGTAAACGATTAATCACCAAGGTCATGCTCGAATAACAAAGATAAAGTAAAGACATAACAAGAAAAGAAACAAGAGACTTGCATAAGACACTTTTTATTTCTTTTTCTTGACTCAACACTAAATTAAGACACTTTCGAGCTAAAAAGATAAAGCAAAACTCACACTTGACTCAAATTTAAAAACTCGACCTAACACCACTTTAAGCAAGAATTTTAAAGGTAGCTAGCTAGCTGCCCCCCCCCCACGCTTAGATCTTACGACGTCCTCGTCGTAACTTTACAAAAGGTACAAAGGGGAAGAACATGCTAACTACAACACCTAGTGAAACTTCCCGCATGAGGTGCACCACTCCTTCTTCTTGAAGTTCTTGTTCATCCCGAAGAGCTTCCTTATATTCCGGTTAAGGTACTTGAAGTCGTCTTCCGCCATGCGCTCTCAATCTTCAATCCTTTGTTGCATGGCATTGATGGTGTGGAAGCACTCATCAAGGGAAGAGAAGAGCTCCGCAATAGCATTGCGGCAAGCCGCACAACATATGTTGTGCTCTTTCTCCGGACTATTGTTGCTTCCATCGTCTCCGTCGTCCGGATCGTTTCCGCCGTCTAGGTTGCCTCCTTCGCCTTGCTCATGATGCTCCTCCGGCTCCTCCTTGGCACCTCCTCCTAAACATAGAGGTCGTTATTATCTCTTCCACCGGCTGCCCATGAGCTAGGGCTTCAATCATCAGAGTAGTCGCTATCTCTGTAAATCTCCGTCAGCTCGAGGGTCTTCTCTTTGTAATCCTTCCTCTTCATCCCAAGGAGCCTCTTTGAGCGGCGAACGAGAGAAGCGGGCTTTTCCATCTTCTCTTCAACCCACGGATTCGGGCTAGCCATGCGCCTTGTTGGGATACGCCCTCCGCAACGAATCCGTGCGGTCCTCTTCACCTCCTCCTTGAGCTTTCGCACCACAACGCACCGACGAAGCTCCTCGGTCGCCGGTGTTGGAGAGGGGAGGCGTGCTTCTTCTCCCATGGTTGCCTTCACCTCTTCCTTCCCTTTGGTGCTGCTCGGGGATGCCATGGGTGCTTGGGTGCTTTCGTGGAGGTTGGAGATTGCAAATGAGATGCAAACCTCGAGCTCCCTAGGCATCCTTAAATATCCCTGGAAGGATTCGGCCGAAACCCTCCCTTGCTTATTTTTGTAGCTCCTAAAAAGGTAGGCAAGAAAAGGAAATACACCGAACCGCGTCTCAGAGAAAAACGGGCAGAAACGGAGGTAGGAGGGTGCTGGGCCGGTCGGCATGGGCCGACCGGCTTGCCCCCTGTTTTGGGCCCCCGCGACCCATCTTTTGCGGCCCTCTGTGTTTCGTGAATTCTAGCCTAGGTGGTGGAAAGATCCACCTAAAAATTATAAAAAGGACTCGAAATAAATACGAAAACAAAAATAAAAACTTATTTACAGAAAACTTACCTTGTTTTACGTCTTAGGCTTGACGCTCGGGCTCGTCCTCCATGTGATATACGTCAATGTAGTCGATGGGCACGATGTCTTGTTCAATAAAAACCTTTAATCGCTGACCACTAACCACATATTGATCTCCTTTCACATCCATGATTGTTACCGCTCCATTTGGCGAGACCGAGTGAACGATGTACGGTTCATCCCATTTGCTCTTCAACTTTCCTTTTCCGAATATTTTGAACCTTGAGTTATAGAGGAGAACCTTATCACCTTCTTTGAATTCCTTTGCTCGAAGCCTTTTATCATACCACCTTTTCATTCTTTCCTTGTAGATGGTTGCACTCTCATAAGCTTTGAGCCTCATCTCTTCTAGTTCACTTATTTGAATCTTCCGTTTGATTCCCGCGGCATCAAAATCAAGATTCATCTCCTTGAGCGCCCAATACGCTTTATGTTCTAACTCCAAAGGCAAATGACACGATTTACCATAAACAAATTGATATGGTGTCATACCTATTGGTGTCTTGTGTGCCGTCCGATATGCCCACAATGCTCCGTCCAATTTCTTCGACCAATCTTTACCTCTCTTTTCAACGGTCTTATTAAGAATGCTCTTGAGCTGCCTATTTGAAGTTTCCGCTTGACCATTGGTTTGTGGGTGGTAAGCCGTGGCCACTCTATGCTCGATCCCCAACTTGGACAAGTATTTTCTGAAACTATTTCTCGTGAAGTGTGTTCCTCCATCACTTATCAATACTCGCGGGACTCCATAGCGCGGGAATATAATATTTTTATCATGAATATGGATTTTTCCGTTGAAGCTTTTCGACATGGGATAGCCTCCACCTACTTGGATACATAATCAACCATAACTAGAATATGCTCATATCCATTTGAACTAGTGAAGGGCCCCATGAAATCAATTCCCCATACGTCGAATAGATCATTTGCAAGTTGTAATTTAAAGGCATAGCATTCCTTTGATTTATATTCCCCGTTCTTTGACATTCCGGACAAGAAGCAACATACCTTTTTGAGTCTTCATGCATCTCTGGCCAATAGAATCCACTAGCCCATACCTTTGCTTGAGTCCTAAAATGTCCATAGTGTCCTCCATATTCGCCCGAGTGACACTTCCTCAATATTTCAGCTCTTTCATCTCTTGGTATACACCTTCGTAAGACTCCATCCGCTCCAAGTCTAAAGAGGTAAGGTGCATCCCAATAATATTTTCGGCTCTCGGCGATCACTCTTATTTGAGCGTTCCTATCCAAATGATCAAGTGACATTTTTCGTATGGCTCGAATAATGTTGATCATCCAAGTTTCTTTATCAAGGATGTGATAGAGGTGATCATCTCTCATCTTATCTTCAATAGGCTCTTTATCATCCTCATGATTCATCCTTGATAAATGGTCGGCCACAACATTTTCCGACCCCTTTTTGTCTCGAATCTTCACATCAAATTCTTGCAAGAGAAGGATCCATCGAATTAACCTTGGCTTGGCATCTTTTTTAGACAAGAGATACTTGATCACCGCATGATCGGTGTAGACAATCACTTTAGAATTCACAATATATGATCTGAATTTTTCAAAGGCAAACACTACCGTGAGCAATTCCTTCATGTGTTGTTGCATAATTTAATTGAGCTCCATTAATGGTTTTGCTAGCATAGCGTGTACCTTGCCTTCTTTTTATTGTCCCAACACCGCTCCAACGGCATAGTAACTAGCGTCGCACATTATCTCAAAAGGTTGACTCCAATCGGGCGGTTGAATAACGGGTGCGGTTACGAGAGCTCTCTTTAATGTCCGGAATGCCGCCAAGCACTTGTCATTAAAATTGAATGGCACATCCTTTTGGAAATCCTTGATAAATCTTCTATAGAATCCCGCATGGCCCAAGAAACTTCTCAAAGACTTAACATCCATCAGCGGTGGAAGCTTTTCAACCGTTTCAACCTTAGCCTTGTCCACCTCAATCCCTTTCTCGGATATCACGTGTCCCAACACTATTTCTTGTTTCACCATGAAGTGACACTTCTCCCAATTTAGTACCAAATCAACCTCCGAACACTTAATGAGAACTTTATCCAAATTTGCCAAGCAATCCGCAAAGGTTTTACCATAGACGGAGAAATCATCCATAAATACCTCAACAATTTCCTCGATGAACTCCAAAAATACCGCCATCATACATCGTTGAAAAGATGCTGGAGCATTGCATAAACCAAAAGGCATTCTTCTATACGCAAATGTTCCATAAGGGCAAGTGAATGTTGTCTTATGTTGATCATCCGGGTGAATAGGTATTTGCATGAACCCGAGTACCCATCAAGAAAGCAAAAATACGCATGATTTGCTAACCTCTCAAGCATCTCGTCGATGAATGGTAGGGGGAAGTGATCCTTCTTCGTTGCTTTGTTCAATTTCCGATAGTCAATACACATCCTCCATCCGGTCATGGTTCTTTGCGGTATCAATTTATTCTTGTCATTCTTCACCACGGTTAAACCTCCTTTCTTAGGCACACAGTGTACGAGGCTCACCCATTCGCTATGCGGCACCGGGTAGATGATTCCGGCATCCAACAACTTGATAACCTCCTTCTTCACCACCTCTCGCATGGCATGGGTTAACCTCTTTTGATGGTCCACTATGAGCTTGCATTGATCCTCCATAGGTATGCGGTGAGTGCAAAATGCTGGGCTAAGTCCTTTAAGGTCATTTATTGAATATCCCATCACTTTCTTGTGCTTTTTCAATAATTTCAGCAACATATCATTCTCCTCGGGACTCAATTCGTCACTCACAATCATGGGATAAGTCTTGTCCGGCCCCAAAAATTCATATTTCAATCCTTTGGGCAATGGCTTAAGATCCACCTCCGGTGCTTGTGGTTCCTCATGTACAATTTCTCCAAGATCTTCGAATTTATCTTCCTCCAAGCTTCCGTCTTGTAGTTCTAGTCCTTTGGTTGCCTCCGCTAACTCCTCATCTAGCTCATCATTAGATTCATTCTCCATTGCTCTTTGTAGCAGATCCCTGGAAGTTTCAACAAAACGAAGTCTCCCTACCTCTTCGTCATCAAGAGGTAGGGGTGAGGCAATTCTAGAAGCGGGAAGAAAATTGTATGTGTGATTATCCCCATCAAGATTAATAGTCACTTTTCCTTTTTCGGCATCTAAAACAGCATTAACCAACTTAAGAAAAGGTCTACTAAGAATTACATGATCATTTTTATCATAGTAGACATCAATAATGAAGAAATCGGTTGGAATGCATTTTTCAGAAACTAAAACTTCTAGGTCACGAGCAATTCCTAGAGGTTTAACAATTCTACCATCTCCCATAATTAATTTAGTAGAGGTTGGAACTAGGTCAATGGTGTGATCATGAATTTCATCAAAAATTTTAGAAGATAAGACACTTACTTGTGCTCCAATGTCGCACAACACCTTGCAATTAATGTTGTTGACCTTGCAATCTATACGCGGCGATGTCTTCTCTTCTTCATCGGATCCTATGGCAAAAATTTCAGTAAGGCAGGCGAATGGTGACGCCTCAGGCTTGATTCCCATAATTCTTTTAGCTTCGGCCATATGGTCTAGATCAACTTCTTCTTCGCTAAAGAGTTTTTGAAGGACCTCCCCGGTTGTCTCTAGGTTGTATGAATGTTCCACTTATTTCTCCGGCGGGAAGTCTATGTCCAAAGCTTTTGCCATCCCTTTTTGATTAGGGAACGGTCTTCTCTTGTCAAAGATTTCTCCAAAATCAAGTGGGATCCAATCCATTTGCTCGAACTCCCTTAGTGGCTTCGCGCTCGACATAGTTCTTTCTTTTGCTTTGCTTGTCTAGGCGTGATCACTCTCCGGGATAGTTCTACTTTCCTCATGTTTGGCTTCTTCAACCTTTTTCGGGATTGGTTCCTCTTTCCTCTCTTCCGGGGCCGTATTTCTGAAAATTGCAGCAAGTGATCCTACACTTGTGTCGCATTCCAGCTTCCCCGAAAGTCGTATTTCCCAATCTCTTCGCATGGCCGCCGCTTTGCTTATTTTTGTAGAAGTTTGGCAGCTTCCATGAGTGTTTTCTCCATGAGACCCGCTCCTGCACATATTTGAACGTATTCCATGCAACTAGGGGTTAGGGAAAAAAGAATGTATGCAATAGTACGTGTTGACGTTTGATTATCGTTGCAAAGTTCATTTGGACTTACAAGCAGACAAATCCCTCGTCGTAGTTAAGGAACCCTTCTTCCCTTGAGTGGTGAACCCAAGGTATCGAATCCGTGGAACATTATGTAATGTAAAATCAATCTAATAACCAAAAAACACTTGCTTCTTTGAAAGGTTTCGAATTGCATCTAATCTACTAAGATCAAAAGAGGTAGCAAAAGAAAGCGTTGAGGTACCGATCTAGAGAGGGGTCTAGATCGAGTTTATGTCGTCATTCCGAGCAAGATAAAGAGAGAGTAAAACGAATCTCATTGAAAGGTTCTTTAAATCGTGACCTTCGGTCAAACCCCCTAAGTCGCCCCGCTGTACTCAGTGTCAACATCCTGTCACGATGTTCCCCTTTCTATGCGGTCGAATCTTAGAGCACACCCGCAAGGAGTGCGTTGAACTACTTGGTAGATCGGGTATGTACCTCTAGCCACCGCGGCTACAAGAACATCCCATGCAATCTATCTCGAGAATAGATTGAGGAGGAAAACACCCAAGCAAGAACAAGAATTGCAAACGAAAGTACTTGATCGCTAAGAACCGGATCCATTAAAACTCCATCAAAAGTATGAGTACATGAATAAGATCCAACCGGGATCCTACCTTGACCTTGATTCACGCCTCTGGAACTCCGACGTGGTCTTCCTTGCAAGGTTCCCACGCCGGCTAGGCAAACCCTAGACGACTAACTCGACCCTCCTCTCCGAGGTGGTGTCCCTCAAGCTCCTGTGCTCCTCGGCGGCGAATGATGAATTCCTTGATACGTGGCTCGGGGTACCGGGGCTATAAATAGCCCGAGGATCAGCTAGGTCAAAGGGGGCAGCGAACAGGGCCCAGAATAGGCTGGGCCGATCGGCCTGGGCCCTTCCTGGCCCAGTTCGGTGCCGCCTTTCTTCCGGATGCTTCTCGCGACTTCTTGAGTTTTTGTCGAGTTGCATGTGGGCCCTTGACGTCATTTTCCTCACAGTTTAGATAAGGGGGCTTTGCGAATGAACTCCCACATCTTCCGTCTAGGTCCTCCGCACTTCTCGGCTTCACGCTTTAGTCCTTGGCTTGTTTGGAGTCATGTTCATCTTGTATCTTGACTTTTCCCGAGGTCCATGATCACCTTGTAAATCCCTTGATGAACTTTACTCGGAAGTCCTCATTTAAGCTCTTGATTCCTGTGTAAACAACAAATTCCAAAAACTGTGCACGAGTGCGAACATAGCATATAATGGGGGTTAGGATCGTTAGTGTGAATATTAAATCAATACCAACATAGAAGGTAAACAAGTGGCTAGGTTGACGGAAATCGACCGCCAACATCCCCCCATGCTTAAACCTTGCTCGTCCTCGAGTAAGCCTTCTATCGATATCAGCGTTGCCCTTCGATGTTCAAACCCTACACTTGATCATACATGAGAAAATATAATGCTCTCTAGTTTTATATTCATTAAAGTTCCATAATGTACTAACTTTTATCTTTATGGAGGGTAGATATCATTCAAGTTCTTTCCACAAGTACTTGATCAAGCTCTCAAACTTTTAAACAAATATAAGAAATTTTGAAAAATAAAGAATGAGATAAAGAGAAAAATTGCTTTACCAAGATAAAAATAACCATCTTGCACTTTGCTCATGTACTCTCATCTCACTTGTCTCTCAAGCCTACTTGTTCTACTCCTTTCCTCTCTCAAAGTATATGGTGGAAAGCTTTATGTGGAGCTATAGGAAAGTTTAGTCCTTCCAAGATATTATAGTTGAGATATTATTAAAACAAGACTAGCTTCTCATGGTCTTACCGAGACTCGTCAAAAAGGTCATTGGAAAAAATAATGTTATCAAGGAGGGGGGAGAGATGAACACACACTTTTAGATAGGTGGACATGTGCAAATGGAAAAGAGTGATCCCAAGGCACAAATGAAGTCCTCGTTATCGGATTGCACATGGTTGGAAAGATGAGTATGGGTCTTGATCTTGAATCCTCTTGAAAACTCAGAAGCACTAAAACATAGCTAGAGAACCGGGGAGCTTTATTATATATATATTTTTTCTTTCTTTCTTTCTTTTTCTCATCATTCATTTTTTTACATTTTTTTTTCTTTTTCCTTCATCATACTTTCTCTCTCTCTCTCTCTCTCTTATTTGCTCCACTTGAACTCTAGACCATACTAGTACTTCCTTGGCAACCCCCCATGCTTAGACGTTTGCTCGTCCTCGGGCAAAAGAGGTGATAAATATGCCAAAGTGGGAATTGAAGCTCTCATTTTTTTTCTAAGAGAGAGACACTCGAAAAATCTTCTAGGGATCCTTTTGGAAGTTTCCCTTTCTCACTCAAAGTACTTTCCTTGTAATCTTCTCCATAATATTCATCCTTACTCATATATTGGGTTGTGGTCAAGGAGGTGAACACACAAAAAAGATATATTTGGGTTTTGGTTGGATATCCGGCGAGGTTTGCGAAATTCCCAATGTGGAAACTCATAATGCACAGATAGAAAGGCTAGCATAAAGAACGATACACAAAAACGGAATGACCAGCTTCTTAGTCTCGGGCCAGAGAAATCAGGCCTTGAATCAATGCACCCAAAAATAAATCTTGTATATACTAAGGTTTTGCACTCAAGTAAACTTAGGCTTTGGATGGGTAGAGCAAAATGCAAGCGGTACTTGTGACAAGGTTAGCATAACTTTTTGAGAATAAAAAAGGTTCTTTGATTCATCCAAAGTTGAGAGCAACGAAAAGAACTATAGGACTTGAGTTATCATAACCTCCACACAAGATTAAGCTAGCATTTAATTAAATTTCAGATTCATATTAAAAGAGAGCACTAGCTTAAACATGCATAAATCAAGCATAAGATTGAGCAAAGCGGCAATCATCATCACATATCATCATGGTACAAATTTTCCATCCATATTAAGATCATAAAAGCAATAGTGAAACTTATTCATGATGATGGATAACAAACTACTACTACCACACATGCTGAAATTAAATAAAAACAAGAAAATACTACGCAAACATAAACACACACAAGATGAAAATAAAGAAAAGGAAAAGGAAAAATCAAACCACACTTAAAAACTCTGTCCCTTTCTTCTTTCTTCATTCTTCATCCAATTGTCCTTGCTCCGTTGGTTGGCTTTCATTGAATCCTTGCTCGTAGTATTGTTGCATGGCCCCTCCATGAAATTGATGAGGCGGCACGAGTTGAAGACATCCCAATTGATGGGTGATTCCCGCCGTTCCTTCATGCCAATAGTTGACATGGCTTCGGATCCTCTCGATGCCTTGTTCGTTCATTTGCATATACGCCCCAATAATGGTTGCACTTTGTTGGGGTTGGGGCATACTTGCATAAGGTGCCACAAATGCTTCATTGGGCACAACAAAAGTTGGTGGAAAATATGTTGGAGGAGGTGGTGGCATGGCTGCACCACTCCCCATGCTTGCATTGGCACACTTCCGTAGTGAGGTGGTGGCATAGGAATTCCGCCATAGGGTTGATGGTAGGCCGCTCCTCCTTGCTCTTGGGCTGCGGAGGATGAACCATCTTCTATGATTCTTCCCCTCTTGTTCTTCTTGGCCGGTACGAGAATTCCTTCTTCTAACCAATTCTCTCTCCCTTCAATAAATAATTTCAGCTTCATGTTGGGGAGAGGAACATTGACTTTTGCCACCTTGTACCCTCTCTTCTCATCTCCACTAATATATTTTCTTTGCTTCATATAATCAATTCCAAGTGAATTTCCCGCAAGGATGAATTTTGGATTTCTTGTAATACCCGGCTTCACAGAAATTGCTATCATAGAGAGATAGCATCCCGAACTAATTTGTCCACTCCCCGATATTGCCTCACAACACCACCGATTGATCATGATATATGATGGATCAATGGCTTGTCTTGCAATCAATACCGAATAAAGCCAATTAACTTCCATGTCGGTGACCTTGGACTCTCTCATTCTTCCGAACATCCTTTTGCTCATCCAAGAATGAAATATCCGGATGATGGGATTCCGAATGCTATTTCTTTGCTGGTTATCTTCCCCTGAAATCATGCTCCCAAATCCTTCCAACACACTTTCATTAGCATTAAATTGCTCCGGGGCTTCCCTCTGAAAACCGAGCAACTCTCCAATTTTCTCATAGGGAATTATTTGCTCATCATCCTTCAATCGAAATGAGAGGGATGGCACCCCTTCATTAATAACCGGTGCCATGGTCATGAGAATTTCCATGGCAAGCTCCAAATGAATACTCACTCCTTCTCCATCGGAAAATTGCCGCCATCCAAGGTGGTTCATCATTTGATAGATATCCGGTGCAAATCCCAATACTTGGAGGGCATCATCATCAAAGTCAACATTGGGCACAACCCTCTTCTCTAGGAGCCCAATCCTCTCCTCCGACATCATAAGAAATCCATACTTGCAATGTCGTGGAGTGTATGGTGGTGGAGCGGATGAACGAGTCGAATGACGAGGTGGAATGGGCGGCTCCTCCGTTTGCCCTTGCGGTTCGGTGTACCGCATAGACGAGCTTCGGGTGTCTCTCCTTCCACTAAGGAGCATGGTGTCGCTCCTTGATGGTGCCACGTCCTCTTCCATGCTTCGCGGCGACTCGAAGATCGAGTGCCTCCGCAAAGAACTTGTTGATGCCGGCTTTGATGATGATGATTGCGTCTTCCTCCCAAGAACCTTGCCAAAGACCTTATTCATCTTGTAGTTGCTGCACAAATCACAAACAAACTCTCCCGGGGGTTTCTTGCCGGTAGAAATACACACAAAAGAAGTATATGGAAGAGCAAAGTTTGTGATGCAATTCTCTGAATTTTTAGACTTAAGAGAGGAGAATGAATTTTTCTGGAGAGTTTCTGGAGGTTCTGGACTGAGAGCTCAAGAACACGAACTAATAAGCAAGCAAGAGACTCACCTGTGAAAGATGGAGGCAGAGGGGCGAAAATATAGGGTAGTCCGGCCGACCTGGGCCGACCGGCCTAGGGTCCCTGCCCCCTGCCTCGGCTCCAGCTTTCTCCCACTTGATGTTTGTTGCATTATGACCTTGTGTCCTCGTGCTCCACGCTGATCCACCGCCCAAACTCTCTCAGCAATTCCTTTTTCTTTCATGGTCAAGTCCTCATCTTGATCATTTCCTTTGTGTCACTTCCATGCCTCCTTGCCTCCCATGTTATCATTTATAACCTACAAAAATCAAAGCAATGCTGCCCCCATGCTTGTCCCATGCATGCCAAAAGATTGTTGAATGATGATGTGTTCCCGTGATGCATCATGGGTCATTAGAGGTTCAATTAAGCTCAAAACCTTCCCTTGATCATGTTTAGATGCTAATCACTCCTCTAATTTCGAAAATTAAAAATTAATTCAGAGATATCAATGAGTTCAAATGTATTTTTAGAGAAGTTTTTAGGCATAAAAAACATTTGTAAGTCGAAACTTGTCGACTACATTGATTTTGGTTACACCGGAATCACTTGCTTCCATTAATTGATAGCAAGCTCCTCCGGCTTGACCGTGGGGGGTATGGGTTTAGGTTCTAACTTTGGCTAAACTGGAGAGATATGTTTTGAATGAACAAAAATAAATGTGGCTTGGAAAAAAAATCTAATTCTAGAGAAACCTAGGTTCACGCGAGTCCTAGCATGCGTCAAAGATTAAAAATCATTAAGAAACAACGCGGGGCTCTACTCGTGTGTTTTTATGATGTAAAACAAACCAACCTTATTATCATGAGGAGGATGAAAGGTGTGGGTAGGTTCTGAAATTTTGGAGTTGGTTTCTCGAAAAGAGGCAAATAAATCGTAGGATGGCTCATGTCAAAGGTTTATGTCAAATAAAATCCAAATGAAATATCCGAGCAACTTAAATGTCTCAAAAATAAGTTCAACCACTTAAGAGTTTATACCAAGTCTTACGTAGCAAATTCTAAGACCAACTTACTTGAAAATCGGAAATAATCTGGGTTGCCCTCCCGGCAGCTTTATTCCTCAACGGGTTGTCCTCCCGGTAGCTTATTCTTGACTCGACGAACGGGTTGCCTCCTGCCTAGCACTTCGTTTATAGTCCATGGCTAGACTTCTTGTCTTCTTCACTTCGGATCAACGGTCTTTGCGGGCGTTGCAATCTTGGGTACCCACTTCCGCACCATCTTGGGCACAGGCTTATTCTCCGGCCTAGTCATCTTTTTGGTCTTCACAGGCAGTTTTTGTTCTTTGGTCTTGACGGATGCAACGACTTCTTTGATCACTTTCGCTTCCTTCATCTTGGGCTCCTCTTTCTTCCTTGGCTCTTCCTTACTAAAACGACGATGAGGTGGAACATATTTAGCATTGATCATGTTGCATACCTCGAAATGTGGACGAAACTTGAATATGCTTCGTGTGCCATTGACGTCGAACTTAATCTCCCCCTTGCCAACGTCGATCGTTGCCCCGACAGTCTTGAGGAAGGGCCTCCCTAAGACGAGGGGCAGCTTCTCCCTTTCTCCCATCTCAAGTACCACGAAGTCGACGGGAATGAAGTGATCTCTAACTTTCATAGGCACATCTTCGGCAATTCCCACGGGATAGCGGATGGAGTTATCGCCCAACTCTAAACACATACCCGTAGGCTCAAGTGGTAAGCGTAGCTTCTCGAACACATCTCTTGGCATGACACTCACGCTTGCTCCAAGGTCGCATAATGCCTTCTCGAACATGAATGAGCCAATAAAACATGGGATAGTTGGACATCCAGGGTCTCTTTGCTTCTCGGGCCCTTCATTTGCGATGGCGGCACTACATTGTTCGGACATCTTGAAATGGTCTGCTCCAAGTGTTGCCATCTCATACTTGTTTGCAAGTATGTCTTTGAAGTAGCGAGAATATGTAGGAACTTGGAGAGCGTCCAATAGCAGCATGTTGATGCTTAACCTACGCACCACTTCCACAAACTTTTCAAAATGATTATCAATTTTACCTCAAAAGTATCGTGTCTTTAGTGTTGTCATCTTTGTGTCATCACTTGGCATTTCGAATTCCGGCTCTTCGGTAGCAATCTCCGGAATAGTAGTCACTTTCTCCTTAGTGTGATCATCTGCTTCAATGGTTGGCTTAGGCTTCCTTGCCCCGGCTGGAAGTTCCGGATCCTCCATCTCCTTTCCTGAGCGAGTTTGAATAGCCTTTGCCGTCTCGGGACCTTGGGGCTGCCCCGGCAATCTTCCTTCACTAGCGGTTAAGCGCCCGGCAAGTTGTCCCACTTGTGTCTCCAATATCTTCATTATGTTGAGCACTTGTTGGTTGGAGCTTCTGACCTCCGTCACCTTGCCATCAATGTTCTCCAAGATTTTATCCATAGCCTTGAACTTAGTGACAGTGTCCTTGTTGATCTTTGCTTGCTCGTCCATGAAATCCTTCAATTGTATATGAAGAGACACCGAATTTTGAATAGACGAACTTGCATTAAATTGAGGTCTACCTTGCCCGTAGCGGAAGTTCGACAAATCTCCTTTTCTCATGTAGTCAAGCACCTTTGCTTCCTCCGGACAATCTCTTTGGACATGGCCGTACTCCCTACATTCTTCACATGTGGATCTTGCTTCGGCGGCCTTCAAGTCTTGGGCGGCCTTCTTTTCTAGCTCCATATTTTCCAACCTTCTCATGAGCGAGTCAATCTTTCCTTCTAGAAGTTCTTCCTTTTCAACCTGCAACACCTTTAACATTGCCCGTTGGTTGAACCAGAAGTAGACGTCCCGATGACGCCCATGTATCATTATCCGCAACCTTCTTGAAAAGAGTGAATGCCTCTGTCGGAGTTAGCTCAACAATAGATCCTCCCGCCGATACGTCAATTACGGTCCTCGATGCTAGATTGAGACCTTGATAAAACTTTTGAACAAGGTCTTCCTTTGGGAACTTGTGATGTGGCACAGCTCAGGTGTACTCATTGAAACGCTCGAAAGCTTCCGCGATAGTCTCCGTAGGGTGTTGAGCAAAAGTAGCAATCTTATTACGCAAGCTTTGAGTCTTACCCGACGCATAGTACTCCTTCATGAAAGTTCTCATCAATGCTTCCCAATTTTGTACCGTCTCTACCGGTAGAGTATAGAACCATTCCAAAGCTTTGCCGAGAAGTGAGAACGGAAAAAGTCTTGCCCTCAATTGATTTTGATCTAGCCCTTCCATCGTGAATGTCTGACAAAGTTGAATGAATGCTTGGATGTGAAGGTTAGGATCCTCTTTACCGGTGAAAGGTGTATGTTGCACCATGCAGATGGTTGAAGTCTTGATCTCGAACGGCCTCCCGATGTCGGCTAGGTTGAGGATGGGTAGATCTCCAAGCTCCGGGATGCAAAGCTCCCCGATCTTCCTCTCCTCTCCCATTGGTGGCGGTTGAGGTTGATCTCTCCTTGGACTTGTTGGTGGCGATTCTTTCTTTGGACTTGTGGGTGGAGATCCCGACGTTCCTTCGTCTCTGGTGTTTGGATCTACAATCCCCAACTTCCTAGATTGTGCTTCGCGTCTCCCTTGCATGTAAAGTTTTTCTGGATCATCCACAAAAATTTTTGGTTTGTTGGAGAGGTGGCCGTCCATCTCCTGTTAGGGTTAGCGATAAACAAAATATACAAAAGATCTAAAAAGAAAAGAAAACTATAAAAAGGGTTAGTCAAAAACTAGATTAGATTGGTTTTTGAGGATGATCGAAGTTTAGTAGATGCAAAAGAAAAATCAAAAAGAAACTGAAAATACTTACAAACGAGATATTAGATTGGATCTTAATTACTTGTTCCCCGGCAACGGCGCCAGAAAAAGGGGCTTGTTGACATTTGATTATCGTTGCAAAGTTCGTTTGGACTTGCAAGCGGACAAATCCCTCGTCGTAGTTAAGGAACCCTTCTTCCCTTGAGTGGTGAACCCAAGGTATCGAATCCGTGGAACATTATGTAATGTAAAATCAATCTAATAACCGAAAAACACTTGCATCTTTGAAAGGTTTCGAATTGCATCTAATCTACTAAGATCAAAAGAGGTAGCAAGAGAAAGCGTTGAGGTACCGATCTAGAGAGGGGTCTAGATCGAGTTTATGTCGTCGTTCCGAGCAAGATAAAAAGAGAGTAAAACAAATCTCATTGAAAGCTTCTTTAAATCGTGACCTTCGTTCAAACCCTCTAAGTCGCCCCGCCGTACTCGGTGTCAACATCCTGTCACGATGTTCCCCTTTCTATGCGGTCGAATCTTAGAGCACACCCGCAAGGAGTGCGTTGAACTACTTGGTAGATTGGGTATGTACCTCTAGCCACTGCGGCTACAAGAACATCCCATGCAATATGTCTCGAGAATAGATTGAGGAGGAAAACACCCAAGCAAGAACAAGAATTGCAAACGAAAGTACTTGATCGCTAAGAATCGGATCCATTAAAACTCCATCAAAAGTATGAGTACATGAATAAGATCCAACCAGGATCCTACCTTGACCTTTATTCACGCCTCCGCAACTCCGACGTGGTCTTCCTTGCAAGGTTCCCACGCTGGCTAGGCAAACCCTAGACGACTAACTCGACCCTCCTCTCCGGGGTGGTGTCCCTCAAGCTCCTCTGCTCCTCGGCGGCGAATGACGAATTGCTTGATACGTGGCTCGGGGTACCGGGGCTATAAATAGCCCGAGGATCAGCTAGGTCAAAGGGGGCAGCGAACAGGGCCCAGAATGGGCTGGGCCGACCGGCCTGGGCCAGCCGGCCTAGGCCCATCCTGGCCCAGTTCGGCGGCGCCTTTCTTCCGGATGCTTCTCGTGACTTCTTGAGTTTTTGCCGAGTTGCATGTGGGCCCTTGACGTCATTTTCCTCGCGGTTTAGATAAGGGGGCTTTGCGAATGAACTCCCGCATCTTCCGTCTAGGTCCTCCGCACTTCTCGACTTCACGCTTTAGTCCTTGACTTGTTTGGAGTCATGTTCATCTTGTATCTTGACTTGTCCCGTCCATGATCACCTTGTAAATCCCTTGATGAACTTTACCCAGAAGTCCTCATTTAAGCTCTTGATTCCTGTTTAAACAACAAACTCCAAAAACTGTGCACGAGTACGAACATAGCATATAATGGGGGTTAGGATCGTTAGTGTGAATATTAAATCAATACCAACATAGAAGGTAAACAAGTGGCTAGGTTGACGGAAATCGACCGCCAACAGTACGTCACCGGGAAATCCAAGTCTTGGTCCTTGTTCAACTAGCTCGTTGAATCGATTCCACGCTTGATCAATCTCCTCTTCTTCTCCTTGCTTGAAAGTTATCACTTGCCTCCTTATATGTTGAATCTTTCTTATAGAGAAAAACTTAGCACAAAATTTCTTTATCAATTGATTCTAATTTCCCTCGGCTTCGAAAGACGCAAATGAATACCACTTTGTTGCTTCATCGGCAAGTGAATAGGGAAAAAGATTCCATTTAAACCAAGCATAGGGAACTCCCTCTTGTCGTACCGTATTGCACAACGTCGTGAAGCGCTGGATATGTCTATATGGATTGTCTGTTTCCATCCCTCGGAACGGATTAGTTGCTGTCATCTCGATGATTCGAGCCTTGATTTCGTACCTTGTCGCTTCGAGAATCGAATCCGACTCTTGTACCTTGATATCCTCACATCAAGGGCTAGCATAGTCCCTTAGCAATTTTTCCGGTTCCTCCAAAGGATTTCCAGCGAACGCCATCTAGACGATCAAAAACAAAAAAAATAAAAAGAGTGTTTTTCTAGAACACAAAAGTTAGGTGTTAGTAATCAACAAAATCAATGAGAGATTAAACGAAGTAAACTGGTTTGCTCAGATTAAACAAAGTAAACTGGCTTGCTCACCGGCAACAGTGCCAGAAAAGGGGTTTGTTGACGGTTCGAAACCGCGTTCAACTTCACCGCAAGTACACGGAGTGACTTGGTGCCTTTTTAACCAAGGAAGGGGACCACCTAGGTTCTTGTCAATCCACGAAGCAAGGGAATTACTTGCGTTTAACCTAACACTAACTTAGTTGATTAAGGACTTTATGATGTAAAGATTAATCTATAAAGTAAAGACAAACTAACCTTAGATTATGTTAAAGAGAGAGAGAGAGAGAAAGGTGATTCACGAGTATGAAGAACGTATGCCCATGGAGTCTAGGTACTTGAGATGCAATCACCCAAAACATGATAAAACCCCGATCCAATCTATCTAAGCATGTGAACAAAGAATTATGTGTTTCCCTTCCCTCGTACATGTCACTACGCGAAGGTAATCGATACTAATCCTAATGAACACGATATGTTGACGTGATCTACGGGAGCAACCCCGAAGGCAATGGTAGCTAACCTTAAACATTAAGCGTCATCAACAAAGGGTACGATAGATATAAGATCCAAACAAGAATGGGTGACTACATATCAAGATCCATTACAACTCCATGGACAAATGATTACTTTACCCCATCAAGACGCTAGGCATGGCACCGTTGAACATGGTGGATGCCCTCGATGGAGTTCGTCTCTCGGTATCCTTCAACTCCGGCGGCACCGTGGCAGGGCCTCAGCGTCCTCCTTCCTCGTGGTGGCCTCCCTTGACCTCGGTGATGATCCTCTTGAATCCTCACCCTCTCGATCAACCCTCTTCCTTGTGGTTGATCTCCCGAGGCTTCTCTGGTCGTCTTTCGCGAATGGCTCCTCTCCCCAAACAATTAGGGTTGCACGAATTTATCACCGAAGAAAGGCGGCGGCGAACCGACCCCAGAAGGAGGTGGGCCGGCCGGCCTGGGCCCTCCCCGACCCGGTTTGCCCCCATCTTTTGCCACATGTCATCTTTTGCACTTAGGGTTTTTCCTCCTTCGGATATGGGCTTTGGACGTCATTATCCCCGCGACCAAGTTAAGGGGTCTTTACGCATGATCTTCCGGTGTTTTCATCTTGGTCCTCGGAGATTCTTCATTGAAGCACATTGGTCCTTGCCACCTTTGGAGTCAAGTTCACGCATGGTCGGAGTCCCTTGATCATCATGTAAATCTTCCTCTGAACCGAGTGTATCTCTTCTCATTTAGTGCATGAATTCCTGCGTAAACATTATACTCCAAAACACACATCCAACGATGAACTTGTTATATCATTAGTATGCCTAGTGGAGGGTTAGTTCCAAAATGAAATCCAAACTATAACATAACAAGTGTTCTTGGTTGACGGAAATCGATCGCCAACACGCATCAACCGATCGATCATCAATGCGGTTTCCTATATATTTCCTCGAGCAACCACGTTAGAGTTGTAAATTATTCCACCACCAAGCCCAGGCACATCGCAAGCAAAGGAGGCACGCACCTCCTTCTCTGCTCGGTTTTAGGGGAATTAGAGAGCAGAGCTAAACAAGCATACATGGCAGTCGGTCAAGCTAGGTTGTTCGGGTCGGTAGTCTTCGGTGTTCGACAGTTGTGAGAAGGCAATGGGAGTAAGCCGCGATGATGCACGGTCTGGAATCACTAATAAGCGTGAGCGCTTGCGGGCTTGCCAGTTAGGGATGGAAAGTGGTACGTGGTTATCTGAAATATCCGAATTTGTATCCGCTAAAATGTAAATGTGGTTATCCGAATCCGTGTCCGATTGCTAATATGGATACTGAAATGGATGTATTCGAATTCGTTTTCATTATTTTTCTCTATCTGAATCCATATCCGTATTCGAAATAATTGTGTCTATCCGACAATTATTCGAATCCGCGAAGTGCAAAGTAAAATTACCTTTATGATTAATGCCTAATAATATTAATTTTAATATTACAAATGATATAAAAAATTTAAGTTTACTACATTTTAATATAATATAGTATTTAAATAAATATATTATTTTGATTTAGTTAGAAAATGATGTATTTGTTGAAATAAATTATTTTAAATATTTTATTTAATCATTGATGTAAATTATTTATGTATTTTAATTTTATTTATTTCTTCTAAATAATAATATAACTATTTGTAATATTATCTATTTATAATTTAATTTATTAAAATAACTATAGATAAATATGTTCTTTTGACAAGCTATCTTTTGTTTACATGTTCGTACTTTAATTTCTATCTCTTTAATGATTGTGTTCTTCTAAAATTATCACAAAACAAATAAAAAATTGCTATTTGCAAATAGAGTAGATATCCGAATGCAAATTTGAATTCAAACTATTCGTTTTGCATTCGCATTCGATTATATTCGAATCTGAATTCGTATCCGGCAAAAAAATGTGGATGTCCGACTAAAAGTATTCGAATGGTATTCGTATCCGCGCCATTTCCATCTCTATTGCCAGCGATTGATTTTGGACAACAGTCCATTCTCCTCATCTTTTGTACTGTATGGAGTACTCCTTTCTGACTTTTTCTACTCTACCTAGCTCTCCGCAAGCACTCCTTGCGCTGGTAGAGGCCTCCAACATTCGCACTCCTTTACTTTTACTTTCACTTTCACTTTTTCATTTCCCGGGATAGATTTACTTACACAACTTTTCATTTTCAATATATATATATACACATAAATTTGATGCATAATTTTTTCTATGTATACATATAATTTTTTTGTAACGACAAGTTATGCATATAATCTTTTTTCTGACAACGAGTTATGCACATAATTTTTCTCTTACGACAAGTTATGCAGATAACATTTTCCCCTAAGAACGAGTTATGCGTATCACTTTTTCTCCGACGACGAGTTATGTGGATAACCTTTTCCTGATGACGAGCTATGCGGATAACTTTTTTCCGACGACGAGTTATGCGCACAATTTTTTTCCAATAAGTTATGCACATAACTTACTCGACAAGCACAATGAATGTATAACTTATGTGTACAACTTTTTCATGATATACACAACTTATACAAGCAATATTTTTTCATAATTTTTGAAAGTACTAGGTTAAGAAATTATGCACATAATTTATACATACATATAACATTTAGTTGGTATAAAAAAATGAAACAAAAACACGAGCTAGAGGGGTGCCCTCACGTGCGTGCAGAAAGACGTGCACGTAGGGATGGAAAGTGGTATGTGGTTGTCTGAAATTTCTGAATTCGTATCCGCTAAAATATAAATGGAGTTATCTGAATCCGCATCTGATTGCTAATATGGATACTGAAATTGATGTATTCGAATTCGTTTTCACTATTTTTCTCTATCCGAATCCATATCCGTATTCGAAATAATTGTGCCTATCTGAGAATTATTCGTATTCGCGAAGAACAAAGTAAAATTACCTCTATGATTAATGCCTAATAATATTACTTTTAATATAACAAAATTATATAAAAAATTAATTTTAATACATTTTAATATAATATAGTTTTGAAATAAATATATTATTTTGATTTAGTCAGAAAATGATGTATTTGTTGAAATAAATTATTTTAAATATGTTATTTTATTTAATCATTGATGTAAATTATTTTATGTATTTTAGTTTTATTTATTCTTCTAAATAATAATAGATTTATTCGTAATATTATCTATTTATAATTTAATTGATTATTTATATATTTATTTATTAAAATAACTATAGATAAATATGTTCTTTTTGACAAGCTATCTTTTATTTACATGTTGGTAATTTAATTTCTATCCTTTTAATGATTTTGTTATTTTAAAATTGTCACTGAACAAATAAAAACTTGATATCTTCAGATCGAGTAGATATCCGAATGCGCATTCAAACTATTTGTGTTGCATTCGCATTCGATTATATTCGAATTCGTATCCGGCAAAAAATGTGAACATCTGACTAAAAGTATTCGAATGGTATCCGTATCTGCGCTATTTCCATCCCTATGTGCACGGCACCGTGGGCAGTGAGCCCCCTACCAGCTGTGCGTTGCTCGCTGGGAAGCGCGAGAGCGCACGTTCGCTGAATTGATATTTCGCGCGCAGACGTTGGATCGAGGCGCAATCTAGGCGCTTTGCATATATCATGTCCGTACGTTACTGCCAGGCTAGCAGATAGTACTTGTAGACTATTGGTTCGTAGGAATCGTGCCGTGAGTAGCAACATCTTGGACCAACAAAGCAACATGCCAGGATGCCTATCCAAATCCGTTATTCCAGCCCACAAAGGGCCGCCCAAGCGAAAGCGCAAGCGGCGTTCGTCGATGGTGACACGCGCGCGATTGCTAAGATTTTGTGTGCCAGAATTTTGACGACTTTTGCAACTGGAGATGCCTGATGCACGATTGCTCGCCGGCCTGCATATAAATCTAGTTCACAATCTAAAAATCTTCATCTTCTGGTCGCATCATGTCAGCATCAAATCACCATTTGTGCGCCTTGCTTGCTACAGTGGTTTGCACCTATATACTTTTCCGAGCACAACCTTAGAGCGTCTCGCCTATCCAGTCCAGCGTCCAGTCTACTTCGTCAGCGAGGTCCTATCAGAATCCAAGGCACGCTACCAGCCAGTACAGAAGCTTCTGTACGCAGTGCTCATCACCTCGCGGAAGCTACGACACTACTTCCAGGAGTACTCGATCTCCGTCGTCACCGACTACCCGCTCGGTGACATCCTGCGGAACCAAGATGCTACTGGAAGAATCTCCAAATGGGCAGTCGAACTCGGCGCCCTCAACATCGACTTCAAGCCACGCACAGCCATCAAGTCGCAGGCACTAGTCGACTTCATGGCGGAGTGCGCGGGAGAATCAGCTACCTACTCCAACCAAGCGCCCAGAGCACTGGGTGATGTACTTCGACGGCTCACTCACCCTCGAGGGCGCAGGTGCAGGAGTACTCTTGATCTCTCCAACGGGCGAACAACTCAAGTACGTCCTGCAGATCTTCTGGAAGGTCTCAAACAACGAAGCCGAGTACGAAGCTCTGCTACACGGGCTCCGCCTCGCGGCTTCACTGGGCATCAAGCGGCTACTAGTCTACGGCGACTCCGCAGTGGTCATCAACCAAGTCAACAAGTCCTGGGACCGCAACAAGGAGAACATGGACGCCTACTGCCTAGAAGTCCGCAAGCTCGAGAACAAGTTCTATGGTCTCGAGTTCCACCACGTCGTCCGCGACAACAACGTTGCAGCGAACGTCCTGTCGAAGCTTGGTTCTACTCGCGCTCAAGTAACAGCGGGTGTCTTCGTCCACGAGCTTCACGCGCCATCCATCCCGGAGCCGGCGCCACCGACCATTGACCCAGCGCATCCCCCGGCTGGCCAGGAGGTCATGATGATCGACGTGGACTGGAGGCAGCCCTTCATCGACTACCTCAGCGAGCAGAAGGTTCCCTCGGACAAGAACTTGGCCGAGCAACTCATCCGCCGTGCCAAGTCCTACGTTCTCGTCGGAGACAAGCTCTACAGGCGGGGCGCATCTTCCGGAGTACTCATGAAGTGCGTTCCCATACAAGAAGGCAAGGACATCTTGGAGGAGATCCATAAAGGCGTCTGCGGCAACCACGCGTCCTCACGCACGCTGGTCAGCAAGGCCTTCCGACGGGCTTTCTATTGGCCCACAGCTCTGGGCGACGCCGAAGAACTCGTCAGAAGGTGCCAAGGGTGCCAATACTTCGCCAAGCAACAACACGTCCCGGCCTACAAGCTAGTCACCATACCGCCAACCTGGCCTTTCGCCTGCTGGGGGCTCGACATGATTGGGCCACTTCCAACTGCGCCAGGTGGATTCAACCGAGTATTGGTGGCCATCGACAAGTTCACCAAGTGGATCGAGGTCAAGCCGGTTACATGCCCCAAGGCCGACAGAGTACTCGACTTCCTGGATGAACTCGTGCATCGCTACGGACTACCCCACCGCATCATCACAGACCTGGGCTCCAACTTCAACAATCACCAGTTCTGGGAGTACTGCGAGAACAGCGGGATCGACGTCTGATATGTCTCAGTTGCCCATCCTCGGGCCAATGGACAAGTCGAGCGCGCCAATAGAATGGTGCTCGACGCTCTCAAAAAGCGGCTACACGACGCTGCCAACTCCAAAGGAGGCAAGTGGATCAAGGAACTACCCAATGCTCTCTGGGGGCTGCGTACTCAACCTTCCAAGCCAACGGGACAATCCCCGTACTTCCTGGGCTACGACTACCCCCTACCTGGCGCGCCAGCTGTCGGTGTTTTAGACCGGCAACCTACTAAGGGGAGTACCCGAAGTAGATGAATGTGGCCTCGCCGAGATCGGTAACTCGAAGGAAGAGACACGTGGCACACAATTTAGACAGGTTCGGGCCGCGGGGTGCGTAATACCCTACGTCCTGTATGCTGCGTGGCTCTGGATTGATTGGGTGCGATTACAAGATGATGCAATCTTAAGCCGTGAGAGAGAGGGGGGTCCCTGCCTCGCCTTATATAGTCCGGGAGGTAGGGTTACAAGTCGGTTCAGGGAGAGAGTACTAGTCGAGTACGTCTAGGAGTCCTCTATACAGTGCGGGACATGTACAGCTTCCTATCCGGGTACTTCTCCTCTGTAGCCCTTGTGCTTCACGCCATCAGGTGCCGTGCAGCGCAAGTCGAGTAGTCCCAGGGGCCCACCGAGTAGTCGGTCCTGGTACCCACCGAGGTAGTGGGCCCAGGGAGGTCCATACGACAAACGCTCACTCTATTTCTTGCTCTCTATTTGACTTTATAAAAAAGATTCACCTTCATACTCAGCGCTCACTCCACACTTAATTTCCCTCTTTTCAAATCTCAACAGCTATCTTAAACTCTCCCTCTCCACACAAAAACATGTGGATCCCACACATCTCTTACTTTCTCCATCTATTTAATTACTCTTCCTTTATTTTTCTGATTTTCTACTCTCCGATCATCTTTTTCTTTTAATCTCCCTTCCTTTATCTTATACTCTCCCTCACTCTCCTCTATTGCCGGGAGGTGAAACTATAGTGGAGGCCTTGCCCCCCCCCCCCACGCACCTTTGAGCGCTCGCCACCGGCCCCTCCCATCC
The DNA here is from genome assembly GCA_036936925.1 of Cenchrus fungigraminus. Lineage (NCBI taxonomy): Eukaryota > Viridiplantae > Streptophyta > Magnoliopsida > Poales > Poaceae > Cenchrus > Cenchrus fungigraminus. Next base: position 134,230,016 of record CM072777.1, read on the forward strand.
GTACGCTCGTGTCGGCCCTTCGAGCGCCCGACGCCAACCCTCGCTGCCCAACCTCGTGCCCATCCTGGCCCTTTCGGGGGCTCGAGCTCCGTGCCTACCTCCACTTCTCTCCCTTCCTAACCCGGCAGCGGTGCCCCTCTCCTTCTATCCTGACGGTGGTGCCCCTCTCCTTCTCTCCCGTTCTCCAACTTTAGTTGTTGTTCACCTCTAATCTCCACAACCTATATGGCATTTCAGACTTATTGGGTGATCTAGGGCATGCTGTCAACATTTCCATCCTGACTGGTCACTTCGATGAGAGTATCGAGACGTGCTGGTATCTGTGTGTCAAGTTTTTAAACAAACTAAGCACATGTCGAGACATGAGACCGGTAAGCCTAGTTACTGATTGACATGACTAGTAACCTTTTTCACGGCCTTTCTAAAGATAAATCTAATGCAACTACAAATTTGTACAGAATTCCATACGGTTGAACTTATGGTTGATCAAATATTATGAAAAAAAGCATGATGCGTGCGTTATATTTTGGAACAGCCCATGATGCGTGCGTTACAAATGGGCTGCTTGTAGCGAACATGACCTCATATGCCATTTGTTCAAAGTTGATTTTGGTGATTCATGATAACACAAGCAACGGGACTAACCATATTATCTAGCATGTCCTTGTAGACATTTCTAGGTCTCATGGATGCAAAAATACCACATGCCAAAATGAGAAGATAGTATATATTTCAAGGGTCAAAACTGAGAAGAAGAAAAAGAAGAAAAAAGCATTGTCGGATGAACTGACGGTACATAGGAAGCAAGCGTCGGTGCAATGACCGGATGAACCACTACACTGCATGAAGAAGGCTCAGTTTACACAGACCGTCGGATGAACTGACTGTATGCTTTTTAGTTGCACCAGATGAATTCCTGGAGAAGAAGAAGCTGGGTTAGTAGCACCTGATGAACCGACGGTGAAGCAGCGGTTCATCCGGTGGCCATGTGTTTGCTAACAGAAAGGTTCTGGCGTGAAACCCTTCAGCACCGGATGAACCGATGGTTACAAGGGTTTGAGCAGCGGTTCATCCGACGTCACTAAAGAAGCTAACAAAGAGGTTTTGGCTGCGAAGTCTTCAACACCGGATGAACCGACGGTGCGTCGGTCTACGCGTCGGATGAATGGCGTCAGCAGGGCTGCAACGGCTATGTGACGTAAAGGGGGGGCACCGGATGAACCGATGGCCCTGAAAAGCAAGTGTCGGTTCATCCAACGGTATACTTTTCAGTAGCCATTAGCCAACGGCTAGCTTCATACCTTGAGCTATTTATACCCCCTCTACTCGCCCATTTGAAGGGGCTGGATGCTGAGGAAGACCAAAGGAGTGTGAGACACATAGAAGATCATATCCAAGCCATCCAAGTGTTAAATTGCTCATCCATAGACTTGCACATACTTTGTGTGTGTGCTTAGTGCTAGGTTTAGCTTAGAGCTGAGTGAGTGCATGGTGTGTCTACCTTGTGAGGTGATTCTTGAGTGGATCAAGTTGTACAAGGTGTGCCGAAAGCCTTGGAGCCCAAGGGGCTCTCCGGTAAACGTCTTTGACCCTCTGGCTTGGTGTGGAGCGGCGAGGACACTTTGTGCAGGGGACGTGGAGACCCCCTTCCTTGGTGGAGAAGCTCCTTAGTGGAGACGGCATCAAGGTGACCAAGAGAGCTTGACGAGTGCCTTTGTGACAAGTCAAGTGGTGCTCTTGGGAGAGACTTGGTGATCGGGAAGCAATACTCTTGTGTGGAGTGCTTCAACAATATGGACTAGGGGTGGCTTAGTGCCTACCGATACCACGGGATAAATCGCGTGTCAAGAGTTTGCTTCCTCTCATCCCCTTTACGTTTCCGCGTTACTTTCTTGCAATCATTTCTTGCATTTTCTTTCCTAGAGTAGTATCTTGCTAGGATTGGCTATAGGTTGCAAAACTTGTTTTGGATGGAAGTTTCACACTAGAACAACCGTAGTTGCACATCTAGGTAGTATGTTCTAGTTTATATTTTAAACAAATAGTGATAACCCTAGGCTTAAGGTTTTAAGTTACCTAATTCACCTCCTCCCTCTCTTAGGCTACGAGTATCCGATTCCTTACACTGCTCCAAAATATAACGCACGCATCATGCTTTTTTTCATAATATTTGATCAATCATAAGTTCAACCGTATGGAATTCTGTACAAATTTGTAGTTGCATTAGATTTATCTTTAGAAATAATTTTTGGTAATCATTATTTTTTTAATCAAAGGTGATTTTCAAAGAAAAATGAAAAGTCAAAGTCTAATTTTAAATAGTATGTCATGTTAAATCCTGTTTTACTGTGGGGACGACCAGGGACGGAGGCAGCCGGTGGGGCGGGAGGGGTTCGAGCTCCCTACCGGCCTGCGCTCCATTGGAAAGAAAAGAGAAGAAGGAGAGAGAAGAGAGAAAAAAAGAGGAAGAGGAAGAAGAAATAGAGGCCGGAGGAAGGAGAAAGAGACTGAGTCCTCCCAACGCCAGTATCCTAGCTCCGTCACTGAGGACGACGACAAAATAGTTCTACGAAATGGTAAGGAAATGATAAGGAAAAGTAAAAAAAGAAACATGATTCGACAGCTAGTTCCTGATCTCTCAATTGGATCCAAGAATCAAGATATATTTTTTTATGATCCACGCGCAGAAGACGCCATCTGGTAGCCAATCTGACCACTAAGTAAATGTCTTGATTTGCTACATACGGGCCCGGGCACCATCATCTCTGTGGTCTGTGCACAGACTTTAAGTAACAAGCTCTGCAGATCTACTAGCACACGCCTTGACAGGCCTCCTCGCAAGCAAATCAACACCAAAGCATGGCACCGGTGAAGGTGTTCGGGTCGGCGGTGTTCGCCAACGCCGCGCGGGTGATGGCGTGCCTGGAGGAGGTGGGCGTCGAGTACGAGGTCGTCGAGGTCGACTACATGGCCAGGGAGCACAAGGGCCTCGAGCACCTCGCAAGAAACGTACGTAATTGACATCCTTTTCTTCGTCGATCTCATCAGATCAGTCTTGTTTGTACAAGTAGAAACTAGAAACTGATCGATTTCATTTGCAGCCGTTCGGCCAAATCCCAGCGTTCCAGGATGGGGACGTCATGCTCTTCGGTACGCTTACAGTTAACAATCCAAATTCATTCACAACGCTAGCTGCTGCTTATGAACTCTCGTTTGAGAGGAATTTCCAGAGTCCCGAGCAATAGCGAAGTATGTGCTCCGCAAATACGGCAAGTCGCCGCAAGACGACCTCCTGCGAGAAGGCAACCCGGAGGAGGCGGCGATGGTGGACGTGTGGACGGAGGTGGAGGCGCACCACTACTTCCCGGCCGTGGCGCCCATCTTCTACGAGTGCGTCGTGTACCCGGCCAGGCTCGGCACGGTGCCCGACCAGAGGATCGTGGGCGAGAGCCTGGAGAACCTCAGCAAGGTGCTCGACGTCTACGAGGCGCACCTGTCGCGGACCAAGAGCGAATTCCTCGCCGGCAACTTCTTCAGCTTCGCGGACCTCAACCACTTCCCGTTCACCTTCCACGTCTTGACCGCGACGCCGCACGCGTCGCTGTTCGACTCGTACCCGCACGTCAAGGCGTGGTGGGAGAGGGTTGCGGCGAGGCCGTCGCTCAAGAAGATCAGCGCCCATATGGAGATCAAGCCATGATCATCGACATGGAGATTATGGGACATGATCCATTTGGATATATGCAAGTAATGACTGTATCACTGTAATGTAGCTCCAATTCGTCCGTGTCCTTCCCAGTAAAACTGTGCGTTCTATGTGTCTGGTTCAATTTTTACTGTCCTACAAACCATATTGTCCTGTAATAATGTTGCTCTTTCTGCCGCCTTATCAAGTGAGATTATTACTGCACACTTATTTTAAAAGGACCAGAGTGCATGGTTTGTTGCCACCTTATTACATGATTGGTGGTGGACTATACGGGGCCAACAGAAATTGATAAGATAATGATGTGTCAACTTTACATGTCTATGGAGATAACATATTAAAATCCTTGTTGTCGTCGTGGATGATTAGTGTTGAGTGTTGACTTTTTTTTGTTTATATTGTATTCGTTGTTGTGTACTCTCTCCGTCCCGTAAAGAGTGCTATTCTAGTTTGTTAGACAGATTAGTGGTGCCATAAAAAGACTTTAATACTCTCATTTGTTAGCAAAATACAGTAAATTTTGACATGTAGATTGGATCTGATTGTTTAATTAAGCAACTAATTAAATCTATTTTTCAGAATTACACGCTTTGTGCGATTTTTTTTTAAAAGTCAGGATTGTACTTTTCATGAGACGGAGGGGTACGTCCGTGCCTGGCACGGCAGCAGAAAAGGATTTCATCGTCGAGGGTGTAGGAAGCGTGTCGTCGAGAAGTATATATACGTGCTTGATTTTAGCGTTTAATTTGCCATGTAACGCAACAAGACCTGGCAACATGTTTCACAAAACAATAAAAAGAAAACCTGGCATGCCACCCCAGTGTTGCGGCTGCAGCCGTTGCCCACCAGGCCACCTAGCAACATGCCACCCCATATCCATGGGAATCTCGGATCCTCTGCAGCCTACTGCAGGCGCGCCCCGCCGTATCCAGGACGGCAGGATGGGTCCAAAACTAGCGTGAAGGCATTAGGCGAGTCTCAATACATAGCTTTATTGCACAATTACTTAAATTGTGAACTAGATAACTGTGTCACAGGAGTTTTATGGTGATAACACCCCTCTCACATATGATGAAACTCTCCATTCTTTCTCCTCATAAATATCTTATCACATAAGTAAAATTAGTGATGCGATGTATAGCCCGCCACCGCGCCGGGGGCCGCGCGCCACGCACAGGGGGCTCTTTTGTTTCTTTTTTTATTTCTCTTCCTTTTTAATTATGTTTTCCTGTTTTTATTTTTTTTCCTTTTTATTCTTCTTTTATTTTATTTTCTATTTCATTTTTTATTTTTCTTGTTTCTCTTTTATTTTTTTCTTTCATATTTATTTTTTCTATTATTTATTTTATTTTTTGTTTCTATTTTCATATTTTTTATTTCTTTTTTTATTTTTATTTATTTTCTTTCAATAAATTTTTTCTGAGTGAATATTTGTTTTGTCTTAATTTAAAAATTCTACTTCAAATTATTTAATCTCAATAAATATTTGTTCTACTTTAGTAAATACTTTTAAAATATTTTAAAAATACTAAATATTAATTAGTATTGTAGCAAACAAATACATTAGTAGTTTGAACATATAGATTTGTTCGGCCTCATATATTTTTGTACGGTCTCAGTGAATATGTTTGTCTGGGCTCAGTGAATATTTGTTTGGCTCGAGCGAATTTTTGTTCAGTCCCAGTGAATACGTTTGTTTGGCCTCAGTGATTTTTTCGGCCCAAGTGAATTTCTTTCAGCCTAGTGAATATGTTTGTTCGGCCCTAGTTATTTTTTGTTCGGCCCTAATGAATTTTTGTTCGGCCCAAGTGAATTTTTGTTCGGCTGTAGTGAGTATGTTTGTTCAGCCCAAGTGAATTTTTGTCCAGCCCCAATGAATTCTTTTTCGGCCCAAGTGAACTTTTGTTCGGCCAAGTGAATTTTTGTTCGTCCCCGGTGAATATGATTGTTCTGCCCAAGTGAATTTTTGTTCGGCCGAATAAACTTTTGTTCGGCCCAAAAATTATAATAATAGAAAGAGAAATAAAAAATAACATTCACTAGGTCCGGACTAATATTGACCGGGACGAACAAAAATATATGAGGCCAAACAAATCTATTTGTTCTAGCTAGTAAAAAATTTAGCAGTAACACTAATTAATATTTGGTATTTAAGAAATGTTTTTAAAAATATTTCATCAAAACATAGTCAAGTGAGATTTATTTTAAAGACTTCGGCACAAGAAGTGTATTTTTGAAATCGAAATTTAATTTAGACACACAATTTAGGATTTATAACTTTTTTAGTTTTGAATTAGATTAGATCTCCCTCCGATCGTGGGCCCCACAGCCCCCGGCCCCTTGCCGCAGGCCGCACGTCGCACGTCACGTGCCCCGCGCACCTCGCGCGATGGGTTGCGACCATCGCAGCCGCGATGCATATTGGAACCGATAAGTAATGCCTATGAAATCCTCCGTGAAACTCCCATTGAGACTGGTCTTATATAAAATTGATTTCTAGAAATGCGATGCACAAATAACTTTGTTTCTTGTCCATGTGGACCCAAGTATATATGTCTAAACGGACTGCCCAGCCCGGAACCGGCTAGGTCTGACAAACTTCGTGCCGAACCAAGTCCAGCATTATACCCCATTGTGTCGGGTCGTGCTCGCTTACGGGTTGTGCTGACGGCCCAAGCACGAGCTCACACGCCCTTTTTGGTGTCGGGTGGCCCGGCTGGCTCAGTTCGTTGGGCTCAGACCAACCTTGTGCCGGCTACAAGAGCTAGGGAGCTAGGGAAACGTAAGGTCGGCCAACAGGGACACCACCCACGCAAGCCTCTGTCCCAGAGAAGGGAGGCGGTCGTGCCAGCTCCGTTTGCAGGGCCGGAAGACGGGTGGGGCACCTGCGCTGACCTCTACCGCTGGGTAGGGGTAGGCGATCGTGCTGGCAGCCAGCTCCGTGCCCGCCTTCATAGGGTTGGGACAACAGATAGGACCTTAGGAAGGTGAAGTGATGGGGGCCAGCGACGATAGCCCCCATGCCGGCTCCATCGTGAGTCATGGGTGTAGGGTAGGCACCAGGCGGGGTGGGGGAGTAGGGCTTCTGGGCGGCGGGATTGCATGATGGAGGTGGAGGCTTGATGGATACGAGGGGTTTGTTGGAAGTTGGAACTAGAACCGAGGATAAGGTGGAGTGGTGAATTTTGGTGGGCGGCGGGCCGCTACCGGACCAGCTTGTTAACTTCGTGCTGGGTCAGCTCACTCGGCGTGCTCAGAGACAATCTCTTCAATCTCCTTGTTAGCTATTGTCATGTATCATTTCTCATATGCTAGCCTCTTCTATCCGTGCATTGTGAGTTTTCACATTGGGAATTTCGCAAACCTCGCTGGATATCCACCCACAAAACCCAAAATTATCTCTTTGTGTTCACCTCCTTGACCACAACCCAAAATTATGAGTATGGATGAATATTTCGAGGAAGATTACAATGAAGGTGTCGTCAAGTGGAGCAAGACTTTGGGAGACCTCCAAAAGGATCCCTTGAAGATTTCAAGTATCTCTCTCTAAGAAAATACGAGAATTTCAATATCTACCTTGGAATAATTATCACCTCTTTGCCCGAGGACGAGCAAACGTCTAAGCATGGGGGGGGGGGTTGTCAAGGAAGTGCTAGTGAAGTGCTAGTGTAGTCTAGAGTTCAAGAGAAAAGCTGAAGAGAAAGCAAGGTCATGGAAAGAAGCATGTACAATCTCCTAAGTCAGACATCAAAGTATCATTTCTCATTTTATTTCTTGTCTCAAACAGACTACTAGCTACCTCCTCGTAGTATCGCGTCATCGTCTTCAGCTCAACTGCTTTGGCATTAGCCTCCTCGTTAGTAGTTATACATGTTTCTGTCCATGACCTTGCTTCCTCTTCAGCTTTTCCCTTTATTTCCATTAGTTTCTTTATAACTGTTACAGTCCTAATATCCCATTCAGGAGCTATCCACCTAAATGATGCGCATTTCATTCCATCAATCTGCAGTCACCGATTATGTTCATATAATTAGCGATTGACAACACTAACATCAAAAGCAGAAGCAAAAGTTATCAGAAGTGAAACAAGTTATCGTTTACCTCGCAGCATCATACTATCAACGCCCAGGGTTGACACATGTCCAGTCATACCTCAGATGAACAGGCATCCTGTGCTTGCACTTGTCATCATTACGATCAAGAACGATAACTTCACGATCAGGCGTCGGCGATCTGGAGCTATCAGAGTCTACTCCAAACACCATTGGGCGCTAATAAAATAAATGAATCTATCAACTTCTAACAACAATCCGAATGCAAGAGGGTACTCCGAAATCAGGATGTAGTCTCTTAACCCAGATCCCCAAATCCAGAATTCCCCTTACCTAGGATGACAAGTGAAAGTAGCATTGCAAAACAGAGGACTGACCTGATCGGAGCGAGTGATGTGCCTCCGTTCGCCGCTAGGGCCACAACGATTCGGCATTCCCGCCATGGGCACCAGCAGATATACGCACCGACGCTAGCTCTAGTCTTTGCCACAACCAACAGGAGCGTGGTGCCGGTAAGTCTCTTGTAGTAGTGTACGTCGTGTCCAGAGTAATGAGATATATGTGCCATGTCGGTTCTCCTTTTTACCCTTTGGGGGCAACAGGTTGCGGCAAAACTATTTTTTGACTGCAGCGCAGGCTTTTCTCCCGCCATCTTACCAGAACCGCTCTGTGCTGTGGTTGGGGCTGATGCAGTTGTTACATCAGGAATGTCCTTATCACGAAACATCAATAGGTCGGATCTTCCTCAACTTCTTCCACTCGTTCGCAAAACATCATCAACAACAATTAAGATGACATGAGCAGACAGATGTAGTTGTTACATCAAGGTCTTTTTCGCAAAACATCAATATATCGGACTTTTGCCAACTGCTTCCACTCGTTCACAAAACATCAGTGGTAACAAGTTTCTTAAGATGGCATGTCATGGCCATTCATCATTACAATGTTCACAATAATCATAACTACCTATTTGTAATCATAACGATAAGAACTAATCGTCAACAGTATGCTCGAATCAATTTGAAATACATTAAACCAAATCAGCATAATAAGATGGCACCTCATAGCAACTCGTCACCACAAAGTTCACACCAACAAGTAGGAAATACTAAAATACAAGCATGATACCACCTATGAACCGTCTACCTAGCAATAACACCACACATGATTTATCGATTGTCCGAGTCCGATTGCTCTCCTTTCAATAGGGCATTCTCTTGTAATAATTTCTTAGACAAGTCCATCCATTTGTGAGTTTTTGACATTATTTCTTAACATCACTGCTAAGTGTAGGTGTTCCTAGCAATGGCGCCAGAAATGACCCGTGGTAATCATAACGATCACAAATGAATCCTCAAGAACACAGATATACCATTGTTGCATTTCCCTAGAGAAGAGAATATTCCAAGGGTATCGAATCCATGGAAGGTAATGGCTAATAACAAGGCTTATGTTGTTGCATTGAATATAAAACAAGAGATAGAGGAAGAGACAACAATCTCAAATGCAGGGGTAAGATAAATGATAGGATAAGGTAGTGTGACACACACTGATTCATCTCTAAGAAGCACTACGACATAGGGAGGACAGAGCGTGCCAAAGTGTACTACTCTCGACTACTCGAACTACTACTCTCGACTACAAAGTGCTCGAGGGCTTTTCGGGCATACACCCCGGGTACATATACATGGAAGAATACAGACTCATACCATAAATCCTTGTATCCTACTAGGACTCCTATCTTGTAACCGACCAGGAACCCGCCCCCTGGACTATATAAAAGAGGGTCGGGTACCTAGGAGGATATCTCCAATCCCTCCAAGGAACAACACCCAAGCGCAGGGCACAATATACACACCCCAAACAGGACGTAGAGTATTACGCTATCTTGGCGGCCCGAACCTGTATAAATATGTGTCTCATGTCCTCGCTTTAACCTCGGGTTTGGTGATCCCCCACCGCACAATCTACTACCTCGGGTACCCCTTGGTAGGTTTGCTAGGTTAAAACACCGACAGCTGGCGTGTCAGGTAGGGGTGATCGTCGAGATCATAGGGCGAATTCGAAGGACCTACTCGTCAAGATCAATCTATTGGTGTTCAATTTCGTCTATCGGTGACACGGCAAGCAATCCAAGGCGAGTTCGAATTTGTTCTCGTCGAGTTCGAATTGAAGGACGTAGGGTATTACGCTATCTTGGCGGCCCGAACTTGTATAAATCTGTGTCTCATGTCCTCGCTTTAACCTTCGGGTTTCAGGTCTGACGATCTCCCACCGCACAATATACTACCTCGGGTACCCCCTTGGTAGGTTTGCCGGGTTAAAACACCGACAGACTGTACGGAGCTAGCTCTAGGTTCTAAAGTACTATACATACAAAAGTCAGCTGATAAAGAAAGATACACATTGCATTGCATGATCGTAGGTTCAGCACCCAGGTACAAACAGGAAGATAACCCCGCGACGCTTAGCATACAAGCGAAGGCTACATTTACGAACTCCTATAGCAATACCCTGACGCGGAGGAGTACAAAGGGTCCAACGGCTGTCACTACCGCGGCATACCTCTATCTATACGGGGGCAAGCCCATAACTAACACGGCTACGCAACCCAAGCAACATACTTGCATTGTTGCTAGACTCCGACCGGCCCAGACTGTTGTGACTCAGGTCGAAGCCACCAGATAACAGAGCCTTAATAGGCTCTAGAGTAAAATATTGTGCGGAGAAAATTCAAAACAGTCAAGTTGGTTTAATGTACTTGTTCTCATAGAATTGTTGTATAGCCCAGGGTTAAAAAAACAGGATCCGGACTCCCGGTCTTACCGAAAATAACCGGCCGGTCACCGGTCCTCCCGACCCGGTAAGCACCGGATACCAAACTGGTAAGACCGGTAACCGGCCTAACCGGTCCGGTTCCCAACGGTTTTTTAACCCTGGTATAGCCCTGCCAGGTTGCCAATGCAAGTCTTTCAATCTACATCAACTATGTGTCCTTTCACTAAAAAATGTTGTGTTAGTTTGATCTTTCGTAGACTTCTGCTAAAGGCCTTGTTCTTTTCATTGAAAAGAAACAGTGAAAAAGCACTATTACCCATCACATTCATCACATTTTTTCTCATAAGAAATATTATTTCAGCACTATTCATTTGCAACTTCATTATTACTTTTCACCCAAAAGAACGGCCCCACCGAGCAGACCAAACAGTTCTACTGTAGCATTCCGGGCCACTCGCAGTGAAACAAGGAGAAGTAAGTACTGTTTCGCACTGTGTAACACTGTAGCGTCCCTGTTCACGGTAATTCTGTACATCCCTGTGGCGCTTGATCAAGGCCGCTCATCTGAAAAATGGATGGACGAGAATGTGCAGTAGTTATCTTGCAGTGCGGTGCGGCTGGATGTACCGAGGGAGAGGGTGCGGACGTGACGAGATGGAACCAGAATAAAAGAAAAGGGTCAGTTGAGGTTATGACTTATGACGTATCCAAACTTACTAAGAGCAACTCCAAGAGTTCTCCAAAAAATTCTTCCCCAAACCAAGGTATTGGGGCTATGTTAAAAAATATCCCCCCCTCAAAAAAAATATAAGCTCACAGTAGAACCCTAAAAAACTAATCCCAATCGTTTAAAAAAGGCCAAAATCATAGTTTGGGCCTTGGCCTGCCCACCTTCCGACCCATGACACCAGACACATTCATTCTTCTTCCTCGCGGAGGCAGAGGCACGGAGCAGCACTCCCCTTGACCGACCGCCGCCCAGCCATTCTCTCTCAATCTCCCAAAAAAAACATCGTGTGCCATGCGCGACAACAGTAGAGCAGAGAATGCAGACACCCGCCGCCCGCCGCCGCCTGGCCTAGCACGGCCTCTTCTAGCCAGAACCAATGGGCAACACGCGCAGCAGCATCGTCGACCGCATGGCGCCTGCCACCAGAGCTCCTGGTTGACATGGTCACATGGATCCCTTTCTTCGTTTATGTACGGCGGCCAGCGCTGGTGCGCGCGCTTGAGAAAAAAACGTGCGCAGGAAAGAGCTCGGGGGCGGATTGGGGAAGGCCGCTCCTCGCGAATATATGCGTGGTGACGGAGGATTTTTTTCGCGTTGCTAATCTTTTGGGAACTTTTAGGTGGGCTGTTGGAGTTCTTTTTTTCTCTATTTTCCCCTAAAGAAGATATTGGGAGTAGTATTAGCATTCTTTTGGAGTTGCTCTAAGTGACTAACAAACACTTTCCCAAAAAAAAAGTGACTAACAAACACGAAAATTATTATGTAAAATAGCACAAGACAAAGATCTAGCCCCTGTCTAACTTTCTTGTGCGTTAGGTTATTCCTCTTTCGCCTTTTCCATTGAATCCATAGTAGGTGTTGCAGATTTCATCTTGGCCTTCTTCAGTGTTTCCACTAAACCTGCCAAGCGGTCATCTGCTTCTCTCCTTCTCTTGACCCGCAGCATGAGGTCTGCCGGTGCCCCATCCATCTCATCGAGCAATCGATTGATTTCACCGTTCCTCTTGCCCCGCGGCATGAGGTTATCCGCCACGTCTGCCGGAGTTGTGTCGATCTCATCGAGCAGTTGTCCGATTTCACCGAATAGTGAATGCTCAGTGATGTCTAGATAGTTCTTAGCGAGTGTCTTGAAGGCCTCGAACCGGCAGTAGGACATCTTGATGTGCCTGTCCATCCTACCCCGCCGGGTCAGCGCCGGGTCGAGCCGATCAACGTGGTTTGTGGTGAACACGAAGATCCGCTCGCTGCCACAGGCCGACCACAGCCCGTCGACGAAGCTGAGCAGCCCCGACAGCGTCACTTTGCCACTGTGTTTATCCTTGTCAGACACCTCTACCATCACCAGATGGTTGTCGCTGTTCTCTTGGGCTGCTCCCTTGCCCTTGCGGTTGGTGGTGAGTTCGACCTCGATGGCGTCGATGTCCTCGATAACGATGATGGATTTGTCCGTCGTATCAAGGAAGAGCTTCCGCAGCTCGGCGTTGTCCTTGATGGATGTTAGGTCGAGGTCGTAGACATCATAGTCGAGGAAATTGGCCATAGCCCCGATCATGGTGGACTTTCCTGTGCCCGGCGGCCCATGCAGGAGGTATCCCCGCTTCCACGCCTTGCCGACCTTGGAGTGGTACTCCTTCGCCTCACGGAATGTCGTGAGATCCTCCATGATCTCGACCTTCTTGCTGCGGTCCATGGCGAGCATGTCGAACGTCGCCGGGGGATTGTACGGGACACTGATCCAATGGCTCTTCCCTTCTCGGGAGTGGTTTGTGAACAGTAGCCTCTGCCGGCTCGTGGTGACTAGCTCGCGCCACTGCCGGACGACGCTGGGCAGGTAGGAGTCGAGCACAAGTTTACGGTGGCGCTTGTGAAACACCAGCCTGTAGCATCGAGGCTGCTGCTGCTCGTCGGAGCCCCCAGGCAACAAGCTGATGACGGTGCCCCCCTTGTTCTTGGCGGATTTGGGGAACAGCCTCCACCACACGCGGGCTCCGCCGAAGCTGTCGACGACCTCCTGGTTCTCGTCCAAACTGATCATAAGCGGGTCGTCGTCCTTGCTCTTGTTGCCGAGCTCGGCCTTGAGCTTGCTCGCAGCATCCAAGCACGTGCTTCTCAGGTAGGTGGAGACGGCGTCGAACATTTTGTTCCGACGGAACCGCTCTTCACCGTACTCGGAGATGCTGATCTGCTCGTAAGGGTTGAAGTAGGACATGAGCATGGGAACCAAGCTGCTGATGATGTGCCTAGCCTCATCGTGGACGTGCTCCGGCATCCTCGACCAAAGCAAGCCGAAGCCAGCCATGGCCGACCCGAACCCTACCCACTTCTCCACAGATAACGCCATGAATGCGCACTGCAGGCTGCAGCCACTACTCTCACCAAATCAAGCTAACTAGCTCTCTGCAATTGTTGCCGTTAGTTGTGGCTGTGTAGGTTTATTGTTGCTTATATGCCCTCGGCTTATATAATCGGTGATTTGGCGCGTAAACGTCGAAATTTTGTCAAAGCCAAGTGCAAGAGTGATACCTATTTCTACCGTGCATGGGCCCAGCCATTTGGAATGCAGCGTCGCCCTCTCACCTTTTTGAGGAAGTCGTGGACCCGCGCCAGCCCAGTAGCCAATCCGATAGTCTGGCGGGCCTCTCTGTTAATCTGTTTCGTCGTTGCTTGCTTGGCGCCGTGATTTTTCCACGGGGTTAGGAAGGATGAGGAGGAAGAAGGTTCAGCGGTTGAGCCGAAGCGAACTATACAACTCTGGGTCACGGTCAACCAGGTAGACGACACAAGGGTCGGTGGCGACAGCACTGTAGCTCTCGTCGTGAGTCATGATCTGATCATGGGTCGGGTCGTGTCGGATTCGGGTCGGGTTACCGGGTAAAAATTCTTGGCCCGTGCCCGACCCATCACACGGTCGGGTTACGTCGGGTTGGTCGGGTTTTTTTCTTGATTCGGGTGAAAATTTCGGCTCGTGCCCGACCCGTCGTACTGTCACGTCGGGTCGGGCAGCCCATGATCAGGTCTAGAGTCATCTGAGGCCTGAGACTGACTCCAGTAGAGTCTTCAATCTTCATCCACTACTGCATCTGCAAAATGCAGAATGGAAGGCTACTGTTGGACCTCCAGCGGATGCTACAACCCTTGCTGCAAAATGTGGTTGCTCTCTCCTCGTCACGCAATCTCGGGATGCTTATCTCTTTCTACATCGCTACCTCCACCGACTGTCGCCTCTCTCTCACACTCCCGCTCGGTCTCCGTCTCGTCCCTCTCTCGCACCTCCACCTCGACAGGGGCGGCCTTCCCTGGCTGCGCCGCTGCCAGTCTTCGCCTCCTCCGGCTCATGCGGCGGCGCGACGGCCTCCTCCACCACCAAGATCCGTGACAGGATGGGCTACCGGCGACGGAGCCCCTCGGCGCGACGGGATCGAGGGCCCACGGCGGCCTTGGGCCCCTGCAGCGGAGGGGCAGTCATGGCGGAAACAGATCTTGCCGGTGCCGACGTCCTCTCCCCTCCCTAGGCTCGAATTCGGCGCCCTCTCTCTCCCGCTCCTCCGCTGTCAGTGTTTTAGACACCGAGCCTACGACGGGGTACCCGAAGTACTAGATTGTGCGGTGGGGCTCGCCGAGATCAGGAACACGATAGTGAGACACGGGGCACACAATTAAACAGGTTCGGGCCGCAATGTGCGTAATACCCTACGTCCTGTATGCTGCGTGGCTCTGTATTGATTGCGTATGTTTTGAGAGGGGTCCCTGCCTCGCCTTATATGCCACGGGAGACAGGGTTACAAGTCGGATTGGTACAAGGGTACTATTCAAGTAGGACCCGGAGTAGCCTATACAAGGTATGGAAAGCTATACTAGTCTTAGTACAAGTACTTGTCCGTCTTGTATTGCCTTGTGGTCCACGGTACCAGCACAGTGGCCCACTAGTCGAGTAGTCCAGGTGTACAGGAACTCATCTTCCGGGTACGGCCCACAATGTGTTGGTAGGCCCAGGGATGCCCGGTCGACAAGCCCCCGAGTACTTTGTAGTCGAGTGCGATGCTCCAAGTAGTCTTTGAAGGTCTCCACGAGTAGTTCCCAAGCGTCCCCAAGTTCTACAAGCTTCAATCTTCAATAGTACTTGAATCATCACGAGGCTGGAAGGTACTTCAGCTAACTCCACGAGTAGTTTTGAAGTCTTTTCGAGTTGTTCCCAAGCGTCCCCGAGTACTTCTCTTGAAGGTCTTCAATAATACTCGCTTCGTTCTTGAAATCTTTGCATCAAAGATCCATATGGAAATGCGATTACTGAAATCGCATTCCATATGGAATGTAGCCCCCGAGCCTTAGTTCGAATCCAAGATTCAAGCTGAGGGTCAATCATCTATTTTTTGATCTTGCTCCGAAAAATCTGTAGAAAATCCGAAGAAATAATATAGGAATGCGATTTGCAAAAAACCGCATCCTATATGGATGTAGCCCCCGAGCCTTAGTTCGAATTGACAATTCAAGCTGAGGATCAGTCAGTAGTCTTCGTTAAATAATCCTGTGAAATCCTGAGAAAAACTGAAGGTCACGTGGCACGGAGCCCCCGAGCCTTGAGTCGAGTACTTTCTCGAATTGAAGGGTCCAATCTGACTGTAGAATAGTAGCCTGAATTCAGTGAACTGTAGCTGAGTGAAATCCAATTCATTGAGTAGTCGAGCCCCCGAGATAGAACCGGGCAGGTCTTGGATTTTAGTCCTCTGACTTAGCCAAAATTTTGCCTGTGTGAAACCAATCTGTTGAATACGAAGGGTCGCCAGGTTGAACCGTTAGGGTTTTGGTTTTATAAATACCCGAAGGGGTATCCCTTGGGGTTTCACTACTTCCATTCGCCCTTAGATCCAGAACGCCTTAGCATCCATAGCCGCCGCAGAGTTCGAGCGCCTAAATTGCCAAGAGTGCACACCTCCACCCCTTCGCCGTCCCCCAGTCAATGCGAAAGAAGACCCTCATGACAGGAATGATGAAGCCTGCGCCATCCAAGGGACAGAAGAGAAAATCTGGCCGAGGCAAAAATGAGTTGCCGGAGCCAAAGTACAAGACGATGGTCATCACTAAGCCCCCGAGCCAAGCGGTTTCTTGGAAGAAATCCAAGATGAGGGAAGAAGATATCCAAGCCCTCGAAGCCGGCGGGTTGCTGCGCGAGAAAGCGATTGCCGGTTGGAGTTCTACCGCCGGTGATGCGTGGCCGATGGAGAAGAGACCGGATGAAATCCCAATGTTCGGGCACTTCGTCGAGCGTGGGTTGACGCTGCCGTCGTCGGATTTCTTCCGCGGCTTCCTCGACTTCTTCAAGTTGGAGCACGTACACCTCAACCCCAACAGCATCTTCCAGATTGCAGTGTACGTGCACTTCTGCGAAGCCTTCCTCAGAATCCGCCCTCACTGGGCCTTGTTCAGGAAGATCTTCCGTTTGAAGCCGCAGCCCAACGCCAACTTCCCAGTTGTAGTTGGTGCAGCCGGTGTGCAGATGCGCCAGAAGGCGCAGGAGTTGTACTTCAAGTACGACTTGATTGACTCAAATCAGGACTGGAAGAACAAGTGGTTCTACATAGAGAACGCCCCGCCTCAGCTGTCGAAGCCGAGTATGTTCGCGCCAGTGTACGACAGGCTCTGGAAGGATGAACCTACGATGCAGGAATGCATCCAGATCCCCGAGTTGCTGGCGAAGATTGCGCAGAAGAAGGCGCAGGGCTTGACAGCTGAATGAGTAGCCTTTAGCTTCATGAAGCGATGGGTACAACCCTTGATGCAGCGGGAGCATCTCGGGTTCGAGTACACTGGAGCTGATGATGGCTCCAGGCTATCTTCAGAAGAGATCAGGGATGATCTTGTGATGGAGAGGCTGCAGAAGATCTTCAAGAATCTTCACGGAATTCCTGCAGCTGTCCGTGAATACAGTGCCGACAATCCTCCGCGTCTGGTGAGTCTCCGAGTACTAGCCCCCGAGTACTTATTATAAGTAGTCGTGTAGCTAATAATTGCCCTGTTTCGCAGGAGGATGTCTTAAAATTTGTGTCCGTTCCCCCTCCTCGTCCTCAAGACCCACTACAAGCGCCGGAGGGAGAGCCAACCGAAGTGGAGGCTCAAGCCCCCGAGAGTAGTCAATCTGCTCAAGGGGAAGAAGAAATCTTGGTGGAGGATGCCTCTTCAAGCGATGAAGACAGCCAAACACTTCAACAACGTTTTGAAGTGAAGAGCCGCTATGGGTACTCAGGGGCATCCATCCTCAGTGGCCTTGCCGCTGGGTCATCGAAGAGGCCAGCATCATCTCTTGCAGATGATGTGACGCTGCCGCCGCGGAAGAAAATGACCGCAGTGGGGAAGCGGGCTGTAAAGAAAATCTCAGGCCTCCCCGTCATTACAGTAAGTGTTGGAGAACTCTTAAGTAGTCACTGTTGCATTGAGTACTTATTCTCTGCTGTAATGTCTTGATCTAAATACTTGCGCAGGTTATCGAGAGTGCAGCTCATGTACCCTCGAGTAGCCCCCCAAGAATAACAGAACCTGATGTGGTTCCAGCGTCAGCCGTGGAAACAGTGGCGCCTGAGCAACAAGAAGCCGCGGTACTAGGAAGTGTGCCGCCGGTGGAAAGTGTGCCAGAGGTGCCGGCGACGCCTTCATTCTTCGACCTGCTGGGGCCAAAAGTCTCGGTGCCTCGTGCTGCTATGTAAGTATCCGAGCACTCGTGTACTTATTAATATGTATTCGGAATTTACTGACAAATTTGTTGATGCAGAAAATCCACTGATGTCAAGTGGGGCGCCTCTGGAAGTGGTGCTACTGAAGGAGATCAAACTCCTCAATAGCAACATGAAGATGTACTTTCAAAGCGCCAAGAAGTACCCGCAGAAGCTGAAGCTACACAAGCATTGCGCTTCCTCTGGAGTGACGTGGTAAAGGCAGCGGTGGAGGCAGCTTCCAAGTCAAGGGCTGAAAATCCTGAAGATATCGAAGCCGTGGTGAATGAAGGCTTGGAGGCTGATCCTGAAGCCATGCTGCACCACGAATAAGTCCCAGCAGCTGAAGCTCCCGTGCATCATGTTGATGCATATCTAGCGCTGGAAGAGAGCCCAGAGAACCGCATGGTGCCACACGAGCCACAAATTGAAGACCCGGCTCCTCTGCGCAGCGCTGCAAGGTACTCTGCAGCTAGCACAAGTACCCAGTCCATGGCAGAGAACTTGATGTCATATGATGACTCCTGCCTGGACGAGGACAACTTGCATGCTCATGCAGAGATGTTCCGTGGTGTAGAAAAACTCCTTGCGGTAAGTTGTGTAGTCTCTTGTAGAGTACTTGTAGTCATAGATATTTTGTCTCTGACTCATAGGTTGTTTTTGCCTTTGCAGGAGGTAGTCAAGCAGTCAAAACGCAAGACTCGCCTGCTTGAACAACACGCGGCTGACATTGAAGAAGTCTCGTGGCTCAGAGAAGAACTGAAGCAACAAAAAGCCTTGTCTCTGAAGCTACAGGAGAAACTTGATGCCAACGCCGCTGAGTACCA
Source organism: Cenchrus fungigraminus (assembly GCA_036936925.1). Classification (NCBI taxonomy): domain Eukaryota; kingdom Viridiplantae; phylum Streptophyta; class Magnoliopsida; order Poales; family Poaceae; genus Cenchrus; species Cenchrus fungigraminus. The sequence continues at coordinate 134,248,813 of CM072777.1, forward strand.
CAACGAAATCCAGAAGCTGACGGCGAAGAAGGATGAAGTTGTTGGTAAGAACAAATCCATGCGCCTGAAGAATAAAGGTAATCTCCCTTCTGAAATAATCATTGAGTACTTTTGCTCTTGCGCACCATATCTGATAAGTTGCCTTAATCTTTTGCAGAGCTGACGGAAGAAGTCGACAAGTTCAAGAACAAGGAAAGACACGCCGAAGAAGATTCTGGAGTACGCTCAAAGGCTGGCCTGCATGATCCCAAATCAATTCCTGAGCTTCATCAAGTCTTTCTATGCCGAGGCGGACCTCACGGTCATCATGAACGGAAGATCTGGAGATTGCACCGACGATCGTCTCAACGAGCTGATGCAACAGACTTCTCCAATCGCGGAAGCAGTCTCCAAGTTCATCGATCTCCGTTAGAAGTACCTGTAGGTAGGAACACTAGGGAAAAACAAGTGTAATCTCGAACAAGTGTTTATGTAATGTAATTGAAAACTTTGAAGAAATCAATTATCTGGATCCCTTTGTATGCTTATGTGTTGGCCAAGTACTCGAGTTGGTATTGAGTGTGTGGCTGCAAAAAGAGATACGATACACGAGTAGAAATACTCAAGTGTAAACATGTTCCGAAGAACGTTAGCTAAATCATGATGAGTTGAACACCTTAGCTGTAGCAGCGTAAAAGAAGGCTTTGTCATGAATTAAGCTAAGAGTAGTAACAAGTCGATATAGAGTAGCGGCTTGTACTAAACACATTGTACAGAGTTTACAATGTCCTAAGTACCTCTGAGGCTAACAAGCCTAGTGAGAGAGTACTCGAAAAGAACTTATTCATAACAAGTTGAACACCTTAGCTGTAGCAGCGTAAAGAAGGTTTTGTTATGAACAAGTAGAAGACAGTAACAAGTCGGTATAGAGTAGCAACTTTATTACTGAATACATTGTACAGTGTTTACAATGTCTTAAGTATCTCTGAGGCTATGAGCCTAGTGAGAGAGTACTCGCAAGAATGTTCCGAAGAACGAGTAAGACCGTAGGGGACAGTGTGATGAACTCATCCTTGCTGTAGCAGCAACTTGTATGAGAGTTCCACTGAGACCCTACCAGTAGGGTGTTACTCTAGGCCGCAACCTCTTTTTGAAAAATAGGAACATGAACAGCATGTGCCACTTATTACCCTACACGATACAGGATCGTCTGGAGAGAGTTATCATGACTCCCTACGAGGTCGCAGAATGAGACTGCCTGGAGAGGGTTGATGAAGCCCCCTGCGGGTGCTCGCAGCTGAAAGCTACGAGAAGATATAGTCGAAACTGTCTGGAGAGGATTATCTTGATCCCCTACGAGTGGTGACAACCGTAACTGTCTGTTGAGTGATTGCAACCGAAGCTACCTGGAAAAGGTTGATGAAACCCAATACGAGTTGTTTTACAGCCGTAGCCGTCTGGAGAGGGTTGTTGAGACCCCCTACAGGTAGAAGCGACAAAGCTGGTCGATATTCCAAGAGTTGTCGACTTCCTCACCTTCTAGAGTTTGAAGACGATATGAGACTGGGCCAGTAACCTTTGCAATAGAGAAAGGACCTTCCCATGGTGAGTTGAGCTTGTGTAGTCCTGCCGTATTCTGGATGCGACGAAGGACTAAATCACCAACGTTGAAGGAGCGTTCCTTAACGTTGCGGTCATGATAGCGGCGAATCCTCTCAAGGTATCGAGCGGATTGAACAAGTGCGTTGCAGCGAGCTTCCTCGAGACTGTCGACATCTGTTTGTCTTGTTTCTTCAGCTACACCTTCTTCGTACTGATCAACCGTCGCAGAACGCCACATGACATCAGCAGGCAAAACGACTTCAGAGCCGTAGACCAGGAAATAAGGTGACTGCCCTGTGGGGGTAGTAGGCTGAGTGCGTAGCCCCCAGAGTGCATTGGGTAGTTCCTTGATCCACTTACCGCCCTTGGTATTTGCTACATCATACAGTCGCTTCTTAAGAGCATCCAGTATCATCCCATTAGCACGTTCCACTTGGCCGTTGGCATGGGGATGAGCGATGGAGACGTACCGGATGTCAATTCCACTGTTCTCGCAGTACTGCCAGAACTGGTGATTGTTGAAATTCGAACCCAGGTCTGTGATGATGCGGTTAGGGAAACCATAGCGATGTACGATTTCATCCAAGAAGTCGAGGACACGATCAACCTTGGGGTAGGTAACAGGCTTGACCTCAATCCACTTGGTAAACTTGTCGATAGCCACCAGAACTCTGTTGAATCCCCCTGACGCATTTGGGAGTGGACCAATCATATCCAGCCCCCAGCAAGTGAAAGGCCAAGTTGGTGGAATTGTGATGACTTTGTAGGCAGGAACGTGTTGTTGCTTGGCGAAGAATTGGCATCCCTAGCACTTCTTGACTAGTTCCTCTGCATCAGCAAGAGCTGTAGGCCAGTAGAAAGCGCGTCTGAATACTTTTCCCACCAAGGTACGGGAAGAAGCGTGGTTGTCACAGATTCCTTTGTGTGTCTCCTCCAAGATTTCCTTGCCTTCATCTCGAGAAACGCATTTCATGAGAATATCTAAACTTGCGCCTCGCTTGTAGAGTTGATCTCCGACTAGAGCATAAGTTTTGACACGGCGTGAGATGCGCTCAGCTTCTGACTTGTCTTCTGGAATCAACTGATGTTTAATGTAGTCGATAAAAGGAATTCTCCAATCCTCATCAATCATAAGCACTTCTCGGTCAGGTTGAACTGAAGTAGTCGTGGGTGTAGATGATTGCTCCGGAATTGATGGTTTGTGGAGTTCATGGACGAAGATCCCAGCTGGCACTTGAGCTCGTGTAGATCCCAGCTTCGACAAGACATCCGCAGCAACATTGTTGTCGCGGACCACATGATGGAACTCGAGACCATGAAATTTGTTCTCAAGTTTGCGTACCTCCTGATAGTACGCATCCATATTCTCAGCATTACGATCCCATGAATCATTGACTTGATTGATGACCACCAAAGAATCACCATAAACAAGTAGTCGTGTGATGCCAAGAGAGACTGCAAGGCGAAGACCAAGCAGTAGAGCTTCATATTCAGCTTCATTGTTTGAGACCTTCCAAAAGATCTGCAAAACATATTTGAGTTGCTCGCTCTTGGGAGAAATCAGAAGTACCCCGGCACCAGTGCCTTCCAATTTGAGGGAACCGTCAAAGTACATGACCCAATGTTCTGGACGCTCAATTGGAGTTGGGACTTGATTTTCTCGCCACTCAGCCATGAAATCAACCAAAGCTTGAGACTTGATAGTAGTACGAGATTTGAACTCGAGTGATAGAGCGCCAAGCTCTACAGCCCATTTAGAAATCCTTCCTGTGGAATCCCGGTTGTGCAATATCTCGCCAAGCTAGTGGCGGAGCTTCCGTGAAGTAATCAGAACTGCATAGAGTAGCTTCTGCACCAGAGGGTAGCGAGCCTTAGATTCTGAAAGAACTTCACTGACGAAATAGACAGGGTAGCCATGGCCTTCTTCCTGCCGCTCAACGACAATAGCAGTGCTGACGACATTAGTTGTCGCAGCAATGTAGAGCAAGAGCTCTTCATTGGGCAGAGGAGCTGTGAGGACTGGAGGCTTGGATAAGAACTCCTTGAGCTGAGAAAGAGCTTGATCAGCTTCAGTTGTCCATGTAAACTTCTCCTGTCACTTAAGTAACTTGAAGAAAGGAAGACCCCGTTCTCCAAGTCGTGAGATGTAGCGATTGAGTGACGCCATGCAACCAGTAAGCTTCTGGACATCTTTGATAGTAGTCGGAGCTTGCATGTTGGAGATGGCAGTAATCTTCTTAGGGTTTGCTTCGATGCCACGATGGCTGATGATGAACCCGAGTAGTTTTTCTATAGATACGCCAAAGGCGCACTTATTGGGGTTGAGCTTCCATTGGTACTCGCGCAGTGAAGCGAAAGTTTCCTCAAGATCTGTGATGAGCATGTCTGGATCCCTAGTCTTGACAACGACGTCATCCACGTATGCTTCCACGTTCTTGTGAAGCTGCTTCTTGAAGCACGCTTGGATAGCCCTTTGATATGTAGCACCAGTATTTTTCAACCCGAATGACATTGTTGTGTAACAATAATCACCAAACGGAGTGATGAATGCGGTCTTCTCTTGATCAGATTCCTTGATTGCAATTTGATGATAGCCAGAGTGTCACATCCGATTTCCGAAATGGAACCAAATGCATCTCATATGTGCGCCAGGATCAAGTTACACACATACGATAGACAAAAGAGTGTAATACCATAACTGTAATCAAACGTACAAGAGTTAACCATTACAATATCCATTATTACACTCAGGCAGTGGACACGAAGGTCCAATAAAACAAACGATAACTAAACGGATGACTTCATCTTCAACTTCCACAAGCACATGACTGGGGGATCGCATGCCTCAGAACTCCTCAAAGTCGCTCCAGTACTCCTCACCGTTGTTCTCATTTGAACAGCGGTAAGCAAGGGTGAGCACTCTTATGGTTGGAGCTCAGCAAGTGGGGGGAAACATGCAAGGCTATCAAGGATAGGCTAAGGTTTTGCAGCGGTTAGCATTTTAATGTTGGTCAAATTTTATTAGCAAGCCTACTACTAGATGTAAGTTTATACCAATCCAAAAAGATTAAACATTTGTAACCATATCTCAAAACCATAAGGAACCACAATTTAAATTCATCTTTAAGTTCAATTATCATGTGAGGGTCCAAGCCGCTCTTGACCGTGAGCACGGCTGATCGATTAGTTTTAACTCTGCAGAGGTTGTACACTTTCACCACAGCTCGTGTTCCCCATGTTGCTCGGGTTAGCTAGACCCTTAAACACTTCCGAGGTGAGTGGCTAGGGGTTCACTACGAAGCCTTTACAAAGGCAATGCAAAAGACTAACAACCTACGACAGTTACAGCAGCGGAGCGGACCATAACCCTCCCTAGTGGTCAGCACCTTAGCAAAGGCTGCTATTCCAAAAGAACCGGGCTATACCCCTACAACTCCGGCCCTCTGTGCCCCTTTCGGGAAAGGCTGTCAGAACATTCACACACCTAATTAATTGGCTAAGCCAGAGCCATATGGACTGTGGTTGTACTGTTTTCTTGGGTGGTTCTCCATGTTCCAATTAAAACATATGATCTTGTCTTTAAACATAACCAACATTTCATAAGCATGAAAGTCTTTATCATAAAACCACTTGTAACCAGCCCATGTATAGCAACTAAGCATTCATCTACCCAAAACATTTATTAAAAAGGGTTGATCAAGGTGATAGGGGTAAAGTTCTAGTCATGTCCTTAAAAGGTGATTTCCCATCAAGTTTATGCATAACAACATACAAAAATAAATATTGTTTAGATATGCAGTTATATAGGTCAAAGAAGAATATGCAGAGGGAGAAGTCCACTTGCCTTCCTCTACAAACTAAGGATCCTCCTCTTCGAAGAAAGGCTCTTCTTGATCCTCTCCAACGGGGTGCTCAATCGAAACAGGCACGATATCTACGCACAAGCATGAACAAACAATAAATAAATAAAACAATACACCAAACAGTTCTATATTCTAAGAACACGCTGATAAAAAGGTTCTACTCACTGATACGATCATTTTGATATATTATACGCGAAAAACGGAGCTAAAACATGAAAGATATGATTAAAACAAAGCACAGGGACTTTTCTGTAAGAAAACTAGGCTCACAGGGCTTATTTGAAAGAAACCAGGGACTTGAAATATAATTACATATATAAACAGAGGGGCTCATATGTGAAAAAGGGTGAAAAGGACTTCGGGTGCTATATTTAAGAGAAGACAGGGGCTAAAACATAAAAGGAAGGACCTATTTGTAAGGATTTTTGATGGTGGAAGGACCGGCTTGCGAAACAAAGGAAACTCAGGGGCTCTTAAACAAAAAGACCAGGTGCTGACCGGTACGGTGAAGATTGACCTGGGGTCTGTCTAGATCTGAGCCGTCGATCTGAGATCCAATGACTGTGGTGGCGTATAAGCGGGAGCGGCGGCGGGTTTTCGTCGTGGAGCAGGGATGCGCGGCGGCGCCTCGCCGGCGTAGGCTCAAGAGGCGGTTCCCGGGTACCATTTTGAACACGAGTAGTTGCTATGCGAAGCTGGGGAGCTCGCGCACCCAGTCAGAGCAACAGGAGGGGGGCTCGGGCGTCCACGGCGGCCGCCGCCGGAAGGGGGCGGAACTGCAACTCCGGCTAGCAGGCGCCGGTGCCACGACACACGCGTAGGAGAGAAAGCAGTGGAGTGTTGTTGCTCACTACGTAGAGATTAGTCGTGCGAAGCAACAAGTGGAGGAGGGGCGACGGTGACGAAGTTGGTTGACGGCGGCGAGGTCCCGAGCTTCAGGCGGCGCTCCGGCGGACGAGGACAGGGGCTCCGGGGCGCTGCTCGGTACGGCGATGGCCTTCCTGGACAACAAGAAGGCTCGATGAGCAACAGGTGCGTCACAGGAGAGGGAGAAGAGGGAGAGAGAACCTTCACCGGCGACGGAAAGCTCCGGCGGCGGAGAGAAACAGAGGCGGCGGCGCTGAGTGGAAGTTGAGGTGTGTGTGTGTGTGAGAGCGGCGTCCGAGAGCTCGAGCACGGCCTTATATATGGACAGAGAGGGGGAAGGGGAAGCGAGAGGGGCTCCAGCGGCGGCGGAAAATGCCATTGATGGCCGGCGCTCAACCGGGGCATAAAGAAGGCAAGAAAGAGGGGGAAAGGAAAGGGATTGATGGCTCGTGGTCCGCGGGGTTTATTGCCCTTGATTGAGGCTTAAGGATGGAAGGGAGGAGGCGAGAGAGCGCGGGGCAGGGCGGCGGGATCCGCGGCGGTGATGCAGGGGAAGTGAGGCTGGAGGTTGAAGGAAGTGCCGACAGGCGGGCCCCACGCGTCAGTGAGCGAGAGAGAGAGAGAGAGGGAGGAGAAGGTGGGCCGCGGGGAGGAGATGGGCCGGGAAGGGAGAGAGGGCTGGCGGGTTGGGCCAAAAGGGAGGAAGGGAAAGTGAAAGCTGCGGTTTGTTTTTTTCTTTTCTTTTTCAAACCTTATATTCAAAACCCTTTTCAACTCAAATCCAATTCAAACTTTTCCAAACTTTCAAAATATTTTATAAACTTTTAAAACTTCACACTAGCACTCAAAACACCATGCAAAGCCAAATAATGATGCACAAACACTTGTTATCTCTAAATTGTTTAAATTAAATTTAATTACTTTAGAGCTCAAATTAATTAGCAAATTGATTCAGTCCTTAAGACTAACCCTAAAACACTATGTTGCTTAAGCAAATTTTAGTGATGGAATTTTAGGGTGTCACAAATCCTACCCCCTTAAAGAGAATCTCGTCCCGAGATTCAGAAGGATTAGAGAACAGCTGAGGAAAATCTTCCATGAGTTCATCCTCTCTTTCCCAAGTTGCCTCTTCCTCTGTATGGTGACTCCACTGTACTTTACACATTATGATGACTTTGCTCCGAGTAACCCTTTCTGAGGTGTCCAAGATTTTGACAGGATATTCTTTATAAGTCAAATCTTTCTCCATCTCAATGTCTTCTAGTTGTACTGGTTTTATTCTGACCTCACTTGTGCACTTCTTTAACTGTGATACTTGAAACACATCATGTACTCCTGACAACTGTGCTGACAGCTCCAACTGGTAAGCTACCTCTCCTCTCCTTTCCAAGATCTTAAAAGGTCCAATAAAACGAGGTGACAACTTCCCTCTGACATTAAACCTTCGCAAACCTCGGATAGGTGACACTCTAAGATATGCAGTCTCCCACTTCCAATACCACTTCTCTTCTACGAGGATCAGCATAACTCTTCTGTCGTGACTGTGCAGCTTTGAGATTTTCCCGAATTATCTCAACTTGTTTTTCTGCTTCTCTTATACTATCTGGTCCGAAGAGTTGACTCTCTCCAGTCTGATTCCAAAACAAAGGTGTTCTGCATTTTCTTCCATACAAAGCTTCAAAAGGAGCCATCTTAATGCTAGACTGATAGCTGTTGTTATAAGCAAACTCTGCATAAGGCAAACTCTTGTCCCAGCTACCTCCATGCTTCAAAGCACAAGCTCTTAACATATCCTCAAGGATCTGATTTGTTCTTTCTGTTTGTCCATCCGTTTGAGGGTGATATGCTGAACTGAAATTTAGCTTTGTATCCATTGATTCATGTAACTTCTGCCAAAACCGTGAAGTGAATTGGGTGCCTCGATCTGACACTATCTTCTTCGGAACTCCATGTAAACACACTATTCTTGAATTATATAGCTCTGCCAACTTGACTCCAGTATATGTCGTCTTCACTAGTATAAAGTGTGCTACCTTGGTTAACTGATCCACAACAACCCATATAGAGTCATACCCATCACGTGTATGAGGTAGACCCACAATGAAATCCATGCCAATCTCTTCCTATTTCCACTCAGGTATCTTCAAAGGTTGAAGCAACCCTGCTGGTCTTTGATACTCGGCTTTGACTCTTTGACATGTGTCACACAAAGCTACATGAGCTGCTACATCCTTTTTCATCCCATACCACCAATATCTTTGTTTTAGATCTTGATACATCTTAGTACTTCCAGGATGAATAGAATAAGCTGAATCGTGTGCTTCCTTCAATATGGTTTCTCTCAGCTCTTTAATCTCAGGTACACAGATTCTGTTCTTGAACCACACCGTTCCTTGTTCATCTTCCCTGAATTCTGGAACTTTACCCAACTTTATCAACTTCTTGTATTCCATAATCTTTGCATCTGTTAATTGCCCTTTTCTAATCTCCTGCTCAAGATAAAATTCAAACTTGACTGCTCAGTCAGAGAGCTGTGTGAACATTTTTTGTATCATCCAGACTCGATAAAGAAATATCACAGATAAAGATAACTCAAACCCATTATTACTAAATGATTTTGTTCTCATTGTTTTGTGGCCATCACTCCACAAAACAACACACTCAAACAAAGAAACGAAACATCCAAGTTTTCAAGTAACAAACATCATTACAAGAATCGCCCTCACAGGAGCGTTCTAACGATGACCAAAAGTAAAGGTGGGTCTTTCTAAACTCTACTCCTACCGCACATTGGTCGTAGCTTCATCGGTACCATATCGAGTCCTCTTGCGAGGCGGAGACTCCGGAGGACAGAAGGGTGCTTCTTCCTCAGGAGGACGTCGCCCGGCAACCTGTGCTTCCAGCTGTGCAATCCGCGCCTGTGCTCTCTGGAGCTGGTCATGGAGACGATCCACCTCATTGTAAGAACCTTCCAAGTCCGTGTTGAGTGCTGAAGCAACACGGGCCAGGATGTCCACACGACCATCTCGGTTATTCCCCATGTGAACAAAAGTGTTGGCGCTGGCTCGAGGATGGCTAAGGACGTGGCAGAAGTCAGACTCATGCAGCTGCTCACGGTATCTGTTACTGATGGACCACAGAGCTCTCCTCGCTGCATCATTCACTGAAGCAGCCTCCTCTGTCATAGGAGCTGAGCTGGAGTGAGAAGAGTGAACACGGTGCCCAACACCTCCACGAAGAGGCACACGAATGTGAACCTTCATGGTGTAGTAATCCTCCATCCCAGGCTCCGTGTAGTGCCTGGTGACGTAGAGAGGCCTCACGGTGAAGTCGAGATACTGCAGGGTCTCCTCCAGTAAGTCCACAAACTGTCCCTCTACATCCTCAGCAAGATGATAGTCATATGTCGCTCCATGGAAGCGAGGGTCTTCATCCATCTGATTAACATTCGCAGCACTGTTAGCATCTTCAGTCTCATCGTTGCCATTGCTGCCACCATCACCATCATCACTGCCATCTCCATTACTGCTGTCACCACTGTTGTTGTCACTGCTGTCATCCCCAGAATCATCTGGATCTCATCCAGCAGCATCCTGCGCAGGAGCATCAGGGGCAGGGGCAGCTGGAGGTATCACCACATCGCCATCGGCATCCACCTCCAAGTAGGTGTCATCGTACAACTGCGGTATCCAACTGTGATCTTCGGCGTCATCTTCGAGTAACCTCTCTTCAGGATCCTCCTCAACCTCATCCTCATCCTCCACCTGAACCTCCACCTGAACCTCAGGCTGCTGCTCTGGCTCAATCACTGGGTAGCGGGGTGCCAACCGACCAGTGGGGACACGGCCAACAGTGCTCTTGCGTGCAGTGTTCTTTGTTCTGGCCATCTGATAATCAAAAAGGAGACTCAGCATAGATAAAACAAAATGATAGCATTTAAATAAAAGAAAACTGAATAAATTAGTTTTTATACATAATTAAGTAAATTTTGAATGATGATATGGCTTCTAGATCATGAATCCTTAATTTCCGACCATTTCTAACTTAAGGCTGCGTCCTACAGTCATTACTGCTCTGGTACCACTTTGTCACATCCGATTTCCGAAATGGAACCAAATGCATCTCATATGTGCGTCAGGATCAAGTTACACACATACGATAGACAAAAGAGTGTAATACCATAACTGTAATCAAACGTACAAGAATTAACCATTACAATATCCATTATTACACTCAGGCAGTGGACACGAAGGTCCAATAAAACAAATGATAACTAAACGGATGACTTCATCTTCAACTTCCACAGGCACATGACTGGGGGATCGCATGCCTCAGAACTCCTCAAAGTCGCTCCAGTACTCCTCACCGTTGTTCTCATCTAAATAGCGGTAAGCAAGGGTGAGCACTCTTATGGTTGGAGCTCAGCAAGTGGGGGGGGAAACATGCAAGGCTATCAAGGATAGGTTAAGGTTTTGCAGCGGTTAGCATTTTAATGTTGGTCAAATTTTATTAGCAAGCCTATTACTACATGTAAGTTTATTTGTGACACCCTAAAATTCCATCACTAAAATTTGCTTAAGCAACATAGTGTTTTAGGGTTAGTCTTAAGGACTTAATTTGCTAATTAATTTGAGCTCTAAAGTAATTAAATTTAATTTAAACAATTTAGAGATAACAAGTGTTTGTGCATCATTATTTGGCTTTGCATGGTGTTTTGAGTGCTAGTGTGAAGTTTTAAAAGTTTATAAAATATTTTGAAAGTTTGGAAAAGTTTGAATTGTATTTGAGTTGAAAAGGGTTTTGAATATAAGGTTTGAAAAAGAAAAGAAAAAAAAACAAACCGCAGCTTTCACTTTTCCTTCCTCCCTTTTGGCCCAACCCGCCAGCCCTCTCTCCCTTCCCGGCCCATCTCCTCCCCGCGGCCCACCTTCTCCTCCCTCTCTCTCTCGCGCTCACTGACGCGCGGGGCCTGCCTGTCGGCACCTCCATCAACCTCCAGCCTCACTTCCCCTGCATCGCCGCCGCGGATCCCGCCGCCCTGCCCCGCGCTCTCTCTCGCCTCCTCCCTTCCATCCTTAAGCCTCAATCAAGGGCAATAAACCCCGCGGACCATGAGCCATCAATCCCTTTCCGTTTCCCCCTCTTTCTTGCCTTCTTTATGCCCCGGTTGAGCGCCGGCCATCAATGGCATTTTCCACCGCTGCTGGAGCCCCTCTCGCTTCCCCTTCCCCCTCTCTGTCCATATATAAGGCCGTGCTCGAGCTCTCGCACGCCGCTCTCACGCACACACACCTCAACTTCCACTCAGCGCCGCCGCCTCTGTTTCTCTCTGCCGCCGGAGCTTTCTGTCACCGGTGAAGGTTCTCTCTCCCTCTTCTCCCTCTCCTGTGATGCACCCGTTGCTCCTCGAGCCTTCTTGTTGTCCAGGAAGGCCATCGCCATACCGAGCAGCGCCCCGGAGCCCCTGTCCTCGTCCGCCGGAGCGCCGCCCGAAGCTCGGGACCTCGCCGTCGTCAACCAACTTTGTCGCCGTCACCCCTCCACTTGTTGCTTCGCCCGACTCATCTCTGCGTGGTGAGCAACAACACCTTGCTGCTTTCTCTCCTACGCGTGTGCCGTGGCACCGGCGCCTGCTCGCCGGAGTAGCAGTTCCGCCCCCTTCCGGCGCCGGCCGCCGTGGACGCCCGAGCCCCCCTCCTGTTGCTTTGACTGGGTGCGCGAGCTCCCCAGCTTCGCATAGCACCTACTCGTGTTCAAAATGGTGCCCGGGAACCACCTCTTGAGCCTACGCCGGCGAGGCGCCGCCGCGCGCCGCTGCGCATCCTTGCTTTACGGCGAAAACCTGCCGCCGCTCCCGCTTATACGCCACCACAGTCGTTGGATCTCAGATCGACGACTCAGATCTAGCCAGACCCCGGGTCAATCTTCAGCGTACCGGTCAGCACCTGGTCTTTTTGTTTAAGAGCCCCTGAGTTTCCTTTGTTTCGCAAGCCGGTCCTTCCACCATCAAAAATCCTTACAAACAGGTCCTTCCTTTTATGTTTTAGCCCCTGTCTTCTCTTAAAAATAGCACCCGAAGTCCTTTTCACCCTTTTTCACATATGAGCCCCTCTGTTTATATATGTAATTATGTTTCAAGTCCCTGGTTTCTTTCAAATAAGCCCTGTGAGCCTAGTTTTCTTACAGAAAAGTTTATGTGCTTTGTTTTAATCATATCTTTCATCTTTTAGCTCCGTTTTTCGCGTATAATATATCGAAATGATCGTATCAGTGAGTAGAACCTTTTTATCAGCGTGTTCTTAGCATATAGAACTGTTTGGTGTATTGTTTTATTTATTTATTGTTTGTTCATACTTGTGCGTAGATATCGTGCCTGTTTCGACTGAGCACCCCGTTGGAGAGGATCAAGAAGAGCCTTTCTTCGAAGAGGAGGATCCTCAGTTTGTAGAGGAAGGCAAGTGGACTTCTCCCTCTGCATATTCTTCTTTGACCTATATAACTGCATATCTAAACAATATTTATTTTTGTATGTTGTTATGCATAAACTTGATGGGAAATCACCTTTTAAGGACATGACTAGAACTTTACCCCTATCACCTTGATCAACCCTTTTTAATAAATGTTTTGAGTAGATGAATGCTTAGTTGCTATACATGGGCTGGTTACAAGTGGTTTTATGATAAAGACTTTCATGCTTATGAAATGTTGGTTATGTTTAAAGACAAGATCATATGTTTTAATTGGAACATGGAGAACCACCCAAGAAAATAGTACAACCACAGTCCATATGGCTCTAGCTTAGCCAATTAATTAGGTGTGTGAATGTTCTGACAGCCTTTCCCGAAAGGGGCACAGGGGGCCGGAGTTGTAGGGGTATAGCCCGGTTCTTTTGGAATAGCAGCCTTTGCTAAGGTGCTGACCACTAGGGAGGGTTATGGTCCGCTCCGCTGCTATAACTGTCGTAGGTTGTTGGTCTTTTGCATTACCTTTGTAAAGGCTTCGTAGTGAACCCCTAGCCACTCACCTCAGAAGTGTTTAAGGGTCTAGCTAACCCGAGCAACATGGGGAACACGAGCTGTGGTGAAAGTGTACAACCTCTGCAGAGTTAAAACTGATCGATCAGCCGTGCTCACGGTCAAGAGTGGCTTGGACCCTCACATGATAATTGAACTTAAAGATGAATTTAAATTGTGGTTCCTTATGGTTTTGAGATATGGTTACAAATGTTTAATCTTTTGGGATTGGTATAAACTTACATCTAGTAGTAGGCTTGCTAATAAAATTTGACCAACATTAAAATGCTAACCGCTGCAAAACCTTAGCCTATCCTTGATAGCCTTGCATGTTTTCCCCCCACTTGCTGAGCTTCAACCATAAGAGTGCTCACCCTTGCTTACCGCTGTTCAGATGAGAACAACGGTGAGGAGTACTGGAGCGACTTTGAGGAGTTCTGAGGCATGCGATCCCCCAGTCATGTGCCTGTGGAAGTTGAAGATGAAGTCATCCGTTTAGTTATTGTTTGTTTTATTGGACCTTCGTGTCCACTGCCTGAGTGTAATAATGGATATTGTAATGGTTAACTCTTGTACGTTTGATTACAGTTATGGTATTACACTCTTTTGTCTATCGTATGTGTGTAACTTGATCCTGGCGCACATATGAGATGCATTTGGTTCCATTTCGGAAATCGGATGTGACACAGAGTAGCAATCCAGGAAACAGAGTAGAGCACAGCCCGCCGTAGAGTCAATGACTTGATCAATCCGCGGCAACCCAAAAGGTTCCTTGGGGCAATGCTTGTTGAGATCAGTGTAGTCGACACACATCCTCCAGTCATTAGAATTCTTTTTTCTGACGAGCACAGGGTTAGCGAGCCACTGCGGGTGAAAAACTTCCTTGATGAAGCCAGCCGCGAGTAGTTTAGCGAGCTCTTTCTTGATAGCAGCCCTGCGGTCGTCAGCAAAACGCCGAAGGTGTTGTCTCTTGGGGATAGCATTAGGATCGACTTTGAGTGAGTGCTCAATCAACCTCCTGGGCACACCTGGCATGTCAGATGGCTTCCATGCAAAGATATCACGGTTAACCTGAAGGAAGTTGACGAGCGCGTCTTCCTATTTAGGGTCAAGCTGTGCACTGATCATGGTCGTCTTGCTGCTGTCACCAGTACCGAGGTCAATGGCTTTGAGCAGGACGTCACCAGATGGTGCAGGCTTGTTGTTGTTGTCAGTCTTCTCAGGAACCTCCAGCTCACTGGGAGCAAGCTTTTTAGCGGTAGTGAAGACTTCCATCATTGCATTGGGTTCTTGAGTAGTCGAGGCAAGTTCTACGGCTTCTGTATCGCAGTTGTAGGAACGCTTCAGATCCCCTTGCAATGAGAGAACTCCGTTGGGGCTCGGCATCTTGAGGACCAAGTACACATAGTGCGGGATAGCCATGAACTTAGCGAGACCGGGCCTGCCGATGATTGCATGGTAAGAAGTCTCGAAGTCAGCGACCTCAAACTTGATGTACTCGGTGCGATAGTGATCCTTGGTCCCAAAGGTAATGGGTAGTACAACTGAACCCAAAGGAACAGCTGCATTGCCTGGGATGATACCATAGAACGGTGAGTTGGTCTTGGTAAGCATATTGGTGATATCCAGGCCCATTTCTTCAAAGTTTTGGCAAACAGGACGTTGAGACCGCTGTCACCATCAATGAAAACCTTGGTAATCCTGTAGCCTGCCACCACTGGATCCAGAACAAGAGGATATCGTCCTGACTCAGAGAAACTAGTCCATTGATCCGCCCTTGAAAAGATAATGGGGGTTTCAGACCATTTGAGATAAGTGGGAGCTGCTGGTTGAATGGACATAATCTCCCTAAGAGCTAGTTTTTGCATGCACTTGGTTGGAATACCACCAAATATGACATTGACAGTATTGGAGGGGTTCTGAAACCCCGTGTCTTTGTCTGTGTTAGCCTTCTTCCCCTTGTGTTTGTGATATCGCGGGTTTGGGTGCGTTGGTTCGGGTGTGTTCTTCAATGCACGTCGAAGTTGGTAACACTGCTCTGTAGTATGATCACCCTCCGGGTGCCATGAGCATTTCTGCTTGGTCAAAGTTGCCTAGTGAGGATCATCTTCAGGCTTGGCGGTGGTTTCCATGGCAGCAACAGTGTTGTCGGGCTTGCGCTTGCGATTGGGATTACTCGAGTAGTTATTCCCTTGGCGGTTGCCCTACTGTTGCTTGCCACTATTGCTTCCTCCAGTATTGTTGTTGTTGTTGTTGTTGTTGTTGTTGTTCTGATTGTTGCGAAGATGCTTGAACCGATTCCGAGCTTTGTCTTCCTCGTCCGCCCAGTGAGTGATCATCTCCTTGAGTTTGGTGATGTTGACTGGGCGAGCACGACCAAAGTCTTGGAAAAACCTATCATCATAGAAACCATCTTGAAAGGTGTCTATGACTTCTTTTTCAGTGACATCAACAACAGTAGACCTTTTCTCAAAAAAGCGACGCATGTACTCGCGAAGAGTCCCGTCTTGTTTCTGCTTGATCAGGGCAAGGTCCATCCTGGTGCCATGACGGCCCAGAGAACCAGCGAAGTTGCTGGTGAAGCGGTGTTTGAGTTGTTCCCAGTTGTCGATGGAACCATGTGAGGGTAATCTGCTGATGAGAAGCGCTGTAGTTTTCTCTATCTTCTTCTTCTCTACGTGCGGGTCTCCGCTCCGCGCCTCCGCACGCCTCCCTCCCGCTCGCGCGTCCACCCCGCGGTGTGGGCCTTCCGCTCTGCCCTCCCCACCTCGCACACGTTGTCTCGCACCCTTTTCTTTCTTTTTTCCGCCAAACCCTGCGTGTCCGCCGCCGCCACCGCCCCCCGTCATCCATGTCACCGCCCCCACATTCATGGCCGGTGGCTGCCCCCTGTGCCGCCCCTGTGGAGGTCGGGCCGCACGCTCCCCAGCTGGACCTCCACAGCAGCCGCAACGACCGCCCACCGTAGGGCGACGTCTCCACCGGTTGCGCCTCCTGGCCCCCGCTCGCCGTCGACCGCATCGTTATCATCGTCCTCGACGCGCTCAGGTGGCCCGTCTTGGATCTCTCATCATCCACGTCCCTGGTCGTGTGTTTCTAGCTTATGCAGTTGTGCGGTTTGTTGTCTTGCAGGTTCGATTTCGTGGCGACGAGTACCTTCTTTCCAGGTGCGTAACTCTTAGCACCAAAATTGTGATGATGTGCTTCTCGTCTCATTGTTAGCTAACCGCGAGATTTTCTGTAGAAAAGCACCCGTGGATGGACAAGTTGCAGGTCTTGCAGAAGCTTGCTGCCAATGAAAAGACCTCCGCAAGGATCTTCAAAGCACTTGCTGATCCACCAACCACTAGCCTCCAGCGCCTTAAGGTGACTTTCGTTTTCAAATAGTATCATGAGATAGGACTTCTCCTCAAAGTGATGCTATCTCATATGCAAAATAATTCAATGTCATGTGATCCAAAATGGTACCTCATGGGCTTAACAGAATTGTTGCAAACCTCAATACTCAGGCTCTCACCACGGGTGGTCTCCCTACCTTTATTGATGTTGGAAATAGCCTTGGTGCTCCCGCAATAGTAGAAGATAATATAATGCATCAGGTTCATCTCACCCCCACATTCAATTTAGTACAGACTCGGTTGTATCTGCCTATAGCTCATGCTGAATTGGTACCCATGATGGTGTTGTGCTGTCTGTTTCTTTGTGACCAATCAGTTGGTTAAAAATGGAAAGAGAGTAGTCATGATGGGAGATGATACATGGATACAGCTGTACCCTGAACACTTCAACAAGTCATTCCCATACCCTTCCTTTAATGTTAAAGACCTTGACACGGTATGAAATCTTGTCAAATCAAATTCTTGTTCTTCCCTTTTGATGAACTTGTCAGTTCTTTCCCCTGGCTTCCTGAAAGTCTAATCAAGTTGTCAGTCATGATTTTATCAGGTAGATAATGGTGTAATTGAGCACTTGCTTCATCTCTTCAAAAAAATGATTGGGATGTTCTTATTGCACATTTTCTTGGTGTGGTAAGTTATTATGGATTCAATTCGGCCTTACCTACCATTTTTCATCCTTTTCTGTTTTGAGCTGGAAACTTGTGACATCAACTTTGTTTAGGACCATGCAGGGCATATATTTGGTGTTAACTCAACCCCGATGATCCAGAAGTTAGAGCAATATAATCAGATCCTGGAGGTCAGTTGTCTCGTGCATATAATATTCTTTTCTTCTGTATTTTTTACGAGGCATTTAGCTTTACCTAATACAGGGTATATACCCTTCATATTCATATTCCAAGCTTCTGAGTGTTGTACAATCCATTCTTATTTTCTTCTATAGGGTGTTATTGAGACATTGAGAAGTCTGTCCAAACCTGGTGGCATCCATGAGAACACTTTGCTTTTGGTAATGGGCGATCATGGTCAAACCCTGAATGGTGACCACGGAGGGGGAACCGCTGAAGAGGTGATCTGTCTTGTGTTTTGCTGCATGTACATGAGAATTATAACTAATCCTATGTCAAATATAGGTTGAAACATCTCTATTTGCATGGAGTCCTAAGACCCCACCGATGCAGTCTGTCTGTTCTTGATGATAGTTCATGCAATGTTGATCTGGTATCTCTATCAATCTCATTTTGCACCTTGATAGTAAATTCTTTGTTCTTCTGATTTGTGCCAATAGAGGGGTTCTTAGACAGGTTAAAATTATTAGATAAAATTACGAGCAACAAATAGTGAACCCAAAGTATTTTTTTCGACAAGATTTGGGGAAAATAGCATTCAGTATAGGTTATTCTGTTTTTTTGTGTAATTCTTTAGTATTCCATTTGGGTGGCATGTAAAGTCCTGGAGAAACATGTTGTAAAGGAAAAGGAGGGAGTTGATCTTTAAAACTTTATCTCCTTGAGCTATATATCTTTTGGAATGGAAACTAAGTGCAACAGCTTCATATGTTCTAAGAAGGTGCCATGCTAGATCTGTTAACTTTAAGATATCTATAAAAAACTGTCATAGGGGGAGCCTCCCCTGGGCTATTGTTCTAAGAATGTTCCATGCTTCCAACCCGGGTAGGGACAGGAGTTTCAGTGACCCCTGGATTTTAACACTCTAACTGGTCCGCCATGAGAAGCTTCACAATTTTAAATTATTTAACAAATTAATATCAGTAAGATTCCTTGCTTCTATTTGTATTTGCAACGACATAAATACTAATGGCAGAAATTCATTTCCTTATTTTATGAATTAACATCCAGCGCGGGGAAGAGGTGTGTATTAGCACTATGCAGCAGGTCAGGGTTTGTTTGCACTCTCCCGTGTGAATGTTTAGTTTTATTTGGTGTTGCTTATTCTCTTCTTGGTTTCAGCTTGATTTTGCAGCAACTATATCAGCACTTCTTGGCATACCCTTTCTCTTTGGAAGGTGCGTTGGATTAACTTGGTGCTTTTTCCACGACTTTGTTGTCAGTCAATGTTCTTGCTTGATTGTAAATTGTTATTATGTATTCTTGTTTGTCTACCTTTTCTTCTTTACATGCTGTTGTTACTGTTTCTTCATACTTTGATGATTGTTTATAGCAATCCATTAGCTGCTAAATGGCTCTCCTATTTCTTAAATAGCATTAGGCGTGTAAACCCAGAATTTAGTGCTTGGTGATTGGTACAATCTGTATTGCTTGCTTATTGTGATAGAATTGGTACGGTGGTAGTGTTATCATTCTGATTGGACCTGTCTGAATGGAGCCATGTCTGGATGGTGCTCTTTACAATTATAATGAGCTTTGGCACTCATCACTGGTCAAGTCAGAGTTTTCAGGCTCCGTCCATCGGCCATCACATCCTCATCTTGAATTGGATTCCCTCTTCTCAGACGTAGGTCTACCAAAAGCACAGGTGATTTCAATCCATTACAAGCACATGTGATTTCAAGTGAGTGGCAATAGTTGTGGGCATTGATGTAGCGTTCTAACTTCAGTTGGAGGTATGTATCAGAACTTCTCTTATTTTTGGATATCGATCTTAATGTGCAGATTTGATTTGTCTATTTGATCTGCATTATAATTATTATGGAAAGGAAGTGTGTGTGTTTTAAGTTGAAAGTGAAAATGGTCAGAATGCATTATCTGGTCAGCTTGTAGCCTTGCAAAACTTAATTTTATTTTGGGTACAGATAAGTGAGATCCATCATATGTGTAGGTGGAATCCTTATACTAGCACATGTTATGCCTGAAACATATTATGCTGAATTTTATTAACCTTTTCGAGCGACACAAAATATGTCAGCCTTTTCTTGCAAGGACATTATTTTCTTGGTTGATAGAACATCATTCACTATTTTTGGAACCCCATTGTTTATCTTTTTAAAAACCTCTTCACCATCTATGATATATCTTCTTCATCCAAGAAGTCAGAAGTAAGCTGGCTGCATTGGAGGTAGGCCATCAAAATAAAATTTAGACAACAGTGCATTCGCTTGGATTCAGAAATATGTAGAATAAAGAAAAGAGATAGGCAGAAGACTAGATGTGCACTTCCAGAGAAGAATACGTACCTTTGTAAATGTCTCTTGCATTTCTTGAATTATGCAATTTCCAAGTTTTTGCAAATACTAGAGAAAAATTATATTTCTTTTTAATGAGATGTATCGCTGCGACAAGATTCTTGGAGTTTGATTTTCTCTTGAATTATGCAATTTCCAAGTTTCTGCAATGGCCACTGGGTCTGGCGGGTCACGAGATTCATCGCTGCGACAAGATTCTTGGAGTTTGATTTTCTCTGATTGCATCTAAATTAACTTTACGTGGCTATTTTCAATCGCAGGATCTCATGTAGCAGAGACTACTACCGACAATTTAGTCATTGTCATGGTAAATGCTAGCATGATTATTGTATTTTCTTTCAAGATGGATGTGGACATAAGGTTGATACTGTAGCTTACATTACCAGAGTTTTCTTATGTTTGCTAAACCAATGTTGTTGACCTTTATTATTTATTAGATTTTAAGAACCGCTAATGTCCGTAGCCATTATCAGCTTGCATTACCAGAGTTTTTCTTATGTTTGCTAAACCAATGTTGTTGACCTTTATTATTTATTAGATTTTAAGAACCGCTAATGTCCGTAGCCAACCATGAACCTGTGATTGCTGAAATAAACTTTTAATATTGAAAAAGGTAGGATTCTGAAATATTTTCCTTTCATTTACAAACTATACTACTTTTCTACCTTGCTGATTGAAATAACATGACTCAATTTACTGCAGAACTTTTGATGGCTATTTGGAGATGTCTCACAGAAAAGGAGCAAATAAATGAGAAGTTGCTTGGACAAATGGTGTCTATGTTTTGTTTGCTTTCAGGTTCAAATTTCTGATTCCTTGTACCCCTCTGGTAAATATACTCTTTTTATAATTTGTAATATGTACGTAGCATTGCTCTCAAAATCATTGTTGTGGTACATGACATTTCTGTCGGAGGTACTATCCTTTTTCTTAAAGTTAAAAAATCAGACTATAATATCCTCCTGAAAACGTGTAGGTTGCTGGAATGAGATATACTTCCCGAATCTTGATCAATGCTCTTTCTTTCTTTTCCTTCACAGCCATATCCAGGTTAACACAGACTTTTCCTACCACGGGAGAAGTATATACCACTACTATAAACAAAAGAAGTATATGCTGCTTTTGTGGAAAGTAGGTACTATTTTGATGACAACCACATTGTGATACCTACTTTTGTCTAATGATCTTGGTTCAGTTTTGAGGGAACTTAGTTACAATGTATAAGTAGTTAAGTCAGCATCGGGAGCCCACGCGGTTTCCTAGATGTAGTTAACTCTGCATCTCCATGCTTTGACATCCCGTACCATTTTGATTGCACCAACAACTCTGCTTTTTCTCTGAATTTCAGCCATGGCAACAGGTCGACCACGGTAGGCATATTCAGCTTCAGCTTGTACAGGCAAGTACCACAAAATGAGGGAGCAGCAAGGTAGCAAGGTTTCAAGTCTTCAGGTATGTCATTTGTGAAGTGTGATTTTCCTGCAGCAGTGTACATGGTAGCCTTTGTTTGCTTGTTATTTTCTCTAAGTGATGCATTGGTTGATCTTTTGATGGATCGGTTTAATCAATTTTCGCAAATGTTCCTTTTAATCACACTACTATGTCGGAGAGATCCCAACAGGTCAGTTCTCCACATTTTGGAATGATGATTTGGTGGGCAATTCTGCACTCTGCCCTTTATGGAATTCTTCCTGTTTTCAGTCGTTGCAGTCGGAAGATGAACATCATGGCATGGATACTGCAAAGCATCGTAGTGCAGGTAGGATTTTCCTCTGGGCTTCTAATGGTTTGGAGTGCACTGTATTTTGTAAAGTCTTGGAGGGCTGCTGCATATTTTAGGCTGGTTGATACATTTTTTTCATACACACTGCCTGTATGGTGGTGAAAGTGATCGATCACAGAATTTAAAGGAATGAAGTTTTAGCTTGGCACTTATGTACACATGATTTTTTTACTGTGCTATGTAGAATTACTTGATATATACACTTGTAAGCTTGAAAAGTTGCCAGCATGTGTGCTTAAAAAAAGTAAGTTTGAGTCTATGTTCTATGTATATCCTGTAGCGATGTGCGGATGTGCATGTTTGCTTCTCTTTCGACCTCTCTCTGGTCATAGATAAATGCTCTGATGCTTGTCGAGTTTACTCCTATGTTTAAACTACAGCTTCTTGAAATCACAAGTTAATAGAAAAATTTACCTTTCGATTAGGAAGTATCCAAGTTTGTATTTATTTCTTGATCTTCAACAATATTTAACCCTAATCTTCTTGTCATTAATAATACTTGAACGTGAAAAAAACTTTGACCTATATTATTAGCTCAAGATGAATTGTACATCTCAGATCTTTGTATTTGACATTTCTTTTTATTTTATTTTATTTCAAAATGTATAATGATTTTTATAGCCCGTAGCAACGCACGGGCACGATCCTAGTTTTTCCTTAAAAATAAAAGCGACATCTATGTTGGAAGAATAGGCAAAAAAAAAGGTTTGAAGGAAACTTGCTCTCAAATATAGTTTATACGAAATTCCCAGTTGATTTCACGAGATTTTTTTGCCCCCATCATACCATACATTACCATCTAGTCGCGTCACGGCATGTTTGAGCATATTGCTTACTGGCACAATTTTTTGTTTCTGATAATCGACGTTTGCCTACCTTTTTAGTTCTTTCGGCCTAGATTGTGAGACTAAAATTATACTACATATATATGAGCTGTCCGCTTACCTTCTTCAAGGGATGCGCAACTTCCACCATTTTTTTTCCGCCGAGAGATCGGGTCGACTCAATAACTGAAGTCTAGCAAAGTTTCAGGACGTGTCGTCATGCTTGGTGGCCAATTCATTAATTGACCTGGCTAGCTAGTTAGCACTTCCTATGACGTTGAGGGCATATTTCAGTCATTCACACTGTGACCCTGCCATGTTCACATCATATGACATTTCATCTGAATCGGTCCTGTTTATTTTCCAATTTTTTCGCTAACTACCTGGCACATCAATCTTCGAACACTTATCTTTCCAATGCATTTTGCAAAATAAATTTTGGGGGCATTGTCTATTGTCTTAACTTATGCACGCCCGCTTTTTTGTTGCTATCTCTTTCACCAAAGTTAATCATGGGTCACCAGTACAATTCACTAGTAGATTAGCATTGCCAATACATGAATATAGTACCGTTACATTGTCAGTTGAGAACATGGATAAGATTAGCCGTCGGAGATGGTGTCGTTCACCGTACAGTCCAGCGTAAAGGTGAGGGGGCTTCCGTTATATTTTGTCGTACCCATATTCCATAAGAAGGTGACTAAACGGAGAGGGCTCTCCATTTAGTCTTACATGGAGAGCCTTCCGAAGTTACTTCTTGAGACACAAAATTACTTCCTTCAACAGAAAAAGCACACACAAGGAAGTAACTTTTAGTCATACATTAAGAGCCCTCCGAGATTACTTCCTGCGACACAAAATTACTTCCCTCAACATAAAGAAGCGCACAGGAGGAAGTAACTTTTTGTCACGGGAAGTAACTTATGTGTCGCGGGAAGTAACTTTTCGTCACGGGAAGTAACTTTTTGTCACGGGAAGTAACTTATGTGTCGCAGGAAGTAACCTCGAAGGGTTCTCCATTTAACACTAAATGGAGAGTCCTCTCCGTTTAGTATTTGGGATTCCATAAACACATCCAATCCAATTCAATGTAGCATTAGCTTTGGCTGATGGTACGATTAGTGGATAAGGATCAAGGAGGTAGGAGGGCACTCAAGTTTGCAATTATATATATCTATCATCCCTTCTAGAATCTTCCAACTGGCCGAGCATTAGGGTCGTTTGAAAGTTCAAAGCCCGTTGCTTTTTGTGTAGCTAGTGCCGTGGCATCACGTGTGCGATGGTTTCCACAGCCGCGTGGTTAACCTTGTAATGCGTGATTACGACTTAATCCTATATGAAGGATGTGCTTATCCGAACTGCATGGGAACTTAGTTGACTTCGTGCATTGGTCTATTTTTTCTCAGTCTGATATTATAGCAATGCATTCTTTCCGAAACATCTTTTCATGATGTGGCATCTTGTACTCTTGTAAGCAAATTGGAAAAAGAAGCCCCTTGCTATTTTTCTATCTAGTTTAATTTTTGCTACTTATCTGAACAATAAGAATTTGTGGCCTTTTCATTTTGAACAAATTTCTTGAAGTTAACTAGATCACGAAATTAAAATACCCATTCTTTTTGGGAGGATAACATATAATTTCGTCACACTTTTGAGTTTATCACAAAGCCATTATTCCTGAAGAATCTTGTTTATATTTGTTATTATCGCTAGCAAAAGTAGCCCGGATATTTTCGGTGTAAAGTTGACATACTATATGGTACATGTCATGGGTCATGATCCCCACTACGCTTACAACTGAAAAAACAATTCCAAAATATCTTATCAGCGATAATGTGAAAATATTCACGAATCTTAACTGCATTAGAAAATGGTACTAGATGGGAAAGAATGGACATGCCAAAACCTAGCTAGCTTGGAATCTTGTTTCGCTGATTCCGACTGAACCACCATCTAATAGTACTAGGTTTTAGGAGCTTCTAGACCTATTACAGAAATAGATCAATTTGCAATTTCTTGTGCAAAATTGCATGCCACTGATGGGGGGGAAAATTGGACTGGAAAGGCATTTAGAGATGGGCCCATCAATCAGTCTATGCAAGCAAGTAGACAAAGGGAGAAGGAAGAAAAGAAAGAAAAAAGCAGCATGGCATCGGGATGAGTCACCAGTTGTTGCCACAAGTGGCGCCTCCGAGACATGCCGCGATGGCGTCCCCCGGCTACTGATCTGAAAGCTAGGCATAGTATGTTTTGACCGTGTTTGGTTGCCCTCGAAAAAAAATTTCGTGCAAAAGGAATTTTACACGCATGGAGCACCAAATGAAGATTATTTGCAAAACTTTTTCACAGATGAGTGTAACTTTACGCGGCAAATCTAATGAACATAATTAATTAGAGATTTGCTACAGTAATGCTACAGTAACTATGCTCCGTCTCATGATTTTGCTCATAATTGTGAAGGTAGTTTTGAAACTGACTTTATTTAATAATCTTAATAAGTGGTCAAAGTAGCATTTAATAGGGGTGAAAATTTTTTCACACCCTACCAAACACTGCCTTTTTAAAGGGAGGATGGCGACAAGGACGACTACTTCTTCAGTGCAGGTCTACTACGTGATGGGAATTCGACGGCAAGCAAGAAAAATCTCTGCTAGCTGGACCAAAATATTGTGCTGAGAAAATTCAAAGCAGTGCAAGTTGGTTTAATTTACTGGTGCTCATTGAATTACTGTATAGCCCTGCCAATGCAAGTCTTTCAATCTACATCAACTCTGTGTCTTTTCACTTAAAAAAAGGGTTGTGTCAGTTTACTTGATCTTTCATTGGCAATTGAGTAGAAAATCAATTTGGAATATCTAGTCTGGTTCCTAAACTCACACGGTAAGTTAATGTTCAAGTGAAGCACGCTAACCATCTCAGTGGCTTTGCCGCACCGGGCGTGATGGCAGCTCCTGACGTGAATAGGTGATTCATCAAGATTTGCCAGTGTGACCAACTCAAAGCCGTGTGATGTCTCAACAATTTACATATGTTTATATATATAATAACGAGGTGCTAACTGCTGCTCAGAAACTGAAATGTGTAACTGCAAGTTGTTGTTACTCGTTTTGCTAAAGATATGAATTTGCACCCGATTTGTTAAAATGTAGGAGCTTTTGTGTTTTCCTTGTCACATATGCAGCCCTCTGACCTCTTTTAACAAGTACTAACCCCCATCTGCTTTATTCAGTGTCATTAGACTTAAGCAGTTGGTGAGCAGACAGAGGAGGAGAGATAAGGGCCAACAGCTCAACAGAAAAACCAAGCAAGGCTGCAGACTGGAAGACCCCCTCTCAGAGAGAGAGAGAGAGGAGACCTTGCAGGGAGGCGAAGCAAGGTGGGAAAGAGGCAGCAAGGGCGGCGGGCTGCCGGAAGGGGAACATGCTCCCTCCTCATCTCACAGGTATTCCTCGCTGACTTGCCCTCTCCGGCGTCTCTGATCTGCGGTCTATTACTTCCCTGCGGTGTGAGCGGAGCTCTGCTTCTGCTCCCAGACGAGCTGGTTTTCGGACCGTTTCTTGGTGATTCTGCCTGATTTGGGGTGGATCTGACTGGTTTATTCGTTGCTGGGTTGTCTTTTGAGTTGATACGGCGCTGAGATTTGCGGGTGCATTTCTGGTCGGAGGTGAGGTGGTGGCTGCAGTGTGAGACCTACTGCCCTGTGCCAAAGCCTTTTTCAATTTGCTAGAGCACACCTTATGTCGGATACCTGTTGGTTAATTGATTGTTTTGTTGCCTCGTTACGTTCATGTCTGAACAATCCTTGTGAATTCACGAGTGTCAGCTGTGCCTTGGTTTATGGTTAGGGGAAAGGAGCTGATTTGGACAGTGAGCTTGCAACACTGCAGCTCTGTTGGATTTAAGTAAATTCATGTAGCAGAGATTTGCATGCAAGTTAGTTTGTTCATGATTTATTTCCAGAAAGCAATTCGTCTTACAATATAACTATAGTATAGAATTTTAAGAAAACTGGAGGTGGGAAGAACTATTGACCATAATATAGGCAAAACTAAATAGTTCAACATATAGCTTGACTGCTCAAAAAATTATTGCGGTTGTGAAGAGATGCGTATGTGTCTGCATGAAGGATCAAAATTTCGGAGGGAGCTACCGAGTTAATGCATGTCGCTGATGCAAAATATTACTAGCTATCTTAGATGTGCATGGCTAGGCTACACATCTTGGACGATCAGTTTGTGTAGATTTAAGGGGCTAATAGCTACACAATGGCTAACGTAGTTTCATTTTCCATGAATATGGTGGAAGGTTGATTACTCAATTCTATTATGTTTTCATGTAAGGTAGTGCCATATTAGGGAGACTGCATTGGTTCTGATTACTTTTTCTTGGGACTGACCTGTGTTTATATTTGGACAGTTTGAACTGAAAAACAAGAATTGAGAATTTCCATGAGATGAGACGTAAGGAGAATCTCCAAGATATCATTCAATTTGATTTTTTTTTTGCGAGCCCTTTGTCCTTTGTAATATCATCGCCAGTGTAGTTTCTTGCAGCTAGATATTAACGCCTATTGTGCCCCTCTGCAGAAAATGGCACGATAATGATTCAATTTGGTCATCAAATGCCTGATTACGACTCCCCAGCTACCCAATCAACCAGCGAGAGTCGTCAAGAAGTGTCTGGAATGAGCGAAGGAAGCCTTAACGAGCATAATGATCAATCAGGTATGGCCCATATACGTTCTGTTTTATTAGCACAGAATACTGTCATCGTATCTCTTGCAAATAGAAAATGTTTGAAAAGAAAAAAAAAGGAATATTCTTAGTTGCAAACCTTGTGCATATTTACAATCCAAGTTATCTGACACTCCTTTTTTTCCTTGTATTAACTCTAGGTAATCATGATGGTTACTCTAAGAGTGATGAAAACAAGATGATGTCAGCTTTATCTCTTGGCAATCCAGAAACAGCTTATGCACATCCGAAACCTGACCGTAGTCAGTCCTTTGTAAGTTCCAATTGCCGCAGTCCTTGAATAATTTTAAGTTCCAATTGTTTGCCAGTTCTCAGATAGGCAATCATTTGAGTTACACGGGATGCTTACATTTTCAGGCTATATCATACCCATATGCTGATCCATACTATGGTGGTGCAGTGGCAGCTTATGGGCCACATGCTATTGTAAGCGATCTTTATGCATCCAGCCTGTTCTTTCATTAACTTCTCCAACTTTCTGGTGCTAGATGTCCTTTATCCACTTTGGTAGCCAATGACTAGCCTTTTGGGTCCAACTAATAAGATCTTTTCTGTGCATGCATGTGTGCCTTGAGTATTCTGCACCGGTTAACAGGAATATCTATTGAGACAGCGCCCAGCATCATTGCGATTGATTTACCCTTGCATTCACCTTGCGAAAATTTACTACGTTATTGTAGAGCATCCTGCAACTGTTTTTACATTCTCAGTCTGCATGAATATGTCATTGCCATTCTCCTGGTCACAGTGTCTTGTTTTTGCTAGTTCCAGTACAAGTTGGCATTGATAATTACAACTATAGTCTCATATTTTGTCTCATTTTTCAATAACTAAGCAGATGCACCCTCAGCTTGTGGGCATGGTACCGTCCTCGCGAGTGCCATTACCAATCGAACCAGCTGCTGAAGAGCCCATTTACGTAAACGCAAAGCAATACCATGCGATTCTCCGAAGGAGACAGCTCCGTGCAAAACTGGAGGCTGAAAACAAGCTGGTGAAAAGCCGCAAGGTACCCTGTCGCTGCTAACGCCCTGTGTGATTTTATTGCTAGAATTCCTTTTTCGAAAATGGCATCGGGTCATCTCCGCACCACGAATCAGCATCAGATCCATCTAGTCCCTTCTTTCTCCATCCAACATAAACAGCAGTACTGTACTACCTCACACTTGCTATTACCAAAGAAACTGAACATTAACATCTGTGGACTGTGGTGCAGCCATACCTTCACGAGTCTCGGCACCAGCACGCCATGAAGAGGGCTCGTGGAACAGGCGGGCGGTTCCTCAACACGAAGCAGCAGGCGGAGGGCCCCGGCGGCGGCGGCGGCGGCGGCTCGGACGCGCAGCGCAACGGCGGCCTGTTCACGAAGCACGAGCACAGCCTCCCGCCCGGTGATCGCCACTATCACCCGAGAGGGGGCGGCGCTTGATGGAAACCCCCCACTGGCAACTCATCCTTGGCTTTGATCAGCGATTTCGACTCGGCTTCTGTGTCTTTCTCTCTCTCTCGACTGAAAACTTGGGGGGTTCCCGCAACTGTAACTAGGTGTGTCCGTCCGAATTTGGCATGCTTGCGTCTCTGTGGGGTCTGAGCGGAGATGGCGGCAGGCGCGGCCGGCGCGAATGCCAGCCAGCCAGTTGGATGGTGAAACTGAACCTGTGTGCATGACTTGTTCTAGCTTCTAGGATGATGATGATGACTGCTCTTCTAATAATTGATGACCATTGTGTAGTATGGTGCCTCGTGTTTCACGTTCGCTGATGATTGGTGAAACTCTCTCTCATCAGGAGTGTGGTGCCGAAGGCAGCGCCCGTCGTCAGGAATTTTAACTCCGGTCACGCTTTTTGCCCCCTAGGATCATCACTCCGTCGGTGATCGTGTGGTGGCTCATAGCAGCGAAAGGTGCGCGGCCCGGACGACTGACCGTCACGCAACACACACACATATGTCCAGCTCTGCAAGGCCCAGCAAAACGGTGCACACTGTCAGTCACCCGGCCGGCGGCGGCGCTGTGGTGAGGCCACGAACGATCCACGACCCACCCGGCCAGAATTGGGCCCGTGACGCCGCTGTCCTGCGCTCTCTCTCCCTCTCTCTCTCGGCGGCGTGGCGTGCGTCATGCCATTCCTTTGGGTTTGCGCGTGGCAGCCCGAAGCGACTACGACTAGCGAGGGGGTGGATCAGGATCGGCGCTGCTCTTCCCGTCCACGTCAAATTGGTGGTCTCCGTAGTCCGTACGAACAGAGAAACCCAAGCCTCCAAGCGGGCAGTGGAAGTCTCCTCTCTGCAGTTGGGTGGCTGACATGTGGGCTCCACATGTCGGTGACACAACTGCACAGGATCTCATCTTTCTTTCCCGGCAGCGCGCGAGGCGTCTAGAGCCAAGCAAACAGAACGTTCCACGCGGAGAAGGTAGTGGAGGAAAACCGGAGGCGTTCACGGCCCACGGCCAGGAGACGTGGAGCAACTCAACTGATGGTCAACTGAAATGACGAAACCTCTGGCAGAGGCAGCAGACCCACCATCCCCTCTCCTGTGCGTCGTCAACCAGGCTCCTGTGGAGTGGAGAACTCCGAATCCAGAAGCTCAGCAGCTGTTCCTTTCAGCCACATGTGCCCATGCATGCATGCCCTGGGTCGTTCAACCAGGACCTGCAGGATGTGCTTGGCGTGCACCGTGCAGTGGAGTTGCATCGCATCGCATCGCATCTCTGTCCAGATTACGATCGCGCGATGGGAGCTACTACGGAGTAGCTCGGTTATTAGTGCCTAATAATTTGTTAGCCGCACGTTGTCCCCCCCCCCCCCCCTCCCCAATTTAATAAACGTCCGTGTCGCGCCGGATCATCATGACGATGTACACTTGCACAAAATGAACGGAGCCAAAGCAACCACCCATCATTTCCTCCATATATATACCCCACAAAGAACACAGAAAAAAGAAACGCGCAACGTGTCGGTCGGTCGGTTCATCAGGTTCATACCTACTCTACAAAACCACATCCACATGCATGATTGATTGGGTGTGGCGCAGGCGGCACACGGTGCGATGGAGCCGGCGGCCGTTCCCTCTCGCTCTCACGAGGTCCTCATGCTCACACGAACCACAAACTCCCAAACCGGCGGCCACCATTAGCCAGCAAGTAGCCCATTATTCTCCTCTCCCCAACCCGTTCCCATCGCGCGAAACCGTCAGTCAGGCGACGCATGCATGTCACACGTCGCGCGAGGGGTGGCCAATAATCCCTCGCCGTCCCGGCCGGATCCCCCCGGTCGATCGACTAATCAACGTGGAATTCCGCCCTGCTTACGACGCTAAGCGATACAATACTATAACCGTGGCTTTCGCTTACCCGACCGATCGGCTACTATTCTCTCGGAGCGCACTAGAAAACGAGTTCCTCCGAGGAAAAATGGTGGACGCGCAGCCACGCTGGTCGCCCGCCCCCGCACCCGCACACTGAATCGAGAACGCTTCCAAGTCCCCGACGTGAAGCATAGCAAGTGAGCTCTCTCTTTCTCACGTCGCTCCACACCTCCAGAAAACGCTCGCGCTCCCCACTTTGGTCCGGCGCTGTCCGCACCTGCGGCACGCTATAAAAGGCCAAACGAACCCAACACGAGACCACCTCACTCACCTCTCCACAACCTGCCAGACCCGCCGAAAACGAAACGAAACCAAACCTACCTCCCTGCCTTTTCCTCCCCCCCAGTTGTTCCGCGTCTCCACCCGACCAGATCACCACCAGACGCCGCCGCGCGACGCGATAGGAGAAAAAAAAAACCCGCGCGCGTCCCCCTCGCCACCAGACGCTCGCCGTGCCGCCCCCACCACACCAGTAGCTAGCTACCTCACCGCCCGTGCCCCCCGTTCCGACGGGCCCGTCTCAGCAATAACACAGCGCCGCACGGTGCCGATCGATCAATCCACCGGCCAAGACAAGGATCTGGTCGTTGGCTCTTGGTTGGGGGTGTCGAGGAGGCGCGCGGCGCTCGCCCGCCCATCGTCGGAGCTCGGAGCCGGCGGAGATGCTGCAACTGCTGATGGCGCTGGCCTTCTCGGCGGCGCCGCTGACGCTCTACGTGCCGCCGGTGCGGAGCCTCAGCCTCTTCGTCGAGGCCATGGAGGCCGTCTGCCGCGACTGCGCACCCTACTCCCAGGGCGCCGTCATGCGGTTCCGCCTCGGACTCTCGCGCATCCTCGCCGGACTCGCGCGCGCCCTCCGCTGAAGCTGGCGCGCCCCGGTCGGCTCCGATCGGATCGGGTCGGATTCCTCTCCTCCTCCTGCCTATGCGCCGCGTATGGTATGGTAATACTGCATACAACACCTTGTATGTGCTCCTCTGCTTCTGCTTCTGCTTCTGCTTCTGCTTCTGCTTCTGCAGTTCTTCTTGCTCCCTTTCCGGTAGAGTTGTAGCGCAAGCAATCCATGGAGTAGCAGTTAGTTTTGCAATCCCTCCGTTTCCTCCTCTCTCTCTCTTCTTTTCCCCCTTTTTCCCCCCTTTTGATGAGGATTGGGTGTAGCATGTAGGGCTGGGGGGAATCAAAGGTTGTCAATAATCTGTCCAAAGGGGAGATTTTGTGAGAGATGAATATGAACTGGTGTGTGTTTGCGTGGGATGTGTGAGATAATCCCCCTAGGAATCTGATTTCCTTTGTACAGCAGTTGTGACGAGTTTGTGACTTAAAGGAATGAATGCATCGCTTCGCTTGAGAATTTTCGCAGCTCATCAATTTGTCTCTTGCCAATGCTTCAATTTGACAATTCGGTGCACGCACGGAACTTTATTTGTTTGACTATCTGATTTTGATCCAACTGTTCCGTTTCTGACTTGAAAACAACAGCACTTTTTTGGGTCGATCCATCTGTTCAATTCCTTCGTTCTGGAAACCGACAAGCAATTGCCAAGGAGCGAGCGGCCGACGCGATGTGTTGTGCTCCCCCAAAGTTCCCACTAGCTGGCTGCTGCAGACACGAGGAAGGGATTGGGGGAAACTTGTTGCGACTGATTGGGCACGGCATTGGGTTTGACGAGCTGGTGCAGCAGAGCTACCATTCTCTAATGCAGGCGATGGCGACCTCTCGGCTGTCGCCGACGCGGTGTTGAATACCAGCTTCTGTAGCCATCGTGCTACGCCCAGCCGCCCAGCGTCCATAGCGCCTCGCACGTTCCCTCTCGCAAGCGTCACTCAGGCGATCGTTTCACACACAGCACAATGCCAGTGTGTGTGCCAGCAATGGAGTCAGTCAGGGAGATTAGTTTTCTGTCGGATCGGAGGATAGCATTAAGCATAGGAGCCCAGGGATCAGTTTTCTTTGCATGTAAAAACAAGGTAGCTGTCAGCATCAGCGGAAGTTTCTACTCCTTCTTTGCTCTTCTAGAATGCGCGCATCATCCCATTCACGTCAATTATTTTGTCATCCCATTTGCGTAGAAGGCAGCAGCCACATGCCGCCGTGGCCCTGCACTGCCTGCGACCTCGAATTGATTACAGCTACAGCAGGGTTTACGGGATCCAAATCCGCTGGATCCGTTGACTTGCACACGGAGCAGGAGCATGCATGGGGGCAGCAATCAGCATCTCATCGTCCTGGAATTCAGGGGCGAAATCGCCAGGGGAGTCGGTCGCGTCAGCCTGACGCTGGTTGTTCTTGCGTTCAGCACCTCACAATTGGCAGTTTGGCGCTTCTTCAGAGGATCCGTGCGCGTTCTAGGAAGGTTCGTGCGTCCGAAGTCACAAGCAAGATAGCAGTGTTGAGATGCCTCTCGAGCTTCCCTGATCAGACATGAGAATCGAGAGCAATCGACCAGAAAAAAAAAAGGAAGATTGTCGAAAGTAGTCACAACTCACAAGCCACGCCTTGTAACTGTATGGGCACATCTTGCGGTACTGACAGGTGCACGTCGTCGCACCGACGCCAAGCACATCGTACTGATTGTTCGCTACGTACAGCCCACGTATGATTTGTCCGAATTTCTACAGTTGAATCACGCGCCGACGTTATCCTCGGACAAGTTAACAAAGTCGTATCAGTATTATACAACGCAACGATCTCTCTGTATGTACTTAGTTGACTGAGTACTGATGACTACCGAATCCAGACCCTTCCAATCAGCAGAGGGCGTGCCCAAACCATCGTGCTTTCCCGCTACATCGGAACATAACAGTCAACGATCTATGTCAGGTCAACCCATCAATCCTTCATCCTTGTATGGACAAGGACGCTCGACTGCCACATCTATCCGGAAGGAAAAGGCTTTTCTCCTCTCAAACGCAAGCTCGCCACCACCACCACGTGAGTTACCGGCTTGGGAGCAGCACAACGATAATTTCTGGAACACCCCGGGTTCCTCAATTGACAGGGCTCGCGACACTGCCTGTGTATACAGCTTTGCAGGACCCGCTGCTGCAGTCAAGAAAACGCCACCTCGACCAGGGTACCCTCAGGCCACTTTGATTGCCTCCTGTTCCGGTTTAACTATGTGTTCCAAGTTGATGATCCTCACTGGCTTCCCTAGCCTCGACTTGTCCTCCAACTTAGCAATTTCCAGTGCCCTCGAGCAGACGGGAAAGCTCATTTCGTCCCACAAATCCAAAATTATGCCTGACCCCAGGCATAAATCTTCACGGTAGAATGCTGCAAACTGACCGGCTGCTAAACCCTGGTCATCTTCAGACAGGCGCACCACCAAAACATCTCCGTTTTCTTCGGTGTGCTCTTTTGCCACGGTGCAATCATGGAATTCAGGGCTATGCCGCACCTGAGGAAACATAATTTTCGGATTAGCAGCTGAGCGCAGAAACCAGAAAAATCACACAAGAACATACTACAGAATCTTGACATAAACAAAAATAAACACAATTTAAGAGAAGGATGGAGATAGATCAGGGCATCAGTTGGTTGGAAGCTGTAGAACCTCTTTGTTCTTGATTTTTTAATCAATTCCGAGCTAACAGTTTCAAACCGCTGTAGCCAAACTATAGCATCAGGGGTCAGCAAGTTCAATTAACTTCACATATCGACCCAAAATTTCCAGAATGCAAAGAACCTTCTATTCTGCCGATTCAGATTTTCAAGCCACCAACTGTTAAAACAAGGGACCACAAGCACATGTCACATGCTGATGACTACAGCGGGAATATCAATCGTTTAACCACTTATGTTTTAAGCAAACAAATAATGGGGTCTATTCGATGCTATACTGTAAAACAGTTATATTAATGCCAGATCACTCAAATTGATCAGTCAACTTAAGCTTTTATCAGCTTATCGGAGTCATATTTAGCAAAACTACAATTGTAAGTTGGATGCAAAAGATGGTTATGACATCCAAATAATACCAGACACAGACAGAAAAGGCCAGTAACCAGCTGAAACCAATACTTGCTTTTGATAATAAAATAGCCAAGAACAGGCTGTCTCGGAAGTAAGTGCTACTTTATGGAACCATGTTACCTTGCATCTAAGTTGCTCACTGTTTCCAGGTCCAGAATCATCAAACCAGTTCAATGATCCAACACGAAATGTGCGCCTCCGCTTATCAAGTGAATAGTAGTTCCTTGATACAAAAACCACATTGTTTTGAACATCTTTCTCAACTACGTACCTGCACAAGATGTGGAAGCATTCATTTAAAGAGCTTTAGGATGAACCCAAGCATACATATTTTACATGATCATGGAAAAATTTTGCCATACTGCAACTGCATAGAGTAGAGCAGTAACTCTGCTAGATAGGTTGTTGCCTAACAAGCTGATGATATGAAAGCATATAGAGATTGAGTACACATCAAAGGCTGTGCATACCAAGGTCCTCCAGCAAGTCGCAGTCCTTGCCGTTGACCAATTGTGTAGAACCAAAACCCCCGGTGATTCCCTAGGTAATCTCCGGATTCAGCTTCCAATATGATTCCTTCCATCTCGCCTATATGTCTTCCAACAAACTCACTAAACTTGACCTAGAATCAGGTACATGTTTAGTTCCATGATGATAGTATGAACCAAGAATGAGAAAGCAGGTGCAATGTTTACCTTTCCAAGAAAGCATATCCCTTGTGAGTCCTTTCTGCCTTGATTGGGAAGGTCCATTTGAGCAGCCAGTCTGCGCACCTCCTCCTGCATGTACAAGACAACTTATTAATAAAGCAAATTGTGCCATCTAGCCCATGATATTATAGGTTTGTTGTTAAAAATCAACCAAACCTTTTTAATACATCCTAGTGGGAAAAGAAGCCTTCTTAGCTGAGCCTGAGATAGATGAGAGAGGAAATAGGTCTGATCCTTGATCTGTAATAATAATAATAACAAAAAAAGATAATCAAACGGTTGATTCATATGACAGTACCAAATTAATTTAACAATCGAAATAAATCATTACTGTAACCCCAGTTTCCCTATTGACTTAAAGAAAGGATTAGCAAACTGGCATCAAATCAGATCTTCAGAAGTCAAATGATCTATCTGAGGGATGCACAAAGTACCTTGTCCTTGGATAATTGTAGTACCGATGGAGCTTCAGTATTTTCAACAGAAGGATGGACTACATGTGCATAATGTCCTGAAGCTATGTAGTCAAATCCCAGATTCTCAATAGCTTCTAAGAAAGCCCCTGTACAAATAACAATAAGCAAAAGACCATTACAAAAATTCAGGCTTCGGTATTACAATAGCATATGGACATCAAAATACACAGGTCATACCAAACTTTATTCTTGTATTGCAAAGAACATCAGGATTTGGTGTACGGCCGCAGCGATACTCATTGATGATATGAGATACCTAGATATCAAATTGATGATACTTCTCAAAATAAATACCATAAATGCATTGGACAAAGTTTAGGGGGCAATAGAATGGGCTTAAGTGAAGCTTACTCACCACATGATTCCAATACTCATCGGACAGATGGACCACCTCCAATGGCACATCAATCTACAACACCATACAGTCAGCCAATGTGAGCGAAAATTAGTCGATGCTATGCTGAACACTAGCTATACCTTGTCACAAACAGCCTGTGCATACTTTAAATCCTCGTCCCACGGGCACTCGGACCAAAAGTTCCTGAAATCTTCCTACGAATTACAAAATCAAGTTTACGAGACATCCTGCAGCAGTGCAGCATAGCATTTCCACTGCTAGCTTGAATGGCAAGCAATGATTTTGCTTAAGCGCGTACCTGGAACCAGATCTTAAGGTAGAACGCGGTGCAGCGGTGGCCGGCGGCGTGGAGGAGACGGAGCGCGACGCTGCTGTCCACCCCACCGCTCACCAGCACCGCCACCCGCAACGGAGCCATGTCCGCCGCCGCGCACCGCGTAAGGTGCTCCTCCACCGCAACAGCCTCTCCCGCCCCCTCGACGCTGGGCGCCGCGGCGGCGGGAGGCGCAGATGACGAGAGGGCGCAAAACGGCCGCGGCGGCAGGCGCGAGCGGAGGGGAGCTTTAGGGTTTAGCAGGGGCCGGCGCCGGAGAAGCGGGCGGAGGGCGGGGAGGGTGGATGCCACGATGCGCAGCATGGGTGGCGCTTGCCTCGAGCTCCCGGCGGCCGCGTAGCGCTTCTCGTTAGACTGGATTGATTATGATGAAGCGTCAAGCGTTTCAGAGTTTCAGACTTTGGCTCAGGGAAGGAGAAGGCAGAAAGCGTATTCAAAGAGTGTCGCTCTAACTTCGTCTTCTTAGCTTGAAGATGGTTCCGTTTTTTAATTCTGTATATGGGCAAAACGTCAAAATGTGTCTTTGGTTTCCGTTTTCCGTTGCCACTGCGAATTGGCTTGTAGTCCAATGATAGGACGGTCCAGTGAGACGTTACTCATCAGGATTCAAATCCTGATGCTCGCATATTTTTCTGAGATTTTTCTCAAGATTTATCGACGTTGTGTGTTAAGTGGTAAGTTGTGTTCTCGTTGACAACGAAGCGTCAATGGTGACTTCGGGAATCTCCAGATTTGTCGGGTGTTTAGTTCTTCAGAGATGCTTATAGGAGTAGGATTTGCGTACGTTTACTCATAAGAATGAGTGTGCGTACGTATTATGAACGTCTACGTTGTACTATCTAATTTAAAAAAAAACTAAAATTCCCTCCGCCATTGCCGCCACGCTAACTTCGGTCTTCACTGTCTGCATGGAAGCCCCGATCGTAGGCTTCCAAGTCTCTGATTCGAGCACCTCGACCCGGGATGGCTCATTCCGCTTCGCCTCCGCTTCCAGGAGGTGATTCTCCCACTTGACGTTATGATTTGTGAAGCGTTTGTCAATGAGCCTCTTCTGCTCCGCAAATTCCTTGTGAATCTCCTCTAGCAGCAATTTCCAATTTGAGAGCGGTAAAATTTTGGCGCGTGGGAAGCACGCGCAGAGTAAAGAAATGAACTGACACAGTCTTCTAGGTGAAATTTCAGCGAACTAAACATAACCTTAAGGTCACAAATCGAAAGGGGTCGGAAAAGGGAAGAGGAGAAGGAAGAGGCACCAGGAAGAACGAGGACGGCTTCAGGTGTCTGATTTGTTTCTTATTTAAAGTTGATTTCCTTCTCTACACGCATTCGCTCATATAGGCCCAGTTTGGTAGCGCTCCAGCACCCGCTCCGCGTGCCGCTCCGACGTCGGAGGAGCCGGAGCTGCACCAAACAGGTGCGATGCCGGAGCCGCTCCGTCTGGTTGAATGAGAGAGCTGGAGTCGTTTTTGCGAACGGACAGACGGAGCGGGCAGAGCTAAAAAAAATCAGCTCCACTCGCTCCAGCTCCGTATGTGTCCTCGCCCATAGCTGCGGCACACACGCGCTTGCAGGGGGGTGTGAGCGGGAAATGGCCACAACTAACAAGTAGGGTCGTAGGGGCTCTCTATACACACCCGTGAGAGAAGGGGCTTGCAAGGGAAAAGTAGGAGTCTTTAAGTACTATGTATAGCAATTCAAGTAGGATCTCTACTAGAGCGTATTTGTTTTTGGATTTTTCTCCCAACCTCTACTTTTTGAAAGTGGACTTTGCTAGAGTTGCTATAAGACAAAAATCGAGGTTCAGAGATTTTTTAAACCGGAATTAGATTTCCTTCTCTTAGGTCATGTTTAGATCCCAAAATTTTCACTATCTACCCGTCACATCGAATGAATAGACAATAATTAGGAGTATCAAATGTGGATTAATGACAAAACCCATTTCACAACCTCTACCTTAATTTCGAGACGAATCCAACAAGTCTAATTATGTCATGATTAAATAATGTCATGCTACAGTAATCAATCTCTAATGATGGAATAATTAGGTTTAATGGATTCGTCTCGCGATTTCCCGTCCATTCATGTAATTAGTTTTGTAATTAATTTATGTTTGGTTCTCCTAATAGGTTTTGGAAGTGGACCCAAAAAAATTTCCAACTAAACAGAGCCTTAATGAAAACTGTGAGGTGGTCTTAACTTCACCAGCTTAGTATAAGACATAATCCACCATGACTTGTTGGCTGTTGGACAAACTTACAGCTCAAATGGCAAAGCTAGAAAGAAGCATTGAAGAGAGGGCCAGAAAATTGCTTATAGAAAAAGCACTCAAAATCCCATCGCTTTCTGAAGAAGGAGGACTGGAGAGTAAAACTAGTAACAACTCTAGTAATAAGAGTGGTGAGGAGTCTGATGATATGGATTGGGGAGAGGCCTTGGATGCTTTTGGCAGCTACAAGGACAAGAAATTTGAGAGCGCTATCCAAAAGCTATCTTCTAATGTGTAGATCCAGGACAAGGCTGAAGCAATCAAGAAGAAGAAGAATGATATAGCTGGTAACACTTCCTGCTTTCCCCTTGATCCGAGTTCTTCTCTTTTTTCCAATCTTGCTTCTTCTTGTAACATTTCCTTAGGAAATTCTTCTGAGCAAGTTGCTGTTGCTATTAGTTCCTTTCATGCTAATGAGATTGCCAAGGCAGCCCTTGTTGCTGCAAAATGGAGAGTGACTCAACAGCAAGAATCCTTGATGACAGTGGGAAATCAGGAAATAAATGCACATAATGCTGCAGCAGAATCGTTGGCGCAGATAGAGAGGCCGCCGAAGAAACCACCAAAAAAAGGGCAATCTCAAGGTTAAAAACAGGGCAGAGCGGCGGGCAGCCGCACTAAAAAAAGTGAGCCATGAAGATTCTCTTCTGGAACGTTAGAGGGTTGGGTGCTAGCGGAAGACGTAAACAGCTTAGAGATTTGAGGTTACAACATAGAGTGGATGCCATATGTCTTCAGGAAACAATCAAGGCTGATTTTACTATTGGAGATTTGAATTCTTTGAGTGAGGGGACTCCTTTTGCTTGGTGTTGGACAGCTGCTAGCGGTCACTCGGGTGGCACGCTGATTGGGGTGAATACAACTGAAGCTGACTTCTTGCAGAGGGATTGTGGTGAATTTTTCTCTAGTCTGAAGATTGAATCCAGAGTTGACAGGTTTGTGTGGGAGTTAATCAACATTTATGGGCCAGTCCAGGTAGAGAGGAAGGCAACCTTTCTTCAAGAACTAAGTGACAAGATAGAGAGCTTATCCTGGCCTTTCTTGTTGGGATGTGATTTCAACATGATAAGGTTCCCGTGGGAGAAGTCATCTGACAATATCAATCAAACCTGGATGGATGCTTTTAACAATTTTATCTTGGACAATGGCCTCATGGAATTGACAAGGAAGGGGAGTAAGTTCACTTGGACAAATAAACAACTCGATCTTGTAATGAGTGTTCTGGACAGAGTGCTTACATGTTGGGAGTGGGACCTCCATTTCAAAGATGCTTCCTGTGAAACTATTACAAGAGTGGGGTCTGATCACAACGCAATCTTAGTAGATACATCCGACAAAGATTCCAGTATCAGAGGGGTTTTAGATTTGAAATGCACTGGTTAGAGTAGCAAGACTTTAAAGAGAGTGTTAAAAACAAATGGCCTATCAGACAACCTGGTGAAAATATACAAGACTTCTGGAAAGATTTAAAAACGTCAATTAGGAAGTTCTATAGAGGTTGGGGGAAGAATTTCCAAGCCTAGATCAGGAAGGATAAGGGGCTTCTGTTGGATAAAATCAAGGCTTTAGATGCTTTAGCTGGGTCTCATAGTCTCTCAACATCTCAATGGCAGGAGAGATATGCTTTGGAGGCTGAGCTAGAGAGATTGTACAACTTTGAGGAGTTTCAATTAAGAAGACAGAGTGGGATTAAATGGACTCTAAAGGGAGATGCTAATAATAGTTTTTTCATGGAGTGGCTAATGGGAGGAAAAGGAAATGTACCATTTTCTCCCTGGAGGAAAATGGTGTTGAAATAAGAGATCCCCTGGCAATAAGGCAGCATGTGGACAATTTTTATAAAGAACTTTTTAGAGCTGAAATAGAAGGAGGCATTTCTCTGGGTGAAAATTTTTGGCAGGTTGAAGGGAAATTATCTGATGCTGAGGCACAAGAACTGATCAAACCTTTCTCCATCAAAGAGATTGAGGATACTTTGAAGGATATGGATGCAAGTGCTGCCCCTGGGCCTGATGGGCTACCAGTTGGGTTTTATAGAGCTTTCTGGCCAGACCTTAAGGAGGATTTTCTGGAAATGTTTCAGGACTTCCATGAAGGGAGACTCAACCTATGCAGGCTTAACTATGGCCTGATCTCCTTGATACCCAAACTTAAAGAAGCTATTAACATTAGACAGTTCAGACCTATATGTGTACTGAATATTGATTACAAGATTTTTACCAAAGTCTTAACTAGAGGACTCACTCCTTTTTCCAATCAACTAATCAGCAAGAACCAAACTGCTTTCATCCCGGGGAGGTTTATATTGGATGGAGTGGTTACCCTTCATGAGGTACTGCATGAGCTGAGAATAAGGAAGGAGAAAGGGGTTATTCTAAAATTGGACTTTGAAAAAGCTTATGATAAAGTTTGCTGAAATTTTTTAATGGAGGTGTTAAGACAGAAGAACTTCCCTGCCAAATGGATAGAGTGGACTAAACAAGCTGTTGAGGGAGGTAGAGTGGGCATCAACATAAATGGCAGTCATTGTAGTTTTTTCTCCACTCACAAAGGCTTGAGGCAAGGGGATCCATTGTCACCTCTTCTTTTTAACCTAGTTAGTGATGTTTTGGTTGGGATGTTGGATAAAGCTAAGACGGCTGGGCATATTAGAGGGTTGGTGCCAAATCTTGTAGAAGGAGGACTCACTCATCTTCAATACGCCGATGATACTATTATTTTCCTGTCTTTCGAAGAGCAGACTCTGTTACACACCAAGTTCTTGCTTTTTTGCTTTGAGGAGATGTCTGGGCTTAAGATCAACTACCAAAAGAGTGAGGTGCTGGTCTTGGGAGGTACAGAGGAGGAACAGACATCAGTGGCGTCAACTTTTAACTGTAATATAGGGCACTTACCCTCCAAATATCTTGGTGTGTTGGTCAGCAATAAACATCTGTCAGCATCTGATCTTGCTTATGTCTACCAGAAGGTTGAAAAAAAATTACCCACGTGGCAGAGTGTAGGTCTATCTTCTGGAGGAAAGTCCATCCTAATTCAATCTAGCCTTAGCTCAATTCCAAACTTTACAATGGGCATTTATCTGCTGCAAGAAGAAATTCACCATAAGATGGATTCGGCAAGGTCTAATTTCTTCTGGCATGGCCCCTACTTGAAGAAGAAATATCATATGGCCCCATGGGGACTTCTTGCTTCTCCTAAGAGTGTCGATGGAATGGGGTTTACCAACACTAGAGTGATGAATCAGTGTCTCTTAGCTAAATGGATTGTCAAACTAGAGAGTAACGAGGACAACATCTGTTGTAATCTTCTCAGGACAAAATATCTGGGAGAGAGAGGCTTCTTCAGTTTCTCAAACACCAACTGCTCTCAATTCTGGAAATGCTTGTTAGAAGTTAAAGATTGGTGCAGCAGGGGGTTAAAATTTGTTCTGGGCAATGGAAAGAAGATACGTTTCTGGCATGATACATGGATTGACAATGTTCCCCTTAAGATTACTTTTCCTATCATCTTTGATATATGTAACCAACAAGAGTGGTCTGTCCATCGGGTTTTGATAAGTAATCCTCCAAGCCTTTCCTTCAGAAGAGATTTGGGCCCTAGAGAATCTATTGAATGGATGGATCTTGTTCAAATGCTAGCAGGTATTTCTTTATCTGCCGACCCAGATTCAGTTAAATGGGTGTTGGAGAAGTCGGGACAGTTCTCCACTACCTCTCTTTATAGAGAATTAACTTTCACAGGTGTTGCTAATAGATGGCTGTTATGTGTATGGTACCTTTGAAGATAAGAGTGTTTCTTTGGCAGATTCTCAATGATAAAATTCAATCAGCAGAACAACTTAAGAAGAGGAATTGGTCAGGGTCCATTGATTGCAAGTTGTGTGGCCTGGTGGAGTCCACTAATCACATATTCTTCCAGTGTGCGGTTGCTCATTTTTGCTGGTGTGTTTGTAGAGATGTAATTGGCTGGGGGAGTACACCTACTACAGCTGATGACTTGGCAATCATTTGTAGAGAGTTATTTAATACACAGGCTCAGAATTTGATCTTTCTCTTTGGTTGCTTTTTATGGAGCTTATGGTTGATTCGTAATGATTTGGTTTTCCGCAATATTGTGGTTTCTTCCCCTAACACAGGTATATATCGTGCAATTTCCTTTATGCAGAGATGGAAGATCTTGAGCAAAGAGAAGGGACAACTCTGGATAGGAACGGTGATACAAAAGTTACAAGCTCGATTGTTATCATTAAGGCTTGATGATGGGGCTCATGCCCGGAGCAGAAGCTAGTGTGGGGGTTTATCGTTACTTTCTTTTTAGCTTTGCTCCTGTCTTACTTTTGTAGGGCTCTTCCTGAACTTTCAGATGTTTGTTAGTAGTCTGTTTGATTTTTTTGTTTAAAGGGTGTGTGGAGTGGAGCGCTTTCAAGCTGTCGGTGACTTTCTTACACTTGTCTTGTAAAACTGGCACCCCCAGTAACATTTTGGCTTTAATCCAAAAGCCGGCCAATCTGGGCCTTTCTCTAAAAAAAAGTTATTACCGAAGATAATTCACGTAACATTACGAAGTGTAGTGGAATTATATTATATACAAATGTTATACTATTGTTTATTCGCAGAAATACAATTCTTTTTTTAAGTGTATAGTATAAAATAAATCTATGGGTCACATATAATCATTGACTTGCCAATATAAATTTGTAGACACAAGATGGGTCAGAGCATTGATCTCTGTTGCAGTCGTTCAGATTGTACTCCAAGAATCTCACCGACGACACGCTCCAAGGCCTCACCATCTGAGATAACGCCGGCGTGAGAAGTGCCGGCTAACATGACGGACTTGTAACACTCCTGCCTCGGATCATCACCGATCACCGTGTCAAGGGCCAGCGTGCTTGCCAAGAGCAGTAGACCATCGCCGTCGCCGTACACCACTTCCGGGACCTTGCTGAAATTGCCGTCCCAATAGACGAGCTCCTTCATCGTTGGCACGCCGGCGCCGTTGATGCAGGTCGTCGGCACCACCGGCGCCCGGAAGTTGAGCTTCACCGGCAGCGCCCGCGTCTCGTACAGCGTCACGGCGAGTGGGGGCAGCCCTATCGTCGCCAGGAACTCCGGGATATCCTGCGCGGTGTAGTTTCTGGCCCGCGTGACGACCAGCGGCGCGTTGGCGCCGAACACCTTCGGCGACGGGAGCGCGGTGAACACGTTGGCGAGTCTCATCAGCGCGGCGCTGGGATCTGAGGCGAGATGCTGCATCGGTGACAGGAACCCGCCGGGGCCCGTGGAGGCCATGACGTAGAGCTTGATGTACTTCCTGCGCCACGGCAGGGG
The DNA here is from genome assembly GCA_036936925.1 of Cenchrus fungigraminus. Classification (NCBI taxonomy): domain Eukaryota; kingdom Viridiplantae; phylum Streptophyta; class Magnoliopsida; order Poales; family Poaceae; genus Cenchrus; species Cenchrus fungigraminus. The sequence continues at coordinate 134,292,872 of CM072777.1, forward strand.
GCTCCGGTTGAGGAACTCGAGCGCGAAGTAGCCGCCCTGGCTGTGCGACATGAGGACGACCGGCTTGCCCCCGTTCTTCCTGCTCGCGCGCTCGACGAGCGCCCTGAGCCGCCGGCTGAACTGCGAGAACGCACGGCACGGCTGTCCCGGCGCGGCGGGAGCTTGCCGGAAGTCGAACGGCGCGCCGAAGAGGGTCTCGCCGTCGCGGTACCCGGCCTGCTCCAGCGCCTCAACGAGCCTTCCTAGGCAGAGATCCCTGACAAGAGAACGCAGGTAATAGTGATAAATTGCTTCACCAGGGCGTGTTCGTGGACTGCAAGGTGTAGGGATGGCCGGATGAGACCACGGTGAGCTCACTTGTTGGCCGGAGTGTCGGCGAGGAAGCCGCGGGTGGAGCCGAAGCCGATGACGCGTGTCTCCACGCCCGGTACGTTGCGGAAGTCGCGCGTGATGGGGTCGTAGACGAGGCGGAGCTGGTCGGCGAGGCACGGCGCGAGTTCGGGGTCCTGCATCGCCGTCGAGTTCTTCCACAGCACGAACCACCGGCCATTGCCATTGGCCGCGGCGCAGGCGCATTGCGGTGACGGTGGCTGGTACTCGTCGTTGATGCGGGCTTCGAGCTGGCTGCACGTGTTGCCCGGCAGCAGCACGGCCGGGTGGAGGCCAGGGTCGTCTCCTCCGGTGACCACGTCCTGGCGAGGAGGCGGCGGCGATGCGCCGCCGCGCAAGAGGATGGAGGTGAGGAAGAGTAGCGGTAGCAGCCTGTAGAGTTGTGTACTGGCCATGTCGGCATGTCGAGGGGCGGGGGCGGGCCAAAGAGCAAACGTCCTGGCAGCAGGCGGTCTCTATGCAGCCTACTCCGTATGCGTCATGCTGTACGGACACTGAATGGTTGGCGAACTTACACGTAACAGCACGCGACAGCTTGGACTAACTCTTCTGTTCGTGTGGACAGGACTGACTCATATATCTGGCACCTTGTCCATTTATTTGTCGACAGTATAAAACTTGAAAATATTGTTTGTGACTTGAATGAGATCCTCTGCAGCTGAGTGACTCGTCACACGTCAGCCACTCAAATACAGAGACAGTAATTGTAGAAGACCATATTGTGTTCTGACTTCGGTCTTATAGATTTCATGAGGGAGGGAGAAGGCGTGCAAACTGTGACGAGTTAACAGCGTGAACTAAACCTACACTAAAGGCTAGTTTGATAACCTTTGGCATATTTTTTTCGTAATACTCCCTTCGTCTCAAATTAGAGTTCAATTGACTTTTTTATTCTCAAGTTTGACCGCTCGTAAAATATTTTTGAAACTTAAGTTATTTTGAAGATTTTTTATTAATAAAGAAAACCACAACAAAAATATGATATTTTGCACAATTTTGAATAACACGAGTGGTCAAATTTGAAGTAAGAAAAATGTCAAACGAACTATAATTTGGAACGAGAGTATTAGGCAGAGTTGGGTAGAAAATTTAGTGTATGACAAGTGTGCCAAGTGACAATGAAATTAGAAATTAGGTACACGCAACTGTGAGACGCTCAAGGTAAACGGTAGTATGCTAAGGCTGTGTGCACCGGGAGACTGTAAAACTCCTTTCAATATCTCCATGGAGGATTTTTTTTTTCTGCGTTGGGGTTTTGGATGCCTCACGGTAAAGAAGTGTTTTGTTCCCCTTCCTTCAAATACAGCGTAGGTGGAGGACGTACACAGCGCGCGGCGTGCGAGCCTGTTCGTTTGGCTGGTGGCTGGTGACTGGTGCTGATTTGTTCTGAGAGAAAAGTACTGCTAGCTGGTTGTTGGTGGCTGATTTGTTCTGAGAGAAAAGTACTGCTGGCTGGTGGCTGATAAGCCAAGCGAACAGGGCGAGTCTAACAATCTAATATTTTAATATAACGATTACATTATATAATATTATTGATAAAAGATAACCTGTAGCATACAGATCATACCTTTGCCGTGGAGAATTAGAGGCCGTCCTCTTCGTCTGCGCTCGAGAAACAATTAAACAAACGATCACCTCCTGAGTTCTGACCTCGACCTGAAACAAACGATCCCAATTCTCAAATCTCAATCAGCAAACTTGATGCCTTGATGGTTTCCTGCTTGAACGCCGGCACGACGGCACAGTCCGAACAGAGAGGGAGTCTGGAAGACGGCCAGACGGGAGACAAACCGGGCATCGAGTCGTCGAGGATATCCTAGTCGCCGGTTCGCCGTGACGCCGTCGACCTGCCCGTCACCCTCGGGGCCTCGCCGCCTCGGCCCTTCTCGTCTTCTCGATCTCGTCCGTGACGGTCCGTCGTGCGTGCGAACAGGATGCGATACGTCGTGGTCGCGGCATCCGAGCGTCGTTGTGATGGCTGTGTATACGATGCGCAGGAAACATCTATACCCCATGGGCCCCAGCCTCACGGGGCCCATGAGCAGCGCCCTGTTTGCCCACCCCCTTGGGACGGCCCTGCGTGCGCACCCCCCGGCATCACCGTCCTTCTGGGATCGCATGCCACGCGGGGTGCTCCTTGATTCACGGGAAGGGCAGTGGCAGTAGGCAGGGGAGAGCAGACGCACAAGCAGCGGAAGGGCATGTCCACCGGGCAGCAGCAGTAGGCGGGGGCGTGCACACCGCGCGGGGTGCACACGACGCGCACCCCATTTTTTTCGTCCCACATGCCCTCGAGCTGCCGGTGATGCCGAGAATGGCTAATGATTGCGACAAGCACTTGGCTTGTGGCCAAGTCACTCATACAACAACTATGTCTCCAAATAATTAATCTAATTTTTTTATTACTGATTGAGGTCACTTTACCTGTAGCAGACAAGAAAAGCAGCAGCGGAGTGCCTTGGCGAGCGCGCCCAGCTCGGCGTCAGGGCTGGCGACCAGCTAGCCTCTCCCACATCACTTCTCTCCTCCACGTCAGTTTTGTGTCCGAGCTGTCCGTCGCATGCTCCAGTTGCTGGGCTTGCTCTATGGGGAGGAGGAGACTGATGAGTCTGTCACCGTGGGCTAGGGCACGCCACCCTTCGCGGAAAAGGAGGCCCGCCTTCGGGGGTGGAGGGAGGTGGGAAAGGCCCACTACCGCTGCTGCACCATGTCAGCCTGCCACCGGAGCTCCTCCGCGTTCACGCCAACCACCTTTGCTGCTTCTTTTGGGCCAACAGGTTAAGGACAAAGTCGGGAATCCTATACATCTTCCGGAAGTTAGTAACCTGTTGAAACTTCTAATGTATTAAGATTGGTGCACGCTCCGTGGACCGCACGATCTCCTTCTCTATCCTCTCGTCTTCTCTCCTTCGCCTCTCTTGCGAGCGCCGCCGCCGCCCACGGCTTCCCAGCACGACCGGGTGGGAGGTGGGAGGAGCGGTCGGCGGCGAGGTCGCCGCCGGCCGGGGTGGTGGTCGAGGTGGCGGTGGGTTAGGGTTAGGGTTCAGGGTTGCCGGGGTGAGGGCTCCAATGGCTCAGGGCCATAGAAGAGAAGGGTGCGGGGGCGCCGCGGAGGACCGGCGGTGGTGGCGGCTCGGCCGGCGGCGGAGGCGAGGCGGCGCGGTAGCGCCGCCGGCCGGGCGGGGCTGGACGGCCGGTGGGCCGGTGACCGGCGGCGGGGGCGGCGAGGAGCGTCGGGTTAGGAAGGGCGGGGTTGCCGGTGGGGGTGGGTCGCGGGCGGACGGCGCGGCGGCGGCGAGCCGCCGGCCGGGGTGGTGGAGGCGGCGGCGGGGGCGGAGGCTTGCCGGGGAAGAAAGAGGCGGCGGGAGGAAGAAGAAAGAGGTGGGAGGAAGAAGAAGAAGTTGGTGGGCCTTATGGGCTTATAGTTTCATCCTTATCCACCTTCCGGAAGTGAGATAGGAGCCCCCGGACAAAGTAGGGTCGGATGCCCGTCTGCGCGCATGGTGCTTCGACATCTGCATCCTTCGGCTCCATCCGCCGCTAGGGAACCAGACGCGCGCCCAAGGGCCATCAGGGAGGAGGGCCGTAATCGACGAAGAGAGGGTGCGGTAGATGGTGGGTGGGGAGAGATAAGGTTGGGAAGGTCGATCCTACTTGTCAGCCACTGTAGAAGAGATGGGTAAAAGATTTGAGTAGAAAATAATGATAACTAAGATATAGATGATGAGATATAAAGTATCACGGGTGCGACAAAATTGTTATGGAAGAGAGAATCTCGATGACAAGATATTCATTTTAAATAAACAAAATAAAAATACACAAGTGGGCACAACCTCAAGTCAGCATATGATGTCAGGTGTCATTTTCTGATCAAACGAGGCATGTTGTTCTCCATACGCCTATGCATACAGATGGTAGACATTGTTGTAAAATATGTCGTCAAAAGTTGGATCTTCTCACTCTCTCGTCTCTCGTAACAAGTACAACAACAAGTACAAAGTAGACAAGAGATAATATAGGTAGAGATTCTCTTTATTATATGAATATCCATATATTACAATACGTGAAATCCTTCTATATATATACTTTGAACTAAGTCTATAGTTTTGGTAAGAGCCTAAAAGCAATCGGACAAGGAACTTTTAGTCCTCCTTTCTATCTATAGACTATAGGAAGTCCAGTTGCTTTACAACACTCCCCTTGCTACGAATGGATATGCCTCATCAAAAACTTCATCCGAAAACCGTACATAGTACTTGAGAAAAAAAATATTAACCGTATTTTGTATTATACATGTTGCCTCCACCGCCGCCACGCTATCCTGTTCCGTTCCTCTCTCTCCCATCGCTCACGCGGCCTACTGGTCGTCCCCCCAACGCTCGGCCTTTCTAGGTCCGCCGGGAAGAATTGGCCCAGCAACCTCAGAACTCTAACCGAGCGGTCGTGTAATAAACTTTATCTTTCGTGAACTCTTCTTGGTGTTTGGATAGTCAGTGAATTTGGACATGGAAATGTGCTGGGTTACGTAAGGTTGGGTTGTAAATTTGTAACCGGAACTAGGTGATACCCCGCGCGTTGCTGCGGGAATTTTTAAACAAAATTTTAAGGTGAAATGTAAAAATAGAAACACCAAAACGATTACATAGCTATATTCATCTGTAAACAATATTATATATGGAAGTATGTTAATTTTTTTGAGAGCGAATCATTTTCAAATGATTGATCCTACATGTATGACGAGGGCCTGGATTAGGGCCCCCTAAGCAACGAGATAATTACCTTGAAGATGGAGTCCTCTGACACCATTGACAATGTGAAGGCTAAGATCCAGGACAGGGAGGGATGCAGATCTTCGTCAAGACCCTCACTGACAAGACTTCCCCACTTCCGAGTATCTTCCGCCTCGCACGAGTTCGCATCGGCTCCGAGTACCGTCCGCTTCGCACGAGTACTCTCCGCCTCGCACGAGAACGCGTCGTCTCCGAGTACGCGCCGCCCCGCCTCCAACTACTCGTTCGCACGAGTAATCTCCGTCTCCGACTAAGGCGGAGCCCCCACGGATGAGCCGGAGCCTGGGGTAGGGGCCCACACGAACGTGGCGCTGCCCCAGCCCCCCAAGCTTCTCCGCGACGACACACGTGATGCCGTTTTCCATGCCATGCAAAGACCACAGCCGGCGCGACGGGAGGATGGCAGGGTCTGGCAGGGGCTGTAATGGCGCACAGTACACCCCCCACGACCTCCGACATGCCGTCACATCCAACGTCAGCTGCACGCCACCCCGTTAGAACAGGCACTCGATTACCATCTACCAGCTCTTAGGCCATAACGTGGCAGGCCTAAAACGTACTCAAGAGGGCTGAGTCACCGTGTGAACTACTCGGAGGAGGTGCCAAGTGCCCAGGACGAACAGTAGCAACAGCCCACGCGGCGGCCTCTGACGACACCACAGCTCAGCGCCCTCCCACTACGCCTGACGGACATCAATGACGGAAAAGACTTCACAACGCCATAGCACTGTAGCTTGTTTTCATTTCCCTTCTTTGCCCCTCGCCCTTGTGACTATAAAAGGGGGAGGGGTGCAACGTACATGAGGACCGATCACCAAGTTTGTAACCCCTACTACAGACACCCTCGGCATAGGAACACGAGTACTCGGAACTGGACGTAGGGTATTACTCTCCGGAGGCCCGAACCAGTATAAAACCCTTGTGTCTCCCGTGTCGACCATCCGGATCCGACACACGATTCGATACAAATCTACTGCCGGCGGTTGAGAACCCCGACAGTTGGCGCGTCAGGTAGGGGCACATCGTGTGTCTCGCCGAACTTCACCAGCGATCCAGATGGAGGGCCGCGGGATCTCGCTGACTCCCGGCACGACCGTGCATCTCGGCTCCCTCGGCTTCGTCTTCACCGGGCCGGCGTAGTCCGTCGTCGGGAGGACTTTCTCTCGACCCGAGCATCCCACCGTCTCGACGGCGGCGGCGGCGCGAGCAGCCTTCGTCCGTGGTTTCACGGACGAATCGATCATGGCCATGCTGGGGCCAAACCCGACGTAGGAGCGCTTCAGGCTCGCTACTTTCCACCTCACCGACCTCGCCTTCCAGGCCAGCGGGTCCGAGCCGCTGACCTGGTGGGAGTTCGCGGAGCGGTACGAAGCTCTGTACCCCCGCGGACAGCCAGGCCTCCCGGACGACCCGGTGACGGCCTACGTGAACGAGCTCCGGGCTTCGTACGTCGCCCCTGGCTCTGCGGCCCCGCGACGGGGGCCACCGGCACCCCTCCCGGACTTCACGCGGGAGTGTAACTTCCTGGAGGCCCGCACCGCCACCAGCTCGACGGACGGCGAGGAGAACCCTTGTCATCGCAATGGGGACGCTCAGCGTCGGGCGCGCCTCGACGAGATCGCCGAGGCCCAGCGCCAGCTCGATGAAGAGCTGGCAAACCTCCACCAAGAGCTCGGCGTGGAGGACGAGGCCCAACAAAGCCGCCGGCACGAGCAGCATCGTGAGCAAGAAGCGGAGCAGCCGGTGCCACAAGCTCGCGTACGGGCGCGAGACGTGAACCAGCGCATCAACAAGGATGCCCCCGTTGACGACGACGGCACGCCGGACTTCAGACGCGCGTCGCAGAATCTCGCAGCAGCAGCCATGCTCCTACGTGGCTGCCCCGAGCCGGCTGCGCCCGAAGAGAAGAGGGTTCGACAGCAGCTCAAGACCCTCCTCAAGACGGCGGCCGCACAGTAGGCCGAGAGCTCGGCATCGCGCACGCGAGAGGCGCGAGGTGCGCCGTCCGTACGACGGCAGGATCGATCCCCATCAAGACACCGAGCCGCCGGCGAACCATCAGTCAAGTCGCGACTGGGGCACAACCGCGACGCTCGCGACACGCTCGAGGCCCGTCGTCGGGCTGCGGGCGACGACGGCTACGACTACGGCTACGGCAGCAACGACGACGACCGTGACAAGCGCGACGAGCACCACTCACGCCGACGTCATACCCAGAGGCGAGGAGGACGCTACGACAGCGACGAGGAACGAGACCGAAGCTGGTCGCCCGACCCGAAGGGCCCGCGCGCTTTTGGTCGAAAGGTGCAAGACGCCAAGTTCCCCTCGCGTTTCCGAGCTCCGACAGCGATACCAAGATACGACGGAGAGACCAACCCAAGCGTGTGGTTGGAAGACTACAGGATCGCGTGTCACGCGGGCGGGGCGACAGACGACCTGTTCATCATCAAGAACCTGCCGCTCCACCTCGCCGACTCTGCGCTGACCTGGCTCGAGCACCTGCCGCGTGGCAGGATCAACAGCTGGAAAGACCTACGGGAGACCTTCATCGGCAACTTCCAGGGCACGTACGCCCGGCCCGGCAAGCAGTGGGAGCTGCGCAACTGCAAGCAGCAGCCAGAGGAGAGCTCGCGCGACTACATCAGGCGCTTCTCAAGGCGCTGCACCGAGCTTCCCACCGCAACGGACAACGACGCCATCTCGGCGTTCCAAAACGGCACCACCCTCATGCACCGTCTAGGACGGAGGACCCCGAGGACAACTCGGGAGCTTCTGGATATCGCGACCAACCACGCCGACGAGGAGGAGGCGGTAGCTGCAACCTTGATTCCCCCTCCGGGTAAGGGGAAGCAAGTCGTGGACGCCGGTGAGGGGCCCTCCACGCGGTCCAAGAAGAAGAAGAAGGGTGACAAGCGAGGCCGTGACGACAACACTGTTGCGACAATCGAGTGCAAGGCAACTCGCCCCAAGAACAATCAGAACGGCCTCCCGCGGGGTCATTTTGAGAGGCTCTTGGAGGCGCCATGCACACATCACGAGACACCTGTCAAGCACGCACTCAAGGACTGCCGGTTGATGAAGACCTACGTCAACGGTACGCTCAAGCCCAAGACAGCGGATCCCCCGAAGAAGGATGCGCCACCCTTCCCCGACAACAATGACGATGACAAGGAGGTAGTCTTCCCCCGAGAAGATGGCGTGGTCCACATGATCTTTGGCGGAGCACCGGCGTGACCGTCAAGGCGCAAGGAGAAGCTGATCCGGCGCGAGGTCTACAACACCGAGCCTGCAACTCCGGCGTACCTCAAATGGTCGGACACCCCGATCACCTTCGACCGAATGGACCACCCCGACCACGTACCGCAACCGGGAAGCTACCCCCTCGTGGTGGCTCCACTGATCGGGACCAAGCGGGTCCACAAGGTGCTTTTGGATGGAGGGAGCGGGCTCAACGTCCTGTACATGTCGACGCTCGACAGCATGGGCATCTCGCGGTCCCGACTGTGCCCATCACCGACTCCTTTCCACGGGGTCATCCCCGGGAAAGATGCGCTCCCGTTAGGGCAGATCGATCTGCCCGTCACGTTCGGGACGTCGCGGAACTTCCGCACATAAACCCTCACCTTCGAAGTGGTGGGGTTCTCGGGGACGTACCACGCCATCCTCAGGAGGCCAGGCTACGCGAAGTTTATGGCCGTGCCCAACTACACGTATCTCAAGCTGAAGATCCCCGGTCCGAAGGGGGTCATCACAGAAGGGACTACGTTCCAGTAAGCATACGAATGCGATACTGAGTGCTTTCAATTCGCTGAAACGCTCATCCGGTCCGAGAAGCTCCACGCCGAGCCTCCCTCCGAGGACCAAGACATCCCCGAGTCATCCAAGCGAGCGGCCTGCTCTTTCGAGCCCGCCAAGGATGTCAAGGATGTGGCTGTCACCGATGATGGCCGCATGCTCCGTATCGGGACGACGCTCGATGCTAAATAGGAAAGCGCGCTCGTCGACTTCCTCAAAGCGAACCTCGACGTGTTCGCATGGAAACCCTCTGACATGAAGGGGATCCCGAGAGAAGTTGCTGAGCACAAACTCAACATCAAGCCGGGATCGAAACCGGTGAAGCAGCGCCTGCGCCGCTTCAACGACGACAAGTGCAAGGCCATAGGCGTGGAGATCAAGAAGCTCCTTAGTGCAGGGTTCATCCAAGAAGTGTTCCACCCCGAGTGGTTAGCTAACCCTGTACTTGTAAAGAAGAAGAACAAGAAATGGAGGATGTGTGTTGACTACACGAGCCTTAACAAGGCATGTCCCAAGGATCTGTTTCCTTTGCCTCGCATAGATCAGGTAGTCGATTCAACAGCAGGGTGCGAAACCCTCTGTTTTCTCGATGCGTACTCCGGGTACCACCAGATCGCGATTTGCATAGCGGACCAACTCGCAACATCCTTCATTACTCCCTTTGGCGCTTATTGCTACAACTCGATGTCGTTCGGTCTCAAGAACGTGTGCGCTACGTTTCAGAGATGCATGCGACACGTTTTTGGCGATCTCATAGGACGAATAATCGAGGCATACGTCGATGACATCGTGGTCAAGTCAAAGAAGACGGGTGATCTGATCCCCGATCTTACGGAAGTATTCGCGAAACTGAGAGAACACGGGGTGAAGCTAAACCCCGAGAAATGCGTTTTCGGGGTTCCGAGGGCCATGCTCCTAGGCTTTGTCGTGTCCGAACGCGGCATTGAAGCTAATCCCGAGAAGATCTCAGCCATCACAAACATGGGGCCGATCCAGAACCTGAAGGGCGTGCAGCGTGTCACAGGCTGCCTCGCAGCACTTAGTCAGTTCATCGCCCGACTCGGGGAGCGTAGCCTGCCACTGTACTACCTAATGAAGAAGTCCGACCACTTCACGTGGACGCCTGAAGCTCAGGAAGCGCTCGATAAACTCAAGAATCTCTTGAAGAACCCACCAGTGCTTACAGCGCCCAAGCCTGAAGAGCCGATGCTCTTGTATGTGGCTGCAACGACGCAGGTCGTGAGCGCTGCTTTGGTCGTTGAACGAGAAGAGCCTAAGAAGTCGCTTAAAGTTCAGCGGCCCGTTTATTTCGTAAGCGAGGTTCTCTCCGACTCAAAGACCCGCTACTCCCTGATCCAGAAGCTCGTGTACGCTGTCTTGATCACCAAACGCAAGCTCCGGCATTACTTTGACCAGCATCCCATCACAGTGGTGTCCAAGTACCCCCTCGGGGAGGTGATCTAGAATCCTGAGGCAGAGGGGAGGTTAGCTAAGTGGGCCCTCGAGCTCATGGGGCACAACATGACTTATGCGCTGCGCAGTGCAATTAAGTCACAGGTGTTGGCAGATTTCGTCGCTGAATGGACAGAGATTCAGACTCCGCCGGCACCAATCGAGCACGAGACATGGATAATGTATTTCGACGGCTCAGTCATGAAGGAAGGGGCAGGGGTAGGCCTTGTCTTCATCTCGCCTCTGGGCGTGCATATGGAGTACATGGTCCGACTGCATTTTCCCGCCTCCAACAACGTGGCTGAATATGAAGTGCTCGTCAACGGCCTTCGGATCGCGGTCGAGCTCGGAATCCGCCGTCTCGAGATCCGTGGGGACTCTGAGCTTGTCGTAGACCAAGTGATGAAGGAGAAGAACTGTGTCGACCCCAAGATGGTAGCCTATTGTCGAACAGTGCGTCAACTAGAAGACAAGTTCCATAGGCTCGAGCTTCACCATGTGCTGCGCGACAACAACAAAGCTGTGGACATCCTCGCAAAGGTAGCATCAAGCCGCAAGCCCGTGCCGCATGGTGTGTTCGCTAGCGATCAGCACGCGCCGTCCGTCCGAGTAGATGGAGAGCAACAACCAGAGTTGGAGGAGGCAGAAGTCATGGAGATTGACCAAGAGCCAAACTTAGAAGATCTTGACTGGTGTTTCCCAATCCTCGAATGGCTGGTCGAGGGGAAGTTGCCCTCAGATCAAACGGAGGCACGTCGCATCTCACGGCGAGCCAAATCTTATGTCCTTATCGACGGCGAGCTCCACAAGCGGGGCGCAGCAGATATACTCATGCGCTGCATTCAGAGAGATCAAGGCCGAGACCTGCTTCAAGAAATTCATGCTGGCATGTGCGGACACCACACCGCTGCCAGAACCTTAGTCGGAAAGGCGTTCCGACAAGGTTTCTACTGGCCCACGGCGCTGGCAGACGCAAAAGATATCGTACGACGATGTGCGGGTTGCCAGTTCTACGCTCGACAAACTCATCTCCCGGCGCAAGCAGTTCAGAACATTCCCATCACGTGGCCGTTCGTAGTATGGGGGCTGGACATAGTCGGACCATTCAAGCAAGCGCCCAGGGGCTTCACGCATCTGCTCGTTGTCGTCGATAAGTTTTCAAAGTGGATTGAAGCTCGACCCGTCGCCAAGATCCGTTCCGAGGAGGTCGTAGCGTTCTTCACCGACATCATCTACCGATTCGGGATCCCGAACTCGATCATCACCGACAACGGCACACAGTTCAGGGAAAGAAGTTCCTCAAGTTCTGCGACGACAACAACATTCGCGTGGACTGGACTGCTGTGCACACCCAAGGGCCAACGGGCAGACTGAGAGGGCCAACGGTATGATCCTACAAGGGTTAAAGCCTCGAATCTTCAGACGGCTCGAGAAGTTCCGAGCAAGATGGGTCGCCGAGCTGCCGTCCGTTCTGTGGAGCCTGCGCACCACACTGAGTCGGTCCACCGGTGCAACACCATTCTTCATGGTGCACGGGTCGGAAGCGGTTCTCCCGACGGATATTGACTACGGTAGCCCAAGAGTCCGGGCGTACACCGAAGAAGCGAACCAAGTCGCACTCGAAGATGCGATCAACCAACTCGACGAAGCTCGCGACGTGGCACTCCTACATTCAGCTCGGCACCAGCAAGCCTTACGACGCTACCACGAGCGCAACATCCACGAGCGGCAATTTCAAGTTGGAGACCTGGTACTCTGACGTGTCATGAGCAACAAGGATAGACACAAGCTCGCGCCCCCATGGGAAGGGCCGTACATCGTCGACCAGGTGCTCTGACCAGGAACATTCAAGCTTCCGCATGACGACGGCACGATCATCGCCAACGCATGGAACATAGAACATCTACGACGTTTTTACCCTTCAGTAACGTTCTTTGTTTCAGCTTATGATCAATGAATAATGCCATCTGTCATCGTTCTCGCTTCATAAGCTTCTCATTATGCTCGTGTTGACATCTTTCGTATGTTTCAACGCTATCCAAAGGCTGAGTGGCAAGTGTCCTTGCGCCCATGCAAGAACATCTGCCACTCGGGGGCTACCCGGGGCACGATGCCCCCCTTTTCGTTTTTCGTTTTCAAAACAAAAACTCTCCGACAACTTTGTCGCGACCAATCGCACGAGCGAACGGTTCTTTTTGGCGGAACACATTTTACCTCGCGAGGGGAAAGGATGTTGATCTGTAAGCGTTTCGATGTTATTGCTTGTCTAAATCTTTTAGCACCTACGCCCCTGCGGCTACGGCACGAAAACTTGCAAGCACAGCTCGGACCTACAGGTCGACGTCCGACTACTTTCAAAGGGAACATGGGTAACTACTTGAGCTCCGGCTCAAAACGTCTTTTACAAAAAGCATGCGAGTCTTTTCTTGAGCATTTCTAAGTTCTCGGGGGCTACGAATGCATGGCATCACTTCGTGGCTCAGGTCGAGCTTTCCGAATCTTACGCCTCCACGGCTCTTGAGAAAAGTTCGATCGGCTTGAGCGTCTAAGTGCCGCCATTCCATTCTGTAGTCATCCGCAGGTACTCGGGAAATGCTTCAGGAGGCGACGGTTTCAAAACAAAATAAAAAGCTGTTCTACACGACACGAATACAAGTTTTGTTTAACTGTCATACAACTTGATACATCTAATGCGAAGGCCCAGAGCTGTCTTCTGGTGTGTCTTTTGGAATCAGCTCCAGGTCCTTCATCACGGTGTCGGCCATGGCGCGGGCAGGGGCGGTGCAATCCTCTTCGATCTTGTCGAGCTCCTCGCTCGAGTAGCCAGGGGCCCAACCACCACTCAGCGCCTTGAAATCCAGCCCCTGGTAGTGCGAGCTGAACATGGAGAGGACCCTGTGCACCACCTGCTGAGACGTCGACAGCTCCTTCTCCCGGACGAAGCCTGGCAGAAGATTGAGCCGGTCGCCAAGCACATGGGGAGGTATTTGTACTGGAGGGATGCCGCTCTCCGTCAAGATCGTGTCAACGTGACGTCCAAGCTTAGCGCGTTCCAATATGTTCTTTTTGAGCGCCTCCTCCACCTCGTGCTGGGCCTTCCGAGAATCCTCCAGCTCGGCTTTGACCTTTGGGAACAGAGAACGAGTCAGCATTGAGCCAAGGGAGACACAAGCATGAGTAAGAAGGGGTCAAGATAAGAAGAATGTACTCGAGAGCTGGTCCACCAAATTCTTGGCCATCTCGGACATCTCGTGGATTTTGAGCTCCGCAGCCACGACCTCTTGAGCCTTCTCCGCCAGCTTGGCCGCCTGTGCAGTACGAGCTATGCGAATCCCTGTGAAAACCAAAGAGTGAAGCAGCCTCAGTAGTGATTAACGCAGGGAAGGAAACATCATGAAAGTCAAAGAACGCAAAGATACTCACCCTGGATCTCTCGCGCCATCTGGCTGTTCTCCTCGCGGAGCCGTGTCCCCTCGTCGGTGACCTCCTGCAGCTTGGTGGAAATGTTGGAGACCTGATTTTCGCCGTCTTCAGGTCTGCCACATGGTCCGCAAGGTCTTGTGGTAGGTCCGTCACCTTCTTCTCAAGCGTCACCTTCTCTCCGGCGGTGGTCCGGGACGCGGCCTCGGTGGCAGCAGCAGTGACAACTGCATTCCAAGCTGTTTCAGCGGCTGTGGCGGCTGTAGTTCGCAGCTTCGCGGCGGTGGCCTCCACCTGGCAAACTTGGCCTCTGACATGGCGACGTTCGCGGCAGACTGCGCGGCCTGCGCGGTCCTCCGCCGACTTTGCTGCAGCTTCGAGAGCAGTCCTCACCGACGCCTCGCCCGCCACCGCTCCAACAGCCGCCAGTCGGGCGGCGGCCAGCTGCATCTCCAGCAAGGCCTTCTCGGCCTGGAGCTCCTCCATGGTGCGCGTCTTCTCGGCGCTGCACCTGGCGAGCACCTGGATCGAGAAAAGGGTCAACTGCAGCAACAACTCAGAAATCGAAACACAAGATCAAGGAGTAGGGCTCGGCCAGCTCACCGACGAAGCCGGGACGACAAGCTCGTTGATCGCCCGCTCCGCCCACCGCAGACCCCACACGAAGCGGCGGCATGCCGTGGCTTCTTCATCCTCGCCGTCGTGCGCCTCGGCGTCATGGGCTCTGGCCCACGCGGCGCGCCCGAGGCCCAGGCCATGTCCACTTCCCTTGGGGGCTGAGGAGGAACGGGCGCCCGAGCTCTCGCCAGCTTCTCGGACGATGGTTGGAGAAGCGCGGCCCGTCACGTCCTCGAGGGAGGCAGGCGTCTGCATGTCGGGAAGAGGCGAGTCCGCAATCTCGACCACCTCCGCGACGACAGCGGCGGGCTGGCATAGCGGCTCCGACGGCGCTATGGAGTCCGGTGCCACTTCTTCCGCCTGGGTCCTGGACGCCTCAGGGCCCGCTGCGACCCCCTCGGCCGCCACGGCGACCTCCGGGGCGGGCAGCACGGACGCCTCGGCTGGCAACTCCTCCGACGCCAGCAAGCACTGCTCCAGTTCGACCGCATAGGCGGCTGCGTCACCACCTGGGAGGGTCGGTCCCCCCATATCCATGGCCTCCGGGAGTCACGAGGACAACAAGGGGGCCGCCACTTCCATAGTCTCGCCATCACCAGCGCCCGACGGCGGGAGCTGGTCCGCCTCTGGAGCCGCCTGCGCGACAGCGCCCTGATCAACGATAGGCGCCACCGGGGGCTCGGATCGCTCGGGGGCTGTTTGCCCCCCGACCACGC
Organism: Cenchrus fungigraminus; assembly: GCA_036936925.1. Lineage (NCBI taxonomy): Eukaryota > Viridiplantae > Streptophyta > Magnoliopsida > Poales > Poaceae > Cenchrus > Cenchrus fungigraminus. The sequence goes on from CM072777.1 coordinate 134,308,053, forward strand.
CTACGTCCTCCGATGACGGCGAGGGCGCCGCCGCATCACGAGTCTCCGGCGCCGCCGCTGCTGGCTCGGGGGCTGTCTCCGGCGCAGACGGAGGAGTTGAAGAGCGGGGAGCGGACGAGGGGGTGCGCGCGCTCAGAGCCGCGCGCTTTCGCGGGGCAAGGCTAGGCGCACCAATGTTGGAGCGACTGACACGAAAAGAGCAAATCAACAAGGCGAACGAAAATCGAAGAATAAGATAACAAGATAGCACGAGATGACACTTACATGGAGGAGGTGATACAGGCCCCCTTAACAGGCCTGGGGGCGGCACCCGACGACTCGGGGGCTGGCCTTTTACCCCCCGGCTGGACGGAGGACGGTCCTCGACTGTCACTCTGGGAGAGGGGGACCTGCACGGGCGGGGCTCCGCCGCCTCGGATGACCGACGACTGAAGACGCCGCGGAGGAGCATCCGCGCTCTCCCCGTGTGACGCGGTCAGAGCAGGCGCCGACGACGTTGATCTCGCCTTGGGGGGTGACCGCCTCCTCGGGGAGCGCGACCCCCGCCGCGATGAGTCGCTGGAGGGACGACGAACGGACGGATCACGTTCCGCCGGACGTCTGGACGAGTCGTCTCGCCGCGGGGACCTCCTCCTCTCCCTCTGCTGCTCTTGGCCGTCAGGGCCCAATCGGGAGTGAGTCACCCTCCGATCCTCCTGGTCCGAGCGTGGGGACGGGTGCGAGCCGGAGCTCGTTCCCTGTTCATGAGCAGCAGGCTCCGGCCGCTGCCTCGAGCTGGACGCCGCGGCCTGCCGCTGGGGAGGAGGCGACGGAGACGACAGCGCGCTCCAGTCAACACTGGCGCCACCGTCATCACCGGACTAGGGCGGCGACGACGAAGGGTCCTCGTCCGAGGAGACGATGCCCTCTCTCATCTTCCTACGCTTAGCGCGGCGGTCGTTCCGCTCGCGCTTCGCAATCTCCTTATCCTTATGATGGGCCTTGCGGTTGGCGCTCCTCCTGTCCGCGGCAGCCTGGGCGCGATTCGGCATCGCATCCTCAGGAAGAGGCTGCTTCGCAGGGAGAGGGGCCGCAGGCCTCAACTGAAAGCAAGGAAGAAGACGAGAATCAGCACAAAGGATGCAAGATAGTAGGAGCGTTAGTCGGAGGGAAGAAAGACTTACAAAATTTTTGGTCCCCTCGTGGGGGAGCATGAGTAGGATTTGGGGCGGCGGCCACGAGAAGTTGGCCTTCCCGATTGCCTGCCCCACGCGGCGCTGGATCTCGTCTAGCGAAGGGAGCCGAGGCACCGACACAGTCCCGACGAAGGGAGCCCTGTCCACCGTCATCTGACAGACGCGAAGACGGCGACGCTGGAGTGGGATGATCCCCAGCGCATGGTACTGGCCGATGACGGTCGCCAAGTCAACCCCGGCGTCACGCAGCTTGGCCAGCTCCGTCCAGCAGTCCCCGAGCAGCATGTCCTGCTCCGCCTCCGGGGGCCTGTAGCTCCAGTTCGTCGGCGCCTCGGCGATTGAGGAGCCGGTATACTTCGGCAGCGGGAACTCGGGGCTGTCCTTGAGGTAGAACCACCCCTTGTGCCAGCCGCTGTTGGAGCTCGTCAACGTGCCGGAGATGTACTCCTCGCTCCTCTTCGTCTTCATCCGAAGATTGGCGCACCCAAGGGTGGCCGGAGCGACCTGTCCTTCAGGCACATGAACTTGAAGAAGTACCGGAAGAGGTGCCAATGGGCGCCCACTCCCAAGTACCCCTCGCACAGCGCCTCGAATGCCGCCATTTGTTGGATGCTGTTGGGGTTGAGGTGGTGGAGTTGCAGCCGGTACTCGGAGAGGACGGCGCAGATGAACCGGTCGGCCGGAACAGTGTAGCCCCACTCGTGGAATGTCACGAACGAGACGATGTAGCCTTCCGGTGGGTGCGACACCGACTCGTTGCCCGGGACCCTCCACTCCTCAGCGGCGGTGAGGACCGGCAGCTGGCCGGCGGTGACAAGGTGCTGGAGCATCGAGTGGGAGACATTGGAGCGCGTCCAGTTCGACATGGCGCCTGTCGAGCTCGAGGGCAAGAAGAAGGTTGGAGAAGCGGTGGCGGCGGCGCATGGGTTAGTAGCAGACGAGCGAGCGGCGCTGGCAAAAGCAAGGAATCGGGGAAAAAGTACGGAGCTCAACCGGCGCGCGGTTTATAAGGGGCAAATGTGGCTTAATGCCGGCCCCACCACGCCGTAAAACCGCCCGCTTGGTGGATGCATCCCCCGAGGCGACAGAGGCACGCCCGCGTGACGGTTCGATACCGGGTGGGGCCGCAGGTCTGAATCAGCCACGCGCCGTCCCCTCCAACCGTCACCGTCGCCACGTCAGCCACGACGACGGAGTGGACACAGCTACCGATGCAGCCACAACCGCCGTGACCGGAGATTTCGAAGCGACAACATTTCAAAATTCAAAACCCCATAAACGAGTCTACAACTCCTTCATGGGCTCGGGGGCTACATCCGGCGGATGCGCTCGCGCACACCCACCAAGTAAATCAAGGAGCAACAACGACAATATTTCCCCGACGCAGAGCCTGCGAGCGAGTCCTTGACTCCCACCACAGACTCGGAGGCTACTGACGAGGGCCTGGATTAGGGCCCCCTAAGCAACGAGATAATTACCTTGAAGATGGAGTCCTCTGACACCATTGACAATGTGAAGGCTAAGATCCAGGACAGGGAGTGATGCAGATCTTCGTCAAGACCCTCACTGACAAGACTTCCCCACTTCCGAGTATCTTCCGCCTCGCACGAGTTCGCCTCGGCTCCGAGTACCCTCCGCTTCGCACGAGTACTCTCCGCCTCGTACGAGAACGCGTCGTCTCCGAGTACGTGCCGCGCCGCGCCGCCTCCGACTACTCGTTCGCACTAGTAATCTCCGTCTCCGACTAAGGCGGAGCCCCCACGGAGGAGCCGGAGCCTGGGGCAGGGGCCCCACACGAACGTGGCGCCGCCCCAGCCCCCCAAGCTTCTCCGCGACGACACGCGTGACGCCGTTTTCCACGCCATGCAAAGACCACAGCTGGCGCGACGGGAGGACGGCAGGGTCTGGCAGGGGCTGTAATGGTGCATAGTACACCCCCACGACCTCCGACATGCCGTCACATCCAACGCCAGCTGCACGCCACCCCGTCAGAACAGGCACTCGATTACCATCTACCAGCTCTTAGGCCATAACGTGGCAGGCCTAAAACGTACTCAAGAGGGCTGAGTCACCGTGTGAACTACTCGGAGGAGGTGCCAAGTGCCCAGGATGAATAGTAGCAACAACCCACGTGGCGGCCTCTGACGACACCACAGCTCAGCGCCCTCCCACTACGCCTGACGGACATCAATGACGGAAAAGACTTCACAAAGCCATAGCACTGTAGCTTGTTTTCATTTCCCTTCTTTGCCCCTCGCCCTTGTGACTATAAAAGGGGGAGGGGTGCAACGTACATGAGGACCGATCACCAAGTTTGTAACCCCTACTACAGACACCCCCGGCATAGGAACACGAGTACTCAGAACTGGACGTAGGGTATTACTCTCTGGAGGCCCGAACCAGTATAAAACCCTTGTGTCTCCCGTGTCGACCATCCGGATCCGACACACGATTCGATACAAATCTACTGCCGGCGGTTGAAAACCCCGACAATGTATTTCAACTACGAGAATTTTATGACGTGCTACACGCAAATACAACATTCTATTAGTCACAGAAAATCGATGAAGACATAAATATATGATTTGGTGGATGTTGAGATGGCTTGGTGGATGTTGACATGGCTTATAGTGGATAGTGACATGGCGTGTAGTGGGTTATGATGTGGCATGTTGAGAGGCAAAAGAAATCGTTAGTGAGTACTAATTATTGAGAGAGAATTGTTTTTAAATGATTGATCCTACATGTATTTCAACTACGAGAATTTTATGGCGTGCTACACGCAAATACAACATGCTATTTGTCGGGGTTTGTCACCGCTGGCAAGTAAATTTATACGAGCGCGTGTCTAGATCCGCACGGTTGCACAAGAGACACTCGGGGTTATACTAGTTCGGGCCTCCGGAGAGTAATACCCTACGTCCAGTCTGAGGGGGTGTGTTCTTTATGCTCAAGTATCTATAGTAGGGGTTACAAATAAGTCGGGAGAGGGTCGTTGAGCCCAAGTCCCTTAGTGCGCGTGCACTGTGTTCTTGTAGTAGAGTCATGCGTACACGAGTGTGAGTATGACTACAGGATGATGTGAGATGAGATATCGATACTGAGCGCGTGTGGGGGTGAAAGTGAACGTGTTTTACAAGTGTTCCCCTCCTCCCCTTTTATAGTTGCAAGGGAGAGGTCTAGAGGGGTAAAATCGAGGGTGGAAACTAGATGACAGTGTAGGACATTCTTCTTCGTGTTGGACCGTCAAGACGGTGCGGCGAAGAACTGTTACAGGGTCAGAGGCGACGGCGTAGGGCTTCGAGAATCACGCGTCCCGAGTAGCTGCTTCCGGGGCTTCTCGTGCTCTCCTCCGAGTAGTTCACCGAGCGTAAGGCATAAGCTTCGTTCCCTACCCCTGTCAGTAGAACAGGAGCACGTCTTTCCGGGGTACTGTGAGAATGAAGTGGCCTACGCCACGGCGTTCGATGTTTTAGGGGGAGGCGTTCACTGTGCCGTTCGTGGCACAGCGCTCCCCGTGCCATCCGTGGTACGACGTATACTGTGCCGTTCGTGGTACAGCAGGCGGATACACCCTCTGCTTCCCGATCGACCCGGTCAGGACAGCCCGGCGCGAAGAGGCCGGCACGCAGCAGTGCGTGGGATGGTGTGCGCAGATATCACGGGATTCCGGCGGGGGGCCCACGCCACCGTTGTTTTTGTTGTGAAGCTTTAAACTTGTCGGGGGCAGAAAACTACTCGTGCGAGCAGGTGGTCTTCGCCACGCCTTTCGAGGCCTAGGGGGTAGCGTTCACTGAGCCGTTCGTGGCGCAGTGTGCACTGTGCCGTTCGTAGCACGACGTTTATTGTGCTGTTCGTGGCATAGTGGACGGATCCGCCATCTGACACCAGATCGGTCTGGTCAGGGCGGCCCGTCGTGGAGAAGCGGGCACGTGGCGGCGCGTGGGTAAGCGCGCGGATATCCCGGGATCTCAACTGGGGGCCCACGCCGTCGTTGCCTTCGGTGGGAAGCTTGAACTGGTCAGGGACAGAAACTACTCGTACGAGCGAGAAGTCGGAGTTGGAGAGGGAGACATAAACTTGTCGTGCGAGCCGCCACGCGGTCAGCACTTGTTGCGTGGGCTGTTATGTACTCGGAGGAGGAGGCAGTGGAGCATATGGGCCGCCCAGCTCCTGGCCCATGACGGAAACTGGTCGTACGGGCTGCCAGGTACTCGGTGGTGTAGTACTCGCCACTAAGTATGCTGTGTGTCAGTCCGTAATGCATTTTTCAGAGGTCGTGGTGGGCCCTGGTCCAGAGCCTCGTCACTATTAGTCACAGAAAATCGACGAAGACATAAATATATGATTTGGTAGATGTTGACATGGATTGGTGGATGTTGACATGACTTATAGTGGATAGTGACATGGCGTGTAGTGGGTTATGATATGTCGCATTGAGAGGCAAGAGAAATAGTTAGTGGGTACCAATTATATAGTTTACTAGGTGATACCCCGCGCGTTGCTGCGGGAATTTTAACAAAATTGAAGATGTAATTTGAAAGTAGAAACACTAAAATAATTGCATCGCAACATTTTTTACAAACAACAATGTAAATGAAAACACATTCATTTTATTGAGAGAAAACTAATTAGAAATTTGTAGTATGGTACTCGCAAATACTAACACAATGCATAATCGCAGAAAATCGGTAGACGACATAAATTCATGATTCTAGTGGATGATGGTGTGGACAACTTGCATGTTGAGAGAAGATCTAGTGGATGGTGATGTGGAGCTCTTGTATGTTGAGAGAAGTCTATCCATGTTTTATAGTGGGTGTCACCTATATAGTTTTTATAGATATAAATAGATTATCTCATAGGAAAATGACAATTCAAATCAAATCCGTTGTTTGGTTAATTGGGTTTGAGTTTAGGTTAAGTGGGCCTCACGATTCACGAAATAAAAAGAAAAGAAGAAAAAGCCCCACGAAAAAGCTTCCGCTACGTTCCATCCATCTCCGGCGAGCGGCGAGCCACCGTTTCAAATCCACCCGCCGCGCCGCCCGCACCATGCCACCGGTGGCGGAGCAGAATCACCACGACGCCCTCTCCCTCTTCGCCTCCCGCCTCTCCCGTCAACATAGATTCGGGGACGACGACCTCCGGCTGCTCGAGGCCGCGCTCTCCGCCGGCGCCGACGTCCCCGCTCTGCTCGCCACGCGCTCGGCCGCCCGCCGTCTGCTTCAACAGCGCGCGCGGGAGTCATTCTCCGCGCCGGATCCGCTGCTGGATCATGGGAGGAGCCTCGCCAACGCCGACTTCTTCGCCCGTGCATTCGCCCTCGTCGGCGATGTCGAGGTCCACCAATTTCACATTACTGCTCTGCTCTTTGCTATTTTCTGATACTAATCCTTAATAACTGACTTCCTTCATGCGCACTGACAGAGCTGCCTCGCCATGAGATACGACGCACTGCTTCAGCGAGATGCCAACTACTCTGACAACCACCATCTGCAAGTGTCCCGTCAGGAGTGGTTAACTTTTGCAAAGGATTCTCTTGATAATGGCTTTTACACAATTGCTTCCAAGGTAACTCGATTCACTTGTACATACTTACTTCCCCATTACAGCCTGCCCTTATCGATTCAAATGATTCAATATTCACATAGCTGATGGGGATGCTGAGTTCCCCGGGCACCAATCAGTTTCTGTTCTTCAAATGATTACAATGCTTGAAGCAAGTGATGAACGTTGATTGATCGCTCTAATGCTATTAATATGCTATGATTGTGGTTGTACATCTCAAGACACAAATAAATAGAGTACCCTGCAGACTGACACTGCCCTGCGTTGCAACTTTTTTAGGCATTTGCATATGCTACACCGCACATTCATCGCAGCCATCCAGGGCAGTTAGACTCCACTAATTCCATCGAGAAGGACAGGACCAATGATATAATAGGTCTTCAGAACTTGGCCAAATCATTATCTGCACAGCATTCTGGTAAGTTTTACGATACCATGAAATTGTTTTTACTTTTATTTTTGAAGAAAAGTACATGCAGTGAAGATAAACTCGCTTTACTTTTACATGTTGAGTAAAATGAAAGAGTGATAAGATATATACAATCAACATGGATAAAATATCTGACTGCCAGTATGCCTTCCTTTATGTTTGAGTAGCTAATGGCTTGTTTTATCAAACATCTATTATCTATGATAGTTGCAGGGCTATTATTAGACTAAATCTTTTCTTATATAGTTGAAATGTTTGGACATAGTTTTACAAACATGTATCCAACACTACTATTTCTTCTGTGACAGTTCAGGCACAGTCAGCTGAATACATGAAAAGGAGAGCTTCAGGTGTTCATGAGAAGTATAATTTGCAACCAGAAAAACCAAAGTTACCTGGAAGTTCAATGTTTATGTTAGGGATCAAAACAAGGAACATAAAGAAACTGCTTCGTAGCCGTGAAAGGAATTTGGGCGAGATTTGAAGCAAACTTAGTATGCTGTGCTTGACAAGACCAAGAAGAATGAACATGATCTTGAGTAGTAGCTATTTTTGCAAGAGGTGAGTTTAATGCCGTAATTTTACTTAATTCTTCTTGATAATGCATATGCACTTCAATATCTTTAATCCTAGCTGAGCATCTGCAGTACCAGTCAACTCATAGGAACAATACGGAGCATATCAAGTTTCTTATTGATTTTTTTTTTGAGATTACACAGTACAACGCAGACGCTCACAACACGCACGCACACTCACCCCTATGAACACACGTACGCAAACCCTACCCCTATGAGCACCTTCGAAGGACTGAGCACCGGCAGATCTGGAGATTCTCGAAGTCACCACTGGCGCCTCGTCGTCGACGGGAACGTCGCTTACCACTTAATGCATAACGCCGGAAATTCCCGGAATAAATCCAGGAAAAGGTGCGAACACCAGGATTTGAACTCTGGTCCCACTGGACCGTCCTACCATTGGACTACAAGCCCATTCGCAAGTTTCTTATTGATTGAATTATTCCTTTTTCTATGTACATCCTCAATCAGAACATAAAGCTGCATTGAGGCCTTGTTGTCAGATACTCAGATAGCTATATCATTATATTCATCTGATTATTGAAAATGGGTATGTGGGGGGTTGCATTTGTAGCATGTGCATGCCAGCCATCCTCATTTACTTTAGTAATCCACATCATCATGTTCATGTGGATCCCCTGTTCATCAGTTCCTCGAAATATAACTACATTATTTTTCAGCTTACTTTATAGCATTGGATCCCTAGAAAATAAAAATAACTGTTACTAGACCATCATCTCATGTTTGAGCTCAAAAGTACATTGGAATAAGACACCATTGGTGGTGGTATCATACTATTGGCATATTTGTTATAAAAGGTTTGGTGATTACAGTACTACAATCTTTAACTACATTTTGCACCATAATTTTTCTTGCTGGTTGATTACTGTTCCATCTGCTCAGAGGAAGCATTGCTAGCTACACTATGTACAGTTTTTTGCTTAGTATATAACTATATATTTCCAAAATGTTGAACTTTGCTTTTCTTATGCGCAACTCAATTAGGTGAGAATTTTTGCAACGGAGACATGAAGATAGCTGTCAAAGTCTCAAAGACTACCTGCGTCCTTGAGTAGCATATTCACTCTGAAAGTAAGTTGCTACTTTCCATATCTGCAGAACGCTGTTCATGTGCCGAACAACACAAATACCAATTGTGTCGTTCTTAACATGCCACCTTATTATTATATAAATTGAAATCTTTTTGCGATTGATGCCAAGTGTTGGAAAAACAGTGTGTGAAGCATTATCTCTGGATACTATTGCTTGGGAAATGCACCACTGTACTTTTGTTTTGAAAAAAGAGAGAGAAATGGGCGGGGTCTATGTTTTTCTTTATAACTATGATATTTGGCACAAATGCACAGTAGAAAAATCTGTCATGGCACACTGCAATGGCCACATGCAATTGAGCAAGCATTTGCACCTTTCTCGTATATATGTGCTGTTGGAAACTTACCTGGAAAAAATCTAGGAGGTTTGTAGCTCGAAATAACAAAACATGTGTCAACTTGGAACGTCAGCATATTAACATGGTACGTGAAATGACACCGAGGTAAATTTGTTAGTACTTGCCCTGGTCCATTCTGGTAGAATTAATCCTGGAGCCTCTGTTGAACCGGAACTGGTAAGAATGTATGCAGAGGGGTGAACAATTGGTTGTGTTTCGAGGAAAGGACATATATATCTGTTGCAAA